>JAUIMM010000113.1:22450000-23740000 GCA_031769625.1 Taudactylus pleione | reverse complement strand
CCTCTATGTCTGAGCGAGCGTCCGAAACATGCGCTCGCTATTTTGTAAAGACACCCCTTGGCCGTTCGCATCATACGTCATCTCCGCTATTTATTAGATTAATCGAGTACATCGAAAGGCGTATGAACTGCTCGCTATTCTTGTGGTAGCATTTTCCTACCGCAATCAAGCGAGCAGTTCAGACTAAAAGACAACCAAGTGACGTGGTCGATGACGCTGCTTTGATAATTATGCACTCCCATTACACGCCCGTTTCGACCGTTTGGCATGCCTGCGTTCGGATCTCCACTCCCCGTTTTCAAGCACCTTCCCCTGTTACCACCCACAAACGCCTCATCCTGTCACTCAAATTAGCAGGCATTCACTATTTTGCGAGCACACGATTTCCGACCGCACTGACTAGTTGGCGCATGCGCATTACAACCCATACGCATGCGCAGATGTGCGAACATCGCTCGGCGCGAACAAGCGGCCGCTTACGAGCGGCTCTGAATCAGGCCCACAGCTCGAAAATGAGAATGCAGTGATGCTTTTTGTTATGTGTGTCATGGACACTTTGGTGCACGAGGATAATATTTGCTGTATGAGGCAAGTCTATCTTTTCTCTTATGCAGATCTGTGATAAGGAATAGGGAAATAGGAATTACCCCACAGCTGAGTACAGGGCAAAGGGGCATATTTATTTATAAAACTTTTTTTTTACTAGAATAACCCTTTTCCCACTACTTTAGTATCACTTAAATGCAGAGCCGGATTTAGACCTCGTGGGGCCCTAGGCAAGATACTAGTTTGGGGCCCCCTCCCTCAAACAATCCATAGCACTATATGTGAGTTCCTGATTCATGCCCTTACATAATTTTTTTGTTTTTCCTCCTTATAGTCAACTTTTTAAAGCTTTAAACATTACGGACATTAAAACATTAAAATTGAAACTGAAAACACAGTGCAAAAATAATGTGCATATATAATACAAAATAATTTATTTAAACTTTTAATGCCTGATGTCATAGATAGTGCAAACAATGTAGTACAAAATTATTTATATTAACTTTGATTACCTGATATCAGAGAAAATGCAAACAGTGGGGGGAATTCAATTCAGTGCGATGTTGAATAGCGACGGGAGGGAGCTCCCGAAGCTATTCAATACACAGCGCTGTTTGGGCGGGAAAAGGATTTCATCTTGCACCCCCCTGGGGATACGAGGAGAAATCCGACAAAAGTGACGGGTGCGCTGCTGTTTTACTGCTTAGCCTGGCGCTAATAACCACGCACTCGGCACTTTAGTCAGAGAATGCTGGCTCTTGCGCCTTAACACCCTTGTTAAGTTGCAAGAACTGGGATTCTCCGACATATCAGCGCACTGAATTGAATAGCTTCTGGAGCTCCCTCCTGGCGCTATTCAATTTGCGTTGAATTGAATTCCCCCCAGTGTTTATAATACAAAATAATGTATTATTAACGTTTAGCGCCTACTCGAAAAAATCAAGGTTGTACCAAATAAATACATTTTTTAACTCCTTATATAAAAAAAGTGCAAATGGCTTTCAATGCCTTATATCAGAAAGTGCAAACAATGTTAACCAACTCTTTTTTTTTACTTTTAACACTTGACATAAAACACTCTTCAAACAATCTTTTGACAAATTTAGTTATATTAACTTTTAATACCTGATATCAAAGTGCAAACAATGTAACTAAAAAAAAAAATCCCTGATCACTATACAGTTATACTTTCTTTTCGCAAATTTAGTATCACTTTAACTTTACAAGTATTGCTACAGTTTTACTCTGCGTGTTTTTTTTTTTTGCAAAAGCATCCACTAGGTCATTGAAGTCCAGTTGTTTAACAAGACCTGATTCCACCGCCATCAAAGATAGTGCTGATAGACGATCTTGGCCCATGGTGGTTCTTCTTTCATTTTTAATTCGTTCTAGACAGGAAAATGACCTCTCTCCACTGGCATTAGCAATAGGCATACATAAAAATATATACGTAACATGGTTTCTGTATTGGGAAATGTATTCTGGAGATCATGGTCAATTATATACTGCCTCATTGCCAATGGGTTATCCTCCTGAGGTAACATTGAAGAAAATTGGATAAATTCTTCAGTAAAACTTTCTTCAAGATCATCAGCTTTGCAGATTATCTGCCACACTGCGCAGCTCATTTATGGGTATTCCAGCTGATGGTTTAAGAATCGCAAATCGCCTATTGATGTTTTTGTAGGACTTGTTTCATTTCTTCAGCTCCACAAGAAGACGATCTATTATTATATTGATGGTATCGAAAATGAATTTTTCTCTTGCTGAAATATGCGGTTCATCATCATTCTTTTCCTCATCATGAAAAGGTTTCCGTTTTTTTGAGCGCTTTCCTTCACCTGGATAAGAATCGTTGGGTGTCATTTCTTTAGCTTCAATTTCAAAACTGTCAAAAGAATCTCTAATTTTTTGAACATATTCCTCCAGTGAACTGTAGAGATTCACAACTTCGTCGATACAAACATTTATTTTTTGCAAAGTCTTACTTGTTGCATCCAACCTTTCAAGAATGTTTCCCCATACAACAAGCAAGACAGCTGTTTCAAAAGCATGAAGTTGCTTTTCCAGAGCTTTTGCTTCTCCTCGAGCATTCGCAGGTTGTTGTTCTGAGTCCTTCAATTCATTGAGTGCATCACCAACATACTTGTAGCCTCTTCTTAATGCTTTTGTAGCATCAGCACGAGCTGACCATCTTGTGCTTGACAATCTTTTTAGGGAAAGGTGTCCAGATGCTTTGCTGAGATGTTTAGTGAGTATTTCCCTTCGATGAGTTGATGAAGAAAAAAAGGTATAAAGGCACTCCAAAAAATTAAAGAATGATACAGCTGTTACACAAGAATCAGCAGCACATGCTCCCACTAGATTCAGTGAGTGAGCAGAACAAGGTACATACAGTGCTAAAGGATTGATTGCACAAATTCTTGCTTGCAATCCATTGTATTTGCCAGACATACTGCTGGCATTGTCATAGCTTTGTCCTCGACAGTTGCAAATGTCAATATTTTTATCAGAAAGCACTGATAGTAAAGTGCTTTCAAGGTGCTCTCCAGTATGGGAATGTATTGCCACAAATCCTAAAAATCGTTCTACTGGTCCATCTTTGGCCCTGATTCAGAGCCGTTCGTTAACAGCAGTACGCTCGTTGCGTTCCGATGTTGACTAACCGCGCATGCGTCGGTGTTACACTGCGCATGTGCGTACGGCAGATTGCAAGCTTTTTTTGTCTCGTTCGTCAAATAGCGTACAGGAAGTGACATGTCAAATGTGATTGACAGAACAAGGCGTTTTTGGGTGTTGACGGGGGAGGAGATGGCAAAACGCAGGCGTGGCGAGGCGTTTTTAGGGCATACATACATTAACAAATGCGAACGTCAAATGTGTTCGTACCAACTCATACGCTACTGGATGATCCTCTTTCCCTTCAAAATGCTCGCACAGCTTAGGGTCTGGATAACTCGACGACATTGGCGATGGCCTTCTCCTCCGTCCCGGCACTCCACGATGTTGCATCGATTAATCACGTCTTGTCAGAAAATCAATTAGTGTTGGATTTTGTGCCTCATTTTGTATTTGCAAGGTGAATTTGCATCCTTAGGTAATGTTTTAAACGTTCCTTAAAGAGCCCTTTTTTTCAAATGTAAAATTTTTTTGGTTGAACGTTGCTGGCTTGTGGGCCCGGATTAAATGTAACCCATTTTGACAATAATTTCAGAATACAAAGTCGTACATTTGATGTAAATTTATTGGTATCCCAAAAAAAATTAATGCACATATTTAACACAAACATTTTTGGCAGTGTTCATTCCACAATATTTATTAATTGTGCAAACAATAAATTGTTGGTAAACGTAAATGCAAAAATTAAAAACAATTCACAAGAAAGGAGAGGGAAGTTTTGGCCAGAAAGGAATATGAGGCAAGCACAGAAGGAGTGTGGGAAAAGTAGCCAATGCTGTCACCGTTTTTTTCGGCCGTTTGGCTGGGGGAGGGAGGGCGCCAGACCGTGTCCGGGATGTCATCGGGCTGGCCTGTCCAGAGGCAGATGTTGTGGCCTCTGGACTAGGCCCAGGGCTAGGCACATTTGGAGGATTGGCTGATGTTGTGCCAGAGGTGGAGGATCCTGATGTTCCGGCAGGAAGGGAGGTCGGCTCCACCATGTGCTGGCGAACGAGCTGCTCCAGGGCATTGGCGATGCGGATGTTGGCCCTGGTATTTTCCACCAGGGCCTGACCAATGGTCACGTTGGCAGCAACATTTTGCTCCAAGGCTTCAGCCACCCGTACCAGACTGGCGTCCATCCTCTGCAGAATCTCCGTATGGAAATCCGATTTGAAATTGAGTTCTGTGAGGAGGGACACTGCCTGCGAGGGGGATTGCCCAGGACTGGCTTCTGCAGGGTCCTCAGCCGGATGTACTGGTTCATCCCCTGCAGAGCCTGCAGAAATTCTGCGGCCAAGGCTCCCCTCTGGAGCAGACTCATCCGCCTGTGTCTCTGTTTGAAAAATGAGAAAAGAGTCACATTAGAATCTACATATTGGCACAATAACATTTCAGAGTTGGTGACATCACAATATTTACCTGGGACAACATGAGGAGCCGCAAAGTCTGGCATGTCCGTATCCATGTTGGACACGCCAAACACCTCCACAGGCTGCACACACCCCTGTGCCAGCTCTTCTAAATCATTCAATTCCAATGACACAGGGGTGGGACCCCAACCTGTCCCCCTTGCATGCCTAGCCCTGTCCGCCAGTTTTTGCTTCAGGCGATATTTGAAGTCGGCCCATCTGTGGGATGAAATTGGAACCATTATTTTTTGGGGGATTTGGTTTTTGGTTTTAGGGTGGTCAAGTGTTTACTTACCGCCGTTTGACATCCCGGGCTAGACGGACATAATCACCCACCCTATTGACATCAACGGCTACCTCTTCCCACATTCTCCACTTCTGGCTTGCACTCATATTCCTGTCTGCCTGTGGCAGGATGTCCACACACTTCTGAATCAAAACCTCCATCTCCTTTCTTGTGAATTGTGGCTGCCTTTTCTTTTTTGCAGCTTTGCCCGGAATACTGGGCCCAGCAGCCTCTTCCGTGTCATCCTCCTCACCTATTTGTGTAAATTTGGAGAATTCTCAACTTCACAACTTGCACAATATTATGTTTCTAATTAATCATTGAGTCAAAATGCCTGAAATACTTACCGCCAGACTGTTGTCCATTGTTTCCCTGGTCTGTAGCCATGTCTGAGCTCCAAACAAGAAATACACCAGAATGTTTGTTTTGGCTCGTGACGTATTTATACATGCGTCCTTATTTTTCGGCCGCATCATTGATTGTGCGTTTTTATGATCCCTCCTTAATTTGTGCGGGAAACTAAACACTATTTATGGCTTGGGGCGTCTCGAGTCGAGGTGGCGTTTTTTGAATGTTGGAGGTTACGTTGGTTGGAGTTGATTGTTGGCTGGTTTAGGAGTTTGCGTTGGTGGAAGTAGTTTATTTTGGATATATTCGCTTTTTTATTTCCGTTCGCTTTTTTTCGGGTGTAATTTTTTTTGGCGTTTCCTGTTTTGGTAAGTTTTGGGAAGTCTAACTTTGGTTCAATTTGTGTCTCCTTCTGTTTCTGAATTTTCTAACGTTTTTTTGGCGTCATTTCATCTCTCTTAGGTTTTATTTTGGGTCTGCCCCAAAGACCTTTTGATCCGGAATCTTATATATTATCTCTTGGTAAGTTCATTTTTTAAATTGTTTTGTAAATGTTCTTGTTTGTCTTTACGCAACTTTGGTTGGCCTTACACTTGTAACTTTTGATTTTCTAAATCCGAAATCTGTTTAATTTTTTTTTTTTTTTTAGCTGCGTTTTTTTAACTTGTATTTGCGAACTAATTAGCGCATTTTTATTACTTTCTATTGTGACTTGTATTTGCGAACTAATTAGCGCATTTTTATTACTTTCTATTGTGACTTGTATTTGCGAACTAATTAGCGCATTTTTATTACTTTCTATAGTGACTTGTATTTGCGAACTAATTAGCACTTTTTGAAATGCTTATTCATCCCGTAAAATTGTTTGTGTTTTCTCTTTAGCATGTGTTGCTTACATTTGGCCTCAATTTGACGTAGTGTGCGCAATGTCGTTTTGCTCTTTGCCCAAATGTGTGTTTCTCCCCTTTTATGTTTTGTCTTGCTCAAAATTTGGAATCAGAAATGGCCAGCATAAAATGATGTATATTTATGTTGTGATTATTTCCAGTTTGCACGTATCATGACAATACCCCGGCATGTAAGCATCAATGGATGGTATCTTCAAGCTAAGTTAAAATTTTTATTTTTGGGGGGGTTAAAAAGCCTGACATTCAAATCTTGCCATTTCAGGTTGATCTGGGTCGGATTGTTCTGGCCATGCTCCCGGAAGCCGACCAACCTCAATCTCGTCCCAGGCGTAGGCATCGTAGGCGTGCAAGGCCCCAGATATTTCGAACATGTGTCACCCTTTATGGAATGCCCGATGATGAGGTTTTAAGACGCTACCGTCTTCCTCCCAAAATCATCATAGACACTCTCTCATTAATAGAGAGTGATCTTGAGCGGCAAATTGACAGTCCTACAGCAATACCACCACTTACGCAATTTATGGCGGTGTTACATTTCTGTGCCTCAGGATCGTTTCAAACAACGGTGGGAATAGTGGCGGGAATCTCACAATCCTCCTTTTCCCGGATCCTGAGGGCAGTGATGGAGGCACTTCTCAAGCACCTCCATCATTTTATTCAAATGCCTTTGGATATGGGTGCCCTTAGTGTGGCCAAGGCCAGTTTTTACCAAATAGCTGGCTTCCCGCACATCATAGGGGTTGTGGATGGTACTCACATACCACTTCAGCCTCCAGCACGGCTGGAGGCAATATTTAGAAACCGGAAACACTATCACTCCCTCAATGTAATGGTGGTATGTGATGCCTCCCTCCAGATCCTGTCCCTGAATGCAAAATTACCAGGAAGTGCACATGACTCCTTCGTCATCCGGCAATCAGGGATATGGCACAAATTAACCAACCTACAAGCTGGTGATGCGTGGCTTCTGGGTAAGTGGAGACCTTTAGTACATAACAATGTTAAGCTTCATACAGAGTGATCCTGATGTTGTCTATTCTTTTTCACAGGAGACAGTGGCTACCCTTGCACGCCCTGGCTGCTCACTCCTTATTTGGCTCCCACACCAGGGCCACAAAGTGAGTATAATTCCGCACTTACAGCCACCAGGCAAGTGGTGGAGAGCTGTATCGGCCTTTTAAAATGCCGATTCAGATGCCTCCACCGCTCTGGCTCATGTATTTGCTGGATATGGTTTCGAAAATTGTGGTCCTGTGTGGGATATTTCACAACATCGCCATAAGGAGTGGTGTCCCAATGCAGCCAGAGGATGCCTTACCTGAGGATGGCCCCCCCGAGCTTGGTCGGAGGTCAGTATGTGGGGGGGCCATACGCGATGATGTGGTGGCCAGATTTCTTAGGTAATTATTGTCAAAACAACAGTGTTTATACCCAATGTGGTACGGTTTGTTTGAGAACATCTAATTAATTTTTTTTATTTTCTCCATCTTCTGTTTTTTCCCAAAATCTTTGGCACTCCAACGATGACTACTTCCTGCTACTCTTAAAAAACCTGTATGTGGACATTTTGGGGATATATTATGGAACCCATATTGCAACGCCATATTTTGGAATCATGTTGGCATGGTCCTTCGTCAACCAGTTCTTGATTTGTTGTGTATTTTTTTTGTTTTGTTGGTATGTGTTGTATTTGTGATTATCACTGTGTGTTTTGTTTGTGAGTGACCACTTTGATTTTTGAGTTATGTTGTGAATAAATGTTTTGAGAGTGAAATTTTGTACCTTTTTTTGAACGTTACAAGCAAGAGTAGCCAGGTTCACACACGTTACATTTGCCTAAGGGGTAATCCAGTAATGACGCCAGTTGAGCTAAAATGTAATATGTTTTCAGGGTCCAAACCAACACCCAAAGGAATCCTGTACAGTCAGTTGGCTTCGTAATATTGGCCTAAGCAGCTTGCACCCCAACTAGGAACCTGTAAAATGTAGTAATATCTAATTGTGACTACACCAAAAAAGGGAAATGAGATTGTTACTGTTAGGTGTTTCTTGTGCCTGTTTTACATAAAAATACAACACACAATCTTATTGACAAAAATTGCAAATCCTTGCAGGAAGAGTCTACTTATGTCAGGGTAAACAATCTCTGATTTAGAAATAACGAATGAGACAGAACGTTACTTTGAAAATATTAATTTATTTAAATTTGGCAAAAAAACAAAAAAAACTAGTCCCTAAGGAGGACCGACATATGGTCAAGGACCACCAGCAGACAGATTATATTGTGCCGCATACGGGCCACACAGGCGGCTAATTCAGCCCGACGCCTCTGTTCCTCTGTGGGTGAGAAAAGTGTGGGGATTAATACAACAATAATGAAACCACATTAAAAAACAAGCCAAAACCAAAAAATAAAAAACACAAATATTTAGAAACTAACCATAATTACACCATTAAAACCCATCCACCCAAAATGGTGTAGGCCAAAAATACAAGGCCAATCAACAAATTCCGACAGGTGTGATATGTGTATGTTGAAATCAGCAGTAACAGGTAAAGGCAATCTGCAAAATCACCAAAAGTCTAGCAAAAAACTCCAAAAAAGGGAACAACACATGATTACATACAAACAGTTTGTGGCGAAAAAGAAACCAAAACAAAAAAATACCGGAAGAAAAAACGGCAGCTCCAGAAGGCCCTCCCTCGTCCTCCTCGGAGGTGCCTCCATTCCCCAACGATCTGGGCGGAGTAATTTCCGATTCCGGGGAGGGGGTAATTCGAAGAGGGGTGGTTGGAGGAGAGGGGGAATTGGGACGGAGGGGAAGGAGCCCCGAAATTTCCCCCAGAGGGTCTTGGAAGGCTGGGTAGGAGTGGGGAATAGGGGAATTTGGGGTTGTGGAGGGTTGGCTGGGGGTTGGGGAGAGTGGCCGTGAGCGCCGTCTGGGCTGACGATGACGGCGTAGTCTTCGCTGTGCCCCTAAAAGATGTGAAACAAATTGTGGTTAGTTTCAACACAAATCCGAGAAAAACACCATTTTCTGATCTCAAAAAACAAAAAAATGGCCATGCAGATATGAGTACAATGAATAAATATGACCTACATGGAAAACATGGCCATGCAGATATGAGTACAATGAATAAATATGACCTACATGGAATACATGGCCATGCAGATATGAGTACAATGAATAAATATGACCTACATGGAATACATGGCCATGCAGATATGAGTACAATGAATAAATATGACCTACATGGAAAACATGGCCATGCAGATATGAGTACAATGAATAAATATGACATACATGAAAACATGCACACGCAGTTAGGGCCACAAAGACAAACATGAAAAGTCCCTAAAACTTACTTTCTGTGATCAGCATGCAAAAGCATGCCAGCAAGCTGCAGGTCCGACCACCTGCGCTCCAGCTGCCCGATCTGGCGGCGTGAGCCGAAGGAGCGCAGGCGGGCCCGTACCTCCGCATATGCGGAACACTTTTCGCGGTTGGTGATGGGTGGAGGCTGGCTGGTGATCCGCCTATCCATCACCTCCGTTAGCACCAGCAGCTCGCGCCTGGTGAATGCGGAGGCTCTCATGATGGCAATGGTGTATTTGTTAAAAATCATTTTTAATAAAGTGCCCCAAAAATTTTTGATTGGCTAATGTATTTGGGTAATTAACAGGACCAATTCTATTGGTTAGTGTATGAGTCATGTGTTCGACAGGGCCAGAAATCTCTTGAGAGTTATGATAGGCTTGATGCAGTGACATGCGTAAGCAAATTTAAATAAAGAAATGAACTCTGGGAAATATGCGGGTAGAAAAACAAATAGAACAATTGTTTAATTGGGGCTAACATGTATTTTGACAAATAAATGCGAATGTTTAAGCCGTACGTATTCTGCGGGTAAATACAAACACGGACAAGAATTAAGTTTATTGCATTGTGTTAAAAAAAAAAAAAAAACCAATTAAGCTAATTGATATATTGATTGGCATGATACGATTGAGGGAGGTAGGCAGAATAAACGAGCAGTTAATCGAAATCTGACAGTCCCACTTCCGGGTAGTACTTGTGCGTGCGTTCCCTTCAAGCCACTTCGGGGATGTACGCTCGCTATTTGGCACGCTCGTTAGTTAGAGGAGGGGTTGCTTGAGTTTGGGGAGGATGTTTGGCTGCGATCGAAAATACGAGCGAGTGCTTGAATTTAAATATTTTTTTACGTACGCCGAACGTACGAACGGCCACTTGCGTCCAAGTCTGAATGAGGGCCTTTGTTCACATATCTCACAACTATTGCTAGTAGGGGTGAGCGGGTTCGGATTTCTGAAATCCGAACCCCCCCGAGCCCCCCCGATCCGAGGCAGTTCCGAGTCAGGCTCGACTTTTCCCGCCTGACTCGGATCTGAAATCGAGGCAAAACGTCATCATCCCGCCTTCCGAGTCTCGCGGGTTTTGGATCCTATATAAGGTACCCGCGTCGGCGCCATTTTCTCACTCGGCTGTGGACAGTGAAGAGGGAGGGTGGGAGTTAGGGCTGTGTAGTGTAGTGTAGTGTAGTGCTGCTGTTGTCCACTACTTCAAAGTCCATAGGGGCTGGCTGTGTTGTGCTGTGCTGCTGTTGTTAATAGGGGCTGTGTCCACTACTTCAAAGTCCATAGGGGCTGGCTGGACTGTGTTGTGCAGTCAGTTCTCTATAGGGGCTGTGTCCACTCCAAAGTCCTGTGCAGTGTCCCAGTCCTAAAGGGGTGCTGTAGTGTTGTCCAGAGGGAGCACTGTCCATCAGGGGTGCTCCCCCCAAGTGCTAAAAAAAAAATATATTTTCTGTGTTTGTGAATTGTGTGCGCAGTAGCCGCACGTGCATCAACAAAGTAGTGACAAGCGTGCGCCTGTGTCATAAGTAAAGGGCCGGCTGGCTTGACCGTTAAAGGGTGCTATAACCCCCAAAGTACACTCCAGTCCAAACCAAAAAAATAATTATTTTCTGTGTTTGTGAATTGTGTGCGCAGTAGCCGCACGTGCATCAACCAAGTAGTGCCAAGCGTGCGCCTGTGTCATAAGTAAAGGGCCGGCTGGCTTGACCGTTAAAGGGTGCTGTAACCCCCGAAAGTACACTCCAGTCCAAACCAAAAAAAAAATTATTTTCTGTGTTTGTGAATTGTGTGCGCTGTAGCCGCACGTGCATCAACAAAGTAGTGCCAAGCGTGCGCCTGTGTCATAAGTAAAGGGCCGGCTGGCTTGACCGTTAAAGGGTGCTGTAACCCCCAAAGTACACTCCAGTCCAAACCAAAAAAATTATTATTTTCTGTGTTTGTGAATTGTGTGCGCAGTAGCCGCACGTGCATCAACCAAGTAGTGCCAAGCGTGCGCCTGTGTCATAAGTAAAGGGCCGGCTGGCTTGACCGTTAGAGGGTGCTGTAACCCCCGAAAGTACACTCCAGTCCAAACCAAAAAAAAAATTATTTTCTGTGTTTGTGAATTGTGTGCGCAGTAGCCACACGTGCATCAACAAAGTAGTGCCAAGCGTGCGCCTGTGTCATAAGTAAAGGGCCGGTTGGCTTGACCGTTAAGGGTGCTGTAACCCCCGAAAGTACACTCCAGTCCAAACCAAAAAAAAAATTATTTTCTGTGTTTGTGAATTGTGTGCGCAGTAGCCGCACGTGCATCAACAAAGTAGTGCCAAGCGTGCGCCTGTGTCATAAGTAAAGGGCCGGTTGGCTTGACCGTTAAAGGGTGCTGTAACCCCCGAAAGTACACTCCAGTCCAAACCAAAAAAAAAATTATTTTCTGTGTTTGTGAATTGTGTGCGCAGTAGCCGCACGTGCATCAACAAAGTAGTGCCAAGCGTGCGCCTGTGTCATAAGTAAAGGGCCGGCTGGCTTGACCGTTAAAGGGTGCTGTAACCCCCAAAGTACACTCCAGTCCAAACCAAAAAAAAAAATATTTTCTGTGTTTGTGAATTGTGTGCGCAGTAGCCGCACGTGCATCAACAAAGTAGTGCCAAGCGTGCGCCTGTGTCATAAGTAAAGGGCCGGCTGGCTTGACCGTTAAGGGTGCTGTAACCCCCGAAAGTACACTCCAGTCCAAACCAAAAAAAAAATTATTTTCTGTGTTTGTGAATTGTGTGCGCAGTAGCCGCACGTGCATCAACAAAGTAGTGCCAAGCGTGCGCCTGTGTCATAAGTAAAGGGCCGGCTGGCTTGACCGTTAAGGGTGCTGTAACCCCCGAAAGTACACTCCAGTCCAAACCAAAAAAAAAATTATTTTCTGTGTTTGTGAATTGTGTGCGCAGTAGCCGCACGTGCATCAACAAAGTAGTGCCAAGCGTGCGCCTGTGTCATAAGTAAAGGGCCGGCTGGCTTGACCGTTAAGGGTGCTGTAACCCCCGAAAGTACACTCCAGTCCAAACCAAAAAAAAAATTATTTTCTGTGTTTGTGAATTGTGTGCGCAGTAGCCGCACGTGCATCAACAAAGTAGTGCCAAGCGTGCGCCTGTGTCATAAGTAAAGGGCTGGCTGGCTTGACCGTTAAAGGGTGCTGTAACCCCCAAAGTACACTCCAGTCCAAACCAAAAAAAAAAATATTTTCTGTGTTTGTGAATTGTGTGCGCAGTAGCCGCACGTGCATCAACAAAGTAGTGCCAAGCGTGCGCCTGTGTCATAAGTAAAGGGCCGGCTGGCTTGACCGTTAAAGGGTGCTGTAACCCCCAAAGTACACTCCAGTCCAAACCAAAAAAAAAAATATTTTCTGTGTTTGTGAATTGTGTGCGCAGTAGCCGCACGTGCATCAACAAAGTAGTGCCAAGCGTGCGCCTGTATCATAAGTAAAGGGCCGGCTGGCTTGACCGTTAAGGGTGCTGTAACCCCCGAAAGTACACTCCAGTCCAAACCAAAAAAAAAATTATTTTCTGTGTTTGTGAATTGTGTGCGCAGTAGCCGCACGTGCATCAACAAAGTAGTGCCAAGAGTGCGCCTGTGTCATAAGTAAAGGGCCGGCTGGCTTGACCGTTAAGGGTGCTGTAACCCCCGAAAGTACACTCCAGTCCAAACCAAAAAAAAAATTATTTTCTGTGTTTGTGAATTGTGTGCGCAGTAGCCGCACGTGCATCAACAAAGTAGTGCCAAGCGTGCGCCTGTGTCATAAGTAAAGGGCCGGCTGGCTTGACCGTTAAGGGTGCTGTAACCCCCGAAAGTACACTCCAGTCCAAACCAAAAAAAAAATTATTTTCTGTGTTTGTGAATTGTGTGCGCAGTAGCCGCACGTGCATCAACAAAGTAGTGCCAAGCGTGCGCCTGTGTCATAAGTAAAGGGCTGGCTGGCTTGACCGTTAAAGGGTGCTGTAACCCCCAAAGTACACTCCAGTCCAAACCAAAAAAAAATATATTTTCTGTGTTTGTGAATTGTGTGCGCAGTAGCCGCACGTGCATCAACAAAGTAGTGCCAAGCGTGCGCCTGTGTCATAAGTAAAGGGCCGGCTGGCTTGACCGTTAAAGGGTGCTGTAACCCCCAAAGTACACTCCAGTCCAAACCAAAAAAAAAATAATTTTCTGTGTTTGTGAATTGTGTGCGCAGTAGCCGCACGTGCATCAACAAAGTAGTGCCAAGCGTGCGCCTGTGTCATAAGTAAAGGGCCGGCTGGCTTGACCGTTAAGGGTGCTGTAACCCCCGAAAGTACACTCCAGTCCAAACCAAAAAAAAAATTATTTTCTGTGTTTGTGAATTGTGCGCGCAGTAGCCGCACGTGCATCAACAAAGTAGTGCCAAGCGTGCGCCTGTGTCATAAGTAAAGGGCCGGCTGGCTTGACCGTTAAGGGTGCTGTAACCCCCGAAAGTACACTCCAGTCCAAACCAAAAAAAAAATTATTTTCTGTGTTTGTGAATTGTGTGCGCAGTAGCCGCACGTGCATCAACAAAGTAGTGCCAAGCGTGCGCCTGTGTCATAAGTAAAGGGCCGGCTGGCTTGACCGTTAAAGGGTGCTGTAACCCCCAAAGTACACTCCAGTCCAAACCAAAAAAAAAATTATTTTCTGTGTTTGTGAATTGTGTGCGCAGTAGCCGCACGTGCATCAACAAAGTAGTGCCAAGCGTGCGCCTGTGTCATAAGTAAAGGGCCGGCTGGCTTGACCGTTAAAGGGTGCTGTAACCCCCGAAAGTACACTCCAGTCCAAACCAAAAAAAAAATTATTTTCTGTGTTTGTGAATTGTGTGCGCTGTAGCCGCACGTGCATCAACAAAGTAGTGCCAAGCGTGCGCCTGTGTCATAAGAAAAGGGCCGGCTGGCTTGACCGTTAAAGGGTGCTGTAACCCCCAAAGTACACTCCAGTCCAAACCAAAAAAAAAATTATTTTCTGTGTTTGTGAATTGTGTGCGCAGTAGCCGCACGTGCATCAACAAAGTAGTGCCAAGCGTGCGCCTGTGTCATAAGTAAAGGGCCGGCTGGCTTGACCATTAAAGGGTGCTGTAACCCCCAAAGTACACTCCAGTCCAAACCAAAAAAAAAATTATTTTCTGTGTTTGTGAATTGTGTGCGCAGTAGCCGCACGTGCATCAACAAAGTAGTGCCAAGCGTGCGCCTGTGTCATAAGTAAAGGGCCGGCTGGCTTGACCGTTAAAGGGTGCTGTAACCCTCGAAAGTACACTCCAGTCCAAACCAAAAAAAAAATTATTTTCTGTGTTTGTGAATTGTGTGCGCTGTAGCCGCACGTGCATCAACAAAGTAGTGCCAAGCGTGTGCCTGTGTCATAAGTAAAGGGCCGGCTGGCTTGACCGTTAAGGGTGCTGTAACCCCCGAAAGTACACTCCAGTCCAAACCAAAAAAAAAATTATTTTCTGTGTTTAGCCGCACGTATATATCAAATTGATATAACATAAATGGAGGACCAAACTTTCTCCGATAAAAATAAAATAGAGAAAGATCAAGAACCACTTCCTCCTAGTGCTGAAGCTGCTGCCACTAGTCATGACATAGACAATAACATGCCATCAACGTCGTCTGCCAAGGCCGATGCCCAATGTCATAGTAGAGGGCACATACAATCCCAAATGGCAAAGTTCAGGAAAATGACCTTGAAAAAGACATTTAAATCAGCTGAAGAGAAACGTAAACTTGCCAATATGCCATTTACGACACGGAGTGGCAAGGAACGGCTAAGGTCAATCCCTAGTATGTTCATGACTAGTGGTTCAGCTTCACATGACGATGGAAGCCCTCCTCCCACTAAAAAAATCAAAAGAGTTAAGCTGGCAAAAGCACAGCGAAGAACTGTGCTTTCTAAGAAGATATCACAAATCCCCAAGGAGAGTCCAAGTGTGGTGGTGGTTGCGATGCCTGACCTTCCCAGCACTGGACGGTAAGAGGTGGCTCTTTCCACCATTTGCACGCCCCCTGCAAGTGCTGAAAGGAGCACCCACAGTCCACTTGCTGATATGCAAATTGAAGATGTCACTGTTGAAGTACAACAGGATGAGGATACTGGTGTAGCTGGCGCAGAGGAGGAAGTTGGCGAGGAGGATTCTGATGGTGATGTGGTTTGTTTAAATCAGGCTCCGGGGGAGACAGTTGTTGTCCGTGGGATGAAAAAGCCCATCACGGTCATGCCTGGGCAGAAGACCAAACATTCCACCTCTTTGGTCTGGCAATATTTCTATCCAAATCCGGACAACAACTGTCTTGCCATATGTACCATATGTAAAGGTGAAATAAGTAGGGGTAGGGACGTCAACCACCTAGGAACATCCTCCCTTATACGGCACCTGCAGCGCGTTCATAAAAAGTTACTGTCGAGTTCAGAAACTTTGGCTAAGACCGTAAGCAGTCCAGGGACACCTAAATCCCGTTGTCCTGTTGTATCCAAGCGCCTGCAAACCACACCGTCAACTCCCTCCTCGTCAATTTCCTCATTAGTCAGGATCGGAAGTAGTCCTGCAGGCCATGTCACTGGCATGGCTGACTCTCCTATCCGGGATTCCTCTGGAGGATCCTGCATTGCTACGCCTACTGCTGCCGCTGCTGCTGTTGCTGCTGCTGGGAGTCGTTCATCATCCCAGAGAGGAAGTAGGAACACCACTACTTTTACTAAACAATTGACCCTCCAACAGTCCTTAGCGAGGAGGATGAAGTACGACAGCAGTCATCCTGAAGCAAAACGTATAACTGAGGCCTTGACTGCTATGTTGGTGTTAGACGTGCGTCCGGTATCCGCCATTAGTGCAGTGGGATTTAGACAATTGATGGAGGTAGTGTGTCCCCGGTTCCAAATCCCGTCTAGATTCCACTTCACTAGGCAGGCGATACCGAGACTGTACAGAAACGTCAGAAAAAGTGTCCTCAGTGTCCTGAAAAATGCCGTTGTACACAATGTCCACTTAACCACGGACATGTGGACAAGTGGAACAGGGCAGACTAAGGACTATATGACTGTGACAGCCCACTGGGTAGACGTATCACCTTACGCAGCAACAGCAGCAGCGTCACCAGTAGCAGCATCTCAGAAACGCCAGCTCGTTACAAGGCAGGCTACGCTGTGTATCACCGGTTTCAGTAAGAGGCACACCGCCGACAACCTCTTAGAGAAACTGAGGGAAATCATCGCCCAGTGGCTTACCCCACTTAGACTCTCCTGGGGATTTGTGATATCTGACAACGCCACCAATATTGTGCGGGCATTACATCTGGGCAAATTCCAGCACGTCCCATGTTTTGCTCACACAATAAACTTGGTGGTGCAGAATTTTCTGAAAAGCGACAGGGGCGTGCAGGAGACGCTTTGGATGGTCCGAAAAATTTCTGGCCACTTTCGCCATTCAGCGACTGCGTGCCGAAGACTGGAGCGCCAGCAAACACTCTTGAACCTGCCCCGCCATCACCTGAAGCAAGAGGTTGTGACGCGGTGGAACTCAACCCTCTATATGCTTCAGAGGATGGAGGAGCAGCAAAAGGCCATACAAGCCTATACATCCACCTATGACATAGGCAAAGGAGGGGGTATGCACCTGACTCAAGCGCAGTGGAGAATGATTTCCGTGTTGTGCAAGGTTCTCCAGCCCTTTGAACTTGCCACACGTGAAGTCAGTTCAGACACAGCCAGCTTGAGTCAGGTCATTCCCCTCATCAGGCTTTTGCAGAAGCAGCTGGAGAAAGTGAAGGAGGAGCTAAGACGGAGCGATTCCGCTCGGCATGTGGGACTTGTGGATGAAGCCCTTCATTCGCTTTGCCAGGATTCCAGGGTGGTCAATCTGTTGAAATCAGACCACTACATTTTGGCCACCGTGCTTGATCCTAGGTTTAAAGCCTATGTGGTGTCTCTCTTTCCGGCCAACACAAGCCTGCAGAGGTGCAAAGACCTGCTGGTGAACACACTGTCAGCTGAAGCGGAACGTGACACGTCAACGGCTCCTTCTTCATTTTCTCCCGCAACTGGGGCTGCCAGGAAAAAACTTAGGTATCCTAAGCAACCCGCTGGCGGTGATGCAGGGCAGGCAGGACCAAGTTTGGACATCTGGTCCGGACTGAAGGACCTGGCAACAATTTCTGACATGTCTACTGTCACTGCATATGATACTGTCACCATTGACAGAATGGTGGAGGATTACATCGGTGACAGCATCCAAGTAGGCATGTCAGACAGTCCATACCTGTACTGGCAGGAAAAAGAGGCAATTTGGAGGCCCCTGTACAAGCTGGCTCTATATTACCTGAGTTGCCCCCCTCCAGTGTGTACTCCGAAAGAGTGTTTAGTGCAGCCGGGAACCTTGTCAGCGAAAGGCGTAGGAGGTTGCTTCCACAGAATGTGGAGAAGATGATGTTCATCAAAATGAATTATCAGCTCTTCCAGGGAGACCAGCCTCCAGAAGGTACAGAGGGACCTGTGGTGGTGGATTCAAGTGGGGACGAGTTAATACTTTGTGAGGATGAGGATGTACACACTGAAGAGGGTGAGGAATCGGTGGATGAGGAGGATGAGGATGACATCTTGCCTCCGTAGAGCCAGTTTGTGCAGGGACACATTAATTGCCAGCTTGTTTTGTGGGGGCCCAAACGAACCAATCATTTCAGCCACAGTTGTGTGGCAGACCCTGGCGCTGAAATGATTGATTTGTTAAAGTGTGCATGTCCTGTTTATACAACATAAGGGTGGGTGGGAGGGCCCAAGGACAATTCCATCTTGCACTTCTTTTTTTTCTTTGCATTATGTACATTTTGGGGCCTAGTTTTTCAAACTGCCATCCTGTCTGCCACTGCAGTATCACGCCTAGATGGGTCACGTGTTTGTGCCGCCCACTCGTGTCGCTTAGCATAGTCATCCAGCTACCTCGGTGCAACCTTTTGGACATAAAAACACTATTGTGAGGTGTTCAGAATAGACTGGAAATGAGTGGAAATTAAGGTTATTGAGGTTAATAATAGCATAGGAGCAGAGAAACCAACAAATTCTGTGATTTTAGCTGTTTTTATGCTTTTTTTCAAAAAAATACAGATCCAAAACACAAAACCCAGAACCCAAAACACGGAAGGGTGGTTTTGGCAAAACCAATCCAGATCCAAAACACGAAGAAAGATCCAGATCCAAAACCAAAACACAAAACACGAAAAGTGGCCGGTGCACACCCCTAGTTTATATATATATGTTATATATATATATATATATATATATATATATATATATATATATATATATATTAGGGGTGTGCACCGGCCACTTTTCGTGTTTTGGTTTTGGATCTGGATCTTTCTTCGTGTTTTGGATCTGGATTGGTTTTGCCAAAACCACCCTTCCGTGTTTTGGGTTCTGGGTTTTGTGTTTTGGATCTGTATTTTTTTTTAAAAAAGCATAAAAACAGCTTAAATCACAGAATTTGTGGGTTTTTCTTCTCCTATGCAATTATTAACCTCAATAACCTTCATTTCCACTCATTTCCAGTCTATTCTGAACACCTCACACCTCACAATATTGTTTTTATGGCCAACAGATTGCACCGAGGTAGCTGGATGACTATGCTAAGCGACACGAGTGGGCGGCACAAGCACGTGGCCCATCTAGGAGTGACACTGCAGTGGCAGACAGGATGGCAGTTTGAAAAACTAAGCCCCAAACAGTACATACTGCAAAGGAAAAAAAGAGGTGCAAGATGGAATTGTCCTTGGGCCCTCCCACCCACCCTTATGTTGTATAAATAGGACATGCACACTTTAACAAACCAATCATTTCAGCGCCAGGATCTGCCACATGACTGTGGCTGAAATGATTGGTTCGTTTGGGCCCCCACAAAACAAGCTGGCAATTAATGTGTCCCTGCACAAACTGGCTCTACGGAGGCAAGATGTCGTCCTCATCCTCCTCATCCACCGATTCTTTGGATAAAACAGGAAAAAGGGATTTAGGTGTCCCTGGACTGCTTACGGTCTTAGCCAAAATTTCAGAACTTGACAGTAACTTTTTATGAAAGCGCTGCAGGTGCCGTATAAGGGAGGATGTTCCTAGGTGGTTAACGTCCCTACCCCTACTTATTTCACCTTTACATATGGTACATATGGCAAGACAGTTGTTGTTCGGATTTGGATAGAAATATTGCCAGACCAAAGAGGTGGAATGTTTGGTCTTCTGCCCAGCCATGACCGTGATGGGTTTTTTCATCCCACGGACAACAACTGTCTCCCCCGGAGCCTGATTTAAACAAACCACATCACCATCAGAATCCTCCTCGCCAACTTCCTCCTCAGTGCCAGCTACACCAGTATCCTCATCCTGTTGTACTTCAACAGTGACATCTTCAATTTGCATATCAGCAAGTGGACTGTGGGTGCTCCTTTCAGCACTTGCAGGGGGCGTGCAAATGGTGGAAAGAGCCACCTCTTCCCGTCCAGTGCTGGGAAGGTCAGGCATCGCAACCGCCACCACACTTGGACTCTCCTTGGGGATTTGTGATATCTTCTTAGAACGCACAGTTCTTCGCTGTGCTTTTGCCAGCTTAACTCGTTTGATTTTTTTAGCGGGAGGAGGGCTTCCATCGTCATGTGAAGCTGAACCACTAGTAATGAACATAGGGAAAGACCTTAGCCGTTCCTTGCCACTCCGTGTCGTAAATGGCATATTGGCAAGTTTACCTTTCTCTTCAGATGATTTAAATGTTTTTTTCAAGGTCATTTTCCAGAACTTTGCCATTTGGGATTGTATGTGCCCTCTACTATGACATTGGGCATCGGCCTTGGCAGACGACGTTGATGGCATTTTATCATCTATGTCATGACTAGTGGCAGCAGCTTCAGCACTAGGAGGAAGTGGTTCTTGATCTTTCCCTATTTTATTTTTATCGGAGAAAGTTTGGTCCTCCATTTATGTTATATTGATATATACGTGCGGCTAAGGCGCACACAAACACAGAAAATAATTTTTTATTTTTGTTGGAGACTAGTGCACTTTGTGGGTTACACCACCCTTTAAGAAATGAGCCAGGTGGCCCTTTACTTATGGGACACAGGCGCACGCTTGGCGCTGCTCCTTTGTTGATGCACGTGCAGCTACTGCGCACACAATTCACAAACACAGAAAATATTTTTTTATTTGGTTTGGAGTGTACTTTGGGGGTTACAGCACCCTTTAACGGTCAAGGCAGCCGGCCCTTTACTTATGACACAGGCGCACGCTTGGCACTACTTTGTTTATGCATGTGCGGCTACTGCGCACACAATTCACAAACACAGAAAATATTTTTTTATTTGGTTTGGAGTGTACTTTGGGGGTTACAGCACCCTTTAACGGTCAAGCCAGCCGGCCCTTTACTTATGACACAGGCGCACGCTTGGCACTACTTTGTTGATGCACGTGCGGCTACTGCGCACACAATTCACAAACACAGAAAATATTTTTTATTTGGTTTGGAGTGTACTTTGGGGGTTACAGCACCCTTTAATGGTCAAGCCAGCCGGCCCTTTACTTATGACACAGGCGCACGCTTGGCACTACTTTGTTGATGCACGTGCGGCTTCTGCGCACACAATTCACAAACACAGAAAATATTTTTTTATTTGGTTTCGACTGGAGTGTACTTTAGGGGTTACAGCACCCTTTAACGGTCAAGCCAGCCGGCCCTTTACTTATGACACAGGCGCACGCTTGGCACTACTTTGTTGATGCACGTGCGGCTACTGCGCACACAATTCACAAACACAGAAAATAATTTTTTTTTGGTTTGGACTGGAGTGTACTTTCGGGGGTTACAGCACCCTTTAACGGTCAAGCCAGCTGGCCCTTTACTTATGACACAGGCGCACGCTTGGCACTACTTTGTTGATGCACGTGCGGCTACTGCGCACACAAATCACAAACACAGAAAATAATTATTTTTTTGGTTTGGAGTGTACTTTGGGGGTTACAGCACCCTTTAACGGTCAAGCCAGCCGGCCCTTTACTTATGACACAGGCGCACGCTTGGCACTACTTTGTTGATGCACGTGCGGCTACTGCGCACACAATTCACAAATACAGAAAAAATATTATTTTTTTAGCACTTGGGGGGAGCACCCCTGATGGACAGAGCACCCCCTGGACAACACTACAGCACCCCTTTAGGACTGGGACACTGCACAGGACTTTGGAGTGGACACAGCCCCTATGAAGAACTGACTGCACAACACAGTCCAGCCAGCCCCTATGGACTTTGAAGTAGTGGACACAGCCCCTATTAACAACAGCAGCACAGCACAACACAGCCAGCCCCTATGGACTTTGAAGTAGTGGACAACAGCAGCACAGCGCAGCACAGCACAGCACAACACTACTCTGCACTACACTACACTACACAGCCCAGCCAGCCCTAACTCCCACCCTCCCTCTTCACTGTCCACAGCCGAGTGAGAAAATGGCGCCGACGCGTGTACCTTATATAGGATCCAAAACCCGCGAGACTCGGAAGGCGGGATGATGACGTTTTGCCTCGATTTCAGATCCGAGTCAGGCGGGAAAAGTCGAGCCTGACTCGGATCGGCCTCGGATCGGGGGGGCTCGGGGGGGTTCGGATTTCAGAAATCCGAACCCGCTCACCCCTAATATATATATATATACACACACACGTAAATACAGTATATATATATATTTATATATACTGTATTTCTCTGTGTGTATATATATATATATATATATATATACACACACATATATACTGTATTTCTATGTGGGTATGTATATATATATATACACATATATATACACATATATATACACACATATATACTGTATTTCTATGTGTGTATGTATTGTGACACAGTTAGGTTAGGGGGTCCCTCTCCTGGGTAGAGGACTCCTTCCTTACACACACACACAGCAGCAGGGAAGCAGCACACCAGTCTGGATGCAAGTACAAGCTGGTCGGCACCAGTCTTTATTGTACAATGTCAGAAATATAAAGAAAACATAAATATAAATCCTAGCCCTGTTGGGGCACTAACTTCACAGGTAGTTCCCTCACTACTAGAACCTGGCAGGGCCTAATGCCCTCGCCAGCAACAAAAGCACAGCACAACACTCACAGTTAGGTTTCCAAGAGTCTCTGAGCAAACTCCCTGCCTGCTCTCCCAGGTGAGACCATCAGCCCTCAACGCACTAGGCTTATATTGGCCACTCTCAGGTGGAAACCCTAACAAGCCTGTTACCAGGCTGCGAGAACCAAAACCTGGAGTGGCCGTGGGTGGAGCCCTCCCTCTCCTCTCACCCACAACCCCCAGGTCC
The DNA here is from genome assembly GCA_031769625.1 of Taudactylus pleione. NCBI lineage: Eukaryota > Metazoa > Chordata > Amphibia > Anura > Myobatrachidae > Taudactylus > Taudactylus pleione. The sequence continues at coordinate 23,717,116 of JAUIMM010000113.1, read as the reverse complement.
CAAACCGGCTTTTCAAAAAGCCGAAACTCAAGCCTGCTATACTGCAGACTTTCTCCTGGGGGTTTAAAACACATAAGACAGGAATCTGGGACAAATGTACCTGCCACAGACCACTTTACCAATGATCCTATCACATATCCCCCCCCTTTGTTTCGACCTGTGCGGCGGAACAACTGAAGCCCCCAAACAATGAACGCGTGACAACGCGTCAGCATTGGCCAGCTGGCTTCCTGGCCTGTGTTCCACTGAAAATTTTAAAGTTTGTAATGCCAAGAACCATCTCGTAATTCTCGCATTACTGTCCTTATTTTCGGACATCCACTTCAAAGGGGCATGGTCAGTGATCAATTTGAACTTTCTTCCGACCAAGTAGTACCTGAGAGCCTCTAACGCTCACTTTATGGCCAGCGCCTCCTTCTCCACTGTGGCATAGTTTCTCTCATGTACATTCAACTTTCTACTTAGATAGAAAATTGGGTGTTCCTCACCCTCCTTGTTCTGGGACAGGACCGCTCCTATACCTACTTCTGATGCATCGGTTTGTACTATGAATTCCCTTTCAATATTAGGAGTCATCAGGACTGGTTGGGAACACAATGCTACTTTCAACTCCTGAAAAGCTTTCTCTGCCTCAGGACTCCATTCTACCATGACTTTTTGTTTGCCTTTGGTCAGGTCAGTCAGTGGGACTGCCATGGTGGCAAAGTTGGGTATAAACCTCCTGTAGTACCCCGTAATTCCCAAGAAGGCTCTCACCTGCTTCTTATTCAGAGGCTGTGGCCAGTTTTGTATGGCATCAACTTTATTGAGCTGAGGCTTTATCAGGCCTCTGCCAATGGTGTATCCCAGATATTTTACTTCCTCCATGCCTAGACAACACTTTTTTGGGTTGGCTGTCAAACCTGCCTTATAGATGGAGTTCAACACTGCTTGTACCCTGGGTAAGTGAGACTGCCAATCAGGACTATGAATGACCACGTCATCCAGATAAGCAGCCGCATACCGTCTATGGGGCCTTAGAATCCTGTCCATCATTCTTTGGAAGGTAGCAGGTGCCCCATGTAGCCCGAAGGCAACATCTTGTACTGAAACAAGCCCTCTGGCGCTGAAAAAGCTGTCTTTTGTTTGGCGCTCTCGGTTAACGGTACTTGCCAATACCCTTTGGTTAGGTCAAGAGTGGTTAAAACCTTGCCGTCCCTAGTATCTCAATCAGTTCATCCACTCCGCATCGGGTAGGCATCGAATTTTGAAACACTGTTCAACTTTCGGAAGTCATTGCAGAAACGCACACTCCCGTCGGGCTTTGGAATCAACACAATGGGACTTGACCATTCACTATGTGATTCTTCAATAACCCCTAACTCTAGCATATTTTTAATTTCTTTCTACACCGATTCTCTTTGTGCTTCTGGTAACCTATAGGGCTTTAGATTAACTTTAACCCCTGGGTCAGTGATTATGTCATGTTTAATGACCGAGGTTTTCCCAGGTACGTCAGAGAACAGCACCCTATTTCTGATCAGAAACTCCTTGACCTCTTGTTGTTGAATTGCCGACAGGGTTTTTGAAACTGTCACTTCGGGAACTAAGGGCCCTGGATTTACTGGAGGGGCTCGGACGGTCGACAGTACCGTTCTATCTTTCCTGGGCTTTAATAGATTTATATGGTATATCTGTTCCGGCTTTCTTTTCCCCGGCTGGTAAACTTTGTAATTGACCTGTCCCACTCTTTCTAAGATTTCAAAGGGCCCTTGCCATTTAGCCAAAAGTTTATTTTCCACAGTGGGAACCAACACTAACACTCTGTCCCCAGGAGCAAAGCTGCGTAACCGGGCATTGCGGTTGTATACCCTCTGCTGTGCCTGTTGAGCCTGTTCCAGGTGCTCTCTCACTATCGGCACTATCGCAGCAATTCTCTCCTGCATTTGAGAAACATACTCAATCACCGTTTTGTAAGGACTAGACAGCCCCTCCCATGTCTCTTTGGCAATGTCTAGTAACCCCCTTGGGTGTCTTCCATACAACAAGTCGAAGGGTGAAAACCCGGTGGAGGACTGGGGAACCTCTCTTATGGCCAACAATAAATACGGCAATAAGTAATCCCAATCCCTACCATCCTTGTCGACCACTTTCCTAAGCATGTGTTTTAACGTCTTGTTAAACCTCTCGACCAGCCCATCGGTTTGGGGGTGATAAACCGAAGTTCTTAACTGTTCAATTTTGAATAGGCGGCATACCTCTTTCATGACTTTTGACATAAACGGTGTACCCTGGTCAGTTAGTATCTCCTTGGGTATACCCAGCCTGCTAAAGACATGAACTAGCTCTCTGGCAATGGTCTTGGTTGACGTATTGCGCAACGGGATCGCTTCCGGGTACCTGGTAGCGTAATACATTATGAACAGAATATACTGGTGTCCCCTTGCAGACTTCATTAAGGGTCCCACCAAATCCATCGCTATTCTTTCAAACGGCACCTCTATGATAGGCAATGGAACTAGTGGACCCCTAAAATGTGGCCTGGGAGCATGATACTGACACTCAGGGCAGGATGCGCAAAAGTCAGACACCTCTTTATGAAGCCCGGGCCAGAAAAACATCTGCATTATTCGCTCAGTGGTTTTCTCTACCCCTAGATGGCCTGCCGTTATATGACCATGGGCCAGATCCAACACTGTTCTTCTGTAGGCTTTGGGAACTATTAGTTGTTCCACAATATCTTCCCCCTTCTTAGTCACCTGATATAACAAATCCTGACACATTGCCATGTGGGGATAGGACAAAGGACTATCAGGGTCTACGGGTTTACCATCAACTACTTTTACATTCTCCCTGGCTTTTACCAAAGTAGGGTCATTCAACTGCTCCACGGCAAAGACCTCTCTTCTGACCTCTAATTCAGGCAGACGATCACCTGGCCCAACAACACTTCCCACCTCAATGGGAGGCACATCAGCTGGCGGGCCACCGTCACGTTCCGCATTCTCTAGTTCGCCAACCATAGTAGAAAAAGGGAATAACTCTGACTCAGAAGAAACTCCCTCCTCCACTACATCGACAACCTTCTCAAATGGATCGGGGTTGTTCCCCTCTGGAACAAAACGGCTTTCCCACAACTTCCAGTAGTGAGCAAAGTCTCTCCCCAATATTGCATCGTACACCAGACCATGCACCAAACCCACAGAAATGAAAGCAGAGCCACATGGTGTCTCGATGTTCACCTCGGCCGTAACATAATATCGAGTATCCCCATGTATGCAGGTCACACCAACAGTTTTCCCTGTATGCCTCAAAGGGTTCACCAGCTCAGCTTTTATAAGTGTCACCAAGCTACCAGAGTCTAACAGTGCCTCTACTCGGTTGCTATCTACAGTGAGTACACACATGTGCTTATCAGTCTCAGCCTGCCGGTCGGCCGTACAGGCTGTCTGTGCAAAGAAAGACCCCCTGCGGTACACATGAGCAATATCACATTGCATAGGTTCAGTTGTAAGTGAACAATTAGCGGCAATATGGCCGAAGCCACCACATCGGAAACACTGAGTCATATTAATATCTAGTCGTTTACGGGGCAAGAACCTTCCTGGCCTGGCAGGCCTGTCTCCAGGTTCTACACCCTCAGTCTTAGGTACATTCCACCGCCCAGCACCCTTCTCCCCTGGAACAGTCTTACCAGTGTCTATGGGAGTTCGCCGGTGCGCCATCGGGACTTGGTGGGGCATACTCATCAGCTCCTCAGCCGCCACGAACCTCTCCACCAGCTCGACCAACTGGTCCGCGGACTTAGGGTCTGCATGGCTCACCCACTTGCGCAGAGTCACAGGTAATGATCGCAGGTACCGGTCCATCACGACCCTTTCCACGATCTGTGGTCCTGTCAGCGTCTCGGGCTGTAGCCATTTTGAGGACAGATGGACGAGGTCATGCATCTGTGAACGTGGAGGCTTGTCCCTATGGAACTCCCCGCGGTGGACCCGTTGGGCACGAACAAAGGTGGTGACTCCCAAGCGAGTCAGGATCTCCTGTTTTAGTTTTTTATAGTCCTTGGCATCAGCCAGGCATAAGTCGAAATAGGCCTTTTGTGGCTCCCCAGACAAAAAAGGTGCCACCAGACTTGCCCACTGCTCCTTGGGCCAACTCTCCCTTTCGGCCGTTCTTTCAAACGCGGTGAGATAGGCCTCCACATCATCGCCCAAAGTCATCTTTTGGAGGAAGTGACTGGCTCGTACGGAGTGAGTGGGGGTGGGAGGACCAGTAGCAACATCTCTGGGCCGGGCGAGCAGGTGCTGTACCACCTCTTTTATGGCCTGGCAGGTTTCCTCGATGGCGACCTGTTGTTGCCTCTGGGCTGTCTCCAAGGCCAACAGTTGCACCCTGGTGGATTCCTGCTGAGCTCTGGTAGATTCCTGCTGAAGTTTGTTTGTCTCCTGCTGAGCTGCTGTAGCTTGGAGCAAGGCCTTAATAATGTCCTCCATTTTGTCCTGGGGTGTAGGTTGGAAGCTGAACCTTGCCTCTCTGAGCATTGGCTGACGCCTCCTCTATGGGACTCCAAGGACACAGCGTTATTTCCACACTTACAAATTGGGTGTCTGTCCCTTTAATTTTTAAATGGAAAGTTTTCCTCTTGCTGCAACTTCAGTGTGTGTGGTTACCCGCATTCTCCACCATATAGTGACACAGTTAGGTTAGGGGGTCCCTCTCCTGGGTAGAGGACTCCTTCCTTACACACACACAGCAGCAGGGAAGCAGCACACCAGTCTGGATGCAAGTACAAGCTGGTCGGCGCCAGTCTTTATTGTACAATGTCAGAAATATAAAGAAAACATAAATATAAATCCTAGCCCTGTCGGGGCACTAACTTCACAGGTAGTTCCCTCACTACCAGAACCTGGCAGGGCCTAATGCCCTCGCCAGCAACAAAAGCACAGCACAACACTCACAGTTAGGTTTCCAAGAGTCTCTGAGCAAACTCCCTGCCTGCTCTCCCAGGTGAGACCATCAGCCCTCAACACACTAGGCTTATATTGGCCACTCTCAGGTGGAAACCCTAACAAGCCTGTTACCAGGCTGCGAGAACCAAAACCTGGAGTGGCCATGGGTGGAGCCCTCCCTCTCCTCTCACCCACAACCCCCAGGTCCCAAACCGGCTTTTCAAAAAGCCGAAACTCAAGCCTGCTATACTGCAGACTTTCTCCTGGGGGTTTAAAACACATAAGACAGGAATCTGGGACAAATGTACCTGCCACAGACCACTTTACCAATGATCCTATCACAGTATATATATATATATATATATATATATATATACATATATATATATATGCACACACACACACATATATATAGTTTATATATATATATATATATATATATATATGTGTGTGATGTGTGTATATATATATATATATATATACACAGATACACAGTATATATAGAGAGAGCTATATATATATATATATCTATACTGTTTATGTGTGTGTGTATATATATATATATATATATATATATAGTGTGTATCTGGGCATGGATGGACCATGGTAATTAATTCAGGTACTACTACTTGTTGTTGCTGTCTGCTGATGGGCGGTGGCCGCGGAGAGCTTTGAAAATTAAGGTTGGAGTTGGCAGTGAGTGACACTGTCAGTATGGAATGGCTGCTGGCTGGCTGGGGCAGGTCGCGGCAGGGCTTGCTGGCCTGCCCTGGATGATCATGGATCTGCTGCCTGGGACAGTGGGACTGGGACTGGGAGGAACAGAGCGGCGGTGAGTTAAACACTTACTTACTTGAGACGGAGTCTGGTGACTGGTCTGCAGTCAGTGTATGTGCCGCGTGCAGGCTCACACGCCGGGCCGCATACACAGTCTCTCTCAGCCGCGGGACTCTGTGGGATTTGGAGGCGGGACCGCGTGATGTCATGACGTCACGCGGTACTCGCACAGTGCTCCTCTGGGAGCACTGTGAAGTTTTAGAAGCCGGGTGGTAGTGATTACTTCGGGCAAAGGGGCCCGTCCACGGGCCCCTTGGGTCCCGCCGGGCCCTAGGCGACCGCCTAGAATGCCTAGCGGGAAATCCAGCCCTGCTTAAATGTATCAAAGGGCTGTGGGAGCAATTTTTGTAAAAAAAACTTCTCTGAGCAGATCACATTTTCTATACTTGTAATGGGAAATCCAATCTGTTTCCGATTTACTAAGAGAAATTATAAAAAAAACTAAGAGAAATTATAAAAAAAATACTGTGAGGGAGCCATGCAATAATAATGCTATCTGGAGATGGTGTTAATCAGTATATCATGGTATCCTGAGTGCTAACACTATATGAGATAAAGGGTGGGATGCAGCAAAGGGAGAAATGCGCTCAAACATCCAAAATGAGGATTTGACCGCATTTCTCATATGCACCAAGCCCCGGAATGTGATGCATTTCGGGGTTTGGTGGCGGTGGGTAATGCCATCTTACTGATGGCATTACCCTGTAGAAGCTTATGGGCTTCTATCGGGAGAGTGCTGTTTGAGGGATCCAATTGGATCCCTCCCAGCACCCCCCACAGAGCATGTGTCCTTCTGCGCATGCCTGAATTACAGGGAGACCCTACGCACATTTTTCTCTGTAATTCCAGAACCAGCCCTGGTTCCCATAGCCCAATGCTGGTTGTACTAAGTACAGGGAGACCCTACACAATTTTTTCCCTGTACTTAGTCAACCAGAACTGGGTTTGAACAGTCCGGGGCTGGTTCTGTTTTGGGGGGTACCTCACGTCATTCTTTTTAAAGTTTTAACTCTTTATTTGCTTGTTACAGTCAGATACATGCAGGCATCTCACTGATGTCTGCATGTATCTGTGTGAGAACGAACTGCTCATGCTGAAAGTGAAAGCATGAAGCAGTTCTATGCTGTCGGGAATTTGCAGTTCGGCTTGAAGTGTGATTTGCCGTTCGATTTGTACATGAACATCCCAAATCGAACAGAAAATCACTGTTCAAAACCTACTCAAATCGAATTTGTTTTGCAAAACAAATGGAACTATAGTAATTCTGGCAAAAACACTGGTTTTTCAAAATTTGATTTGAGTCGGTTTGAGAAGAGCTAAATCACTCTTTAAATCGACCAGCAAATCGACCTTTCATAAATTTACCCCCAGGTCTTTTCCTATACTTTGTAAAGTGAAGCTATTTGCACCATCCAGTTACTTTTCCACAAAAAACACATTCCTAGGTGTGCTGCAACCAATGTAATCCAAATCAATATACAAAGGTTACACCTCTGGCCATTTACAAGTAGGTGCATTGTGGGTCCACACTCAGGGCCTGATTCAGAGCCGGACGCTCTGACCAGAGCGCTCGCTCTGAATCAGGGCCCTCCTACCTGAAAATGGAGCGGCCTCATGGACGCTCGCATAGCTGTGGGTTACCACCCACAGCTATAGTGAGCGTCCATGATGATGGTCGCGATGGTCAAGACCATCGCGACCATCGGGCTTGCGACGAGACCCTGCGGAAGGGTCTCGCTGCCGCAAGCCCAGGAGTGATTTTGGCTCTATCAGAGCCAAAATCACTCCCACTGACATCATTACTGATGTCGGTGGGGCCGGACTCAGACGGTAGGCGTTCCCATGGAAACGCCTCCGTCTGGCAGCCACGCCCCCGGCACGCCCACCAAAGGGGGCGTGCTGTCAGTCACCATCGACAGCACGGCCCCTTTGGTGCGAGACCCATAAAGCCGTCGTTATTCGGGTCTCGCGTATGCGCACGACGGAGCTCCCTCCGTCGTGCGCATGCGCATTAGGGCACCATCGACCCGCTTGCGAGCGTCCTATGCTCGCGAGCGGGTCTGAATCAGGCCCTCAGTTGGGATCATAAATGATCCTCATTGTGTTTCTTTTGAATACCTCTTACTGCACTATTTCATGCTTGCCAACTCTCCCTGATTGTCAATGAGACTCCCTGAAATAATAGCAATCTCCCTGACTCCTTAAAGAGTCTAGGAGGTAAATTTACTAAGAATTCAGTTTGGTTGTGTTTGGTTGTGTGTTTAGTTGTGTTTGTAAACTCATGCGAGTTTCGCCTTTTTTTCAAACTCGCAAATTTACTAAGACCAAACCGGTGCGAGTTTAGAAGTGAGTTTTCTCTTCTCACTGTTAAAACTCATGCAAGTTTGCAAACGAAACTAAACTCACCATCGGCCAAACTTGGAAGTAGTTTACATGGAAAACATGAAACTCGTAAATTTGCTAAGAATCAAGTTTACAATATCGGGTGAGTTTGTAGAAAACTCACTGTTAAATTGAAGTTTTAAACACTTACCTCCTGAGCTGTGAGTTTGGCAGAAACATACACAGATCAGTGTGATTTGTGTATGTTTCTGACTGAATACCTAATATAAAGTTTTTTTATTTAAAAAAAAAAAAAGACATAGGGTCCCCAGCCCCAGACTTGCCAGCCAGTCCTGGTTCCTAAAATTATGGGGAACAAAATGAATAGTGTTCCTCCACAATTTAAGAACCAACACCAGACAGTAGGGCCAGACCTACTGCCTCCAAAGAGGGCATCGGAGACACTGTAACAAGACGCTACAGCATATTGTTATAGTATCGCTAATGACGGCTGCGGGCTTGAGCTATCATTAGTGCCAATCAGTGGCAGCTTCCATTATCGGCCGCTTATTGGCTGGGACCCACGTGGGCTTAGCCAATGAGCGGCTCCTCCACGTGGGTCCCATCCAATGAGCGGCCGCTAATGGAAGCCACCGCTGATTGGCTGGCACCCCAGCACTTATGATAGCTCATTCCCAGAGCTGTCATTAGCGATACTGGACCAATATGCTGTAGCGTCTTGTTACAGTGTCTCCGGTGCCCTCTTTGGAATACTGCGGAGGACATCGTGGGACAAAAGGTGAGTATTGGATCTTTTTTACAGGTACAACCATTGGATACTTTACATTGAGAAGGGGACATGAACATCTGGGAGCAGGTGAGTATGTATGTGTATATATGTATGTAATAAATCTTTAGTTTCACGGTGTGTGTGTCTTGTTTTATTTTACACATTTCCTTACAGGTGAAATACAGGTAACAGTGGCCCCTTAATGCCCCAAATGCTGGTACTTGTGGTTCTCCAAGTACCAGCATGCTGGGGAGGCTTGCTGGGACCTGTAGTTCTACTGTAAAGGCAATGTTGTTATTTCAATTTTTATCACTACACCTACACTATCAACCCGCCACCCACCACCCAGGGGTGGCGGGGATAGCCCTGGGCTATCAGCCTAGCCAGGGGTGCCCTGGAGAGGGGGTCCCCTTTATTGGAATGGTCCCCAACTCCCCAGGCCTGAGCTGACTAGCGGTCAGGGCTGATGCTGCGGCTGGGGGGCCCGGTGAAAGGGCACCCCAGGCTGTGGCATCAGCCCCCAGTTAGAAAGGGTCCAGTGCTGGTTTTAATTTTAGGGGTACCTCTATGCAAATTTTTTACCCCTATAATTAAAACCAGGACTGGCCCTGCAGCCAGTTTATGTTATGGTGGAACCCTACTCATTTTGTTCGCCATAATTTTTGGTACCAGGACTGGCTGGCAAGTCCGGGGCTGGTTATGCCTTTGGGTGGGGACCTTATGTCATTTTTTTTCTAACTTTTAACAATTACACTGCACAACAATGAAAATGTTTCCGATGTGAAAATAGTTACATCTAATTGATTTCAGCATGGAAAGAATGAATATGACATTTAAAACTCTCAGTTAGGTCTGAGTTCCGAGATACAGCCCATTTATGACGATGTAGGGGTATTCCTAGTGACGTGGGCAGAATGGAGAGAAACTTACCAGCAATCTGCGTTCTGCACAGAGGGGGCGGGGCCTAATGCCCAATTAAATGAATCAGTTATTTGTCCCCTCCCCTATTCAAATATATGCGATTCCCGGGATTACCCACACAAGATAACTGTGGTGCACTGAGTGACAAGCATAGTGAGTGATTCCACCAAGACATTTCAGCAATGGAACAAAGATATCAGGGTAGGTGACTCACTACTGTTGGACAGTGACAAGAGATGCCCCAGAAGAGGAGTACAAGCGACAAGCAAAGAGAAAGCACCCCCATGAATAGGTCACTATATTAGATAGTACTTTCGTATGCTGTATGTTTGCTTTGTATGCTGTATGTTTTTTTCGTTTTGTGTTCTTATTTGTGATTGATTGAATTAAAACAACTGTTATTTATTTTCTATCAAGAAAATATCAGATTATTTTAAAATAGCTTTTCACTATGACTATAATACTAATGTACATACAGTATAGTGCAAGTAGTGTAGCTCAAAAAATAGAGCTAGTAAAAACATTCTGAAATCATTTTAGGTTTTCTTGACCTCAAATTAGTAATGTATGACTATTTTTAGAAAGGAAACAAATTAAAAGTATTAATTTGTTGTACAGTGTTATTTTACAGGTTCAATACACAAGCAGCCTTCACATATTTCACTGATATGTGCAGGCTTCCAGTAAGTAAGCTCATCTAAACTCTCATCTAAACTTGCATCAAAACTCGCAATTTTGAGGAAAAAAACTCACTTTGCTTCACCATCGGAAAACTCACTTTCAGCTAAACTCGCTTCATAGTAAATTTGCGAGTTTTAAAAGGAAAAACTCTCCCGAGTTTTGGTGAAGCAAAGTGAGTTTATTTAAACACAACCAAACTCGATTCTTAGTAAATTTACCCCTAGCAATCTCTCTGATTGCACCTTACCCCAATTATATATAAATGAAAACAGAGATATATAGATTCAAATGGAATCATTAGCAGCATTTCCCTGCATTGGTTAAAAAGGCACAATGATCCCTATGGCTACATGCATTTCCTGAATAGAATCGTTGTGTTTTCATCAACAAGTAGCTCTTACTAACTGCTTTGGGACTCATTTACAATTGGATGTAAGTCAGTATTATAGCACGCCTATCAGATGTAGCAGTACACGTCCACTTTAACGCGCGCTCATAGGTGTTTCTTTCAAAATCTCCCTGAAATGCTTTTTCAAAAGTAGGCAAGTGTGCTGTATTTATTCGCTGGAATGTGAAGATTTAAACAATTTGAGGAGGCTCAAGGAGGTGCTTTATATTACCTAAGACTGCACAGTTGTGTGCCCAAAACAGGCAAGAATAAATGTGCGAGCAAGGGACAAAAATAAACAATTACATTTTCCTGAATATAAACAATGCTTGTAATGTAAATGGAAGACCTGCAATATTTACACTGCATACACAAGGTGAAATTTCTCCACTGAGTGTTGTCTCTTAAACTCACTTTCAGTGTGATCTGTGTTGTGTCTGTTTTGCAGTTTGGAGCTCTGCTCTTTCCATGGTCTCACTTGCAGTCAACTACAAGATATAATCCCAGTGCACATGCCATTTGGGCCTATATGTTCATGAATGCACCCATTTTAATGAGAAGGATCATGTATTTGTAAATCCAAGATGGCGACATCCAGGGCCGTAGCTAGGGTAGTGCGGCCAGTGCCATCGCACAGGGCACCACAGGTCAGGGGGCACTTTTTGGTCCTGTAAAATTCCTGTTTATATTTATAATCATTCTCACTTGTAGCTTCCTCTTATTTCATCCCCAGCATCTCCTGGCCTCCCCTATCTCTTCCCTGGCCCTTCCCCATGAGGCCATTCCCCTTTTTTGGGTGTATTATGTCCCTTTGAAAAATGAAGGGGTGCCAATGTTCTTTCTGGCACAGGGCACCAAAAAGTCTAGTTACGGCTCTTGCGACATCTACAGGTGTGCATCATTCTGAATGTGTAGATCTGGGGATTCCATGCAAAGCTAGCTTCTGTGCATGTCACACTGCGACCACATACAAAGATGAGATTACACATTGTGGCATTATACATTTAAACGTTATTGAAGAACAGTTATGATTGAGTTAATTGTTTTCAATTTTACATCTCATCAGAAGTGGTGGAAATCAGTTTTTGGCCTATACTAAAAACAATAGGACACAACATCCAGGTCCTTTTCATGTGGGAGAGAGCACACAAATACCAATGTGATAAAAACATGTTAAATATGACATGAATCAAATGCAGTCTCAATATCAATTAGCTGTAATTATTAAGACTTATTTTTATGATGCTGCAAAAAACTTTATTTTAGTAGAAAAAAACCCAAAAGACAAAATGAATTAAGGCTAGCCAAAAAGTGAAAGCAGATGTAACTTTGAAGACATATATTTTACTTTTCTAAAAATGCATCAGCTACATTCACAAAATCAGCAATCCCAGGTACAAATATAGGTGCACTTCTACCAATGTAATGAAATATTAAAATGGACAACAGTGAAACATTTAAACAATACCGACCCTATGTCCACTCACTCTCATGATTTATTTAAAGTGAACCTGTCATGGTGACATTTGAGAGACGGCAGGACAGTAGCTGCTTAATAGCACAAGCTCTTTCCGAAAATCTTTATACTAGAATTATGGCTGGTGTCTGCATAATTATATGCCAAATGGTAGTGGGCAGGCAATGGCAAACACACGATTTCCAGAGGGGGGTTCCAAAGGCTTAATTTTAGAGCGAGTTCGGCCTGTCAATGAAGAGGGTAGAATTAGTACTTAACCAGCTTTAATAAGCGTCATACAAAGTGTATTGTGTGTATTAATACCAGCATATACAATTAGATGCACCAGTGGGGCCATCCTGCCTGAGCTGAACGTATTTATTTTAGATGTGGGCACCATTCCAGACTATTGGAGCAAGTCTGGGAGCCTGGAGGAGCAGCAGAAGAACCTAGCACTGCCCTGGACATATATGTACATATTGGGCTCTATAGCAGTGCATCCCTAATAGTGCATGTTTTCCAGATCTCCTAGTTGGTGCACAGGTTATTTATTACTGGATGATACATGTTAAAAAGGTGGTGCTAATTATTTAATTTGTGATAATGAGAAGAACATGCAGCACTAGTAACAATCCATTATATTACTATTTCTATTGTGGTCATGGTGTGGGACTGGGGAGGGGGGTTTCCAGGCAGACAGAAACCCCCCCTGAGTTGCCTATGGCAGGAGTGATGTCATGCTGTTTCACACAGCTAATCTCACGGTACTACTTCTAAAGAGATATGAACAGAGGGCCTGATTCAGAGCCGCTCGTAAGCGTTCGCTCCGAGCGATGTTCGCACATCTGCGCATGCGTATGGATTGTAATGCACATGCGCCAACCAGTCAGTGCGGTCGGAAATTGTGTGCTCGCAAAATAGCGAATGCCTGCTAATTTGAGTGACAGGATGAGGCGTTTGTGGGTGGTAATAGGGGAAGGTGCTTGAAAACGGGGAGTGAAGATCTGAACGCAGGCGTGCCAAACGGTCAAAACGGGCATTTTAAGGGTGTGCATAATTAACAAAGCAGCGTCATCTACCACGTCACTTGGTTGTCTTTTAGCCTGAACTGCTCGCATGATTGCGGTAGGAAAATGCTACCACAAGCACTGCGAGCAGTTCATACGCCTTTCGATGTACTCGATTAATCAAATAAATAGCGGAGATGACATATGATGCGAGCGGCCAGGGGGCGTCTTTACAAAATAGTGAGCGCATGTTTCATTCGCTCGTTCAGACATAGAGGCGTCAACAGACCGCAAAGTGTGAGCGCTCAATTTAAATATCCGGCCTGATTTTCTGAACGAGCGAGCGCAAATAGCGTCCGGCTCTGAATCAGGCCCAGAGCTATAACAGGTGGCAGAGGGTATATACAGTATTTCTGTAGTTGAATTGAAGTTCTGTAGTATGTAAAAGGCACTCGCTTCAATTCCCAGTATATCGGGGAAGCTCTATCCTCCTTCTTCAGTTGCACAAGAGACTTGCTCAGCTTTACAAATCCCTAGTAGAATGATGACACTCAGAGATAATGGAAACGGCCCTGGAATGTATGTAAAATGGTAAATACAGTATGTTTTATATTTTATGATATAATAAACAGTGGAGATGAGTAAAATCGTATGTAGCGGAATAGGTTGTTCTACAGGAGGTGCTGAGGGCCTGATTCAGAGCCGCTCGTAAGCGGCCGCTCGTTCGCCCCGAGCGATGTTCGCACATCTGCGCATGCGTATGGGTTTTAGTACGCATGCGCGAACCAGTCAGTGCGGTCGAAAATCGTGTGCTCGCAAAATAGCGAATGCCTGCTAATTTGAGTGACAGAATGAGGCGTTTGTGGGTGGTAACAGGGGAAGGTGCTTGAAAACGGGGAGTGGAGATCCAAACACAGGCGTGCCAAACGGTCAAGACGGGCGTTTTAAGGGTGTGCATAATTAACAAAGCAGCGTCATCGACCACGTCACTTGGTTGTCTTTTAGCGTGAACTGTTCGCATGATTGCGGTAGGAAAATCCAACCACAAGCACTGCGAGCAGTTCAGAGTCTTCAGACACCTTTCGATGTACTCGATTAATCTAATAAATAGCGGAGATGACGTATGATGCGAGCGGCCAGGGGGCGTTTTTTCCAAAATAGTGAGCGCATGTTTCGTTCGCTCGTTCAGACATAGAGGCGTCAACAGACCGCAAAGAGCGAGCGCTTAATTTAAATAGCCAGCCCCTTTTTCTGAACGAGCGTCCGCAAATAGCGTCCGGCTCTGAATCAGGCCCTGAGGACACGATTTTCGACCGCACTGACTGGTTCGTGCATGCGTACTAAAACCCATACGCATGTGCAGATGTGCGAACATCGCTCGGAGCGAACGAGCGGCCACTTACGAGCGGCTCTGAATCAGGCCCTGAGTTCCAATGCTACAAACTTGTTTTGTTTTTTTTTATTTCACCTTTCTGCGGAATGCCATGCCACAGTGTAGAGTCGCATTTTGCAGAATAAATAGATATTTGCTGACGATGGGCAATACATTCTACCGCACCCCCAGTAAAACTTATTTTTGCCATGTGTGGAATGGGGCAAATATTTTGCGGAACAATTTTGAACATTTACCAGATTTTTACAGATGGTCTAATAAACAATGATAGACTCAGATAAGCCATGTGTACTATAAGAAATAAAGCATGAATGAAGTGTTTGTGGGGGGGGTCATAACTTGCTAGTATGCTGGAATTTGAAGCACACCTATATATATAAGTGCAAGGCTGATAAATAGGAGCATTTGCACTTAATGAAAGGTAATACAGGGCTGCAGTTTAGCATTTTTGTACATGTTGTCCCTGATTGTCCCAAACTGATGGGTGACATTATATTACTGAAAGTGTAAAAGGTGCTTATAACTTACTTAAAGCAAAAAGGTATAGTAGCCAAAAAAAAATAGTCCTAAGAATTTATTTTTAACATACTAAGGGTTAATAGTATTGTCCCATCATTTGGTGTGTCGAAGCTGGATAATTGGCTGAGACAAGATCAGCTTAAAATTAGATCGAAACGACGCCATCTTGCGAATGGCCGCAAGACACCATCTTGAAAATGAGATCTGCGAGATGCCATTTTGCGACTGGCCGCTCAGCGCCATTTTAGCTAACCTCACACTTAAGTACATATGGCGATCCTATTATTAGCATCATGCGATCGCATATTTTACCATACCCCATACACACATTAATACACAGTTGCGCTGTTAACATGTCGCACATTAGCGAATGCATAATACCCCGCATGCGAACGCTGTTTATTAGCTTTGTGCGGACGCATCTGCCCCAAGTTAACTAGCATCTTTTCCCAAACCCCTAATACTTACACAATGTACACTCACATAAAAGGTTCCATAGCTTCAACGTATAAGATTCAAGTTTTATTAATTTAGCACTATTGCTGTGAAATAAAGACTATTTGGTATCTAAGGTTTAATACATGATAAGTAAACCGTGTTTGGTGTTATACTGATCTGCACTTTCTCAACAGCTTTCCGGTATCATCGGTGTGAAGATCGCAACATGCATTCTCAACTTATGGACCGTAGAAAGTTAAAGCACCAAAATTTACTTTGTAAAATTAACAGCTTAGGTTTGCATGAGGCGGGAAAACGGAGATAACCAGCTGTCGGAGGCTGGTCTGTGTCCATTTGAATCGACCTGTTAAATGTTCTGTAACAGAAGCACCGCGATGGAGAACCAATGGGATCGCAACAAACCTCTCTATTGTATAGTCTATTTCTGTAAGGGTATAATTATGTGTGTTCTGACCCCAGTCTTCATGCTGATGCTGTTGATGGAGGTTTCTTGTTGATGCTGGAATCTGGTCCCAGAGCGCGTGCGTATGTATAACTGTACCTTGGGTCTGTATAATTTCTTTGCGCTAAATTGTATTTAGATCACAGCGTGTAACTATCTGTACTTTGCTTGAATATTACCGTGTGCGTTGGAAACACATTTTCTCATAGTCTGAGGGTATTTATTTACTGTATGACTGCGTAAGCAGTCCATCGCGACCATCGCCAGTGTGACCAGAAGCCTGTGGTCGGGGTTTTCGACCACAATTTTAGAAGGTATAGGCAGGTTTTAGAAGGTATAGGCAGGAGCGTATAGAGGTTCAAATTCAGAATCCTTAGGTGTCACCACTGAATCAATGACAAAATCTGTATCCAACTTTGTTGCATATGTTCTCACCTCCAAAATGACAATAGTGGACAGGCTGCTGGCTCCCACAGAATCAACACACTTACATTAAATACCTCCCAACTGCCCCCAGACTAATGAAAGAGGGGCGAGCCATGAGACCACGAGGCCACACACCCTTTTGGCTATGCATCCCGGCTGCATGTACTGAGTACCTATTTACAAGTATGCACTTATCTTATTAAGTAGGCATCAGAATCAGTGACAGGCCACACTGAGTGGCCCTCTAACTTTAAAAAGGGCCACACAATACTCTTAGGGTGGGGAAATTTATCAAAGCTTGGAGAGAAAAAAAGTGGATAGAGATAAAATAAAAAACAATCAGCTTCTAACTGTTATTTTACAGGATTTTTTTGAAAAATGACAGGAGCTGATTGGTTGGTACTTTATCTCTCTCCACTTTATCTCTCTCCAAGCTTTGATACATCTACACCTTAATCTCAATTGGAAATTAAATGACTACATTTAATCGATGAAAGAGACGTCTATGTGTAATAACATTTCTGCAGGCCCTTTAATCAAAAGTCACAGCCTAGAACAAAGAAATATGACAACAGCGCAGGAAGGAGGTAAGGGCTGCAAGTGGAGGCTTGGAGGGCCGGTCCCAGGGCTCCCCGTTGCCCATCCCTGAGTTGGATAATTAAATTTAAGGCATGTTGTCCTTTCCCCACTCACTTCAAGACTAGGCACAACAAAATGTGTAGGATGTAAAGAGTTATAATAAGTAGGTGTATTAATGAACTTTAAGGATAAAATAGTCATGTTATGGAGCAGCAGGTCTGATTCAGACCAGCTCGCTAAGATGCGTTCACATGCAGCCAGTCAATTGTTTGCATTCTGCGCATGCATACACATCGCAATGCGCGTGCGCGAACCAGTGCGAGCAATCAGGATGCGTTCGCTCGCTGTGAATAGACAGCCCGGCTGAATGAGTGACAGGAGAAGCCGTTTGTGAGTGGTAATAGGGGCAGGCTGCTAGAAATGGGGAAGTGGAGGCGTGGCTGAGCATCCTAACGCCGTTTCAGAGGCGTGCATAATTAAGAGGCAGCATCATAGTACACGTCACCTGGTTGTATTTCACACTGAAGTGATTGCGGTAGGGTGTGTTCAACCACAAGCGCTGCGTTTGCTTCCGATGATACCGATGGTTGCATACACATCCCGGAGATGACGTGTATAAGTGGGCATCTTAAGACTGGCTGGTGGTCATCTGCATACACAGTGCGATCATATGCCAAGACATAGTGGGCATGCTAATGCCTTGCCGTGCGATCGCCTGCCTTCCTGGTGATGTGCCAGATTTACATACAATGGGTGCGCATTTAGCGAGCAGGTCTGAATCTGGCCCAGTGTCTGTACCACTTCATCTCAGAGATAAAGATGCTGCCTATTACTGTGCATTACATAATACATTATCCACCAAGAAGAGCCTAACACACGCTAAAGGTAATTTACAAACAGCAATGCAGTGTAAATAACCTGCTACTGTTGTGTCATGAGAGTGTGTTTGTGGACTTATCTGCTTTATTCTATATGACTATACACAAAAAATTATGGCCCTCATTCAGAGCCGGACGCTCTGAGCAGAGCGCTCGCTCTGAATGAGGGCCCTCCTCCATAAAAATGGAGCGTCCTCCTGGACGCTCGTATAGCTGTGGGTCACCACCCACAGCACATACGAGCGTGCAGGATGATGGTCGCGTTGGTCTTGACCATCGCGACCATCGCCAGTGCGACCAGAAGCCTGTGGTCGGGGTTTTCGACCACAAGCCCTGGAGTGATTTTGGCTCTATCAGAGCCAAAATCACTCCCACTGACATCACTAGTGATGTCAGTGGGGCCGGCTTCTGACGGTAGGCCTTCCCTTGGGAACGCCTCCGTCTGGGAGGCACGCCCCCGGCACGCTCACCAAAGGGGGCGTGCTGTCAATCAACATCGACAGCACGCCCCCTTTGATCAGACACAACAAGCGAAGGAAAGTCCTTCACTCGTCGCATCTGGCGCATGCACACCATCGACCCACTTGCGAGTGGACAGCCGCTTGCGAATGGGTCTGAATGAGGCCCTATGTTCCATTTTGCAAAGTACTGTATGATGGATGGACATGTATAGATCATGGGCATTTCTAATTGTTGCAGGTTAGTGACAATAATGGCTTTGATTTTTCCAGAAAAATTGCAAAAACAAGAATTAACTTTTTGTGATGAGATATCTCAATGAGCTGGAAAAGATATACGCAAAGCACTCTTATCACAGAGATTACAGAATAACCAGTTCTGATGAAGGTATTTGACCCATGAAACGCGTCATAGCATTATGCTATATAATGACTCTGTCAAAAGCTAGCTATTGTGCTTTTACTGTTATGTACTGAAAAAGACATTGTGACCAACTTTATCCTTTTAATGGGACACCAATTAAGAAACTATTCATTTCATAATTTCCTTTCTGGTCTAGACTATATTTTCCTAAACTGGTAAAGCCTGCACTCAAGAGAAAATTCCATATTCTGGATCCCTCTACTCTGTGAAAGGCAGCAGAAATTAACCATAACACAGTAGCAATAGCGGAGAGGTGCAAAAATCTTACTCCAATCATTTTAAATGATGCAGGGGGAATTTTAAGTATTGAAAAATGGCTAGAATCCAACGCCAGCTACCAGGCTGCAGAAAATAACTTTTAAAATATTTTTTAAAATTGAAATAAATGAAGCCGTGATAACCCCATGTTGGCAGGAATGATATGATAGATGATTATTAGTAACTGAACAGTATATTTGTATAGAATATATAAATATAGAATGTAAGCTTTAGAATGTAAGTTCTCACGAGCAGGGCCCTCTTCCCTCATGTGTTTTTCCTTCCTTTACTTAGATTTTTATCTACTCTATACTTCAATGTTTATACACCATGTCCTTGTCCTGCAATGTCTTGTAGTGTATGTCACGGTTTTCTTGCTCTGTTCAACTGTTTATGCACTGTTTCTGTACTTTGTTTATGTACTTTGTAAGGCGCTGCGGAACCCTTGTGGCGCCATATAAATAAAGGATTAGAATAATAATAGATATCAGTGATGGAAACAGGACAAGGTTTGATTCTGAGTTGAGCGCAATGGCAATATTCCCACAAATGGTCAATGTTTTTTTAATGTGCATGCATCTAAGTTGCTAAAAAGTCACACAGTGCATGCCTCCCATGGTGTGTACACATAGAGGTGCAGTAGTGGTTGAGACACATGGGGGTCTATTTACTAAGCTTTGTTAGGAGATAAAGTGAACAACGATAAGGTACCAGCCAATCAGCTCCTAACTGTCATTTTTCAAACACAGCAGTGTTGACATGGCAGTTAGGAGCTGATTGGCTGGTGCCTTACCACCGTTCACTTAATCTCCTAACATAGCTTAGTAAAAAAAAAGACCCCATGGTCTTAGAAATGCATCTGAAATGTTTTGGGGCGCTACCGGGCGATGACCGGGGGTGAGGTGGCAGGGGCGTTTCTAGAGAGGAGGGGGCCCGTGTGCAGTCTCCGACATGGGCCTCCTCCTCTCTGTCCGGCGGCCGGCAGCGCACTGAGCTGTGCGCAGCCAGCACCGGAGTTATAGACTCTGGGCACTAGATTGCGCCCATAGTCTATAGAGTATGCACAGGTCATCGAGTAAAGGGCCGCTGCGGCCATTTACCCTGTACTGAGCATGTGCAAATGACGGGAAAATGTCTGCGGCCCCCGTGCCGACGTGGGACTCCGGAGAGGTAAGTAATACTATGGGTGCAAGGTGTGCGGTGCAGGACCCTCCTGGACCCAAGGGCACGTGTGCCCCACACACTCTGCACCCATTATAGATACGCCCCTGGAAGGTGGCTATTCAGATGCACGGAGATCCACTGTCTTAAGTACAGGTTATGGGAGTGTTGCAGGCGTGTCACATAACTTGTTGCAAAAAGTTGCAGACGCAACTATAACAAAAGACACTAAAGCAGCAGCAGCATTTTGCAAATCTGAATCAGTCCCCAAAATGTGATACCGTGACGCAGAGCCGTAACTAGCCTTTTTGGTGCCCTGTGCCAGAGAGAGCATTGGCACCCCTCCTCCCATTTTTTAGATAGGGACATAAGATAGTGCACCTGAAAAAGGGCCTCATGAGGAAGGGCCAGGGAAGAGATAGGGGAGGCCAGGAGATGCTGGGGATGAAATGAGAGGAAGCTACAAGTGAGAATGAAAATAAACAGAAAAATATACAGGCCCAAACAGCGCTCCCTGCCCTGCGGTGCCCTGTGCCATGGCACTGGTCGCACTGCCCTAGTTACGGCCCTGGCGTGACGCTCGGAACAGTGAGTATTGACTTATAGACATAAAGCTCAGTAGAGTCCCATCTAACAATCTGAAGTATCCCCATCACACTGAAAGTGCTGATATCCCATGGCCAATCTCCGTTTTAGTGTAATCATATTTATGCACTGAACTGTTAAAGTAGGGGAAAATGCATTTAACTAGAGGTGCTCTCAGGGCCGGATTAAGGCTTGTGGGGGCCCCAGGGCAACTAAGTTGCGGGGGCCCCCTTCAAGCCACACAGAGCCGAGCCCAGCCGTGCCCCCAGTAGCAGTCCCCCTCAACAGTAGTCCCCCCAGAAGTACCCCTAGTAGTGATCCCCCCTCTATGCTGTGTCCCCCAGTAGTGGTCACAGCAGTGTGCAGTGCCCCCACTAGAATCCCCAGCAGTGCCCCTAATAGTAGTCCGTTCCCCCCAAGCAGTGCCCTTAGGAGCAGTCCGTTCCCTCCCCAGCAGTGCCCTTAGTAGTAGTCATCCCCCCCCCCGACCGGCCAGACACACACTCACACACAGGAAATAAAAAAATCTCCACTTACCTTAATCCCCGCTCTGGCATCTGTTCCTCCGTCCGGCATCCTCCCGGGCCAGCCCGCTCTGCATGATGGGAGAGAAGTCGACGTCTCTCCCATCAGCCACTGCGGGAGCCGGAAGACGGAGGTTCCGGCAGTGGGCCGCAGCACAGCAGCCGATGAGAGTTTGTCTGACTCTTAACGGCTGCTAAATCAAAAACACACAACTGCCAGTGCCGGCGGCTGTGTGTTTGTGCTGTGTAGTGCGGACGGCACTTATGTGCTGTCCAAACTACCGCCCTGCCCCAAGCTAATGCAGCACCACTGAATGTGCTGCTGCATGCAGTAGTGTGGGGGCCCTCTGTGTGTGGGGGCCCAGGGACGACCGCCCCTGTTGCCCCCCCCTTAATCCGGCCCTGGATGCTTTGCCTTAGTCTTTGCAACTCTTTTGAAAAACATTAAAGGGGCCTTATCTGGCTCCCGATAATAAAGTATTCAACTCGGTCAAGTAGCGGTAGCGGATACATAATTAGCAGCTGCCCGCGCTATGTCCTAACAAGGGGCGGATTGGCCATACACCTCACAGGGAGTTTTTCCCGGTGGGCTGGACAATTTTGGGGCCACTGTAAACAATTTATTTTTCTGTTTCGTTTTTTCTTTTTTAAATATGTGACCCAACATACCCAGTCGGTCCTGCCATATTAATGGCTGAAACCGACATGATTTGTTCATGGTGGTTGTACCCTCCCCAAGGACCAGCCACCTATGGCTGTGCTTCTAAGATCAGTCCATCCCTTACTTATCCACTACTCACCCTCCCTTGATTACCTGCTAGTGGCGTCAGGTGCTGAAAAGTATGGATATCAGCTGAGCAGTAAAGTCAGCGTCTCAAAGCCGGGGGTCACACACATACACTGACTGCCTGTTGATCTATTCTGTGGATGCTGGGATTGGTGGCTGCTTCCCCTCCCAATCGTTGCGGCAGAGGTCACCCATTGCTCCTTCTCCCCTACCTGCAGATCGCCGGAGATCATCTTCTCTTTCATCACTGGGTATGAGCTAGCGAGCAGTGGACACCAAGCATTTCCTGCCGCTGGGTGAATGCCTCTGTGGAATTCCTAGGTGTGAATGCACCTGGGGGGCTGCTGTCTGGGGCACTGCTGGGTGTTTACCCACCTGGTTGTCTGTGAGGGCTGCAGCATCTTTCATTGCTTTGTAATACAGGCCCCTGGAAGTATGCCAGGGCATATAGCCAGGCAGACTGGAAGTACTGTATGGTAGGGTATAGGCTGGCGGTTTATGTGTTCCCCTCTTTGCCCTTACAGGACTTGGTCAAATTTTGAGGCTTTGGAGCTGGGTGACCTCTACTCCTGGTAATCTATCTCCAGTAGTGTCTGCAAACATGTGTGAACAAGTTGCGACTCTTGTTGTTTGTGTAGCTGGGGACAGCCCCATGGGTACTAACTGGTGCAGGGGTGCCTATACTGCCTTCATCCCCCTGAACACTCACTGCTGAATGTGTACCTACACTGGGGCCAGCACACTGGACTAACTGCTGAGAGGGTCCCTACACTGCGGTTGGCACTCTGGGCACTCACTGTTGAGGGGGTATCTATATTGGGAGCAGTCATGAGCATTCACTGGTGAGGGAGTAACTACACTAGAGTTAGGCCCATGTACACTCACTGCTGATGGCATGTGCGGATTTGCCATAGCTTCACCAGTAATTCCCAGTGTACTGCTTTGTGTTTTTATTTTGTATATACTGTAAATAATATTTTTAAGTCGCCCAGTGGTGTAACTTCCCTATGTGCAGCCATTCGAATAGGCTGCATAACACAGAAATGTCACCACTTGTCCTGCCCCCTTTGAAGAATAAGTAGCCTTGCTTCTCCTAACCATGGCTGACAGGCAGGGCTGCATTAAGGGCTACATGGGCCTGGGGCTGTAATTGTTCAATGGTCCATATTGAGAAGGGGAGAATCTGTGACCAGTGCTGTATGGTGTGCCCACCTCCTACACTCTCAGCCCCACTGTCTCCCTATATACAGAAAAAAAGAAAAGTTGCTACATTTTGTGAAAAAAATAAATAGAAATACCATTTTAATAGTTAAGATATCTGGCCGAATATTTGATGCAGCTGGTCACCATCATGTTGCCATGATGATAGATCTATTTTTATGTGGAGGCCTTAAGCTGTAGCTCCATCCATTGTTAATCTGGCCCTGTAGACAGGAGTAGAACAAACGCCCCAAGTCCAGAAGCTGGGAAACTCCCTCACAGAAAGGAAAGTCCTGTCTACATGGTCACCAACCAGCTAGAGGATTCATCTCTGGGGATTAGCAGAGTGGGTCCCAGCCAACAAGACCTCCCCTCCTCAACATTTAATTGACATCCTCTCTCATAAATGGGGTGAGGGAAATATTACATAAACATCCAAACACACAGTGCACATATGGAGATCCCTTTATCAAACTAATAGAAACACGTTATTATGCCAGCAATCAAAATACAATTGTGATTAAACCAACTCAGGGATACGTAATTTGGTATTCTCGTACTCTAGTCTGCAAATTACTAACTTTAGCTACTGGCAACTTATGAGAAAACATACCTCTGTATAATAACTTAGATCAAAATACTGGCTAATTTTACTAAACTATAGGAAACAATTACTTAAAATACTGATGTAGACTAGAATAACTAGCAGGGTGGATTGGTCATAGGCTTCACTGGTAGATGTATTATATTGTTTTGTCCAACATGCAATAGGAATTGGGCAAAAAGGGTCACTCAAGTATGGTGATCCCTCATGCTGGTCTCCACACAGTATATGGACTTGTACTATGGCCAGAATGCTGTTCCATGAGTTTGTCATCCAGAAGTGATCAAGCTACATGTCTGGGGGGCTATGTATATTATGATGTTCTGTATGGCATCACCTTGATGCTCAATGTACTGTATGACTTTCGATGGATGCTGTCTGTACATTATGGCACTGGAATGCTGTATGGTGATCATGGGATATAGTCTTTGCTGTATGGTGGTAACTAGGATGCTGTTTGTGCTGTATTGTCACTAGGATGCTCAATTTAATGTGTGGCAGTCGCTAGAATGATCTATGTACTTTATTGGGGTAACCAAGCTGGTCTCTGTTCTTGTGGTGGTGACTGAGATGCTCTTTGTACTGTATGATGTTTACTGGGATCAGCGGCATAGCAAGACCTATAGGGGCCCAATAGTTAAAATTTCCAAAAGCCTTCCCCTCCCCCGTGCAAATTATTTTGCAGTTTATTCATTTGGATTGTAAATGATCTAATATCTACCTACTTAGTTGACATGCAGGATTACATAAATGGTAATTAGCATATAGTAAGCATTATAAACAAAAAAATATTTTTAAAAAAATGATATAGTGTCTCTAATCCTAAATGTTTCTTATACAACATGGTATATAAGAAGATTATGATTAATTAATCAGTTAATGAAGAGAGATGGAGGCAGAGACAGTTGGGTCAGTGACAACAAATGCCCTGCAGCAACAGGGCAGGCTGGCCCCATAGCAGCCCCATTCTCTGTACCTACTGTCTGAGATTTGCTGCAAAATTGGACAGGTGTGTAGGCATATACTGGGTGTTGAATTTGCTTCCAGGTCTCCAGTAGGATTGTGTCAACAGTCTGACCTGGAGTTAAAACCTCAGAGGATTGAACAAGTGTACAGTATATCCATCTTAAGTCATGCAGCGTCATATCAGATTAATAATTTGCTTTATCCATTGTTTCTAAATTAAAAACCATAGATAAAATGGAGGGAGGTGTCTGAAAAGGTAAGGGTAGTGCCGTAGCTAGGGTAGTGCGACCAGTGCCATGGCACAGGGCACGGCAGGGGGCGCTGTTCGGGCCTGTCAATTTTCCTGTTTATTATCATTCACACTTGTAGCTTCCTCTTCTTTTGTCCCCAGCATCTCCTGGCCTCCTATCTCTTCCATGGCCCTTCCCCATAAGGCCATGGCCCTTTTTCAGGTGCACTATCTTATGTCCCTATTTAAGAAATTGGGGGGGGGGGTGCCAATGCTCTCACCAAAAAGTTTACGGCTCTGGGTAAACCTGGCCATACATGGCACAATATAGGTGCTAAATCGTGCAATGTATGGGCACGATATCGTACCTGATATCGTGCTCCGCGCTCCCACAGGATCGTACATCGCATACCCAGGTCTTCCTGCAAAACCATCTGACCTGGGATGCGATGTACGATCCCATTCAAATGGTGGAGGGGGGAGCCGGCATATCGTGCGGTCTGCGGGGACTGCACGAATGCCGGCAGTGCCGTCTGCTGACGGATCGGCAGTCACACTACACGGTGCATCGTACCGTGTATGGCCAACATAAGGGTGACCAAAATTTGTTATAAAGTCCTTACCTGAATATGTTATTCAGATTCTTTTTCTGAAAATGTTGCTGTTCAGAGCCTTATTGGGAGATAAAACCCAAAGTTCATATCAGTAGTTGTTATCCAAAGTCACCTAAATAAAGCAGGAACTACTCAGAGAGTATCAATGTAGCAAAATGTCACCACAAAATGGCTGCCAGTAGCTGGGCATCCTTTATATAGGGCTGTGACCTGCATTGTGACATCACAATGCATGCAGGCAGCAGCTAGAGATTGCTGTAGCTTAGATCATCTCTGGGCTCAGATACCCTGCAGCAGCACTCTGGTGAGAATAGAAAAGCCTGGCCTCAGGGAGAGGGTGCCCGTAGCAGCCGCACTCTCCTACTATAGCTACACCCTTGACTGTGATGCTGTTTGTGTGGATGGCAGACACAAAGATGCTCTCTGTATTGTATAGCTGTCAAGTTGGCTGTTTGCTAGCACACCTTATGATTGTTTTGGGGGCACCTGCAGTTTAAATTTGAATGAGGCCACTCTCAGAATTTTTTCCAGGGTCACTTTAAGTTCCCAATCCTGCCCTAGTCCTAACTGATACTTCAGCAGCAGCGTTACTTACTGGATTTACCGGATTGTGCATGCCGTCAGCGCATACATGAACTTAGGTCAGACATGCACACAGCCAAAGGTGATGCTGTGCGGAGACAGCGGAGGAATCCACTCAGATCTCTCTTCGCAACCCCGAAACTCCTTCCCATAAGAAGGAGCAGAGCGCTGGATCTCAGCATCATTTGAACATGGCGTTGATTCTCGGAAGCAAACTCTATTTAAGTTTGCTAAATATTATACAGCCCCTAATAATGAATGGACCCATTACATAAACCACGTGGAAACAAGCGTTTCCGCATGTGTAATGGTCCATTAGTGCTGATGAATAGGCCCCTAAGTCTAATACAGAAGTTAAAGTAACACCCTATGTTAAAAATTGTTATAACAGTAAACAAGTTTTGAATGTGATAAACTGTATATATTCCATATAGCAGAGTAAGGGAAAAGAATCACAACTTATTTAGGACGTAAATAAACAATAAATAATTCCTTTACTGCTGGGAAAGGGGAATGACATCAGAAAGATTTATTATATAGAACTTTGCTCAAAGCAATACAATTAGATTAGTGAACTGTGATAAATATAGTGAACAATTTCATTTCAAGGGCAGTTTTATTAATAATTCTTATGAGTTGGCCAAATCTGTTTTAATATGTTTTAACCATAATTTGAATCAACACTTTAAATAGCATACCAAGGCCCCCCCTGGAAAAACAACCCTGGTACACTGTAGATAGCTAACCTGCTGTGAGGTTTAAGGTCCTGATTCATTAAGGATAGGTATTGCGATCGCAGCTCCGTAATCGCATGCAGGTCTGCTGCAAAGATATGCTAATTATTGCAATCGCAATGCTGTCGCACTGCCAGCATGGAAACGCCCATTGCCTCCCACTACCGCTATCTCACATCTGTAATACTTTGCAAACCTTCCCAAACATCGGTAACATCGAGTACCATCGGTCCCTCAAGCAGAATTACAGCAGCCCTGACCTTACTCAGAAATTGCTAATCTCGTTGCACGCAGTGAGTACACAAGTTGTGTATGCCATCGCACTGGCTAATTTATGCACGCCCATGCAACGGTGTTCAAATGGTCAGGCACACTTGCTTTTATCCGATCCCCCCCCCCCGGAACCACCCCCAAACGCTCACTGCCTGTCAATCACTCTGCGTGGTCTCTGCGATCGCAGTGCAATTGCACACTGCGATGTATACGCATGTGCGGTACGCAACAATCAATAATCGACCAACTGCGAGTGCTATTACAGTTGCGGTCCTTAATGAATCAGGTCCTAAGTACAATTCTGACCTTTTGGCTCCTCAGTTAGATTCACTTTTTACATTTTCTTACAAATCTGGTATTTTTCTGATCTCTATAAGAGAATCAATAATGATATAAATTCTTATGGATAGGAGTGACAGAATTGAGGATCTTTATTTCTACTCTTTTTAGAATTTTTTGTTAAGGTGCTGACCATAATTATCCAATTAGATCTCTTAGGCCAGGCAATTGAAACTTTAAATTATTACATTCCAAAATCTTCTATAAGCATGGCCATCCAAACTTCGGGGGTCTCTAGCGATTACTGTTAATCATTTGATCAGTTTAAGTGGCAATTCATCTGGGGAGTCTGGATAAGGTATGTCTTCTGTCCCAGGTTAGTTAACCTTGTCAAAGGTCTTCACTATTTAGCCAGTATACATAACCTCTCTACCCGTCACCTGAGAAATGTACTAAAGTGAGAGTTTTTTTGTTTTTTTAATATATTATGTACAGTATTTCTGCGTATATTTTCCCATAGCACCTTGAGTACATTTGCAGATCTTTCTCACAGGTATGGACTTGCTATGAATATGATATTTAGATATATATATATATATAGATATTGTGCGTTGCATCATGTGTTTGTGGCGACTGCTTGTTACACTGTAGCTAGATTATGTATTTACTGAATGGGAAGATGACATAGGGGTATATTTACCAAAATGCAGGTTTTCAGAACAGGAGATGTTGCCCAGAGCAACCAATCAGATTCTATTTATTCTCTTCTAGAAGGTGATGTTTAAATGTTATGTAAAATCTGATTGATTGCCATGGACAACATCTCCACTTATAAAAACTCTCACTTTAGTCAATTTACCCCACTGACTCACTGAGGTATATTTAGTGCAGGTTTTTATAAGTAGAGTTGTTACCCATAGCAACCAATCAGATTCTACTTATCATTTATCTACCACCTTTTAGAAGATAATAGCTAGAAGTTGATTGGTTGCTAAAATCATAAAATGTCAAAAACGACCAGTGATGAGCGCTCCCGCTGGTCGTTATCGCCATCTGTCATCACCGGAACATGCAGGCCAACCTGCCGATATCGTCAGGTTGTGCATGTTCGGGGATGAGGGAGGGACCTGCACTGAATGACATATCGTTCAGTGTGGGCACATTATTCACTACACAAGGATGATGAACGACTGCACGATTACAATGTTGTAATCGTACAGTCGTTCCACTCTCGTGTAGTGGATATGCACCTTTAGGCCACAGGTGAGGGAGGGTAATGTGTTGGTACAGGTGTGAGGGAAGGAGTGTGTTACTACAGAGGTGAGAGAGGAAAATGTGTTACTACACAAGGGAGGGAGCAAAATGTGTTACAACAGCAGTGACAGGGGAATGTGTTACTACACAGGTGAGGGAGGGGAATGTCAAATGTGTTACTACAGGGTGAAGGAAGGGAATGTGTTACAACATGGGTGAGTGAGGGTAATGTGTTACTACAGGTGTGAGGGAGGGATTGTATTTCTACACACACAGGTGAGGGAGGGAAATGTCGAATGTGTTACAACACAGACGAGGGAGGGAAATGTGTTACTACAGAGGTGAGGGAGGGGAATGTGTTACTACAGAGGTTAGGGAGGGGAATGTGTTAGTACATTACTATAGACAGTGAGGAAGGGGATGCATTACTATAGAGGTGAAGGATTTATGTGGTACTGGAGTAGTGAGATGGAAATAGTAAATATCTAAGGTCTGCCCAGGTGAAACCGGGTACATCAGCTAATTAATTAATATATATATATATATATATATATACACACATACTTCGCAGTATTAGTCATAAACTATTTCCCTCCGAATGTGAGATGGCTGCAGAATTCTTCAAATGTGATTATATTCAGAAATCATCAAAAATAGTAGTGAAAAAATATGAAGAAATTAGCTCCTTCAGTGTATATAACCTTATTATTAAGTATATAGAAAGCACAACAACCAAGTCCGTATTCTCCAATGAATGTCCTTATACGTCCTTTATTTTCAACTGATGATAATGAATATGTAGATTATAAAAAAAGAGAAAAATCTATAGTGTAATACTGAGATGTACAATAATTAAGTGCTCCCATGCAGAGTGCAAGCGGTGAATAAACCATTACATACTGTAACTGTGATACTATAGTGCAACTGTTGTGAACACAGTAAGTGCACAAAAACACTCCGCTCGTGTTCATAAAAATCACTTCCCAAAAATGAGGTATGATCTTTACCAGATTATTAAGTCAAAATTATGTTGAGCATCTTATAGGTACATTTCAAAGAATAATGCAGGGGCTCATTTAAAAAAAAAAAAAAAAAAAAGAACAGCCTCCAATGGTGTAGCCTAAGAGATACATACACCTTAATACAAAACAATAAATAGTAGAGTACTGGAGGCTTCTATGGGGGTACTCCTTTGAGGGCCATAACAATAAACTACTCAGATAAGGTTGCCCACCTGGTGTGGAGTCATTACCCTATACGGAGGTGTTTAAGATGGCCAAGGCTAGGATCATGTTACCACTTATTGTGCAATAAGTTCCCTCCTCCAGACTTCTGTTTATTTTTTTTAATACATGGTATATGTATTTCTGCGTATATTTTCCCATAGCACCTTGAGTACATTTGCAGATCTTTCTCACTGGTATGGACTTGCTATGAATATGATATTTAGATATATATTTAGATATTATGCATTATGCGTTGCATCATGTGTTTGTGGCGACTGCTTGTTACACTGTAGCTAGATTCTGTATTTGCTGAATGGGAAGATGTTGCCCAGAGCAACCAATCAGATTCTAGCTATTATCGTCTAGAAGGTGCTAGATAAATGTTAAGTAGAATCTGATTGGTTGCTATGGGCAACATCTCCACTCTAAAAACTCTCACTATAGTAAATCTTCCCCATAGGGTCTTTTACCCAGAGGACAGAGATAACATCTTACAGGTACTTCCAGAAGGCGATCGTCTTGACAGGTGTCCATATGCTGAATTCTAGTCAATATATATAACTCTGTGTGGCTGTATAGTTCAAGTGCCTGGAGGTGCCTGGTTTTAGGTATTTTACATTTATTCCATACCTCTCCTTATTTTCTCTTCACTTCTCCTTCCTTCTTGTAGTTTATATTGTTTTAATGAATACAGTTTTGCTTATTAAAAAAAATAATCACATTTCCCCAGATTATGTTGTAAACCATTTTCCTAGTATCAAAATAGTAACTATGAATAAATTGGGTGCATAAACTTTCTATAAAATAGAAGAGTTTTATACAAGTCTTTAAGACAGTGGTTCCCAAAATGTGTGCTGTGGCACCCCCCTAATTGCCCTAATGAAAATGCACCAGCATTGATACGTTAGCTTTTGCTACCTGGTGGTCTGGTGTGTCTTTTAAAACCCTGAGTGCCACCGATTGAGTGACATATATATATAAATCCCCCCCAAAAATCCTGCATTTGCCCCTGGCGCCCGGCTCCTTCCCTGCAGCGCCGCGGTAGCTGGATGTTGGAGTTCTCTACTGAACTCCAGCTTCAAGGCTCTCCCCACAGGCCCTATGGGAGCAACGTCATGACGTCTCTCCCATAGTTCCGAGGAGCAGCCGAGTGGACAGGACGGCGGCAGACGTAAGAGCAGGGTTTAAGGTAAGTATTGTTTTTTTTTGTGTAAGCGGCACTACAGGGGCATTTCAATGGGGACATTACTATATGGGCACTACTTCAGGGGCATTACTATGGAGGCATTACCATATGAGCACTACTACAGGGGCATTACTATATGGGCACTACTACAGGGGCAACACTATATGGGCACTACTACAGGGGCATTACAATGGGTGCATTACCTCAGGGGGCATTACTATAGGTGCACTGCTGAAGGGGGCATTACTATTGGGCACTGCTGCAGGTGGCAATACTATGGAGGACTTCCAAGGGGGCACCAAATTACTGTCTTGCCCCGGGTGACAAAAATCAAATGAGGTGTGCTGTCGCTGGGCCATTCCATGGAATTACATTCTGTGCCGTATTTGTAAATTTGCATTTAGCTGAATTCATAGCCTATGAATAGAGCTGGAGCGGGGACTATCAGTAATACTGATTTGATATAGGTTAGGGGGTGCGTGTTAAATGTAAAGAATGTGTGGGTGTGCAATACCTGTAAAAAAATTAGAGATATGTGTGACACCCATGAAACGGACACCCCTAGGACTGTGAGGGGTTAATACCACCTTGGGCAAGGAAGGAGTTAATACATATCTCCCCAGCACGTGTGAAGCAAGGGGACAGCTGGTGCTGATTGGATGAGCCTGTCCTGTCTCTCAAGCGGTGGGTGTGGTCAGGTGCCCGCGAAGAAGAGGGTGAATTATAGAGGGCGTGCCAGGAGCTGAGGAGAAGTGTGGCATGCAGCACGAGAACAGCGGGCAGAGACCGTCAAGCTGCAAAGCTCTAGTGGAGTGTGGAGCAGCCGAGCCGGGAGCGTGGACGCCGGGGACCCGCGGAAGATAGACCAGTCAGGTGAGCCACAGCAGTGGGAAGTTGGGACCAAGAGCAGCACACCATTAAGGCGTCCAGCACAGCAGCAAGAGCCGCTCGTGGAGGTACACAGCCACAGTGGCAACACGCAGTACAGGGTAATCATCCTCCCTGCGCCATACCACAGCAGCAGCCATCATAGGGTAACTTCAAAGCACCCTCATTTGTTATACTACTTATAAGAGAAGGCGCTGTCCTATTGTGAGTTATAACTTTTTCTGCCAACCACAAGATGGCCACAGGCCAACAGCAACACTTGCTTTGAGTTGCCATGCTGCCAACCACAAGATGGCCACCGATTAACTGCAGTGTAGACATACAGCTCCAGCAGTGAAGAAGTTACATAGCCTTGCACCAGAGGTAACTACAGGAGTGGTGAGTGGAAGATTGATTGCACCACAGGCAGAGCTGCACTGACACTCAGTAGTACTGGACTTTCTCATACCTTGTTGCAAATAGCAGAACCTCAGTGTTACTTTCACTTTCAGTATATAGGAGTTATCTGCTTCACTGACCGAGCTCACCAATATTTACCCTGTATGTTTTCCGGACCACACCAAGACTGTCCTATTTCACAGCACAGTGATTCTTTGATACTTGAAAGCTGGAATACACTACTGAAAGGAGATAATATAGCCCTTCAACCTGGGATAGAACTGCGGGACACTTTACAGTAACAGTTGTTTAGGAATATTGAATAACCTGATTGCCTGAGAATTGAATGTGCTTATAGAGAGAAAAGTGGAATTAACATTCAGTGACTGAATTGCTGCACTGTGTACAGGACTTCCATACACACATTGGCGATTCTTCCCTCCCAGATTTAATACTAACAAATGCTACACTAAGTGGGACTAGTACCATGGTCAACTTAAACTGATCTATAAGAGCTCCACCAGCTGCAGCAGCGAAGACGGGTAGGAATACAGTGTTTTGTGTTTAAGGTCATCTGGACATTGAAACTGTTAGTTTAGTACTGACATCATTGCTGAACTGTTTTCTTGTAGTGTGCAACCGTTTGAGATAAGAATGTATGCTCAATACTGAATTCAACTGTGAATAGTAACGTAAAAGTTGCCTTACATTGTATGGTCATACTGCCGAAGTATTATTACACCAATCCGTATGGTGCCATGCAAATGCCATTGTTTTTATGTGTAATCTCATTATTGATGTTTTTCCCACTGATGCAATACAAAGGCTGCCTCATTGAATGCGGAGTGTTATTTATGCAAGTGCCCTGCCGACTCTCTAATAAACCTGTGTTCACAAAATAAAAACCACAAGCTGCCTCGTCACCCCTTCATGTGCTTCCATTACTCTCACCTCTCCGTAAGTCGAGTGAAGATTGAACCACAACACACAAGGTAAACTCTTTACTTACCACATAAAGTCAAGGTTACCACATATGGAAAGAATTTACCTTTTGTTATCTCTCTTTCTATGAAGTCCACAGGGTCCACAGGGTGACCTTGGGGTATAGGTGATGCAGAGTCATCCGGGCACCTTACGCAGTAAAGTTTTCTCCCAGGATGCACTTGGGTCTCCCTCTATACCCCACCCCCAGGCCAGAGGCACCTCATTTTCATAGCAAGCCAAAGGCCGGAGGAGGATAAAAGAGAGAAGACAGGAACACACGAGAATCACATTCTCACACAGAAGGAGATGGAAAAACCGGTGACCAGTGCGAAGCACAGGTGCGAGAGGGTGGGTGCCCTGTGTACCCTATGGACTTTGTAGAAGGAGAGATAACAAAGGTAAGTTCTTACCATATTTCTAATTTTTTACTTCAGGGTCCATAGGGGGTCCACAGGGTGACCTTGGGGATGTCCCAAAGCAGTACCCTCATGGATGGGGACACTCCTGTGCAGAGAGGAGAATCCGCAAACAGAAGGATGCATCCTGAGAGACAAAGGTACCAAAGGCATAATACCTCAGAAAGGTCTGGACAGAAGACCACGTGGCCGTCTTACAAAGCTGAACAGCCGAGGCGCCACAGTGAGCTGCCCATGAAGGACCCACAGACCGAGTAGAATGAGCAGTAACAGAGGGCAGCACTTGAAGGTCCTCATGAATGTAAGCCTCAGAGATAGCCATGCAAAGCCATCTAGCCAAAGTTTGTTTATTGGCTGGCCATCCCTTCTTGTGAAAGCCGTAGCGAACGAACAAGGTGTCTGACATCTAAAGGGAACTGGTACAAATCCTGAGGGCAAGTACCACACCCACGGAGGCTCCTGCGGAGTGGCTGGGACCATAGAGGGACCAGGGGGAGCATAACACCTCAAACATAATCCCTCCAGTACCGTGTCTCCCACCCCTAAATCCACTGTACATTTGTTACAGGACAGCTGGGCGGGAGCCAAATTAGACATATCACTCTGCCAGACATAGTGAAGAGGATACCAATATACTGAATGTGACCCCCTACACAGAAATAACAGTCTGTGAGGGTGTACCCTGAGAACACCTGTGTTAGGGCTCAGAGAGAAAGAACAGGCACAGAGAAAGTAAAATGGCTGACAGTTCAGAAAGTGAAACTCCGACAGACAGCGCTAGCATACGGTCACATACAATATGCGTTGGAAACGACAATCCCTACCACAGGTTTGGGAAAGAAGTCATCGTATCACGCCGCTCAGCGAGAGAAAGAGACGCACACGGAGCGAACCAGCCGGTAACATTTGGATGAATAAATAAGACGCACACGGAGGGAACCAGTCAGCAACGGCAAAAAATTGCAAATGAGGTAGGCAGTAATAGGGCCAGTTATTTAGCTCTCATCTGCAGCCTTCCAAGCACGGCCAATAGCTGGCATTTTTGGAACCCCCCCTGCCACCCATTACGGACTATCTTTCAAAATAAACTAAAAAGAGCGTATAACCATTTACATGCACTAATTTTTATTTTTTACAGGTATTGCACACCCACACATTATTTACATTTAACAAGCGCCCCTAACCTATATCATATGCTAACTCTTGAAGTGGAGCTGCTATATTTATGTAACTACTATTAGCGCTGTGTTATTGACATTTTTATAGTAATATTGATTTGGTTGGAGTAGGCCTTGGAAAACGTATGGTCAAATTCCACTTGTCAAACACCATAATTCTACAATCAATGACAGAATGAGAATACTCAGTTTGAAAAATGTTACTCTATAGTCTCTACTGGTGAGTAGTATGTGCAGCAAAGCCCAATAGAGGTAGTACAGTATATACAGCAATACCCCATTTATGGTGCCCATTATACATAGCACAGCCCCATTCCCGTGACTACTATAGTACAAGCAACACAATTCATGAATATGTGGGATTTCATTATTACTGGTGGAAAGGGGGGCCAACGTGCAGTGGTGTAACAAGCATTGGCGAGCGGGGCATGTGCCCTGGGTGCTGAGGCTTAGAGGATGCAAGAGCAGAGTGAGAATGTACGATTTTGATCTATTGGGGCAGGCCAGCTGTCTGCTTCTCAGTATATACTGCATGAATGTGCCTGGAGCTGCTATCCATGTCCATGCAGAATAAGAACAGGACGGAGCTATTGTGGCTGCGGAATGATTACTCTCTGTTTCCGACTTCCTCCCCCCACAGTACAGAGGTCTCTGGAATAATCTCCAGAGGCCAGTAACTGACATCCCGGGGGTTTCCTGGTCCAGCATAGGCCCATAGGTATGATACGGCTGCCAGAAGAAGGAGCTCTACCTCTGCAGTGTAGACTCCGCCTTCTAATAGGGACCCCTGCTGCCTGCACACTGAAAGATCACACAGTGCGGATCCTAATCACACTACAACTTAGGTGAGTGTACATATCTAACACTTCTTCCCTATCCCACCACTCACCCCCACACACACACACACACATTTGCCCCTGAAGGAGGCAGTAAATTAAGTAAGACTTACGTGTTTTATTTAAGTATCAATAGAATGCTTTAGCCAGAAGTTTAAAGAACAGTTTTTATTTTCCCTGGGCGCCATCAACCCTAGTTACGCCTCTGCCAAGATGGATTGTGATATTTAAACCTGTGCAGTAACTTGTTCACCGCACAAAGCAAAATCAGAGTATATAATTTCTGATGGGTCTTTCTAATCATATGGATGTCGTCCAGGCTTCTCTTGCTACTGGTATACAGTAAGTGTCAAGAGCTACATCAGTTTCTGTAACTACAGTATGCCTGCACAGCCCACCTGTAGCGTGCCTATTCTTCTATCATCCACCAACAGTGGTGAGACCAGACGTGCAGGGTTTTTCTTTCTATAAGAGTTCTATGTATTTCATACTCTACTCCAGTGGTGTAACTAGGGTATTTGGAGCCCAGGGCAAATGTGAAAAGGGAGCCCCCCCCCTCCCTCCAACATCCCGTGGGGAAAAAAATGGGCGTGGTCACTTAAAAATGGGGCGTGTCAACATGACATACCCCTTTATTTTCACGCTGAACATTCCTATCCATATGCACCTTAACCCCAGTAGTACCCCTTATACAGTACCCCCAGTATGCAGTTGTGGTCCCTCTTATGCAGGCCCATAGTAGTGCCCCTTATACAGTATCCCCAGTAGTGGTCTCCCTTATACAGCCCCCAATTAGTTCCCCTTACTCAGTGCCCCCAGTAGTGGTCCCCCCAAATGCAGTGCCCTATGTAGTGTTCCCCCTTATGCAGTGCCCCCAGTAGCAGTCCCCACAATGCAGTGCACCCAGTAGTGGTATCCCCTTATGCAGTGCCCTTTATATAGTGCCCCCCCTATGCAGTGCCCTTTATATAGTGCCCCCAGCAGTAGTCCCCCCCATGCAGTTTTCCCAGTAGTGGTCCCCCTTATGCAGGCACCCAGTAGTGATCACCCCCTATCTAGTGCCCCCTGCAGTGGTCCCCGCAGTGCCGCTAGCAGTAAGCCCCTTATATAGTGCCCCCAGCAGTAGTCCCACCCCTCCCATGCAGTGCCCCCAGTTGCGGTCCCCCTGATGCAGGCCCCCAGTAGTGACCCCCCCTATCCAGTGGTCCTTCCTGTTATTGCCCCCAGTTGTGGTCCCCCCAGTGCAGTGCCCCTAGTAGTAGGCCCCTTTTATAATGCCCCCAGTAGTAGTTCCCCCCCAACTAGTGGTCCTAAGTTGAGGTTCCCCCTCCCGATTAAGTGCCCCCAGTAATAGCCCCCCCCAGTAGAGGTCCTTCCAATAATGGTGCCCCCAGTAGTAGCCACCAACCCCCGTTGTGCCCCCACCCCAGTAGAGGTCCCCCCAGTAGTAGCCACCCCCCTCCCCCATTGTGCCCCCAGTAGTGCTGACAGATTTAAAAAAAAATATATATAAAAACATACTTACCTGAATCCACGCTGCTGCTCCGGACCGCGACACCGCTCCCGCCGCCGCCGCCAGTCCTCCTGGGCTGGCGCGCTCAGCATAATGGGAGAGACGTCATGATGTCACATGACGTCTGTCCCATTACCCACTGCAGGAGCCGGACGGAAGTCCGGCTCTTGCAGTGGGTGCTGCAGCAGTCAATGAGAGTCTATCTGACTCTCATTGGCTGCTGTTTAACACACGTATCGCTGCCAGCGCTGGCGGCGATGCGTGTGTTATGCACAGCCTGAGCCCGC
Organism: Taudactylus pleione; assembly: GCA_031769625.1. Lineage (NCBI taxonomy): Eukaryota > Metazoa > Chordata > Amphibia > Anura > Myobatrachidae > Taudactylus > Taudactylus pleione. The sequence goes on along the minus strand of JAUIMM010000113.1, from coordinate 23,679,263 downwards.
CTCCTGGCGCTATTGGGCAAGCGCTCAGGGGGAGGGAACGGGCTCAGGTGTGCAGCACAGGACCGGCGCTGGAAGCCTAGCGCCGGTCCTGTATAAATGTGTAGCGCTGACCGCACTCATTGCGGTCGGCGCTACACTGGCTAACTAGGGCGGGCCGGCCGGTACCGTGGCACCCAGGGCACGCACCCCGCTCGCTCTGCCCTAGTTACGCCACTGCTCTACCCTGGTACTATTGTCTCTTGTAAGAAGTTCTGGGTTGCGGTTCTCCTCTCTGGGAGAAAGACTTTTTCTTTTGTCTGCACCAGAATACTATCAATGCTGATTCATATGTTAGTCAGTTGACCACGCTGGTATCTGAACTTGCCTGGAATTGTGAAACATTGGTAGCTGCCTTCTAGCAAGGCCTTCATGAGCTACTCATTGAAGAATTTGCAATCCATTAATTTTCTGACAGCTACTGATGACCTCATTAATCTCTGTAATAACAAGTTTATGATTCCTTTTCAAAACAGTATATAAGGGATCACATTACAATATCTTTGTTCACTCATTTGGGTCTAACCTGCAGAAAAATGTTACTTCTCCGACAGATGAGTCAATGCAGCTAGGACAATCTTGGAGAATACTCACACAGATGCATACCTCCCAACATTTCAGTTTCCCAAAGTGGGACAGGTCACGCACCATTGGCGTGCGCAGCTGAAAAGGGGGGGTGAGGCTTCGTGGAAAGGGGAGGCACCCCGTTTGAGTCACCGTTGGGGCGTGCCCAGCACTATCCGAGATGCTGAGTAGCCCTCAGGATCTCTCTACACACTGCTATGCAGAGCAGCGGTTTCTGCTCCCCCCAACTTCCCCCCCACCGTGGGACACTGCGGCCCGCAGGTGGGACAGCGGGACTGTCCCGCTGAATGTGGGACAGTTAGGAGGTATGCAGATGTTCACTTGATCTTTATATACAATGTAGCACCTAGTGCAGTGGTCTCCAACGTTAATTAAGGTGTGAGCTACTTTAGAAAAATGAAACCTCCTGAAGAGCTACAGTACAGTACTAAAACTGAAGGAAAATAAATCTAGCTAATAAACAAACAATTGAAGGTAATTTAATGAAAATGAAAAAAAAAAAAATGTTTCATAGAAAATAAAAATGCTTTTATTTATTACAGTGATATTGTTGTAGTTTGTAAGTAAAATTTAAGCACAGGCACATTTCACTGTTAATTACCAGCTCCAAGGAGGTACGTGCAGTACAGGAGCAAAAGACAGGCAGGGCTGCTGTGTGATTTTCCGTCAGGTCTGGGCGGGAGTCACTCGCTCTGCCGTAGCGTATATGTCGTGGGTGGAACCACGGGGAAGCAAGTCAGGTGATTGCTGCAGAGGCTGTGGCAATCACCTAACATGCTTCCCTGTGGCTCCACCCATGGCTTCGATGCCACAGGGGAGCACACGTCAGAGGTTGCTTCCTCCTAGTTGACTTGGCAGTACTGCAGCCAGGTGAGCTACCAAAATTAAGACCGCGAGCTACCGGTTGGAGACCATTGACCTAGAGGTTATTTATCAGTAATTTCTTTAAAATAAACAGTGTTATAAATTGACTGTCTTGGTCTAAATTTCTCACCTGCTTCTTTTTTGGCCTCTATTTTCATGGATTCTTGAATTTGGCAGCTGCGGAAAATTTCATTGAGCACATCCCCTTTTTTATTGCTGGAAAAACTGTATAACCTCAGTCACTGCTCTACAGACATCTCAGGATGTTTCTGTTTATTCCACTTTAGTAATATGTTCCTGCTGTATGGTGGCAGCCATCTTGCCTGAGGTCAGTTGACACCATTGCAGCCACTCACAAAGACTTACTTCTCACATGACTCCTGTGTTCAATCCCAGTGCAGCAAGTACTATATTAACCTTTCCCAGGCACCTGTGCTTTGCTAGTTCAATGGGTTGGGTATGATATCCCGGCAGTCAGGATTGCCTGCTGTCAAAATTCAGACAGCAGCATCCCGATGCTTGGAATCCTGACAGGGGTCGGGTAAGTATACTAACCCTCCCCCCTTCTCTTCCTAACCCTAACCCCTCCTTCTTGCACCCTAACCCTTCCAACCCCACACCCTAATCCTCCCCATTAGTGCCTAACCCTATCCCTCCCCTCTTGGTGCCTAAACCTAACCGCCCCCAGTGCTGCCTAACCCCCCCAGTAGTGCCTAAACCTAACTGTCCCCCCAAAGCCTAACCCTAACCCCTGCTGGTGCCTAATGCTAACCCTCCCCCCCTCCGTCCCCGCGGCTAACCACTAAGGGCGTCATGCTGTCTGTCAGGGTTTCCGGCATCAGTGTGTAGGCTGGCTTCTGGATTTAGCCACCTATGTTTAGTATCGGGCCGGGATTCCAACAGACGGCATCCCGGCCGTCTGTATTTTGACTACATCCCAGTTCAACTAGTCTTCTGAGCTCTAGTATCTGTATAAACCTGAGCAAACTCTCCAACATGATCCCTTCCATCCAGTACAAAAAGCTCTGCTCCTGGATTTCTCTCTTAATTGATGATTGCAGCCACCTGTGGTGATACACCTGCCTCATCTATTAACAAGCTCAACACAGGTGTCTGCAATCATTCATTAGGTGGGAAGCCCAGGAGCAGGGCATTTTGTACCGGATGGAAGGGGACATGTTGGAGCTTGGAGGGTAGGCCTGAGCAGCTTCCAACACTGCTTAAAACACCTGCAGCTCCCTCTACAAATCTGAGCACTTCCCATATTGCTGTTTTACCTGTTACAGCACTTAACTACTTTTCAGCTGTATCCTTCCATTAGCTTCCCTGCTGCAATCAACTCTCAGCCATCACATCTGTCTGCTGTCTCCTGCAAGTCCTGCAGATCAGCTCCAGCTTACAGCTTCATCCTGCCTTCAGTCTGCTGTTCCCACACTGCAGAGTAGCACTCCAGGCTGCTGAATATATTTTCTATCCCTAGTCACTCTGTCTACAGTCTGCATCCAACATTCCTGATCCTATTTGCACTGTGCTAGTGCTCTCCTGTGGTGCGCAGCCTTCCATACACCAGTGGTGCTCCTGCCTGCATTCCCTGAAGACCTGCTGGAAGCCTTGTTCTGTTGTATATAAATATGCTGCAACGCATAGGCCGTATTCAATTTGAGGCGAAAAATCCAGACTTTTCGCCTGCTGGACTTTTCATCTCCTTCGTCTGTTTTCCAGGCGGAAAAGTATTGCGCATGCCCGCTATTCCTCGTATTCAATTCCAAAGTAGGCGAAATCGGGAACTGCCGAAATCTGGATCAGTGAAAAGTCATGTACATTTTTGGGTTTTGTTCCTAGGACCCCCATGTCCAGATATGGGGGTTCAGTCTGGGTACCCCCGTTTAGCCCTGCAGAATGTGTTCTGCATTTGTAAATAGCCGTGGCAGGTGTTTTTTTTCCGTGATGCAGAAGACCACTTAGCTTTGTTTTGTTTGTTTTTTAAAAGTGGTCCCATCAAGTTTGGGGTACATGAAAATGGTTACTAGCATATTTTGAAGTCCCTAAACTAATTTTTTAGAAATTCTGCAAAAAAGCACCTGCCGCTAATACTAATAGCCTAGAAAATACCTGCCGCATACTTACAGAATACCCCTGAACCTATTTCACTATTTTTAAACACTGTTCCCCTATTTTTATTTTTCTCCCCAAAATTTTAAATACTTTTTTGGGGTTGTCCTGATTTTTTGCACTTTTCATTTTAAGGGAGCATTCCCAAGGGTGCAGGCTATTTTTTTTAAGCCTGCACCCCTAAACCCCAATTCTGCATTTTTTTTCCACCTGCTAAAGGCTGGTGAAAAATTATCCCCGTTTTTTTACATTGACTTTTCGCCGGTGAGAAAGTCAATGTAATTGAATACGGGGATATTTCAAATAGGCGAAAATGATGTAATCCGACATTTTGCCTCAAATTGAATACGGGCAATAGACATCTCGGAAACTACTTGCACCCATTCAATCTGTGGAGTTACAGGTTCTCTGTGCATAGTCTCCTAGTGGGTTGGGTACATGATGCCGGTGCTCGGGATCCAGGCAGTCAGAATCCCAACGCCGGCATCCTGACAGGGTTAGGATACTGACACCTGACTGTAAGTATCCTAACCTACCCCCTACCCCTCTTGCTCAGCTGCCTAAACCTAAGCCACCCCTCCCAGTGCCTAAACCTAACCTCTCCCCAGCAGTCTTAACCTCCCCCCCCCCCCGTGCCTAACCCTCCCCCTAGTGCATAACCCCTAACCCTTCCCCTAACCCTACTAGTTACATTTGGGGTTCTGGTGCCGGGATTCTGACAGGTGTCAGGATTCCAGCTCCAGCATTCTAATCTCCGGCATCCTGACCGTTGGTATTATAACTACATCCCATCCAAGTGAATATATTCCTGCAAACGGCTCCCCTTGTCTGCTAAACCAGTGCAACTTCCAAAACACAATTTCAGTATATTGTTACTTCAGCTAAAACTCCAATTGGCTGAATTCCTATCATACACCTGTGCTGTATACAGACATCCAGCTTCTATTACAGACCCTACTTGCAGAGGGCGCATGACATATAGTGCATCCTGTACTTTTCGACTATCAATTCATCTGTCATTCAACCTTTATGTCTTTGTAATAAACGGGGATAAGTTTTCACCATTTTTTACATTGTGAAAAAATGTGCAGAATTGGGGTTTAGGGGTGCCTGCTTAAAAAAAAAAAAGCCTGCACCCCTGGGAGTGTCATTTAAAAATAAACTGTGTCAAAAACTGAAAAAAAATTGCGACACCCCGAAAAAATTAACTTTAATTTGGGGGCTAAAATAAATAAATTAGGGAACACACTTCTAAAATAGCCAAATTAAATTCAGAGGGGTTCCCAAGTATGCAGCAGTTGTTTTCTTCATTGCGGGAGTAGCGGCAGGTGCATTTTTGCAGAATTTTTTAAATCATTTTAGGGACTTAAAAAAAAATGCTTACCCCCATTTTCATGTACTGCAAATTTGATAGGAATAGTTATTTTTACCAAAAAAAAAATCCCGCAAATATGCACCTGCCGCGGCTATTAGAAACCCTGACTTCCTTCATCAGGTAAAAATGGGGGTAACCATAGTGGTCCCCCATGTTTAAACATCTTTAGGGGGGTCCCTGGAATATTTCCCGAAAATTCCCGTTTTTTGGCTATACCTTTCCGCCGGCTCCCGTTTTCGTTGATTTCTAATTGAATACGGGGATAAAGCGGGCACGCGCCCGATACTTTATCCCCGGAAAACCTGCTCCCAAATTGAATACCCCCCTAAATTCTTATTGCAAGCAACAAAGAAAATGAAACCTGCTGAATACGCAGATCACCAATAATGGCTCAACTGCGTCAACACTGGCATCGCATCCATCCCTGAATCTGGCCCAGAGACCATAGAAATAGACATTTTTTATGAATGTCAATAAATCATATTATAAATTACATCTCATACAGCAGCAAAAAGATTATTTATAAAATAAAAAAGATTAATTAAAACATTATTCAAAAACTTAAAAAATGTAATTTACTTTAATAATTTGGTCTCTCTTTCAGCTTTATGTGTCATATTACCAGGGGTAGGGAACCTGTGGCACTCTAGCTGATTTGTAATTAAGCCCCCCCCCCCCAAAATGCTCTGCCACAGTCTTGCCATTAGGGCATGCTAAAACTGTGGCAGGGCATGCTGGGATTAAATTCACTTAACCGAACTTGACACAATATTTCCTAATGGGTGTGTTGTATACTCGCATACCCTCCCAGAAGTAGCGGGAGGCTCCCGATTGTTCAGGTAACCCCTCAAACCCCCAGGAGGGTAGGCACTTCTCCCAATTTCTGCTCTCTTCCTAGTGAAGTGGGCAGATTGGGGAGAATATTACCATGGATCGGCAATTCCGTGCATTGGGGGCGGGACCCAATGATGTGATTCTATGAGAATTGCATCATTTAGCCCCTCCCCCTTTTTTAAATATCTGCCATTCACGATGAATTCCAGAGGGGGCAGGGCATAATGCCACAACCTGACCGGCCCCACCCCCAACTCCGCCCACCTGCTTCTCCTCCCCAGGCTTATCCCCGGGAGGAGAATTTAATAGTCGGCAAGCATGGTGTAATAGTAACAATTTGAAGATTATAGAGGGTGGTTTCCATTTTATGCTTTTTATACTCCACAGTGGTGTTATGTAAAGGCAGTTTTTTTTTAGAAGGCTTGCCTCTAGTAACAGGTAGCATAAAGGTTCCCTGGAGTGAATGTAGAGAAAAGGCGAGCTCCATCCCTGAGGCCCTGATTGGTCCTCATGGCCTCTCAGCAAAGCAGCAGGCTAATTAGCAGCTACAGCTGCACGGTGTAAATAACAGGGTGTGTCGGTCTGCAGTGTGTTTCTCACTACCTGAGGATAGAGGCAGGAAGCAGAGGCAGATACAGATATCTGTGATCCTTGAAAGTCAGACAAACTGTTATGTCTGTAGGTTGGATTATGGATACTGGGCATTCCACAAAGACAGAGGCTATGGGTTAGTAAGGGTGCAGTCTAGGATTATTTTTCTTATTTTACTGTGATGTCTAATAAAACTAGCTGCACAATATCACTGGACTTTTGTGTCACTGATGCCCCTTTCAGACCTACATCAAAGTCCCGGGTTTTTGCTCGTGAACTCACATCGACCCGGGATTTGGTATGTCTGAAAACAAACAACCCAGGGCGAAGTCCTGGGTTCACGACACTGCTCTTTACCGGGGTCAGGCTGAGACGAGGGAAGTTGCTGGGTGGCAGTAAGGGGTATAACTGACTGCTGCTGTGCTAAGTGGCAACATCTACTACAGGAGACTGCATCGGCTACCTGTTCCCAGGACAAGGGGACATTGCTTATCATGCAATGTGTGCCAAACCAAGCATCTAGATTGTAGTATATTGTATTCCTCTTGGAAGTCAGTTTGGTTACGTATATATAAATAAAAAACAGCAAAACTCACAAAAGCCAACTGCGATTAACACATTTTTATAGACAAATCGATTGTACATCCTGTTCAGAATCACCACACCAATTTCAGTCTACAAGCAGAGAATGACAATTGCTAATTGGCAACACCAGGCAGAAGTACAGAGCATGCTGAGAGCTGTAGTTCCACAAAATCTGGGAAAGCTGTAGGATGCCTAAGAGCTGGCACCATGCCTACAGATCATAAAAGAAGCCTTGAGATGACAGCCTGTCACATCATTAGCTGTGCCTGAGGGAGGCCAGAAGCGGAGACTGTCAGCGAGGAATCTATTGCTATAAAATGACGGCTTGTGGAAGCCAGAATTAGCCCCTGGGATGGCAGCTTGAGACACCTGCTGAGTCTTTATGATAGAAATTGCCAGTATAGGAAATTGACTTCCAAGTGATTTTTAACAATTTCATTTCATGCCCCAAGTGAGGGACTGTTTGTACACATGAAATGTGCAAATTAAATATTTCAAACTAAAAATATTTTCCTTTGCAGTATAAAATATCATACAGGACATACCCAGTAGCACTGCAGTCATGACCAGCTCATCTATTATACATGACGTTACCTAAGGCAGAAAACGTCTAAGTGCATACGGCCAGCAGACTTCTCTATAACGTGACAAAGGTGAAAACTAAATAACAGGGATGGAAATTTTCCAAACCAAAGTACAGAAAACAATAAGATGTATATAGTGTATTATCTTATCATGAGCTCTGAAGAAGTGTTCTGGATATGTTTTTCATGTTTTTAATGTTTTTAATTAACAAATGTTTCTTTTGTTAGAATTTTTCCACTCATTGATAGTCTAAGGGTCCAATTACAAAAGTATATTGTGTCTCATATAGTTAGAATTTGCAGGCTTTCTTTGCAGGAGCAGATAACCATGTGAGACGTGATAGGTTCGAGTCCCGGGTATGACAGTATTTTTAAATATGTGTGTTAAATAAAGGAGTATGTGACTTGAGGAGGTGGCAAGATGGAGGGTGAGTCGGCCAGGGAAGAGATTAGGGGCGACCAGGAGATTCCGGGGATAAAAGAAGAGGAAGCCACTATTGAGAATGATTATAAACAGAAAATTGACAGGAGCTGCCGAATAGTGCGCTGCGGTCGCGCCACCCTAGTTATGGCCCTGCCCTGAACACCATAATGTCTCATGCGCAACTCTATGGTGTGCAAATAAAAACTAGCACCTTCTACAAGATAATAGCTAGAATTTGATTGGTTGCTCTGGGCAACATCTCCACTTCTAAAAACCTGCACTTTTGTAAATACAGTGCGTCCGGAAAGTATTAACTACGCTTCACTTTGTCCACATTTTGTTATATTACAGCCTTATTACAAAATGGAATAAATTCATTTTTGTCCTCAAAATTCTACACACAATGGCCCTCATTCAGAGGCGGTCGGAGGATGCAAGCGGTCGCTCAGAAACTGGGCGGCCGCTTGCATCCTGACTGGCCGCCTCTGTTTCGGTCGTTAGACTGTGAGTTTACACCCACAGCTCTAACGACCGCTAGGGTGATGGTCGCAATGGTCATAGACCATTGTGACCATCGGGGCTTACGACGAGACCCTAGGGTAGGGTCTCACTTGTCGTAAGCCCCAGAGAGCTTCTGGCTCTGTCAGAGCCGGAAGCTCTCCACTGACATCACTAGTGATGTCAGTGGGGCCTCCCCCAAACGGCAGGCGTTCCCATGGGAACGCCTCCGTTTGGGCTGCCACCCCCCCGGCCCGCCTTCCAAACGGGGCGAGCTGTCAATTAACATCGACAGCTCGCCCCCTTTGGAAAGAGACCTGCTACGACCGGCGCTGTCGGTCATAGTGGGTCTCACGCATGCGCACGTAGGAGCCGGCTCCCTCGTGCGCATGCGCACTGGACAAACATCGAGGCGGCCGTGCGGTCGTAGACCGTACGTCCGCCTCTGAATAAAGCCCAATATCCCATAATGTCAACATGTAAAAAGTTTTTTTGATATTTTTTGCAAATTTAATAAAAAAAGAAGCACTAAGAAATTACATGTACATAAATATTCACTGCCTTTGCCATGAACCTCAAAATTGAGCTTAGGTGCATCCTGTTTCCACTGATCATCCCTGAGATGTTCCTACAGCTTATTTGGAGTCCAACTGTGGAAAATTCAGTTGATTTGACATGATTTTGAAAGGCATACACCTGTCTATATAAGGTCCCACACTTGACAGTGCATGTCAGAGCATAAACCAAGCATGAAGTCCAAGGAATTGTCTGTAGACCTCTGAGACAAGATTGTCTTGAGGCACAAATCTGGGGAAGGGTACAGAAAAATATCTGGTGCTTTGAAGGTCCCATGAGCACTGTGGCCTCCATCATCCGTAAATGGAAGAAGTTTGGAACCACCAGGACTCTTCCTAGAGTTGGCCAGCCATCTAAACTGAGCGATCAGGGTGGAAGGGCCCTATTCATAGAGGTGACCAAGAACCCGATAGTCACTCTGTCAGAGCTACAGCATTCCTCTGTGGAGATAGGAGAACATTCCAGAAAGACAACCATCTCTACAGCAATCCACCAATTGGGCCTGTATGGTAGAGTAGCCAGATGGAAGCCACTCCTAAGTAAAAAGCACATGGCAGCCCCCCTGGAGTTTGCCAAAATACACCTGAAGGACTCTCAGACCATGATGAGACAAAGATTGAACTCTTTGGCGTGAATGCCAGGCGTTATGTTTGGAGGAAACCAGGCACCACTCATCACCGGGCCAATACCATCCCTACAATAAGCATGGTGGTGGCAGCATCATGCTGTGGGGATGTTTTTCAGCGGCAGGAACTGGAAGACTAGTCAGGATAGAGGGAAAGATGAATGCAGCAAAGTACAGAGACATCCTGGATGAAAACCTGCTCCAGAACGCTCTTGACCTCAGGCTGGGGTGACGGTTCATCCTTCAGCAGGACAACGACCCTAAGCACACAGCTAAGATATCAAAGGAGTGGCTTCAGGACAACTCTGTGAATGTCCTTGAGTGGCCCAGCCAGAGCCCAGACTTGAATCCGATTGAACATCTCTGGAGAGATCTGAAAATGGCTGTGCACTGACGCTTCCCATCCAACCCGATGGAGCTTGAGAGGTGCTGCAAAGATAAGTGTGCCAAGGTGCACAAAGATAGGTGTGCCAAGCTTGTGGCATCATATACAAAAATACTTGAGGCTGTAATTGCTGCCAAAGGTGCATCAACCAAGTATTGAACAAAGTATTGAGCAAAGGTTGTGAATACTTATGTACATGTGATTTCTTATTTATTAATTTTTTATTAAATTTGCAAAAATCGTAAAAAAACTTTTTACACGTTGTCATTACAGGGTATTGTGTGTAGAATTTTGAGGACAAAAATGCATTTATTACATTTTGGATTAAGGCTGTAACATAACAAAATGTGGAAAAAGAGAAGCGTAGTGAATACTTTCCGGATACACTGTATACACCTTAGAATATTCTCTGTACTTCACTGCATACTATGGTGGCACTATTGCAATATATTATATGAATAACATTTTGGATGAACTTATTCAGTGTTTGAATCACAGCAAGTTGTATCCTGGTAATCTTACTGATATTTGCAGTTTCAATTGCGTCTGGTTTGCCTTAAACGTGATACCTACAGTAGTCTAGCACTAATCTTGTTACGGTGTTTGCAAGCCCGAACAGGATGAGATCTCTCCTCCATTGTGTGTTCTTGCTAAATAATACATATGACTTTTGTACACATCGTGTTGGGTGTTCATGTATTGAATCTTAGTAGAAATTAGTGTTCTCTTTCCAAAATTCTTATTCATTCATGTTATCACACTTCTTAGGGGTAGAGCTTTGGTAGTTTTTTCAATATAGAAAGGATCAGTAAATGTTTCTCAAAGGTAAAAATAATTGAGAGATTATACTTATTTTAAGTGACCAAAGGGCCTATATATAAAGTAATATTTGTGGGATATTCCCCAAAACCAGTCATTTTCGGGGATACCTGCAAATATTAAAGATCCTCAATGTATTATGGAGGGACCGCAACAGATATTCTGTAGCTTGACCCCAATAGAATAACACCATCTCCAGATGGCATTAACCCATAGTAACCTATGGGATACTATTCAGCAGAAATTACTGGGAGGGATTCCTCGGGAACCCTCCCTAACAATTTTTGCTTTTGCGATCTTTTCATTTCTTTACAAATGGTAGGGACGGGCCCTTTTCTGAGCCCATATCCCTACATGTGATTCAATACATTAGGGCAAATGTGAATTTCTTATTTCCGCAAATAGCGACGATAAGAAATTCTAATTGTTGATTCTAAAACCAAATTAGTAAATATGTCCCCAAATAACAATGCAATGAGGGTCTTTTACAGTATTTCCAACAATTTAGATTGATATTTCAGTACCATGGACAGAGGATGTATTTCCATATTCCTTATGCACTGGAAGAATACATGAGTACAGTAAGTGGGTGCAATATTGTTATGTTCGTACAAAGATTATACACATGGTTGTTCCAATAATACATAGATTATACGCATGGTTATTCCAATTATACATAGATTATATGCATGGTTGTGCCAATTATATTCATATACTCATTGAGTAAGTATGATTGGCATAACCATGACAGCACATGTTCTGGAGTTGTGCTGCAACCAAGAAGAGAAGGACTGAAGATAAATCCTTCCTGATATAAAGCACCTGGCAAAGGCAAAATAAATCCATTTTTGGAGCTATTTCTAGTTTCTTATGAGCCTTAGGAAAATGTCAATATGCGTCTAGCTAGCAGCCAAAGAGAAACAATGTCTTGCATATCTCCGAAGATGTTAGTACAAAATATTCTCCAAAAACGATATACTCGATTTCATAGTAACATTGCATAGACTTTTACTTGGCGTGCAAATGGTCACAATTCTGAACTTTATTGCAAATTGGATGAAACGTGAAACATACACAATAATATCATGTTAGGAGAGGGGGAAAGGCAGAAGTGTTTGGCTCACAGTGTATCATTACCACTCACATGTTTACAATAACAATAATGTAGTGGTTACAATTCATCAGAGCTGTTGCTGAGTTCTAAACCCCTTTTTTTCTTGCACTCGTTACACCACAGCATTTATATCAATCATTTTGTTATGCGGTACCCACACAAATTGTTTATGTCCGGAGACTTTGGGCATGATTCAGTACAGATCGCTACTGCGATCGCAATTACGCACGCAGTCTCACTGCGAAGATATGGTAATGATTGCGATCGCAATGGCATACACAACCTAATACCCCTTTTCCACCTAAATTCCGGGTCTGACCCGGAGATGGAACAAAGGCCCTCATTCAGAGCCGTTCGCTATTTGTGGTCGCTCGTTTAAAAACAAGGGGTGGCTATTCAAATGATCCGTACGCACATTGCAGTCTGTTCACACCTCTAAGTCTGAACGAGCGAGCAAAACATACGCTCGTTTATTTGTTAAAAACGCCCCCTGGCCGCTCGCATCCTACGTCATGTCCGCTATTTATTAGATTAATCGAGTACATCGACCAGCGTATGAACTGCTCGCTATTCTTGTGGTTGGTGTTTGCTACCACAAATTTGCGAGCAGTTCTGGCTATAAAATAACCCAGTGACGTGGTCAATGACGCTGCTGTTTTAAATATGCACACCCATAAAACGCCCGTTTTGACCTTTAAGCACGCCTGCGTTCGGATCTCCACTCCCCATTTTCAAGCACCTTCCCCTGTTACCACCCACATACGCCTCATTCTGTCACTCAAAATAGCAGGCACTCGCTATATTGCGTACCAACGATTTTCGGCCGCACTGACTGGTTCGCGCATGCGTACTAAAAACCGTACGCATGCGCAGATGTGCAAACATCGCTCGGAACGAGCGTACTGCCGCTAACGAGCGGCTCTGAATGAGGGCCAAAGTTCCTATCCGGATCAGACCCGGAATTTTGCCGGCGCCGACTTTTCCGGAGTGAAAGTGGTCGCTTGGGGATGACATCATCTCCAAGCGCCATTGAAGCCGGACCAATTGGCCGGCTAGCAGCGCACTCCAGGTCATCATGACCCGGAGTGTGCTGTTCTCACAGTAGGGTTTCACGGGCGATGCCCATGTTAAACCCTGCTAGTTACCTGGGTTGGATTGCCGGGTCACTCGACCCGGCGATCCAACCCTCTCCCCTTTTACACCAGGGAGCTGCCGGGTTTACCCTTCAAAAACCCGGGTTTTAGCTCCGTTGTAAAAGGGGTATAACTTAAGGATGCCCCCTTTACCTTACACACATCCGTAATACTTAGACTGCGAAACCATCGGTAACATCGGATACAATCGCAGCCTCACGCACACTTGCACAAGCTGATTTTACTCAGGAACTTCTAACCTCATCGCACGCAGTGTAAGCAGAAGCTGCGTATGGCATTGCAATAGCTAATTTATGCATGCCCCTGCAACGGCATTCAAATGCACTGGCACGCCTGCGTTTTGCCGGCCAACCCCCCATCACCACCCCCAAAGGGTACTTCCTGTCAATCACTCTGCGATGGGTCTGAGTAGTCACTGTGATCGCAATCCTGATCGCAGTGGAGTGTTCACGCACGTGCAATTAAATGCATGTGCAGAACGCCACAATCGGCCAATTGCATTTGTAATCGCTTCTGAATTAGGCCCTGTGTACAGTATTTTCAGAAAATATCATTAGTCTTTTTACTCATTCTAACACATCAACAAAAAAAAAGATAAATTGCCAAAATAGTATTTTTCATTGAAATTTACAAAAAGGGAACCAAAAGCAAATTTGTTTTTGTTTTATAAACACCACAGAGAAATACTTTGAGGTTCTTGTATCGCCAATAATCCACCTTTCCAAAATTGAAAAAATGTGTAGGGTTTGACAACCAAAATCTGCACTTGAATTGAAAATGCATTTTGTCATAAATTTTTACTGCCTGAAATAAATGTCTAGGAAGAATATTGTAGCCCAACATGGCCACCATTTTGAAAACAAGACAACCTACCACATTAAATGAGGCATCACTTTTTTTTTTGTTTGGCACAGTATGGAGGGAGATATGGGCTGTAGATGTTCCTCCCATCTGTGGGAAAAATAATTTTTTTGTGTATTGTTTCAGTTATTGTCTGGTAGGGCTAACATCAGAAATGATGGGACCCGGGACTGACAAAAAGAAGGCAGGGCTCCCCAGCCCTTCTCCCTCTGTATCCACTGGTCTGAAATTGACTACACATCCATCAAAATGGCCTGGCCCAGAGTCTGGGACAAAGGACACAAACACACACACAAAGACACTCACACATACATACACATACACTTAACTTACCTATCTCGCTCCTTCTTCAGTCTCAGCCTCTATGCTCCGGACGCTGGCTCCTCACAATACCCACCCGCCGCAGCTAGCGGCGCTGCATGACGTCATGATGTCACGCCACGCCTGCTTCAGCGTAAAAAAAAAACGTTATTGGGGGCAAGGTAGTGGGCACAGCGGCCAATGCGGGAGGGCAGCTCGGCTGGGGCTGGGTGAAAAGTGACTCACAACGAGTCACTTACTCACTGTATTGTGCAGCGGGGAATGAGAGCGGTGGGCACTCACGCAGGTGGCTGCAGGCCTGCAGCATACTGGTACTGGGACACCCCCCAGGCCTTTCACTGCAGGGGGTGCAGGCAGCAGCAGACGCCAGGCAGCCCCCCGAATGTTCGGGCTCAGAACTTCAGTCCCGACAGCCCCCCCCCCCCTGATGGCGGCCCTGCTGTCTGATGATCACCAGGCAATATCTACTAAGGGGGCACAGTGTTTGAAAGAGGACACTCCCATCTTTTAAGACAGGGTGTCCCCATGTGTGTGCAGGCCAGTAAAGTGGAGATAGGGTACAATGTGTTCTTTCCTCATATATGGAAAACGACTTTTTCTTTTGTAGCGCTAGGTAATCTGGTCTGGTGAAAGCCACACTGGTATAAATGTTGAGGTTTACTATATGTATGAATATTGGTATATATTGTGCTGCGATTGATTACACAATTGTATGAAATATAAACATCTATCAACAAATAATTATGTGATCAGGTGCAGTCAGCGCCAATCACTCCTATTTTTTTACAACAAGTCACCAGACAATAGTTACTAGTGGGCCACATATTATTTAAAAGTGGGGACTGCCGCTTTGAAATATGGGTGCCCACGTAGTTGCTGATGTCATTAGGGGATGTGATAGGACACGTGGTGCAATCCCCGTTTTCCTTTGTGTGGGGTACTGTACATTGTCTTGTGTGATTACCAGGCAAAAAGTACTAAGGGGCCCCAACATCTGAAAGAGCAGATCCCCCTCTTTCTAAAATGGGTACCCCTTAATTATTTGTAGCCTGGCTGGGGGAGATCAACTCCCATGCATGGACTACACTATGTTTCTGTAGTGCAGGGGGTTAATGCCTGATGCTCATTATGATCACCAGACAGTGGACCTCATTCAGAGCCGCTCGCAAAATGCGAGCGCTCGCCCTGAATGAGGGCGGCCGCTTCTATGGTCAGAGCCGGCCTCCTGGCCGCTCGCTAGGCTGTGGGTTTAGCGAGCAGCCAGGTTGATGGTCGCGATGGTCAAGACCATCGCGACCATCGGGGCTTGCGACGAGACCCTTGTGGTAGGGTCTCGTCTACTGCAAGCCCCAGTGAGCTTTCGGCTCTATTAGACCCGGAAGCTCACCACTGACATCACGAGTGATGTCAGTGGGGCCGCCCCCAAACGGCAAGCCGCCTACAAAACAGGGTGAGCTGTCGATCACCGATGACAGCCGCCCCTTTTGTAGTGAGTCCCGGAGCGAGAGAATTTCTCTCTCACTCCGGGGCTTGCGCATGCGCAGTGCGGCCGCTGCGCGTGTGCAGGGCCTCAACATCAACACGTTTGCGAGTGCATAGGCGCCTGCAAGCGGGTCTGAATGAGACCCAGTAGCTTTTAGGTGGACACACTGTCTGAAAGAGGGGGGCTCCCCTCTTTCAGATGAGGATACCCCCATCTCTCTAGGTGGTTGGGGAGTTAGATGAATTTCAAAACCGCTCCCCCCCCACCACCACCACCACTTTTATTCTTTTTTTTTTTCAAAAGTGACATTGGCGGATGGACTCGGCAGCTGCGGGGGGTCTCCACCGATTAGGACTGGCGGGGGACCACTAAGTAATTTAGCTTTTTGTTTTATTGTCCCTCATTGCGGAGGACAAGTGGAGCTCGCAGTTTTACTTTATATACGGAAGACGAACCCCACTCATTCTTCACAGCCAATGGGTTAAACTACTTCAGGCAAGCGGGTCCCTCTCCCTCAGAGATATTCAGGAAGATGGTGCACAAGAGAGCAAAGGCTCTGCACAGTGCCAGAGACTTTGTTTTCATTGCACAGCGCCATCTTCCTGAAACTGGCCCTGATTCAGACCCACTCGCAAGTGGGCGTACGCACGTTCGCCGTACGTAAAAAAATATTTAAATTCAAGCACTCGCTCGTATTTTCCTACACAGCTAAAAATCCGCCCCAAACTCAGGCGACCCCTCCTCTGACTAACGAGCGTGCCAAATAGCGAGCGTACATCCCCGAAATGGCTTGAAGGGAACGCACGCACAAGTACAAACCGGAAGTGGGACTGTCAGATTCCGATTACCTGCTCGTTTTTTCGGCCTACCTCCCTCAATCGTATCATGCCAATCAATGTATCAATTAGCTTAATTGTTGTTTTTTTTTCAACACAATGCAATAAACTTTAATCTTGTCCGTGTTTGTATTTGCTCGCAGAATACGTACGGCTGAAACCTTCGCTTTTATTGTTCAAAAGACATGTTAGCCCCAATTAAACAATTGTTCTATTTGTTTGTCTCCCCACAATTTTTCAGTGGTTCATTTCTTTATTTAAATTTGCTTACGCATGTCACTGCATCAAGCCTATCATAACTCTCAAGAGATTTCTGTCCCTGTCGAACACATGACTCATACACTAACCAATAGAATTGGTCTTGTTAATTTCCCAAATACATTAGCCAATCAAATTTTTTTGGGGTGCTTTATTAAAATTATTTTGTCAAAAAAATACCATTGCCATCATGAGATCCGCCGCATTCACCAGGCGCGAACTGCTGGTGCTGACGGAGGTGATGGACAGGAGGATCACCAGTCAGCCTCCACCCATCTCCAATAGGCGCAAGCGTTCCGCATATGCGGAGGTACGTCGACGCCTGCGCTCCTTCGGCTCACGCCGACATATTGGCCAGCTGGAGCGCAGGTGGTCGGACCTGCACCGGCGGACGCCCCGCTTGCTGGCATGCTTTCGCATGCAGATTGCGGAAAGTAAGTGTTCTGGACTGTGGTTTTCAAGTTTATCTTGTGGGCCCTAACTGCGTGTGCATGTTTTCATGTCTGTCCTATGGAGTCATTGTAGTCATATCTGCATGTGCATGTTTTCATGTCTGTCCTATTGAGTCATTGTAGTCATATCTGCATGTGCATGTTTTCATGTCTGTCCTATAGAGTCATTGTAGTCATATCTGCATGTGCATGTTTTCATGTCTGTCCTATAGAGTCATTGTAGTCATATCTGCATGTGCATGTTTTCATGCCTGTCCTATAGAGTCATTGTAGTCATATCTGCATGTGCATGTTTTCACGTCTGTCCTATAGAGTCATTGTAGTCATATCTGCATGTGCATGTTTTCATGTCTGTCCTATTGAGTCATTGTAGTCATATCTGCATGTGCATGTTTTCATGTCTGTCCTATAGAGTCATTGTAGTCATATCTGCATGTGCATGTTTTCATGTCTGTCCTATTGTGTTTTTTTTTTTTTATTATTTTTTTTTGTTTTTTTTTTGGTTTCCTGTTGAAACTAACCACAATTTTTTGGTCATTTTTTAGGGGCACAGCAAACACTACGGCGGCATCGCCACACAAGACGCCGGTCCCGGCCCCTCTCTCCAACCCCCAATTCCTCTATTACCCCCTCCTCCCCAGACCCTGTGGCCGAAATTTCAGGCCTACTTCCCCTCCAGCCCAATTCCCCCTCTCCTCTATCCGTCCCTCCTCCAAATACCCCCTCCCAGGATCCCGAAAACACCTTGCCCCTCGGGTTGGGGAATGTAGCCACCTCCGAGGTGGTCCAGGGAGTGGCTTCTGGCTCTGTCGTTTTGGAGAACGGTATGTTTTTAAAGTTTATTTTGGACACCACAAACTGTTTGTATGTAATCATGTGTCGTCCCCATTTTTTTTTACTTTTTTTCGCCTTAGGGTATTTTTGGGGGTTGTCTTTACTTGTTCCTGCTGATGTCACCATACACATATCACACCTGTGTGCCTTTTTTTAGGGCCCTTGTATTTTTGCCCTTAGACATTTTGGGGTGCTGGGTTTTATCCGTGTAATGTTTTTTTGGCCCACAAGCTTGTAAGTTTTTGTTTGCTTGTTTTGTGTTTTTTTACAATGTTGCTTCATTATCGATTTATTAATCCCCAAACTTTTGTCACCCACAGAGGAACAGAGGCGTCGGGAAGAGATCGTGAATTGTGTGGGCCCGTATGCGGGAGCAGGTCACCGGGCTCATGCAGGGCCTTGACCATCTGTTGGTCCTCCTTAGGAATTAGTTTTTTTTTTTATCTTTTTACAAATTGTTTCTTAATAAATCTGTTTTAAATCAAGCTCTGTGTCATGCGTTTGGAGTAAATCCAAGATTCTTTACACTGACATAAGTAGACTCTTCAAGCAAGGTTTGCCCCAGAATCTCACTACAGATTGTGTGTTTTATTTTGAATGCAAACAGGCACAAGAAACACCTCCCAGTACCAATGTCATTTTCCTTTTTTGTGGTGGTCAACATGATAGTTTACACCATTTTTCAGGTTCCTATTTGGTGGCCAAACTGCTTAGGACAATCTTACGAAGGCAACTGATTGTACACGATTCCTTGTTGTGTTGGTTAGTACCCCGAAAACTTATTACATTTTAGCTCCACTTGCTTCATTACTGGGTTACCCCTTAGGTAAAATTAACGTTTGGGAGTTTGTTTACACTTGCTTCTAACGTGCCCAAAAAGGTAACAAATTACACTCTCCAAATATTTATTCACAACAGAAATCAAAATACAAAGTGGTCACTCACAAACAAAACACACAGTGATAATCAGAAAAACACCACATACCAAAAACACTAAACAAACACACAACAAATCAAGAACTGGTTGACGAAGGTCCATGCCCACATGATTTCAAAAACATGGCGTTGCAATATTGGTGTCAGAATATATTCCCGAAGTTTCAACAGAAAGGTTTTTGAAGGGTAGCAGGAAGTAGTCATCGTGGGAGTGCCAAAGATTATGCAAACAAACAGAAGATGGTGCAAGAATTAATATCAAAAAAGATGAACGTTAAAAAACCGTAACACATTGGGTATACATACTGTTGTTTGATCAATAATTACCTAAAATATCGGGCCACCACATCATCGCGTATGGCCCCCCCACATACTGACCTCCGACCAACCTCGGGGGGGCCATCCTCAGGTAAGGCATCCTCTGGCTGCATTGGAACACCACTCCTTATGGCGATGTTGTAAAAGATCCCACACAGGACCACAAACCATATCCGGCAAATACATGAGCTCGCCACCAGAGCGGTGGAGGCATCTGAATCGGCCTTTTAAAAGGCCGATACAGTGCTCCACCACTTGCCTGGTGGCTGTAAGTGCGGTATTAAGCTCACTTTGTGGACCTGGTGTGGGAGCCAAATAAGGAGTGAGCAGCCAGGGCATGCAAGGGTATCCACTGTCTCCTGTGAAAAAGAATAGACAACATCAGGATCACTGTGTATCAAGCTTAACATTGTTATGTACTAAAGGTCTCCACTTACCCAGAAGCCACGCATCACCAGCTTGCAGGTTGGTTAATTTGTGCCATATCCCTGATTGCCGGATGACGAAGGAGTCATGTGCACTTCCTGGTAATTTTGCATTCAGGGACAGGATCTGGAGGGAGGCATCACATACCACCATTACATTCAGGGAGTGATAGTGTTTCCTGTTTCGAAATATGGCCTCCAGCCGTGCTGGAGGCTGAAGTGGTATGTGAGTACCATCCACAACCCCTATGATGTGTGGGAAGCCAGCTATTTGGTAAAAATTGGCCTTGGCCACACTAAGGGCACCCATATCCAAAGGCATTTGAATAAAATGATGGAGGTGCTTGAAAAGTGCCTCCATCACTGCCCTCAGGATCCGGGAAAAGGAGGATTGTGAGATGCCCGCCACTATTCCCACCGTTGTTTGAAACGATCCTGAGGCACAGAAATGTAACACCGCCATAAATTGCGTAAGTGGTGGTATTGCTGTAGGACTGTCAATTTGCCGCTCAAGATCACTCTCTATTAATGAGAGAGTGTCTATGATGATTTTGGGAGGAAGACGGTAGCATCTTAAAACCTCATCATCGGGCATTCCAAAAAGGGTGACACGTGTTCGAAATATCTGGGGCCTTGCACGCCTACGATGCCTACGCCTGGGACGAGATTGAGGTTGGTCGGCTTCCGGGAGCATGGCCAGAACAATCCGGCCAAGATCAACCTGAAATGGCAAGATTGTAATGTAAGGCTTTGGACCCACCCCAAAAGAAAAATCAAAACAACTTAGCTTGATGATACCATCCATTGCTGCTTATATGCCGGGGTATTGTCATGATACGTCCAAACTGAAATTAATCACAAAAATAATTTGACAAATTTCACTCTGCATTTTTGTTTCTAAATTTTGTGCTAGACAAAACTTTAAATATGCGAAACACACATTTGGCAAAAGAGCAAAACGACATTGCACACAGTACATCAAAATGGGTTGAAATGTTTGCCAAAAAAGCGAAAGGGCAACCACAAAAAATTTAAAAGGATTAATAAGCATTTAAAAATGCGCTAATTAGTTCGCAAATACAAGTCACAATAGTAAGTAGTAAAAATGCGCTAATTAGTTCGCAAATACAAGTCACAATAGTAAGTAGTAAAAATGCGCTAATTAGTTCGAAAAATACAAGTCACTATACAAACTGAGAAAAATGCGCTAATTAGTTCACAAATACTAGATAAAAAATGGACTTACCAAGAGCAAATATATAAGAGTCCAAATCAAAAGGTCTTTGGGTCCGAAATTAATCAAAAGCTAAAATATATGAAATTATGGATCCAAAAATTAAAAAAAAGAAGAAACACAATGAGACAACAATTGATCAAAAGTTAGACTTCACAAAACTTACCAAATCAAGAAACGAGGGCAAAAAAATAAAAAACAAAAAAGAGAACGGAAAATAAAAACACAAATCTACCAAACAAAATAATCTCCAACCGCCAACTCCTTTATCCGCAAACAATAAACTCCAGCCAAGGTAACCTCCAACAATCCAAAAACGCCACCTCGACTCGAGACACACCAAGCCATAAATAGTGTTTCGTTTCCCGCACAAATTAAGGAGGGATCATAGGAACGCACAATCAATGATGCGGCCGCAAAATAAGGACGCATGTATAAATACGTCACGAAAACACATTAAAATTCTGGTGTATTTCTTGTTTGGACCTCAGACATGGCGACAGACCAGGGAAACAATGCCCAAGAGTCAGGCGGTAAGTCTTTCATGCATTTTGTATCAATGATTAATTTGAAACATAAGATTGGGCAAGTTGTGATTTTGTGAAATCTGAATATTTACACAAATGGGTGAGGAGGATGACATGGAAGAGGCTGCTGGGCCCAGTATTCCGGCCAAAGCTGCCAAAAAAAAAAGGCAGCCACATTTCACAAGAAAGGAGATGGAGGTTTTGATACAGAAGTGTGTGGACATCCTGCCACAGGCAGACAGGAATATGAGTCTAAGCCAGAAGGGGAGAATGTGGGAAGAGGTAGCCGTTGCTGTCAATAGGGTGGGTGATTATGTCCGTCTAGCCCGGGATGTCAAACGGCGGTAAGTAAACACTTGCCCCCCATAAAAACAAACACCATTTTAAACAAAAGGATAATGGCTTCCATTTTTTCCCACAGATGGGGCGACTTCAAATATCGCCTAAAGCAAAAACTCGCGGACAGGGCTAGGCATGCAAGGGGGACAGGTGGGGGTCCCACCCCTGTGTCATTGGAGTTGACGGATTTAGAAGAGCTGGCACAGGGGTGTGTGCAGCCTGTGGAGGTGTTTAGCGTGTCCAACATGGATACGGACATGCCAGACTTTGCGGCTCCTCATGTTGTCCCAGGTAAATCTTTTGATGTCACCAACTCTGAAATGTTATTGTGCCAATATGTAGATTCTAATGTGAGTCTTTTCTCTTTTTTTCTAACAGAGACACAGGCGGATGAGTCTGCTCCAGAGGGGAGCCTTGGCCGCCGAATTTCTGCTGGCTCGGCAGGGGAGGAACCAGTACATCCGGCTGAGGACCCTGCAGAAGCCAGTCCAGGGCAATCCCCCTCGCAGGCAGTGTCCCTCCTCACAGAACTCAATTTCAAATCGGATTTCCATACGGAGATTCTGCAGAGGATGGACGCCAGTCTGCTACGGGTGGCTGAGGCCCTGGAGCAAAATGCTGCGGCCAACGTGACCATTGGTCAGGCCCTGGCGGAAAATACCAGGGCCAACATCCGCATCACCAATGCCCTGGAGCAGCTCCTTCGCCAGCACATGGTGGAGCCGACCTCCCTTCCTGCCGGAACATCAGGATCCTCCACCTCTGGCACAACATCAGCCAATCCTCCAAATGTGCCTAGCCCTGTGCCTAGTCCAGAGGCCACAACATCTGCCTCTGGACAGGCCAGCCCGATGACTTCCCGGACCCGGTCTGGCGCCCTCCCTCCCCCATCCAAACGGGTGAAAAAACGGTGACAGCAATGGTGACTTTTCCCACAATCCTTCTGTGCTTGGCTCATATTCCTTTCTGGTCAAAACTTCCCTCTCCTTTCTTGTGAAATGTTTTTAAATTTTTGTTGTATGTTTATGTCAACAGTTATGTTGGGCCAATTTGTTTGATTTTGGGGCAGATCTTTGCCAAAAAAAGATGTCCCCAAATTTTTAATTAATTTTTTTTTTGTTTGAGCAATAAATTGACACCAAAAATCTGACATTGGATTGTGAAATTATTGTACAAATGGGTTACATTTAATCCTGGACCAAAAGGCAAAAACTGGCAAAAAAAAAAAAAATGGCCTCTTTAAGGAACGTTTAAAAAATCATATAACGAGGCAAATTCAAGAGGCAAAAATAAAATGGTGCGAAAATTAAAACATGATGACATTATTGTTACAATAGGCCCTAACCACCAAATTGAGGGCAAAATAAACCCCCACAAATGTACGCAAATTGATTGTGTCATCCTGACATTAGCAGCTCTGATTTCCACCTGCGTACGGTTTTGTGCTATCCCAAAAAACTGATTTCAAAACACATACCAAGCCGGTTTTCAATCCAACACTAATTGCTTTTCAGCCCTCCCGCGATTAATCGCAACAACATCGTGGAGTCCCGGGACGGAGGAGAAGGCCATCGCCAATGTGGTCGAGTAATCCAGACCCTAAGCTGTGCGAGCATTTTGAAGGGAAAGAGGATCATCCAGTGACGTATGAGTCGGTCCGAACACATTTTACGCTCGCATTTGCTAATGTATGTACGCCCCAAAAACGCCTCGCCACGCCTGCGTTTTTCCATCTCCACCCCCGTCAACACCCAAAAATGCCCTGTTCTGTCAATCACATTTGACATGTCACTTCCTGTACGCTATTTGACGAACGAGACCAAAAAAGCTCGCAATCTGCCATACGCACATGCGCAGTGTTACACCGACGCATGCGCGGTTATTCAACATCGGAACGCAACGAGCGTACTGCTGTTTGCGAGTGGCTCTGAATGAGGGCCACTGTCAGTACTTCCTATCAGTGCTGCCTAACTGGTGGTCAATGTTTTATTTAAAAAAACATATCAGAATTCACAAATTAAATTACTTTTTAAATATTTTAACAAAATTGTATACAATGTCTTTATTGCAAAGTATAAAAAAAACAACAACATCATAAATGAAAACAAACCAATGATGCATGTTATAGGGGCTGATTCTGAATTGGATGCAAATGACGAGGCTTAGCAGTGTGCAGTAGTAGGGAAGTCTGTTTCAGATGGATCTCTTGCATCCAGCATGGGGCCGGTCCAAGTGCCGATACTATTGATGACGTTTATGGCTGAGTGGACAGTGGGCGGAGCAATTTACTGTTTGAAGCCATACCGAACCTGGCATTAGCACAAGCTGTAATTCTAGGTTCTGTGGCATCAAAAACAGCCACTTTGTGTCCAACTCAGGTTCAGGCCCATAGCCTCAAAGTGTTCTTGTATTTAAATCAGTAATAAAATATATGTCAATTGAATTCAAGGAATATGAAAAATACTTCTGTGAACCGATTAGATGGAGAATATCCTAATCTGGGTTTGACATCTACATGTGTGTGTGTACTTTATGCGTATGCTATTAATATTTCAAAACATGTAGTTCCTCAATATTTGCTTAGCACAGTGCTAAGGTGAATTTGCACCAAACGCAGCAATAAAGAACAGAGGCCCTGATTCAGAGCCTGACGCTCTGACAGAGCGCTCGCTCTGAATCAGGGCTGGTCTTTTTTTTTTTCTTAGAACGGCCTCCTGGCCACTCGCATAGCTGTGGGTGACCACCCACAGCTATAGCGAGCGGCCAGGAAGATGGTCGCAATGGTCGAGACCATCGGGCTTGCGATGAGACCCTTGTGGTAGGGTCTCGTTGCCGCAAACCCCAGAGAGCTATCGGCTCTAACAGAGCCGAAAGCTCTCCCACTGACATCACTTGTGATGTTAGTGGGGCCGGCCCCAGACAGTAGGCGTTCTCATGGGAACGCCTCCGTCTGGGCAGCCCCCCCCCCGGCCCGCCCACCAAAGGGGGCGTGCTGTCACTCAACATCGACAGCACACCCCCTTTGGTGCGAGACCCGGAGCGACGGCTTGCCCGTCGCTATCCGGGTCTTGCGCATGACGGAGCCGGCTCCGTCCTGCGCATGCGCTCTGGGCCACCATCGACCCAGTTGCGAGCGCTCAGCGCTTGCGACCGGGTCTGAATCAGGCCCAGATGTCATAAAGCAGCAGTAGGAGTAGGATCCTGTGCCACTTTCACCCCAAGTGCAATACTGGGCCTCTGGATCTGCAAAAAATGCTAAAAACAATAAGTTATTGATTTACAATCCTGACTTTCACAGTATGGAGTGGGATAGGCGGACGTTTTCACTTACTGTCTTTATATCAATCTATTGTGATCATCAACTGTGTTAGCACCTTGTGACGCATTGGCAACAATCTACAGTAGTAAAATGTTCTGTACACAAATATTTCCATCAGGGACATTATTTGGTTGTCAAAAAAAAAAACCAGAGCCCAGCTATAAAACCAGGGCCGTTTCTAGGGGCAGGCGACCCATGCAATCGCACGGGGCGCGCTGCCTCCTACCCCTGCTGCAGAAACAGCCTGTTAACTGCCGGGCGCCCGCTGAGATTCAGTTACCAGCGGGCGCCCGGCAGAGCAGCCGGAGATGGAGACGGAGGCTCCGGCTTCCGGCTCCGGCTCCCACAATGTGCACTATGGGAGGACGTCATGACGTCTTTCCAATAGTGCAGAGAGAGGAGCAGCCGAGCGGAGCGGACACCAGAGCGGGGCTGAAGGTAAGTATTACTGGGGGGGGGGGTTTTGTGTGTGCAGGCAGCCTGGACAATACTTGGGGGGAGGCACTACCACTGGGGGCACCCGGGCACTACTACTGGGGGCACTTCTGCTGGGGGAGCCACCACTACTGCGGGCACCTGGGCACAGCTACTAGGGACATTACTCTGGGGACACTTCTACTGGGGGAGACACCACTACTGGGGGCAACCGGGCACTACTACTAGGGACATTATAAGGGGGGCACTTCTACTGGCGGAGGCACTACCACTGGGGGCACCCGGGCACTACTACTGGGGACATTACTCTGGGGGCACTTCTGCTGGGGGAGACACCACTACTGGGGGCACCCGGGCACTACTACTACCAGGTACATTACTCGGGGGGCACTTCTACTGGGATTACTGCTTAGGAGGCACCACTACTGGGTGCATTACTCAGGGGCCAGGGGCACTTCTACTGGGGGCACTACTACTTGGGGTTTTTCTACTTGGGGCACTACTACAAAGGGAGCATTACTATTGGGGGCACTAATACAGGGGCATTAATACTGGGGAGTTTATAAAGGGGACACTACTACAGGGGGCATTACTATTGGGGGCAATACAACTGGGGACACTACTACTGGGGCACTACAACAGGGACCATTACTATTGGGGGCATTACTGATGGGGGCATGACTACAGGGGACATGACTACAGGGGGCACTACTAATGGGGGCTCTGCATAAGTTACACTACCACTGTGGGCACTGCATAAGGGGCATAAATACAGGGGACACTGCATATGGGGACAACTATAGGGGGCACTGCATAATGGGCACTTTTGCCTGAGAGCCAGTGAGGGGGGAACCTAAGACCTGTCGGGATGGAATGGCAAGGGAGAGGGCTGGAATGAAGTGTGTATTTTGTGAATCATGTTTTTTCAATGTGTTTTATGTGGTTCTGGATTTAATAATGTATTTGAGGTGGATGTGGTTTTAAAACGTAGTTTATGTGCCTCTGGCTTTTCCAATATATTTGGAGTGGTTTGTTGCAGTGTATTTTATGTGGATCTGGCTGGGCTCGCTCCCAACGCGACTAAAACCGGGTGTGATGCAAGGTCATACTTCTGCAAATGTCACACCAAAGGCATGCACACAGAAATGCGGCGTGGGCTTGTGACAGCTAGGCCACACCCCATTTTTTGACCGCGCGCCTCCGGCACGCGCATGCTGTCTATCTTTTGTTTAGCTACATATATTTTTCAGCGCTTTGCCTCTGACAGGTTAGACACCCCTGTACTCAGTAGTCACGGTGGCTGTCATTCTGTGGTCTTTCTAGATCACGCTCCCTTACTGTGATACCACACCCCCTCACGATGACACCACGCCCACTCCACAATATTACTGCTTCGAGGGGGGGGGGGGGGCGCATTTTGACTGCTCGCACTGGGAGCCTCAGACCCTAGAAACTGCCCTGTATAAAACCAACCATCCAAGCTTCCCCATTACAGGTATGAGGTACAGATCGCTTGTGGAACTGAGCTCAAGATACACCCATCTCTACGACGAGGATAGCACATGTGCCAGTATCATAGCAGGACAGACGAGTGATATATGCTCAGATTAATGCTAAGAGAAAGGAATAGTAAATGTGTCTGAGTAATGCAAGGAGATTTGTCATGACAGCAAAGAAGTAAATGACAATGTTACAGTACACAATTAGTCAACAATATAGTAGCTTAAAGAAGCATATACAAAAGGCAGTCTCTCTGAGTCTGGACAGTGTTATTAATAAATAATATCTTGCATTTACCATGTAGAAAACATTTAGACACTGATGCAACTAAACATTAATGTACTAATTAAGATCAATTTAAAACAATCATCCATTGTCTTCCTTTTTTATAAAAAAAAAAAGCAACTCGGAATTTTGTCCGTGGACCAATTACATATCTATAATAAATAATGTGAATAGAACACAGTGGCCACGCTTATAAAAGTAAAGGTATCATTGGGAGGGATCTTAGGCCCTGATTCAGACCCACTCTCGAGCGGCTGTCCGCTCGCAAGTGGGTCGATGTTCTGCACTGAGCATGCGCACGACGGAGGGAGCTCCGTCATGCGCATGCGCCAGACGCGACGAGCGAAGGACTTTCCTTCGCTCGTTGTGTCTGATCAAAGGGGGCGTGCTGTCGATGTTGATTGACAGCACGCCCCCTTTGGTGGGCGTGCCGGGGGCGTGCCTCCCTGACGGGGGCGTTCCTAAGGGAACGCCTCCCGTCAGAAGCCGGCCCACTGACATCACTAGTGATGTCAGTGGGAGTGATTTTGGCTCTGATAGAGCCAAAATCACTCCGGGCCTTGCAGTTGAAAACCTCAACCGCAGGCTCTGGCTCGCAGTTTCGATGGTCGCGATGGTCAAGACCATCGCGGCCATCAAACTGCACGCTCGTATAGGCTGTGGGTGGTGACCCACAGCTATACGAGCGTCCAGGAGGACGCTCCATAGTTATGGAGGCCGGCCCTCATTCAGAGCGTGCGCTCTGCTCAGAGCGTACGGCTCTGAATGAGGGCCTTAATGCACTCGGTCAATCAGAAATGACGGCCAATTGTCATCATCAGTGTGTGTTCTGCACCAGGGTTTGAGCACTCACAAGTGATATGCCTCCTGACAGGTCTGTGTCTGTGATGTGTCTGTGTTCTGGTCTGGATACTCTGGCGTATTCCTAATGATTGCAGGGTGTGTGGTGCATATGGGTCCCTGGGTCCATGGGATCTCATACTACACAGTCCGCAACCATTTAATTATACTTACCAGTCCCACTTTGGCCGGCGCTGCAGAGCAGCAGAAATCGCCGGGAAAAAGGTGCGGCTGACATTTTTGCAGAGACTTGTGTCTGCACGGTAGAGAAGTCACCAGGAACATTCAGTGGGCACCATGTTCCCAGAAGCTCGCGCATGTGCAGCATATTCTGGCACAATGCCAGAGTCTACTGCCCTGCCAGAGAGGAGAGGGCTTGCAAGGAGCTAGCACACAGGCCCCTTCCTCTAATAAACTGCCCCTGTCTGGATAAGTTACTTTTATGTGAATACGCTCTTACTGTACTCAACCTGTGTTTCCACGCCCCCTCCATGGTCTGTACCGCCTCCCTAAGTGTAAAGGCACGCAAGGGCAAAACATATCTGACGTAACCTATGGATGGAAGGATAAGATTTTTTTGTGTGTGCAGTTCAGCAAATTGCGAACTGTGCTTAAAAATATGCTTACATCCAACTCTACATCAATCCTTGTATTTGTAAACTCACAACTTATAGACCCTATAGTCTATACTTGTATACCGTAAGTCTATACTAGTATAAATAGAGCTGGGATAATCACAGTCAGTTCATTCTGCTATGGATCTCTTATGGGTAAAACACAATACCAAATATTCTGTGAAAGTTTTGAAAATGTTGCCTTAAGCTGTTGAGCTATTCAGCTCTGATGTCCAGGGCCGGCTCCAGCTTGAGCCGCACCGACTGAAAATGGGGCGTGGCCTAATTACCATAGGCCACATCCCTAAATGATGCTATTTGGGGTCGTGCCTGTATGGTACGCCTCCCATTTAACGTCAGGCTGGGGGCAAGCCCAGCACTACGTCACTAGCTGGGCTGCCCCCAGCTCTCTCCCAGCACTGAATGGAAGCCCCGCGCATGTGCACGGCATCCATTCTTGTTCCCTGGGGCCAGCACCACCGCACAGCTGCAGCGGTTGAGGTGCCCAACATCCCGACCACCAGCGGGACACTTCGTCCCGCGGGAGGAACAGCAGGGCAGTGCCCGAAAGACCTGACTGTCCCGCTGAAATCGGGAATGGCTGGGAGGGGTGCGCCCTCTATGGGGTGGCGCCCCAGTTCGACCGCACTGATCCAACATGCCTCGAGCTGGCCCTGCTGATGTCAATATATGTAGTGATGTAAACATAATGTATTTACCGCTTTCATATTACAAATCAGCAGTTCCGGTTACTCAATCAGTTCTCGTTGAACTGCACCTTCCCCTTAGTGGGATCCCAGAAAGTTGAAACTAAATGCTGTTTTTCCAGGGACTCCGCTGTTTCTGTAGTATAGCCATACTTGCCTACTTTTGTAGTTTCCCACAGGTTTCAGGAGAGTAGGCAAGTGTGAGTACAGCAACAGAAAAAGAGAGTCTTGTGCGCAGTCTAACATGGCCATAAGGGCTGCCATCAGGAGGGGCCGATCTAGAGTCCCGGGCCCAGCCGGGCCCACCCAGGGACGGACTTACCGGCGATGCAGTAGGGGCCCCTTGGGAGTAATAGCCCCGCCGGGATCCCAGCACATACCAAATCATCACTGAGGATCTGCAGCACTGGGCAGCAGTCACTGACAGCTGTCATAAATATACTTCCTGGTGGCTGGCCCCTCCCCCAGACCAGCCACCTTACAATGAGCTTAGAGCAGCCAGCTCAGCATATGCCTGAGGTGTGACCAGCGCACTCTTTCCTCCCCAGCGTGCTCCGCTAATTGGACTCCTCCCTCTTGCAACAGGCTGTAGTAAGGGCCCACAGCGCACTAAAACAGGTAAATGGGGGGCACAGAACAACAGAGGGGAATGTGTGTATGTGGGGAGGGGGTTGGGTGTCACTGACAGGCAGAAGGGAATGTATGTGTGTGGGGGCGGTTGGGTGTCACTGACAGGCAGGGGGGGTTGTGTGTGGGGGTGGTTGGTGTCACTGACAGGCAGAGGGGAATGTATGTGTGTGAGGGTGGTTGGGTGTCACTGACAGGCAGAAGGGAATGTATGTGTGTGGGGGTGGTTGGGTGTCACTGACAGGCAGAAGGGAATGTATGTGTGTGGGGGCGGTTGGGTGTCACTGACAGGCAGGGGGGAGTGTGTGTGTGGGGGTGGTTGGTGTCACTGACAGGCAGGAGTGTGTGGGGGTGGGGGTGGTTGGTGTCACTGACAGGCAGAGGGGAATGTATGTGTGTGGGGGTGGTTGGGTGTAACTGACAGGCAGGGGGAGTGTGTGTGGGGGTGGTTGGTGTCACTGACAGGCAGAGGGGAATGTATGTGTGTGGGGGTGGTTGGGTGTGACTGACAGGCAGGGGGAGTGTGAGAGGGTGGTTGGTGTCACTGACAGGCAGGGGGGAGAGTGTGTGTGGGGTGGTTGGGTGTCACTGACAGGCAGAGGGGAATGTATGTGTGTGGGGGTGGTTGGGGTTAACTGACAGGCAGGGGGGGTGTGTGTGGGGGTGGTTGGTGTCACTGACAGGCAGAGGGGAATGTATGTGTGTGGGTGGTTGGGTGTAACTGACAGGCAGAGGGGAATGTATGTGTGTGAGGGTGGTTGGTGTCACTGACAGGCAGAGGGGAATGTATGTGTGTGGGGGTGGTTGGGTGTCACTGACAGGCAGAGGGGAATGTATGTGTGTTTGGGTTCTGGTTGGGTGTAACTGACAGGCAGGGAAGAGTGTGTGAATGTGGTTGGTGTCACTGACAGGCAAGGGTGTGTGTGTGGGGGGGGTGGTTGGGTGTCACTGACCGGCAGAGGTGAGCTTATGTGTGGATCACAGAGAGACAGAGAGGGAAGCGTGTGTTGTGTGTGTGGGCTCACTGACATGCAGAGGGGAATGTGGGGGGGATCACTTACACACAGAGTGGAATGTGGGGGTATCGCTGAGAGAGAGATGGGAATTAGGGGGGGTATCGCTGAGAGAGTGGGGAATATGGAGGGTATCGCAGAGAGAGTGGGGAATATGGAGGGTATCGCTGAGAGAGTGGAGAATATGGAGTGTATCGCTGAGAGAGTGGGGAATATGGAGGGTAACGCTGAGAGAGTGGGGAATATGGAGGGTAACGCTGAGAGTGAGGAATATGGAGGGTATCGCTGAGAGAGTGGGGAATATGGAGGGTAACGCTGAGAGAGTGGGGAATATGTAGGGTATCGCAGCGAGAGTGGGGAATATGGAGGGTATCGCAGAGAGAGTGGGGAATATTGGGGGGTTCACTGACAGGGAGGGGAATGTGGGGGGATCACAGAGAGCGGGGAATATGCCTTCCTACCTATATATCTGTCTGTTATTACCCAGTTTTGTTCTATCAATGTTGACAATTGTAAAGCGCAACGGAATATGCTGCGCTATATAAGAAACTGTAAATAAATAAATAAAATAAATAAATAAATGGATGAGATTGTTGAGAGAGAAGGGAATGTGGGGGGATCACTGAGAGAGAAATGTGGGGGGAGGTTGCAGCTGTCTGGTACAATAAAATTATTTTTCTTTCTTATTGAGACAAGACGCACGTGATATCACATTCACCGCACCACCTATAGGGAAACCAGCCGCAGCACAAAGAGGAGCAGCCAGAAGACACAGGAGAAGGTAAGTGCCTGTGGGCTGTAAAGGGCTGCATGCAGGGGCTGGCTGGAGATACAGAAGGGGTGCTGACTGGAGAGACAGAAGGGGTGCTGACTGGGGAGACAGAAGGGGTGCTGACTGGAGAGACAGAAGGGGTGCTGACTGGGGAGACAGAAGGGGTGCTGACTGGAGAGACAGAAAGGGTGCTAACTGGAGAGACAGAAGGGGTGCTGACTGGAGAGACAGAAGGGGTGCTGACTGGGGAGACAGAAGGGGTGCTGACTGGAGAGACAGAAGGGGTGCTGACTGGGGAGACAGAAGGGGTGCTGACTGGAGAGACAGAAGGGGTGCTGACTGGGGAGACAGAAGGTGTGCTGACTGGAGAGACAGAAGGGGTGCTGACTGGAGAGACAGAAGGGGTGCTGACTGGAGACAGAAAGGGTGCTGACTGGGGAGACACTGTGGGGTTAGAGTTGCAGAAACACAGGGAGGGGAGGGGGCTGCCTGTTTTGTCAGTCACGAGCCCCATGATTTCTGATGTCAGCCCTGATGACCATTAAGGTACGGGAGGACCAAAAAGACCTTAGGCCCTCATTCAGAGCCGCTCGTTAGCGGCAGTACGCTCGTTCCGAGCGATGTTTGCACATCTGCGCATGCGTACGCTTTTTAGTACGCATGCGCGAACCAGTCAGTGCGGCCGAAAATCCTTTGTACGCTATATAGCGAGTGCCTGCTATTTTGAGTGACAGAATGAGGCGTATGTGGGTGGTAACAGGGGAAGGTGTTTGAAAATGGGGAGTGGAGATCCGAACGCAGGCGTGCTTAAAGGTCAAAACGGGCGTTTTATGGGTGTGTATATTTAAAACAGCAGCGTCATTGACCACGTCACTGGGTTATTTTATAGCCAGAACTGCACGCAAATTTGTGGTAGCAAACAACAAACCACAAGAATAGCGAGCAGTTCATACGCTGGTCGATGTACTCGATTAATCTAATAAATAGCGGACATGACGTAGGATGCGTGCGGCCAGGGGGCGTTTTTAACAAATAAACGAGCGTATGTTTTGCTCGTTCGTTCAGACTTAGAGGTGTGAACAGACTGCAATGTGCGTACGGATCATTTGAATAGCCACCCCTTGTTTTTAAACGAACGACCGCAAATAGCGAACGGCTCTGAATGAGGGCCTTAGTTATTAGTGCACTCCATCTCTTGCCCTGTACATGAAAAGCTTATACTTCACTGAAAAAAACGAGGAGCTTCGGGGAAAACTATTTCAGCGTTTAGTTTCTGGGGCCCCAATAATGGGAATAAGCAGGACAATGAGAAGACAAGTAGTCATGCATACTGCTTTAATGTTATTGTTATGTTAATGAAGGTTTTTCTTTTGCTTTTTTCACAGAAAATTGTATTTATAGCATAATAAACAAATTAAATATAATACAACATGTACTGTGATGTCCAAACACTGTATGGGGCTTATTTAGCAATATGAACAGATCCATTATACAAGTACAAAAAGTAGCTTCCACATGTATTAAAGTTTTTGCATGTTCTTTGCAGATTTAGAGTCTGGACCCATTCATCAATATACCAACAGAGTCAAGCTCAAAAAACGTGTAGGTTTCGAAGCTTGATGAACAGTGTAAATAATTAGTATCGGTAGGCGTGCGGTGAGGGGGGGGGGAGCGGGTACTAAATTCCCGGGCACAAGCTTGTTGGAGGGGCCTGGCATCATCGGAAAATGAGGTTGGGCTGCTGTAGCCTGTTGGCTAAACTTCTAGATGGCCACGGCGCATGCATGGCCAGTAGACCGTGCCTGTGCGGGAGTCCCGGGACAGGAGTGAAGAGACTACTGATACCGGCTCTTCACCCTGAGCACATCGCACAGACAGGCTCTTTTCAGTCACACCCAGATCGCATTGCAATTGATAAAGGGGCCCCTATGTCCCTATACTAGTGTAATGAGATGCATGACACAACGGGTATTTGCTGTACGAAGGAGATATCCAATCCCTGCGCCTCTTCCAACCCTCACTGCGTGACCTGAGGTTGGGAATGCACAGTAACACTGACCGGATGGAACCTGGCAGTGTAGACTTCCGCTGCTACTATCAGCTGTGAAAGTGGTAGCATTAGGGTTCGTGAGAGCGGCTACTTTCGAAGCAGCTGCCCCAGCACCGGCGCAATGATGAATTACTCGGGTAGATTTACGTGTGAGCCATATAATAATCATTGATGAATAGCTCCCTAAAACTGTACATGTAAAAGCATTTTGTTTATATCAGAGTATCTTTTAATATTGGCACTAGTAAATAAATATATAAATAAATATTAAACAGGTCTTTCTACAGCTGTATTTTATTTATATTCTACCTTTGATATTGGGGAATCTTATGGTTTGCAGTATTAGTAATTATGTACATGTTCTCCTTTGAGTGTCTTTAAAATATACTGTGATCCATTATTTATTATTATTATTATTATTATTATTATTATATTATTATTATTATTTCACAACATTTGTCCTATTTTGTGATGATCAGACAGTATTCATTTGAACGGGTTAATATCACAATATCTACCAGGCACAGGCGTTCAATGGATAAAACATTTCATGCACCAATAATGTGCTTCTGTAAACAGAGTCATGCAATATTAATGTGAGCAGCAGCTACAATAACAAATATGATATTTAGACCAAAAGCAGGGTGTACGCCTGGTGACATACTGTCCATAATAAATGGCTGCTGCACACAGGCTCATACAGTACAGGGAGCCAGTGGGGTTTTCCTAGCAACCTTAACACCGGGATTCCTCCTCCTCCTCCTCCCAGTGTGCTCAGGCTGGTGATTAGCAGTGAAGCAGCAGAACCTCATGCACTGTGTCATCATTCATGACACACGTTGTCCTTTACCCCTATTCTCCCTCCTGTCAGTCACTAGCACCTTCACACACACACACACATGATCCAGCCCCTGAGCTGCGCTTACTGACACTGCCGGTACATGGCCTGTGGCCTCCATACTGCAAAAGAAAAACAATATCTATTCTATTCACATAGATTATCTCCTTAGACCTCAAATTTCTATTTTTGAAACCCCCTCCCCCCATACATTTAATAACATGTATTTATATAGCACCAGCATATCCCTTTGTGCTTTACAGTTGAGAATATATAAGTGCAAAAAAAACCGTATAGCTGTAATGAAACAGCAAGAGCACGGTGCTTGAAAGGAAAAAAAAACTTTAAATTATTACTATTATTTTATTTATTTATTGGTCCTTGGAACAAGCAGGGAAAGCAGCGAGCAAAGGGTTACCGAGCTCTCCTGCACTGTGCAGCATGCTCTCTGCAATGATACACTGTATCACCTACAGCACTGTAACAACGATGTGTGTATCAGCCGCCTGGGGTATGGTTCACACTCCGGGGCAGTCATCTGGCTGGGGGGAGGGAGACACGTGTATGTGACCCTGACCAACACAACCTGCACCCTCCATCTGGCTGGCAGTGCCACCGGCTATGTCCCATCGTATCTCAGCACTAACACTTTCACGCATCTCCCTACTGCTCCGGGGAACCATAACAACCAAGCCTATAGTTATACAGAGGCAAATATAGCTGCTTATTAACCCCTGACGTTATAGTGGGCTGCACACACAGCTCTGCCATCCTGCAATGGATGCGCAGGACTGATCTCACTCACACTGTACTGTATATCATGTAACTGACATAGGGGCTAATTTGCATCTTATTATAAGGTGTTTTCTCAGGTATAGTACAGAGTGGCATGGACTATGGAGCATGTGGGGGCTCCTTACTTTAGGGCATGGAGGGGTGGGCTGCAGGCATAAATGTGTTACACTGTATAGAAGTGTCACTGACAGCAGAGAGCTCTGGAAGGGGGGGGGGGGGGGGCGGCACTTTAATAGTTCTGGGCCGAAGGGGTTAAAGCTGTTCTCAGAATAGGATTCCCCCGGCCCCCTCCCCTCCCCTCTCCTCTTCTTCTCCTCGGGATTTCTTGGCTTTGGTCAAGAGCACTTGCCGATCTGTTGCTGCTGTCCTTGGTGATGCAGAGCTCAATCCAATTAGCTTTCACCTCTAGATCCTCTGAGCCAGATTGCGGGAGATGCAGCCCGGTGTGTCCCTGAGTGTGTGATGGTGGCGGTGTGTGAGTGTGTGTGTGACTATCATGTATCTGCTGCAGCTGACTGTGTCTCCAAGCTGTGCTAGCTGAACTGCTGCCTGCTCTTCCATTCCACAGTCCGTCCACAGGCGCAGCACATGGAGAGGATGCACCCCACACACCACCAGGGCTAGGCTGCCTGGCACTGCATGCCACTCCTGCTCTAGCCCCGGGCTTGCACACCTTCACCCCCTTTAGACTTGTTGAGCTGTGGAACGGTCCAACAAGCACACCATGGGACAGGACAACATTGTCCAAGGCAGTATGAAGGGTCTTCTCTTCCTACAGAACATCTAGTAACCTCTGTATAAGGGATGAACCCACCCTTCCTGGGGCTGGACAGTTTGCAAGGTAAGTAGATGGGGGTATATCACCCCCAGGGATAAATAATCCATGTTTACAGCACCTTGGTGTTAGTTCTCTTAGGAGTCCAATGACAACAAGGGTCAAATGGCATCAACTTGAGAGACTTAAAGGCTTTTCAAATCTTATAATGTAGACTACATTATTATTATTATTATTATTATTATCATCACCACCATCATATTTTTTTAAGGGACAAGTGATCAATAATATTTATGTTGTGATGGAAAAGTGTGAATGATCCATGTTACTTATTTATCACTGTCATATGCGCGTTTTGTCAATGTATGTATTGTAATCAGTCACCCATACAAATATACATTTTCTCCTGTGTGTGTGTGTGGACCGACACTGTGTCCAATCTATTATACTAGGAGAGAGATGCTTTTATTTTATGCACAATTTAAGTATAGGCTGTGACTATTGTGCCAGAGTGATCTTGTTACTCTGTGTAATCTAGAATTGTGTTTTATATGTATTTATTAGCCTCAATGAAAGCAGGAGAGTGGAACGTACTGGCTGATTATATCTGTATAATTATCATCCTAGTCAGATTAATAAAACCTTCGCCATGAACGTGACACATGAAAGTGTTTGTTTTAATTAATGACACAATGATGAAACAGTGTTCTCTGTGTCATAAGCTATAAATACATGGAAATGTACACACAGGGGGATATTCTCCTACTGCCGCTGTAATCCAGGCAAATCAAGTTATATAACATTTAATCTTGAAGAATCTGCTGTTTTGTTGAGGTCATACAATGAAAGTCTCTTTTACGACCATTTTGCCCCATGATGCTGGGAATAAACGAAAGGGTGGATTCTCTGCAAATAATCAGTAATGAAAGTTCAATACTAAAATGTAGGATGAAAAAGAAGTCTAAAAAAGAGAGATGATTTCAATCAATAATAATCCTATCCGGTGCTGGTAAGCAGCTGGCAGAGCCTATGAGAGAAAAAGAAAAAAATATCCAGCACAAAATGTACTTGTCTATAAAAAGTTTTACAAGCGTATGGCTTTGTGTAACTTACCAGTGTAATCTGTCGTTTCTCTACTGAACAATGGGCCTGCATTGCTTAGCAACATTATGAAGGTCCATAGACATTTACCAATACAGCTAGAAATCCAGTGAAAGAGCATCGATGGTATTGTACCCGTAGACAGCTTGTGACCTTCATACCAAGGTGGTTATTGCATATCGCTAGTGGTGCTGAAAGTCGGGGACAAACATTCGCTATATGGTGCTATAACACCATATAGCGCCCTATAGCAAATGTTTGTCCACAGCATGGCATATAATGTATCCTACCTACATAGTAATTAAAGCAATATACTGTACATATTGCTTTATGACCAACATAGAACCCATATATAGGCGTATTTAATTACATGGTGCAAGCAGAACTGATGTTCTGTAACCAATGGCAACCAATCACACTGCTTTATGTAAAAGGGCGATACAATGACATTGCATTTGTTTTCTTAATGGTGCATACACACATAGCGATCTGTCAGTGATACGATATCGCTGGCAGATCGTACTGCACCCTCCCTAGTGTGTTGGATGATCTATATAGATCATCCAACACACCACCAACTTGCTACCAACTATAGCGACCCGCAATCAGCATTTGTGGGTCCCTATAGTAACCTGCTCGGTTACAGGTTGGCCAGCATGCAGGGACGATGTGCGATATCGATATCGCACATACGTGCCCGCGCATCGCTGGTCCAAGGTAAGTTGGTAGGGACCATTTAAATGGACAATTTGATAGATAACAGGAACGATAACGATATCGATAGCATTATCGTTCAAATCATCCTTTAAAATCGCCACGTGTGTATGCACCATTAGATAGAGACCTAGGTGTGTGGATTTGTTTAATGGATTTAAATAATTTACTTTTGTCTTTATTTTCATATACAAACATAATGTTTGCATTGCTTTATCAGGTAGTGCATGTTTTGTTGCTGTTGGTATTATGCGCATGCTTAGACCTAGGGATCTATTTATGACGCTGAGAAAAGTCCTTTCTCTGGCGTTTTTCCGGAGAAAGGGGCTTATTTCAGCTTCTCTCAGTTTAGGAAAAGGTGTACACCAGAGAAATCGGAAATTTCTCAGTGATAAGCTATTCTGCGCCGCTTACCACCATTCCCATAGCTCTCTATGGGATTGATGCACTGAGTTTATTTAGCAAGTAGCGAAAAGCATAGTTTTTGATATTGGCTAATGTTACGGATGGCGTTCGCTATACACGGCAGCGGAAACCCAGGGATGGCGGAGAGGCTTAACTGGATCCCCGCCTGGTCACACTAATACACACATGTGTGGACGTTAGTCACCCAAGAGTACAGTATAGTGCTTTAGCCCATTGCCAGCAGCATCAGACTGCTGGTGAACCCCACTGAGCAGAGGGGCTTTCGTGATAAATTGCTGAAGTAGGACATTCTGCATTGATGTGATTAGCGACAGTACAGAATGGTGATTAACGCAGCGTCATGTTAAATAGGCCCCTTAGATTTCATATATTACTTTTTATTTATTTATTTGTGAATACAGTCTTTAGTGTTGTTATAAGTAACAGTTATATCCTGTGGTTACAGATATTTTACAGACAGGAGAGAAGACACGTTTATGTTATTTAGGGAATCAAAGGGAATGTTGAGCAGGTTGTTTTAGGATTGAGGGGTGTGAAACGAGAAAGGTAACTAACTGGTCAGTGACTTGTCCATATCGCCAGATTATTAAAAAGTGTATGTAAATGAAAAAGAGTCAGTTTATTCCATAAAAATTGCAAATTGTACATTTTTGTTGAGTATATGTAGTTTGTATGTTATGTTGGGTCAGGTGCCAATTGGGTAACTGGGTGTTCATGAAGTGACTGCAGGTTACATAGGAGAAGAATAGTGATAGGTGTTATAAGATGTCCAAGCGCTATACGTAGTGTATTCACATTAAGTGCAGTCTCTGTTTTTTAGACTGAACAATGTACCTTATTCCCATAATAAATAGAATTGGTATTTGCAACAGTTCTGCAATATATAAAGTAATTGGTGGAAATACAGCTTTTGTTTATGTAGAGTGTTCTGAATGTAGGGTTCTAAATACAACAGCAGTTTCCTCTGTGAGAAATATTACTTTAAATTCACCAGATTTCAACCTCAGACAGGAGTTCCTGTAGGTCAGATTCTGGTTGGGTTAGGCCTGGCAAGATGTGCGTCTGTATGTCCCTTCTGTCATTCTCATAAATGTCAAATCTGTAGCTATTAGGTAGGTCATTTGTTTAACACACAAGCACACAGCCCATGCTATATAACACACAAGCACACAGCCCATGCTATATAACACACACGCACACAGCCCATGCTATATAACACACAAGCACACAGCCCATGCTATATTGAGAGAGATGACATATACTGAAATAAGCCAGAACACAATCACTTATACTGTATATCAGCATATTAAATGCATTTACAAAATGAAGTAAAACTGCTCTTTGAGGGGACTGTTGTGTTCATGGGTGTAACTACAAGGGGTGCAGCTGCTGTTGTGGCCGTGGAACGAAGTACTGGACCTACTGGTGGGAAGTGAGTGTGCCGTTATAACATGTCTAGCATAAGGAAAATGGTAAAAGTGATTTTGGCAGTTCTGGTGTCTCAACGTTATCTTATTGCGTTTATTTAGTGGATTTGTATTTAGGGAAATTTGTGTGTGTTACATAATATGTATTATTATGTGCTCTATAAAGGGTTCTTATAATTGGATTTATTGTGGCAATTCTGCCTTTTTCATTTTGTTTTCATTGTTTCTTTTATTTCTTTTATTGGATTTATTATAGGCCCAAGCAACTCCAGTCCGGCTCTACCCTTGTCACTTCTTCATGCTGTATGTTATTACATTAACATTACATCTAAGTGAGCTGCATTCTGGTTGGAGTCCAGAGTGACAGCACCTGATTTAACGTTGGATGTAAATCCTTATGTCTGTAATTTAAATTGAGCATATTTGGTTACAGTGGTACAGGGAGGCTCGCTATGTAAGCTTAGTACAAAAGCGGAGAGTAGATGTGAGTCAGTCACAACCCTTAGAGCATTTTTCTTTTCATACATTCTTTAAATATGCCCTTTGGGAGGTGTGTCTTTGCACGTCCTAATAGGCCAAGTGCACTTTTCAAGTTGACCATAATGAGATGTAGTTAGTATGTCGGCAGACGGGATGCTGGTTATTGAAATCCCGGCGTCGGAAGCCCGACCCGGGACTAAAGATAGGCATCGAAATCCCGATGCCAGTCTAGATCCCAATTCCGGAAACTCAACAGCCGCCATCCCAATTGAAGGTACACCAGAGCGTCTTAGTTGTTAGCCGCATGGGGGGGGGGTTAGGTTTAGGCCCCACAGGTGGGGGTTAGGCTTTGGGGGGGAGGTTAGGGTTAGGCACCACTGGGGGTTATGGGTTAGGCACCACCTGGGGGAGGTTAGATTTAGGCACTAAGGGGGATAGTTAGGTTTAGGCACCGGGGGGGAGGGTTAGGTTTATGCACTAATGGGG
Source organism: Taudactylus pleione (assembly GCA_031769625.1). Lineage (NCBI taxonomy): Eukaryota > Metazoa > Chordata > Amphibia > Anura > Myobatrachidae > Taudactylus > Taudactylus pleione. Next base: position 23,638,074 of record JAUIMM010000113.1, on the reverse strand, counting down.
AGGGATAGGCTTAGGGTGTGGGGTGGGGAGTGTTAGGGTGCAAGAAGGGAAGATTAGGGGGAGAACAGGGGAGGGTTAGTATACTTACCGGACCCCTGTTGGGATACCGAGCATCGGGATGCCGCTGACGGCATTATGGCAGCAGGCATCCCGACTGCCGGTATTTCATACCCAACCCAATCCCAACAATGGCAGCATTTTTGTGCCAGGTCTATCTACAGGCTAAATTTAAAGTTAAACCATCTCAAGATGCATGCTACTCATATACAGCAATATAGTGGGCACATTTGCATGAAAAAGTTGCAACTTTATAGTCCGAAACTGAGACCATATTTGGTGAAAACAGTAGATTTTTCAGATTCCGTGCATAAGTGAATATGGGCGCATATCTTTCAAGTGCTAATTTTTTGACTTTCAACAAAGTGGACCAAGATGTGTTTGGTTAAATAAAAGAAAGAGAAAATAGAGTTTAGTTCATATTCCAGGAAATATTTTACATAGATTGAAATTATTATTATTATTATTATTATTATTATTATGCTTCATTGTTTTTGTTCAAATGTTTATTAAGCATAACAGTATAATCATACTGCAGGCATGTCAGTCCCTGAGTCTGAGGAGATGACACACACATACAACAGGGACAGTTTAGTCGGAGGCCTTGTTTATCTGCCAGTTTGTCTGGTAACTGTGGAGTGAACCAAGAGGAAGTGGATCAAACCTGAACATGGGAAGAACATACACTTCACACAAATATCCCGCTGGTCAGAACTAAAACCAGGATATCAGCACAAGACTGATGCATCCAGATAGCTTTCCGCATTCGTGTGTCTCAGTGCTGAGACTGAATAGCAGTAACCTCCACATATGGCTTGCTTAAGATGTGTTATGTAGAAAATATATGTATCTAGATGGTGCCTTTCTTAAAAATTTGAATCAGTTAATTTATGTTTCGCTATGTAATTATAATTGTATATCTGTCATTCCATAATAATAAGAAATTGATGTCTGTGTCTGGTGCTAAGAGGCCAGAAAAAACGTTGCTTAAGGCACTAAGGGCCTCATTCAGACCCACTCGCAAGCGGCTGTCCGCTCGCAAGTGGGTCGATGGTGTGCACTGCGCATGCGCACGACGGAGGGAGCTCCGTCGTGCGCATGTGCCATACGCGATGAGCGAAGGACTTTCCTTCGCTCGTTGTGTCTGATCAAAGGGGGCGTGTTGTCGATGTTGATTGACAGCACGCCCCCTTTGGTGGGCGTGCCGGGGGCGTGCCTCCCAGACGGAGGCGTTCCCAAGGGAACGCCTACCGTCAGAAGCCGGCCCCACTGACATCATTAGTGATGTCAGTGGGAGTGATTTTGGCTCTGATAGAGCCAAAATCACTCCAGGGCTTGTGGTCGAAAACCCCGACCACAGGCTTCTGGTCGCACTGGCGATGGTCGCGATGGTCAAGACCCACAGCTATACGAGCGTCCAGGAGGACGCTCCATTTTTATGGAGGACGGCCCTCATTCAGAGCGAGCGCTCTGCTCAGAGCGTCCGGCTCTGAATGAGGGCCTAAGACCCCTATTTACTATAAACCGCATTTAAAATGCGTTTGTAGGGTGATATTTTCGACTAAATTCACATTGAGAATTTAGGAACTATCACATACATGTACTAACATCTGCATGCAGGGAAAGAGCTTGCGATAAAGCTCTGTGCCTGCTAATACCGTAGGCACCGTAGGCACACTTCTCTCTGTATATTTCGGAAGGCACGCGCTGCCGCCAGATACTGCAACCAACACCCCCCGCGCGCGACAGGTGAGGCCCTCTCTCTGGGATTCCGGTCAACTGGTCTCCCACCTCCTGCACTGTGACCCTGGTCAGCTGCTCTATGCAGCAGCTGACTAGGGTCACAGTGCAGGAGCCCGGAGACCAGCTGACCGGAGCTCCATAGGACCTCACTGGAGCACAGATCTCTGGTCCCTGGATTCAGGTCAGTGTTTGGTTTTTTTTTCAACTATTTTAATTTTTTTGCAGTAATCACCTTGTGGACTATTTAGACCACAAGGGTCGGCTCCCACCTCTGCTCTGCCTGCCAGATCAGAGCAGGAGTCGGGGGACCTGGAGAAACCCTGGATAATGCCATCACCAGGTGCCGTTATTATCACAGTGCTTCCCCCGGTATTTTTTCATAATATATTTTTAGTAAATCTGGGCAAATCACATTTCCCATTACAAGTATGGGAAATGCACTTTGCTTACTAAATATATGTGAATTGAAGGAATTGGAGTAAGTTTTCACGAAAACTACTCCAATTGCCCTTTACTAAATGTATGTGATGCTAAAATAATGTGGTTTTTAACATTATTTTAGTAAAAATAATGTTAATAAACATGCCCCAAAGGAGTCTATGTGCTAAGCCTTGGATGGAGATAAAGTGGACAGAGATAAAGTACCAGCCAAACGGCTCCTTATTGTCATTTTTCTAATTGCAATTGTTTTAGTTTGAAAATGACAGGAGCTGATTGGCTGGTACTTTATTTCAGTCCACTTTATCTCTCTCCAAGGCTTAGTAAATGAACCCCAAGGAAAAATGGGGCATCGTTAAACACTTTCTATTTCACTCTACCTGCAGCACTAAAACTGCTGTCAGGCTACTCATTAGGATTATTCACCATTATGGTGCCTGTGGGTAAAACCTGTGGCCCAGATTTATCAACGAGTGGTATTCTTGTTATCACTCATTATTAATCTTAAATGGTGCTCTAACCAATCAGCTCCTAACTGTCATTTTTCAAACACATGAAAGTTAGGAGCTGATTGGTTGGAGCACCATTTAAAATAAGTAACGAGTGATAACAAGAATACCACCCGTTGATAAATCTGGGCCTGTGGTTTGTTGCCAGTTGTCCCAGAGAGAGTATACCATACCTATTTACTTTCTTGATATATCCGGCAGACTTAGGGCTTTCGGGAGTTCTCTCAAACTCTCAGGCGAGTAGACCAGCTTCCCAGATCCAGCTGTCTTCACTGGGGAAGTGGGCGGGCTGTGGGTTTGAAGAAGTGAAGCACGTTATTGTAGCCCCGCCTCCCCACTGCATTGTACAGTGGTGGGTGGGGCCAAGATGATTCAATTCAGTGCACCATACACCCTTCCTGCACCATCCCGTCTAGACTTCCCCCATGGGATCTCCCAGAGGGCAGTAATAAATAATTGGCAAGTATGGAATATACTACACACAGGGCAAGTCCGATCGGGCCCATAATCAAGACAGGAACTTGCATCACCATTAGACTCAGTTAAACTTGAAAACTACTTGTATACAGTAATTTAGTAAAATTCACTTCCTTGCCAAGAATTGATCTGCTGTCAGAGAAATACATGATAATACACTAACGAGTTTATAATCTGTTCAGCAGTCAGTCTCTAGGCCTTCTTTTTGGCGTTCTAAAATACAATTTGAATCTATTTACATATTACAGATTTTTTCAGTTTGCACTGAAACCATTTTGCATCTGCCCACAAATGTCTTTTGGAGTCTACTAAGACATTAACCTTTTCTACTAAAATAGCATGAAAACATGATGATGCCAGATTAAAAGTACTCACTGAAAACTAATACATAGCTCTGCCATCCAAGGACTAAAGAAAATTTTGCCAGAAGTTATATCATTAGCAGTAAAGCAAAGGCACCATTTTAGGATGTTGTTTGGAAAAGACCATACAGACTTATTTCAGTCATAAATATATACAAGCAGATAATTAACATAGCCGATGCTGTAGCCTGAGTACAACATTTACCACAGTATTAAACATTATAATACGGTTGCAGAGTATAGTATAACAGCTTAAAGGGAAAAAACAAATATATGACTAGTTGAAATCTAATTATTATTAATTAATATGAGTATTATTATTAATTATTATTATTATTTAGTATTACTACCTATTTTTATTTTTTATTTTCTTACACCTTAGTACTTTTTTTTAATATCTATCTGCTAAGCGCAGAACTATTAACTGTTTGCTTGGCAAGCATTTTTGACCATCATCTAAAGGGATGTAGCCTACGCTCCATTGGGAACCCTGATCGTATGACATGAACAAGTCTAGTACTATTGTATTTTTACAAATAATGCACAATCACTAAATAAAATAAAACATGGACTAGAAAAACGATGATGCTGTCAGCAGAACTTCCGCGTCTGGTCAATCTAGTGATTCTTCCCTGAGGCCAGTCTTGGAGCGATATTCTCTCAAATCACATATTTTCCTCTCTTCAACATACAATTGGTGATCAGAAGTGGCATAAGCCAGTATCTGTGGTGCTGGGAATAGTCAGGGGTGTTCTCCTTTCCAATATGCCTTCTGAGCAGGCCTGTCCCTTCTAGCACCCACAACCAGGCCCAGATTAACAAATGGGCAGATGGGACTACAACCCCAGACCTCCACATAAAATATGCCCATCTTCACAACAGCATGCTGATGACCAGCCAAAAGCTGGCTACATAGTTGTCCATAAATTATAAGTGTTCAAATTGTATTTCTGTTCTCCTCACAAAATGAAGCAATTTTTCTACTGTTATGTATTGCCAGAGACATTGGGATAGGGTGTGTACATGCCCACATGGCATGGGCCACACCCACATAGCACTGACCACACCCACACAGCACTGGTCACACTCATATGGCAGGGGCCACACCCACACAGCAGTGGTCACAGCTCCTCTGCTTCTCACAATAGACCCTTGATCATTTTCAGCCCCAGGCCCAAGTAGCCCTAAATCTTGCCCTGCCCACAACGCATGCTGGCTGGAAATTACCTCTCCTCTCCAGTACTTCCACTCCTCATATACTGATTGCAGGAGGAAACACGCTGTGACAACCGTAGCAGTCTCTGTGCGCTTCCTCCAGCTGTGTGTCAGTGACTGACAGCAGGAGAGGAGAAGACAAGATACATCTCCTTCCTCTTCTGAACCTCTTATTCTCAATGTACTTCTCCTCTGTTCTTCCCTATAGTCACCATCCTATCCTACTGGTCCGACCTGATGACCAGCACAGGAGTACTGAGAAGGGAGAGGAAATGGGCACATAGCTGGGAGATGAGCACGCTGTCCATAGCATTTGTACACCTCAGAGGAGATGTCCACGGTAGGGATTCCTCTGTGTATGTGGCAACTTATGATTTGCCCTTCTCTTTGCACAGTTGCTACAGTGTATGATAATGGGAGTATGTGGATATTGCTCACTTTTATTGAAAACAATTTTCTGTATTTTAAATGTACACACCCAGTGCCCAGAATTAGTTATCTGACCTGGGGGTCTATGTACTAAGCAGTGATAAGTGACAGAGTGAAAAGTGATGTCTGTGATAAGTGACAGCCAATCAGTTCCCAACTGTAATTTTTCAAAAACAGCCTGTGAGATGACAGTTGGAAGCTGATTGGCTGGCACCTTATCACAGACTTATCACTTTTCACTCTGTCACTTATCACTGCTTAGTACATAGACCCCCTGGTGCTTTAAGCTTCACTAGAAATCACTTGACCAACAGTTTGACTTTTGTAGCTAAAGTCACAGCTACATATGAAGATCTGCTCCAAATAATAGAAAACATATCGGCATACTAATAACATCTTAACAGTCTGCCTGTTTCCTGTACTTCCAAGTTTAGCATCAGTAGCTGCTGAATCAGATTACTGCCTGAAAAAATCAATTGCAGCCAGAATGAGGCACTTTTCCCTCTGGCCCTGGTACCCCAACGTTGCTGAAATTAAGGGTGAGAAGCTTTCAAGGCTGCAGTTACACCCCTGCTCCCTATTACCAGAACCACAACCTCCTATAATGTCAAGCAGTGTCAGGATGTCTAGGCCAGTGACCAAGGATCAGGTCACTAAGATAGTCCACAGTGTCTTATTTCATACTATAATCAGCGGTTTGCCATGGTTCTCAGTTATCTTGGGCAGATACTCTTCCTGTTTATGGGACAATGATTTAATGAGGCTTTCTGTGTATATAAGTATACTGGGTGTCATGGTGTTTGTTCTTCTGAAAACATTTTCTGGAATCATTTGTGCAAAATTATATAAGCTTTTTAGTAGGTGATCAGATATGTGTAAAAGACTGGAGTGTTTATAAAGTGGCTGTCCGGGGACAGACTAAAGCTAGAATTTGCAGCATTCAGTTTTATGTGCAAGGGATTTTACAGGCCCCACCACTACCTTCCTTTTCTATGCAGCTTTACATTACTGGAGCTGCAAGAGCCCAAAGAAGAATGAGGCACAAATGGAAACTGCACATCTATTTAAGTGTCTGTGTATCAACCCTCAAGAGGCTACAGTGTGGGAGCTCCACAGGTGTCGTGGGTCCAGTTTAGGGTTTACAGTAGTTATTATTACTTTCTTTTAGTGTGTGACACGGCAATAGACTATGGGCCTATCTATCAAGCCTATCAGCTCCTCGGATTATTCACAAAGAACAGTATAATAATAAAGTATCCCTGCAATTTACCAAAGGCTGAGTGCAAGATACTGTATTTCCTTATTTTAGCTAAGTAATAATAAGATACAATAGTTCCCATATTCTGAAATTTGGACTGTCGTCAGCATCTTTTAACAAACTTGACCCCATTAACTAAACACTATTTTCAGATGACATTACCCATTTTAGCCTATAATGTACATTTTTGCTTCTTTTTTTTTTTGTGCCAGTTAGGGATCTTTGCAGTGTGTACATGCCGAGGACCGTTGCCTTCTTCGCTGCTGCAATAAGCAAGCAGGGAAGGAGGTTTTGTTGGGGGAAAGCTGTCACTGGGACAGCCTCTTATACATAATAACCTACTTTTGAAAAGCATTTCAGGGAGAGTGTGAAAGCACCACCTATGAGCGCAGCGGTAAGGTGGGCGTGTACTACATCTGAGAGGCGTGTCAAAAAAATGATTTACATCCAAATGTAAATGAGCCCAAAAGCAGTTAGTAAGACCTACTTGCTGATGAAAACATGCTGATACCTTTCAGAAAATACATAGGGATCATTGTGCATTATAACAAATGCAGGGAAATTATGCTAATGATTCCATTTGAATGCATATATCTCTGTTATATATATATATAATATATATATATATATATATATATAACAGCTTCATAATGGGGTGAAGGTGCAATCAGGGAGATTGCTAGACTCTTCAGGGAGTCAGGGAGATTGCTACCATTTCAGGGAGTCTCCCTGACAATCAGGGAGAGTTGGCAAGTATGCTCTTATAAGATGCATTTCCCAGACTTCACTTCAGTGATAAATAGCCACATGAATTAATCTGGTCTTACTGGGAGTAGCAGCAATAACAGGTGTCAATTAACGTGGCAAAAATGTGGACATACAGAGAGCATGTACAGGTGCATAAATATTGGGACGTTGACAGAATTTTCATATTTTGGCCTCTATTCACCACCACAATGGCTTTGGAATGAAACAAACAAGATGTACTTTAACTGCAGACTTTCAGATTTAATTTGAGGGTAATTACATCCAAATCAGGTGAACGGTGTAGGAATTACAACGGTTTCTATATGTGCCTCCCACTTTTTAAGGGGCCAAAAGTAATGGGACTATCAACTCAAAAGCTATTTCATGGACAGGTGTGGGCTATTCCCTCGTTATTTCATTATCAATTAAGCAGGTAAAAGGTCTGGAGTTGATTCTAGGTGTGACATTTGCATTTGGAATCAGTTGCTGTCGACTCTCAATATGAGATTCAAAGAGCTGTCACTATCAGTGAAGCAAGCCATCATTAGGCTGAAAAATCAAAACAAACCCATCAGAGAGATAGCAAAAACATTAGGTGTGGCCAAATCAACTGTTTGGAACATTCTTAAAAAGAAAGAACGCACCAGAGAGCTCAGCAACGCCAAAAGACCCCGGAAACAACTGTGGTGGATGACAGAAGAATTATTTCCCTGGTGAAGAAAAACCCCTTCACAACAGTTGGCCAAATCAAGAACACTCTCCATGAGGTAGGTGTATATGTGTTAAAGTCGACAATCAAGAGAAGACTTCACAAGAGTGAATATAGAGGGTTCACCACAAGATGTAAACCATTGGTGAGCCACAAAAACAGGAAGACCAGATTAGAGTTTGCCAAACAACATCTAAAAAAGCCATTACAGTTCTGGAACAACATCCTATTTACAGATGAGACACAGATCAACTTGTACCAGAGTGATGGGAAGAGAAGAGTATGGAGAAGGAAAGGAACTGCTCATGATCCAACACATACCACCTCATCAGTGAAGCATGGTGGTGGTAGTGTCATGGCGTGGGCATGTATGGCTGCCAATGGAACTGGTTCCCTTGTATTTATTGATGATGTGACTGCTGGCAAAAGCAGCAGAATGAATTCTGAAGTGTTTCGGGCAATATTATATCTCATATTCAGTCAAATGCTTCAGAACTCATTGGACCGCGCTTCATAGTGCAGATGGACAATGACCCGAAGCATACTGCAAAAGCAACCAAAGAGTTTTTTAAGGCTAAAAAGTGGAATGTTATGCAATGGCCAAGTTAATCCCCTGACCTGAATCCGATTGAGCATGCATGTCACTTAATGAAGACAAAACTGAAGGGAAAATGCCCAAAGAACAAGCAGGAACTGAAGACATTTGCAGTAGAGGCCTGGCAGAGCATCACCCGGAATGAAACCCAGCGTCTGGTGATGTCTATGCGTTCCAGACCTCAGGCTGTAATTGCCTGCAAAGGATTTGCAACAAAGTATTAAAAAGTGAAAGTTAGATTTAGGATTGTTTAGTTTGTCCCATTACTTATGGCCCCTTAAAAAGTGGGAGGTACATATAGAAACTGTTGTAATTCCTACACCGTTCACCTGATTTGGATGTAATTACCCTCAAATTAAATCTGAAAGTCTGCAGTTAAAGCACATCTTGTTTGTTTCATTTCAAAGCCATTGTGGTGGTGACTAGAGGCCAAAATATGAAAATTCTGTCAATGTCCCAATATTTATGCACCTGACTGTAGGCCTGATTCAGAGCCGCTCGTAAGCGGCCGCTCGTTTGCTCCGAGCGATGTTTGCCCAACTGCACATGCGTACGGATCGTAATACGCATGCGCGAACCAGTCAGCGCGGCCAAAATTTGTTTGTTCACTAAATAGCGAATGCCTGCTATTTTGAGTGACAGAATGAGGTGTATGTGGGTGGTAACAGGGGAAGGTGCTTGAAAACGGGGAGTGGAGATCCGAACGCAGGCGTGCTTAAAGGTCAAAATGGGCGTTTTAAGGGTGTGCATAATTAATACAGCAGCGTCATTGACCACGTCACTGGGTTATTTTATAGCCAGAACTGCTCGCAAGATTGTGGTAGCAAAAACCAACCACAAGAATAGCGAGCAGTTCATACGCTGGTCGATGTACTCGATTAATCTAATAAATAGCGGACATGACGTAGGATGCGAGCGGCCAGGGGGCGTATTTTTTTAAAAAACGAACGCAAGTTTTGTTCGCTCGTTCAGACATAGAGGCGTGAACAGACCGCAAAGAGCGAATGGTTCATTTGAATAGCCACCCCTATTTTCTGGACGAACGACCGCAAATAGCGTCCGGCTCTGAATCAGGCCCAGTATTCCCTAATCTGCAAAGCATACAGCATTTTTTTTATTATTTGTTTAGACCAGAATTTCCCAAAATTAGCCATTACAGTCCAGGTTTTAAGAATATCTATGCTTGAGCACAGGTGGCTTAATTAGCAGCTCAGTCAATTTGATTTAACCATCTGGGCTCAAGCGGAGTTTGGGAACCTCTGGTTTAGAGCTTGTGGATCTTGTAAACTTAACAAAAGTAGTAAAGATTGTCTGAAACATTAATGCTGGAAGTACTGACACATATAAAAGGGATGTGAGGGAAGGGGAGGGGGATACAGGACAAGCGGAGGCAAACCAATAATATCAGAGATATTTCTCAAGTTGTAACTTATTTTGCGCCACTTACCACCTTGCCCATATACTTCTATGCTGACGGCGGTCTTGGTCAATTTATCAAGCTAAGCTTTTTACCCCTTACTAATACCATCTCATAATGCCATTAGCTATACCCAACAAGGGAGACCTGCAAAGCCAGGCAGACGTTGCTGGTTACATTACCAGTTAAGTCACTATGCACATGCAAAGAAGTTAGGGCCCGATTCAAAGATGGACGCTAATGCGATCGCAGCTGCGATTTGGTACATAATGCAACTGCGAAAATATGCTATTGCATTCCAAAGCTCAGCCGGCATAAAGACGCCCACTGCTGCCTTCTTTCATGCGTAAGACGTCGCTTACCTGTGGAAATACAGTCAGGTCCATAAATATTGGGACATTGACAGAATTTTCAGATTTTGGCCTCTATTCACCACCACAATGGTTTTGAAATGAAACAAACAAGATTTGCTTTAACTGCAGACTTTCAGATTTAATTTGAGGGTAATTACATCCAAATCGGGTGAACGGTGTAGGAATTACAACTGTTTTAATATGTGCCTCCCACTTTTTAAGGGGCCAAAAGTAATAGGACTATCAACTCAAAAGCTATTTCATGGACAGGTGTGGGCTATTCCCTCGTTATTTCATTATCAATTAAGCAGGTAAGAGGTCTGGAGTTGATTCTAGGTGTGACATTTGCATTTGGAATCCGTTGCTGTCAACTCTCAATATGAGATCCAAAGAGCTGTCACTATCAGTGAAGCAAGCCATCATTAGGCTGAAAAATCAAAACAAACCCATCAGATAGATAGCAAAAACATTAGGTGTGGCCAAATCAACTGTTTGGAACATTCTTAAAAAGAAAGAACGCACCGGAGAGCTCAGCAACACCAAAAGACTCGGAAGACCACGGAAAACAACTGTGATGGATGACAAAATAATTATTTCCCTGGTGAAGAAAAACCCCTTCACAACAGTTGGCCAAATCAAGAACTCTCTCCAGGAGGTAGATGTATATGTGTCAAAGTCAACAATCAAGAGAAGACTTCACAAGAGTGAATATAGAAGGTTCACCACAAGATGTAAACCATTGGTGAGCCACAAAAACAGGAAGACCAGATTAGAGTTTGCCAAACAACATCTAAAAAAGCCATTACAGTTCTGGAACAACATCCTATGGACAGATGAGACAATGATCAACTTGTACCAGAGTGATGGGAAGAGAAGAGAAGGAAAGGAACTGCTCATGATCCAAAACATACCACCTCATCAGTGAAGCATGGTGGTGGTAGTGTCATGGCATGGGCATGTATGGCTGCCAATGGAACTGGTTCCCTTGTATTTATTGATGATGTGACTGCTGACAAAAGCAGCAGAATGAATTCTGAAGTCTTTTGGGCAATATTATATGCTCATATTCAGTCAAATGCTTCAGAACTCATTGGATGGCGCTTCACAGTGCAGATGGACAATGACCCGAAGCATACTGCAAAAGCAACCAAAGAGTTTTTTAAGGCTAAAAAGTGGAATGTTATGCAATGGCCAAGTCAATCCCCTGACCTGAATCCGATTGAGCATGCATTTCACTTGATGAAGACAAAACTGAAGGGAAAATGCCCCAAGAACAAGCAGGAACTGAAGACATTTGCAGTAGAGGCCTGGCAGAGCATCACCAGGGATGAAACCCAGCGTCTGGTGATGTCTATGTGTTCCAGACCTCAGGCTGTAATTGCCTGCAAAGGATTTGCAACAAAGTATTAAAAAGTGAAAGTTAGATTTAGGATTGTTTAGTTTGTCCCATTACTTTTGGCCCCTTAAAAAGTGGGAGGCACATATAGAAACCATTGTGTTTCCTACACCGTTCACCTGATTTGGATGTAATTTCCCTCAAATTAAATCTGAAAGTCTGCAGTTAAATCACATCTTGTTTGTTTCATTTCAAAATCATTGTGGTGGTGAATAGAGGCCAAAATATGAAAATTCTGTCAATGTCCCAATATTTATGGACCTGACTGTATCTGTAACAGTGACACACAGCAAGTGGCCATGTAACGGCGTTTAAACGCTAAGACACACCTGCGTTTTCCTGATCACCAACCTGTTACCACCTTCAAATGCTATAAACCTGTCACTCGCTTTGCGATGGATTCCTATGTGCTTTCGTAATTGCAATGCGAATGCTGCACATATCCAATGCGGCTTATACGCTTGCGTGATGGCAACAATCGCTCGATCTGCGTACATAATGACCATTGGGTTCGTCTCTGAATCAGGCCCTTAGCCAGCGATGCACATATCACTTTAACCTTCATTAAGGAGCAGGGTTCTCACTGGACTTCTAAAGCAGCCCCAGTGTGATAAATAGCTGTGGGCCAGCAATCTTATCGCTGCAATAAGTGGTGATACAAAATGTTAAAAACCGCAGTAATATAATAAATAGACCCCATACTCATCTAAGGTATTCTCCAAAGGCAGCATAGATAGTGCACTACTGTCAGCAGAAATTGTTGGCTATTTGTGTTTTTTTCAATGACTATAGCTGTGACCTGGAAGATCTCTAATAAATGCTGACATTTGTACTGTAAATAAAAGACATTGAAATCGACTCAACGTTATAAATAAAAAGCCGTTGAAAGGTTACTCGTCGCTTAATTACTGTGAAAGCAGCCAAGCAGTTCCGGTAAAACTTTATGAAAAAAATGTGACTACCCAGCTGAAATCATTCATAGATGAGATAAATCTGCTAAATGCAAACTGCCTCCAGGACTGAGCACAGCACATTAATGACCCTGGCCTGTGTGACATACACAGCCTCCTTAGGTTCTTCACACAACTACCTCTCTAATAAGCATCAACAGGTCAGAGCTGAATTAGAATGTTCCCAAATGTCCTTTTTCAAATGATCAAAACAAGACCTTTAGTGGCAGAGTTTACCTAGAACTGCAAGAATGTAGCCCCGTAGTAATATCCGCCACTGCCATTATCTACACTGGAAGTCGCTTCGCATTGGAAGCACTTACTGCTAATCGAACGCTGCAGCCCTAGAAGCCTTAGGGGTCTATTTACTAAGCAGTGTTAGGAGACAGAGTGAAAAGTGATAAGGTGCCAGCCAATCCGCTCCCAACTGTCATTTTTCAAACACAGCCTGTGAGATGGCAGTTATGAGCTGATTGGCTGGCACCTTATCACTTTTCACTCTGTCTCCTAACACTGCTTAGTAAATAGACCCCTTAGTCCCTAGAAGCCGGCCTTTTGATTTGCGCAGATTTACAGTCCGCTGGAGGCCTCCCACGGCGATTATGCTACGGCCACTGTTACTTGCTAATTATATCAACAATAGAGACTTGGGCATCAATGAGAGGAAAATTTGCAGATGATACAGTGTGACCTACGAAAGCCACAAAACTCTAGAGTCTGTATTATGACTTGTAAGCTGACTACAACCTACTTCAATACCAACTTTGGTAAAAAAAAAATAATAAAAAAATACTCTTTTTGGCTTGGTTTTGAACTGTTCTTTGCATACGGCTTGGACCATTTACTATTGGAGAGGCAGAGTGAAGGAATGAAGTGACCAACAAGCGTAAATGTAGTCTAAGTACAGTAGGGGGGCATTTTCACGTAATTGCCACTAGCGTAGACCTTTCAGTTAAAATAGCACTGCGGGTGCTGACAGACTGGTTCAATGAGACGAAATGGGCAATGACAGCACTAACCAGCTGCTTCTGATTGGATGTTTGCGTATTTACATCTTCAGCTTATAGAACGTAATTAATTGATGCGGATGCTATATTTTATGAGGTTGTAGCCATCTGTATTTACATTAATTTATTGAAAATGTCTCTTTGGACTGTAGTGGGCAAGAATTTCAGTTAATTTCATTAGCATTCTGTATCTATATAATAATTAGTATGGGGGTCAGGACGCAGGGCCAGTGCAAGGTTTCTCCGCACCCTAGGCAAAACTGCAACCTACTGAGCTTATCCCCACCACCAGTGAAAGTGAGAAGACATCATCTTAGTTCCACAGCTGCCACCTGCATTTAATACAACAAGAATGTCTCTCTCAGACACAGTCATAATATTGTGATGGGCAGACTCTGTGGCGCCCCCCCGAGATCCTGGCTCCGCTAGGCAGCTGCCTAATGGTAGAGCCGGCCCTGGCAGGACGCTTCGTTGGATGTGTGCAGCTGAGCATAAAAATCTGCTTTTTAATGCGTGTGCCGTTAATATCAGCGCTCTATGTGGGTTTTCCTGATGTTTTTCAATTATTTTTCCAGTTGTTTTTTTTACATTTATTTATTAATTTTTGAAGAAAGTTGAACTGGAAGCCTATGGGGAAAATTTAATGTGCCGCAGTAAATTACCGCACACTAACTAATCTCCCAAGGCTATCCAGTTAGCCTCGAAGGGCGGTCGCCGGCAGCACTTATCGAGGATTTTTTTTCAGGACCTCAGCAGGATCCGAAAAAATTCCTTTTTACTTAGCCTGTTTTCGGGAACCCGGCAGCAAAAACTCATAGGTTCTTGGACTTATTACGGATTGTATGCATATTCACCCGAAAACTGATCATTTTTCGGGGGGGGGGGGGAAATGGTCTCTAAATTAAACGCCAGAATTTAAAATATGTGAAAAAGTCCCGCTTTCACTCTCGAAAAATTTTCGGGGCTAATTGAATTCCCGTCTATATATGAATTTCCTGAATATTGAAACAAGATTTTCTACCAATTTTTCAATATACAAATGTTGTTTTTTTTTTAAATACTGTATAAACAATGCAAATAGCAGACAAATGCCTAAGTAGTTTTGGGTTGTAATTGATAGTAAATGATGCCAAAAACAATTGGAGTGCCTATTACTCAGAACATTTTGCTGACATGCATCTACATAACTTATGGCTGTACCTCTACTGAGCTCCATATTTTCTAGTCTTCATTAATTTTGATCTGACTATAAAACACAATTCTTGGTATCTTATGGGAATATTTATATTACTTTAATGCAACCCACCAATACATTTGTAGGCTGTGTTTACTTTTAAAGGCATCTAAGCATCTATCTTGCTATTCAGGGGGCAGGAAATAAATGGTTTCCTAAGTCACAGTTTAAGTTTTCCTTCTTTTCCTTTATTATTTGATGCTTTAACAATAACCTATTTTAAAAATAATGGAGGAGGAGGTGTTGGATAGAGGGAGATGAAAATATGGGCGCTCGAGGATGGAGTTAGGGCACCTCCTATCATGATGATAGCATCAACTCTCTCTCTCTCTCTCTCTCTCTCTCTCTCTCTCTCTCTCTCTCTCTCTCTCTCTCTCTATATATATATATATATATATATATGTAACCCTGCATATATTGGCCCTAATTCAGAGGTGGATGCAGATGCAGCGGTTTCAGGGGCGTCTTTAGAGAGGAGGGGGCCCGTGTGCATCTCCCGTCACGGGCCCCCTTCTCTCACCCCAGCGGCCGGCAGCCAACTGACGCAGCTGGACGGCCACTGCAGATTCAGTAGACTCTGGGCACTAGTGTGCCCAGAATCTACTGCGCATGCGCAGATCACCGGGGAAAAGGCGTGGCCAACATTTTCCCGGCAATTTCCTCACAGCGCATGTGCAAAACGCCGGAAAAATGCCCATTTCTTGCGTTTTGAGCAGCGCTGAGAGACCCGACGCGGGACCTCGGAGAGGTACGTTTTAGATAATATGGGTGCAGGGTGTGTGGTGCAGGTCCCCCCTGGACCCGGGGGCACGTGCGCACCACACACCCTGCACCCATTATAGATACGCCCCTGAGCGGTTGTAATATGGAAATGCTACATTTTCAGCCCTCCCCTTCTGTACTAGCGTACGCCAGACAGTGCAAGCCCTGAGGCGCCCACTCTCACTGCCTGTGGAAAGCGCAAATCTGCCGGTGTTTCTGAAACTCCAACATTGGCGCACCATTGCTACTACCATTGATATTTGCACCAGCCCATGGCAGATGCAGTGCCTCCTTCTCCACTTCGGGTAAGCATGGCCTCTGTGACTGCAGCTCTTCATTTGGAAACGTAGCTGTGAGCACTGACACGCTCATGACACTCCCACAGTACGTCCATGAGACGTGTTCAGGCCACCACCCAGTCACTGCCCAGGAACCCCGCATGGTGTTGCCTCGCCTGTGCTATACCAGCGTCTCCCTACACAATAGCGGACTCCATGTACACCCAGCAGAATGCATGCACTGTAGGAGTTGCCAGGACTTTTCACGCATGCGCAGTAGCAAATAATCGCACAACTGCGCAAACATCGACATTGGGTCCACCCCTGAATCATGTCCTGTGTGTGTTATGCTAACCAGCATGCAACACTCATTTGTCTGTATATACAGGAACTTTAACAACATTTCAGTATTCTTAATTTATTTTTGTCATTTTAAATCTTGTATAGTTGTTGATGAAAAACACTGATACTTTTCAGAAAACGCATGTAGCCATAGGGATCATTGTGCCTTATAATCACTGCAGGGAAATTATACTTATGATCCCATTTGAATATATATATCTCTTTATATATATATATATATATAAGCTTCATAATGCGGGAAGGTGCAATCACAGAGATTACTAGACTCTTCAGGGAGACAGGGAGATTGTTACTATTTCGGGGAGTCTCCCTGACAAACAGGGAGAGTAGGCAAGTATGCTTTACCTCATGCTATTTAGATTTCTTTTGCATCACAATATGGTACTAAACAGAAAATTACAATAGTTTATTAGGCATTAATACCAAAAGTCACAATAGAATCCTATATGATATTTTGATGCAAAATCTACAAAACACTCCATGAAGGAAACTTATGGTGCAAACACACGGTCAGACTTCTGGTCGATCAGATAATGATAACAATCGTTGTCTGATCGTCCTGCATGCGCTGGATGTTCGATATCGAACATCCAGCGCATGCACCAACCCCATATAGACTATAACGACCCACGATTAACGATCGCGAGTCCATATAGTAACCAGGCCAACCTGGTCGATATCGACCAGGTTGGCCTGCATGCACAGGCGATGGTTGATATCGACCATCCGTGCCCATGCATAGACCATCGTTTGGTCGTTTGAAGGGGCCAGAAACTGGTCGATTGGAGCAATAACGATATGATCGATATCGTTATCATTCAAATCGACAAGGGAAATCTGATCGTGTGTATGCACCATTATTCTGCATTTGTTAATACATTTCATTTGTTTCTTTAAATGCTAAATAAAAGCCATGTGTGGGTCCATTAGGGGTGGGCAATAAGTGGCCCCCTTGCTGTTGTAGAAATACACATCCCAGCATGCCCTGTCACCGTTTTGCTATTTGGCCATGCTAAAACTGTTGCAAGGCTTGTTGGGATCTGTAGTTCAAAAGCAGCTGGAGAACCACTTATTGCCCACTCCAACTGCTACCAACATTTCAGAGGGGCTTTTTAATGATTTAACCAATCAGAGCAAACATACAGATAATGAATTCCCTGCACAGTAAGTGGTCATCATTTATAAGACTAATATACTGTGCAAGTGCAACTAACCTAGTTGAAGATCTGCATCTCTTGGTCAAGTAGTGGTTACTTATAGTGGCTGAAGTAGAGTAAGCAGTTAATAATGTAGTGGTTACATTTGTCTAAATTTGGCTCAATGGTAGTTGGTAGTGCATTGTACTGTAAATACAATGGGATGTGCTGTAACAAAGTAATGGGCTTACCACATATGTCTAACAGAGACCCTCTGACGGGTAAAAGACTCGATGAAGCCTTTAAAACAGATTACCTGCTCTAATCACCCTTATATAGGGGAGGTAATCAAGTCAATCAAGCTAGAGCTATCTGTTTTGTCCTAGACACACGGTTAAAAAATGAAGGATTAATTGCAGCTGTAAACACATCTACATGTATCTAAAAGACATACTTAAAGTGTACCTACAGTAAATGCAATACAGATTAGGTGCATTTTAACATGCAATAAAACACATTGCAAATGCCAGTAAGTACAGGTTTTTTGGTGGTATTTTTACATTATATGAAACTGTCAAATTAATATGTATTTCTGTATATTGCAGCTTGAAGAAAGGGTCTCTGTCTTATCAGGAACCTGCCTGAAATTTGACAAATCTCCTCTGTATTCCCCATGACTACCAATTCCGAGAAGCTCGACTAAGTCCTGTGTTATACACAAAATGGCAGAAAAAGCTCCACCTGGGTTGAACCGGAAGTCATCAAGGTCAACTCTCTCTCTTCCCCCAGAGCCGGTGGAGATAATTAGAAGCAAAGCATGTTCACGCAGAGTGAAAATAAATGTAGGAGGCCTCAACCATGAGGTCTTATGGAGGACTTTAGACCGTCTACCAAGGACTAGATTAGGGAAACTAAGAGACTGCAACACACATGAAACTCTCCTGGAAGTCTGCGATGACTATACCCTAAATGAGAACGAGTATTTTTTTGACAGACATCCAGGAGCTTTTACTTCCATTTTAAATTTCTATAGGACAGGGAAGTTGCACATGATGGAGGAAATGTGTGCACTGTCGTTTGGCCAGGAGCTGGACTATTGGGGAATCGATGAAATATATTTGGAGTCCTGCTGCCAGGCCAGATACCATCAGAAGAAAGAACAGATGAACGAGGAGCTGAGGAGAGAAGCAGAGACTTTGAGAGAGAGAGAAGGGGAAGAATTTGATAATACATGCTGCCCAGATAAACGGAAAAAGCTTTGGGACTTACTGGAAAAGCCAAATTCATCAGTAGCTGCTAAGGTAAGTTCCATAATGATCTCTGTTTAGTATTACTCGTGTACGATCATAAAAATTAGGTATTACTTTTTCTATGTCTATCCACGAAGTAGACATGGTTGGTCATGCTTAAAGAGCTAGTGGTAAAATTTATTACAGTTTACTTATTGAGGTCTAAACTTTTAGAAATGTTTCCTTCACTACTAGGGGTATATTTCCTAAAGTGTGGGTTTTTAGAAGTAATGTTGCCCATATCAACCAATCAGATTTTAGCTATTATCTTCTAGAAGGTGCTAGATAAATGTTAAGTAGAAGCTGATTGGTTGCTATGGGCAACAGCTCCACTTCTGAAACTCTGCACTTTAGTAAATATACCCCATAGAGTCACTTTTTTTTAATTGTGTTTGATGTATTTGTGATTCACTTTTTCAAGCTGCTATCTGTTTAAAGAACATGTATGGGAGATCACATTTACTTTGACTAATACCCCTTTCAAACATCCTGTGTTTTTGCTCGTGAACGTTCTTCAACCAGGGATAGTGGTATGTGTGAAAAGATACAAACTGAGACGTAGTCCCGGGTCCACGTCTCTGCTCTTTACCAGGGTCGGCTGAAGCCTGGGAATTTCCCGAATCTTAAGTCTGAAAGGTGTATAAGTAGCCTCATCTCTACCCCCTTCAAAATCTGTCTGTCTTGTTGTATTGAAAAAAAAATCTATGCTTAATTTACTTTACCTGATAGACTTTACAGCTGATTATAATGCTCCACATCCACTTAGTCCGAGAAAAATATTTTTCAAAAGTAATATTTGTCCTTTATAGAGAACACATTTCCTTATAAGTTTCGGACAATGCTAAAGGGCAAATTTTGTAAAAAACAAAACAAAAAACGATTGTGATATAGTATATATATATATATATATATATATATATATATATATATATATACCGTACATCTGCTTAGAAAAATGCCACCAAGCCCTGTAAGAGCTTTTGAAATGACAGGGTATTTTATTTCATTTCAGTCCACATATATACTGTACAGTTGATATATTACTAATTTGACTCAATTAAGTGACTGCCTGCTCTCACTGCAGCTCATTAGTCAGTAAAGGAGTATAAGGGTTTGACGTACGTGTCGACTAAGTTGTAAATAATGGAGTCTGTATTGAGCCTGTATTTTATCAAGTAGCAGGATTACAGATGGGTTTGTCAGCTAAGTGCCAAATAAACCTTATTTTCTTGATGAATTTCATGCTGCATCTGATTTTCAGCACCTACTTTACTTGCCTAATGGGAACGTTCTTGTGCAAGCTTTTCAAAAATGTACTTCGCTCAGAGCTATGTAAATAAATATTTAAATTATTGTCAGTCTCTGTAAGAGAGTCTGGGTGTTCTGGAGACACTAAGCATTTACTTGCAATGTTATAGTCACTGTTATTTTCCAATTACAGTTCAAATAGGAATGTGATATCCTTTTCATGGAGTGTAAAAAAATGCAAATTAACTATATAAAGGTGTATTTTCCTGCCAAACTGATGTTGGAACGGGTCCTTAGTAAGGGCTGGAGGAGGGTGTGTGTTGCCTGACTAGAGACTGCAATCAAGAAGCACTATTAAATGTTGGGCTGCGGATGACCTTGTACTAAGACTAGTATTAAATTTGCAATCCACTAATAATGCATGTACTTCAGGTAGTGTAAATTAGCCTTTCAATAAAGCTTTCTGTGGTCATCCAAAGAGAAATCCTCCATTACCCAGAATTCAGAGCCACAGATGGATACCTAAGGAGAAATCACAGGCCATAGGAGGCCAACATAGTTTAGCAATCTTGTTACTTTAATTAAAGCACAAACTCTTAATTCTCATAATTTAAAATTTAAAAGAAAACTTATACATAGAGCCAACAATACCTAATTGGGATGGATGGATGGATTTTTATGTTGTTGGTGGCCTTTTCAAAGTCTCTATGTGACTCTTTTGAAGCTCATGATTTCCCCTGCACCCACCGCTTCAGTCTATCCTGAATTATATTATTGTTTTTCAAGCTATTCTTTGGATTGCTTTTGTGTGTGGCACAAAGTAGGGCTTACAGGTTAATCACTACTCTGATAGACATCAGATTCAGTGTTGACATGGGCTTCATACTGTAGATTGGCTGATCTTATGAACTTTAAAATATTTGGACCAAGTGGAACCCAGGGAGAGAATTTCCTTTGGAGCCCCCCGATTCACAAATCCGTTGCCCCCATACACACACACGCACATGTTGCCTTCATAGCCTCACACACTCTGCCCCCATAGTCTCACACACACACACACTGCCCCATAGCCTCACACACACACACACTGCCCCATAGCCTCACACACACACTGCCCCATAGCCTCACACACACTGCCTCCATAGTCTCACACACTGTGCCCCAATAGCCTCTCACACACACACACACTGCCCCCATAGCCTCACACACACGCTACCTCCATAGCCTCACACACACACTGCCTCCATAGTCTCGCATACCCTGCCCCATAGCCTCAAACACATACACTGCCCCCATAGCCTCACACACACTGTCCCCATAGCCTAACACACATGCTGCCCCCATAGTCTCACACACACACTGCTCACATAGCCTCACACACACTGCCTCCATAGCCTCACACACACCCTGCCCTATAGCCTCCCTCACACACACACACTGCCCCCATAACCTCACACACACACTGCCCCCATAGCCTCACACACAAGCTGCCCCCATAGTCTCGCACACTCCCTGCCCCATAGCCTCCCTCACACACACACTGTCCCCATAGCCTCATATACACTGCCCCCATATCCTCACACACACACTGCCCCCCATAGCCTCATACACACTGCCCCCCATAGCCTCATACACACTGCTCCCATAGCCTCACATACTTGCTGTCCCCATAGCCTCACACACATGCTGCTCCAAAGCCTCACACACACGCTGCCCCCATAGCCTCACACACATACATGCTGCCCCTATAGCCTCATACACACACACGCTGCCCCCATAGCCTCACACACAAACTGCCCCCCATAGTCTCACACACACACTGCCCCCCATAGCCTCATACACTGCCCCCCATAGCCTCATACACACTGCCCCCATAGCCTCATACATATTGCCCTCATAGCCTCACATACCCGCTGTCCCCAAAGCCTCACACACATGCTGCCCCCATAGCCTCACACACACACACACGCTGCCCCCATAGCCTCACACACGCTGCCCCTATAGCTTCACACACACACACGCTGCCCCTATAGCTTCACACACACACGCGCTGCCCCCATAGCCTCACACACGCTGCCCCCATAGCCTCACACACGCTGCCCCTATGCCTCACACACACACGCGCTGCCCCTATAGCCTCATACACACACACGCTGCCCCCATAGCCTCACACAGAAACGCGCTGCTCCTATAGCCTCATACACACACGCGCTGCCCCTATAGCCTCACACACAAATGTCTCTTAGGGGTAAATTTACTAAGAATCGTGTTTTGTTGAGTTTTGCCATTTTTAAACTCGATTTGACTCCCTGAAACTCGGGTGATTTTAGGCTTTTGAAACACTCACATTTACCAAAAATCGTGTTTTGCTGAGAGTGTGTTTTCCGATGTTGTATCTGATCAAGATTTCTGACCCGAGTTTGCAGTGTCTGACACTGAACGCAGTCAAACACTCCCCAACAAGCAGTCTGCACATAACAGTGAGACATGTGAAGGCTGCTTGTGTGTTTTAACTGTAAAAAAAGGTTAATTTTAAAAAATAAATTACGTAGGGTCCCCTCAAAAAAAGCATAACCAGCCCTGGGCGCCTCAGTAGTTCCACAAATGCCAAAGGGCAGGCACGCTGGCACCTGTAGTTCAACTGTAGAAAAACAATAGTTTACATTATTATTTCAACACCATTACCCCTGCACCCACCGCTCCAGGGGTGCGGGGAAGAGCCCTGGGCTTCAGCTTAAGAATGGGATGCTCGGAAGAGTGGGGACCCCTGTATTGGGAGGATTCCCACCTCCCCTGAGATCCCCGGCTTGGGCTGACTGGCTTGGGGTGATAATGCTTTGGCTGGGGTGACCCGGTGAAAGGGTCCCCTGGCTGTGGCATTATACCATGGCCAGATTTGAGCCCAGTACTGGTTTTAAAAATAGGGGAACTCCTACGCAATCCCCCCCCCCCCCCCTCTATTAAAACCAGGACAGGCTCAGCAGCCCAGTGCTGGTTCCTAAAATACGAGGGAAACCTACTCGTTTTCTCCCCTGTATTTTTAGAAACCAGGACAGGCTGAGGCGCCCGGGGCTTGTTATGCTTTTTGAGGGGGGACCCTACGTAAATTTTTATTTAAATGAACACTTCAAACTATCTGTAGATGCAGAAAAATACACAGATCACACTGATCTGTGTATTTTGGGGCAAAACACGCACCTCAGGAGGTGGTCTATTTAAAACTTCTATTTAGGTCTGAGTTTGCTACAATTACACCTGTAATTGTAATCACAATTCTTGGTAAATTCCAGAGTTGTATACTTTACAGTGAAAGTACTTTCAAGCTTGGCCGATGGTGTATTTAATCGTGTTTGCAATCTCTCCCGAGTTTTTCAGTGTACATAGAGAAATCTCTTTTATGGTGCATACACAGATTTCTTATCAGATATGAACGATAACGATTGTAAAAACGTTCAATCGTACATATCTTTGACATATAGGGCATACATCAACCAATGATGCTCGTTCCCGCATGTCAGATAACTATCTCTGACATTGACTGTGGACCTGATTCAGACCCGCTCGCTAAGGTACGATCGCTCGCTCTGAGCGATTTTCGCCCATCTGCGCATGCGTATAATTCGCAGTGCGCGTGCGCAAGCCATTCGTTGCGATCTGATTTTAGTAGCTCATAAGGTCGCTGCTTTGAGTGACAGATAGTGCCGTTTGTGGGTGTTAACAAGGGAAGGTGCTTGTGAACGGGGGAGTGGATGTGCGAACACAGGCGTGTCTGCCCGCCAAAACGCTGTTTAAAGGGCGTGTATAATTAGCAAAGTAGCGTCATTGTACACGTCACCTGCATGTATTTCAGCCAGCGCTGATCTCTGTGCTTGCGGAAGGCTAAGGCAACCCCAAGCGCTGCGAGCAGCTACGATGGCTCACGATGGTCCCGGTTAATCCTTCATTTCCCGGAGATGATATGTGTTGCGAGTGGCAAGGGAGCATCTTAAGATATTTGCGAGCGCACTTTGCCGTAGCTCGCTAAAACTTAGTGGGCATCCTTACGCGATGCAGTGCGAGTGCTTAATTTAAATATCCGGCCCCTTTTTGCCAGCGAGCGATCGCATCTTGCGAGCGGGTCTGAAAGAGCTCCTGTGTTTGCAGACAGATTTGGATGATTTCATTCATTTTAATACTGTCAGAAATCGTTCATCGTTCATGAAATCGTTGGTCAAATCATTCATCATTCATCGTTGATCTAGCAAGTCTGACCGTGTGTATGCACCATAAGTAGTAAATTATTTCTTAATCATATGCAAAGGGGAAGAATGGTAAATATTATATTACCTTAGGTTACATGCTGTGGGGATCATTAAGGTCTGAAAACTTATTCTCTGCCAATCAAGACCTCCCTCGCTACTCAAACAGCACTGGCAAAAACTGTACTTAACTGAAAGCATCTGAGCATAATAACTATGTGTGTCTTTTGTTGCCATCTAATAACACCCCTGTTCTACAAAATGAATATATATGTAAAAAAAAATTAGCATAGATCTGTTTAGGCATGTTATGTTTTCTTATTTGTCATTCATTTCCTTTGATAGAATGGATGATTGCTTTAATGTGAAAAGGTTTAGGAGCCTAGTCATCCTACTTGCCGCGAGGGATACTTATCACCAGAGCAATTCAGCAATGTTCCTGTGTGGGGACAGCTATTCCGAATAGCAGCTGTCCCCGTTATTAGTAGCACGGCTACTTCTGTATCAGCATTACTTACCTCCCCCGTTGCCAGCTTCTGAGGTCATGCGTGTGCAAAGCTGCTGGGGAGGCAGTGAGGAGGCAGCGGAGGGAACCATTCGGATCCCTCATTGCAACCCCCGAACTCCTTCCCATAGGAAGGAGCGCGGCTCCGAGAACTGGCACCATCTGAATATTAAGCAGCCCTAACGGACCCCTAATAATGACTGGCCCGTTACATAAAATTTGGAAACTATGTGTAATGGGCCATTTAAGTTATGATAAATAGGCCCCTTGATCTCATAAAAATGTGTTTATTATATTCAGCAATTCCATAAATTATGTGACAGGTTTTGCCATGTAACTAGTAAGGAAAAGAGCAGATGAGAGTGAATGAATGAAGTTGGCCGAGTTTCCATGCACCCTGGGGCATTAATCGGCAGCAGCTGTGCGCCTGCACAGACAGTGGCACTTATTAGAGCACATGGCAGTAATAAGTCACAGTGTACTTACCGGCAATGGGCACAGGCTCTGCTGCAACTAGTCTCTGTCACCCGACTCTCCACACTGTATGTGACTGACTACTGTGCAGGAACAGCAGCTGCACCAGGTGCTGCTCTCCCTGCCCAAACAGAAGCTGGCAATCTCAGGGCGGACCTCATTGGGAACAACAACACTGCAGCTGGGATGGGGCCGGGACCTGTCCGATCGAACAATGTCTGATGACAGCGGTGGGTCAAAGCCCAGTCTAACAGGGCATTACTCAAAGGTTCAGCTGGGGCGTAGAACTTCACCCTTCCAGGCTACGGCGCTCCGGGCAACAGCCCTGTCAGTCCATGCCTTGAGTCGCCCCTGGTGTTATCCAAGTAAATGGTGACTTTGGGAGACTGGCCAACTCTGTCGGGAGGATGGGAGAGCCCCCCCTCCATCAAATTTGGGACTCTCACAGAACTTCCGGGAATGTTGGCAAGTAAGATTTATACTGCGTGCAGGAAAATAACATATTGGGGCAGCTTCAGAGTTGGGCGCAAAGCGAAAACAGGCAAGTAACTTCACACCTGGACAAACCATGTTGTAATGCAGGTGGGGCAGATACATATGTGCAGAGATACTGTATTTAGAGATTAGAGGGGCGTGTTGAAGCTGAAATCTATATTGCTGTGTAAAAATAAAGCTGTCCAGCTTTTGTGGGCTACATGCAAAAGCAGCCAATATTTATCCTGCAGGCAAAAATAATAAATGTATTTGCACCCCTTAAATTGCAGCATGGTTTGTTCCAGGTGCTTTTGCTTTTTTGCTTTTCTCCAACTCAGAATCAGCCTCATACTGAGATTTTCATATGGAATCTGCAAAATATATACTGGACAAAAACCATAATTACGAACATCATCATAGTGTTACTGGAAATACAGAAACAAATAGCAACTAACCTATTTTAATTTGAGTAGCCATGGTATCTGTGAAGATGATCACACGTGTGAAGGGTGAGCCTGTCTTTGTGGCTCGGAGCTTTCTGTTTTCTATTACACTGTCTATTGTCTGTGCGCTTAGTGGAGTTTGTAGGAAAACGCTATCTATATCGCATGTGGTGTTATCACCTGTGAGCACTAAAGACACCATCAGACTGACAACAGGACTAATTTATCAGTACTACTAAGTGGCTGATGATTTTCCAAAGTAATGACTTCGTACACAGGAGAAGTGTTTGAGATTATACCGTATGAAGTGCAAGCTTACATTGTGTACATTTTCATTCCACCCTATGAGTAATATCTGACAACTCCAATTAGTTTTCATTGTGTCATATTTACATATAAATCAGACAACAGCAGAGAATAAAAGCTCCCCATGTATCTGTATGATGAATATTGCATAATGTTATACGGTCAACAGGATGTAGTTACGGTCTTGGCATCCTGATGGTGAGTATTAGAGTTAAGGGGAGAGTTAAGATTAGAGGTTAGGGTAAGGAACTAGGGCGAGGGGTAGGTTTAGGCTGCGGGGGGAGGGTTAGGCTTAGGCTGCTGGTGGCGGAGGGTTAGGGGCTAGGGTTAGAACACTACCTAGTAGGGTCCGGATTCTGAATGTCGGAATGTCGTTGTCGGTATTTTGAGGACTGGCATCCCGAGCGCCGGGATCCTGTATCCAACCCCGGGCAACACATAGCCAACATTGCTCTACAGACATAATGGTGAGGATAAGTGGTATAAGATCTGAGTAGAAGGGAAATGTTGGTGAGCAGAGTTAGTGCACAGGTGGCTGAGCGTGGGGCGAATAAGCATATGTGTGCTAATGGCAGGGACATGAAAATGCTAAAAGACAGTATGAGATTAACAGAAGTCGTTTCTCTGCACAGACGCAGAGAGACACCAGAAGTGAACCCTCTTTTTGGGGGCACTCTTGAAATACAATTATTTTAAAATGTAACTTGCTAAAAATTATCAACTATTTGTTGGACAATATAAGATGTAAGGATTCGTAGAGATCACAGCAACTAAGGAGCCTCAGAGTGTAGGTGACAATAGGTTGTGAGAAGCTAAGGAGGGTATATATGCGAGAGAGGAGAGATCAAGGACAAGTGAGAGGATTTGAGGATGAGGGGAAGATTAACAAGGTGATGACATGTATAGGAAGACACACACATACACACACACCATGCCACTAATGGTACATAGAGGAGAATCCCTCTCATGTTGGTTAGGTTTTCCTGTGTTTTCTTTTCTCATAATGATGTTCTGTTTTGCATACACAGTATTTGGTTTGCAAATGTTCATACAAACAATACTGACAGTGGAGCAGTGGACGTTTGCTGACTCCAAACAATATAACGCTTCAATGATCTTGTGAGAAATAAGCACACAGGAAGCCTGTCCAAATCATGGGATTTGGTGAGCGGTGACATAATCACTTGTGACGGAAGAATAGTCACTTATATGACATGACTTCCTTTGGATGTTCAGAGGTAGAATGCAGAATAAGGCTGAATCTTTTGTATGAATAGATGTGATATACTGCGCTGTCATACACCATGGTACTGATAGTAGATGCTTGGGTAAAGAGTAGTGCAGGTTATCTGTAGCGCTCACTCTGTACAGCCTGTGTCAGTTTCCCTGTCACATCTTGATGTAGTTCGGTTACATTGGTCAATGAAAATCACAACAATAAATTATGTAGCAACATTCTGGGAATGATGCCAAATCTTGAAACCTTTAATAATATATGTGTATTATAATTTATTGGTACGTTATTCAAAAAAATAAGAATTATAGGGTTACTTTTTAGTGTACAACGGCCAACGTACCTCGTTTGCAATGGCGTCCACCTTGATAGAGAGCTGCATTTGCAGTTGAGGAGTTTGGATCATCCATGAAGGAGTTGAATGGAGTGAGAGCATTCCTTGTAAAATATGGTATAGGCTCACCAATGTAGTGCTTGACCATTCCTACTGGTGACATAGGACAGGACTCCGGTACGGGAGTCACTGCGTGAGCTAGAGTTAGGAGAGAGGTGTGGGACAGCAGAGAGAGAGCCAGTGGTTTGGGCTAATCGCATCATTGGGAGTGGGTGGAGCCAATAGCGTGAACGCGCCAGATGCTGCAATTGGCTGATAACCCAAGGAACCAGAATCTGTAATGAATCTGGTTGCCCCGTGTAGAGATGGCAGCCATCTTAGTCTGGGACCCTGTACTAGAGGAGGTGGTCCAGGGTAGACCTGACACTTGGGAGGGGTGCTAAAAGCCAGAATTAATGTAAAAGGAGAGATGTATCAAACATTCTAAAGAGAAAAAGTGGATACGTGCCAGTGCGATTCTAGCTATCATTTACCTAGTACATTCTGTAAAATGATAGCAAGAAGCTCATTCACTTGTCAAATTTAAAAGGTGTGATACATCTCCCCCAAATTTAGAAAAGCAAGCCCCCTATAAGTTATTTGGACCCCTCTGTAGTGCCCCATATTACAGAGAAAGAGTGGAACGGTATTAGATGCAGCAAGGCTGGAGAGAAGAGGGAGTTGCCCCCATGTCTGCGGAAGGAAGTAGAGAGCCCCTGCAGCAGGTATGAGACCCTCTGCAGAGGATCAGAGGGGGAAACTTGTTTGCAACAGTGGAAAATCAGAGATAGGGAAGTAGACCAGGGATGGTAAATTGCAGCACAACTTAATTATGCTTCTTTGCGATATGCAGAGATACATATATAGGGCTCTTGTTAAGAATGAGTCATAGCCCCTTCAGTACTTTTGCTAAATCCTCAGGTTGAAGTACAATGCGCATCAGTCAGTAGTAACCTGTTGCCAACAAGGGTAATTAGGCTGCTGGCAACACAGCAGGAGATGGCACGTGGGAGGCATACAGTGCTAGACCCCGACGTATAGGTAAGTTACGGTAAATAGCGGCGGCATATACCTTAGTATGACTGTGATACTAAACAAAATATTTGTACCATTGTTAAATGGAGCCCATAATGCTAGTTTTAGTCAATTCATTGCCCCCAATGGTAAACAGACCCCTAAATGAGTACTTCTAATGTGGTAGGAGTATAGACTTTTTAGATCAGGGGTGGGTAATAAGCAGCCCTCTAGCTGTTGTTGAACTACACATCCCAGCATGGCTTGCAACAGTTTTAGCATTACCAAATAGCAAAACTGTAGCAGGGCATGCTGGGATATGTAGTTCTACAACAGCTAGGGGAGGGGGGCTTATTGCCTACCCCTATTTTAGATGATATTTACACTTTTGAGCAGTCTGTCTCTTCAGATTTTCTTCTCCACAAATCTAAAAAATATAGTAGACGTGCACCATCTGGTCTCACAGGTTTTCTAAAAAAGCATTTTTCACTGTGCTCTACATGTTCATCTTATATCATATTATAACGTATTAATTGGTGAGACAAGCATTATACAGTCATTATTCTGGACAAATGTATAGAGTATATAGAAGTAAATGTGTAGTAAGTATCATCAATTGTTCGCAATTCCATCGAACCATATTATTTCCTGCATAGGTAAAAACATATTTATATACCCTTGCAGGATATCTGGGGAAATCCCCAATTTCCAAGATTTCTCCTGAACTCCCCGAAAAGGCAGTCTGCCCCCCACCATCCAGCCCACTACTCTAGTAAAGTGGGTGGTAGCGTAAACTTTAAAAGCACCACTATGCCCTCAGCGCTTTGGACCTTCCAGAGGGAAGGGGGAAGTATTGGCAACTGTAAAAACAGGTAAATGTCACCGGGTGTTGTGGAGAGACTGTGCTATATTCAAGCATAACCCTTAGATGAAGGTGATTGCTTCAGTATTATTTTCATTGAAAGGGACCGAGCCAATATGGTAGCCAAAATTGCTGGCTATGTGATGATGAAATTGAAACAGGGCACAAAAATTTTGGTTATTTCTTCCTTGTATGTGGGATTACAAGTGCTATGTCTCTTAAAGGTCATGCTGACAATAACAGCTCTATTTCTTTTAACAGCATGATTTATATGAAGATCAACTATGACATCTGGCATCATGTAACTATCGATTCAGTTATTTTAAAGATCTTGAAATATCCTGAAACAATATCTTCCAACAATCCTTGATCTTTACTGTTTCTGGAAAAGTTCCAGCCCTGCTGCTCTAACAGTGAATTATCGTTTAATGCTGTGAACATGACACAAGTCACAGATCATATACAAACATCCGCAAGGATTTAATCATAGAACGTGTTCTGCAGTAATGTGTATGAACACTTTTATTGTGTTATAATTACTTCTTGGAACCAGCAATATCATTCACTGGTTCCCTCATATCAGTTTCTGATTTAAGACAATATTCTCTCTCATACTGAACTGAAAAGTTGTGTTTAAGGGGTATTTAATAAACAAAAATATAGCTTTTCTCCTGCACTTTAGCTGTGGAAAGCCATACTCTTGTGTTCTCACATTCCTGCAGTCCCCATTAAATATAATAACGGTATTTATACAGATGAGGGAAGTGTGCCGACCCCGTGTTTTGGATCTGGATCTCCCCTGGTTTTGGATCTGGATTGGTTTTGCCAAAATCTCACTCCGTGTTTTGTTTTTCGCTTTTGGTTTTGGATCTGGATTTTTTCTTAAAAAATCATAAAAACAGCTAAAATCACATAAAATTGGCCTATTTTTGGCCTATTTTTGTTCCTCCAGTATTATTAACCTCAATAACATTTATTTCCATTTGTTTCAAGTCAATTTTGACCACCTCACAGCTCACAATATTGTTTTCATCCAGTTTAGGCCCAAAATTTTCACCAAGCTAGCTGGGTGACTAAGCTAAATGGAGGCAGTGGGCGGCACAAACATGTGGCAGTTCAACTTCCAACATGGCACATCAGGGAACAAATGTTTTTATTATTCAAGAGAGGCCTGAGGGACTTGGAGTATATATGTAGTTGAAGGCAGGGCAAGGACAGGAAAGGTTGATTTATTAGTAAATTTAATTAATTTTTTGATTCCAAAGAAAATTTATGAGGGAGAAGTCGAGGGGAGGAGGAATTTACAAAAAAATATTTGACACATTCACATCAGTCCTTGATCCAGAAGAATCCTTGAGGGCCATGCCTGCTGCTGGGAGTGGATTTTCTCACCCCAGAAGGGGACCAGGAAGACTTCTAGTAGTGCTTTCCACATGGAAAAGCATTTCCCAATCTGTAGAGGGACATTAAAAAAAACATAGTTAGTGGCCTCAAAGTGGCACTTAACCAGCATATATATGTGGACAAGTGTAAGATCTATGATTTAAGGCAGGGGTAGCCAACCTTAGTACTCGAGAGCTACCAACAGTGCATGTTTTCCATGTCTTTGGTCCCCTACCCGTCGGGTCACTCCTCCCTGATCCCCCGGCCGGCTTCGCTGATCAGCATCGGGCTGACGTCGCTGACA
The DNA here is from genome assembly GCA_031769625.1 of Taudactylus pleione. NCBI lineage: Eukaryota > Metazoa > Chordata > Amphibia > Anura > Myobatrachidae > Taudactylus > Taudactylus pleione. Next base: position 23,606,492 of record JAUIMM010000113.1, on the reverse strand, counting down.
CTGATCAGTGCATACGCAAATCTGCTCGCTTAGATAGCCTTTTCCCGCAAGGGCTGCCCCAGCACCTAAAAAACTAGAAATACGGCGAGTGTTCAAAGAGCTTTGTTTTATTACCGTATATACTCGAGTATAAGCCGAGTTTTTCAGCACATTTTTTGTGCTGAAAAAGCACCCCCTTGGAGTTCGGTCAGCGCTACACAGCACAAACACACAGCCGCCGAAGCTGGCAGCTGTGTGTTTGTTGTAATCAGCAGCCAATGAGAGTCTGTCAGACTCTCATCGGCTGCTGCTACTCCCACTGCGGGAGCCATCTTCTGGCTCCCGCAGTGGGTGATGGGAGAGACGTCATGAGTAATGACGCCTCTCCCATGCAAAGCGGCCAGAGGAGCTGTTAGCGGCGGGACCAGGAGCGGGGGTTTCAGGTAAGTGATTTTTTTTTATTTTATTACGTCTCTCTCTACTGGGGGGGGGGGGGGGACTACTGGGGACACTACCAGGGGGGGGGATTACTACAGGGGGCACTACCAGGGGAGGATTACTACAGGGGGCACTAAAAGGGGGTATTACCACTGGGTGTACTACCAGGAGGGGATTACTACAGGGGGCACTAAAAGGGGGGATTACCACTGGGTGTACTACCAGGAGGGGATTACTGCTGGGGCACTAAAAGGGGGGTGTACCACTGGGGGAACTACCAGGGGGGGATTACCACTGGGGGCACTACCAGGGGAGGATTACTACTGGGGGCACTAAAAGGGGGGATTACCACTGGGGGCACTACCAGGGGGGATTACTACAGGGGGCACAACCAGGGAGAATTACAACTGGGGGCACGACCAGCTGCTGCATTTCCCACCCTAGGCTTATACTCGAGTCAATAAGTTTTCCCAGTTTTTCGTGGTAAAAGTAGGTACCTCGGCTTATATTCGGGTCGACTTATACTCGAGTATATACGGCAAATTGTCCCCTTAATCTCTAGTTATATCCCAAAAGCACAGCTAGCAAATAACCTATATATATTTTTTGTTTATTTATTTATTTGAACAAAGAATACACCCTGTGTGTTTTATTAACGCAACATTGATATAGATATTTGTACTCATATATATGTGGCCAGAAATAACACCCTGTACCAGTGCCTATCTACAGTACCAGACCGTGGGGTCTATTTATCAAAGGGAAGAAGGTTATTTACAGTATAAAAGTCTTCCTCCTAGTGGTGACTATCGCTGATGGTCGCCTTCATCGGGGCTTCCTGTGATACTTCGCCTTTATTATTAAAATCAAGCAATTTTTTCCATTTTTCTTTTATATTTGGTTTCTATTTTATTTTATTTATTTTTTCTTTAAATCAAACTTTATTTTTTTTTTGTGTAATCTGGCACTTCAGTCTCAGTGTACATGTTGAAGCTGGGAAGCCGGCTTTTGCTAAAGTACTGACGGGCCTGGCAAGTGGTACCACTTACCACTGCTGGCCAGGGTTTTGGAGGGGCATCGCTCAGCTGACCTGGGTACTTTTTTTTTCATAAATAGACCAAATTAGGATTTTTTCATAAGGTTCTTGACAAATAGACCCCTAAATTGTGGCTATATTTGCAGAGCTGGTGCTATTTTCAACCCTAATTAATTTCCTTGTAAATCGTCCCTCTTATATAAATTCCTACCTATCTTTTACAAATATATTCACATTTTTTATTTAGATTCAGCTTCACTTGGGGTTTGGAAAGTAATGTAATGTAAATTATCCCCAAACCCCCATTTAAAGACATCTACATACTTCAATCTCACAATTTCTAAAATAAAAAAATAATAATAATGAGGGAATCCTGGCGGTAACCGACTGAGGGATTTATTTATCAAGCAGTGAAAAGCTTAGTGAAGCAGACCAGTGGAGAAGTTGCCCAGCTTTGAAGTAACATTTATTAAGTACAGTCTATAAAATAATAGGTAGGAGATGATTGGGTTTTCACTGCTTGATAAATAGACCTCTTAGTTATGGAGGATATTATGGATATTAGTTACTGAGGATATTACAGTGATAATGAGTCCGTAATTTGGGGGTATTTATCATAAAGATTTCTGCTGAATATTGTGGAACAACCACATTGGGCAACAAAACCTTTCTATTATGACAGCAGTCTGAAAATGGTTGTTAATCTGCTCACCCAAGAAGTGTAGGGCCCCACAGTTCACACATTGCACATACATAGGACCCAAAGAGTAGTATTGTGAATATGTCATGTCCAATCCAGCGTATCAGTTGATCTTGTTATATGTTGTTTAAGATCTTTTAACTGTGCGCTGTGGGGATCCTGTAAGGGTTCCACTATGTTGGCTTCCTCGAGGCTGGCCACTAGGCATGTTGATGCAAACAGTGTGAGGCGAAGTGAATAATGACATAACACACAGTCAGTGATTGAGGTCCCCGCAAGACGTGCTGCTATATTTGACTGCAAACAACTGTCACAGTTTCCAGACTTCCCAGCAGGTCACATGTCCCAGGTCACCCAGCAGGTGCACAGGGAGAGTTCACCAACTGTCACATTTTCCAGAACACAATTGGAGGGAGGGGGCAGCCAGGTCAGCACAAAAGAGGCATGGTGGCCAAAAAGGTGGGCTGTGCAGGGGGTGTGTAGCACGATCACCCCTCTCCCACTATACAATGCTGAGAAAACAGGGTGCAAGCTGGTGGAGGGGGGTGCGGGAGGCTTGAGGGGGGTGCGGGAGACTTGCTCTGCAGGTAAGATCTGGCAATCTCTTTAACGATGCACTGGGAATCATTAATGACGCACGATAGTTAGATCGCTTGTCAAAATTAACATTTTATGTACGATATAGTTTGTCCAGGACTGCCAGGGTGCTGCCGGAGAGTTGAAGGGAAATCGTTAACGACATTGCATCGTTTGCGAGTCGTTCAGTGCGTGGGCACCTTTAGTCACAAAATCTGTGGCTCACCAAATGGGACTATTTGGTGCTATTTGAGGATAGGTGTAGTGGATGCATCTGTAGTTGGCAATTTACACAAACAAACAAAAAAAGATGATAGATTCTATATTACTGGGACTTATTCTGATTTTAAATTACTGAGCAAAAAGCAGTCCGAGCTAGAGTAAAATAATACCTGGAACGTCCTCTTTTTAATCTACAGCTTTATCTTCTCCGTTCTAGCTATATTAGAGCGAGCTGCGGATTATAAATCATTAGGTCCAATTAATAATTAATGGTGTCTTTCCTCATGTCTTATTTTGTTCTGCACTTGCATTTGTCTCTGGGTAGCTTTCAGCTTAGAAAATGAAAACACTGCATATTCCTTACAGTAAAATATGGGTTTAATAATCTAGATCAGAAAAATATCAACGTTCATTTTACCAAATTGACCCAGGCAGCTGGGTGTAATAATAGAATGGAAACGCTTCAGGCTCTATTGTAATATTAAATGTTAGTCGAGGTAACAGCAGCTATTTTTAACCAAGTAAAACAAGTGCTTCTTAACCTTTTCTCTGGATTCAGCCCTTCTGGCTGCCAAAGGTTTAACTACTTTCTGTTAGTGATACAAGCATGCCTCTGGGATGTGACAATAGGAGGCAAATCTATAGAACCCGCACTGGTAAAATTACTTTAGTGCAAGGTCATCTGAAACCAGCGAATGATGCAGTGCTGAATATAAAATTCCAGACTAACGCAGTTTGACATTCGACAAAGGATTATGTCTGTTTGTGATATAAAGAGGGATGTAAGAAAATGATGGCTCCTGTAGGGTGCGGTGATTTTCTCGGAGCGGGGATGTGTGTGGTTGTAATTTGGCACTGCATGCTTCACGCAGCTACTCACCCTCACCTATAAACGTGGTTTATTTTCCGAAGATTATGTATTCCTCTGCATCCTTCACATACATATTGATTACACCACGTCTATCGAGTCCTTATGTAACCATAAGCAACATTCTAAAAATAGCAGATAGCAGTCACAGCAGCCCAGTGACGGTGATATACTTCTGAATGTCACATGGAATCTATAAGATGTTCAGTATCAAGAAAGAAGGGAACGCAGTTTAGTGCCTGAATTGCCATGTTTTTTTCAAATCTGCTTCTAAGTATTCATGAAATAATGTACGTATATGTAGAATAGGCATAGAATTCGGGTTTTAACAGTTTAATTTAACATCTTTTTAAAGCCATATTTTTTTTTTCTATTGCATTATTAGTCATGCACTATATAATGCTGATTTAAAGATTTGTGTCTCAGCAAGTGCTGCAAGATAAAAAAATTATATTAAGATTTCTATCATGATATACTAAGAAATCTTAAAACACTTTGGTATTTTCTTGATAGGAGAACTACTGTATTGTTGGATACAAACATTCCGCTCACTGCATTGACGTATCTTTAAGGGGTGCAGGGTGTGCAGTGCATTGGGTCCAGGGGGGCCCACACCATAGCCAGATTTAGATCTCATAGGTCCCTAGGAAAGATACCGGTTTTGGGCCCTCCTCCCTCAAACAGTCCATAGCACTACTGTATATTTTCATTCCTGATTCATGTCCCTGTACAGCACCCTGAAGAAAAGGTCCACCACGGCTTTGAAACGTTGGCTATGAAAGTATAATACTTGATTTTTGCTTATTTAGCTAAGCTTTCTCAATTTTGGACCTGTGATTGCCCCTTCTATAGCTCTCACTGCCAGTGCATTCCATATCACACTGACTCACTGTCCTCTCACAGCACTCAGCACACTGACCTCCATCCCAGCTCACTCATGCCCTCCCATAGCACACAAGCCCCTCACAGCACACACACTGACCCAGTTACTGCCCACCTTACAGCACCACATACTGCCCCTTCACTGTCCACTCACAGCACCACATACTGCCCCCTTCAATGCCTGTTGCACAGCACCCCTCTCCCCCTCACAGCACAGAACCCCTCCCCTCACAGTACAGACCCCATTCTCTTATAGCATAGACCCCTAAACACAGACCCCTCTCCCCTCACAGCACAGACCCCTCTCCCCTCACAGCACAGATCACCCTCCCCTCACAGCATAGACCCCTCAGCACAGACCCCTCTCCCCTCACAGCACAGACCCCTCTCCCCTCACAGCACAGACCCCTCTACCCACAGCATAGACCCCCCCTCCCCTCACTGCACAGACCCCTCAGCACAGACACCCCCTCACAGCACAGACCCCTCTCTCCTCATAGCACAGACCCTCCTCCTCTCACAGCACAGACCGCTCTCCCCTTACAGCACAGACCCCTCCATCCCCTCATAGCACCTTTCTCCCCTTACATCTGCTGGCATTAGCAGCACATAGATAGGCAGCATGAGTAGCGGGATGCAGGTGAGAAAGCATAGTAGCTCCCAGATATCACCACACTGAAGCAGTCCTAATGGAGGAGAGTCTGTTGAGGGGGCGGGATACTCCCTCCTCATAGGGCCTGATTCTGAGTTGGAGGCAATAGCAAACTTCTTTGCGTCTTTTGCTGCAGTTGCGGCTAACTTTATGCTAACGCAGCTACTGTACAAAACTGGCATATCAGGGAACGGGTTCTAAACATGCATAAGCATCCCACCATCGGAGATGTATGCAAACCATCGGGTTTGAGTACATCTTTGAGTGACCCTCAAATACTTTGCTATTCTCTAGATACCTCCGAACTTTCCATCCCACAGGACAGAGGTGAAAGGGACAGTACAGTGGGAAAAGGGACAGGACAGTGGGAAAAGGGACAGGACAGTGGGGACAGGACAGTGGGGACAGGACAGAGGTGACAGGGACAGGACAGAGGTGAAAGGGACAGTACAGGGGGAAAAGGGACAGGACAAAGGTGACAGGATCAGGACAGAGGTGACAGGATCAGGACAGAAGTGACAGGGACAGGACAGAGGTGACAGGGACAGGACAGAGGTGACAGGACAAAGGTGACAGGATCAGGACAGAGGTGACAGGATCAGGACAGAAGTGACAGGGACAGGACAGAGGTGACAGGATCAGGACAGAGGTGGCAAGGACAGGGTAGTGGGGACAGTAAAGAGGTGATGGGACAGAGAGAGCAGGGCAGGACTGGACAGCGGTGACAGGACAAAGGTCACAGTGGCAGGATAGAGGTGACAGGACCAGGATAGTAAGGGCAGCGGCTAATGGATGTCACAGAGGCAGTGGCGTAACTAGGGTATATGGAGCCCAGGGCAAAATTAAAAATAGAGCTCCCACCCCATCCCATATGCGCACGCTGGAAAAAAATGGGTGTGGTCACATGCCACAAGGGGCATGTCAACATGACACACACCCCTTTCTCATCACTCTGGGAACATTCCTTTCCATTACATATGCACCTTAATGCCCCGAGTAGTAGTGCCCCTCTTGCAATGCCCACTGTAGTAGTGCCCCTTATGCAATGTCCCCAGTAGCAGTGCCCCATTTAGTAGTGCCCTTTATACAGTGCCCCCAGTAGTGCACCCTTATACTGTGCTCCCCTATGCAGTGCCCCTTATACAGTCCCCCTTTTGCAGGCCCCCAGTAGTGCCCCTTATACAGTACCCCCAGTATGCAGTGCCCACAGTAGTGGTCCCTCTTATGCAGGCCCCCAGTAGTGATTCCTCCTATGCTGTGCCCCTTATACAGTGCCCCCAGTAGTGGTCCCCCTTATGAAGACCCCCAGTAGTTTCCCTTATACAGTGCCCCCAGTAGTGATCCGCCCTATGCTGTGCCCCTTATACAGTGCCTTCCGTAGTGCCCCCGGCTAGTAGTGCATAACATACAGACACAAAACACTCACTAACTTACCTGAATCCCCGCTCCTGCCATGTCTGCCGCTGTCTGCTCCTCTGTCCTCCCGCTCTGTACTATGGGACAGACGTCATGATCAGAGCTGAGCTCCGATCGCGGCACCTGGCCCCGCAATAGTGTGAGCCCAATCTACTCATACCCTGCCCTGGCCTGTAACGCCTCCTCCTCCCCTTTGCTTCTGCTACTATACTGCCTGTTGCTTGTGTATGCTGTGCAAAACACAGCGCAGCAGGGCCAGGTTCTATTTAGGGACGGATTTCAAGGGGGCCCGGCTACCAGCCCTATGGGATCCAATGGGCCCTAGACGGCCGCTTAGGTTGCCTAGCGGTAAATCCGCACCTGCTCTACACCCATGTTTAATACTAACCTCTCTTAAGTCCCGTGTCGATGCTGCATCAGCAGCACAAATCGTGTTGAAAATGGCACCATTTTCCCGGAGGTTTGCGCTGGCGCCTTGCTACTGGAGACCTGTGCAATCCAGAGTCTACTGCACCGCAGAGAGGAGGGGGGGCCATGTTCAGTCTCTCTAAAACCAACTCATTGTCACTACAAGCCACCAACATGATTATTAGACGTGACCTGTGCTGTGTCTGGTATTCCACAAATAAATACGGTAATTAGTTAGTGCAGGTTCATGCAGCACTCTTTATTACTTCATGCACCAAGAAAAACAAAGGAAATTCATTTGAAGTCTTTTCTCTGATGTTCTCCTGATTTAGTGTCTCTGGGCCTGATTCAGCAAGGATCGCAACTGCGATTACGCACACAATCGGCCGATTGTTGCGTTCTGTGTATGCATCACAGTGCGCGAACTAGCCATTGCAATCGGGACTTCGATCACAGAGACCACGCAGACCCATTGCAGAGTGATTGACAGGAAGTGCCACTTGTGGGAGGTGATGGGGGGGGTGGTCGGCGAAACACAGACGTGCCAGTGCGTTTGAACGCTGTTGCATGGGTGTGCATAAATTATCCACTGCGATGCCATACGCAGCCTGAGGACTCATAGCGTGAGATGAAGTTAGCAATTCCTGAGTAAGTTCAGGGCTTGTGTAAGTGTGTGTGAGGCTGCGATTGTACTCGATGTTACCGATGGTTTTGCAGTCTTGCTAAACATTACGGATGTGTGTAAGGTAAGGTGGGCGTCCTTATGTAGTGCTGCGGTGGCATAGCGATTGCAATGGATTAGCATATCATCGCAGTCAGACTGCGCGCGTATTCGCAGTTGCAATCTGTAGTGAATCAGGCCCTCTGTTCTCATGGCAAGATGGTTCAGCCCACAACATGTCTGCCTCTATTGGGCATAAATGATGGGTGAAATTTAATTGTAATGTTTTGAATGTAAGGTTGCTTATGAAATTTCATTTCAAAGCCATGAATTTTCTTGCCCTTATGTGATTAGGATTTGTATGCCTGTTACTAAAGTGTTAGATTTCACATTGTGATTGAAGCTTTGGTAGCAAGTGAAAATTTGTATGTAGTGTGAGGAAAAATGTTGTAATTTTGAAAGCTTGATATAACAAACATTGGCCCTCATTCAGAGCCGTACGCTCTGAGCAGAGCGCACGCTCTGAATGAGGGCCGGGCTCCATGAAAATGGAGCGTCCTCCTGGACGCTCGTATAGCTGTGGGTCTCCACCCACAGGCTATACGAGCGTGCATTTTGATGGCCGCGATGGTCGTGACCATCGCGACCATCGAAATTGCGAGCCGGAGCCTGCGGTTGAGGTTTTCAACCGCAAGCTCTGGAGTGATTTTGGCTCTATCAGAGCCAAAATCACTCCCACTGACATCACTAGTGATGTCAGTGGGCCGGCTTTTGACGGGAGGCGTTCCCGTGGGAACGCCCCCGTCAGGGAGGCACGCCCCCGGCACGCCTACCAAAGGGGGCGTGCTGTCAATCAACATTGACAGCACGCCCCCTTTGATCGGACACAATGAGCGAAGGACTTTCCTTCGCTCGTCGCGTCTGGCGCATGCGCACGACGGAGCTCCCTCCGTCGTGCGCATGCTCAGTCCATAACATCGACCCACTTGCGAGCGGACAGCCGCTCGCGAGTGGGTCTGAATCAGGCCCATAGAGTTCTATCTTATCCAGATTCCACATGTTCTGCTGCATTTTTGTTAAAAAGTATTCAATATTTATTTTGTATTTCTATAAAAAAAAAACAGCAGAACCTTATTCCAGAGAACTTGAGAGATTGTCTAAAATGGTGCTAACCCAGAGCAGAAATCTTCTGTATGAATCCTCCATTTTCCAATCTATACAAAGTTTCTGTTACCTATGAGACTGTACATTAGAGTCTGATGAATAGGAAAAGTTCCTAAGCAGCTGCTAGGAAATGATCGTTTTCACTCATTTTGGACACAGTGGGGGAGATGTATTATAGCGGCACAGATCGTGCAGCTATAACCCTTCCTGCTTCACCTCTTTACCGAGGCGAAGCAGGAATCACTAACGATGAGAAGTATGAACATCTCATTTGCCGGAGTGGGGGAGCACACACAGATATACAATGTTGCATATCAAATTTATCCGCTCAGTCTGCTGGTGCATCCTAGTCGTATAACATGGCGACATAGACACAGTTTCAGCGGAAAAAGACTCGAGAATTACACCCCGCGCTAGCAGAGTCTCACAGGACCTGGGGATTATTAGAGCAACTGCAGCAAAGATGTATAAGGACTAGGAGTCAAGGATACATCTGTAGGAGAGGAAATTAGAGGAAGTTGTAAGGGTATATACCAGGGCTCGACAAATCCTGGGGGCCAGGTCGCCATGGCTACCAGATTTTGTTGCCTGGCTACTAGATTTTGCAGTGAGGGAGGAAGCAGATCCTCATCAGCTCTGGTGGAGATTCGTGCCTATAGTATTGCGGCGTTCATATGCACAGGAGCGCATGTGCTGAGTATCGCCTGCGGTGACTGCTGTGCCTCTGTCCGTCCTGGCCTGCACTGACGACTCCTCTCCATCCTGGCCTGCTCTGATCCCTGCTGTCTGTCGCAGTCTACGCTGATCCTCCTGTATGTCCCGGCTGTCTACTGTCTCCTATCTCCGGCTGCAAGGAGCTCTCCGGTAGTAGGGTCTATGCGTGGCCAGGGATTGTGGAGCAGCTTCAGAGGGATAGCGGTGTGACCATGAGGGGAGGGGGGTTTTGTTGTACTTTCTAGCACCATTGTTTTATGTGAAATGTGATCCGTTATTACTGGAGGGTGGGGGGTGGATCAGGGGAACTGTGCAGAGCAGTGAAGGGGCCTCCATGTTACTATATCCATTCAACTGTGACCATTTTGTGGACTAGTATAGCGTGTATAACAGTTGTATAACACACAGAGCTGTGCTCCTCACTCACTCCTGTAATTTTTTTTGGGGGGGCGGTGGTCTGGCTCCTACACTTTCATCCTGGCTCCAAGATTTTAGAAAAAATTGTCAAGCCCTGGTATATACTATTAGACATGCACTATTGGTGGTCCATTTTTCACACACAGGGTGGCATTTTCGGTGTAATGGTTAGCGTTACTGCCTCACAGCACTGAGGTCGTAGGTTCGATTCCCACTGCGGCCCTAACTGTTCAGCGTTTGTATATTCTCCCTGTGCTTGCGTGGGTTTCCTCCAGGTGCTCCGGTTTCCTCCCACACTCCAAAAATATACTGGTAAGTTAATTGGTTCCCAACAAAAATTAACCCTAGTGTGTATGTGTGTGCTTGTACATGTGGTAGGGAATATAGATTGTAAGCTCCAAAGGGGCAGGGACTGATGTGAATGGCCAGATCTTCTCTGTAAAGCGCTGCGGAATATGCGTGCGCTATATAAATAACTGATAATAAATAAATAATCTTAGAAGCAAAAAAAGAATTGCACTATGTGTATTGTTATTTTGTTTTATTTCATGTACTCACATATGTGAATTCTATGTGAATACTACAAACACAAATGATTCATTAATACACAGCGCTTTAGGAAGTATTCATTTTTAATTCTTTTGTTTAAGTGTTTGCTGGTACTTCCTACATAATAAATATGCTCCAAATTGATTAAAATCATGTTGGGGATAACATGGAACCGCTGTTCTACAAAAATAGGTAACGAACAAACAGACCACATTATGAGCCCCTCAGAGCCCTCTCGGGGGATTTGACACCGTCGCTAATCCTGTGCTACTGTATGTCCTGCTGGGAGGGTAATACTGTATGTGGAAAAATCATGTGAGGCAGGCCTGGCCAACCTGTGGCTCTCCAGCTGTTGTGAAACTACAAGTCCTAGCATGCTTTGCAACAGTTTTAGCATTCCCTAATAGCAAAACTGTAGCAGGGCATGCTGGGACTTGTAGTTTCACAACAGCTGGAGAGCCACAGGTTGGCCAGGCCTGATGTGAGGACTGTCAGCTTGGTACTATCCTGGAATCGATATGTTATACCGCAGGATCTAAGCTGTGACCAATGTCTAAGTTGCCACAAGCCAATATGGCCCCAGTGCTGGGCTGATTTCAATAAATATAATCATTTATTCCAGGTATATTATGTAGCTTATTTATACGCTGTGATTTTACTCGCTCTGTAATGTGACTGGATAGGATAAATCACTAATTAGTTTCAGAGTATGTTCATTATAATGCCATCACTTTGAAACAAGAGTCGTTTTGGCTGTCATACTTGGCAGCTACGTACGTTTGACAGTTTTGGATTTCCTTTTATCCGAATGTGTGTTCAAAAGTCTTGGTAGCGTACAGATCTTCATCATCTCAGATTTGATTAGTGTTTGCGCACAATAGAATTCTGTATACACAAAATACACAGTAATAAGAGCTATGTTAGGGACCTTAATAATTCCTTTTTAAATTGTTTTGCAGTTTATTTTTTTTTAAATGTAACTTTTTTTTCCATAGTATTGCCCACGGACTCAGCTGTCCCTGCAAAATGTTATTTCTCTCACCGCCATAAGCAGAATTTTCTTTACAGCCTGTTCCTTGTAGGAAGTGATAACCAGCATTGCAGGTGACCGCTGTACACACAGTTATCCCTCTTAATAAATTACATTGTGCGGAGCTGATTTTAGATCTTTAGCTCTAAAATAATAGAAGTATATAACACTGTACTATTCTTATGGTTAATGACATCCAGTCGTTACATATTTTTTAATACCTGTTCCACTAGGAATGTATTGTGTGTAATAATTATATGACTCTTGTTTCCTTCAGTGCTCATCACCTTATTTAATTTCAGACCAGCATTACTGGTTTATGGGCTATGAAATTAAGAATAAAAAGTTATTACAAATGTTCCACTACAAAGATAAGCAGTAGGCCAGGGCTGGTGTTTTGGGTTTTCATTCTGCACTTCCCAGGAAAGTAATCTCATCACAGTTGCACACGCTGTGTATTACTGTATTACTGCCTTTTCACTGTTTGCAAAGTGTAGCTTTTAAAAGGTTTGGAATTGCTTGAAACCACTAACCAAACACTCTACAGTGGGAATTTCTTTAATGATGTTTATATACGTTTTTATGCTGCAGCGGACTCATATCTATTGACATGGAAACACAGAACTTAGCATCACAAAAGGAGCATGCAATCTCTAGTATGCACCCTGGCAATCTATATGGCTCTTTTTCCTTTATAGCACATACAATAGTTATGCAGTGCTGTACGTAAGAATATTTTTAAATAATTATGTTTATATCCATTTTGTGATATTACAAATCTCAGAGGGGGAAATGTATCAAACCTTGGTGAGAGATGAAGTGGAGAGAATCAGCTCCTAACTGTCATTTTTCAAACACAGCCTGGAAAATGACAGTTAGTTGCTGATTGGTTGGTACTTTATCTCTCTCTAAGCTTTGATACATTTCCCCCAATATGAGAAAAAATAAATAAACAGTGTTGGCAGATGTGTCAATGACTGTTCATGTTAGTTACTTTCTATCTGATTAGTCATACTGTAGTTACTGCACTTTTTTTAAAATTTAAAAGAAAGTAAATGATTTTAATGTATTAAGGGCTCATTCACATCTATCCGCTTTTACTGCTCGTTGATAATTCTAATAAATGCCAGTTCCAAAACTGCTGGCTGAGAGGTACACTTACTAAAACTTCTAAAAAGGAAAAGTGGAAGCGTTGCCTATGGCAACTAATCACTTTCTAGCTATCATTTTCTAGACTGCACTAGATAAATGATTGCTACAATCGGAACGGATGCCATGAGCTTTTAAAAATGTAAGTAACTCTACCCCTAAAAGCTGCCTGTAAAATTGTATTTGTCATGTATTAGTGCACTACTAGTACAAAAGATTGTACTGATAAAAGCTTAACAGATGAAAAGTGCATGGAAAACATATGACTAAAGCATGCAGTAATTTTCATGCATGTTAACCTATTTTCCCAGCACATGTATTTTAAAGACTCTTAAGAGTTTGTCCATCGTTTACTGGAAACAAAAAAAATTGTAAACATGAGATTAGCAACATTCCATTGTTATACAACCAGAGAGCACTGCTAGCCTTCAAAATGCTCTCATCCACTCCATTCACACACTGATTGCTGTCTCACCTCAACTTCTTTCCACCTACTCTCTTTCCAGTTCACATTCCTAGTTACGGGATGTAGTCAGGATGCCGGCTGCCGAAATGCCGACCGCCGAAATCCCGACAGTGAAAGCCCGGCATGGGACTAAAGATAGGCATCTAAATAACGATGCCTAGCATTAGTCCCACTCCGAAATTCCTATTCCCGGCATACCGAACGTAGGTAAGCCGGGCGTCTGGAGCTCTTAGCCGCAGGGGTGGGGGAAGGTTAGGTTTAGGGACTCCCAGGGGGACTTAGGGCTCTGTTTACTACAATCCACATTTGTAATGCAGATTGTAGTGTGATATTACTGACTGAATTCGCATTGCGAATTCAGGCAATATCACAGGGATTTGCGATAAAGCTCTGCCCCTGCGAATCCCCTCCGCACATTTATCACGGTATTTTCGCAAAAAATACCGTGACAAATGTCGACGCATGCGCCGACTGACCGCTGTTAAGCTCCGCCCCATCACTAAGCCCCGCCCCCCACAATCACGATCCCCCTATCCTCCCCCTCACGACTCCCCTCCCTTAATTACACTTACCTGCAGTGTTCTGTGATCCGGTGATGTCCTCCGTGGCTCCGGTCAGCTGACATCTCATACTGCACTTTGACCCTGTCAGTGACGACCGGGGCCCCAGTGCAGCATGGGAGACCAGCTGACCGGAGGGAGGACATCACCCAGAGCCCGATCCCTGGACTCGGGTAAGATTTTTTTTTTTTTTTTTTACAGTGAATCAGCATGTGGTCTGTTTAGACCACACAGCTGATTACTGGGGCCGGCTCAGGGCTCTGCTCTGCCCGTTAGAGCGGAGCAGGAGTCCGGTAACTGGGGGAGACCCTGGATAACGCCACCTCCAGGTGGCGTTATTATCACAGGGCTTTCCCTGGTATTTTTTCACAATTTATTTATAGTAACTTACAGACAGATCACATTTCCCATTACAATTATGGGAAATGCGATCTGCTTACTAAAAAAAAGTGATAATTAGGGGTTGGAGTAGAATTTTACGAATTCTACTCCAATTGCCCTGTAGTAACTTTAGGTGAAACTTAAATAATGTGAAAAGGGTGTGAAAACACCCTTTTTCACTTTATTTTAGTAAAAATAATGTTAATAAATAGAGCCCAAGGTAATATGCTTTCTGACCAATACTCTAAACATAATTATATATTAGGATGAGAAACAGGTTTGCGCTTACAGATTTCCCTGGAAACCTGGGGTAGTTAGGTTTAAGGTGCATGGAGGGGGGGTTAGGTTTAGGCACCCCTGGGGGGAGGTTAGAGTTAGGCACTAGGAGGGGAGGTTAGGGTTAGACACCACTAAGGGAGGGTTAGGGTTAGAGGGGGGAGAGGGGAGGGTTAGAGGACTTACAGTACTTACCCTAGTTGAGATCTTCATCTGCCGGCGTCGGGATCTCATCTTCCAGGCTTAGGTCCGGAGGTATTACATACCGATTCCCTAGTTACACCCCTCCACTTAGACTGTAAGACCTATCAGGCAGGACCCTATACCAGTTTTCTGCTTGTAGCACTACCTTTGTCACCTGTGTACCTCTATTCCCCTGTCTCCCAAACCCAGCAACTCTGTTTCTGTGTGTCCTATACCCACTTTTTGGGTATAGGATTATTGAATGGTGATTTACCTCCTACTTATCCCCCTTATTACTTGCTTTCACTAGCCATAATGATTTGCTGTACCCTTCCCCTCACTTCCCCCATTAACTCCACCCTATGTTTGAGTGTATTGTTTTGTTATAATTATATTGATATTCAATTGTATTGTTAACCAGTGTACAGTGCTGCAGGAAAATACAGCAGCGCCATAGAGTGGCACCAAATAAAGCAAATACAATGATAATTCTTATAATTCTCTTGGTCTTTTAAAAAAGTACAAGTTACGTACTACATAAGTGTGGATTGAAAGATCTACATATTTAGATAGCCAATCAATAGATTGACACCAAATGGCCGACAGGGCTCAAAGGTCAACAGTTAAATGGTCGACAGATGAAATGATCGACATGGAAAAACGGTCGATGCACAAATGGTCGACACAGAACCGGTCTATACATTTTTTATTATTTTAACCCTAATCCTCCCCCTAACACCCCCACCCCTGTGCTTAACCCTAACCCTTCTCTTGTGCCCAACCCTAAGCCTCGCATTAGTGCCTAGCCCTAACCATCCCCTTCCACAACCTATTCTCACCATCCGCCAAGTGCCTAACCCTCATTCTAACCCTAAAAATCATGAAAAATCATGTGTCAACATTTTCTGTGACCATGTGTGTGTCAACCTTTGGATCCTGTTGACCTAGGTTCATGTTGATATTTAACTGACGGCCATTTGACCCTGTCGACCATCCGGTGTCAACCTATTGACTGTCTTTCTAGAATCTAGACACTGTAGATCTTCCATCCATGTATTGTACTAAACATATCTGAGGCAGCTATTTTGTGTGCAGAACAAATTATTTAGAAAGGAGTCAATACATTTCCTAGGAACTAATGACACCATTGGGCGACTTGACTAATATTATGACTAATACTCATGAAAACTGACTTCTATTTATTAGTACATATCCCTAGTACCCTAATGGTAATGGTCAAAAAATAAATATATGTGGTGATTGGTGCACTTTAAATTCAAAAAGTCTGTATACAGTACCTTATTGTTACTCTTTTAAGCCAATATTATATTAAACATCTTTTTTTAATATAGCCAAATGTGTTTAATCTCAGGACGCCGTATTGATTTGTTTGTGCTATTAAACATTGGCCAACTGTGCAACAAATTTAAAAATAACTATTGCAGCTACAGGCGTGTCCTCTGGAGTGGCTGCATCTGAATAGACCCATAAAATTAATTGTGCTATTTATGTTTGTTGATTGTTATAATTTTTATGTAATAACCTTTGGAAAGCAGAGAAAAATAACTGTTTTAAACGTAATTTCTAAGGTCATTTTGGTCAGCTTTATTTACCTATAAATGTATTGTTTTAATTACCCGCTGCTGGCTTGTCTCCTTTGAATGTGCAGCTCTAATTTCCAAATAGCATACCATATACAAAATAATAATAATAATAATAGTAATAATAATAATACATGTATTTAGCCATGAGTGTATGGACCCCAGTATTCAGTTAAAAAAATAACACTTAAACAGTTGGTTTTTTCCCCCCGTTTTTTTACACATTAATAAAAAAAAATATATGATTGGCTGAGTACATGGACAGCATATTCACATCCATTTTGTGTAACCCGATTAGTTGACTCTCTATATTTTATAGTGGTCACACACAGGGAGATCCTGGCGCTCATTCTGAATACTGAACAGGCTCAGTTTCTACCTTGAATCAGGGGCATATTAACGCCCGAGGGAATCTATGTGCAGTGGGCTCACTCCTCTGAGCAGCGGGGCCCCCCCAAGTCCCGCATCTTACCTTGTGCCAACAAGCGAGTCCCTCCTAATCCGCGGCACCATCTTCGCAGTTATATTTGGGAGGATGGTGCATACACACAAGAGTGCAAAGGATCTGGCACAGTGTCTGAGTCTTTGCTTTCACTGCGCGGTGACATCTTCCTGAACATGTCACTGGGAAGATGGCACCGCGGAGGAGATGGGACCAGCTTTTCGGTACAAGGTAAATATATAATGGGCTCAGAAGGGAGACCAGGTACTAATTACCCGGGCCTGGGCTTGATAGAGGGGCCCGGTGGGGGCCTGGGTCCACTGCCCTCCACCTTACTTTTCAGCAGCCCAGCACATGTGATGGGTTGCAGTGGGACCAAAGAGACTGCTGCCGCTGAGCAGCAGCAGCAGTCTCCTCTACTCTGCATATGCGGAGGTGGGAGCGGTCACACTGATCGCGTCCCCCCTGGATTTGCCCCTGGCTGAGGGGCTTACAGCACCCCTCTTGTCGGCACACAGCGCCGCTGCAATTTTTTTCCTATGGGGGCATGGCCATGCCTCCCATGATTAGGCCATACACCCGAGTGTAATAGGGCCCGAGCCAGCTCTCTATGGATTTGGGTGCAGGGTTTGCTGAGCAGGCCCCCCCTGGACCAAGAGACCCAGGTGTACCACACATCCTGAACCCATTATAAATATGCCTATACCTTGAATACATACCAGAGTGGCTTTGGCCTCAAGAGATTGTTCCACCTTTTCCACATATGGGGAGGAGTTTGGGCCTCCTTAAGACCCTTTCAGTCCCATGTTGACTACTGTTTGGGGAGGTTGTTAATTATTAATTGAACATGTTACGTCAGTTCATTTGTGACTGCAGTGCAAGAAAAAATGGCTGCTCCACTTGTGATTTGCAGAGAAGAAGAGAAGCGTGCAGTGATTTGTTTTTTGTGGTCTTTGTGCACAGTCCATCCATGTTCACGAATGTTGAAAACATTGAGTGTGCACGTGAACTGATTGTGTTGGATAGACGAGTGATATCGGACTATCACCTGTTTGGTCCCCTGAAAGAAGCCCTAAGAGGACGAAGATTCACATTTGATGAAGAGGTGAAGACAGCGGTGCATTCGTGGCTCGCAGCTCAGCCCAGGGACATATTTATAATGGATGCAGGGTGTGTGGTGCACACAGGCTCCTGGGTACAGAGGAGGCCACACTGCACACCCTGCCCCCATACTTTCTAATGCTTACCTCTCCGAAGTCCCACGTCAGCTGGAGAGGCGCTACACAGAACACCTGGAAAATGGCCGCAGTGGTATCGTTAATGATATCCCCAGATTGAGCTGCATGTACAGCAAACTGGGGATATCATTTTCGACCCGCAGGAGCACGCATCGTTCGTCGGTGAGTGCATACACACTGGTCGATATGAACGATTTATCGGTGAACTATATCATTATCGTTCATATTAAAGTCAAATAATAGCTTAGCTTACTCTTCAATATTACTGGCCAGTCATGCATCCAGGACCATTAACATTACCTATATATATATATATATATATAAAACCTCCAGACATCTGTTTCAATTTGTTGGATCTTATCACTGAGAGACATTTATCTCTCATCACAATGTTTGTTAACCAATTCAATTTCTGAGGTAAAATACATGGAACTGACTGATTTATGTTATGATAAAATGTCACATAAACTAGAGTGAGTATATAAATCATAAATGAACAGATGGCTTCTAAAACCAGAAAAAATTAAAGAGTGGATACTAAAATACAAAGTTGTTTGCTGTCTCTCATTTATATTCATTTATTTTAATGAGCTACAATAAAACAAGTTTTATTGTCACATATAAATGTAGCTATAATCTGATATCATTCTGAAGGGCATACTCCTAGCCTCAATACGCCATGTGACGTGAGGCGCGACCCGGCTTGCGCCGAGCCTCTTTTTTGCATGCGAAAACACGCTTCTCAAGACTGCACTGATTTATTTGACATGTGACACTTGTATATTTGTGTCTGTATAACCAAACTTGGTGTAAGAAACAGCCACGCCCGCTGCATCATAGTACTTTGTATACCATACCTCCCAACATTTACAGTTGTTAAGGAGGGACAGGTCGTGCGCCTTCGGTGTGCGCGGCCGAAAAGGGGGTGTGGCTTAAGTAAAAGGGGAGGGGCTTATGGAAAACAGGGCGGAGCCTCATGGCTTTTCCCCGTTTTTGTCACTTTGGGGGTGTGCCCAGCACTCTCCGAGATGATGGGCAGCCCCCAGGCTCTCCCTACACAAGAGAACAGATGCCGTGCACATGTGCACGGCATCTGTTCTCCTCCTGCACACCCGCTGTTCTGCTATGCAGGGCAGCGGTTTGTACTCTCCCAACTTCCCCTCCACCGCGGGGGACACTGCGGCCTGTGGGTGGGACAGCGGGACAGTGACGGAAAAATGGGACTATCCCGCTGGAAGCGGGACAGTTGGGAGGTATGGTATACTAAAATGCGTAAATATTTAAACAAACATAAATGTGTGGCAAATTTTATCGCTTGTCTGTCAGTTACTATCGTTTCACAACCGCAAACTACCGGCAAGTCATTGCTACTCCTATGGGAGCAACAGTGGTACTAACATGAGCAAATGTATGTTTTGTTGTGTCTAGTCACTGCAATGTAATAGGTAACGCTGTCTCCAGGGGTAGATGGTGGTTGTTTATAATGTAACAGGAAGTAAACAACACCAAAAGTCATTCTGCAGATAGTTTTAGTAGGCAAGAAAATGATACAGCAACAAGATAAATCCTAGTCTTTCCGCATCTAACAATTTAGTGCTTCTGTAAATATGGGAAACCACATGTGGAACTCTCAAACACAAATATTACTGGCAGATCAGTCTCACTTGCAGCAAGCCAAATGTATCTCTTTGTCAGGCTTGCCTACCCTCCCGATTTGATCGGGAGCCTCCCGAATATCAGCAAGCCTCCCAGCTGCCGCCTCCCCGCCTCCCCCGGACTAGTACTAGAAACCCCTGCAGTGGGGGGCCCGATGATGCGATTTGCGCTGAATCGCGTCATCGTGGCGCTGCCCCCTGCTTCACAATGCCTTTATTTTCGGCAATGTGAAGAGGGGCTGGGCCAAGATGATGCGATCGCGTGGTCACGCCCTGACCCTGCCCCCATATGGAGTCAGTGCCCGGCCACGCCCCCCGCTGTATGCAGGCATTCAGCTCCCTCTCGGAAGGAGGGAGCTGAATGTCAGCAAGTATGCTCTTTGTACATGCTTCCTGTTACTTTCCTCAGGTAGTGAGACTCTATTTACTAAGCAGTGTTAGGAGACAGAGTGAAAAGTGATAAGGTGCCAGCCAATCAGCTTCCAACTGTCATCTCACAGGCTGTGTTTGAAAAATGACAGTTGGGAGGTGATTGGCTGGCACCTTATCACTTTTCACTCTGTCTCCTAACACTGCTTAGTAACCAGACCCCTCACTCACTCTCTAGCACACCCTTATATTAAGCAGGTGCAAATACTAATCTGGATGGAAGGCCAGAAGACATGAAATGGGCTCAAGAATGGAGCGCATCCTGTCTCTCCATTCACTCCATGGAACCCGCTTATACTAGATCAGTGGTTCTGAAACTCGGTCCTCAGGACCCCACACAGGTCACATTTTCCAGGTCACCCAGCAGGTGCACAGGTGTAATCATTACTCACTCACACATTTCAAAAGATTCACATTTTAAGGTGGAGCTAATTATTTCACTTGTGATTCTGTGAGTAGACCTGGAAAACATGCACTGTTTGTGGTCCTGAGGATCGAGTTTAAGAACTTGTGTACTAGAGCAAAGCCTATTGGAAGGTTGTCTTTCAATTATAGTGCACAATTTCCCTGAGTTTAAAAAGCATACGATAGAACCCTAAGACACACATACAGGGAACATGTGCTCCCTCTCTCGTTGGGCCCCCAGATGAGGCCAAGCCAGGTCAGTAAATTAATTCCCACCTCTCTTTGGCTGCACCTGACTCTTGCGATTTCCACTGCATTCACCACTTACCACAGTCCTATGTACCTACGGTAGAGGGGCTTTGGAGAGTACAGTTAATGAGAGGCAGGTTTCCTAATACGAACTGGTGGCACTGTGTGGCATAATATAAACTGGAGGGCTCTACACTGTAGCATACTGTGAACTACGTTACTACTACGGGGTATAAAATGAACAACTGCTGCAGAGAGAGGTGTCTCTATAGCAAGGGCAGACTGGGCCGGGTGGCATATTTCTTTGCTGGTGCTCGACCAACAGTGCAGCTGAACATTATCTGAGGTTGCTGCCTATGTGTAGCCCACGTCATTTACTGCCTGAACGTGAAAAAGCTGCAGGTGAGAATTGATTCTACAGGGCTACAATAGCCTGGAGGAGGCTGAGCCTACTGTGTCAAGCGGTGGGGACTCAAATAGTCATGTGTCCCCACTACGGTAGAACTTATTTTCCCTTCATGCTAAGGACCTGGAAGTGACGTGCAGTGAGGGCGGAAGTGCAATTCCATGCCTATAAAGTCCACCTAAAGAAGAAACTTGAACGCTCGCCACAAGTTTATATTTCCCCTCTATGACCACGTGGATGGTAGGGAATGACGTTGGACAGTAGCTGATGACGTCAGGGTCCTCTTCGTGAAGGGTATCTAGCCACTACCCTACTACTACATCTCTGAATAGAAAAAATTATTCAAACATTTATTGTTCAGATAATGGTGAGATTATTACTATTCTTTATAGTTTTATTTATAAAGTGGAGAGGAGATAAAGTACCTACCAATCAGCTCCTAACTATCATTTTTCAAAACGCAGTCTGAAAAGTAGCAGTTAGGAGCTGAATGGGTAGTACTTTATCTCTCTTCACTTTATCTCTCTCCAAGCTTTGATAAATCTCCCCCAAAGTATTTTTTTGTTTTAAATATTTACTTATCTAGTCTCCTGCAACTGCTGGGAGACTCCCAAATATGTGTGGAGTCCCCCCAGCTCCCCTGAACAGTAGGTGATCCTCCTGCACTCCATCCTCATCATAAGTCATTAGAATCTTGTCTCTGGGATTCTCCCAGAGAGGAGATAACAAGTGAGTGTAGGCAGGTGTGCTTTAGTTCAGGAATTCCCAACCACGGTCCTCAAGGTACACTGTGGGGCATATCCAATAGCTATTTCCCCGCGTCATTGGACCGGGACTCCTGCGCGAGAACACACTGATTCCGCGAGAACTGCGGAATCTGTGTTATACCCTCTCGCACGAGGCCGAATAGGGTGGTTTCATGCTGATTTTATCACGCACCTACATGAGTTGCAAGGTAAAGCCCGACAGCAGGGACTTGCTCGCGGGGTCTCGGGGACACCCGCGCGTGGAATCCCCGCTAATTGAATCCCGACCAGCGTGACAGTTAGCCGTGGGGCTAATTGGATATGCCCCTAACAGTCCCAATTTTAAGGATAGCCATACTTGAGCACAGTTATTTTGCTTCATGGATATCACTAAAACCTGGACTGTTGGAAGGTTGGGAAATACTGCTTTAGTTGTACTAAAAATATTTTATTGATAAATAATGGTCAATTAGTGGCTATAATTAAATTATCCTTTTTGTCAGAGAAAGATTCAGCAGCGGGCGCAATGCTGATATTCATTCAGATCGAGCGATTATTTGCCATTGCGCATGCGTGTAAGTCGCACTGTGCACACGCTGCGATTGCTTTTGCGATTACATATGAACAGAGTATCCATTCTCAAAACGAGTGTCATGTGGTCAGCGTTTGGGGGAGGTAACGGGGGTGGGTAGCTAAATGCAGGCATGTCTGACCATTTAAACACCATTTCATGGGCAGCATGAGATCGCTCTGCGTGTGAGGAGAGCTGCAGTGTTTGCGGCTGGTCAGACTTGCTGTACATGCTGCGTAACTGCTTGAAGTGCGTCGATGGTACCGATGTTTATGCAAGCGTTTGTCATTGGGCGCATATGAGAAGGCAGCAGTGGTCTTCTTTATGCCGGCTGTGCTTTATCTGGCACTAGCATATTTTCGCCACTGTATTCCAAGTGAAATCGCAGCTGCGATCGCATTCGCATCATCTGCTGAATCAGGCCCTCTATAGGGTAAACCACTTTTGAAGCATGGGTGCTGGTTATAGGCCAGTGTGTGTGCTTGCCCCCCGTGCTAAAACTTTCCAGCCAGCGCCTGCCCTTTAGAAGCACAGGGGGCAAATAAAGTTCTCGTAATGTCACTGTCCATCCGTAATCGTTGGGCTTGATTCAGCAAGGATCGCAGTTGCTAATACACATGCAATCGACTGCGCATGCGTATGCATCGCAGTGTGCGTGCGCGAACTAGCCACTGCGATCGGGATTGCGATCGCGGTGACTATGCAGACCCATTGCAGAGTGATTGACAGGAAGTGCCATTTGTGGGTGGTGATGGGGGGAGGGGTGATTGGTGAAACGCAGGCGTACCAGTGCATTTGAACGTCGTCGCATGGGCGTGCATAAATTAACCACTGCGATGCTGTACGCAACCTGAGGACTCATAGCGTGAGATGAAGTTAGCAATTTCTGAGTAAGATCAGGGCTTGTGCAAGTGTGCGTGAGGCTGCGATGGTACTCGATTGAACCGATGGTTTCACAGTCTTGCTAAACATTACGGATGTGTGTAAGGTAAAGTGGGCGTCCTTAGGTTTTGCTAAGGCCGCATTGCGATTGCAATAGATTAGCATACTATCGCAGTTAAACTGCGTGAATAATCGCTATTGCATTAGCAGTTGCAATCCGTTGAATCAGGCCCTGAGTATTTAGTTTGCACATCACAATTATCGATAATCATTAAGTACAGCTAAAATCCCAGAATAATTAACATGTAAATCATTATCATCATCCTCCTCACTAAATTACATTATTTTGAATATTGGAACTGCCATCTAATTTACAGGTTTTGTATGTTTCTGCACAAGGAGACTTTGGCCCTCATTCAGAGCCACTCGCTAGCGGCACATCTGCGCATGCGTACGGTTTTTAGTACGCATGCGCGAACCAGTCAGTGCGGCCGAAAATCATTTGTACGCAATATAGCGAGTGCCTGCTATTTTGAGTGACAGAATGAGGCGTATGTGGGTGGTAACAGGGGAAGGTGCTTGAAAACGGGGAGTGGAGATCCGTTCGTAGGCGTGCTTAAAGGTCAAAACGGGCGTTTTATGGGTGTGCATAATTAATACAGCAGCGTCATTGACCACGTCACTTGGTTTTTTTTAACTCAGAACTGCTCGCAAAATAGCGGTTGAAAACACCAACCACAAGAATAGCGAGCATTTCATACGCTGTACGATGTACTCGATTAATCTAATAAATAGCGGACATGACGTATGGTGCGTGCGGCCAGGGGGCGTTTTTATCAAATAAACGAGCGCATGTTTTGCTCGCTCGTTCAGACTTAGAGGTGTGAACAGACTGCAATTTGCGAACGGATCATTTGAATAGCCACCCCTTGTTTTTGAACGGACGACCGCAAATAGCGAACGGCTCTGAATCAGGCCCTTAGATCCCTCTTCATATATTGGGCCGGAAATGGCGTTCCCAGTTTTGTTACATTGATTAATATTATTTCTTATATTGTTATTTATAAGATACTGAAATATTAGGCATTGTGGACAAATGAGGGGATCATGACATGTCACAAATTACATACAATAGCTCAGTGATTCCCAACCTCAGTCCTCAAGGCACAATAACAGTCCTGGTCAGTCCATGATTGTGCACAGATGGTTAAATCAATATAACTGAGGTACTAATTAAGGCCCTCATTCAGAGCCGTACGCTCTGAGCAGAGCGCACGCTCTGAATGAGGGCCGGCCTCCATGAAAATGGAGCGTCCTCCCGGAAGCTCGTATAGCTGTGGGTCACCACCCACAGGCTATACGAGCGTGCAGTTTGATGGCCGCGATGGTCTTGACCATCGTGACCATCGAAACTGCGAGCCAGAGCCTGCGGTTGAGGTTTTCAACTGCAAGGCCCGGAGTGATTTTGGCTCTATCAGAGCCAAAATCACTCCCACTGACATCACTAGAGATGTCAGTGGGCCGGCTTCTGACGGGAGGCACGCCCCCGGCACGCCTACCAAAGGGGGCGTGCTGTCAATCAACATCGACAGCACGCCCCCTTTGATCAGACACAACGAGCGAAGGACTTTCCTTCGCTCGTCGCGTCTGGCGCATGCGCACGACGGAGCTCCCTCCATCGTGCGCATGCTCAGTCCAGAACATCGACCCACTTGCGAGCGGACAGCCGCTCGCGAGTGGGTCTGAATCAGGCCCTAAGTCACTTGTGCTCAAGTATGGCTATCCCTAAAACCTGAACTGTTAGTGTGCCTTGAGGACCGTGGTTGGGAACCCCTGTAATAGCATATACAGAAGGTCATGCTCAAATTAGCTTAGAATCCAAAAAGTGGGCACTAGCGTAGCCAACCTTTGACACAAGGGGAAATTGAGATGGTAAAATAGGCGCAACAAAGCACATTCTAAGCATTGACTATTATGCTGCAGTAAGTACATCCCAATTAGCCCAAAAATATGACAGGTGTATATTGTTAGACACATTGCGGGTCACACATGACACTAACATAATAATACTAGTATAATATGCAGAAGACTGACAATCTCTCACGCTATTCTCTCTTCTGCAGCAGCACATACACTTACCTGCTTAAAGCAAGCTGCTTTCCTTTAATCTCCCGAGGACTTTCCTCTCCCCCAGGAGTCCTGTCCTGTTAGGGTGAGGCAGCTGTCACAGAGTCTGAGAGCCAGTCTCACTGTCCATGTGCGTCATCAGTGTCCTCATAGCTGCTGCTGCTCTGCTCAAGTCGGGACAACTAATCTTTAGACCATACTTGCCTACTTTTGAAAAAGTATTTCAGGTAGATTGTGAAAGCAACACCTATGAGCGCGGCGGTAAAGTGGGCGTGTGCTACATCTGAGAGGCGTGCCATAACATTGATGTATAGTGAGATCTACATGTTGATGAAAATACACTGATACTTTTCAGAAAATGCTTGTAGCCTTAGTGATCATTGTGCCGTATAACCAATGCAGGGAAATTACAGTATACTAATGATCTCATATGAATGTATATATCTCTAGAGTTTCTTTTTGTATATAACAGCGTCATAATGGGGGTAAGGTGCAATGAGGGAGATTGCTAGACTCTTCAGGGAGTCAGGGAGATTGCTACTATTTCAGGGAGTCTCCCTGACAATCAGGCAGAGTTGGCAAGTATGCTTAGACTTTTCCCCCAATATGAATGACCTGTTGTCTTAACATCACAATCACTTCTTAGGCGGGTCATACACGGGGCGATTTTGAAAACGTACAACACCTCGGTACATTTTCAAATGCAGCCCGATGCATTGCATGCTGCTGTGAATGGTAAACGATGCATCTTACAAGATGCTTCAGTTACCTATTTAACAGCATGACGGATCGCAGATCTTCTGGTTTTTCCATAAGATCTACGATGCCGATGTACGACGGTGGGGACGCGCATCGCCGTCGTACAGCATGCCAAACCACACACGATTGATCGTTGCGATCGATTGAAATCGTGCACCTCGTCTTAAAAATCTTACCGTGTATGGGCCGCCTTACATGGAGAAATATTAGGGAAGGGAAAACGGGAGACTCTGAGCACTGGTGCCAAATAAATTAAGATAAAGGTAGAATTACTCCAAATTACTACAGATGCAAATGCAGATAGTAGTATCAGGGATATATTATTTTTATGGAGGTGCACCCTTTAGAGTAAGAACAGCATATAGAAAAAGGGAAAAGGAAAGAAAGTACTCTCTTTTTTGGGGGCAATCTACCTTGGATAGTAAAACTTTACTTTTAATGTTTTTTCATAAAAGAATCATAGGAAACGAAAAACTTAAATTATAAACATACAATAATATACATACAATAAATTGCACAACGTTATATTAAAAAAGTGAACACTTGTATCATATCAAACAGCACATCAGAGAGTGGTCAAGATTTATGTCAATAGATTTAATAATCCAAGGTACCAATACCACAATACAAAATGTAAAGGAAACCATCCCTAATTGGTTCTGATGCAGCTGTAGCCAAGTTGAAGTTTTAAGTTTGTATGTATATTTTATACAAGGGAAAAATTATCCCAATATCTGTATTGTGCTTGTCTTACAGATATGAAAAGGCCCAAGCCAAGCAACAGTTCCCAACCACAAATAGTAACATATACAGACATTTTTATAGTAAGTGCCA
Source organism: Taudactylus pleione (assembly GCA_031769625.1). Classification (NCBI taxonomy): domain Eukaryota; kingdom Metazoa; phylum Chordata; class Amphibia; order Anura; family Myobatrachidae; genus Taudactylus; species Taudactylus pleione. Next base: position 23,579,421 of record JAUIMM010000113.1, on the reverse strand, counting down.
TAGGGTGAAAAAAATGTTAGATTTTATGATAATATGAGCAAATTTGCATATATTAATTGAAAAAAAATCTTCGGTCTTCCACTAAGCTTAAAGTTTATAGGCAATAAAAGCAATCAATTAAAGTTACAGGATATCAATCATTCCCCCGTGAGGAGACTGGCGCAGTATCCAGGCAAATACAATTCATCCAACAGAACACAAATCAGCTTCTCGTACAGGAGTTGAACACTTTATGCTGTCAACACATTTAAATTGCTGAGAGGAGGACAGATGTTCAGTCAAAAGCTCCCCATTCAAAATTTTCCTCCAGATGCAAGAGCAGCTACCTACATTCCTTACCGAGCTGTCATTTATACACATAGGACTCCCGCCAACTTCCATGCAGTTTCCTTATTTGTTTTACAGCTATATAAATATGATTGTCTCTGATGTCTATGATTAGTTGTTAGCATACACCAGCAATTCATACCTGCCTACTCTCCCGAAATGGCCGAGAGCCCCCCAAAAATTGTGTGTCACTCTTGGCCCCCCGAAAGAGTGGGCAAGTCTTCCGGCCGGTCCACCCACCCGCCCCCCACAACGGCATCCGCCCCCACCCGGTAATCTCGGCATTGTGTAGCGGGGGTGGGGCCGCAATGACACGGTCACGTCCCCTCTCCGTCCACAAAACCGCATCACGCCCCCCTGCTGTGCCCAGTTGGCTGCCTTCTCCTGGAAGAGGCAGCTAGATAGTCGGCAAGCCTGCAGCAATTGTGTTTAGTAGGTTAGGTACAAAATATCAACATGGTCATAATGTCGACGTTGACTATGTCCACATTCATCATGCAGACAGTGCTGAAATGTCGATATGTCAACATTTCTACCTGGTGACTCAGCGGCGACTTACCTTCTCCTGGCGTCTGCAGTGGCGTCTTCCGGATCTTGGCAGTCATGTGACCGTCACTTCCGGGTCACAGCTCTGATCCTCCGGCGTTCTGTATTTCTCCACTATTCCTAACCCTCCCTCTAGTGCCCAACCCCCCCACTGCAACTCCCCCCACCCTAACTCTAACCTTGCCCAACAGCCTAACCCACCTGCCCTTAGTCAACCCTAATGTCAACATTCTGACAATGTAGACATTTCCTCTGTCTACATACTGAGAATGTCGACCTGTTGCACGTCGACATTTTAACAATGTTGATGCCATAACTGTCGGCATAGTTGTGTCGACATTATAAATGTTGACATAATTACTATCGACCTTGTGACTACATCCCGTGTATAGTAACAACATAGTATAATGATTTGCTGTAACCCATGGCATCCAACTAAATGCCAGCTTTCATCAGTCCTACCCATCTACATTTTTAAGAGCTCATAGCTGATTGGTTTCTGGCACACCACAGATAGAACATCTCTGCACTCTATCATTTTATGCACTAATTGCATAACTGCATTCAGGGCCATAACTAAGGGTGTGTGAGCGGTGCCGTCTCCAAGGGCATGCAGCCTAAAGAGCCGACTGTCAGGCAGTGCTATACAGTACTTCCTGGTGTCGGTAGCCCCACCTACTAAGCGTGACATCATGACATCACATGATAGGGTGGCAGGGCCGGCACAGGCCAGCACACGCTGCATTACTATTACCAACATCCATTAGCTCACATTGGGTTAATTTATCAAACAAGGTTAATCACTTCCTGTAATATTATTCTCCATATAATGAAAAGGGGAAAAGATATTCAGGCTCTTTATTTACTTATATGAAGGCAGAGTCAGGCCCTTCTGTCCTGTGTAAAGTCGGCACACAAGCTATTACTTCTACTGCACCATTATTGCATTACTAGGTCAGCCAGCAACACAACTGGAACCACACTCACTGGCTAATAAAGAGCATGGATAATGATATTGTAATTAAATGAAAAAGATGTGTGAATTTATCAAGACACACATACCTGCCAGGCCCAAAGTTTCTACTCTATTAAATGTCAGTTTTCATTGACAATATCAAGCTGTGTTTTAAAGGTCCTGGATTACATAACTTATGGTTTAATTAAAACTTAGAGAAAAAAGTTCTTCATTGAGAAATATTTCAGTATTTTAACTTAACAGTGATTCTCCCAGCTTTTGCCTTTTTCAATTTACATTAATATGAAGGATAATTAATTAATTAATTAATTTACAGTTCTTTATATTAAACAAAAATGAATTTTCCACATATGGAGGGGATCGAATTGTCAGATCTCCCCTAAATTAATGTGGTAAGTTTGCAAGCGAAAAAAATGCATTATCAAGTGCAGATTTTATTATGAAAACCTATGTGTAGAACTCTGCTTTTTGCTGTTTTGGAAAGGAGGATTAATACAAGAGTATTTTCAAGAATAAAACACTTTTTGACAATTTGATATGTTAGAATGAGCGAAAAGAGTAATAGTGTTTTCTCAAAATGCAATGTCTTCTGAAAGAAACAATGTATCATTTGTGTGGGCACTGTATAGAAAAATTACTGATGTTAGCTTGATGCTTTGAAATCATCGACGGTTGATGGCCATCCCTAATTTATTAATCTTTTCCTCCAACAGTTTCTTAAGTGTCATATTTTGATATAAAAAAATTAAATAATTGGTTCCCTTCTATATTTTCTGTATTTGATTAATTTTTACTGAGATACTATTTAAAGTAGCTTCTGGGCTAATTTTATAGACTAGACCAGTGGTTCCCAAACTTTTTAGCATCATGGCGCCCTAGAGTATCAGCATTTTTTCCATGGCACCCCTGGGGCAAAAGTTTCTTATTGAGAAATTCAGCAAAACTTAAATGAAGTAAATTGTGCTTATAAGTCACACTTGGGTTCAGTCACGGGGTGGTTGACTTTTTTTTGTCCACATATTTTTTGACAGGCAAAACCAGTGCTGACTTCTACCAATCACACTGACTAAAGAGAATTTTATTTGTACTGGACCTCCAACCCAAGGCACCCCTTGCAAATGTACTGAGGCACCCCAGGGTGCCACGGCACCCAGTTTGGGAACCATTGGATTAGACAATCTCTCTATTAGGAGGTCAGGCTGTTACCAAAATATCTGAGAAAATCTACAAATGCATTATCTGTCCTTACATTGAGGGAGGTGACAACTTGTGGAAAGGATCAAATTATTAGCATTGTCCTTGATAACAGACATGCCTGTGAAAATATTATTTTAGTTGTCTACCTCAAACATTAAACAAATTAAGTCTTTTTATTATCCTGTTTCTATGTAAATTTGAAATTCCATTCAGCTTCTCCACTAATTTATAATTGGGATTTGTAACTTGAAACAAATTTAGGTTGCCTCTTATCTCCTCTTGGCTCTCTTTAATCTAACTATAGAACTGTAATGTGCTTTACATATATCTTTACGTATATAACACAGACTAGCAATAGGTACCAATATCTGATGTCTTATTATCTGTTGATGCTTTGTTGGTATATGTAGGTAACACTAGCCTCTATATTGGAGATATTATGAGGAGAATGAATAATTTTAAGTCATCTGTGGTTTATAAAGTACTTGGAGAATTGTGATAGATTTTGGGCCTGATTCAGCACGAATCGCAATAGTGATTACGCACGCAGTCTCAAGATATGTTAATGTCAGCGATCGCTATGCCGTGTACGCAGCCTAACATAAGGACGCCCACCTTACCTTACACACATCCATAATACTTAGCAAGACTGCGAAACCATCGGTAAAATCGTGTACATTCGCAGCCTCACACACACTTGCACAAGATCTGACCTTACTCAGAAATTGCAAACCTCATCGCATCGCAGTGCAAGCCCAAGCTGCGTATGGCATTACAGTGGCTATATTATGCACGCCCCTGCAACTGCGCTCAAAGGCACTGGCACTGTTGTGCTTTCCTTACAGAAAATTTCATTAGTTATATCCAGTTAATGGCTGAATATTATGTATTTACTTATACGCTGTCATTTTTTATTTCTAACCAATAAAATTAGATACAGTACATTTAGTGTTAAATGAATACAGCAGGGAAAATGACCTTGAATATACATAAAGGGTTTTTTTAAGCTCACAAAGTGCAGTTACCAAAGTAAGAATGCTATAAAACTTCTACATCAGTTTGATATATATTTAGTTGAAGGTCACAGAGTAATTGTTATTCCTTACAAAGACAGATTAAATGTGATTAGAAGACATCAAAGAATTTGCCTTTTGAGGGTAACCTAAAGTGGGCATAATTTGTAAGGTTTAATGAAATAAAGGGATTATGAAATTGTCCGAATAAATTGATGTTGGCTAAAGAAAATATAAACTTGAAATTGTCCGTAAAACAAATTGATTATTTGTATTTTTGTTATAATTTAAATCTTCACCAGATTCAGGACTTACTAAAAATGCCGAAATTGATTATTGTTTGAATTTTCTTCTTCATAAGATAAGGATATTGCATGTATATAACTATTTGAGATCAGTTATCATCAGGGCTGGATTAAGGATTGTGGGGGCTCCAGGACGACTAACTTGTGGGGGCCCCTATCAATAAAACTGTCAATAAAATATGCTGGCAATGTTAAAGTATAAAGTATAACGTGTAAATACTTCCAGCACCACAATTGTAATAATTACACTGTACTCGATGTTACCGATGGTTTTGCAGTCTTACCAAGTATTACGGATTTGTGTAAGGTAAGGTGGGTGTTGCGCTGCGTCTGCATAGCGATCGCAGTGGATTAGCATATCATCGCAGTCAGACTGCATGCGTAATCGCAGCCATGATCGCAGTTGCAATATGTACTAAATTAGGCCCATAGTTAATTTATTTATGCATAGCAAAATGAATAACAAAATAAAGAATATATAATAAATCTAGCCCATTTTATAATGTTTATAACTAAGCGACCAAGACATTTGATTTTCCTGAATGGGAATAGTAAATATTTCAGGTGGCTTAATTGCTTAATTAAGTGTTAATTATAATAGCATTAAACATTTTAATGCCTATTAGAAATCCATAAGGCCTGCACAATTGAAAGAGGTAGAGGTCACCAACATTAGTTTTACATTTTTTTTTTTTTACTAGATAATCAACTATTTGCCCTCACGTTTCATCATCAAGTCAAATTGTATTTCTGATGTGGTTTGAGTCAAAGGATACATTACGCTGAATGAGTATGTACTCTTGATGTGCTTCTCATGCATTAGCTAAAGCTCCATTCAATTCAGTGGTGTCATGCTGATTGCACCAAAAGCACATAACAAGGGCATACGCACATTTTTCTGCAATTAGCATAAAGCCTCCAGACAAGGGCATTGCCAGAACTTTGTGGGCCCCATAGCAACATTTTGAAGGACTCCCCTCTCCAATGCTTCTAGAGAGACACACCCTCTCTCAACAGTGGCTGTTCATTTTATGCCCCATAATATTGTCCTAGTTAATTTTATGCCCCATAGTAGTGTCTTAGGACCTGACTCATTACGGATCGCAACTGCGATCGCGGCTGCGATTACGTACACAGTCTGACTGCGATGATATGCTAATCCATTGCAATCACTATGCCGCCGCAGCACTACACAGGGACGCCCACCTTACCTTACACACATCCATAATGTTTAGCAAGACTGTGAAACCATCGGTAGCATCGGGTACAATCGCAGCCTCACGCACACTTGCCCAAGCTCTGACCTTACTTAGGAATTGCTAACCTTGTCACACGATATGAGTCCTCAGGCTCTGTATGGCATCGCAGTGGATAATTATTTCACACCCCTGCAACGGCGTTCGAACGCCTTGGCACGCCTGCATTTTGCAGACCACCACCCACAAACGGCACTTTCTGTCAATCACTTTGCTATAGGTCTGCATAGTCTCTGCAATCGCAATGGATGGTTCGCGCATGCGCACTGTGAAGCATGCTCAGTACGGAAGAATCGGCCGATTGTGTGCGTATTAGCAGTTGCGATCCTTGCTGAATCAGGCCCTTAGTTCATTTTATGCCACACAGTGTCAACAGTTCATATTATGCCGTGTTATATCGCCCTAGTTCATAATATGTCACATTGTAGTGCTGCCAATATACTTTATGCCATAGAGCACCTCCAGTTCACATTATGCCACCGGGGACAGGAATCAACCCGCTCCTATATTAGGGGGATATTTTCTAAATCCAGGAAATTCCACTTTGGGTGGAGATCTTGTTATTTTTCGCCCACTGTCCTTTTCTGGGACAGTCCTAATCTCTGAGCTCAAACCCTGTCCCCCAACTTCACAAAGGCTTTAATCAAGGAGAATCTCCTCTCCGGCAGTGCTGAGCTCGCTGATTAGCTCAGCTGTGTCTGTGAGCCTAAAGCTGGAGTGCAGGAGATGTATAATATCAATTTGGAGCTTTACTGAGAGTGAGAGACAGAGATCACTACTGACTGGTCCCGCTTTTTAGGCTGGGCAATGGGCCTGACCAAGTTCCATAGCACATAATTTCAGTAACTTGGGAGACAACTATATGAGCTGGGTCCGGGGCACCTAAGCCTCTAGGCCCCTTAGCAATGTCACCCCCTTCACCCACTATAGCTATGCCCATGCTTCCAGTTCACTAATTAACTAAAAACTATTGAATCTTGAAGCAAATGAATAAAACCTCTATACAGGGGAATTTCAGGAGAGGTGCAGTCTCCGTGCAAGCCCCCCTCTATCACTGGTGCATGTCCCCAGTAGACTCTGCCACTGTGCCTCCAAGTCTCTAATCAAACCCATTCTCAGTACACAAACCACATTCTGCAATATTACTTCCTGCTCTTTGTCTATCGATATATGTATAGCATGTCAGTTACCTGACAGCTATTTATCCTTGTGCTTATATGTTTGTTAAAAGAGATTATTATTCACTGCTTTTGCAAGCGGCCAGGTGATGGTCACGATGTTCTCGACCATCGGGCTTGCGATGAGACCCTTGTGGTAGGGTCTCGTCTGCCGCAATAGAGCCGCCCCCAAACGGCAGGTGTTCCTTCGTGAAACGCCACCGTTTGCACAGCCACCCCCCTCCCCGCCTACAAAACTGGGCGTGCTGTCAATCAATATCGACAGCCGCCCCATCTTGTAGTGAGCCCAGGAGCGGCGGAGCTGCCGTTGCTCGCTGGGGCTCACGCATGCGCACACCGGAGACGGCTCAGGCGTGGACATGTGCAGTGGGGGACCGTCAACCCGCTTGCGAGCGCTGTGCGTTCGCGAGCGGGTCTGAATCAGGCCCTGTATTCCGTATCACTTGACTCAAATTCACTTCAACATGGCTTCTCTCAATAAAAATACATATTTAATAGACACAGACACTTAACATATTTAAAACACACATATCATATAGCAAGTATGCAAATGTATTATAATAAAAAAAATTCTACATGAAAAATGCTTGAAATAATACCTCTTTTAGCTGCAATATTCAATTTAGTAGTATTTATAAATGGTTACCCATAAAAGCCCAAGTCTGTCATCTCACTAATCAGAGAGGCTAATTACAGTCTCCTGCGTGTTTGAGAGATAGATACAATGTATAAAGTGCTCAGTTGAGATAATTACTTTGTTTCCTTAATCAGCCTGTATACATGGGTTCAGATCACAAAGTTCTTAATGCAGTGCGTTGACTCACCGCACTGGTCTTTGTCTATGGTGTGCCAGACTCTACGTGCCTTTGCTGTAAACCCGTGCTTGTGCTCCAGACCATGGCTCATTATGCCTTATTGAACCTGAGATTATAAACTCCAGCCTCAGCTTGTATACTCATTCTGAACATGTGCCCATGACCCTGACCTCACTTCTGCTTGACCACTCTTCTGCCTACTTACTGTGGACCTCATTCAGAGCCGATCACAAAATGCGAGCACTCGCTCTGAATGAGGGCGGCCGCAACTAAAAGATGATCCGGTCTCCTGGCCGCTCGCTAGGCTGTGGGTTACCACCCACAGCCTTAACGAGCGACCAGGATAATGGTTGCAATGGTCAAGACCATCGCAACCATCGGGGCTAGTGACGAGACCCTTGTGGTAGGGTCTCGTCTGCCGAAAGCCCAGAGAGCTTTCGGCTCTAATAGAGCCGGAAGCTCTCCCACTGACATCACTGGTGATGTCAGTGGGGCCGCCCACAAATGGCAAGCATTCGCTTGGGAACGCCTCCATTTGTGAAACCACCCCCCCCCCACCACGCCTACAAAACGGGGCGAGCTGTCAATCAACATCGACAGCCATCCCTTTTGTAGTGAGCCCCGGAGTGAGAGAATTTCTCTCTCGCTCCGGGGCTTGCGCACGCACAGTGCGGCCGCTGCACGTGCGCACAGCCAAACATCGACCCGCTTGCGAGCGGGTCTGAATGAGACCCAGTGTACTGTGGTCTGTTCACCCATCTAGTTACATCCAAGGAGTAGCTAGAGGGCTGTGACCTATGGGCTCCCGTCAGCAAAGCCCATGCCACTTACACTGGTACCTGGTGAAGACTAGTGGGTTTCTTATACTCTGTAGCTCTACACTGCAAGTCCAAATACAACTCATGATAAGGTTTCACAATCTAGTATTCTATAGCGTTTTATAGAATACAGTGCTAGCTTGTGACACCTTATTATAAGTTGTGATAGCTTATCATGAAATGTTTTATTCATATCACCCCAAGCCTCTATAAGGACACATCTGTGTGTGTAATCCTGCTTATGACTCCACTCTTCCCAGCCTCTCAAATTTGCCCCTTGTATTAATTTCTCCGGAAGCTTACAGTAAGATACATGTGCAGTATGACTTTTTCTGTGTACACTGTAACAATGGATTTTTTAAATTATTATTTTGAGGGAACTCAGGGTCTGATTCAGACCCGGTCGCAAGCGCTGAGCGCTCGCAACCGGGTAGATGGTGGCCCACAGCGCATGCGCATGACGGAGCCGGCTCCATCGTGTGCATGCGCGAGACCCGGCTAGCGACGGGCACTCCGTCGCTCCGGGTCTCGCTCTGTCACTCAACATCGACAGCTCGCCCCCTTTGGTGGGCGGGCCGGGGGGGGGGGGTGGCTGCCCAAACGGAGGCGTTCCCATGAGAATGCCTGTCGTTTGGGGGCGGCCCAACTGACATCACAAGTAATGTCAGTGGAGAGCTTCCGGCTCTGTTAGGGGCTTGCGGCCACGAGACTCTACCACAAGGGTCTCGTCGCAAGACCATCGCGACCATCATCATGGCCACTCGCTGTAGCTGTGGGTGGTCACCCACAGCTATGCGAGCGGCCAGGAGGCAGTTCTAAAAAAAAAAGCCCGGCCCTGATTCAGAGCGAGCGCTCTGTCAGAGCGAGCGGCTCTGAATCAGGCCCTCATTCCCTAGGTACTGTTATGTACTAGCAAATTATTGTTTAATATAGAGAATATTACTGAACGTCCCAAAGATATTTCCCATTTGATGTAAGCTTTGGTATTAAAGATAGCAACAAAATAAGGCTGAAATTAGCATATACTATAAGCTTTTCTACTACAAAACGTTCTTTGAGGTCAAGCACAGAAATTGTGATTAGCAAAATAAAACTATCTATGGGCCTGATTCAGCACAGATCGCAACTGCATCAGTGTACGCAGACGGACGATTTTTGCGCACTGCTCATGTGCATGAATACCTTACTGCGATCACAGTGACTACACAGACCCATTGCAGAGTGATTGACAGGAAGTACCGTTTTGGGGTGGTGACAGGGGGATGGTCGGTGAAAAACACAGGCGTGCCAGAGCATTTGAACGCCGTTACAGGAGCGTGGATAAATTGGCCACTGCGATGCCATGCGCAGCTTGGGCTTCCACTGCGTACCGGAAGGTTAGCAAGTCCTGAGTAAGGTCAGAGCTTGTGCAAGTGTGTGTGAGGCTGCGATGGTACTCCATGTTACTGATGGTTTCGCAGTCTTGCTAAGTATTACGGATGTGTGTAAGGTAAGGTGAGTGTCCTTATGTTGAGCTGCGACAGATTAGCGATCGCAGTGGATTAGCATATCATCGCAGTGGGACTGCGTGCATAATTGCAGCTGCGATCTGTACTGAATCGGGCCCAATATATGCAGTAACTGAAGTATTGGTGATCAAAATAAAACACAGTCACTTAAGATTTGAAAGCCTCAATTTCTTATGCATTCAATTAGGTTTTACTGTAATAAAGTAACTTGGGAAATGCTACTATAAACTTTGCTTCAGTAGAATCTAGTGCTGTAATAATTGTCATTTTATATACTGCTCTTCCTTTTAATAAATGTACTCCTGCAATAAAATGATTGCCTAGCTTGTAAAAAATAATGCAATTTTAATGTTTGCAATGCACGAAGCACCAGCATTTAGTTACTGCATGAGTTCTTTTAGACATGTCTCTAATATATTGTTTATGTATACTCATTTATTATAGTCTTTATTTTATAAAAGCTTACACAACCTAATGCATCACGTTAAGTCATTGCCAGACAGTAATAGATGGATCTAGAGGAAGAAATTGTGAAACCTCAAATTCACTTCATTTTTCCCAAGGAAAACACTATATTTCTATTATAAAATTATAATCTTATGATGACTCTAACAGATATTTACTAACCTCAAAGTATGATGGCAGGCAGTACACTTTTGTTTGTGCAAATGCACCTAATTGCTTGGTTTTGGATATTCTTACCTCCCAACATTTAGAAACACAAAATCAGGTCTAAATAAGCCCAGCCTTAATCCACCCCACTCTACCGCTATCCGCCCAAACCCCAACACTATCCAGCCAGAAACAAGCACTTTTGCATGATACACCCTCCCCTTTATAGGTCCTTGAAAATTGTGTCATCGCAACCCAGCCCTGCACATTACAATACAGAGATTTGAGGCATTGTGCAGCAGGGAATGTGTCTACAATAATACCCCTTTTACACCAGAGCAAAAACCTGGGTTATTGCTGGGTCTACCCGGGTCGTAGCTCAGTGTAAATAGGTCCCTGAAAAATCACCCGGGTCAAGTGATCTGGCAATCCAACCCAGGTAGCTACGAGGGTCAGACCCAGGATGGACCTGGGTAATGGTGCAGTGTAATCGGCGCAACCTGGGTTATCAGACCTGGGTCATGTCTAAAATGAGCTGATTGGTAGCTGTGGAGCAGTCAACTCCCACTTTTTATGATGTAACAAGTTTAGCAGGGCAGACCCAAGTTCAGTGTGAAAAAGGCTGACCTGAGAATAACCCAGATCAGTGGCGCTGTGTAAACAGTGTCTGACCTGGGTCTGACTTGGGTTGGAACCATGTCTGAAAACCCAGGTCAAACCCGGGTTTTTGGTGGAAAAGATGTGTTACTGTGTAAGTGAAGTGGGCAGAATTCGGAAGGCTAGTTCCTAGAGTGCAGAAAAACCCTCCAAAATTTGGATAGACAAGTATGCTGTTAGGATCACTCCTTCACCTGCCGCAGCCTTGGGTGCTCTTCTGACACGCAGAGCTGCGTTTACAATCACAGTGGCTAATTTATGCACACCCATGTAACGGCGTTTAAATGGACAGACACGCCTGCGTTTTTGTAACCACTCCCCATTACCACCCCCAAACGCTGGCAGTCTGTCACTCACTTAGCGATGGATTCCTCTGTGTGTGCGTAATCGCAATGTGATCGCAGCGCATGTGCAGTGTGGTTCATACGCATGCACAATGGCAAACAATCGCTCGATCTGTGTGAAAATTACATTAGCATCCATTTCTGAATCAGACCCAGAGTGAACTCCTTTGAAAGTGTTGGTCAATAACTGGTGTCCACCAGCTTTCAGCATGTATAACAGGGCTGTCTGTTGACTTTTAGGTGGACTGTATATATGTCCTCATTCAGCAGTGCGCTGAACGCAGATTCCCGATCGGGAAATTGTGCAGGTGCCTGACCCGTTCTGTGCATGTGCAGAATGGGTATGCGATCACGCAAGGAGACTCGCAGCCAGTGGCGGTTCTAGGGGTGGGCTAACAGGGCAGTCGCCCAGGGCGCCGGCCCCTAGAGGGCGCCACTGAGTCCACAGAAGGTTAAAAAAAAAAAATCCCATTAGAAAAAAAAAAAACAGCGCCGGTCCCCCCTCCCCCCCGCGTTGCCGGGCGCCCGCTGATATTTGTTATCAGCGGGCACCCGGCTCCCTCCCTGCAAAGGCAGCCGAAGCTCACACCACAGCTCCGGCTCCTTCATAGATCACTATGGGAGGGACGTCATGAAATCATGACATCTCTCTCATAGATCCGTGGTGGAGCCATGGTCGGACCAGACGGCAGCGGACGCAGGAGCGGAGCCTAAGGTAAGTATTGTGTTTGTATTTTTTATTTTTCAGAAGGGAGGCATGGGGGCATTACTACTAGGGGCATGTCTATAAGGGGGCATTACTACTAGGGGCATGTCTATAATGGGGCATTACTACTGGGGGCATGTCTATAAGGGGGCATTACTACTGGGGGCATGTCTATAAGGGGCATTACTACTGGGGACATGTCTAGAGGGGGGCATTACTACTGGGAGCATGTCTATAAGGGGCATTACTACTGGGGCATGTCTATAAGGGGGCATTACTACTGGGGGCATGTCTACAAGGGGCATTACTACAGGAGGCATTACTACTAGGGGCATGTCTATAAGGGGCATTACTTCTGGGGGCATGTCTATAGGGGGCATTACTACTGGGAGCATGTCTATACAGGAGCATGTCTATAAGGGGGCATGTCTATAAGGGGGCATTACTACTGGGGGCATGTCTATAAGGGGCATTACTACTGGGGGCATGTCTATAGGGGGCATTACTACTGGGAGCATGTCTATAAGGGGGCATTTCTACTGGGGGCATGTCTATAAGGGGGCATTCCTACTGGGGGCACTACTATAGGGGGCACTAATGGGGGCATTCCAACTTTGGGCACTACTATAGGGGGCATTCCTACTGTGGGCACTACTATAGGGGGCATTATTACTGGGGCACTACTAATGTGGGCACTACTATAGGGGGCACTACTACTGTGGGCATTGTATTAGGGGCACTACTACTTAGTACTGTGGGCCTTGTGTATAAGGGGCACTAATTTGGGCATTGTGTAAAAGGGGCACCACTGTGTGTCATAACATGAATAAGGGACTAATGTGTGGCGTAATTTGAATTGTGGATACTGTATTATAAAGGGAATTACTGCATGTGGCATAATGTGCTATACAGGGCATTACTGCATGTGGCATAATGTGTTATACAGGATATTACTGCATGTGGCATAATGTGTTATAAAAGCCATTACTGCATGTGGCATAATGTGTTATACAGGGCATTACTGCGTGTGACATAATGTGTTATACAGGGCATTACTGCGTGTGACATAATGTGTTATACAGGGCATTACTGCGTGTGGCATAATGTGTTATACAGGGCATTACTGCGTGTGACATAATGTGTTATACAGGGCATTACTGCATGTGGCATAATGTGCTATACAGGGCATTACTGCGTGTGGCATAATGTGTTATAAAGGTCATTACTGTGTGTGGCATAATGTGCTATACAGGGCATTACTGCGTGTGACATAATGTTTTATACAGGGCATTACTGCATGTGGCATAATGTGTTATACAGGGCATTACTGCGTGTGGCATAATGTGTTATAAAGGTCATTACTGTGTGTGGCATAATGTGCTATACAGGGCATTACTGCATGTGGCATAATGTGTTATACAGGGCATTACTGCGTGGGGCATAATGTGTTATACAGGGCATTACTGCGTGGGGCATAATGTGTTATAAAGGCCATTACTGCGTGTGACATGTGTTATACAGGGCATTACTGCGTGTGGCATAATTTGTTTATAATGGGCATTACTGCATGTGGCATAATGTATTTATAAAGGGCATTACTGTGTAAGGCGCATTACTGCACATGGCAATTATTCGCCACAAGGGGAGAGCTTGGGGGAAGCCCAGCACCTTCATAAGTGCTGGACACGCCCCACAGTTTGATGAATTGGGGGTGTTTCGCAAGGACACGCCCCCTTTCCGGAAGCGCGTGTGCTTTCAGCGCGTGCAGAGGAACGTCATCTACAAAAAGTTGTTTTTTGGGGGGGTTTTGAGGGGGGTGGGGCGCAACTGTGAACTTTCGCCCTGAGCTCCACAATGTCTAGAACCGGCCCTGCTCGCAGCAGACTGTCACTGATTGACAGTCTGCTGCTGTTTGTGGGCGGGGAGGGGGCGGTGATGGCCCCCTGTTTCCCGAAACGGAGACACGTTGCCACCGTCGTAGGGGAGGGAAGAAGCCAGAATCTCTGTTGGCTAACGGAGATTTCCTGGCTTCTTCCTTTCATCTACGGCGGCCGGCTGTGTGACCTCATAGGTCACCTTAGCCGGCCGATGTTCCGCAGATTATCCGATAAGTAATGCAGCAGGAGGCGTGATGCCTCCTGTGCATTAGCATATCTGCACAGACGGTATTGCAAAGCAAGTTTGCAAGCAGCTTTGCAATTCCGTCCGAAGCTGAATCAGGCCCATAGTTAAATAGAAACACTCTAGGCGCTCTATTCATCATCAGCTAATGTGCCTTTTTACAATTGTTTTATGGAATTTTCTCTGTTTTAAGTGTCAATCCTATTCATGAAGCCTGTAACAAAGGAAATGTCACTTAAATCTTCTTGTGACAAAACTGGCCTGATAATTTCCACACTCCCCATTTTTAGATATGGGGATGTATAAATTGTGATATTTATCAAGTTCCAAAAATGCTTTATTTTCGGAATTTGATAGTGAAACTGTACGCCATCCTGAGATGGCGTACAGCTCCTGAATCCCTTCACAATCTGTGCAGCTGTGTCCTTCCTACCTGCAGCTACTATCTACTCTCTCCAGGCTTCACGGCACCTGCAGCACCCATAATGCCTGCTGCAGAGGATCCAGGGATGGAGAGGAGGCATCGGGGCAGGCTGCAGGCACGGACCGAAGGGAGAGGAGACATCGGGGCAGGCTACAGGCATGGAGCAGAGGGAAAGGAGACACCGGGGGCAGAGGCTGCGGGCATAGACTGGAGGGAAAGGAGACATTGGGGCAGGCTGCAGGCACGGACCGAAGGGAGAGGAGAATCGGGGCAGGCTACGGGCATGGAGCGAAGGGAAAGGAGATACTGGGGGCAGAGGCTGCGGGCATGGTCCAGAAGGAGAGGAGACATTGGGGTAGGCTGTGGGCATGGAGCGGAGGGAGAGAAGACACTGGGGGCAGAGGCTACTGGCACTGATCGTAGGGAGAGGAGACAATGGAGTTGCTGCAGGCATGGACCAGAGGGAGAAGAGACATCGGGGCAGGCTGTGGGCATGGAGCAGAGCGAGAAGAGACATCGGGGCAGGCTGCGGGCATGGAGCAGAGGGAGAGGAAATACCTGGGGCAGAGGCTGCTTTGCAGGGAGAGGAGGCACTGGGCAGAGGATGTGTCTGCTCCCCTTGTCCCTGTCTCCAAAACTATACTTTATTATATTTATATATGGGTTTTTTTTAACAACTATGCCAATATATTGTGGCTGATCTGGTACTGCGCTTGCGCAGCATGAAGTATATGCTGCCAAAAACTGCGCTGCAGGAGACAATTATAACTTTTCCGAAAGCTGTCTCCGCAAAAGAGGCAGCTTTTCGGAAGAGATCATATTAGGAGAGTCTGATAATGAATCCAATCATTTTGTGTTAAAAAAATGAGAGATGGAAACTAAACTATCACAGATGACATTTATTCATGATGAATAGAGCCCTAGATCTTACCCCAGGGGCAAGTGTTACTGCCTACAGTATATTTGTCCATATCTTCTACTGTAACTGAGTTTATCCATTATCTCAGAGCAAGAACATTTAGGTGTCAGACATGTTTATAGCTCCCAGAATTGTCCAAGGCAGTAGTCAGTGAAAGAGGAATAGTCATGTCACATTTGTGGGTGTGCTCAGTTATTCCGAAGTGCTAAGTTATAGAGTTTTCCAGCAAAACTTTTACCATATATGAATGTGCCCACATACACCTATCCTCAAACTGTTCCAAATAGCCCCATTTGGCGCACCCCAGACTTTGCCACTAAGCCGCACCATGCATCCTGCCACACAGTGTTGTACCAAATATGCATCTTATTTGCATCACTAGTGCAAACAGAAGTACAATTCACGAGTACACTGGATACTGGCACTGGCATTGCATGCACCTATTGTGTGCAACTCAGAGCAAAAGGCAAAAGACTAAGGATCAATAAGAGTGAGCCAAGCCATGCATCACGCCACGCGTTGTGGTGGTTAATCTGCAACTTTATACCAATTCATTTGTGACAAAAATACTAATCCTACATGCCTAGGACCCTATCGGTGACTGCAGCTACAATGCAGATAAAATGCTAAATTCAGAAGTAAGTATGAAGGTCCAGGAATCAGTACCTGAGTGTCCAAGTCGCTCCATGAGTCTGCTGCAAAAATGATGAGGTGTATGATGGCACTTCTGTATGGTCAATGTTTTATAGCCATCATTGGGAATTCATCAGTGGTTCACGTCTGCACATTGCACAAGCAATGAGACCCAAAAAATAACCAAAAATAAGACCCCTGCCATTGGCTGATAATAATTCACCATCAGGGGAGTACCACCAATATATGACAATCATCGGTGGTCAATGGACAACCCTACTAGGTTGAAAAACAATGGATTGGATATAATCAGCGCTTCAAAAAAGATTTTGATGCAGCACAGGGATACTAGAGTGGTCTCAGTCACTCTAAACCTAAGTACCTAAAAATACACAAATGTATCACCCTTCACCCTTGCGCACGCAAATGGGAAACAATTTATAATGTACAGAAATAAAATGAATATGTACTCCAATATTGCACACAAAAAAAAAATTATATATTTGACAAATATATATTTCACATAGTCCAATAGTAAGTTTACTTGACCACAAAAAATCCTCCACAAATCTTCTCCTTTTTTCACCTTCCCCTCTGGTTAATGAAGGTTTCAAACTTATGATTCTACATCAAGCTCCAAAAACATAAAAGGTCAGAGACAAAAACGCCTCAAATGGTGAAAAGTACCGTTTTGTTCCAATTAAAACACAAATAAAATGCAAATATTAAAACACTTCCACCATCAAATTACAAATGAGAAGGCGTACCAGATGCCAATGGTGCAGTTGCCTGACACCCATAAGCACGTATGTTAAATATCCACAAGGGCCTCCCGGAATTGATCGGACCAAGGGACTCACGGCAGTCCGGATAACTCTGTTACTTTGTTTATTCTCTAAGACCAGAGAATAAACCAATACCCCTTTTCCACCTAAATTCCGGGTCTGACCCGGAGTTGGAACAAAGTTCCTATCCGGATCAGACCCGGAATTTTGCCAGCGCCGACTCGGGATATTCCCGAGTCAGCGCCGCTCACACCGCAGTCTGGTCTGCATAGACCCGGCTTTTGCGGAGTGAAAGTGATCGCTTGGAGATTACGTCATCTCCAAGCGCCACTGAAGCCGGACCAATCGGCCGGCTAGCAGCGCACTCCAGGTCATCGTGACCCGGAGTGCGCTGTTCAGCTGACCGGGTCCCAGTGCAGGATGGGAGATCAGCTGATCGGAGCTATGGAGGACATCACCCGAGCCCCGATCACCGGAGTTAAGTGTAATTAAGGGAGGGGTGTCGCGATCGCGGGAGCGGGGCTTAGCGGTGGCCGGTCAGCACATGCGCAGGCAATTGTCACTGTATTTTTTTAGAAAATACCGTGATAAGTGTGTGGAGGGGATTCGCAGGGACAGAGCTTTATCGCAAGCTCTGTCCCTGCAAGGGAGTTTTAGTAAAACCCTGTGATATTGGCAATGCGAATTCAGCCGGTAATATCACACTACAATCTGCATTCCCAAAGCGGATTGTAGTAAATAGAGCCCTTAATGTTTCTTTTTTTTTTTGTAGCGTGTTTTCTTATTGATCTGACAGTAACAGCTTTCTGCTGCTAGAGAATCAATATTCAATGCAGAGCATTTCTGAAATACAGTATACAGCCTCTATTAAAAGTTAATGTATTTATTTCCTTTAAACTCTTTGGTACATTCAAAAACTTCTTGACCATAGCAGTTTGGTGTTGAAAGGATAAAATTCTATCTTTGGTTAGAATGTTAAAATAAAATGGTAGCATGACTCAGTATTTGCACAATTAAAGGGAAGTAACCTTATTTCTATGTTTTATACAGGGGCATTAAGGGGGGAGTGGGCAGGGCCGCTGAGAGCGGGGGCAGCAAGTACTAATTACCCGGACTTGTCTGATGCCGCCCCCCACTCCCCCTCTTACCCGTGAGCAGCAGTCTCCTCTGCCTGTGCGGGGGTGGGGGTGAGGAGCAATCACTCGGATTACCCCCAACCCCCCCCCCCCCCACACACACACACACACATACACAGCACCCCCTCCCCTGTTCGGCACCCAGCTTTGCAGCTATGTAAATGCTTTTTGTTTTTTCTAAGTGGGCGTGGTTAGATTGATTACAAAGCAATTGCAGGCTGCACACGCAATGCACCATGCGTATGCACGCAGGAAGAGATTGAAAGTGCAGATGGATTGACCTGACCATTGCCAGGTATGCAGTCAGGAAGCCGATGGTTGAAATGCCGACCGCCGGCTTCCCGACCAAGAGGGGACTAATGATAGGCGTCGAAACCCTGACGCCTATCATTATCCCTACGCCGAAAGTAAACCGGGCCTTTGCCGCGGGGGGGGGGGGGAGGATTAGGTTATGGGCTCCCGAGGGGGACTTAGGGTTAGGCACCTCACCTGGGAGGGTTAGGCTAGGGGAAGGGGGGGTTGGGCACCCCCAGGGGGAGGGTAAGTTTAGGCTACGGGGACAGGGGAGGGTTAGGTTTAGGCACTTACGGGGGTGGTTAGGCACTAGAGGGGGAGGTTAGGGTTAGGCACCCCTAAGGGAGGTTTAGGGTTAGGTGGTGGAAAGGGTTAGCAATAGTGTATTTACTTGTCTGGATTTTCACTGCTGCCGGTCTTCCGGCATCGGGTCATTCATATCGATCCCCATTGCCAGACCCTTCTTTCCATGAAAAGGGCATTTCTGGTCAGCGACCATGCAAACACATGGAAAAGATCCATCTCGTGGGTGTGTAGCCACACTTCTGTACTTGTTGTGGTATGCAGCCGGAGATGGGATGCCCATTTCAGATGGATTTTGCAACAAGCATGGGGTAGGTATAAGTCCTGATACTTATAATGACGGCTATAGATAGAAAATAATTGACTGCCCAGCCTTCCACATGCAGATGTATGGATATGTACATACTTGTATTAGTATAAGGTAGTAAGCAGGCTGCAATAGCATACGGAAAAGAGGCCAAAGATGCATCCAAATCAGGCCCTATGTTCAGTGTATATCCGGTCTAAAGATCTACAGTAAAAAGGTAGAAAATGTCTTGATAGACACCAGATGTTAGACAGACAGTAGGTCGACAGGGGTAAAAGGTCGACATGTAAGAAGATCGACAGGAACAAATGGTCGATAGGGTCAAAAGGTCGACATGAAAATGGTTGACATGTGATTTTTGTTTAGTTTTTTTTTAGTGTTAGGCACTTACCAGAGGGTTAGGGTTAGGCACTTACCAGAGGGTTAGGGTTAGACACTTACCAGAGGGTTAGGGCTAGGCACTTATCGGAGAGTTAGGGTTAGGCACCAGGAGGTAGGGTTAGCGTTACGCACTTACCAGAGGGTTAGGGTTAGGCACTTACCGGATGGTTAGGGTTAGGCACTTACCCCAACGTTTAGGGTTAGGCACCAGGAGGTAGAGTTAGCGTTAGGCACCGGAGGGTTAGGCACTAGAAGGGATGGTTAGGGTCAGGCACCTACCCTGACTGTTAGGGTTAAGCACCAGGAGGGAGGGTTAGTGTTAGGCACCAAGGGGAGGGTTAGGGTTAGTGTGAAGATTAGGGTAGAAAAAAAAATGTCAACCATCTTCATGGCGACAATATGCATGTCAACCTTTTGACCCTGTCAACCATTTATACCTGTTGACCTTCTTACATGTCGACCTTTAGTATGTCGACCTATTGCCTGTCTAACATCTGGTGTCTATTTAGACATTGTCTACCTTTTCACCGGTCAGAAACACTATTATTAGTATGTCAGGGACCAAAGTATACTTGCAAATATAGCATTACAGAATGTTCTCTGACTTATTAAAGAATAAAACCTCATACAGGTTATATAGGTCTGGTTACAAAGAAAAAAACAAACAGTCCATTTCAATATGTGGCTAAAAAAAAGATTTAGCAAACCTCAGTATAGATGTTTCCCATAGCAACCAATCAGATTCTCAATATAATGTATCTAGTACCTTTTATAAATAACTACAAGCTGATTGGTTGCTATGGGAAACACCTCCATTTGTCCTCTTTAGAAGGTTTGATAAATCTAGAATCATGACACATTGGTGTATAATGAATTGTTATTATTATAATATCATACTTTAATTACAAAACATACTACACATACTAAGTACCTCTGTACATGGTGAGAATCATAATACAAATAAATAACTTACAATTACACCAGCTTTTGAAACCATAATCTGAACATAGCCCTGCCCAAATGATGTTACAATCCAAGAGCTAGGAAAACAGTAGATAAAAAAAACGTCAGAGGAATAACAACTGTAGCTACTGGAGGGGAAGGATTGTGTCTAACTACTGTATTGATGGGGACACACTGGCCGATATATCGTTCGTACAGCTGACAAAATATATATATTCCCGACCATCGGTCACTTTGTACACACAATAAACGTGAACAGTCTTGTTCACTGATATATGACATCTGCTGCTCTGCATGGTGGGTACACACGACCGAATTATATATTCGGCGCATGATACTGTACATTGAATATGAAGTCGCAAGTGGGCGGGCATATTCAAATGGACTCTGCTGGGCCAACACATCGAGAGGATGATTGGTAATTGTGTATGCACAAGATCGTTTATGCATAGACATTACCAGCAGTTGGATTGGTCATCCGCTTGTTTGGACAGCTGATCCGTTGGCCCAGTGTGTACCCCACATAAGATAGCAGCATTATAATCCACTTATAATAAAGCAAGCAGCCATTGGTGACTGCCATTTCTGTGCATTTACCGATGATGTGGACGGTTCAAGTGAGGAGAGACAGTCGCTGGTGAACCGATGAAAATAGAGCTTCAGTACTCATTGAAGGAATCTTAAAAAATCGTTGGCATTATACAATTATGGTACTTATGGTACTTCCTCATCTAAAAGTTCTGTAGAAGGCTTTTGTGCATGCTTGGTCACTATTGTGGTTATCTGCAATCTTAGAGCAGCTACTGTATGTGCCATATATATATATATATATATATATATATATATTTGTTTGGCACAAAGATCATTTACAGTCCTATTCATCATCATTATCATATATCATTATCCCCGTTCTAAACTTCTACAAGAAATTCAGTCGCTATCATGTGTTTGTATCATAACAAAACATTTCATATTATACTTTTGTTCTACTATTCTCAGACAGAAACTTTGATTCCATTTCTTGTCTCAGGTCCCAAAAGTTAATATATATTACATGCACAAACAAAGAAACCTGTATGATGATAGTACGTTAGCTGTGCAGTAGTCATCTCTAAGAAGAGATGCACTTTGAGCAATACTAAAACATGTTTTCCTTTCTCCAGAAACTAAAATGTCACAGCTTAAAAAGAAGAAGAAAGCTTTTCCTTTGGTGTGTGATCCTTTTTAAGTCTGCATTGAAAATTCACTGATGCTATTTAAATATTTCTGAGCTGAAAACCTGCCAAGATTTCAAGTGTTGACCTTCCAATCTCTCGTCCAGAACATCAAACATGTTGACAGATCTATATTATATAATCTGTCTTTTTATGTTTTATATACAATAGATATGAAGTATTCTGAACACATATACCGCATGTGTATACTGCATGTATGTCTTACGGCCAGTCAATCGCCCTGGAGAAAAAATATAATGTATGTGGGGTCATGTATAATTTAATGGGTAAAGGGCATAAACAATTGAATCTAAGTCTATTCAGCTTCAAAGTCATTTGGGACAATTATAGGGCACTCTGGGGAGCATTTACCATGGATTTATTGACAATTGTACATAATGCAAATGAGTTTAGTCTGTATTGTGCATACATTTGCCTGATGAAGGCGACCAGTTTGAAATTTGTATATCTTTCATTTTGCAAACTCAACTGGTGCTCGTGTTTTCTCACCTTGAGTGCAAGGACAAATAATATATATATATATATATGTGTTCTCTATCTTCCAATAAGCAAGTCCATATCACTGACATAACTGATTTTTTTTTCTTCTTATGTTTGTTTTCAAATAACCCATGGAAATAAGTGTATCAGATTTGGTAACTACTGTACCTTGGTTGCTGTGATTGGGTTTTTGTGGCCACAAACTCTGCACCTGATGTAACTTTATCTCCCGACATAATATTGTGATATCACTAGCACTTTAACATGACATACAGTTATCATATTTTACATTTAATTATACATTTCCAAGCTGTCAAATGTGATCTAGCAATAAGGTATTGAATTTCTATATACTATGGCACAAGCATGCTACTTTTATATGCCTTACTAAAATACTGTATATAAACGTAAAAAAATAAAAAGCGTTCACGCATCGGTCTGAATAAACACACACATTCCAAAACAAAACAAAAAAAAGTATTTATGATACTTACATTTATTATAATACACTGCGTGTTTTCAAAAATTAAAACGGTACCAATATTATTCTTCAGTAGTAAAAAAATTACCAAACCAAAGTCAAGATAACCCTCCTTTATTTATGTCATTATGCTGTCAATATATAATTCATTCAATCCACAAATGCTATATATTTCCAGTGCATCAGCAGACGTGTACACCCGATATGTTTGTGAACGACGTCGCTCACAGACATCTCAGGTCGGCCCTGCAGCACTGCTGATGTGTCTGAAAGATATATCGTTGCATCTGGCTGTGTGTACCGGCGACCTGCCGACCGCCCGTACACATGCTGCAGGGACCGCCGTCACTGATATCTTAACTGGGCGGGCAAATTTAAATGCCCGCCCACTTGTGATGTAAGCTTAGACAGATTGAGCGGCCGATTGTTTTGTATAACTTCGGCCGCTCTGATTGTTGAATCGGTCTGCTGGCTGATCCTTTGTTAAAGTGTGTACCCAGCATTAGACTGTCCATCTATTACATAAGCTGCATACACACACAACGATTGAGTTAATGAACGATTTTAGTAAACGATTTTCTACCTTGAAAAAATGAACTAAAATCGTTTACTAAAGTTGTTCATTTACTATGTTCATTTAAATGTAATGAACCATTTTTAAGAACTACAAACGATTTTTGCATATTAACTTGAAAATCGTTGAGTTGACAAGTCTGACTGAACTACAAACTACAAACGTGAACGCACATGAACAATGATCGTTCATCGTTTGACTCAGAAAGTGAACGATTTTTTCAAACGATTATCGTTAAACGATATAGTTTAACGATAATCGTTCAAAAAATCGTTGTGTGTGTATGCACCTATAGTATTATGGAAAACAGACAAATGAAGAAAGCCAGATGACTAGCTGAGATGGTCCCTAAACAGAAAGCTCCATGTATATTTTGGTGCTTGAAAGTCTAAACTCATTCAGTGGTATACAGCATATTAGGACATTTTCTTTATCTCAGGGAGCCACCAGAGACAGTGCAGGCACCAGATACAAGAGACTAGAGATACTTATGAACTTGCTACATTTCTGTAGTAAAGATTTTTTTATCGCCACATATCACAGTGATAGAAAATATTCTGTACACTTTTCACTTTGCCAGCCAGGCCTTTTCGGGGGCATGGGCTTCCAGTGACACAGATTCGTAAAAAAAATTGAAAAGAAATAAAAATATAAGTTTTTAATATAATTAGCAAATAAAAAAATGCTGTATTTTAAAAAGAAACCATTTTTTCCTGTCAGGATCATCATCATCCTGAGATATAGCGATAGGGGATAGCTGATGGTACTACCAACTCTCCTTGTTAATTTGGCTTCCTCATGCTGGCACTGGCTGAAGGAGGAGGTGAGAGGTCTTTCGCTTGCGACAGATTTAAGGCCTTTTTCCCTATGATTAAAAGTACCCAGAATCACTAACATTATGGGTAACATTTTCAGTACTGTTTTTGCACATTGGTAGACACTAGTCATTTTATTGTAAAATGACATTAAGGGCAGTATTCAATTGTTTTTGCGGTCCGGATCTCCCGTCTAAAGTGACAGGAGATCGCGGGGCACTATTCAATTGTTACTGCTTTTTGCGCTGATCATGCCCAAAGTGGTCGGTTGAGCCGCGTAAATCGGCTTCCCCTGACCAAAGTGCTGGGCGCGATCGCAAAAAGTGCAGTTTGGGCGCCCAAACTGGTCACTTTTCGCCCATTTCAGCTCGCACCCCCCTGGGGCTGCGAGCTGAAATGGAGCATTGGCAACTGATCGCACCCGACAGGAGCAACAATTGAATAGCTCCATCGGGCGCGAAGGGGGCTGGAAACCATTGAATTTCACCCTAAACTGCAGAATTCTAGATTTCATAACATTCTTGTTTAATAGCAATATAGTATCCTTATTCACTTATTTGTCATATGCCACTGGAGGCTGTACCATTATGGGTGTGTGGATGATATTTAATTTTATCTCTGCCTATGATTCTTCACGGAAACTCTCACCTACCTAATAGTATAGTGAGAAAAGACCTGCAGGTTGCATGTGTGTTTTGTTTACACTTAGGGGTTAAATTTACTAAAGTGAGAGTTTCTAGAAGTGAGTTTTAGAAGAGATGTTGCCCATAGCAACCAATCAGAGTCTACTTAACATTTGACTAGCACCTTCTAGAACACAGGTTCTCAAACTCGCTCCTCAGGGCCCCAAACAGTGCATATTTTCCAGGTCTCCTCACAGAGGGCTCTATGTATTAACATTATTTTTACTAAAATAAAGTGAAAAGGGGTGTTTTCACACCCTTTTCACATTATTTTAGTATCACCTATAGTTATTACAGGGCAGTTGGAGTAGAATTCGTAAAATTCTACACCAACCACTAAGTATCACTTATTTTTAGTAAAGCAGATCGCATTTCCCAGAATTGTAATGGGAAATGTGATCCGACCAAAGTTACTAAAAATAAATTGTAATAAAATACCGGGGAAAGCCCTGTGATAATAACGCCACCTGGAGGTGGCATTATCCAGGGTCTCCCCCGGTTACCGGGCTACTACTCTGCTCTAAAAGGCAGAGCAGACCCCGGAGCCGGCCCCAGTGATCAGCTGTGTGGTCTAAAAGGACCGCAAGCTGATCTCTGCTAAAAAAAAATGTACTTACCTGACTCCATGGGCCGGTGATCGGGGCTCTGGTGATGTTCTCCCTCTGGTCAGCTGGTCTCCCATGGTGCACTGGGGCCCGGTCATCAGGTGATCGGGTCCCAGGGCAGTGTGGGATATCAGCTGACCGGAGGCATGGAAGACATCACCGGAGCACCGATGACTGCAGGTAAGTGCTATTAAGGGAGGGGGGTTGCGGGGGGGGGGTCTTAGCGCTGGGTGGGTAGCAGCGGTGGACGGTCGGCGCACACGCGGGCACTTTGTCACGGTATTTTTTACGAAAATACCCTGACTAGTGTGCGGAGGGGATTCGCAGGGACAGAGCTTTATCGCAAGCTGTGTCCCTGCAAGGGATTTGTAGTAAATCCCTGTGATATTGCCTGAATTCGCAATGCGAATTCAGTCGTTAATATCACACTACAATCTGCATTACAAATGCGGATTGTAGTAAATAGAGCCCGGAATCACAAGTGAAATAATTATCTCCACCTGTGAATCTTTTAAAATGTGTCAGTGAGTAATGAATACACCTGTGCACCTGCGGGGTGACCTGGAAAACTTGACCTGTGTAGGGTCCTGAGGACCGAGTTTGAGAACCACTGTTCTAGAAGATAATAGCTAGAAGATGATTGGTTGCTATGGGCAACATCTTTTCCAAAACTCACTTCTAAAAACTCTCACTTTAGTAAATTTACCCCCTATAATTTATATTTTTCCTTTAACACTTCTGTACTTACAAACAAATCCTACATAGAGCAACCTGTATCCAGATGGAAGATCAACAATGTTTAGTTAGACAGTCAATAGGTCGACATCAGATGGTCGACAAGCAATATGTTAACATTGTCAAAAGGCCGACATGGGCAAAATGATGACTAACAAATGGTCAACAAGGTTAAAAGGACGTCAGGTTCAAATGATCAACACACAAATTGAACTTTTGATATTGTTGCGCTATTACCTGTCCACCATCTGGTGCCGACCTATTGAATGGGGGCAGACAGGGGATCGACGGCATGCGGGAGCCTTGCCTGCCTTTACGGGGGGGCGGGAGCTGCACCCGTTTATCGGGAGGCTCCCGCCCGAATCGGGAGGGTAGGCAACCCTGGCGTAATGTCTGGACTCTGGAGTGTGAGCCATTTTTTCTAACTAGATATAATTCTAACCTTGTTTTTTGTCTCTAAATACCTGAGCTCCAGCAATACCATACAGAGTAACATGCAGAATTTGCAATGGGATTTTCTGTATACAGGGTCGGACTGGCCCACAGGGGTACAGGGGAAATCCCCAGTGGCCCCCACTGCCTGTGGGCACCACCCCCTCTTCTAGGTTACCTGATACAGCAGGACCAAGGATGAACATTGGTGCTTGGTATGTTTCCATGGATATTACACAAAGATTCACCCTTCAGCCAATCAAAATTAGCGGTTAGGTTAACAGATCTTCCGGTTTCTTCTGTGAAAGAAACATTTCAAATATAGCATATTGCAAACTAAGAATGTAGCTGTAAAACAAAATAACAAGTAACCAACACTTATGTGATCTCACTAGTAAGAGCTTAGGGGCCGATTCAGCATTGCATGTAAGTATTAGCTAGGATGGAATGGCAAAGCTGCTTGTGTGTGGCTTTGCAATTCCATCCTGTGCTGAATCACTCCCATAGATAATAGAAACTTTTTTATTTTTTTTACGGTAGCATGTATTTAGACTTTACTAGTCCTAATGCAGTTCTGCTTCTCACTACTGCCCCCTTCATTTCACCACAACTTCCTATATATCACCACAGCCCCTTGCATCTTCCCTCAGGCACCTGTTTCTCACTCCTGCTTCTTACCAAAGCCCCCTCCCTGCATCACGCCACAGTCCTCAGCATCTCACCACAACCAGGGCCGGCCTGAGACTAAGTTATTTGGTAAGCAAATATATATTTTGGCGCCCCTTGGTGGACCACAACCACATAACATATATATATATATATATATATATATGTGTGTGTGTGTGTGTACACACATATCTACACATGCATATGTGTAGCCAAAGGAAGAGGTGAGCAGAGAGATGGGGGGACGGATCTGTGATACCCCTAGCCTGGGAGTATCATTCAGATATCATATTATAAATCCATAGGCATAGTGAGTCATATATATATATATATATTTATTTATTAAAAGGATGGAGGGTATTAATGCAGGGTGGGTGAGAGGAGGGAGGGTATTAATGCAGGGTGGGTGAGAGGAGGGAGGGTATTAATGCAGGGGGGGTGAGAGGAGGGAGGGTATTAATGCAGGGGGGGTGAGAGGGGGGAGGGTATTAATGCAGTGAAGGGTGAGAGGAGGGAGGGTATTAATGCAGGGTGGGTGAGAGGAGGAAGGGTATTAATGCAGGTGAGGATGAGAGGAGGGAGGGTATTAATGCAGGGTGGGTGAGAGGAGGGAGGGTATTAATGCAGGGGAGGGTGAGAGGAGAGAGGGTATTAATGCAGGGTGGGTGAGAGCAGGGAGGGTATTAATGCAGGGGGGGTGAGAGGAGGGAGGGTATTAATGCAGGGTGGGTGAGAGCAGGGAGGGTATTAATGCAGGGTGGGTGAGAGGGGGAGGGTATTAATGCAGGGTGGGTGAGAGGAGGGAGGGTATTAATGCAGGGTGGGTGAGAGGAGGGAGGGTATTAATGCAGGGAGGGTGAGAGGAGGGAGGGTATTAATGCAGGGGGGGTGAGAGGGGGGAGGGTATTAATGCAGTGGAGGGTGAGAGGAGGGAGGGTATTAATGCAAGGTGGGTGAGAGGAGGAAGGGTATTAATGCAGGGGAGGATGAGAGGAGGGAGGGTATTAATGCAGGGGAGGGTGAGAGGAGAGAGGGTAT
Organism: Taudactylus pleione; assembly: GCA_031769625.1. Lineage (NCBI taxonomy): Eukaryota > Metazoa > Chordata > Amphibia > Anura > Myobatrachidae > Taudactylus > Taudactylus pleione. The sequence goes on along the minus strand of JAUIMM010000113.1, from coordinate 23,551,153 downwards.
TAATGCAGGGTGGGTGAGAGCAGGGAGGGTATTAATGCAGGGTGGGTGAGAGGGGGAGGGTATTAATGCAGGGTGGGTGAGAGGAGGGAGGGTATTAATGCAGGGTGGGTGAGAGGAGGGAGGGTATTAATGCAGGGAGGGTGAGAGGAGGGAGGGTATTAATGCAGGGGGGGTGAGAGGGGGGAGGGTATTAATGCAGTGGAGGGTGAGAGGAGGGAGGGTATTAATGCAAGGTGGGTGAGAGGAGGAAGGGTATTAATGCAGGGGAGGATGAGAGGAGGGAGGGTATTAATGCAGGGGAGGGTGAGAGGAGAGAGGGTATTAATGCAGGGTGGGTGAGAGCAGGGAGGGTATTAATGCAGGGTGGGTAAGAGGGGGGAGGGTATTAATGCAGGGGAGGGTGAGAGGAGGGAGGGTATTAATGCAGGGAGGGTGAGAGAAGGGAGGGTATTAATGCAGGGGGGGTGAGAGGAGGGAGGGTATTAAAGCAGGGTGGGTGAGAGGAGGGAGGTTATTAATGCAGGGGGGGTGAGAGGAGGGAGGGTATTAATGCAGGGTGGGTGAGAGGAGGGAGGATATTAATGCAGGGGGGTGAGAGGAGGGAGGGTATTAATGCAGGGGAGGGTGAGAGGAGGGATTTTATTAATGCAGGGGGGGGTGAGAGGAGGGAGGGTATTAATGCAGGGTGGGTGAGAGGAGGGAGGGTTTTAATGCAGGGTGGGTGAGAGGAGGGAGGGTACTAATGCAGGGGAGGGTGAGAGGAGGGAGGGTATTAATGCAGGGGAGGGTGAGAGGAGGGATTTTATTAATTCAGGGGAGGGTATTAATGCAGGGTGGGTGAGAGGAGGGAGGGTATTAATGCAGGGGGGTGAGAGGAGGGAGGGTATTAATGCAGGGTGGGTGAGAGGAGGGAGGATATTAATGCAGGGGGGTGAGAGGAGGGAGGGTATTAATGCAGGGGAGGGTGAGAGGAGGGATTTTATTAATGCGGGGGAGGGTGAGAGGAGGGAGGGTATTAATGCAGGGAGGGTGAAAGGAGGGAGGGTATTAATGCAGGGGGGGTGAGAGGAGGGAGGGTATTAATGCAGGGAGGGTGAGAGGAGGGAGGGTATTAATGCAGGGGGGGGTGAGAGGAGGGAGGGTATTAAAGCAGAGTGGGTGAGAGGAGGGAGGTTATTAATGCAGGGGGGTGAGAGGAGGGAGGGTATTAATGCAGGGTGGGTGAGAGGAGGGAGGATATTAATGCAGGGGGGTGAGAGGAGGGAGGGTATTAATGCAGGGGAGGGTGAGAGGAGGGATTTTATTAATGCAGGGGAGGGTGAGAGGAGGGAGGGTATTAATGCAGGGTGGGTGAGAGGAGGGAGGGTTTTAATGCAGGGTGGGTGAGAGGAGGGAGGGTACTAATGCAGGGGAGGGTGAGAGGAGGGAGGGTATTAATGCAGGGGAGGGTGAGAGGAGGGATTTTATTAATGCAGGGGAGGGTATTAATGCAGGGTGGGTGAGAGGAGGGAGGGTATTATTGCAGGGGGGTGAGAGGAGGGAGGGTATTAAAGCAGGGTGGGTGAGAGGAGGGAGGGTATTAATGCAGGGGGGGTGAGAGGAGGGAGGGTATTAATGCAGGGTGGGTGAGAGGAGGGAGGATATTAATGCAGGGGGGTGAGAGGAGGGAGGGTATTAATGCAGGGGAGGGTGAGGAGGCATTTTATTAATGCAGGGGAGGGTGAGAGGAGGGAGGGTATTAATGCAGGGTGGGTGAGAGGAGGGAGGGTTTTAATGCAGGGTGGGTGAGAGGAGGGAGGGTACTAATGCAGGGGAGGGTGAGAGGAGGGAGGGTATTAATGCAGGGGAGGGTGAGAGGAGGGATTTTATTAATGCAGGGGAGGGTGAGAGGAGGGAGGGTATTAATGCAGGGTGGGTGAGAGGAGGGAGGGTTTTAATGCAGGGTGGGTGAGAGGAGGGTGGGTATTAATGCAGGGTGGGTGAGAGGGGGAAGGTATTAATGCAGGGGAGGGTGAGAGGAGGGAGGGTATTAATACATTGTGGGTGAGAGGAGGGAGGGTATTAATGCAGGGGGGGTGAGAGGAGGGAGGGTATTAATGCAGGGGGGGGTGAGAGGAGGGAGGGTATTAATGCAGGGGCGGTGAGAGGAGGGAGGGTATTAATGCAGGGGGGGTGAGAGGAGGGAGGGTATTAATGCAGGGGGGGTGAGAGACGGGAGGGTATTAATGCAGGGTGGGTGAGAGAAGGGAGGGTATTAATGCAGGGTGGGTGAGAGGAGGCAGGGTATTAATGCAGGGTGGGTGAGAGAAGGGAGGGTTTTAATGCAGGGTGGGTGAGAGATGGGTGACCATTAATGCAGGGTGGGAAAGAGGAGGGAGGATAAGGATAGTGACTAGTAAAAAGCTAGTGGCAGGGTAAGAAGTGAACAGGGATACATGATGGAAGGGCAGGAGAGCAATGCCGGATGCAGGGACAGAGGTGTATGTGGGCAGTGCAGTACTCACACAGGGAGAGATGCTGGCGTCCAGGCTGGCTCCTCCCGGGCACCACTGCTCTGTGTGCTCTGGGTGACAGTTGCTGGGCCCAGTGGTGTGGTACTGTGACCCTGCATGTTCTGTTCCTGCCTCTGCCGGTGATCCTCGATGTTCTCCCCCAGGTGCGGCCGTCACTTCCTTAGAACCAGTCCCTTGGCTTACATGGACTGACACTGGCAATTGGCGGACAGCAGCGTGTCAGGGCCAGCGGCAGCATTGTCTGCCTAATAGATGGCCCTGAGTAATCACCCCGGGCCTGTTCTGTTTGTGTTGTGCCGGGCTGGGGCATCCTCCAGGTGGCTCTGCCTCCCAGTACATGCCTCCGGGGGCCGAGCAGAGCCAAACCTCCTCTGAGTAGAGGAGTCCGTGTCCGGGACAGCCAGGGGGCCAAGTGAGTGACTCACACTGTCACTGTCTAAATCGCCAGGCAGCGGCATGTCGGCACCCTCCAGAGTGTGGCACCTTACCGAGCAGTGTACCCGGCGTAATGGTAGGGCCGGTTCTGACCACAACCCCCTGCTACTCACTCCTGTCCCCTGCATCTCACCAGTGTCACCACAACCTCCTCTGCTGCTGCCCTGCAGCTGGTTGGGGCCCGTCCACTGGGATGTGCTGGTAAGGGCAGGAGGATTATGGATGAGAGATTTGTATTGCAGATACTGTAAGCATTATCAGCAGCATGTCCCCAGGGCTGGGGCACCTGTGCATATTTCTTCAGCCTCCATACACACCCCCGCCCCAGCTGCCGAATATGGTGATAAGCAATGTTCTTTTTGCACAATATACCCTGTATTGCCTGGGCTTCCTGTTGAGCTTCCTCGTAGTGGTGCTCCTGTCCGAAAACAGGGCCTGATTCAGGGCCGGACGCTATTTGCGCTCGCTCGTTCAGAAAAAGGGGCCGGCTATTTAAATTGAGCGCTCGCTCTTTGCGGTCTGTTGATGCCTCTATGTCTGAGCGAGTGAACGAAACATGCGCTCGCTATTTTGTAAAGACGCCCCCTGGCCGCTCGCATCCTACGTCATCTCCGCTATTTATTAGATTAATCGAGTACAACGAAAGGCGTCTGAACTGCTCGCAGTGCTTGTGGTTGGATTTTCCTACCGCAATCATGCGAACAGTTCAGGCTAAGAATCAACCAAGTGACGTGGTCGATGACGCTGCTTTGTTAATTATGCACACCCTTAAAACGCCCATTTTGACCGTTTGGCACGCCTGCATTCGGATCTCCACTCCCCGTTTTCAAGCACCTTCCCCTGTTGCCACCCACAAACGCCTCATCCTGTCACTCAAATTAGCAGGCACTCGCTATTTTGCGAGTGCTCGATTTTCGACCGCACTGACTGGTTGGCGCATGCGCATTACGACCCATACGCATGCGCAGATGTGCGAACATCGCTCGGAGCGAACGAGCGGCCCCTAACGAGCGGCTCTGAATCAGGCCCACAGCGCTGACTTCCATGGGAGGTGCCTTTTGTTCACCGAGGGTGTGTGGCTGAGCAGGAACATCCCGCTGGAGAGGGAGGAGCACTTCACAGCGGAAGAGTGGTTGTCGGAGTCCGACTGCAGGTTCAGCCTAGCGATGAACATTGGAATCCGATGGTTACTAACCATCGATGTTTTGCTCCGATGGTAGTGTTTTTACCATTTGTTGGTGGCAGTCCCATGTTTGCCACCATCTACTGAAAATTATTTGATGGTGTTCCAATGGTTGTTTGTGTTTATCAAATATCTGATAGCTATGCCTCCCCTGGCTCCTTGGTTACTGTGACTGCATCAGGGCATCTTCATGGGTTCGTTGGAGGCTGTTTCTCACTCTCTGGGCCTGATTTAGACTTGGGAATAGAGTAAGAGCAATGCAAGGGGTGCAAATACATACTTTTTTTTGCATGTGGGGTAATTACTGGGGTAATGTACTGTAGCGTCCAAACGCTGGACAGCTTTATTTTTAAACTGGAATTAAAATTTCAGTTTGGACACACCCCTCCCAAATCTAAATTTCTCTGCACATTTTAATTTTAAGATGCACAGTATTACTTGCTCTTCTTACTCTGTTCCCAAATCTGAATCTGCCCCTCTGTCTGCATCAGATGTGATCCTGCTCTAGTCTCTGACTCTCTCCCCTCTCTAAGCTGCTGCTAAGCAACAGTGCTCATTGCTAGCCTCTGATTGGCTCTCACTTTGCTGTTTCAGCACTATGGGCAACTACTGCACTTCAACTTGGTGTAAGATTAGATTTTTTGTGTGACTGCTTCACTGCAATAGTCACTTCTCAGCTCCCTTTTGTCACAGATAAATGGTTCATACACCTAAACCTTCCTCGACCATTGCTGTATAGAATAGTGAAAACCTCAACAAAACACATTTATTTAATGGTTCAAGAGATTGAATAAGTATACCTAAGTATAACTTAGGTATACTTGTCCAGGTGCCCTCCAGAGTAAACCAAACTCCAAAATAATGCATGTAAGGCGGCACTCCAAGGACTCAAAGAACAAATACACAACAAGCTGTGTCATGTTCTGTGTTCAGCGTTTCAGTCTTGTGACTTTTATCAAGAACATTGAGTCCTTGGAGTGCCGCCTTGCATACATATATAAAAAAGAATCCAAGTAAGCCCACACTCACTGCAGCCAAACATCCACTTGGGGTGCAACCTCAATGAAACCAACAATTGCGTGCTGTCCACTTGTATAAAGAATCCAAATTTGGAGGGCACTCACCATCTCAGCAGAAAAAATGTCCTTTATTATTACATACCAGCAGCGTAACAGTAAAATATCTGTGTCTGCCATTTCGGTCCCATGTTAAGGCCCCCATACATCAGCAATCTATAAACCACAATTGAACAATTTGAAGATTTATTGCCCGATCTTAGGATTTCCCAATTGAGCAATCTGTACCCATACACTACAGATCTTTTTCAGTGATTTGCAGATCGATTGCAGCAAAAACAGATCTGGCAATCTTGAAAGGCCCATCATTTTGCTAGAAACGGTCTGCAAATCTGCTGATCATGGCCATACGCTAGCAATCTACAGCCCCAATCGATCTGTGAAATCCAACATGTTGGACAATCTGAATAAACAATTCCAATCACTTTTTGGTTGCAATCTGTGAAGCCCATACATTGCATATTTTTATACACAATCGATTGCAAATTGCACGATTGCTGCAATCCATCTCTGATGTATGGGGGCCTTTAGACCTTTAGGCCCCCATACATTAGAGATAGATTACAGCAATCGTGCAATTTGCAATCGATTGTGTATAAAAATCTGCAATGTATGGGCTTCACAGATCGCAGATTGCAACCAATAAGTGATTGGAATTGTTTAATCAGATTGTCCAACATGTTGGATTTCACAGATCGATTGGGGCTGTAGATTGCTAGTGTATGGACATGATCAGCAGATTTGCAGACCGTTTCTAGCAAAATGATGGGCCTTTCAGGATTGCCAGATCTGTGTTTGCTGTAATCGATCTGCAAATCACTGAAAAAGATCTGTAGTGTATGGGCGCAGATTGCTCGATTGGGAAATCCTAAGATCGGGCAATAAATCTTCAAATTGTTCAATTGTGGTTTTCAGATTGCTGATGTATGGGGGCCTTTTGTCAAGGTAGAGATAATCCACAAGACGCTCAAGCACGTGAGAGGTCTTCTTACCCTCATATAATGTTATATAATGTGTTCTGGGACTTTCCTCTCTTTTTATCCTAGTTCATATAGAATATAAATAACAAATCTGAGGCACAGATGTCTTGTCGTAAAAAAAACAATATTAGTTGTGTCTACCAAATATTATTTATACTTCTTCTGCGGAGGTGGGAGATGAAAGTGAAACATTTATTAACTGACAACCGGCAAGCTACTGACAGGTAAGAGATACCTACGTATAAAGAATCATCTAGGTCACATACCTTGCTTTCAATTTAATTGGAGTTTCTACATTTCATTATAAATTGTTAAAAAAAAAACCTACCATGTTCTCCTTGTAGAGACGTAGTGGAAAAGCTAAGAGGGAAGAAATGTGAGTTGGCTTCTAAGGGTAGAGGGGCATATGATGATTTGCAGTATTCATTGTGTACATTCAGATAAAATGGAATTTGAAGCAGACTTTCCACTAAGGCTGTCCTGTTAAAAGAGTGGTGGGATTGTGAGTTGTAGAATGTACTATATTTGCCTACTCCCCTGGATCGGCCAGGAGGCTCCCTATTCTTGTGTGGTGCTCCCGGATGCTTGTAAGTGTGGGCAAGTCTCCCAGAGGCCACCCGCTGACAGGCCGCAGCGTCGCGGTGGCCCTGCCCCAATGCCTGTAATCGTGGCATTATATAGTGTGGTGTGGGCCAAGATGACACGAACTGGCCATCAACCCCAGTGCCGTTCATTTGTCCACAACACCCCCCCCCCCTACAGAGCTGATTTGACTACCCCCTCCTGAAGGGGGCAGCCCAACGGTCAAGCAACTATGAAATGTACTTGAGAAATGATATCGAGAGGCTGATTGGTATCATGGGCAACTTCTCCACTTGTCCTTGTTTGTAGGTTTGATACATCTCCCCCTTATACAGAATTAAAACTTAATTTTTAGGTCTCTTCCCTATGGGGGTGTTATATACTGTAGCACAGAAAAATTAATTAAAAAGCACAACATGTTAGTTATTCTTGTTGTAATATCTCTTGCCCTGACAGTCACTACGAATCCATCAATCTCTACTTTGGAGACTTACTAGTCAGTCAGCTCTGGTTTTGCACTGATGCAAGATAGAGAAGCGTCACTCTCCTAGGCAATGTCTCACACAACAGAGCATACTGGACACATTAAGCATAAACATATCAGATATTATATTTATATTACTTAACTCAATATCACAGACTTTCATTTGTGTTATAGGTTATAAATATCAAGTTTCCTTGCTCTTACAAGTCAAACAGTTTACCGACTCATTCCATCAAGAACTCCCTAGTAATGCCTGCGGTCAACCCCTAATATAGCGTATTTGATATTTTATTCCAAGTGTGCCCCATAAAACACTTAATAATAAAAATAATAATATTCAAAAAAGATGCAATAAAAAACAAGCTATTTTAATAATTAAAAAACAGTAATAATAACCACAATAATAACAATGGTAGTAAGATGCTATTTCATAAGAAAACTCCAAGCATACATATTGAAACAAAGAACACATTTAACATGAAACAATGTTGCCATACATAGAATAATGTTGCCATACATAGAATAATCACAATTAAAAATAGCTTCTAAAAGCTCTCTGGTTATATGTTCTTAAATAGAACCAAATGTTTTTTGTTGTTAGTTTTGTACAGCCGCGTCCGGCTGTTTAGAAAGAATTAATGATCCAGATTGCTTTTTTTGTATGTTTGTCTCTCAATCAATTCTCATGAATGGTATAGTTAAAAACGTTAATATTCGGCCACCAAGTGTCTCATTCAATATATCTAAAGAAAACGGGGTCACACAGAGCTTGATTAGTCCACCGGAAAAAGCGCTCTGGTGTAAGAAGATGTGATTGTCCCTAATACGTTTCTTCCATTCAGGGTTTCTTCAGAGGGGTGTGGACTAATCAAGCTCCGTGTGACCCCCTGTTTTCTTCCTCTGAGTACTGCTGTTATAAAGGACTTCGGGTATAGAGCAAGTAACTGAATGGATTGACCTCTAGGAACAGAGGCACTGCTCAGACAATCCCGTTCCCCCGCCTAATGCATGTGCACGGATCCCCAGACAGCAACAGGGCGAGCAGCCAGACAAGTGAGTTCCATACACAGCGGCATCACTGCATCTACACGTTGGTTGTTCTACTGAGAGGAGCCACTAATTTGATATTAAAGAGCAGTGCTGCAGCAGCACATCTATAACAATATTTACTAAACAAGGAGGCACTATCACTGCACGTTTTTAATTGCACCATGCAAAAAGTGACTTTTTTTGAACATTGATACAAGGTGCAGTAATATATATGTATTAAGTGGCCCCTCTTACTATAGGGATTATGAAAACAGTGGGCCTATAACCATCAGTATACACGGATATATTGAATGAGACACTTCGTGGCCGGATATTAAAGTTTTTTTAACGATACCATTCATGAGAATTGATTGAGAGACAAACAAACAAACAAAACAAGAGATCTGGATCATTAATTCTTTCTAAACAGCCGGACGCGGCTGTACAAATCTAGCAACAAAAAACATTTGGTTCTATTTAAGAACATATAACCAGAGAGTTTTTAGTAGCTATTTTTAATTGTGATTATTCTATGTATGGCAACATAAAGAGAGGCACATTGTTTCGTGTTATATGTGTTTTTTGTTTCAATATGTATGCTTGGGATTTTCTTATGAAATAGCATCTTACTACCATTGTTATTATTGTGCTTATTATTATTGTTTTTTTTATTATTAAAATAGCTTGTTTTTTATTGCATCTTTTTTGATTATTATTATTTTTATTATGAAGTGTTTTATGGGGCACATGTGTTATCACTAAACCTATATTGAGCATTTTTTCTAAGTGCGGTTAATTTTCTCTTTTTCCATGTCATTGCCCTCCAAACACAATTACAGCATCTTAAAAATTTTCCAAAAAATATAGAATAGAGTTTTTCATTGGGTGATTATAGTTTATTATTCTGTTTAAAGCGCAGAGGCTATATATATTGATCAAGCACAGACAAGCCATAGTTAGGGGTCTGCAAAGGGAATGGTAATGTAATGCCGGCTGTCAGGATGCCTCCTGTCATGATACAGATAGCGGCATCCCGATGGATGGTATCCCTACATGGGTCGGGTAAGTATACTTCTCTCCCTAACCCTCCCTTCTTGTAGCCTAACCCTAACCCTCCCCACTCCGCACCCTAACACTCCCCGTTAGTGCCTAAACCTAAGTTTTCCCCCTTCGTGTCTAAACCTAACCCTTTGGGCGCCCCGGCTTACCTTGGTTTGGGCATGCCTCCTCCTGGATTCCGATGTCGGGATTAAAATAGGCGTCGGTATTTCGACACCTATCTTAAATCCCTTGTCAGGATTCCAGCATCGGGATTGAGACCGGCGGCCGCGACATAACTACATCCCCTGCAAAGTACTGTATATTTTCCATATGCCATTTTGTAAATGCAGAGTGTGTATTACTTACCATGTAGCAGTATCAACATATTGACAGTGTAAGCCACGTTTCATTCTCTGAAATCACTTGAATAATTTACTGCTAAATTTACATTTAATACAATGCAAGGTCATCGTAAGGTTAACTGATATATCCGTGATGTCTCCTCATAGAGACACCTAACTGTACCACCTTTGAAGCCTTATTGAACTTTCTCCACAGTAATTAATTCTAAGTACCTATAAGCGAATCTGTAGAAACAGTTGACAGTGCTGTAACCGAGACTTAATGCTCTGTAAAGCACTGTACAGCTTGCATTTTCTACTATATTTTTGCTTTAAATTTTAATGAGAATTTTGATAAGTTGTTAGAAAATTGCCTCAGGCATATTTTGAAAGTCTATTAATTTGCTTCTTTCATATGAAAGAAAGAGCATAAAAAGAGATTAAACTAGTGTATTATTGGAGCCTTAACTTGACTACCAAGAAGAATGGTGGGGTTTTTACTGGGTTGACATAGATTTCAAATGGAAGCTTCCCAGTGGGAAATTGGAAATAGATTTGAATCACTTCATTCCATTACTTTAGAGACACACACAGTAGCACCAAAACACAATTAAAGACAATTTGTTTTGTTTTATTTTGCCTTTTAGAAATCCTTCACTCTGGAAGATTATTTTACCGTATTTTTCAGTCCTCATGGATACACTCTAGATTAGATAAAACAGTAGGAACATATATTTTTAAAGCTGCTTTACTGATTATGCTCCTAAACTAAAGCAAAAAGTGGTAAATTAAGATTGGTGAAACTTTAAGTCACATAGGGGGAAATGTATCAAACCTTAGAGAGAGATAGAGCATCCAATAAGCTTCTGCCATTTTATAGACTGTGCTAGATAAATGATAGCTAGAAGTTGATTGGTTGCTCTGGGTAACTTATCCACTTTATCTCCTTCTAAGGTTTGATACATCTACCCCATGGTCTTGATTTTCAATGTAAAAATAATGTAAGCTGTAATGGTAGAGGGTAATAAAGTAAAATAATTGTGAAGTCCGCTCAGCTTACTTGGAGTTCCAAAGTCCAAAATATTTATTTGCACAATGAAATAGAGTACCGCCCCTTACAATGTGCATGTGCGGTTGGCGCCAACAAAAGGCTTCAATTCAGAATGCACTGACTTCCAACAGTCACTGCAGTACAGTTTATAAGTTCACATTCAAATAGTCCTTAGGCAATAAAATCATTGAGTACAGGCAGGGATCTGTGTATACTTGACGTTGGATAGATCAGTTCCTTCTCCTTTGTGTGTGCAGCCGGATCTTCATAAGACCAGAGGGCCCCGCCGATGACTATTCCATGCTGGATTTCCTTTGTCTTACAGTATCATGGATGAGGGGAAATATTTGAGTTTCAGGGGCAGCACATTACATTGCTCAACTACAAATAAAGGGATCTAGAACATTACATCAATAATATTACATTTATATTTAAGGCAGAGATACAGTATTTATCTATAAAACAGTACATATTAAATGCTGATTAAAATAATATTCAGTTATGTAAAATTAGAAATATACTTAAAGTATATTTAAAGTAAGAACTTTGTATTAATGATATTCCATAACCGCATGGTGTGATAATTTCTGCAGGGTCACCAAAGTTATCCTATTGGAATACAGAACAAGCCCAAGGAATGGTGCAATATTATACATCACAATAGCATACAATCAGATTTCATACAATCAGATTGACCGATTATTATTTGCAATTTATATAAGTAAATGCCTTCATCCAAGATATCTAGCTTTATCAAGGGTCACTTCTGACCCCAGAAACAAACATATTATGGGGTTTTTGCTTGTTTTTTCTCTTTTGTCATTCTGCAGCAAATTTCTCAAGAACAACAAGGGGTAAATTTACTAAGGTGAGAGTTTTTAGAAGTGGAGATGTTGCCCATAGCAACCAATCAGATTCTACTTAACATTTAACTAGCACCTTCTAGAAGATGAAAAGCTAGACTCTGATTGGTTGCTATGGGCAACATCTCCACTTCTAAAAACTCTCACCTTAGTAAATTTAACCCCAAGAGTCAATAAAACACTAAAAACATGGGGTCTCATTCAGACGCGGTCGCAAGCACCAATGTGCTCGCAACTGGGTCGATAGTTAGCCCTGCGCACGCGCAGCGGCCGCACTGCGCATGCGCAAGCCCCACAGCGAGAGAGAAACTCTCTCGCTCCAGAGCTCTCTACAAAATGGGGGTGGCTGTCGATGCTGATCGACAGCTCGCCCCGTTTTGTAGGCGGGCCGGGGGGTGGTTTCCAAAACGGAGGCGTTCCTTAAGGAACACCTACCGTTTTGTGGTCGGCCGCATTGACATCATCTGTGATGTCAGTGGGGAGCTTCCTGCTCGATCAGAGCAGGAAGCTCCATGGGACATGCGGTTGCCGAGATCCAACCTTAGGGTCTCTTTGCAAGCCCCGATGGTCGCGATGGTGTTCACCATCGCGACCATCAACCTGGTCTGTCGCTAAGCTGTGGGTGGTAACGCACAGCTTAACTAACAACCAGGAGGCCGCATTTCAAAAATGAAGCGGCCGCCCTCATTCAGAGAGAGCAATCGCTTCTTGTGACCACCTCTGAATGAGGGCCATAGTCTGGCAGAGGAACATCTAATATATCCTCCGATATTTACTTCAATGAATCAGTGCATTGGTTTTGATATTTTTTTGTTTTTGCTTAATGTATCAGTGAAAGTGTTTAGTAGTTTGCTACCACATTAGTCTACAGATTTCAACAGAATTCTTCAAAATGTAATACACATTAAAGATTTTTCACCTTTTAATCATTTGTACAGATATTACTTATTTTATTAATTACGCCGTGGAGGTGAAAGTTTGACAGCTGTGTTGTGACTGGGAGCTGATGCTGAGTTGAACTTATTCCAGCATAAAATATAGCATGGATCTGACACTTGCAAACGTGACTGTAGGGGCAGGGCAGGGAAAGTCTAGCATAGACCATAGGCCAGGTACAGTATGTGTGCGGATGTGAACAGATACAGGCTGACAAATAGATGAATATACGCATATCACAGTATCAATTGTGCAGAACGCCCAACCGTCCCAAATTTGGTGGGATAGTTCCGCTTTTCATTCGCTGTCCTGCCTTACCACACACAGGTCAGTGTCCCACAGGTCTCTGCTCTTTGTGATGCTGCATTTAAATAGCATAGAGAGCTTCTGAGGGCAGCCCAGCAGGTCAGAAAGCACTGGACCTACCCCCAGCATAATGTGTAACGGTAGCATGATGTGTAGCCACAGCTCCGATGTGACGTACAACAGGGGTGTGATGCATGGTGAAATCCCTTTTTTTGGCGCACGCTCAAAGTCTAGATCCTCCTACAAAATTATGTCTAGTGGATGTAAAGTTATTTCCTGAAATAGTGCCCCTGGGCTGATGCAGACAATCTAATACCTGGGTTCATCTAAATCCTATATAAACTCTTAATAATACCCCCTTTTCACATATGCCAAAAACACTGTTTTTTCGACCCCGGGGTCTTGGCTAGGTAGGAACAGAAACTAACTGGGTCAGAGTTCCGGGACCACGATACTGCTCCGGACCTGGGCTTTTCTCGGGAGCGACACCTGTAGTGTGAACTGGCGTGACCTGGGTTTTTAGACCCAGGTTGCTCAGAAAAGTCTCTGATTGGCTGTTTGGTAAACCTGGAGAAGACACCCATACCACATGACAGGGAGCAAACGGAGCAGAGTGGCAGCCGTAACCACAGCACCAGTACAGACGCTGAAGGAGACAGAGTGGCCAGACGCAGCAGCACCAGTGGGTAGATGCAAAAAAAAGCGCCCCCTATTTAATTGGCTCACCATATTCCTAGGCAGACCCCGGTTCAGGGTGAAAGTGTCCTATTCGGGAATTTCCTGGGTTTTTGGTGTAGTGTGTACTGGCAGGCTCTAGGACCGGCACATGCGCACAAACACCAGCTGCTAGGGATTGCTCCGATGTGAACAGATGCAGGCTCACACAGAGATGCATATACGAATGTCACAGTCAAGGGCACCGAGAGGGGGGGAGTGGTTACTAATTACTCGGGCCCGGGCTTGCTGGAGGGGCCCGACGCAGCCCCCATCCTCCCTGTCAGCTGAGCAGCCCAGCACATGCTGCTGTGTGCTAGGCTGCAAAGGGAGACTGCTTGCTGCTGCAGAGCAGCAGCGGCAGTCTCCTATACGTGTGGGGGGGAGCGATCATCCTAATCGCGCCTCCCCTGGATATGCGCTGGGCTGAGGGGCTCACAGCTCCCCCCTCCCCAGCACGCAGTGCAGCTTCACATTGCTGCAACAAGGTTTTTTCTTAAGGGGGCATGGCTACACCTCCCACGATTAGGATACGCCCCCTTCACCCAGACCCGCCCTTGCTCTTGGCAGCCCTGGTCACAGTATCAATTGTGCAGCAGAATAGTCATGCTTTTCATTTACTGTTCTGCCACCTCACCCAAGGGCCACAGTGTCCTGCAGGTCTCTGCTCTGTGTGATGTAGCACAGCGTTTAAATTGTATAGAACGCTGTCATGTTTAAGTTTGTATCCTGCAAAGTTTGTGTTAACTTATTTCCACACTCTGATTTCCCCTACCGAATGCCCAAACCTTTTCACACAACTCTATACTGGGCTGGCCAATGCACACCAACGTTAATCTTCATTAAACATTCAGGAGATGGCATAACTGAAACAATCTTCTGCTAATAACATTGTAATGCTGCACAATGTTCTAACCATGGCCACATTTCCTGCTCATATATGTCCCCCCCTGTTTTGAAAAGTGAAAGTAATAGGTACTCAGACGCTAGTCAAACATTCGTCATATATAAATTGTTGTAGTGTTGGATATTCTTATATAGGTCACGGACATCAAGTAAATTGCCTCATAGATATATAGTGCATTGCTGGACAAACTAATTTTAGCAATGGGAGAGGACACATCGAGTTATCAGTAAACTAATCTGTATAGATAATTATAGTATAGATTATTGTGTCGTATGTGCATGGGGTATTATATAGAAGGTAATTTGAGTGCTACTTATCATTATTGGACATTATCTGGAAGGGATTATAAAGCCATTTCCAAAGAATTTGATGTCCATCATCATACTATAAGAACTATTATTTACAGATAGAGAACGCTGATGACAGATGCCATGCTTCCCAGGAGTGCACGTCCCAGCTAATTCACTATAAGCTGGAGGGGCCACCATATAATCAGCCAATTAGAACGGCTAGATACTGTAGTGCCGGATGCTTTAATAAAGTAGAAATCAGCTCTTTTCCGAGAAGAAAGGGAGAGACCATGTGGTGCTGGCTGCACATCCGCCCTCTTCTGCTCCCTGGTCTAATGGTGGTGCTGTCGAACACTGTGGCCTAATTCTGAGTTGGACGCAGCGGTGATGTTAGACACAGTGGTGTGATTATTTTCTTCCTAGCATGCGTGTAAGTCCAGATTCCTCGCGCACGAGTTGGAGTTGCGATTGAGTCACACTGTTCCAGAAATGTTTTTAAAATGTTTTGGGCGTTCCTCGGTACAGGGAGATAGCTTAGAGGAGGCATGGAGATGGTCCATTTTATGGGCGCATTATTGGCGTGACGCGGACGTGTCGTTGATAGTGGATGCGTACAGATGCAGAATCATTCACATAGGAGACCATATTCAGAGGGAGAAACTGCACCTGCCATAGGCCAGGTGCAAGTTTCCATGGTATTTGAGCACAAAGTGGGTATCTCAGTCCTGGCATAAGCAGACGCACGGCTGGATATCAGGGAAGGACTTGTAGCGGTATTTGCGCAAAGTCTCATAAGCAAAAGACGCTCATCTGGACCCTGCAGCGTCCGATTAAAAATCAAGTCCCTTGTATTAGGAGAAGTTAATGTGTTCCTCCATGCAAATAATATCAAGTTCTTATTCTTTATTTTGTGACCTTTAGAACGTCACCTGCTCCTCCATCAAGAGCAGCGAGTGAAGTTGGGACTGTGGGCTAGCACTTAATTATATAAAACAGAGAATAATAGTTAGAGCCAATGAAGCATAAAGTTGAGAAAAGAACAGATGACGCATAAATCAGGAAAGAGCAGAAGAGCTGCAGGAAGGAGCCGAGGAGCCACAGGAAGGAACAGGGGAGATGCAGCAAGGAACAAGGGAGCTGCAGGAAGGAGCGAGGGAGCTGCAAAAAGAAGCTGAGAGCTACAAGAAGGAGGAGATATGCAGAAAGGAGCAGGAGAGCCACAGGAAAAAGCAGGGGAGACAGACAAAGAAGCATGGGAGGTCCAATAAGGAGCAGGGGAGACACAGAAAGGAGCAGAGGAGCCGCAGGAAGGAACAAGGGAGCTGCAGGAAGGAGCGAGGGAGCTGCAGAAAGAAGTTGAGAGCTACAGGAAGGAGGGGATATGCAGTAAGGAGCAGAGGAGACGCAGAAAGGAGCAGGGGAACCACAGGAAGGAGCAGGGGAGTTGCAGGAAGGAGCTAGGAGCTACAAGGAACTAGGCAATGCAGGAAGGAGCTAGGAGCTACAAGGAACTAGGCAATGCAGGAAGGAGCAGGAGAGCCACAGGAAGGGGCTAGGAGCTACAAGGAACTAGGCAATGCAGGAAGGAGCTAGGAGCTACAAGGAACTAGGCAATGCAGGAAGGAGCTAGGAGCTACAAGGAACTAGGCAATGCAGGAAGGAGCAGGAGAGCCACAGGAAGGGGCTAGGAGCTACAAGGAACTAGGCAATGCAGGAAGGAGCAGATAAGCCACAGGTGAAGGCTTTTGACCTATTTTTGGTGTAATGTGTTGAGCTTTCAAACCCCCTGAGGTGATAAAACAGAGCAACCATTCCCATCAGAATGAAACTAACCTTACAAAATAGGACAAATCAAGAAATATAATGTAAACTGGAATATATTTCATACATTTCCTACATATTCTATACTTTTTAGTTTGGTCAATCTGTATAACGAAAACATGACCGTGAAAGAAGAGATATGCTAGATAAGAGGGAATATTTCATGGACAGATCCTTTGACCATTTATTTATGAAGTTATGCATTTTTAAGGAACATTTTTGCTATCTTTAATCTTTCTCTTCTAGTTTATGACTACATAAACTGTACATGATTCAGGTCTTCTAGTGTTAAATAATTTACTGACATCAAATGCTCTATACCCCATACAAACAGCTGAGTAATCATGTTTCCAGTCCTTATATAATTCAACTTTCCAATTCAAGAGACACTATCAATATCATCAAGATATATATTTTAGCGTGCTTTATACAATGAAATGGAGGTTAACTTATTAGTCTTTTTCAGCTGTTTTTTGTTGGTTAGTCTCTTCTTACATTACATAGTCCCTGCCGTGGTGATACAATGAAGTGAAGGGGAACGCTCCCCCATCACAAAGGTGTGATTCAGCCCTGAAGAGGTAGCATGCTGTGTCTGTAGAGCCTAATGGCTCTTGTGTAACTGGGGAGGAGCGGATGAGCTCTTATCGACATTGTACTTTTCCAGCTGGAAAATCACAACCTTCAAGTGATGTGACACCATACTTACTTTACATCTAAAAGCCCAGTGTCAAACGCAGGATTTCTACAGGGCGGTTTCCAAATGCTTGAACTTAGAATGAGTGTGGTCAGTCCATGGATAGGACATAATTAGCACTTAACAAGTTTTAATATGCGTCACACAAAGTGTAATGTGCGTCATAATTCCAGCATATACAGGACCAGTGATCACAGTAAGCCATAAAATGTGGCAGTAGGGCCATCGTGCCTGAGCTAAATGTTTTTATTTCAGATGTGGGCACCATTCCAGAGCATTGGAGCAAGTCCAGGAGTCTGGGGGAGCAGCACTGACCTGGATATTATATGTACATATTGGTCTCCTTATGCACTGGATAGTGTATTATCATACAGTGTTAATAATTAACCCTATAGATTGTCTATATCAATGCACCCCTAAAAGTGCATGTTTTCCAGATCTTCTAGTTGGTGCACAGATGTATTTATTACTGGCTGGCACATGTTAAATGATCCACAGGTGGTGCTAATTATTTCATTTGCGATACTGAGAAGAACATCCAGCACTAGTAAAATTTCTATTATATTACTGTGTCTATTGTGGTCATAGTGGATTGGGGAGGGGACTTTCCAGCTAACTGGACCCCCCCCTCCCCCTGTGTTTGCCTATGAAGCATTCCCATAGACAGCAAAAGTAGCAGCCACAAGATATAATATAGGCACTACCTAAAAAGAAAAGGGGTTCATAACACGACAAAACAAAGGAAACAAAGTTGGGAGCCTATGTTTTACTTCATATGGAATAGGCCTATTTATTTTTATTAATTTTTTAATTTTATTTATATAAATTCTAAACATTTCATTCACCCTTGCTGTACAGGGCTTTCCTGCCGGATGGCACAGTGGGCCTGATTAGCGCTCGCAAGCGGGTCGATGTAGGGGTACTGCGCTGCGTGCATGCACAAGCCCCGGTGCGAGAGAAAAATTATCTTGCTTCGGGACTCACTACAAAAGGGGTGGCTGTTGATGTTGATCGACAGCTCGCCCCGTTTTGTAGGCGGGGCTGGGGGGGTGGCTACACAAACGGAGGCATTCCCGAAGGAACGCCTGCCGTTTGTGGGAGGCACCACTGACATCACCAGTGATGTCAGTGGAGAGCTTCCTGCTCTAACACAAGGGTCTCGTCGCAAGCCCCGATGGTCGCGACCATCACTTGACCGCCCGCAAAAGCTGAAGGCCGGCTCACAAAAAAAAAAAAAAAAGCCACCCTGATTCAGAGCGAGCACTCTGAAAAGAGCGTCCGGCTCTGAATCAGGGCCGGTGTTCCAAGTATAATACTGCCAGAGAGCGGAGTCCTCCAATGCTGATGCCTAGTAGTAAGAGAAACAAGCAGACTGTCAGTGATGTATGTGATTTAGTTGATGAGCCAAAGATGGGGCAAGTTATAATTGAATTATTACTTCTAGGGGGTTAAGGCCCCCATACATCAGAAATCTGAAAACCACAATTGAACAATTTGAAGATTTATTGCCCGATCTTAGGATGTCCCAATCGAGCAATCTGCGCCCATACACTACAGATCTTTTTCAATGATTTGCAGATCGATTTCAGCAAACACAGATCTGGCAATCTTGAAAGGCCCATCATTTTGCTAGAAACGGTCTGCAAATCTGCTGATCATCTCCATACACTAGCAATCTACAGCCCCAATCAATCTGTAAAATCCAACATGTTGGACAATCTGATTAAACAATTCCAATCACTTTTTGGTTGCAATCTGCGATCTGTGAAGCCCATACATTGCAGATTTTTATACACAATCGATTGCAAATTGCACGATTGCTGCAATCCATCTCTGATGTATAGGGGCCTTTACTGCTAGTGAAATGTATAGCTGACCTGAATATTCCACCAGACAAGTTGAAAAATAGAATTTTAGACTGTAAGATATTAAAATGAGAGGGGATATTGCTCTTAAGGAAAGAGGGTATATATATATATATATATATATATATATATATATATATATGGGGCAGCACAGATGACATAATGGTTAGCATTACTGCCTCACAACACTGAGGTCGTAGGTTCGATTCCCATTATGGCCCTAACTGTGTGGAGTTTGTATATTCTACCTGCGCTTGCGTGGGTTTCCTCTGGGTATTCCGGTTTCCTCCCACATTCCAAAAATATACTGTTAGGTTAATTGGCTCCCAACAAAAATTAACTGTAGTGTGTGTGTGTGTGTGTGTGTGTATGTGATAGGGAATATAGATTGGGGCAGAGACTGATGTGAATGGCCAAATATACTGTACTCTGTAAAGCGCGGCGGAATATGTGTGCGCTATATAAATAACGTAATAATTATATATATATATATATATATATATATATGTGTGTGTGTATACAAAGTATATATATATATATATATATATATATATATATATATAGTCTTATTTTATTTATTTTTTTGCTTTCTTTTTTTTTTTCTTTAAATAAAGGTTTTATTCAATTTTTTTTAGTTACACAGTGGAACTGGAAGCGGAAGCTGAGCCTCCACTTCCATACATGCTCGGGCACCTCATGCATGCTCAGTAAACATAAATAGGGCAGTCAGAGTTACAGAGGTAATACCGTACTTATAATGCATAGTTTTCAACCTGCAATTAGAGTTTCACTCACCTGTCCAGGCAATAACATAGTGGTTAATAAATGGTGACGATAAGTCATTTCTTATTGTGGTGAGAAAGAAAAAAGTCACAGTATTCCCTGGACTATAATAAATGTAATAAATAGATCCCTATGGGGCTGATGCAGTGTCAGCAGTAATTGATCAAACATTGCGTGCACGATAGTGTAGGTGTATATTTGCACGTACTGTATTGTGCAGTGTACTTTTCTCTGCTGCCAGACCATCCCCATCTGTACACTTGGTTTCATAGCCATCATCATCATCACCAGCCCTATCCCTGGTGCTATACATCTGTCTGGAAATGGGAGCAATTAAGCCTACACACATCTCTGCATACCACAGTACTGTAACCACGCCCTCTCTAAACTTAGCCTACGTAAAAACGCACTGTAACAACCAAGTAATGCCCGTCAGTCATCAGTGGAAACGCGTTTGGTTTGCATACGACTCAGATTTGCACATAGTTGCATATGCTGGGCATACTTACATATTCTCCTGGAAGTTGCTGGAAGATCCCCATTTTCTCAGGTAGTTTCCTGCACCCCTAGAAGAGTAGGCGGATATCCTGCATCCCGCACTCTTGCTAGTGAAGTGGGCAGGATGGAGAGATTATACAGGGAATTTGCGGGTCCGTACTGAGGAGTGGGGCTAAAATGGTGAAAAATTGCATTATTTAGCCCCGCCCCAATCTCATGGATCTGCGAATCGGGTCATTTTGCAGTGACGGGGGAATGGCCTAATGTCGTGGTGAGCTCAGCCCCACCCCCCGAAGCTCTGACCTGCAGCTCCTCTTCTGGCTTCTCAAGGAGAGGAGTTAACTAAAGTCTACAAGTATGATGCTGGGTTACAGAGCGGGTTCAGAGCGATAACAAGCAAGTTATGCTCCGAAAATGGTCTCTCTGGCATTGCTTGTAACCAGTGATGTAAAACAGGAGAATTTATGTTCACTGTTCCTTGAACATTAGGACTGAAATTAAGCAAATGTTGCAAAAGTCTAAACACGAATGTAGTCATTACAATAATAAATGAGTAATGAGATGCTTTTTAGCACCTAAGGAAATGTGTGTTTTTGCCAGTAAACTACGTGTATCTATTAATGGAACTAATGCATCCTTGTAACCACCTAATATATTTTCTCAATGTCATATGAGCCTGATATGTATTTTATAAAAGGCAATATATATTTTTGAAGGTGGATATACATAGAATGTCTTTTTTAATATTATTTAAGGCAGTTATCCCCTTTTATGAGACTAATGTCTTTAGA
The DNA here is from genome assembly GCA_031769625.1 of Taudactylus pleione. Taxonomy (NCBI): domain Eukaryota; kingdom Metazoa; phylum Chordata; class Amphibia; order Anura; family Myobatrachidae; genus Taudactylus; species Taudactylus pleione. The sequence continues at coordinate 23,529,970 of JAUIMM010000113.1, read as the reverse complement.
ATAGTGTAGCATGGCTTATGCTCCAGTCATCAGTTTGTAGAGAAACCTTCTGAAGATTTAGTGTAGCTTATGTGTACCTCCCAATATATCTGGTCTAGGAGGCTTGGCATTGTAGTCACGGTAGGGATGTGGTTGTGGTATTATGGGGATGTACTTAGTGCTAGTGAAGAGCCAACAAAAAAACAAAATCAAATAAATGAAGCATCCATAAAATCTTCGATATAGTTATAACAACCTTAGCTACACTTAAGCAGCTAGAACTAAATGCTGTGCACTTCATAGGATATCTATTGGGGCCCCAGTACTAGCGGGCGGCAATCGTTTGTGGGCATGTGACCTCAATGACTCCTAAAAAGATGATCTCATATGTTGTGCTGTATGTGGTGCAGGGTTTTTTTATGTTTTTAATTTACAATAAAGGATAAAAGAGACAAACCTGCACCATGTGGATGCAACATTATGTTCATTTGAAACCATATGAAATGTTAGTCCAAGGGCTAAGAACAGACAGAATCCCTCTGTAATTGGGACTTGGAGGAAAAGCGCGTTTGACTTGCTCTAAAAGAGGTCAGACATCAACTAAGACCCTGCGGCTCATGCCCATATTAACCGAAGAGCAGGCAAAGCCCCCATGACTTCAATAGCACTGACAGGCATGATGTGCACATGATTTATATTAGAGATGAGCGGTTCGGATTCTGTGGAATCCGAACCGCTCCGAACATTGGGGATCCGAGTCCACCCGAACCCTGTTCGGGTGTTCACCGCCTGACTCGGATCCCCGTTCGGGGCCGAACGGCGGCCGCCTGATGTCGGATTCTCACTAGAGAATCCGACATCAGGTCTCCTCGCGTGTAGGGCAGAGCGCAGTGATAGCGCTCTGCCCTACACAGACACAGACACACAGCCGCCAGCGGCAGCTGTGTGTTTGTTACAGCAGCCAATGAGAGTCACACAGACTCTCATTGGCTGCTGCACGGAGGGAGCCGGCTGGAGCTCACACATGAGCTCCGTCTTCCGGCTCCCTCCTCAGCGTGTGACAGAGCGGACGGCGCGGGAGCGGGGATACAGGTAAGTTTTATTTTTTTTATTTTTTTACTTGTCAAAGGTCCGGGGGCGCTACTGGGGGGGGGGGTCTGCACTACTGGGGGGGTCTGCTACTGGGGGGGGGCTATACTACTGGGGGGGCCATACTACAGAGGGGCCTGCTACTGGGGGGGCTATACTACTGGGGGGGGTCTGCACTACTGGGGGGGGTCTGCTACTGGGGGAGGCAATACTACTGGGGGGGCCATACTACAGAGGGGCCTGCTACTGGGGGGGCTATACTACTGGGGGGGGTCTGCTACTGGGGGGGCCATACTACTGGGGGGGATCTGCACTATTGGGGGGCCATACTACAGAGGGGCCTGCTACTGGGGGGGGGCTATACTACTGGGGGGGTCTGCACTACTGGGGGGGGTCTGCTACTGGGCAGGGCTATACTACTGGGGGGCCATACTACAGAGGGGCCTGCTACTGGGGGGGGCTATACTACTGGGGGGGGTCTGCTACTGGGGGGGCCATACTACTGAGGGGCCTGCTACTGGGGGGGGCCATACTACTGGGGGGGCCTACTACAGGGGGGGCCATACTACAGGGGGGGCCCATACTACAGGGGGGGCTACTACTGGAGCAGCCTACTACTGGGGGGGCCTGCTACTGGGGGAGCCATACTACTGGGGGAGCCATACTACAGGGGGGCCCATACTACAGGGGGGGCTACTACTGGAGCAGCCTACTACTGGGGGGGCCTGCTACTGGGGGAGCCATACTACTGGGGGAGCCATACTACTGGGGGGGCATACTACTGGGTGGCATGCTAATGGGGGGCATACTACTGGGGGGGCCTGCTAATGGGGGACATACTACTGGGGGGGCCTGCTAATGGGGGGCATACTACTGGGGAGCATTCAACTGGGGGCACTGCATAGTGGACCGTACTACTAAGGGGACTGCATAGGGGGCACCACTGCTGGGGGACATTGTGTAAGGGACACCGCTACTGTGGGCATTGTGTAAAAGGGTCACTACTGTGGGCATTGTGTAAAAGGGGCACTACTGTGTGTCGTAACATAAATAAGAGACACTACTTTATGGTGTAATGTGAATCAGGCCCTATGTGCGGTGTAATGCTAATAAGATTGTGCACTGTGACTCCTAGGGCCGTAGCCCACTTTGTAAACAAGTACTGTGACTCTGCTGGCCGTACCCCACTGGGTGGGTGCACTACTTTTCATTTCTGCCACTGCTGTGTGGCAATGTGTCATAGATGTGCTTTATACTGTGGTGTCTGTGTCGTTGTGCCGCTGCTTTGTCGCTTAGTAACCAGTCAGCTCACTGCAACCTTTGGCCAATAATGTTGAAAACAATATTATAAGCTGTGATATGGTCTAAATTGACTGGAAATTAATGTTATTGAGGTTAATAATACTCTAGGAAGAAAAAAAAGACCAATTTATGTGATTTTAGCTTTTTTTGTCAATTTTTGTAAAAAAATCCAAATCCAAATCCAAAGCCAGTCACCGCAGTTTGGCAAATCCAAATCCAAATCCAAAGCCGGACGACGAATTAGAACCAAATCCAAATCCAAATCCGGCAAAAATGGTCCGGCGCACATCCCTAATTTATATGTATGTTATATTATTGTAATACAAGCTACTTCTGGCTGTAGCTGCATTTGTTAGTTAATTGTAGCTTTAATAGCTTTTCTGTATTGAAAGAAAGCTTGATCCTTTGCATTGAGTTCATTCAAAAAGCAGGCCTACCACTAATATAAATAAAAGGTTACTTATTTAGTAAATGTTTGCAAATATATACATAGCATACTTGCCAACTCTCCCTGATTGTCGGGGAGACTCCCTGAAATAGTAGCAATCTCCCTGACTCCCTGAAGAGGCTAGCAATCTCCCTGATTACACCTTACCCCCATTATGTAGATGTAATATATAAAAATAAAGAGATATATTTACAGTCAAATTGTATCATTAGTATCATTTCCCTGCATTGGTTAGGTGATCCCTATGGCTACATGCATTATCTTATAAGGATCAGTGTGTTTTCTTTAAAAAATAGATCTTACCGACTGCTTTTAGGCTTGTTTACATGTGAATGTAATTTTATGACGCCTCTCAGATGCAGCAGCACACGTCCACTTTACCACCACGCTCATAGCTGTTGCTTTCACAATCTCTTTTAAAAGCTTTTTCAAAAGTAGGCAGCTCTGATACATAACCTGATTTGCTACAGCAGGATATCTTTGTAATAGGCTGGTACCTAACCGTGAGATAAACCATGGTAACTGGGTAACACTAATTAGTTAGAGCAGCCATATATGTGAATATTAAACATGAGGTTACCCAAGTCCTCCTAAAATTTGTCATGCTTTTGACCGCATACTGTAGTGAAAAATTATCAGGTACTAAGTATGTGCACTACGTAGGTAGCTCACATCTATATCCATGTACCTATGTACTAAATTAGTTCAGGATGCCCATTAAGGACAACAAAATACTAATTCTGCAGAAAGTTTCCTACACACTGTACTGGGTTTACCGGTGATGCACACGTGTATCAGTCAGGTACAGATATAATCTGGCTCATTGATTAGCTAGTTTGTCAAACATTAACAAAATCTGCAAAACAATTGGATTAAATTTACTATACAAGCACAGTACATTATGATGTGGTAGGCTACAGGCTGGGATGTGCCAGAGGTCATGAAACAGTCTCTTAGCTGAGGCGGTAACCATGAGAGCAGGACAACTCTTGGGACTGACAGATAATACGGAAAGTAATGGAAAATGCTTTTGAGCAATGTGTTTTGAAAGGAAAAAAAAATGTCTCTAAATATAAAGCAGAAGTTGACATAATATCAAAATGTATAAAGCTAAAATAATAATATACATTAAAGAGAAAACAGAAAAAATAACAATGACAATGTGAAATAAATACATTGAAACGTTGGATTGTATTTGCTGCCGTCTTGTATTACTTTTGAGAGACCTGAGTGCCACCTTTTCCTTGCAGCTATATATATATATATATATATATATATATATATATATATATATATATGCTGCGCTATATAAGAAACTGTTAATAAATAAATATTAAAAAAATTATATATATATATATATATATATATACACACACACACACACACACACACACATGAGGTGAGTCAAAAATTATCTGCACTCCAGTTATATGAAAACTTCTGTTGGCCGCACTGTCTTATCAACGCTTTCCGTACTAGGTCGTTGTCTCCCCAGTCACTGCTGTGCAGGTTTGAACTTGTTGCATCAGTTCATTTGTGACTGCAGTGCAAGAATCAATGGCTGCCCCACTTGTGATTTACATGAAAGAAGAGCAGCGTGCAGTGATTAGTTTGTTGTGGTCAGAAGGAATACGAAAGTTTGTAGACAGATGGACAGAGTGTATTGAAAAGCAGGGAGATTATGTTGAAAATAATTTATTTGCCTTTTCTGAAGTTGAATAAAATTCTACAGCCAGGGTGCAGATTATTTCTGACTCACCCTCATGTATATATACATATAATATATATATATATATATATATATATATATATATAGCCTTAGAATGAACAGCGGCACTCTGAGATTTTGCAAAGTCCAAAATGTATTTAAGACATAGTCAAGAAAAGGCTAATGTTTCAGGGCTCGTACGCCCCTTTGTCAAGGTGAGTAACTGAGGTCTGAGTAGAAGATAGAGCTGCGCCTTTCTGTCTCCCCTAGCCACACCGCTCTGTCTCTTCCCCCATCGACCCCACTCTTATTCTCATCTGCACAGCTCTATCTTCTACTCAGACCTCAGTTGCATAGACTGCATGTGTGTATTCCAGTGAGCACACAATTCTGTGAATTAGCAGCTCCACCATTTTGTGAGTGACAGCAATCTCACTCTGTGAGAGTGCTGAATCTGCAGTTAACCACAGGGTGTGATGGCATACCATATCTGTATTGCGCAAAGAACAGTCCATTAAGGCATCAGCATTAAAAATCGGGATTTAATTGCCTTTTAAGTTTGAGTGGCAGAAATTCAGTAGAATTTGTGAAATTTCAGATCTTGTCTAAGAAGCCTTAATGGGACTTGTGAAACTGTACGTTTTTTTGACTATGGAATATATATATACAGTATATATATAATTTAGCATTATTATTATTGTTTATGTACCAGCCCATCACAAAACAGCATTATTCACAGAGTATTTTGAAGAATATTTAGTAATTCATATTAGCCCCGCCCAGCCCTATTTGACATGATAGTCTAAATTCCCTACCTCACAAACACAAACACACAAGCACATATTAGGGTCCATTCTTACTGGCTGATTAACTTACCAGTTCTTGGATCGTGAGAGGATATTTAACCCCACCTATACTCACATTAACATATATAGTATGTTCAAATTATATCTCTAAAGTCTAGAGACTGATATGGATGTTGAGCACCTGTATGTAATTTAGCACCTGTATGTGACACCATTGAGTTATTAAAATGATTCACTGGTGTTATTTTTAATTTCGGAAATGAAAAAAAACAAACTTCTTAACACTTACAAAGAGTGTGGAAGCTGCTATAAAGCTTGTAATATCTTATAACGTTAGGTGAGTGCCGGAACCTTTCTTCTGAGTACTGGTACAACTCACCCATTACTACAGTAGCATTGAATTCAGAATTACCCATTATTTACAAGAAAGTATACATATTTATATTAGCATAATTTATGTATTAAATATGAAAATTGACAAGGTTGGAATTGATGTGTGGCCTTGTTGTGTAGTCTAATGCACAGCAAAAGTTTAGCCTTAAAATCACATGCTATACTGTGATATCATAATCCATACTTCTCTCTTTTAAATTGTAGAAAAAAAGAACACTCCTGTCTCTCCTTCCATCCAAATTATTTTGTATCTAATGCATACATTATGACTTTGAGTAGCTATCCTACTTCCCAACATAGAGACTTGCAAATCGTGATAAAATAATCACTCCCGAAAAAATTCACCCAAACCCTCATGTGATCCACCTGGAAATGCCCACTTTGGGGTGAAACTCCTGCTCTTAAGGGGTCAGCCATAATAAAATAATTTAGGAGGTGTGCTCTATTATTTATGTATACTACATATACAGTCTATCAGGATGGGTTTGGGTGTTTGTACTGTAGCATTGTATAGTAAAGTAAGCTGTACTTTATGATCGTTTGTATACCTCCCACCAGTTCTAATTGTCTCTAATTGAAAAGGGGTGTGGTACAGTGAGCAATGGGTGTGTTATGGGTGGTTCTGTGTATCATGGTGTGGGTTTCATTTGTCCTGATTGTCCAATCAGCAATGGTGTGAGGTAAGCATATGTGCCAAAAGGAAAATATAGTATACTGAGGCGTCTGCAGCTCTGTAAGTATAAAAGAGTGTAATGTAACAAACCCATTATTGTAGACCAGAAGAGCATTGGGTAACAGGAAAGTTACAATTAGAAGAATTAGCAGCTGTCAGATACAGTGGTGCAGTGGTATGAAGCCCCGTTCTCCCAATTTCAAGGCACCAATTCTAAAATGTAGCTCCTGAAAAGGGGAAGGGTCTAACTTGTATTTAGATGATGTTGCCTCCTCCACTAAGTAGGGAACAGTCTGCATGGATTTGAGGCTTGTTAATGTTTTAGATATTGTAATTGCTTCTGCTGTGTGCCACACTGATCAGTCATATAATGTTGTGAGTACTGGTATGCATCTACAGTATGAGAGTCTGATCAACAAATGATGTAAGAAACTCAATAATCAATATAGATACAGGTATTGTGCTAGCATCATATTAATAAGTTCTGAATTTCTCATGAATAAATAAGTATCACAGACGTAGCAGAGCAAAAATGTACTAGGTTGATACACCCGCCATCATAGCGTCGTAAGGAGGGGGCTGGCCCATCGCACGTACCAGGAAGCTGAGCTCCAGGAGCTCCCCCAAGGGGAAGGAGCTAGATCCCCTGACGTCATCAGTTACTGACCACCGTCATTCCCTACCATCCACTAGGGCACAGAGGGGGAATATATCGCTGCAGGGCGAGCGAAGCGAGCCTGCAAGGGGACAACTTTCTTCTTTTGGGGGCAAGTGTGGGCAGAAACCTGCACTTCCACCCTCACTTATATCACTTACAGGTATGGCTACTGAAGGGGATTTATACCTTTCCCTCCCCAAGGACACACAGGGCGGCTCTCTAGCTGATCTGCAGGCTGCAAGGTGCTGTTCCTTCCAGCCTGCAAGCTAAATATGGGGGTGCCATTTAGCAGCGACAGTGCCGCCCATTCAGCTTTACGCCCTGGGTGGCAATACTGCTTGCACACCCCCAATTAACTCTAGAGGAGCTTACCAGAGGATACTTCCCTATATATTTAATCAGTATATACATATAGCAGCCCAAGACAACCCAGCATTGTTTCTCATGTACATCTCAGAATTGAAGAATATATTGTTATGTAAGTTGTTCAGAGATATTGATGACATTAACAAAACTGTGTAGTAAAAGTTATGATGCCCATAGCAGCCAATCATATTATATACATACATTTTGGAAGACACTTTACTAAAACTATGCAAACTTTTGGTTGCATGTTATGGGTTACCCAACATTTCTCCATTGTCGCATATTTAACAGTTTTCATAAATGTCAACCATCGTGCGTCCAACTTTAGGAGTGGTGGTTTTACAGACTCCAAGAGGGAAAACATCTATAAATATACCATAACAGAGGCACTTAGCTGCATTCGATAGACAAGACAACTTATTTAGTTATTCAAGTTTATTACTCAGATTCATACTTAGGAGACTTTATTAAGTACGCAGACATCCACATGTAAGTCAGTGCCATTTACATTTGGTGACATCACCACTTTCTACCACCTCTAACCACATTGTAGGTTTTAAGCTAGAGTGTTAATATAGCAGTTGGAATCACATTACTTATGTATGTATGTGTATGTATATATATATATATATATATATATATTCAGTACTTAACTAAAGGTCCTTTTACCTAAATGCAGCTTATCTCAGTCATGTACTCTAGAAGAGGTTGTAAAAGGTGTAGTATGAGTTTTATCAGAAGAGATGCTGCAGCGTTAGATGGTTTTTGGATGGAATTGTGGAAACATTTCATGATGTACAGTGACATGTTTCCAAAATATGCATCGTCTCAATTAACCACTAATATATAAGGTCTTGCTGCTGTAAGGCACACTTCACATTAATATCATCTTGTAATAAGATTTTACTGCACTATGGTATATTCTGAATTTATTTATCCCAAAATACCACTGCTAAATTACTCTTCATTAAGTCTAATGGGGGGCATCCACTAGACGATTTTATCCCTGTCCAACCTCTAAACGATTTTCCCTTGAATTTTCCCTTGAAATTTGATCTTCCACTCTGAACGATTTGCAAACGATCTAACGATAAACGATGTTGTTTCAATCTGTGATTGACAGCTTTTAGCTATAGTGGGTTTGGGAGTGTCAGGGAGTGGTTCATCGTTTGATCGTTCAGCGTGAACGATGTGTAAACGATATGTAAAGGATTTGTAAGCTATCTTCAAGTGATATGAAAGCGATCAAGTGAAATTGACCTGCATGTTCAGTCGATGGAGGAGACGATCAAACGAGCAGCAGGAGCGCGCATCGTTCATCGATAGAAACAATTACTGCACAATTTGCAAACGATTTTTAAACGATTTTTAAACGATTGAACAATATCGTTATCGTTCAATCGCCTGCTAAAATAGTCTAGTGGATGCCCCCCTTAACTTTGATGTAGCCAAGCATTGGTTTAGCTTTTGTACCCATATATCCACCCAAACACGACAGAGCTTGGTATCACCTAACATTTACAATTTTAGGCTACACCTAGATGAGCAGAGACCACACACTTCCACCCTCCACCCATAACAGATCCCTTTCCCAAAAGACCAGCACCAGTCCTGTGATGGGCCACATCACTTTTCAGCAATATAGTACAGCCTAATACAGACAGTATATAAATTCAGGAAATAATACAAAAATAGAGGGCGCTGTGGTATAAATATTGAATTCTAAATACAGCTCACCAAAAAGGGTGACTAATCCCTGATTGGAAGAAGAAATATGCAAGAGATGGGAGCGCAAATAGAATTCTTAAACATTTAATAAGAAAATTACATTGTGTTAAAATTAAGTTTAAAATTAGAACTAAGGGCCTGATTCAGAGCTGAACGCTCTGACCAGAGCGCTCGCTCTGAATCAGGGCCCTCCTACCTTTTTTTGGAGCGTCCTCATGGATGCTCGCATTGCTGTGGCTTACCACCCACAGCTATAGCGAGCGTCCATGATGATGGTCGCGATGGTCTTGACCATCGCGACCATCGGGCTTGCGACGGAGACCCTGCGGTAGGGTCTCGCTGCCGCAAGCCCTGGAGTGATTTTGGCTCTATCAGAGCCAAAATCACTCCCACTGACATCACTAGTGATGTCAGTGGGGCCGGCTTGAGACGGTAGGCGTTCCCATGGGAACGCCTCCGTCTGGCAGGCACGCCCACCAAAGGGGGCGTGCTGTCAATCAACATCGACAGCACGCCCCCTTTGGTGCGAGACCCGGAGCGATGGTGAGCCCGTCGCTCGCCGGGTCTCGCGCATGCCACGACGGAGCTCCGTCCGTCGTGCGCATGCACAGTGGGGAACATCGACCCGCTTGCGAGCATCCTGCCGCTCGCGAGCGGGTCTGAATGACCCCCTAAGTTGTTAAAGACAGATCAGAAACACAACAATACATATTGCTGTACAAACATATTAAGTAGCAATATTGCAAGAATGGTGTAAATTCACATAGGTACATAATTACAGTGTGCAGTTAGCATCAGGACCGTAACTAGGGTAGGTGACCAGTGCCATGGCACTGGGCACGGCAGGGCAGGGGGCGCTGTTTGGGCCTTTTCCTGTTTATTATCATTCTCACTTGTATCTTCCTCTTCTTTTATCCCCAGCATCTCCTGGCCTCCCCTATCTCTTCCCTGGCCCTTCCCCGTGAGGCCATGGCCCTTTTTCAGGTATCCCTAATTAAAAAATGGGGGGGGGGCACCAATGCTCTCTCTGGCACAAGGCACCAAAAAGTCTAGTTACGGCTCTGGTTAGCATAATTATGTAGGCAAGACAAAGGGTAGAGGGTTAGTTTCTTAAAAAGTGGAACTGCTGGGCTATGGTAATTTTTATCATGTGTCATTTATGTAAAATAAGTAATGCTGGAATATATATACATTATGAAAGGGATGTAGTCAGGATACCGGCGGGCACTATCCTGCCCGACGATATCCCAACACTAACAGCCCGACATGGGACTAAAGATAGGCGTCGAAATCCCGATACCTATCATTAGCCCCCCGCTGAGTCTCATTCTAACAGAACCAGTCTAACGATCCAAAGCTACAGAACAGAACAAGTAAATGAGTTACCCATTAAACAAGGTTAGCAGAATACTTGGCTGCATAGGGATTACCAGTAGGAGGAGAGAAATTCACTCTATAGTATTACAGTAGTATTGTATACAGTTCTAAAGCATCATTTTCATTCCTATACAATTGGTCTGTAAATAAGCACAAATGTTACCATGTAAGCCTGATAGGAGGCAACTAGAAGCAATGGTGGCAAAGTTCTGGAGCAACGGCGCTAACACTAGTATCTCCCGGCTATCTATAATAGTGTAGAACTGTGGGAATGACACTTTGGGATATCATACGTCCATGTTTGGTTTACATAGGATAACATTGATTTGTGGAAAAGATGATGTAGTCTGCCATGATAACATACTACAGAGAGATGCTTTTATATGGGCACAGTGACTACTAAAATCTATATAATCATCTCCTAAGGTCTGTCCTATCTCATCATAGTCATGATAAAAAGAAGATAAGCCTGGCACTATGGTTTAAAAATGTAGATCAGTCATTATTTTCCATGTAATTATTCTTTATGGAAACATGTAACATATTTTTAAAGTTAAACACTATAAAAACTGATAAATAAAATGTCAGCATCATATGGAAAAGTCTCTTGATAATTTGCTTTTGGGTTGGTTTTGACTTTTCAATACTCATCTTCACAAAAATATAACACACGTTCTTCAATTGATACGAATCTTCATATACACGTCGGGGACTATCATATAAAATAGCTATAGGTTAGAAATTAGATTTCATAGGGTTAGTCATGTCTGATCTTTCTTTCCACCTTTCAGTGCTGGTTACTATTTTATGAGCTTCCTTGGCGGTTGACACAGAAAATGAAAGGCATGGGGATCCCACGTCTTATAATTAAATTTACTACTCAGGGGCCTATTCATTATACCTAAAGTATAATTTTTCATGTATTTTTACACATACTTATGTACGTGGTGTATTCATTAAAAGACTTAACGCAGGCGATATGACAAATATCTCCTTGTTAAGTCAGTCTCCGTTAATTTCCACACTCCCCATATATTAATATGGGGATGTGGAAATTACTGTATTCATCAAACACCGAAAATCTTATATTTTCTGGTAATTGATGCTGTTAATTTACGCCGTCTGCAGATGTTTAGACGGCATGGCAGCTTGTATAGCACATATTCCCCCAGCCTGTGCGCTCCCCCTCAATCTACGCTTCCGGCAGCGGCCGCCCGCTCCTCAGCAGGACACAGATCTTACCCCGGCCGCTGCCTACTGTGGGACCTCACGCGACGCTCCGGCTCAGCTTGTGTTCCCCCCGACGCTCCATCCTGCTGCATACTGAAGCATCCCCCCTCTGCTCCCCGGTGGCACTTGTAAGTAAGCTTAATAATGAACTGTTTACTTACTGTTAGAGCACTTACAAGTGCAGAGGGGAGAAGCTTCAGTCTGCAGCAGGACGGAGCGTCGGGGGGAATATGGGTAAACGTTATTAATAGAAATATATTTCATATTCTTATGGCAGCTGAAATCAATGTTGCGCATGCGCCACTTCTGTGATTAGCAGCTGCGCATGCGCAGAACTGACTACAACTGTGCTAAGGTAGGAGAAGCAGGGAAAGTACGGTAACTATTTCCCGAAAAGCTGTCATCGCAAAAATGACAGCTTTTTGGAATAGATAGTTATGGGGAGGAGGAATGATGAATTCCTCCGGTAATTAGGTAGAACTCCATGCGAGTTCTAAATCTAATTACCTCCATCGTATGTTAAGTAATGATGAATAGGCCCCACAGTGATTATTATTTGAAAGGATTGTGAAATGGTAAAGCCCAATTTTTGTTCATGGGAAGAATATAAACTGTCCCATATATCAAGCTGCAGTTTGTCAAAACTACTTGGCTAACTACAACTTTTTAGTAAGTAAAATAGACATGGTTCTCACAGAAATAGAGTAGCTTAAACCATGCCCTGTATGAGAGACCTAGCCCATGAGAATGGGGATAAAAATCATTTAAGTTTCAAAACAAAACCAGAAAGATGACTGGTCCAATGTTGATTAGCACTGGGCCTCTTCTGGTTCCCCTGCCTGATGGGTACATACCAGGAGGGGGGAAAAAAGAGTAAAATTTAGAGCCAGCAGAACTACAAGCACCAGCATCTACGTGGCCAACAGCGAGATAAGTGTACACTCCCAAGTGCTGATTACCTAAGAAATTAAATATTAGTGACCCCTTTATCTAAATAAATCTCTCTGTATAAATAAATAATGGTGTCCCCTTTATATATATATATATATAAATGTGGTTCTTCTGTATAAATTATGAATAGCGTCCCTTTAAGATAAAATTAATAATTAATATGGTTGCATTATTCATTCTGTTATTATTGCCTCAATAAATTTTAATTCAATGTTAAGTCCCCAATAAATACTTACCTGCAATAAAAAAAAATCTTCTACGAGTACTGTAATGGTATATGTTCATGTAATTGAGAATACAGTAGACCTGGGCGCAGACCCCGATTCACCTGCTAGGAGTAATCCCATGTGAGTGCTGGTGCAAAGAGAAACAGTGATGTAGCCACTTCTGGTTGTGGATTGACCTCTCCCTCTAATAGTACTTAACTTATGCTGAGCAAACACTGCCAGATAAAATGCCTGTCACCCTCCAGATATCGCGGGCATACACTGTGAGATATCTCACAGTGTAATGGCCCCAGGGCCGGATTAAGGTCTGTGGGGGCCCCTGGGCAACAAACTTGTGGGGGCCCCTATATACCACAGATTCTCCTCACCCTAGGAACATTTTTATTTTCTTTTTAATTCACCTCAGTAGTAATGCCCCTCTTGCAATGCCCACTGTAGTAGTGCCCCTAAAATGTCCCCAGTAGCAGTGGCCCTTATGCAGTGCCCACAGTAATGGTCCCCCATATGCAGTGCCCACTGTTGTAGTCCCCCCTATGCAGTGCCACCTGTAGTAATGCCCCTTATGCAGTGCAGCCAGTAGTGGTCCCCCTATGCAGTGCCGCTTATATAATGCCCCCAGTAGTGGTCCTTATATAGTGCCCCAACCTGCATAGGGGGGACCCCCAGTAGTGGTCCCCCCCTATGCAGTGCCCCTTATATAATGCCCCCAGTAGTGTCCCATATATAGTGCCCCCAGACCCAGTAGTGGTCCCCCCCAATTCAGTGCCCCTTATATAGTGCCCCCAGTAGTAGTCCCCCCCTATGCAATGCCCCCAGTAGTAGTGCCCCCAGCAGTAGTCTCCCTATGCACTGACCTTAGTAGCGCGCCCCCCCCATGCAGTGCCCTCTGTAGAGGCCCCCCCTATGCAGTGTCCTCTGAAGCAGCCCCCTTACACACACACAAAAAAAAATCACAACTTACCTGAATCGCCGCTCCTGACGCGACCGCCGCTGTCAGCTCCAGGTCCTGGCTCTTCTCCTTCAGTTCAGTGTGGGAGTGACGTCAGCATCATGACGTCTCTCCCATCACACCCTGCGGGGGAGCCGGAAGGCGGAGCTCATGAGTGAGCTCCGGCCGGCTCCCTCCGTTGTGCAGCAGCCAATGAGAGTCTGTCTGACTCTCATCGGCTGCTGTAACATACACACATCTGCCGCCGGCGGCTGTGTGTATGTCACTGTGTAGTGTGGCCGTGCTCACTGCGCGGTCTACACTAAACTAGCGGAGGGGACACTAGCGGCGGGTGCAGACAGCACACCGCTGCTAGTGGGGGCCCCTCCGTGTGTGGGGGCCCAGGGACGACCGCCCCTGTCGCCCCCCCCCTTAATCCGGCCCTGAATGGCCCCGATATCTGCGCTCCGACCCCAAGGGAGGAAACATTAGTGCCCCAGGCAAGATTTTGGGTGGTGCCCCCCCATAGGATCCTGAAAGTGTGTGGCCTCACAGAAGGGACGTTGGTCTCACTGTGCTGTGGCCCCTTCCCCATTGTGCTGCGCTCCCAGCACCCCTCACCGAGCACAGATCACAGGACACATCACCCAGCACAGTACTCTTCTACCAGCACAGATCACAGCACAGTACCCCTCACCCAGAACAGCCCCCTTCTCCAAGCACAGCACCCATCACCCCTCTCCCAGCACAGCACCCTTCTACCAGCACAGATCACAGCACAGTACCCTTCTCCCAGCACAGCACCCATCACCCCTCTCCCAGCACAGCACCCGCGCTAACAACTAGCTGTCATCCGTCGCTGCCCGCTCACTGTCTGCTGCTGCCAGGCCCGATTGGAGCTGTCAGCTGAGCCCTGATCATGAACGCTGCACAGTGACAGCAGCAGCTGCCAGAGTCTCTGCCCAGCCAGCAACAGGTCCCCCGGCCATACATGCCCCAAACCTCTGCCGGCCCTAGACGGGCTTGGATGCTCCTAGGCATTTGCTTAGTTTGTCTATGCCTAGGGCCGGCTCTGGGCTGCACCCATTATCCCAGATGATTATCCACCTAGTAACCTCAAGAAAGCAGGAACACAGGCATTTATCACAGTTTAAAATTATTGAAATTGTGAAATGCTGTCAACAAAGCTCAGGGAACATGGGTTATAGAGGGTTTTTTTCGGTTTGCATTTTATCTGTAAAAGCAAATTACAAACATCGGTGCCAAGAGGTCCACCGGCAGTGACTCATGTGTGAAGTCTCATTCGACACTTCTCCTGGCAGTGCAGATGTAATGTGCCATTTCCTGTACGGCTTCACAAAGGAAAAGATTCCTTGTTACACTTACACCATTCATTACGACAGGTTGTCATGGTATTTGCTTTGTTCTTTCCTCTAACCCCCATCAATTGTGCTGCCTGCTTCAATAGTCCATTTTCATTTTGTGGGTTACAATGTGTGACATTCAGCACAATTCACCCTAGAAATAAAGGCCTTTTCAAATGTCATGCTGTCTATATTTAGCTGCCGAGCATCATGATGTACAATTGCTGGGCGCATTTGAATGAAATACAAAAATAAATAAAATCGCAGCTTATCTCCATCTGTTGTCCAGTTTGTTTTCTGTTTATTTGAAATAGGCGACGAGTCTCAGTTCTGCAGCAGTGCTGAATGATCAGGACATCTTAGGTTTCCTTTTGAAATGACTTTTTTGTATATTCTCTACACACCTTCCCTGCGTCTCATTGACAAATCAAGAGGCTGTTGTCTGTGCCCGGTGTTTGGTCACAGAGGGAGGCATTGGAATTTTTGTTATTGCTCATGAACTTTTTGTTATTACTATTAGCAGTAATACCTTCGCCACATATAGACAACTACAGCTTCAGGGATCTATTTATCAAGATTAAAAAACATTCTCTCTGTGCTTTTACAAAATCTCTTTCCACCCAATTTTCCATTCAAATTGTGACAGGGGCAACTGGTTAATACTCAGCTTTCTGTCGATAAAGCCTGGCAGCAGCAATTGCACTGGTATAAGTAGCAAAGAGTTCCCTAAAATTACTGAGGGCTCTATTTATTAACATTATTTTTACTAAAATAGTGTTTTCACACCCTTTTCACATTATTTTAGTATCACCTATAGTTATTACAGGGCAATTGGAGTAGAATTCGTAAAATTCTACTCCAACCCCTAAGTATCACTTATTTTTAGTAAGCAGATCGCGTTTCCCATAATTGTAATGGTAAATGTGATCCGACCAAAGTTACTAAAAATAAATTGTAAAAAAATACCAGGGAAAGCCCTGTGATAATAACGCCACCTGGAGGTGGCGTTATCCAGGGTCTCCCCCGGGTTACTGGGCTCCTACTCTGCTCTAAAAGGCAGAGCAGAGCCGGGAGCTAATCCCAGTGATCAGCTGTGTGGTCTAAACAGACCGCAAGCTGATCTCTGCTAATAAAAAAAAAAAAGGAAAAAAAAAATTTACTTACCTGACTCAATGGACCGGTGATCGGGGCTCCGGTGATGTTCTCCCTCCGGTCAGCTGGTCTCCCATGGTGCACTGGGGCCCGGTCATCAGGTGATCGGGTCCCAGTGCAGTATGGGATATCAGCTGACCGGAGGCATGGAAGATAGTGAGCAGAGGGGATTCGCAGGGACAGAGGCCCTGATTCAGAGCCGGACGCTCTGACAGAGCACTCGCTCTGAATCAGGGCCGTCCCTGCTCCTTTTTGGAGTGGCCACCTGGCCGCTCGCATAGCTGTGGGTGACCACCCACAGCTATAGCAAGCGGCCAAAATGATGGTCTCGGGCTTGCGACGAGACCATGCGGTAGGGTCTCGCTGCAGCAAAGCCCAGGAGTGCTTTTGGCTCTCACTAGTGATGTCAGTGGGGCCGGACCCAGACAGTCCCAGACGGTTCCCATGGGAACGCCTCCGTCTGGGCAGCCACGCCCCCGGCATGCCCACCAAAGGGGGCGTGCTGTCAATCACCACCGACAGCACGCCCCCTTTGGTGCGAGACCCTTAACGACGGCTTGGCCGTCGTTATTCGGGTCTCGTGCATGTGCACGACGGAGCCGCCTCTGTCGTGCGCATGCTCACTTGAGCACCATCGACCCGCTTGCGAGCACTCAGCGCTCGCGAGTGGGTCTGAATCAGGCCCAGAGCTTTATCGCATGCTCTGTCCCTGCAAGGGATTTGTAGTAAAGCCCAGTGATATTGCCTGAATTCGCAATGCGAATTCAGTCGATAATATCACACTACAATCTGCATTACAAATGCGGATTGTAGTAAATAGAGCCCTAAATCTTTCTTGTCGGTCATGTATACTAAAAAGACTAATAAACAGGGATTCTTTATTTCTTTATGGGTCCTTGTTGTGAATGACTGGCCGCAGTGATTACTTACCTATCCCTTCTTTGCCTAGCCATTGCTGCCATTCACTGTGTAGAAGGAGCAAGGGTGAGAAAGGAAGGACTGGCCTACCTGGCTCTCCCCCCTAGCTTCATGACATGGCATGGTTCTCCTTTATCTTGCTCCAGCACCATTTTTCAGTACCTTCATTTCCGTATGGGGTAGAGGCCGATCTTTTTATGTGCGGTACACACCTGGCCGAACAATTAGCTGGCCGGCCGGCCCGCTGACCGATTTGATAATATACACACTTACCAATTGCCTGCTCAATGTGTCTGACCAACAGTGGCGTGACTAGGGTTTTTGGAGCCCAAGGCAAGATGAAGAATGGCGCTCCCCCCCCCACACACACACACTGAAAAGTCATTCTGCACACTGAAGCCGTGCAACCCCAAAAAATGGGCGTGGCCACATACCGGAGTGGGCGTGGCCACTGAAAATGGGGCATGCCAACATGACCTGCCACCCATTTCTGATCACTCTGGGAACATTCCTTTCCATATGCACGTTACCTATATGATGGTTTCTCACAATGTGGAACCTCTGAAGAAATGTATCCTCCCTGGGAAGCCGGCATCTTCAGTTGGCAATCACTATTCATGTAGATCACATCGTCCAGAAGTTGCCTGTTTGTGTAGGAATATTAACAAAGTCATCATCATACTATATCAGTTCAACCAGACTCATGCTCCCTGTGTAACATCCTGCCCCTAGCATCTCTCAGCCACACCATCATCTCCCCCCTGCATGTCTCAGCCACACCATCATCTCCCCCCTGCATCTCTCAGCCACACCATCATCTCCCCCCTGCATCTCTCAGCCACACCATCATCTCCACCCTGCATCTCTCAGCGCACCATCATCTCCCCCTGTGTTTCTCAGCCACACCATCATCTTCCCCCTGCATCTCTCAGCCACACTATCATCTTACCCCTGCGTCTCTCAGCGCACCTTCATCTCCCGCCGGCGTCTCAGCACACCATCATCTCTCCCTTATGTCTCTCAGCCACACCATCTCTCCCTTGTGTCTCTCAGCCACACCATCATCTTCCCCCTGCATCGTCTCGCTCCCCTGTATAATTAATCTATGCCACCTGCCTCCCTCCCCCGTATAATTAGCCTGTGCCACCAGCCTCCCTCCCCCTGTATAATTAATCTGTGCCACCTACCTTCCTCCCCCGTATAATTAATCTGTGCCACCTGCCTCCCTCCCAGTATAATTAATCTGTGCTACCTACCTCCCTCCCTCTATAATTAATCTGTGCATTCCACTGTTCAGTCCTTTTTGGGCAGCTGTCCAGGGCATTGCTTCTCCGTTTGGACAGCATTTGTCTTCTCAGTCGGGAGATGAGATGTCCTGAATGCAATGCACAATAAAATTTGCATGCAAGATCCGGTTCGTCTCAGAGACATCATCACTGAGGTCCGAGTTCAGATGGCCAGCATGGCGTGTACGTCAACTTGCCGCTTGTCAACCCCGCTCTGGTGCCAGCACCGCCCACTACGTAAGAGAGCCAGAGGAACGATATCAGAACAAAACCTATAACGCCTCTGGATACCCCGCCCACCCAATGATGCTGGCTCCGTCCCATCCTACCTCTATTGGCCCGGTGGAGGTCACCTACTAGTAACATCCGACTACCTGTCCCATGCTGCCCGCCCACCCCTGGAAGGTCTGGTGCAATGGGAGCAAAGCAAAGTTAGTAAAAACCTGATTGGATGTCAGCACCGGACACCCCGCTTGGTACACTACCCTGGTCAGTGGTGCCCCTCTCTGCCGGGCCTGCCACGGTGTCCAGAGCACATGCCCTGGCTGTCCTGCCATAGTTACGCCACTGCTGACCAAACATCACAACTTGGCAGGCATTTAAATTTTCCTCCCAGTTGTGATATAATTGTTGGCGGTTCCTAGGGCCAACATAACTGGTGGGTCGCTCATACAAACCAGCAGATGATCACACTATATCTGTAATATATCTTGCATCTGCTGTGCTGCTTGGCAACCACGATATGTGAGGAAATGAGATGTATGTTAAAAATTTAATTGCAGCATCTCATTCCCTGCAGCGTTTAATGAAGTTTTTATAGTCCTTTCGATCCCCTATCGTCTGCTAGTGTACATGTGTTCATTCACAAGACTTATAGTTTTGCATTAGCAGGTATATTATATACTGTAATAATGTGAGGAAATGTAATGTTTAATACTGTTTAGCCCTTGATGGTTTAGCCTTTGTCCATATGTCTGTTTTATCCATTCATTATTCGGATCTAGCCACACAGGTAGAAACCAGCAAAGCAATGTAACATCTCTCAGAAAAGCATCTCATGGGAAAAATTACACCTCCGCAGGGGACACTCAGGACTTAAACCTATTACCCTGTCATTGTTTCTTCTATTTGCCTTGTTCCTCTCTAGTCTTTGGTAGACTGCACGGAGCCAAGCCAGCATGAGGTCATCAGGAACATGACATCAGGGGAAAGTAGGAGGGATGCAAAGGATAAGGGACCCTCACCAATCAGGAAACTATGCAGCTCCTCTGGGTGGACATGAGCACCGTGAGAAATTGGAAGATTTTAAAAGAGGTCACGCAGGGCAGCTCCTCATGTTAGTCGCTGACCTTGGCTAAGAGGTAGCGCTCTTTAAAGGTGCATAGTGGAACGCATCACCAGTCCTGTATGGATGTATACATTTGGAAACTCCTGTGTGGAGATCTTCGTTCTCCGGTGTGGACTTATACTTTATCACTGCTGTGTGAACTGTGATAGTTTTGACGGGATCGGCATGATATACCGACGCTGGAAGACCAGCAACTGAAGATCCCGACAAGTAAGTATTTTAACTATAACTAACCTTCCCCCCTCCCCTAACCCTAACTCTCCCTTAGGGGTGCCTAACCCTAACCTCCCCCCCAAGTGCCTAACCATAACCCTTCCTGTAAGTGCCTAAACCTAACACCCCCATCCCCGTAGCCTAAACCTAAGTCTACCGGGGGGGTGACTAACACTAACTTCCCCCCCGGGGGTGCCTAACCCTAACCCCCCTTCCCCTAGCCTAACCCTAACCCTCTCGGGGGGGCTGCCTAACCCTAAGAACCCCCGGGAGCCCCTAACCTAACACTTCCCCCCCCCCCCCCACGGCTGTCTGCGCCCGCCGCCTGGCTTACCTTCATTTGGTATGGTAAAATAGGTAGGTAAAATGACAGGCATCAGGATTTTGATGTCTGTTATTAGACCCCTGCTGGGATTAGACAGTCGGGAAGTCAGCGGTCGGCATTTCAACCGTCGGCTACCTGACCGCATCCCGTTTCGACTGTGTGGTATCCTGGAAACGCTTGGGTGGACTCATACTCTATCACTGCTGCGTGATCTGTGGTAGTTTTTCCTGTGTTAAACTGTATGTCGTTAGCTCTTCTGTGGACTTGTCTTGGAACTTTACCCTCTCAAGGGACTGGCCCTATCTGGTTTGCTACCTGCATATTGACTGTTCACTGTATTTACCTTTTTTCTGTGTGGATTATCTATTTGTCTGTCCCGTGAAAAATAAACCACCGCTTTGGTTTCATCTGCTCGGTGTCTGGGTGATTGAGAGAACCCCGTATCCTAACAATCTGTGAATGACATTGTTCACAAAGATATATTGTGTGTACACACAGGCCGAAGCGCTGAACCATATACCATTCATAGGCTGTTCAAATGATATTTTGTACAGTGTGTACCCAGCAGGGGCATATCTATAATGGGCATATACTAAAAATAGAATACTATAAAACTCTCTCTCTCTCAATTAATGGGAGAGGTCAGTGATCTACTCCTGTGCATGGCAGTCAATAATGTGGGTAAGGAAGATTGTGGTGGGCATCGGGAGTCATGTAGGCAGTGCAGTGTTAGGTAATGGTGAGTATGGAGGAGTCAGGGAAGTACTGGTGAGCCACCCTTGCAATGCTGGTCAGTTGTGGGTAACCACTACACATGCACTAACATTATGCCACACTGTAGTGCCCCCCATATTATGCCACACTGTAGTGCCCCCCATATTAAGCCACAGTGTATTGCATTTACTTTATACCACACTGTAGTGCCCCCCACATTATGCCACTGTAGTGCCCACATACTATGACACACTGTAGTACCCACAAATTATACCACTGTAGTGCCCACACATTATGCCACCTGTAGTGCCCACACGGTAGCAAAAAGTGCAAGTTGCCTCTGTAACAAAGGTGCAAAGTGCTCTGGTGTCCAAATCTGCAGATAGCCCCAATGTGTCTGATTTACTTGTGATGTTATTTATATCTATATTTTTAAATTGCTTCCCCTAGACATGTGATTTGTAAAGGTAATAATCTAAATATAGGGTGTTATTTATCAGTAATTATATAAAAATAACATTTAATTGTAACACTTTGCTTTCTGTTGATGTGAAATCACCCCGGGTGCAGTGAAAGTGAAATTTTGTACTGGCGCGTGCTGATTGCTCTCTGTTTTAAGGACAAGCCCATGGACTTCTATTCCAAGTCACCACAGACCATTGACAAGGTTAAAGAGACAAAGAGGGTGTATTACAGTCTCTGCTTTTCAAGGGGGCACACAGCTATTTCTTTCCTTGAAAAGGGACTTACCTATCCCACTACCAAATAAATATTTATTTATTCGCAGGACACCCCTTGAGATTTATCCGCCTGACTGCAAACCTATGCGCATTTAGGGCTTGTTTCAGCAAGGAACGCACGGATGCAGGCGCACGCAATCGGACGATTTCACCGAATCCCGGGCGGCCCAGTCCGAGCCTGGACAGGGGGAGGGTTAGCATACCGAACAACAAGTGTCGATATGCTAGCCCTGTCAAGATGCCGGTGTCTGGATACTGACAGCTGGGATCCCGACTGCCGGCATCTCATACCCAACCCGCTGATAACACTGACAGCAATAAAAAGACCTTTTTCGTGCCTGGTTAACAAACAATTCCAATGCAGTGCTCAACTCCTCAGTACTAATGGCTGCGCTTGGGCTTCCAGGTATGGATTCGATTGAAGTTAAAAAAAAAGTATAATTATATAGATATTTGTATAAATTTAGGAAAAAACAAATTCCAAATAAAAAAATTATTTCGTATAAATAAAGCATTTTTTTCTTCACTGATCACCAACCATGGATGGTAATATAGGGAAAGTGGTATCACTTGTACTGCCCCTGTACTTCTTAAATAAGCATTGCCCACCCTTGGCATTTGTCTTTGATAAAGAGCAAAAAGCCCTATCTATGGTGAGAACAGACTGCGATAGGGATTTTTGAGAATTCATAAATGGACCTCTAAGAGGCATATTCAATTAGCCGCGAAAAGTCTTGTACTTTTCGCATGCCGCACTTTTCGCCAACTTTGCGTGTTTTAGCGACGGAAACTTATCGTGCGCGCCCCCACTATTCGCTGTATTCAATTCAAGAGGACACGAAAACGCGTCCCGGCGAGACCCAAACGTGCAAAAAGTGCTGTCAGTTTTGGGTAAATCAGCCTGACACCCCCCAAAAGATGCACTAACAGTGGAGCTATTTGCGGTACTTAAGTGCTTTCAACTGCCTCTAGATAGCGTCTTTGCACAAGTGGTGAAGAATAGTATTTAGAATTTTTTTTGGGAGGAAATAACTAATCCCAGCAAATTTGGGGTACTTGAAAATGGGTGCAAGCATGGTTAAATATCGCTAAAGTGAAGTTTTAAAAAACGTAAAATAGGCACCCTCGGCAAGCACCTGCAATCAAAAAAGCAACTCCCCCATATTTGCAGACCCCCCCAAAAGCTTATTTTGCTAGTTTTTAAGTTTGTACCCCAACTTTATACTTTTTTGCCCCCTTTTTCAAAGTAATTTTTTGGGGTGTTCCTTATTTTTTTTAAGGATTTTTTTTTTTTACACAGTTAACCTTTGGGCTCTGTTCCAAGGGTGCAGGGTGGCACCATTTCACCCCAAAACCGCAATTCTGCACTTTTTATCGACACCTATTCATAGTAAAATCTTTTTCGCCTATTACATTGCATTGCCTTTTGTGCTGGCGAAAACTGTTTGGAATTGAATACGGGGGAAACTGTCACACTGGCGAAAAGTCGCAATCAGCGATACTTTTTTGCGGATCTCGGCTTTTCGACACTAATTGAATACGGCCCTAAGTGTGTTGTATTATGGCCTATTACATTGCATTGTGTTTTTTGCATCGACGAAAACTGTTTGGAACTGAGGGGGTCATTCACTCCCGCTCGCGAGCGGCAGTACGCTCGCAAGCGGGTCGATGTTCCCCACTGCGCATGCGCACGACGAAGGGAGCTCCGTCGTGCGCATGCGCGAGACCCGGGGAGCGACGGGCTTTCCATCGCTCCGGGTCTCGCACCAAAGGGGGCGTGCTGTCGATGTTGATTGACAGCATGCCCCCTTTTATTGGGCGTGCCGGGGGCGTGCCTGCCAGACGGAGGCATTCCCATGGGAACGCCTACAGTCTGAAGCCGGCCCCACTGATATCACTAGTGATGTCAGTGGGAGTGATTTTGGCTCTGATAGAGCCAAAATCACTCCAGGGCTTGTGGCAGGGAGACCCTACCACAGGGTCTCCGTCGTAAGTCCGATGGTCGCGATGGTCGCGACCATCGCGACCATCTTTTTGGCCGCTCGCATATGCTGTGGGTGGTCACCCACGGCTATGCGAGCGGCCAGGAGGCCGCTCCAAATTTAGCTGGGACAGCCCTGATTCAGAGCGAGCAGCTCTGAATCAGGCCTTGAATACGGAGGAAACTGTCACACTGGCGAAAAGTCGAAATCGGTGATACTTTTTTACGGATCTCGGCTTTTCGCCACTAATTGAATAAGGCCCTAATTGTGTTGTATTATGGTACAGTACTGTAAAAATTGGGATTATTGAAGTGGCTGTCACAGTTACAGTAGTAGGCTTACTGGCTAAGGATGAACTGAATATTTTCTCTTTATATCACATTGGACTAGCCTGCATTCTGCAAGTCTCTCAAGTATTAGTTTTGTATACAGAAGCATATGTTAAAATGTCACATTTCAAGGTCAGATTATCCAGTTTTTGGGTTGACGGGCCTGCTCAGAAAAAACTAAGGCCTAGATTTATCAACGATTGAAATTCTTGTTATCACTCGTTCCTAACCTTAAATGGTGCCCCAACCAATCAGCTCCTAATGGTCATTTTTCAAACACATGACAGGAGCTGATTGGTTGGAGGGAGCACCATGTAAGATTAGTAATGAGTGATAACAAGAATATCAATTGTTGGTAAATCTGGGCCAATTAATTATGGCCTTCAAAATACCAACGATTAATTACCTGTTTGGAATGGGTATGAAATACCTCCGGCCGCATGGCCGGCGGTTCGATTCCCATCAGCGGCAGCCCGACATCAGCAGATTGCGAAGCAGCGGAAGCCCGACAGCGCTGGAAATCCCGATCGTGGATAGGTGAGTATCCACTAACCTAACCTAACCCCCCTAACCCTAACCCTCCTAAGGGGTGCCTAACCCTAACTTCCCCCCCAAGTGCCTAACCCTAACCCCCCCTCTAAGTGCCTAACCCTAACTACCCCCTTCCCCGCTGCCTAAACCTAAGTCCCCCGGGGGGGTGCCTAACCCTAAGTCCCCCCCGGGGGCCCTAAACCTAACCCCCCCGCGCGGCTGTCCGCTCCCGGCGCCCGGCATCACTACGATCGTGATGCCAGGCGCCGGTCTTCTGGCGTCGGGGAAATGCGGGCGTCTACATCTAGACACCCGGCATTTCACCCTTGCCGGGATAAGACAGTCGGGAAGCCGGCTGCCGGTATTTAGGCAGTCGGCTTCCCGATCGCTTCCCACCTGTTTAAATATCCAAAAAGGGCTCTTATTCCACCAAATGACTAGCATCCCGTATATAAATCATATTTAGAACCCTTTCACATGTGCATAAACTGATGCACATTGCTAAGCATACTCATTAGTTATAAAATGGACAAACATTCCCATGTTATATCTAAAGCACATCTAACAGTTCCATGTAATGTAAAATGCATTTGATCAGGTTCCCTTGTAAAAACAGCATTTCAGTATCTGCTGTCCCTGATTTAATAATGTTCATATAGCCCTAAATATTCATATTATATAATTCATGCATTTATCAAACTAGACATTTGGCTAAATAAATCTGTATATTGATGAACATGTGAAAGGGATGTGCCAGCCCTAGTGGGCTGTAGGCTGTCCTTGGACTGGACCCTTTTTCTAAACCCCTTGCACTCATCCAGACAATTATAGACGTCAGGTCCTATGATATACATGGGTACATCACTGCACCTACTTGTACACTATGCACACGCCGTTATCTACAAAGATGGCACGAGAGCCGTAAGTAGACATTTTGGTGCCCTGTGCCAGAAAGAGCATTGACGCCCCCCTATTTTAAAACAGGAACATAACGCACCCGAAAAAGGGGAATGGCCTCATGGGGAAGGGCCAGGGTAGAGATAAGGGAGGTTAGAAGATGCCTGGGATAAAATAAGGGGAATATTCAAGTGAGAATAATAATAAACAGAAAATTGACAGGCCCAAACAGATCCCCCTGCCCGGTGATGCCCTGTGCCATGGCACAGGTTGCATCACTCTAGTTACGGCCCTGGATGGCACACACCAAAGGCAGCTTTGCAAATCATTGACATCAGCCATATAGGCAGATTTTCTGCAAAGAAAGAAAATGAGTCATATTTTGAATGGGAAGCTCTGTATAGCTTTATGTGTGTTTCTGAGTACTGGGAAGCAATGTTATAAAAAGGTTTGTGACGACATGAAACACTTATGAAACACAAATGGGCTTCAATCTGCTGTGAATTCAGACCAGACGATAAATAAAATCCCGTCACTCCTCCGTTTCCCATGGTCTAACTGCAGGAATCCAGGTCTCAGTAAATTAAAAGGCCAGAAAAGCTAAAAGTCACTGACTGGGTAGGCGACAGTTCTTTCTCTGCCCCCAAAAGTCTGCCTTGACGTATATAGATTTGATGTGGAGATGTTCTAAATTAAGCCATGTAATTTGTACCTAGAGAACGGGCTTCAATTCCATCTCAGACAATTGAAAGAAACTAGAAAATGTGTGTACTTTGGATCATATTCAGATTTGAACGCAAAGCCGCTTTGTAGCTGAATCGATCAAATGTAGGATAAGTGTTCTATAGTCATGTAGACGTAATTGCGGCCAATTCAGAGATGTGCGTTCGAGAGAGTTATCAGAAGGCTCTCTTGTGTCAAGGATAGGGCTCACACAAATACACACTGGTAGTGATGACGGATATTTCTACAAGCGAATGTATAGAGGTGGTGTGTCCACAAGGATGCGGGCCAATTCAGAATACAGGAGGAGATCCCAATTTATTACCAAGCTACCAATGTGGCCACAATTTCCCAGCAATTTGTAGTTATTGTGATCTGTCATATCTCCGGCGTTGCATTATTCCAAACTTTAATTTTGCAATAATCAAGCATACTGTCCATTTGCATATGATTTATGGCTTAAAAACGTTTTCAGAAATAGGCCGCACAGTCCAGATATGGTAAATGCAATTTTAGTTGGCATTTAGTATGTTATATATAAAATTAAGTGGTCTGTCTTATCTGTTTGCTTGTTTATCTGTCCGGTTATGCATTCGGTCACACCTGCACATATTGGGATGAAACCTATGCGAGGTGGTCCAGAACTTTTACCCAGGGAGCCTGTTCTGGGCCTTCCACTGGATGGATTTGGATGGAGTGGTAATATTGGATCCCAGAAGACATACTAGGAGGGTTGAGGTCCTGGGCGGACCTCCCTTTAGTGTACTTTGGGCAGAACTTTGACCCAGGGAGGCTTTTCTGGGCCTTCTACTGTATAGAATTGGATGAAAACTTCACAGAGGGTGGCAGTTGATCTGGGATGCCTAATGGGAGTGGTTGGGGTCCCAGTCTGACCTCACGGTGGAGTTCGCCTGGCAGAACTTTGACCCAGGGAGCCTGTTCTGGGCCTTCCACTGGATGGATTTGGACAACATCACATAATGAAACGTAATAACTTGAAGATTTAAAATCGGGCAAATGCCGGGTAGTTCAGCTAGCTAAGATAAAAGTCAAAATATTTTTTTTTATTACCTCGTCATTACCCAGATGTGGTGGGTGCCTTAAGAGCAGTGATTGGCAACTTGATATGGTTCAAGTGCTGCATGTGTGGCCCACGAACCTTCAAAAGAGATCACTTGTTTCAAAATAGCTCTGCATGCCCTTGTATTTCCACCTATCACTAAAAGCTCCCACATGAACTCTGACCCATCATGAACTCAAACCTACATCAGGCTTGCCTACCCTCCCAATTTGGCCGGGAGCCTCCCGATTTTCGGGTGCCGCTCCCGGCCCCCCGGAAAGGCAGGCAAGCCTCCCGGAAGCCTCCGACCCTCCCGTCCTCCCCCCTGAAAATATTAGAAACCCCCGCAGCGGGGGAGCCGGTGACGCGATTCGCCCTGAATCGCGTCATCGCGGCCCCGCCCCCTGCTTCACACTGCCAAAAATAATGGCATTGTGAAGAGGGGCGGAGCCACAATGACGCAACCATGCGGCTCCGCCCCCAGCTCCACCCCCAATGTACCACCTTCTGGCTGGCCCGCCCCCAGCTCCGCCCCCAATGACCGACCCCGCCCCCCCGCTGTTAGCCGGCAATCAGCTCCCTCCCGGAAGGCTGGAGATGATTGTCGGCAAGTATGACCTACATTCATGCCCACTTGTTTCCTGACTTCTTCACGGGCCAGTGACTTTCTCATGTTAGTAGTGGTGGTGGTGGTGGGGGGCTCATTACACGGAGCACACAGAAGAAGTAGGGACAGCACAGTCCACTCCATCCTCTGGTATGGAGCCTTAACTCCCTGCAGTGTGCTTGAAGTCAGCTTTTCCATTTAGGCTTATTCTTCATCTTATAACAATTGAGATCGGGAGAAGCAGACTGGTTGCTGTAAGTGGAAGCTCATTGTGTCACTATTGGTCCACGGGCTGTTTGTTGCCCATTACTGCTTTAGAATGTTCAGTGGTCTACTTTTGTGCCTTTTCCACATTTCAGATCATACCACAGGTTGAGTCTCCCATATCCAAATATTCCAAATACGGAATATTCCGAAATACGGAATATTTTTAGCATGACTGAGATAGTGAAACCTTTGATTTTTGATGGTTTAATGTACACAAACTTTGTTTAAAGTGCAAAATTATTAAAAATATAGCATAAAATAAACTTCAGGCTTAGTATATAAGGTGTAGATGAAACAAATTAATTTAATTTATGTACACAATTTTTTTGATGCACAATATTATTAAAAATATTGTATAAAATTACCTTCAGGCTGTGTGTACAAGGTGTATATAAAACATAAAAGCATTCTGTGTTTAGATTTGGTCCCATTCCCAAGATAATTCATTATGATATGAAAATATTCCAAAATGCGGAATATTCCGATATCCAAAATACCCCTGGTCCCGAGCATTTTGGATATGGGAGACTCAACTTGTACTGTTATCCTTTCATCTACTAAGCTGGGGATTCTTCAAACTAGCAGTGATGTTGGGGATGCCTCCTCCTTCTGACCATTCCTTTCACTTGAATGGAAAGTTCATGGCGGAGGGATATTTATAACATTGCTGCCTCTTCTAATTAGATAAATAATGGTAGAGATAGGATCATAGCACTCTGTATGTCAGTTTATCAAAATGTCATTTATCTCAGTATTAAATACATATGCTATATCACCACTTATTGGAGCGATACAGGATGTCTTTGCCCAGCAATAAATGAAAACAAAAGTCGCCGGAGAGATATTGTGCAAACTTACCCCTCCAGCAAATAAACATAAATGTGAATGTGAATATATTAGTTTAGATTTGGGGAATCTAAACATAGGGATCTGCAGCACTTATACCTATTTCCCCTACTACTACCAGTGAGCGCCAAGACACGAATCCACGTGATCTCGCTATATATTACCCCTCCAGCAATCTGATGACCTCCAGTATTGTATCAGCGTAACACTAATGCGATACATTGTCCATATGCACAAGACTACACAGCATGCGATGATATTGTTTCTGGACTGCGGAGATGCGAGTCTATCAGAGCGCGAATGTGCATTAATCAAATAAATAGCATCCTCAGATAGCATTATATTTTTTTTTTACAAGAGACAAAAAGCTACGCATGTGCGCCTCCCGTGTTTCGGTCTCTGTTTTTTTTTCTTTTTTTTTAAATGTATAAAAAATAGCTAATATCACATAATTTGGACCTGTTGTGTTCTACAGTGTTATTAACCTCAATAACATTAATTTCAAGTACATTTTGACCACCTCACAGCTAACAATAGTTTTAATTTTTCACCAATATAGGCCAAAGGCTGCAGCGCGCTGGCTGGCTAAAGTAAATGACAGCGGCACAAACGCACGGCAGTTTAAAAGAATATAGACCATGTAGGAAATATTGCCACACAGCAGTGGCAGACAGGACGGAGGTTTAATAAACTATAAAAATATTTGTCGTCTATGAAAAATGACAGCCATCAATGCCCCAAACAGCGCATAATGCAAAGAAAAGAGGTGCAAGATGG
The DNA here is from genome assembly GCA_031769625.1 of Taudactylus pleione. NCBI lineage: Eukaryota > Metazoa > Chordata > Amphibia > Anura > Myobatrachidae > Taudactylus > Taudactylus pleione. The sequence goes on along the minus strand of JAUIMM010000113.1, from coordinate 23,500,028 downwards.
AATTGTCCTTGGGCCCTACCACCCTTATGTTGTATATTAAACAGGACAATGCTGTTAAATTATTACCTATGCCCAGGCTTGGACTGGGCTGCCGGGGATTCGGGGAAATCATCAGGGCCCACCAGCGTTTGCCAGTGAGTCCAGGGAGGAATGAAGCAGGGTCCAAATGATAGATCAGTTCTATATACAGGAATGCAGAAAAGGTTTCAATGCGTTTCACTGGGCAAAATAAACCACCCAGCTTCATTCCTCCCTGGACCCACTGGCAAACGCTGGAACTATTTTCTATGTGGATTTCCCTTACAGCCTACAAAGTTTTGTGTCTTGGATGCTAAAGACTGTGCTGGTGACTGTGATACCACTTCATGGTAAATAAGTGATTGCCTCTCATCTAACTTCATTATTTGGGACATATTGGAGGTTGTCCTACAGTAGGTCCAGCTGCGAATAATACAGGAGCAGATATTCACCTTGGTTCATATTGTGAACTTTTTACTGTGTCATTTGATATGCATATGTGTTACCTTTTAATAAATTAATGTACTTTTGTCATAACAACGTCCATACTTTATAGCGCTGGTTATAGTGGTTTATGTGTTTTCTTGTATTTAGGGACTGACTATCCCTTGTTGCCAGCTGCCTTGTGACAGCGCTTTGACACCCATTAGATTAGGAGGGTGGTTCGGGAATTTGGATGGTTGATGCTGGGTACACATTTGTCAATATATTGTTAGTTTGAACGATGAATGATATATTTCCTGTGCATTGCAGGTGTGTATACCCGATATGTCTGTGAACAACATCGTTGACAGACATATCTGGTCGGCCCTGCAGCACAGCAGATGCCTGAACCACCCTTTTTTTTTCCACTTTGCAACATCTGCAGGCGTGTACGGTCAACCCGCTGACTGCCCATACACTTGCTGCAGGGACCGCCGACACTGATATCACAACTGGGCAGGCAAATTTAAATGCACGTCCAGCTGTTGCTGACAGATGTGTGATTGTAGTGTGTACCCAGCAACAGAGATGCAGATCTTATGCAGAGCAGAAACATGTTGGAAGTTACAGTATATTGAGACAAAGGAAGAGCTGATACATTGTTGTTAATGGCTTTGTATAGAAGTATCTTATATTGGCTTGAGTAATATACAGAAAAAAATGTAGTGACTGACAGAAGCCCTATCAGTCTACCCACTGCTGCATTCAAAGCAAATTCTAAGGGTGAAAGTCTGGTGTAATGAAAACCAGTAAGGGGGAAATTACAATAGTCAGTACTGGAGATAATGGGCCTGAAATGCAGATTTCTGTCTGTACTCTACAGAACAATCAGCAAACCTGTCACTCACACACTGCCTGTACAGTTAAAGAATCACTTTCTCTAGGATGGCAATCTGCCCCAGAGGGGGGAAAAAGGGTAAATTGGACATATTATGTTAAGAAGAGATGTATGAAACCTTTGAGAGAGATAAAGGGGAGGAGTCACTTATAGCAACCAATCAATTTCTGTCATTTTACTGACTGTACTTGATAAATGACAGCTAGAAGCTGATTGGTTGCTATTTGCATCTTCCCCACTTTATCTGTCTTGTACATTTGATACATCTCTGTTTGATGAAAATCAGTTATTTCCATTAGATTATTGAGGATGTAAATTAAACGTATGCTATGTAGCTGTATATGCTAATTTGTACAATTTCCCTTTCCCTACCCTTGTAAAATGCTGAACGTCCACTATTTTCATAATGTGAGGTCCGGTGCTTACTGTCATTGTCAGTAATGATCTTCCATTCCCAGAGGTGTCACCGGACCTGGTGACACCCGGTGCGCAGTCTGGATAACCCCTGCGCGCCGGAGGTGCGCCCAGCTGAAAAGGGGATGTGGCCTAAATAAAGGCATGGCCTTGCAGGGGATCACTATAACATCACTCGCATCACCGGAGATGCAGGGCTGCCCCCGGAGAATGGGCAGTCTGCACTGTCGGCTCCTCTTCTACGACAGGAGCCGGGTGCTGCAGGAGAATGTCAAACTGCAGCACCCGGCTCCTGTCACTGCAGAGGAGCCGGCATTTTGGTGTCACCCCCTCCGGGCCCCCGCACCCCACTCATGACGCCACTGTGCAGTCCATAGTAATGATGCAACGCATAGCTGTTGTTTAAACATGTGCCATAGATTCTTCAGCACATACACATTATTACTGAACCCTTCCAGCCGGATGTCCACTGGTAGAAAATATGGGACCTTACTGTGTTGGTCAAACATAAATAAAAACCCAAGGTGGGGACCCACACTCATTTATTAATCTTAAACTGGGTACCCACCTGAACGAGGGTTCGACCCAGTGATGCACCGTACACACTGCACGATCCGGCGTATGATGGCATGATGTATCGTTACATGCTGCATCTAACAGCACAGCGGAGTTCATTGCATTGTCACAACTGCCGTGCACAACAGCAGATGGGAAGATGTGATGAACGACCATGGAGATCGGGCATACACACTAAACGATGTGTACGATTTACCTTTCCGATCCATGTTGGAATGATATATCGTACGTTACATCGTATAGTGTGTACGTAACATAAGGGGCGTTAATAAATAATAATAATAATAATGTGGTTGTTAACTCCGAAAAGGTAGTAAACCAGCTTAATGTCATGTACAAATACAGTGTAATGGATCTGCTTTGTTTAACTTGTATTCTTTTATTCTTGCTCTCATAGGGCCTGATTAAGTAAGGATCGCTATTGCGATCACAACTGCGATTATGCGCGCAGTCTCACTGCGAATATATGCTAATGATTGCAATCGCAATGCCGTCTCAGCCAAACATAAGGAAGCCTACTTTTGCCTTACACACATCTGTAATAATTTGCAGGTCTGCAAAACCATTGGGAACATCGAGTACAATCGGAGCCTCAGGCATACTTGTACAAGGCCTGGCCTTACTGAGAAATTGCTAACCTCATCGCACGCAGTGACAGCCCAACCTGCATATTGCATCACAGTGGCTAATTTATGCACGCCTCTGTAATGGCTTTCAAACGCACTAACATGCCTGCGTTTCGCCGACCATCCCCCCCCCCCCCGTCACCATCCCCACACGGTCACTTCCTGTCAGTCACTCTGCGATTGGTCTGCGTAGTCACTGCGATGCCAGCACTATAAACTCCCCATCGCCTGATGAGTGGTCTCTCCTAACAGTGCAGGGTAAATCATCAACCATAGTCATAATTAAATAATGACACAGAGACTTATATAAGGGGAAAGGAAGGTCAGCTTTATTTAATTTTAAACTAATTAAACTATTTAATGTATAACTGAACTAACTAATAGAATAAGAAAGAAAGACAGACAAAGTATGGTGGCGCAGAAAGAACGGCCCCACAATGCAAGATCACCAACTGCATACTCACATCGATCGTCTAAATGGGAGGCGAGCAGCCAGCCCATTACCACGCCCAAGGTATCCACCTCCCACCCCAATGACACGACGTGAGGCCCACCTGGTTAGGTGGTTGCCGCTGACCCCAGTAGGGTAAAATCAGCCTAAGCCATGTATTGGAAGGGAGAGCACCTCAAGCTCCAAAGACAGATGGCGACTGCTACCGTTCTTTCCCGCCAACAGCGGTTCCCAGCTAAGAACCGCACCGCCACCATACCCTAATCTACAACACCTTGACTTCTTCTAACTAACTCCTCAATAACTCCATTCCAATGCACCATCCATCCTTAACGAGGAAATCAGTGGATGAAATCAGTGGACCTAATCAAAGCATGTAAAAGGACCACTCCTCCAAAACCCTGGACACTGCAACTCACAGCCAGGTTTATCCATCTTCTGACCACCTACAGGGTCCCAGGAGACAAAACCAGTTCTCCAATTCACAGCCAGGTTTATCCATCTTCTGACCACCTACAGGGTCCCAGGAGACAAAACCAGTTCTCCAGACCTGCTGTGGAATTATATAAAACCACAAAACTCTGCAATAGGGGGCACATGGCAATGATCATCCCCAAATGAGCTGAAATGGAACACTCCAAAAACCCTAAACCATCTAACCCTCTCCAAAACGGAATAAATTCTGTATATTAAATAAATACACAACAAAAACACAAATAGGAAAGAAAATAGCAAAGACAGAAGCCTAATACAGGGAGAGAGAGGGAGGGCGGGGAGTGGAGGGGTGATCCTAACTTGACCTGAGGCAAAACACAAAACGTCCACCAGCCGGCATGCAGCAAAAGTTATAAACTAGTGGTAAAACAAAATTCCTCAGGACCCCCAAATTTGACGAGTAGCTAGTCCTCAAGTTAGGATGTAAAGCAAAATTTTTACCGAAGTCTAAGGTACGTTTTTAAGCACTAGACTTTCCTCAGCTCATGGCCTAACTGTGATCAACGAAAAAAAAAAAAAAAACCCGACGCAATAGTCAATGCAGCTGCATCTGGACTCTAAAACCAAAAAACTGCCGAAAAAACTTGTAATAACCATGCAGGAAGACGCAAATAGAGTGGGCGCTGACCAACAGGAGGAGCAGGGACCAACTTGTCCCACCCACTTCAAAGCTCTCTTGACCAAGAAACACTTTGGAAGGTCCTCCAGGCCCAAGACACAGAAAAATTTGGGACAGGCCTGCTAATATCATTACCACTATAGCACTGGACCTGTCCCAATGCAAAGAAGCTCTACGCAAAAGCAAGAATAAGCTTTCAACTGGTCTTACCTCGGCTCCCTCCATGGGCCAAAATGCAACGCCATGCCCACCAAGCAACCTGATAAATTGCATGGTCCTGGGAGCTAAGGACTGGTATGCTAGTCCCTCCATGCTGGCTTGATAATATGCTGTACAGCAGAAGGGCAAAAATCGCTGATCTAACTAGGCTAGCAGGGCCAAATCGCAAAAATGCAACTAATCAAAATAAGACGAGGCATAGGCAAGCATGTTCTAACACCAGGGGTATGCCTGGCCCAAAATAGACTATTAGAACAATGTACGGCTTCATCCAGGTCCTCCAATACGGAAAAACTATGGCTGCTAGGCTTATGCCTTCGCCGTTGCTTTGACTAAGTACGCCACTGAATCTGCATAAAGTGCAAAAGTTGTCTCATCAGAGCTGACCATCTGTTCGCTATGTCCAGAAACTGCAGTTATATCTCCATCCTGAGCGGGAGCACCATTCTCTGGCACCGCAGCCTCTGAAAGAGAAACAGAAACCAAAAGAACAACAGGACCAGCCATTGTAGACCTTGCACTATCCTACAAAGGAGTGTAAGAATATTGCCCGCATTTGTAGCAGTATTAGGGCTCCCTTCATGGAATATCGTAAGGGGGGGGGAGGCTGTGGTTACCGCTACTGCCAACGGGGTCAAAGTGTATTATACGGTGTGGTGTGACCAGTGCAATTATCCGAGAAAAGTAGGTTCAGGAACTGTGAGTGGCGCTACTGGGGGAGGAGCTAAAGAAATTAATTATAAACACACACATAGCCCTGTGTGTGACCATTATCCGTGTATACTTAGTATTACCATACAGAGCGGTGTGCTCACCATCAGTTCTCACCTCAGTGTTATAACTACAAACCGTGCATACTGAGTATCATTATACAGAGTGCGCTGTGTAGAGAGTGTTGTGTTCATCATCAGTGTTATCACTATACACTGTGCATACTCAATAATATCATACAGAGCAGTGTGCTCATCATCAGCACTATTATACAGAGCAGTGTATCTTACCTTAGTGGTGTAACTATACAATGTGCATTTTTATACTCAGTACCATCATACAGAGCAGTGTGTACACCTCAGTGTTACAACTATATACCATGTTAACTCAGTACTACTATACAGAGCAGTGTTATAACTATACACTGTGTATACTCAGTGCTCTTATACAGAGCGCTCACCTCAGTGTTATCAATATACCGATAGCTATATAAATAACTATATATAAAAAACTATATGCAATATGTTCTATAAGATCCCATTTATGAGACATTTTACCACAGTATTCGATATTCCGCTGTGGGTCCTGTAATGTATGTATTTCTCCTAGCAATCAAACCATAAAAATTTAAGAAATCACATCTTATGCCACTACACAAATGTTTAAAAATTTAAGATTTTATTACATGCCACAGTACCAATTGTATTTATTTAATCGAATGCTTGTGGCCTCCAATATATTTGAAAAGCCACAAGGAGATTCCGAAACAGATAGGCAGAACACCTGCGGAATATTAAAAAAGGTGTTGCCAACCATTCCCTCAAAAATTTCAAAAGCATTATAGGGATTAAAAAGATTGAAGGCAATTGGCGTACAAAAGGTACTGATACATTTTTAGCGAAGGCAGAAACGAAATCCATATACGAAATTAAAACACTACAGCCATGGGGTTTAAATACAGATTTCGAACTAAAGTGGTTTTTATAGTTTTTAACATTTTTAAATGGTAAATGGTTTTGATTCATATAATAACATGATTTAAAATTATTTTTATATTGTGTTTTTATGCTGGTTATTTTATAGATCTTATTACTGTTTACATACATATATGCACTTTTATTATAATTGATATGCAGTTTTATATTTATTGTTTAGAATACCAAAGCCGTTTGCTATATGCTAATTATAGTAGAGAATTACCTATTTTGCATTTTTATCATGTTATACAATGATGTCCCCAGGGTAGTTATTTCCGGTGGATGGACAAGTGCTGGAACACAGACGTACACCCTGACTTGTCCAGTACTTTGCCGTAATGTTAGACCTAGTGGTCATGTGGTTTGCGTCATGTGCTCCATGGCGTTGCACACACACCGAGTCCCCCGCCACCACTTCATGTCCGTGGGTCACGTGGCCGGCAGTATGCGTTCCATTACTAGGCACGCAGGAAGCGTCCTCGAGTTACAGGAAGTGATGATTATCACTAACAAAAGGGGACCTAATTAGCGGTGAGTTTATATATTAGTACTTTGGATGTGTAGAGGTTTATTTTTATTTATACCTATGTCCGCACACAGGGCAGTTTCTGGCCCATTTGGCTCCCAGTGCGAGCATTCAAAATGCGCCCCCCCCCATTATAATATTTTCACTAAAACCTCTGTTGTGTGATTTTGCAGACAGCCTGCACCCCCCCCCACTGATATTGCGCAGTGCGCACACACAAGCAGCCTACACCCCCTCCCCCTTCGCGGAGGTTACCTTACCTGGTGTAGCTGCTTGTCCCAGGCCAGCCAGTCCAGACTCCGGAGTGCGGCACTGCGGCAGATGGGAGCGGTCGGACAGCCGGGGCCCCTGCTACCACCATGTGACTCAGTCACTGTGTAGGGCGCTGAGACCTGAATGAGGCGGCGGCCGCGCCCGCTGCGGGAGTCAATCTGAAGCGGCAGGCGGCAGCAGACGGAGCGGAGGCAGAAGCCAGACAGGGCAGGGAAGCGGACCCTCCTACAGGACTCAGAGTCCGGCTGCGACCCGGGGGGAGTGGTCTAGCGGAGGACGGAGGTCTCTCCCTCTTAGCCGGCGCCCAGAGTGTCAGTGCGGCTGCTGTGAACGCCGAACGGGAAGAGCGGCTTCCTGTCATGTGACAGTGCCACCCATGACGAGAGTAGGGAGGCGGTGATTGGACGTTGGCCGCGTATGTTGAGATCAGTGACAGGGTGGAGCGCCCCATGCGATTGCACGGGTCGCCCGCCCCTAGAAACGGCCCTGTCCGCACACTAGACAGGAAATGGGTGGAGACTTGAATCCCTATAAAGACCTGATCCTGGTCTGATATACAAACACACCTAGAAAAAGACCTATAGGTTGAAACTAGGGGTGAGCGGGTTCGGATTTCTGAAATCCGAACCCCCCCGAGCCCCCCCGATCCGAGTCCGATCCGAGTCAGGCTCGACTTTTCCCGCCTGACTCGGATCTGAAATCGAGGCAAAACGTCATCATCCCGCCTTCCGAGTCTCGCGGGTTTTGGATCCTATATAAGGTACCCGCGTCGGCGCCATTTTCTCACTCGGCTGTGGACAGTGAAGTGGGAGGGTGGGAGTTAGGGCTGTGTAGTGTAGTGTAGTGTAGTGTAGTGTAGTGCTGCTGTTGTCCACTACTTCAAAGTCCATAGGGGCTGGCTGTGTTGTGCTGTGCTGCTGTTGTTAATAGGGGCTGTGTCCACTACTTCAAAGTCCATAGGGGCTGGCTGGACTGTGTTGTGCAGTCAGTTCTCCATAGGGGCTGTGTCCACTCCAAAGTCCTGTGCAGTGTCCCAGTCCTAAAGGGGTGCTGTAGTGTTGTCCAGGGGGTGCTCTGTCCATCAGGGGTGCTCCCCCCAAGTGCTAAAAAAATAATATATTTTCTGTGTTTGTGAATTGTGTGCGCAGTAGCCGCACGTGCATCAACAAAGTAGTGCCAAGCGTGCGCCTGTGTCATAAGTAAAGGGCCGGCTGGCTTGACCGTTAAAGGGTGCTGTAACCCCCGAAAGTACACTCCAGTCCAAACCAAAAAAAAATTATTTTCTGTGTTTGTGAATTGTGTGCGCAGTAGCCGCACGTGCATCAACAAAGTAGTGCCAAGCGTGCGCCTGTGTCATAAGTAAAGGGCCGGCTGGCTTGACCGTTAAAGGGTGCTGTAACCCCCGAAAGTACACTCCAATCCAAACCAAAAAAAAATTATTTTCTGTGTTTGTGAATTGTGTGCGCAGTAGCCGCAAGTGCATCAACAAAGTAGTGCCAAGCGTGCGCCTGTGTCATAAGTAAAGGGCCGGCTGGCTTGACCGTTAAGGGTGCTGTAACCCCCGAAAGTACACTCCAGTCCAAACCAAAAATAAAATTATTTTCTGTGTTTGTGAATTGTGTGCGCAGTAGCCGCACGTGCATCAACAAAGTAGTGCCAAGCGTGCGCCTGTGTCATAAGTAAAGGGCCGGCTGGCTTGACCGTTAAGGGTGCTGTAACCCCCGAAAGTACACTCCAGTCCAAACCAAAAAAAAAATTATTTTCTGTGTTTGTGAATTGTGTGCGCAGTAGCCGCACGTGCATCAACAAAGTAGTGCCAAGCGTGCGCCTGTGTCATAAGTAAAGGGCCGGCTGGCTTGACCGTTAAGGGTGCTGTAACCCCCGAAAGTACACTCCAGTCCAAACCAAAAAAAAAATTATTTTCTGTGTTTGTGAATTGTGTGCGCAGTAGCCGCACGTGCATCAACAAAGTAGTGCCAAGCGTGCGCCTGTGTCATAAGTAAAGGGCCGGCTGGCTTGACCGTTAAAGGGTGCTGTAACCCCCGAAAGTACACTCCAGTCCAAACCAAAAAAAAAATTATTTTCTGTGTTTAGCCGCACGTATATATCAAATCGATATAACATAAATGGAGGACCAAACTTTCTCCGATAAAAATAAAATAGAGAAAGATCAAGAACCTCTTCCTCCTAGTGCTGAAGCTGCTGCCACTAGTCATGACATAGACGATAACATGCCATCAACGTCGTCTGCCAAGGCCGATGCCCAATGTCATAGTAGAGGGCACATACAATCCCAAATGGCAAATTTCAGGAAAATGACCTTGAATAAGACATTTAAATCAGCTGAAGAGAAACGTAAACTTGCCAATATGCCATTTACGACACGGAGTGGCAAGGAACGGCTAAGGTCGATCCCTAGTATGTTCATGACTAGTGGTTCAGCTTCACATGACGATGGAAGCCCTCCTCCCACTAAAAAAATCAAAAGAGTTAAGCTGGCAAAAGCACAGCGAAGAACTGTGCTTTCTAAGAAGATATCACAAATCCCCAAGGAGAGTCCAAGTGTGGTGGTGGTTGCGATGCCTGACCTTCCCAGCACTGGACGGGAAGAGGTGGCTCTTTCCACCATTTGCACGCCCCCTGCAAGTGCTGAAAGGAGCACCCACAGTCCACTTGCTGATATGCAAATTGAAGATGTCACTGTTGAAGTACAACAGGATGAGGATACTGGTGTAGCTGGCGCTGAGGAGGAAGTTGGCGAGGAGGATTCTGATGGTGATGTGCTTTGTTTAAATCAGGCTCCGGGGGAGACAGTTGTTGTCCGTGGGATGAAAAAGCCCATCACGGTCATGCCTGGGCAGAAGACCAAACATTCCACCTCTTTGGTCTGGCAATATTTCTATCCAAATCCGGACAACAACTGTCTTGCCATATGTACCATATGTAAAGGTGAAATAAGTAGGGGTTGGGACGTCAACCACCTAGGAACATCCTCCCTTATACGGCACCTGCAGCGCGTTCATAAAAAGTTACTGTCAAGTTCAGAAACTTTGGCTAAGACCGTAAGCAGTCCAGGGACACCTAAATCCCGTTGTCCTGTTGTATCCAAGCGCCTGCAAACCACACCATCAACTCCCTCCTCGTCAATTTCCTCCTTAGTCAGGATCGGAAGTAGTCCTGCAGGCCATGTCACTGGCATGACTGACTCTCCTATCCGGGATTCCTCTGGAGGATCCTGCATTGCTACGCCTACTGCTGCTGCTGTTGCTGCTGCTGGGAGTCGTTCATCATCCCAGAGAGGAAGTAGGAACACCACTACTTTTACTAAACAATTGACCCTCCAACAGTCCTTAGCGAGGAGGATGAAGTACGACAGCAGTCATCCTGAAGCAAAACGTATAACTGAGGCCTTGACTGCTATGTTGGTGTTAGACGTGCGTCCGGTATCCGCCATTAGTGCAGTGGGATTTAGACAATTGATGGAGGTAGTGTGTCCCCGGTTCCAAATCCCGTCTAGATTCCACTTCACTAGGCAGGCGATACCGAGACTGTACAGAAACGTCAGAAAAAGTGTCCTCAGTGTCCTGAAAAATACCGTTGTACACAATGTCCACTTAACCACGGACATGTGGACAAGTGGAACAGGGCAGACTAAGGACTATATGACTGTGACAGCCCACTGGGTAGATGTATCACCTTACGCAGCAACTGCAGCAGCGTCACCAGTAGCAGCATCTCAGAAACGCCAGCTCGTTACAAGGCAGGCTACGCTGTGTATCACCGGTTTCAGTAAGAGGCACACCGCCGACAACCTCTTAGAGAAACTGAGGGAAATCATCGCCCAGTGGCTTACCCCACTTAGACTCTCCTGGGGATTTGTGATATCTGACAACGCCACCAATATTGTGCGGGCATTACATCTGGGCAAATTCCAGCACGTCCCATGTTTTGCTCACACAATAAACTTGGTGGTGCAGAATTTTCTGAAAAGCGACAGGGGCGTGCAGGAGACGCTTTGGGTGGCCCGAAAAATTTCTGGCCACTTTCGCCATTCAGCGACTGCGTGCCGAAGACTGGAGCGCCAGCAAACACTCTTGAACCTGCCCCGCCATCACCTGAAGCAAGAGGTTGTGACGCGGTGGAACTCAACCCTCTATATGCTTCAGAGGATGGAGGAGCAGCAAAAGGCCATACAAGCCTATACATCCACCTATGACATAGGCAAAGGAGGGGGTATGCACCTGACTCAAGCGCAGTGGAGAATGATTTCCGTGTTGTGCAAGGTTCTCCAGCCCTTCGAACTTGCCACACGTGAAGTCAGTTCAGACACAGCCAGCTTGAGTCAGGTCATTCCCCTCATCAGGCTTTTGCAGAAGCAGCTGGAGAAAGTGAAGGAGGAGCTAAGACGGAGCGATTCCGCTCGGCATGTGGGACTTGTGGATGAAGCCCTTCATTCGCTTTGCCAGGATTCCAGGGTGGTCAATCTGTTGAAATCAGACCACTACATTTTGGCCACCGTGCTTGATCCTAGGTTTAAAGCCTATGTGGTGTCTCTCTTTCCGGCCGACACAAGCCTGCAGAGGTGCAAAGACCTGCTGGTGAACACACTGTCAGCTGAAGCGGAACGTGACACGTCAACGGCTCCTTCTTCATTTTCTCCCGCAACTGGGGCTGCCAGGAAAAAACTTAGGTATCCTAAGCAACCCACTGGCGGTGATGCAGGGCAGGCAGGACCAAGTTTGGACATCTGGTCCGGACTGAAGGACCTGGCAACAATTTCTGACATGTCTACTGTCACTGCATATGATACTGTCACCATTGACAGAATGGTGGAGGATTACATCGGTGACAGCATCCAAGTAGGCATGTCAGACAGTCCATACCTGTACTGGCAGGAAAAAGAGGCAATTTGGAGGCCCCTGTACAAGCTGGCTCTATTTTACCTGAGTTGCCCCCCCTCCAGTGTGTACTCCGAAAGAGTGTTTAGTGCAGCCGGGAACCTTGTCAGCGAAAGGCGTAGGAGGTTGCTTCCACAGAATGTGGAGAAGATGATGTTCATCAAAATGAATTATCAGCTCTTCCAGGGAGACCAGCCTCCAGAAGGTACAGAGGGACCTGTGGTGGTGGATTCAAGTGGGGACGAGTTAATACTTTGTGAGGATGAGGATGTACACACTGAAGAGGATGAGGAATCGGTGGATGAGGAGGATGAGGATGACATCTTGCCTCCGTAGAGCCAGTTTGTGCAGGGACACATTAATTGCCAGCTTGTTTTGTGGGGGCCCAAACGAACCAATCATTTCAGCCACAGTTGTGTGGCAGACCCTGGCGCTGAAATGATTGATTTGTTAAAGTGTGCATGTCCTGTTTATACAACATAAGGGTGGGTGGGAGGGCCCAAGGACAATTCCATCTTGCACTTCTTTTTTTTCTTTGCATTATGTACAGTTTGGGGCCTAGTTTTTCTAACTGCCATCCTGTCTGCCACTGCAGTGTCACTCCTAGATGGGTCACGTGTTTGTGCCGCCCACTCGTGTCACTTAGCATAGTCATCCAGCTACCTCGGTGCAACCTTTTGGACATAAAAACACTATTGTGAGGTGTGAGGTGTTCAGAATAGACTGGAAATGAGTGGAAATTAAGGTTATTGAGGTTAATAATAGCATAGGAGCAGAGAAACCAACAAATTATGTGATTTTAGCTGTTTTTATGCTTTTTTAAAAAAACATACAGATCCAAAACACAAAACCCAGAACCCAAAACACGGAAGGGTGGTTTTGGCAAAACCAATCCAGATCCAAAACACGAAGAAAGATCCAGATCCAAAACCAAAACACAAAACACGAAAAGTGGCCGGTGCACACCCCTAGTTGAAACGCATTGGTGGAGTATTTTTGTACAGCTCAGTAGGGGGAGCTAATGAAAAGTTCCCCTATATGTATTGATTTGTACCTTTTCCAAAAAGGACTTAAATGGTATGCAGCCATTTATCATGTGTATTTTATGTTGCAATAAATTATTTACTGCTTAACACTATGGATGTGTTCCCCTTATATTTTTTATGACGTCAATAGAATATTAAGGGACACATAGTATTGAAAACTGCTTTTTGGAGGATTCAAGTTTGGATTACTTTATGACTTTCTGGATCATATTGAAGTATTGGTGACATCACTATCCGGAGGAAATTATCTTCCTATAAAAACCTGACTATATATCAAAGATCTTATATTTGTATCTTTGAAACTATATGTATTAATCCTTACCCGTTAATTCTGGATTGTGGTGTACGCTTGGACCTTTTTATTTTTTAAGAATTTGTATCTTGTGATCTGGTGTTTATCACTTAGGTATTAAGCAGCCTTCCTTCAGTGTGAGTGCACAAGTGTGTATTTATAATGTGTATACTCTACTATAATACACAGCAGTATGCATACCTCAATGTTATCACTACACACTGTGTATACTATGTACCATCATACACAGTAGTGCGTACACCTCAATGTTATCACTACACACCGTGTATACTTTGCACCACTATACACAGCAGAATGCACACCTCAATGTTATCACTACACTGTGTATATACCGCACTATTACACACGGCAGAGTGTACAGCTCAATGTTATCACTACACACTGTGTATATTCTGCACTATACTTAGCAGTGTGTACACCTCAATGTTATTATCACTACACATTGTGCATATATACTGTACTATTATACATGGCAGAGTGTACAGCTAAATGTTATTATCACTACGCACTGTGTATATACTGCACTACTATACATGGCAGTGTGTACAGCACAATGTTATCACTACACATTGTGTATATTCTGTACCAATATACACAGCAGTGTGTACACCTCAATGTTATTATTACTACACAATGTGTATATACTGCACTACTATACATGGCAGTGTGTACACCTCAATGTTATTATCACTACACAATGTGTATATACTGTACTATTATACATGGCAGTGTGTACAGCTCAATGTTATTATTACTACACAATGTGTATATACTGTACTATTATACATGGCAGTGTGTACACCTCAATGTTATTATCACTACACAATGTGTATATACTGCACTACTATACATGGCAGTGTGTACACCTCAATGTTATTATCACTACACAATGTGTATATACTGTACTATTATACATGGCAGTGTGTACACCTCAATGTTATTATCACTACACAATGTGTATATACTGTACTATTATACATGGCAGTGTGTACAGCTCAATGTTATTATCACTACACAATGTGTATATACTGTACTATTATACATGGCAGAGTGTTTACCACCAGTGATCACCTCAGTGAGGATACTTTAATATATTTATACAATGGGAAGAAGGAAGACAGGGCAGAAATGGAGGCAGATATATAAATAAATGGGAAAAGAAAAAGGCAGAATACAGGGTATAAGAACAGTGAAAACATGTAGAGGGGCAGAGAGAAGGAGATGACAAGACAGAGAGAAGAAATAGAAGTAGGTAGAGATAATAAATAGAAGTGTAAGTCACATAAAGTGAAGTTTTCCTGTCACTAGCCCAGCACCTGCTCAAACAGCCGACCAGAGAAATTTCTATAACATGGCTGCCAAGCAGCAACTCTGAAATAGCACTGACCCACCCTCTGCCAATCCTATAGGCTAACCAAACCTAACCCAACCCAACAACACTACCCCACTAAACAACTAGCCCCTTCTTGTCTAGAGGCCGACACCCACAGGCTCAGGTGTTTACTTTAACTCCTTGCATATGAAATGCACTCCGTCCTAATTATTACCAGCACCAGAATCCTGACGCCTATTACAATCCCAGCGCCGATATCCTGACCGCCAGGATACCGAAGGTAAGTAGTGGGTTGGGGGGGAGGATAGGGTGCAGGGTTAGGCACTATGGGGAGGTTTAGGGTTAGGCACAGTGGGAGGAGGGTTAGGGTGCAGGGATTGGGGAAGTTAGGTTCAGGCACCAAAGAGGGAGGGTTAGGGTAGGGAGATGGGGACGGTGAGCATACTGAACAACAAGTGTCGGTATGCTAGCCCTGTAGGGATGTCGGTGTCAGGATTCTGATAGCCGGGATCCCGTCTGCCGGCATCCCATACCGATTTCCCCTTCACGCACTGAGATGCATGCGCAGACTGCAACAATCGACCGATTGAATGCGTAATTGCAATTGCGTTCGGTAGTGAATCTGGCCCATAGATATTAGATTACTGTACTTTTTTTCTTACAGTAATGTTTTACTAGTAACATTGAATCATATTGCATCATCATGTTACTTGTGTTATTTGTAGTTATTACAATGAAAATAAAGCTCATAAGATCATTCCCTGTGTATAATATTAGATGGATATCATTCTAACACATTCTGTAGGAGAAAAATCAATAAGTATGGCAATTAAAAAGCCTTAGAATTACAGTGCGGGGAACATCCATCAAGGAGGCTTTATCAGTATTACATATATCACTTAGCTCTAGTTCCTGCCTGGCATCGTCACTAAAGGTTGCCAGGAGCTGTCCATTCTCTGTATTTCAGGTTACTTAGTGGGGAAGTGATGCAGAGTTGTGTAAAAAATTAACTTAGTAGATTTGCTCTCTGGGGAGCATATGTCCATAGACTGTGATGTCAGACCCAATTAGAATACAGGCGAAAGTGGAAAGTGGTTAGCGTTAGCACTGTTATGCCAAATACAGGATCTTTAGCATTGCCATAGAAAAAAATCATTAAATTCCTCTATTATAAAGTTAGAGAAACTTTATGCTGAAATATATATGTATATATATAAATGTTTTTCTTAATTTAAGATGAGCCAAAAGGCATATAACTCCCACCAAATGATATTCATTGTTAAATGTATTATAGGGATGGCTGTATTTATTGTAAGTAGAATTGCCGAATTTGCGGGAGGAACTACTTTCCACCAGATCCAGGAGGGGGAGGGTTTTGCAACAGGAGACGCAGCCACCACGAATTACAAAAGCTAAGCATTTTGGAGCTTGTGAAATTACTACTTTGTTGTCTCCAGCGTCAACTATCAGGACAGCAGTGCTTTAATTGAGATATCTGTGATACGTCCGTTATAACATAAAGAAAAAGGTCTGATATTAGGATGAGGCAAGGTGAATAGGGGATGATTTCACGTGGCATAAACAATATGAAATTGCAAATAGTTTCTAAAGACACAATGTTACTAATGCTGCAATAAACTCACACAATGGCACCTCATAATCCCCTGTCAATCACTCACGTAGCTATTTATATTTATATACCACTTCAGTTAAACACAATAGTGTAGTATTAAATACAAGCTGGTACCATTGATATACATATATGGTTGGTAACCTGGGTTTTTGTAGATGGGAATTACTTATGTCTGGGGAACACAGATATCCAGATTAACACTTTGGCAAGTCTGCACACTCAGGACCTGATTCAGACCCAGTCGCTAAGTTGCGCTCGCTCTGAGCGATTTTCGCCCTTCTGAGCATGAGTATAATTCGCAGTGCGCGTGCACAAGCCTGTATTTGCGATGTGATTTTGGTTGCTCGTAAGCCCCTACCAGGTCGCTAATTTGAGTGACAGATAGTGCCGTTTGTGGGTGGTAACAGGGGAAGGTGCTTGTAAACGGGGGATTGGTGTTGCGGACGCAGGCGTGTCAGGCCGCCAAAATGGCGTTTAAAGGGCGCGCATAATTAGTAAAGTAGCGTCATTGTACACGTCACCTGCATGTATTTCAGTCCGCACTGATCACTGTGCTTGCGGCAGGTTAAGGCAACCTCAAGGGCTGCGAGCAGCTCTGATGGCTCTCGATGGTCCAGACTAATCCTACATTTTTCGGAGGTGACGTGTGTTGCGAGTGGCAAGGGGGCATCTTTATACACTTGTGAGCGCACTTTGCCGTAGTTCGCTAAAATATTGTGGGAGTCCTTACGTGACGCAGTGCGAGCACTTCATTTAAATATCCGGCCCCTTTTTGCCAGCGAGCGGCCGCAACTTGCGATCAAGTCTGAATGAGCTCCTCAGTCTCTGATCACAACAGAAGTTTCTGTTCCAAAGGCAATATTCGTCACTGACTTATCCCGTATACTACTGCCGCTATCATCCGGTCAGTTTTGTTATTCAATAATACCGCCTGTACTTAGATTGTGAAATGGTAGGCAAGGCCGTAACTACGGTAGTGCGGCCTGTGCCATGGCACAGGGCACCGCAGGGCAGGGGGAGCTGTATGGGCCTGTCAGTTTTCCTGTTTATTATCATTCTCACTTGTAGCTTCCTCTTCTTTTATCCCCAGCATCTCATGGCCTCCCCTATCTCTTCCCTGGCCCTTCCTCAAGAAGCCATGGCCCTTTTTTAGGTGCACTATTTTATGTCCCTATTTAAAAAATGTGGTGTGGGGGCGACAATGCTCTCTCTGGCACAGGGCACCAAAAGGTCTAGTTACGGCTCTGATGGTAGGCAACAACATGAGCTGGAGATGAGCTCTCTTAAAAAGAATGGGGCTTATATAATGTTCTCATACACACTTATAAGACAAATTTATAATCTGTGGGCGGTAAAGTGTAACAGAGATGATGTACAACAGCTGTTGTTCTCACTGATCCTTCTCTTACTTCAAGTCCTGTGCTCACTCAACATTCACCATGGCCAGGGGTCTCCATCTGTGACCATGGACCATGTTTTGCAGTTGTCCAGACAGGTTGTACTTGTTATAAACCTGTCTGGAGTTATTTTTTACCAGTTCCCAGCCAATCCTCACTGATTCTCTTAGGGTGGTCTCTCTCTACTGGGGTGCACCCTGCTCTCCACACTTCCTCTCTAGTACTCTTTACGTCCTTCTCTGTGCTCCTCACTAACCTCACTTATGATATGGACACAATCACACCCGGTTCAACCAAAACTGTGCTTCTTCTCTCTGATTCACACATACCAATTATCTTCTTCTTCACCCCTCCTCTTCTCCCCCACTCACTTGGGAGCACCACAAACCCACCCTGAATTGTATTTGAGTACTGTGCCAGAACCCTATGGTGAGTGGAGCATGGCACATGGGCTTCCATATTGTTCTGGGCACTACAGAAATCACATCTGTACTTCATATATGCAATAATAAACCTTTAGTGACACTGACTACTCTGATTTGTAAGTATGACATATATATATATATAGAACTCAACAGTTCAGATTCTGAAATGGGTGGAGGAGAAGGGGTGTTGCCCCATGCTCCCCTTTTATATTCTGCTACTAATATAAATCAGTTTGTAAGATTGGGCCCATCAAAATTAAAAGATCGTTATCTAACATTGCTAATATTGTGCAAAGTATTGAGGCAAAAAGCAGATTTTTTTTTATTAAAGACATCAATCAATGGTACAGTATTTCATTGTTTCTGTTTTTCATAGAGGAAAAATTAATATAACATGTCTGATTATATAATACACTGCACTCAAGTTACAACTAACCACACACTTACTAGCAAGTCTTGACTGAGGTTTGCTGCCAAGCAAGATACAAACTACACAATTGTACAGTATAATCAGGTTGGTCAGCACATGACCGGTGCTGCTTTGGCTGCGGCTGCAGGGAAACAGGAGCCACATCAGTTTGGTAGCCTGCAAAGCTACTACCGATATAGGTCCCCAAAACTCCTGTTTTTGTTTTTTTTTTCATGAAAAAAGTGACATGAAGCAGGTGACCTAAATGTTCTGCTTTTCCATTTCAGAATGTTGTGAGGTTTGCAGGCATAACAGATTGAGACAACTGACCACATATTAGAACTTGCTGTATACCCATTATATATACTTACACCACTATTAAGTGCTAAGTAAACTATACTCTCCTATACAAGTACTCCGGTATTACACACATCAGTGCCAAGAGAGTTAATTGATAAATATCTGATAGAGACGGCATCCTTCTATTTAATGATAAATCCACTTTAGATTTTATTTAAAAACTCCTTAATCCCTAGTCTACCTCTTGGCTGTAGTTTGCAAAATGTAGGCACCACTAACAACTCCTGCTAACAAAATGGTGACCCTGGGTTGTTAGGGGATATCCTTCCTACATCTGGGGTCACTCTCCCCCTGGCTTTGAATCCTGTCATTGTCAACAAAATCTTAACAGGGACACGCGTTATATTATTCCAGCCAGGAACTGAATGTATATTTCAGATGTATCATTAGTAAATCATTTTGTCTATACACATCTTATTAATTTGAATTGCAAGAATACATTCAGTCCCCCATATTTAATGCACACACATACAGTATATATGTATTGTCTAGATTTCTTTACCATTTAATTTTTAATTCTATTTTTAACATATCACTTTGAATTAGCATAAGAAATTCTTCTGTGCTTACATGGTCATTTATTGTTTGGTTTCTAGAAATGGTATTGGCAATATAGATGTCATTGTAAAACTAGTGCTTAAAGAGTAGCATAGCAGGCAACAAATGTACATACACTAAAGCTTAATGTTCCATTTCCTCTAGCGGAATAATTAGCAGTGATTAATAACACTTTGTATCATTTCATTCCTTTTTAACAGAAAAATGTAACCAGTACTTAAGCGGATTTATAGTTTGTTCAATTGAAGTATTAGCCTAACACAGATGAAACTGGTTGATATTTTTCCTTTCTTTGTGTAGTAGGAAATAATTTAGATTGATATTATGTCTACTGTACTATAATGTATAACACACTGTCCCAGCCAAAGTTTCTTCTAATTCACTATTCACCACCAAAGGAAAGTCATAAATACCCACAGTATGGTAAGGTCATCTGCACGAGGTCCCTAAGACGTCACCAGTAAAATATTATTATTATTAATATTACTAGTGGTAGTAGTATCACACAGATAATGACCTCTCTATGCTTTTCTTACGCACCCCATTGCTCCACAGTCTGAATTTAGTATTTGATAAAACAAAAACAGGATTTTCTCATGTTATCATCAGTTAAGCAAGATATACAGGTCCTCATTCTGAGTTGGACACAAAAAGTGTCGACAAACGCGGACGGCCGCGGCAGTCAGATCTAGGAGTTTATTTAGTAAACTGTACATACTTTTGTCAATCGATCTCATTGTTTATTCTTTTACCGCCATATTTATATGAAACCAGCTGCCTTGTCTGTAAGTCACACACATATACACATACAGTATATACTTATAGATAGTGTCCCCCTCTTATCTTACATCATCACTTGGCACCCAGACACACACTGTCTGAAGCTGCTCCTGCCTCCTCCTCTCCTCTCTCTCATGCTGCTTTCATTGACCTATTGAGCTAAATGCAGGAGAAAAGTGATTATTTTGTGTATGAAATAGACCCCTTACTACCTTATGCTAATTTGTCCGTCTGTCTTCATGCATATAGACTCGCCGCCAAGTGTTTTTCTATCTGCAGCTGAAAGCGTCATCATTTGTGTCGGCACTTACTCCTACCCTGTGCTGGATGCAAAAGATCCATCAGAAACAGTCATCCCTTCTCTCTCTGCTCGCATCAGAATAGCACGGAAATTCGGCTACATGCCCACGACACTCCTTTGAAATGGTATCTGCACAGTTGAGATGCGGCTCCGTACTGAACAAGCCGACCTCTCTTATAGCCTCTGTCACTGAGCGTGTGCATCGTGCAGTCTGCAAATATGCGCTAAACACTCACATTCACACTTGCATCCGCCTCAGAATCAGGACCACAATCTGTGGTGCAAAAAAAACCCAGATACAAATAGAGAACTTTCAATCAATAAAAGGGCAGATAAACATGGGAGACACAAGGAGTGGTGGCGATGATATTTGTGAAGATGATTCCCGTATAAAGATTCCCATAAACAGCGATGAACAAGGAACAGGCGACATGCATCCTATTACATAGCTTGGTGTGGTCAGCGTGGCAGATATTGTACTTGTAGTGTATTCAACTATTAACAGTAATGTATGCCAGAGCAGTACCATCTGCTTTGAGGGATGTGGTATGAGCTGACATTGCAGACGTGATATAACTCTTTACATGATACCCATTTTTACTTTCACATTGCACTGTAGTAATATATCCATTTTACATGGAGTTTTGATTCAGTTTTTAATTTCTTTTTTAATGAACGTATATTTCTGTAGTAAGCATTACCACCCACTAATGTCCGCACCTAAGAGCCGACTTGTTTGCTTCGGTACAGAGACTGCTTCCTTCCATGCCTTGCACAACTACATGCAGTATTTTTAGAAGCAGTGAGATATGGTTGCTATGCCGGTATCCATAGATACAATAGGCTCCATCCTATACCGTTGGCCTGGACTGGCTGGCTGGTATCTTAGGTAGCAATTAGCAAAGAGAATAGGAATTCTGAGTAAACAGTTATATGGGACATGCAGCTGTTTAGTAGCAATAAAGATTTGCACTCCTGAAGTTCTAAATTGTTTTCCCTTTTATCATTTTACATTGTGGAATCACCTTTTTGTAAGTAAATACATATCTTCTTGCTTGTTGTTTTTCTCTTCAGATTTCCACATTCATTTTTATTTTACTTCACCCTTTACCATTTAAAGAGCAAGTAACTCCATTACTCTATTTTACATTAATGAATATCAAAGGATGCGCATAACTGCATTGGTTATGTACAGGTATATGTCCATCATTCTCATTCTGGTATATGTTCATCATTCTCTCTGCAGTAGCCATAGTGAGAGGGAAGTGCTACTCTAATGCCGGGTACACACTAGACGATATGTTGTCCAATCCGGCGGATCGGACGACATATCGGCACATCGGCCAGTGTGTACCTGCAAGCATCGGCCCGTCGGACCTGCAAGCAAGTGTACTGGCAGGGGCAATGTACTGGTTTGGTACAAGACAATATTGTTGTTACACATTATTCATTTAGGCATGGTGATATTTTGCCATCAGTACACTTATAGCATACCTCCCATGCGGGACAGTCCCGTTTTTCTGGCACTGTCCCGCTGTCCCGTCCGCAGGCCGCAGTGTCCCGCGTTGGGGGGAAGTTGGGGGAAGCATACACGCTGCTCTGCTATGCAGAGCAGCGTGTATGCAGAGCTAGAATAGATGCTGTGCGCATGCGCACAGCATCTATTCAGAGTACGGGGGGAAGCCCGGGGTGCCCAGCATCTCGGAGATGCTGGGCACGCCCCATTAGTGATGTAAAGGGGGGGTGTCATCAAGCAAAGCCCCCTTTACGGTTAGGCCACGCCCCCTTTTCGGGCGCACACACCTTCGGCACGCGCAAGTCCCGACTCCCTCCCAACAAATGTTGGGAGGTATGCTTATAGTGGTCTATTTATTAACGGTATATAAGTCCTGTCTCCAGCAAAAAAAAAGGTGACCAAAGGGATGCCGGGCGCCGCGAGCAGACAGCCGCCGGGGGGGCGGGGGAGTGTTAGGTTTAGGGCTCCCAGGGGGACTTAGGGTTAGGCACCCCCCCCTTCCCGGGAGGGCTAGGGGGAGGGTGGGTTAGGGTTAGGCACCCCCGGGTGGAGGTTAGGGTTAGGAAGCGGGGAAGGGGGGGGTAGGTTTAGGCACTTAGAGGGGGTTTTAGGGTTAGGCACAGGGGGGGAGGTTAGGGTTAGGCACCCCTAAGGAGGGTTAGGGTTAGGGGGGTTAGGTTAGGTTGGTAAGTACTTACCTAGGGATGATCAGGATTTCTAGCGCTGTCGGGCTGCCGCTGCTGGGATCTCTCCAGCTGTCTGACTCACGCTGCCGGGATTCGAACTTACGGCCATGCGGCCGGCGGTATTTCATACCGCTTCCCTATGTACTAACCCCCCTTTTTGTACTGCTTGAAAATCACCTCTACCATTTTTATTTTATTTCGCAATTACAGCTTGTGTTTTACACCATGTAAATGTATTTCTTCACGTTGATTGTCTCTTGTTTCAGGGGCATGTGCTATACTGGCAATCCTGCCTATCTCACACACACACCAGCTTTTAGCAACTCCCATGTATTCATCACACAATGCAGCAGGCATCAAGCCCACCCTTTTACTTGGCTCCACCCTTTTTAATAGGCACTTGAATACTTCCTGACTTCCTGTCATATAGAACTATATCTCACAGCGAAACATACGTAAATTGAGAGCACCCCTCCCAACACGTTAAAAATCACATCCCTCTGCATCAACCTCACTTAAACTTTCTCTTGTCACAGCTGATCGATATAACTTGATGAAAACCAAATACAAACTTTCACTGCAGATTCACTTGACTTTCTCTCCTCACTTACATACATGAGGTAATTATACAGTACAAACTAACATCTGTTTCATTACAGCACTTACAGTTTTAAGGCCCCCATACACGGCACGCTATACCTGCTGATCTGACGGATCGACATGATATAGGTGCTATATCGTGCCGTGTATGGGCATGATATCGTACCGGATATTGTGCTGCGTGCTCCCGCAGGGTTGTACATCACATCCCCAGATCTTCCTGCAAAACCATTTGATCTGGGATGCAATGTACGATCCCATTCAGATGAAGGAGGGGGAAGCCGGCATATCGTGCGGTCTGCGGGGACCGCGCGATTGCCGGCAGTGACAGCACGATCCGTCTGCCAACGGATCGGCAGTCGCCCTATACGGTGCATCGCACCGTGTATGGGCACCTAAAGTCTCTACACAATTCCAAACATTCCATTGTTATCAGAATAGTATAACAGAAACTATTCATGATACAAAGCTTATGGTTCTGCAATAGCAATACTGTGAAAATACATTTAGAAAAAATACTAGTTTATTTAAAATGCAACATGCCTTTGGGTCAAGGGGTCTATGATTGTCTCATTCTTTTCTTCTTCACACTGCCTCGCTGGACAATGCAAATCATCTTATCACTGCAATTTCAACTCTCCTTTACATTTTCTGTACTTATGCTCTGCCAATGTGTGCAGGGCCGCCATCAGGGGGGGACTGCCGGGCCTCCTGTCCCAGGCCCGGAGAGATAGGGGGCCCGGGTGGCAGCGGCGAGGAACAGCATCGGTGCTGCTGCATTTGCACTACTGTGGAGCCGGCCGCGAACCAATCACAGCTCGTGGAACGGCAGCCAATCAGGAGAAGCCGCTCCTGATTGGCTGCTGTTCCGAGAGTTGTGATTGGCTCGCGGACAGCTCAATAGTATTCAGCTGGCCGCGAGCCAATCACAGCTTGTGGAACAGCAGCCAGTCAGAAGCGGCTGCTCCTGATTGGCTGCCATTCCGTGAGCCAATCACAGCCGGCTCCATACTTCTAATGCCGCATCGCAGATGCTTTTTCTCCGCCTGCCGCCCGGTGCATTGCTCGCCGCTGCCACCCTGGCCCCTTTCTCAGGTAATTGTATGTTTGTGTTGACCCTGTCTTGTGTCTCCACTCAAATACAGCCAGACTTCCCTAAGCTCTCTCCTTGCCTGACCACCCCCCCAGTCCAGCCAGCCATCCTTCCATGCCCCCCCATTGCAGCCAGCCTTCCTTTCCTGCCCACCCCCCCTAGTACAGCCAGCCTTCCTTCCCTGCCCACCCCCCCAGTGCAGCCAGCCTTCCTTCCCTGCCCTCCCCCCCAGTGCAGCCAGCCTTCCTTCCCTGCCCACCCCCCAGTCCAGCCATCCCTCCCTACCTACCCCCCAGTCCAGCTTGCCATCCTTCCCTGCCCATTTGCCCCCCAGTGCAGCCAGCCTTCCTTCCCCGCCCACCCCCCAGTCCAGCCAGCATTCCTTCCATGCCCACCCCCCAGTCCAGCCTCCATTCCTTCCCTGCCCACCCCCCAGTGCAGCCAGCCTTCCTTCCCTGCCCACCCCCCAGTGCAGCCAGCCTTCCTTCCCTGCCCATCCCCCAGTCCAGCCAGCCCTCCTTCCCTGCCCACCCCCCCAGTGCAGCCAGCCTTCCTTCCCTGCCCACCCCCCAGTGCAGCCAGCCTTCCTTCCCTGCCCACCCCCCAGTCCAGCCAGCATTCCTTCCCTGCCCACCCCCCAGTCCAGCCAGCATTCCTTCCCTGCCCACCCCCCAGTCCAGCAAGCCTGTCCTGCACTACCTCCCCCTTCTAGTCCAGCCAACCAGCCTGTCTTCCCTGTCCTAGTCCAGCCAGTCTACCCTGCGGCACCCCTATGTCTAGCCAGCCTTCTCTGCCCCTCCCCTAGTCCAGCTTGTGTCTAGCTTGATCTTTGTAATGTTATTCAGTGTTTACGGCACTTCACTCATATCTCCCGACTCAGAATTTTGACCATTCAATTTCCACACCTGCTAGGAATTTAGCCAACCAAGCATACATCTTCTCTCTCGTAAGTGTAACATTTTCTAAATGTGCTTGTGTGTCGATGTTGTGGGTCGCTTTGTATGAAGGAGCATCTGGGCTGTCATGAAAATCATAACAATTCCTCTATATATGCCCCCTCTTCCCACCACAGAAAGACAGTTCCTTGTATTGAGCTGTCTGTGGATTAACTTTATTCTTCCTAGATCTATTTGATCTACAGGTATGTGGATTATTACACAGTGGACTGTCTACATGTTCAATAGAGGTATTTAGAATTTAACTCCTATGACTTGTTCTGTCTGTGGGTTCTGCTATGGGTTCACTGAGACGAGGGCAGTGAAAACACAAACCATTCTACATATAGGTTTGGGATCTTTGACTAATTTTAACATTAGATAACATTATAGCAACAGGTGACACTGTTAGCCTATATATATATATATATATATATATATATATATTTCTTTTTTAAATGTGCGCCAGTATTTTGCACTAACTGTTGCCGTTTTCCTGATGATTGCACAACATAAATAGGCAGTGATGCTAATTTAGCCTTAGTCAGATAATCTATAAATGTCTTATCATGTCCCTTTTCCTATTCAAATGCAAGTCTGTTGCACTTATCAATCCAATCATCTAACTTGTCATTCAAATCATGTCTATTAACAGAACCCCTGTTTCTCTTTCTCACATCCATCATTCTGTGGTGACCAAACCAATCACATCCAGGGACATTAGCTTTGTGGAACACCCTCATCATCTTGTCAGCCTTATACTCGCCATACAGCTTCTTAACAACCTGACAGGCAGTACCCACGGGCACATTCTTACTCTCTGCGCTCCCTATGGTCAAAAAGAAAACAATCTCTCGGTTTGACCTTTCTTGCGCAACCAAATTACCTTATGGTCCCTTAAAAATCTTCGAGTCAAAGTAACCTTATGACTCAGGGGGTCAAATTAACCTTATGACGCCCTTATCTTCGAGCCAAAGTAACCTTATGACTCAGGGGGTCAAATTAACCTTATGACGCCATTATCTTTGAGCCAAAGTAACCTTATGACTCAGGGGGTCAAATTAACCTTATGACACCCTTATCTTCGAGCCAAAGTAACCTTACGACTCAGGGGGTCAAATTAAACCTTATGACGCCCTTATCTTCCAGCCAAAGTAGCCTTATGACGCCCTTATCTTCGAGCCAAAGTAACCTTATGACTCGGGGTGAAATTAACCTTATGACGCCCATATCTTAGAGCCAAAGTAACCTTATGACTCAGGGGGTCAAATTAACCTTATGATGCCCTTATCTTCGAGCCAAAGTAACCTTATGACTCGGGGTCAAATTAACCTTATGACGCCCATATCTTCGAGCCAAAGTGACCTTATGACTCAGGGAGTCAAATTAACCTTATGACGCCCTTATCTTCGAGCCAAAGTAACCTTATAACTCAGGGGGTCAAATTAACCTTATGACACCCTTATATTCGAGCCAAAGTAACCTTATGACTCAGGGGGTCAAATTAACCTTATGATGCCCTTATCTTTCCTGGAGCTAAATTCCCTTATAACTCTGGGAGCCAAATTACCCCCCTTAATTGCTGATATTAAGATCAGTCAATTAAAAGTTCTCTACCTCCTTGAGGCAATCTGAGAACTGATCTGTGGTTTGCGCAGATCTTTCAGTCTGACAATATACAGTATGTTCCAGCAAAGCTCATGGTCCAGTCATCTTCCTCATGAACAGAATGCGAGTCACCACCTAACTCCTGACACACTGTTATCCAAGGTCTACCTTGATGACTGTTACCAACCCAAAAGTGACAACAAACACACTTCAGTAAATCAAATCCTTCCACCCAGACACCAGAATCTGCACTTTCGGCACCGAGTGGGGGTCCCCCTTTTCAGTAACCTCAAGTACAAACTACTGTTAGTCCCCCTATTCACTATCTAAAACAGTTGGGCATATCAAGGTAATTATACATATGCAATCTGGACAGAATATCATCATTGCATTAAACAGAGACAAACAAGGACATATCCTCTGGTCTTGGGCTGCACGGCCCCTGCCAGACATCCAACTTCACACAGACGAACAATAGATTCAGACTTTCATACTCTGATGCACAAAACACATAAGTTATAACAGATAAAAGAACATGGAAAGAAGTTGAAAGGTGACTATCACAAAAAATACTAAGATATAACCCACCTGACAGAGCGTAACATAGGGTGACGGGATAGACTCTGAAATCCGAGCAAAAATACTCACAACGCGGATGTTTCAGCGTCTCTCCCTCCAGCCAGCGTCTATGTGTCCGTCAGAGAATTAGAATTCATGAGTATCTCGGTGGAAATTCCTCCATTGCTGCCGAAGTTCTGATTAATTCAAGATGATAAACCTGTAGTCTTTTGCTGTGAGTTCTGATAGCCACGCCCCAACTCTTTGTCTGCAGACTGCCATGGGAGACTATACATAAGCATACACAGAGTATGGTTGAAGTATATCTGAACTTTATTGTATTCAAGGTGTGGTATTTATAGGTTATTGTAACATGGGTGCTATGGAACTCTAAAATCTGCCTACTATGCACTAATTTCTGGCTAATATCCTAACCAATCACCTTATAGTGTATTTCCCAATTATAAAATATAAAACATACTAATAATTGATACATTCCAATAAGCACATGTCAGAAGTTACATACTCCCAGAAACTCATTAAATTAAGAGCTTGCATATTCTCAGAGAGTTTAGATAACAATGTAGCTGTGTACTTGTCCTTGACCCAGAGAAATTCAGCATTTGAAATAACTTCTATGTCTGTTCCACACAAGAATATTAGAAAATGGAAACCTCTTAACAAAATGGTGTCTTGAACAAAATGGCGTCATATCCTGACTTCAACGATGATAACTAGAATCTGATTTGTAAACACCTCCAATTGTCAGTCTTGTCAGTCTCTACATGGGCTATCTGTACCACTGTAAACATTTGGGCTCTATTTATTAGGTAAAGTCCTATCTCCAGGTCAAACATGCATGTGCATAGCTCCCAACATGACCCTCTCCAGGAGGGACACAATGCTCTGGTCCTGGACTTTTTCGCTCTACCAAAGACTGTCTTTGATAAAGCCCCTATCTGGTGGAGAGAAACACGTCAGAGGAATACCTGTGAACCTGGCAGGATCAGCTACACACTGACCTTAATACTTTGGACGAGGAGGACCGGAGAAATTGTTTGCAGCTTTGGGGGTAGAGGCCGGGATAGAGACGCGGCTGGAGCTCCACGTATTTGCCGCACACACCCTTTACATTGGGTCTCTCCTAGCGTGCCTCCCCTTTTTCTGCCAACCCGTCTTCACTCGTGTAAGCTACCATATATTTTGGAGAGATCTACAATCACATCTACCTGATGGTATGAAGCTCCACGGAGCTTAATACTACTAACTTTGTTGTTCATTATTACACATTGGATATAATTGACTTCATCACTCTCCAAGTGTGGACACGCTGATTATCTCCATTCCCTTTCTATTGGGATTACATATGACTGTGCTAATAGATCCACCTCTTTAAGTGATTTATACATCGTATATTCACATTATTGACAGTCAGATTTTTCTATTATTTAGTATTTTTATTATTTTTTATTAGGATTAATGTACTTTTGTACTTTATACAAGATTTTGCTTACAATATGACTGG
The DNA here is from genome assembly GCA_031769625.1 of Taudactylus pleione. Lineage (NCBI taxonomy): Eukaryota > Metazoa > Chordata > Amphibia > Anura > Myobatrachidae > Taudactylus > Taudactylus pleione. Next base: position 23,470,828 of record JAUIMM010000113.1, on the reverse strand, counting down.
TCATTTAATAGTATTTATTTAAGATGATTATTGACTTTGATATGCATTTTTATTAAATGTGCTTATAAACTTATGTGTAGTGCATGATTCATTCCATACCGGTCTCATTCTGGTTACATTTAGCGCAAAGATATATTTATTTATTTTTTTCTATGTTTCACCTTTTTGGTGAATATTGTCTACCCACAGGCACATTTTTTCTTTGCCGCTGTAGCATTATTATTTGGAATTATCCATTGTTGAAATTTATCACTGTATAGCGCTGGGTTTCAGTTCTTTCATTTTTTCCTATTTGGTAATTAACATACAAACAAACCGAGAACCGTCCATCACTTCAAATTGTAAAAACAGATTCTCACTATATCCCACGGTTATAAAAATTCAAGGGTCTTAAGAACATTAAATATAAACATTATAAAAACCATATTGGTATTACCTTTAAATTTCATTAGAGCTGATCAAAAACCAGCTGTGTGCTTAGCAGGGGCCCTGGTCCGTGTGCCATAAGCCTAAAATAGTTTGTTATTGACCATTAACCATCTGGTTAGCTATTGCCTATTTAGTTTGCTTCCCTTAAAAGCCAATTCTTCTCTGAACAACACAAGCCTTGGTAGTTTATTTAGTGCAGAGGTTAATATCAAAGTCATTACTTGCATTGTGAAATTTATATTGATTAAAGGTAACAAATGGCTGTGCAGACTTAATGGTTATTCCATCCACTGGGAAGCAGGGTTGACTACTGCAAAGGATAAAAATTTAATGAACATCTTTTTGCCTGCTCTAACATGTATAGTACATTATGAAGAGACATTTAAAATAAGAATCTTGTTTCAACTTGTAGAGTTTTACTGTCATTCTCAGAGAAAACTTTCTGTACATGAATTAAAGTCTATAAAACCGAGTTATTTATTATAATTATATTATGTCACTTTACCCCCAGTAGAAAGCCTATTCTGTAAAGATGGTGTGATATTTCTTTTGGCAAGTCTGAGTAGATAAAAATAGAGTTTTATTAACATCCCGGTCTCAGATAAGAAACAGAAGCTAATGTTGCTTCCTTCTGTCTAAAGTCCTATGTTTTGTGTCAAAAATCACATCTACTCTACCAATAAACTCCACAGTTGGGCTGCCGAATTGATTTTACATAGTAAACACCATGCCTAAACCTATATATATGTATATATATATATATATATTTATATATATATATATATTGTAATAAAAATGCATCTTATTACAATAATTGTATATGAACTTAGGGCCAGCATGGATCACAATTGCAACCACATACACAGATCAGCCGATTGTTGCGTACTGCGCATGCGTATGTATCGTAGAGTGAGTGATAGGCCGTGAGCGTTTGGAGGTGGTGACGGGAATGGTTGCAGAAACGCAGGTGTGCCTGTCCGTCTGAACACCATGCATGGGCGAGCATAAATTATCCACTGCAATTGCCAACGCAGCTTGAGTATTCACTGCGTGCAATGAGATTTGCAGATTCTGAGACAGGTCAGAGCTGCTGTAGTTGTGCATGAGGGGCCGATGTTCTCCGATGTTACCGATGTATACGCAGGTCTGCAAGGTATTACAGATGTGAGAGGGCAGTAGATGGCGTCTTTATTCTGGCTGAGCGGTGGCAGACATCATATTTTCGCAGTTTCATTGCTTGCGATTACACAGTTGTGATGTGTGCTGAATCAGGCCCTTAGTTTGATAAATTTAATGATTAGATATTCTTTGTATTTTTTGAAAAATAAGGTCAGCACAGACGGTGTAATGGTTGGCATTACTGCCTCACATCACTGAGGTTGTGGGTTCAATTCCCACCACGGCCCTAACTGTGCAGAGTTTGTATATTCTCCCTGTGCTTGCGAGGGTTTCCTCCGGGTGCTCCGGTTTCCTCCCACACTCCAAAAATATACTGGTAGGTTAATTGGCACCAAACAAAATGTAACCCTAGTGTGTATGTGTGTGCGCATGTGGTAGGGAACATAGAGTGTAAGCTCCACTGGGGCTGGGGCTAATGTGAATGGCCGAATATTCTCTGTAAAGTGCTGTGGAATATGTGTGCTCTATATAAATAACTGGTAATAATAATAATAAATAAGATTTATTTTTTATTTTTTTTAATTTCTCTTTTTACATTTTTATTCTTCCATGAACCTTATGATGGAATTTCAGTTGGAAAAGTAACATGATACAAATGAATTTCGTATTGTGTTGTTTTTGTGTAATCTGTATTTAACTTGTTTTTTTTTTTAATAATTATGGCTTACTTACGTTATTATTTGCGGTACCATACTCTGACCAATTGCCATATCCATGCAAAGAAGGGAGCAATTTGAGACTAACTCCATCCTTTGTGGCGTGAAGGGTAATTCCATCTGTAAATATAATCTGTAGCAAAGATAATATTTGCACCATTATTTTTCTGAATTTATTTCTAGTAATTGTGCCATCACCCTCAGTTTGGTGCTGGTGGAACTTATGGGGAACTGGAACTGGGTGTCCCTTAGTCAGAAAATGGAAGAGCTTGGTCAGATTAGGGCGGGTGTGCCCAGAAAAATGTTGGGAGTATAAAGTAAATTTTGACTAATATGTATATTATGGCCTATGTATATTACAGATTTGATCATATTTAACACCTGCACTTGGAAAGAGTACAGCTGCTAGTTAAGTGAAACAGAGTACACCTAAACTCTATATGGATATCGTTATAGTATAAAAATCACAAAACCAGCGCTACCCTTAAAATGGTATAACAATAGGAGGTAGAGGTATCCACTGATCCTTTAGAGTCTGTTCAGTTTATTTACACAATAGACAGACACTTACATTAACTTCCTCACCCGCCTGATAGAAAAGCACTTACATTTATTTTCAGTCTCGAGTTCCCATTTTATGACATGGATGTCCATATTTTTTGTATACTTTTATTGAATAAATTCTCTACTTTTTCACTGGATGTGCGTGTCCAGAGGAATTGTCTATGGTGGTCGATACCAACCTGGGATAAAGAAAACTTTATGGGAACTCGAGACTGAAAATAAATGTAAGTGCCTTTCTATCAGGCTTATCATATATGATATATGAGAATCTGGGTGACGTGGAATTGAAAATATACCTTTATGTGTATGCAGGTGAGGAAGTTAATGTAAGTCTTTCTGATATTCCAGTCAGAGGAAAGATACAGAAACATAATGTAAGTGTCGGTCTATTGTATAATACCCCTTTCAGACATACAGCAAAAACCGAGGTCTTTGGATGTGAACGTGCATCAACCCAGGCATTTGCTATGTGTGAACAGCAACGACCCGAGTCGAAGTCCTGGGTCCATGACCCTGCTCTGTCCCAGGGTTTTTCCCAGGTGAAACCTGGGTAGGCTCTAGTGTGAATGCATCCAAACCAGGTTTTTAGACCCGGGTTTTTAGAAAACTTTCTCAATGGCTGTTCTGTGCACCTGCAGTTGACATCAACTGCAGTCACCCGGACCACATGGCTGGGGAGCAAACAAATTTAAGTGTGTATTATTTTATGTTTAACTTTTACTAATTTCCAGGGTTGATAGACACAGGAAGTACCCGTACATTTCCCGGGTCCTATGTCTGAAAGAGGTATAAAAAAAGCTGAACAGACTCTAAAGGATCAGTGGATACCTCTGCCTCCTATTCTTATACCATTTAAAAGGAAGCGCTGGTTTAGTGATTTTTATACTATAACTATATTACAGATTTAGTGGAAATAACTTGTAAACATTTCTGCCAAATACTTTGCGCTTTGCACACAAATGCATCTCGATTATTATGTGTTTCAATCAAGTGTGTCATCCTGGTCATTATTCACTCTGACCCTGTGCATCTCCAGAGAAGCTGCCGTATAGGCCCACAAATACCTATACAGTGGCTGGCACATTAAGTCAAAAACGCTTTGTAAGAAAAGATGCAATCTGCTTGCAGCTACTGTCAATGCTGTCCTCCTCCCCCCTTCCCCACAGACACATTAAAGTGCCAACAATTTATTTACATCTATACAATTTATAAGATGTATACCTGTACAATATTTACATACTAATAACAAACTGATACGTGCTTAGATGGTTTATTAAGTATAACAATAAAATAAATTAAATAACACAACATCAGTTCATTAAACATATAACATAAAGAAAAGTTGAAATGGTTGGCATTTAACCATCCTGTGCCATGATATTTAAACAGCAACTCTTAAGCTGTTTAGAGAAGAAGAATGCAAAGCACTAGGTTAATCTTCTTAAATCTCCCAGAGCCAGATGTTCCAAGGACTGTGGTAGACCAGAGGTCATAGTTAACCTGAAGGCTTTCTCAGCAGCAGAACATTATTCCTTGTGATGAATCAATCTCGAAGGGAGATTAAGGCTCCCTCCAACAGTATTTAAGTTCTTTGGGAGTTGCACAGTCAGGAGATTGCACCATTAAGAACTCAAACTTTTTTTTTTTTCAAGAAATCAAAACATCACATCATTTTTACTGGATAACAATATGGCAGACAGATACCAAATTTGGGATTACCGTCTGTACCTCCTTGCATTTTATATACCTAGATGTGTCAACAGAGGAGCTTTTCATGATTATTTGTCTGACTGTACTTGGTCTCTATTTAGGCATTATGTACAGGATTCTTTTTTATGTTACAGACAATGCTTCTAAAACTGAACTAATTGCCAGTTGTCACAGGAATAAATATTTATTTTGTAACTGGGACAGTGGAATTGGTACACTAATTTTGGAGTTGCTCCACTCAATGCAGGGCTAATGGATATCTCTGGAGCAGGGCTGCAACTAAAGGGCGGCTATGGGGACTTGTGACCTTGGTGCTGGACTTGAGGGGGTGCCGGGGAGAGGCTGCTGGGAGGCTGGGTTGCTGCTCTTGCGGGTTTGGAGCCGCATCCCGGCCTTGAGAGGCACAGAGACACCGTCAATCTAATGTGGTGCCGGTCGCAAGCCAATCAGTGTTTGCGGACCAGCATCTAATCAGCAGAGGCTTTTGGCCCGTGAACTCCAATGGGTTCGCAAGCAGCGCCACATTACAATGATGGCAGTACTGACAGTTCCCCAGCGCGTGATAACCCCGTGCCGCGCTACCCCGAGCTCACCCACCGCACGGACGCGGCAGGTAAGAGAAGGAAGATGGGGCCTTACTGGGGCATAATGTGTAAGGAGCCTTACTGTGTCATAATGTAAAGGGGGCCTTACTGTGGCATAATGTGTAAGGAGCCTTAATGTGGCATAATGTGTAAGGAGCCTTACTGTGGCATAATGTGTAAGGAGCCTTAATGTGGCATAATGTGTAAGGAGCCTTACTGTGGCATAATGTGTAAGGAGCCTTAATGTGGCATAATGTGTAAGGAGCCTTACTGTGTCATAATGTGTAAGGAGCCTTAATGTGGCATAATGTGTAAGGAGCCTTACTGTGGCATAATGTAAAGGGGGCCTTACTGTGGCATAATGTATATGGGGCCTTACTATAACATAATGTATATGGGGCATTCCTGTGGCATAATGTATAAGGGGCATTACTGTGGCTTAATGAATAAGGGGCATTACTATGGCTTAATGAATAAGGGGCATTACTGTGGCATAATGTGTTGTAAGGGGCATTACTGTGGCATAATGTGTTATAAGGGTCATTAATGAGTGGCATAACGTGTTATAAGGAGCATTCATGTACTGTAGTTTTTTTTGGGGGGGCGCCAAATTATGGCATTGCCACGGGTGACAAAAATCCTAGTTTCAGCCCTGCTCTGGAGCATAGATACTTAGGGGTAAATTTAATAAAGTGAGAATTTTTAGAAGTGAGTTTTAGAAGTGATGTTGCCCATAGCAACCAATCAGATTCTACTTAACATTTAACTAGCACCTTCTAGAATATAATAGCTAGAATGTGATTGGTTGCTATGGGCAACATCACTTTTAAAACTCACTTCTAAAAACTCTCACTTTAGTAAATTTACCCCTTACAGTGCAATTCGGCAGGAGATGGGGGAGCCTAGCACAGCGAATGTGCGTCATCCCATTGCAGGGGAGAGCTATGGGGACACAATTCACCACTAAACACTGCGGAATTGGGTGTGATCAGGATGGGTTGTCTAGCTAGCCCAGGAGAACACTCTTTAATTTGTGATTCTCTAGAAAATTCTGGAAGAGTAAACAAGTGTAATCTAAAGTATATCTTTAATAAGTCTTACAGTGTATAACAAATTCTGGTGTTAAGTATTCAAGCCTAGATATATCTATTAATGCTAACAGTATAAGATATACATTAGTGCAGCCTTATAATACAAGTGATACATTTCAATCCATCAGAGATACACCAATAAAGGGACAGTCAGTCTTTATCTCACTGAAAATGTAATGGTGCCCACCTACAGGGGTACCGAGAGGGGGGGGCGGGTACAGATTACCCGGGCCCGGGCTTCCTGAGGGGCCTGGCACCGCCCCCCCCCCCCTCCCTCACAGCAGCCACAGCAGTCTCCTATGCCTGTAGGGGGGAGCGATCACACTGATAGCGCCCCTCCTGGCTTTGAGCAGGGCTGAGGGGGCTCAGAGCTCCCCCCCTCCCCAGCGTGCAGAGTTTTTTTGGGGGGGTCGGGAAGGGGGCGTGGCCACGCCTCCCGCGATTAGGCCACGCCCCCTATTACCCGGGCCCGCCACGGCTCTCAGCAGGCCTGCCCACCTATTGCAACCCACACTTAGCCAGTCATAGCTTGTAATGTGATGCTGGTACTTACATATAGATTCTTAGAGGTATATTTACAAAAGTGAGAGTTTTTAAAAGTGGAGATGTTGCCCATAGCAACCAATTAGATTTGAGCTATTAACTTCTAGAAGGTGCTAGATAAATGTTAAGTAGAATCTGAATGGTTGATATGGGCAACAACTCCACTTCTAAAAACTCTCACTTTAGTAAATATACCCCTTACATGCTACTATGCATATTTAAAGTGATTTCTTTCTTACCTCGCGCTGCTCTTGTCACTACCCCTCATTGTATAGCTGTGCTCCTCGCAGTGACTAGACCGGAACACTTGGACATTATGTCTGTGTGACATTATTACCATGTAACAGCAATTATTTCCTTTTTTTAATTTAGTTTTCAAACTTTTTGGAATAGTAGATTTTCCGTATTTTCTGGCTTAGCGGGTTTTCGGGATTTTGGCATAGCATGTTATCACAGAAAGAATACTGTATCTTTTATTTAAAAATTATATATAGTGAGAAGAAATTAAGTGTCACTAAAAATGAGCACAAGGTCAATATTGTTAATGAAAGCCTTAATGTGTTATTAAGTATAATGAATTCTACTCTGTCTTCAGAAGATATACCATACTATTTTCTTCACAGTTCCATTAAGAACGCGATGACAGAACACGTTAGCAGGAGCTTTTGCTTTTTGGAATCAACTTTAATAAATATGTCAAAGCCTCATCCTACAGCACCAAGCAACACACAATTAAAAATGTGTTAATAATTCATAAAGCAGTTACTGGTCCATTAGGCGGGCACACCCTCAAGCATAGCTCTACACGCCGAGGAAGTTAAACAGAAAATGGCTTTTCAAATCAGATGGCATGTATGTTCTTTGGAGTCAATTATGATTGCTGATATTGCTGTGTTAAATCATTTAAGAACCTAGGTTAAAATGGTTTGTTTCCATCTACCATCATAAAAAGTAACTTTAAATAAATGATTTGTAATAGGTTAAATTCAGTACAGATGTGTCTTCAGACATGCCATACAGCCCCTTTCGGCGTGCCAGCTCCCAGGAGCCACGTCCGTGCTGAGCGTCTTATTCGCTCAAAATGTGCCTCTGATTTACATAAATCATACTTGCCGACAATCTGGCTGCTCCTTCCGGGAGGGAGCCGCCAGATTGGCAGAACAGGGGGCGTGGCTGGCAAAAGGGGGCGGGTCCAAATGAGCTGAGGTCAGTTTGCGGCCGTGACAGGGGCGGGGCCACGCGATCGCGTCATTTTAGCCCCGCCCCTGCTACACAATGCAGAAAAAAGGCATTGCGAAGCAGGGGGCGGGGCCAAAATGACGCGAATTGCATCAGCGACCCCCCCCCGCTGCGGGGGTTTAGCAGGTAATGGGAAGGGGGGTTCGGGGGATCGGCGGCAGGCGGGAGGCTTGCCTGCCTTTCCAGGTGGGTGGGAGCTGCATCCGTTTATCGGGAGGCTCCCGCCCGAATCGGGAGGGTAGGCAACCCTGACATAAATAAAACAACTGTAAGCACCAAAATTATTCAGCTAGACTACACTGGTCAATCTTATATGCAACATTTGTTCATCTGTGTGGGCAGCGGCTGTAGCTTTTTCTTAAAACTAATTTCTGTGTAGTTAAAGTTGCAGCCCAGCGTCTCTTGTACAGCCATGGCCAAAAGTTTTGAGAATGACACAAGTATTGGTTTTCACAAAGTTTGCTGTTTCAGTGTTTTTAGACCTTTTTGTCAGATGTTACTATGGTATACTGAAGTAAAATTACAAGCATTTAATAAGTGTCAAAGGCTTTTATTGACAATTACATTAAGTTTATGCAAAGAGTCAATATTTGCAGTGTTGACCCATTTTTTTCAAGACTTCTGCAATTCGCCCTGGCATGCTGTCAATCAAATTCTGGGCCACATACTGACTGATGGCCGCCCATTCTTGCCTAATCAGTGCTTGGAGTTTGTCAGAATTTGTGGGTTTTTGTTTGTCCACCCAACTCTTGAGGATTGACCACAAGTTCTCAATGGGATTAAGGTTTGGGGAGTTGCCTGACCATGGACCCAAAATTTCGATGTTTTATTCCCCGAGCCACTTAGTTATCACTTTTGCCTTATGGCAAGGTGCTCCATCATGCTGGAAAAGGCATTGTTCGTCACCAAACTGTTCTTGGATGGTTGGGAGAAGTTGCTCTTTTAGGATGTTTTGGTACCATTCTTTATTCATGGCTGTGTTCTTAGGCAAAATTGTGAGTGATCCCACTCCCTTGGTTTAGAAGCAACCCCAAACATGAATGGTCTCAGGATGCTTTACTGCTAGGGGTAGATTTACTAAAGCTTCTAAAACAGACAGGTGGTGGTGTTGCTCCTAGCAACCAATCAGATTCTAGCTAACATTTCTCTATTGTATTCTAGAAAATAATATACAGAAACTGGCAGCTATGGCAATATCACCACTTGTCTGTTTTAGAAGCTTTAGTAAATCTACCCATTGGTGTATGAGGACACATATCTATTTTGGTTGGTTGCTTTTTGGGGCATATTACTGTCTCATACTTGCCTACTCTTTCCAAAAGTCAGGGAGATTCCCAAATTGAGCAGCAGTGGGGTGGGCCCCGAAATTGCCTTGAGTATCCCAGAGTACATTCTTAAAATGTCATTTGGAGTCATAAAGTGACCACTAAAATAACTGGGATCACCATATGTCTGATTAAATTGCCATATGGTCTATGTATTATAGGGAGGTAAGCCCTAAATCCCCACAGTCACTGATAGTTATCACTGGATTTTGCCTTCACCAATTACCTCCAGTGATAGCCTTTCCATGCTTGCCTACTTAAGAAAGGTTGTGATAGTACAGCGCTGTAACAGGGCTTTACAGCGCCCTGTGTTGACCACGCCCCCCTGAGTGAATGATGTCATGCCAGGGGGCGGGGCTGCCAGCCGCTGGGGAGAACAGCACTTCCCAGAGCATCCTCAGAACTGTACCTATACTACAAGCTGCTTGTGCATGTCTGGAGCTTCCAAAGGATGCTCCGGACGGCACTTCAGCATTAAAATACAGTCCCTGCTAGCCAGATGCAGGGAAGGTGGAGCAGAGACGATGCCGCTCACAGAGTCCTTGGCTCTGTACGGCAGCATCACTCGCACACCCCTAGTTATCGCCATGTGGCAGTTCATGTACAGCCGCAATCTTATTATCGCTGTCATCATCTCATATTATTGCTATTCCAAGCATTCACCACAAAATATTGTTCTACCAAATATCTGCATTTTTGTACAAGGTTTTACGCTGTCATTTTAGCTTGGATTGCAGCAACATTTATATTCTGCATTTTTAAGGTAGTATGGCAATTCTGATATAGACAAGAGTTTCTAACTGAAGAATTACATTATTGAAGAATAAAATCAATGTGACACAAAACAAACCACTAGAATAATTGTTGCTACAACAGCATCGCAGTGATTGAACCACTCCTCCTATCAAAGTTAATCAATCATAGAATTTTAAAATACTCCATCATGTTGAGAAAAGTAGCCATTAGTAATGTGATTTGTGGCTTAGTAATAACCTAAGTGGTGCGTGCAGAGTCAATTAGGACAACATGGGTAATTATTGCCAACCGTATACTGTACCATATTTTGTTTGTTCCTTTTCTCTAAGTTAGACATTTTTCATAATAATTATTAGAATTAATTTTACACTATGTCTCTGATGCAGCGGTTATATATCACCTGAAAACCTAAAGCTAATTAAAATGCAATATTTCTTCCATGATTCAAGGCACACATGAACGCCCACCTTCTAAAAGCATCACATTATGGTGCCTATTTATAATAGGGAGAAAGCCGCAGTATCACAGGATTTATGGACTCTCCCTATGTACTATTCCTCATGGGATGCAATTGGCATCACTGGGTATTGCCGTTGGTAAATAACGCAGGGGCTCTTTACAATATCTTCCCTATGCAAAGCATGGGGAAGCTGTTTAAGGAACATTTTTAAAGAAAAGTAGCCTAGGGCTGGTTGTCCTTGGGGATGGGGAATCCCACTTCCCTAGGGATTCCAGCCCTGGGCTGACCAGTTTGGGGCTGGCTGCCATTATGGTAGGGGGACACCATGCTCTGCCCCCCTGCTATAGCATCAGCTGTCCTGGTTGGTTCAGCACAGTACTGGTTATTGGAAAATTGGGGGGACCCTACACCCTTCGCCCACCCACGATCACCCCCTCTAATTTGCCTTTCCTCTACAGCAGCAGCCCACTGCAATGATCGGCTTCTCTGCTGGGAACACTACTACTATTACACATTAGAGCAGGCAGCGCAGCAGCTACCTGCCCACTGAGCTCCGCCCCCTCCCCCATTTGTGGAAGTGTCTTCAAGGACAGTCCAGTCCCACAGTGCCCTGCACGAAGGAGCCATTCCTTCAGCGTTGGGGCCGGGCTGCAACCCAGTCAGTGCAGAGAAGGAGGTACAGGCGGGGACAGAGACTGCGGCTTTCCCTGGCATAATGTGTAAGAGAGAGGGGTGGGGGGGGCGGTGTTGCACTGTATGGCATAATATGTAAGGGGGGAGGGGGGGAGTTTTACTGTGTGGCATAATGTGTAGTGGGGGAGGAATTTGTACTGTCTGGCATAATGTGTAATGGGGGAATTTGTACTGTGTGGCATAATGTGTAATGGGGGAATTTGTACTGTGTGGCATAATGTGTAAGGGGGACTACTACAATTTAGTGCAATGTGTATAAGGGACACTACTACAGGTATGTAGTGTAATGTAAATAAGGGGCACTACTGTGTGGTGTAATGTGAATTGGGGGTACTATAGTGTAGCCACGACCTTTCCCTATGAGACCATGCCCTATTTTTGGCCCACGTTCCCGAGGGGCGCATTGTCCCTGCTTGCGATGAGGGGGCACCCAAGCTCTTTCTGGCACAGGGCTCCAAAATGTCTAGTTCCGGCTCTGTCCCCCCCATCCTATTTTACACCTTTTTAACAATTTTTAAATCAACAATGCTTGGACAGATCATAGTGATCTGTATAGTGCTTCACAATCTACTGCACATTGACAGTGGAATCATGGCAGATTTATGGCGGAACAGGGGATTGCAAACCGATAGCCATGTCTGCAGCTTTCAAATGTCAATCAAAACCAATTAGTAAATCCTGTATTTTTTGGTACAAAACCTGATGCACATCAGTTTATAATTGAAGTTCAAACACTGCTTAGTAAATCTACCCCCAAAGCTTTACAAAACAACCTTAAAGGTGTGTGGCTGTACTGGTCAATGATTTAGTTATCCAGATGCCAGATTACCTATAGCGTTGCATGTGACGGCAGCTTTAGACTTAGGCTGGGTACACATTAGATGACCTATCATCCGATATATCGTTTTGAGACGGATCGGAACGAGATATATCAAGCACATCGACGTTGTGTGATTGGCCTACTGCACGGCCAATCACACGACATCACATGCAGGGCAGTGTAGTTTAATGAAGGATGGAATGAGTGATTGTTCCATCATTCTTTAAATCTTTTCGTGTGTACCGGCAATCTTGCTTGGTCAGGGCGAAAGTAAATCGCCCCGACCATCTTACCGGGTCATTTAATCTGTACCCGGCCTTAGTGCAGGCCAGAAAAAACACAGGAAACTAAACCTGAGTGACACAGATGTGTTTGCAACTTTCCATTAATTCCGATTGCTGTGTTCTACAGGAAACAGTGGCCTAACCCTAACCTCCCCCCTTAGTGCCTAGCCCTAACCTGCCCCCGGGAGTGCCTAACCCCCCTTACCGCTGCCTAAATCTAACCCTTCCGAGGGGGTTGCCTAGCCCTAACCTCTCCCTGGGAGTGCCTAGCCCTAACTCTCCCCGGTACGGGTGCCTAACCCTAATCCCCCCCCCAACACCTAACCCTGCTAGACTCCCTAATCCTAACCAGGGCTGCCATCAGAAATGGTGGGGCCCGGTACTGACAAATTAGGCAGGGCCCCCCTCACCCCGGAGTATGGGGCAGAAGTGGGTGGAGCTGTGGATGTGGGTGGAGCTACTTTGGGGGTGAGAGACAGGGAGGGCTGGACCTATTGGGGGCACAGATTAATCGTTCGTAAATTCTGTTATATTACTTGCTGTGCTGACATTTTTAGTTGCATGTTTTTAATTTAACATATCTAAGCACAAGATGTTTTGTGTGTGTATGTATGTATGTATATATATATATATATATATATACATATACATATATATAACATACATACAACAAACAAAAGCCTCTGGTGCTTAGCTATATTAAATTAAAAACATGCAAGTGTCAGCACAGCAAGTAATATAACAGCACTTACCCACATGTATGTGTATGATTTTATATATATATATATATATATATATATATACATACACACACTGTATATACACAGTGTATATACTGTATATATATATATATATGTATATATACACGACTGCTGCTGATTGGCTGACAGCCGTTCCGCGAGCAGCTGTGATTGGCTTGCGGACGGCTCCATGTATTAAATACCACCAAGTCACTTTACTTCTTTGGCTGCCTCCGGTGCATTCCAGCAGTGATGTGCGGTACCGCACATCACTGCATTTCACAACTTCACACTTCCGCTACCCGGGCCCCCTCTCTCTGTGGGCCCGGGACTGGAGTCCCCGCAGTCCCCCCCTGATGGCGGCCCTGATCCTAACCCTTCCCCCCCCACCCCCGCGGCTAACGCTAAGGGAGCCCCGGTCTTACCTTCATACGGGATGGCGTCCTCGGCATTCCGGCGTCAGAATTATGATAGGCGTCGGTATTTAGACGCCTATACAGATCGCTATGATCTGTGCAAGCATTGTTGATTTAAAAATTGTTAAAAGGTGTAAAATCGGATGGGGGGGACTGAGCCGTAACTAGACATTTTGGAGCCCTGTGCCAGAAAGAGCTTGGGTAAGACTACATCCCGTTCTACCCCCTTAGTGCTGAGTGATAACCATTTTAGGAGACATCCTGCAAAGAAAACATCCCTGACACTTTGATTTCAATATATTCACAGTACAATTATATTGCATTTATGTTTAGGTGATGTGCTAGAGTGACATAACCACCACCAAAAGGATTCTGCTAGATAAAGGAATGGTTGGCAGATATTTAGGTCTGGAATACAAAATTAGCTGATATAAAGATGCAATTTTGCAAATAATAAAATAAATAACAGCATGAGAAATATTTGTAATACCAATAAAAACAGATAATAGCTGTACTGTACATAATTGCCATGTGATGTGTAGCTAGCCAGCTGTTTCTTTTTTTACAGCATAGGTAAACAATATTTTGGTGTAAAGCTAATTTTTCTCCAGGGACTTCTTATTTTTCAAATAGATTCCTGATTGCACACATGGCTGATGATAAAATCCTCTGTGTATTACAAATCATTTCATAAGAAGGTGTATAATTTGTAGCAAATCATATATGATGATGGGAAACCTGTTGCTATGACAGCCCAGCTCAGCCTCTAGCACTCTAGCAAACCTTATGAACGATGTCTCCATGTTCTGCTGTCTATAGCCTCCATCCCCAGCAACTGTTACAAATCTAGTGCAATCATTATCTATTTACTAACATTTATTGATATAGCGCCAGCATATTTCCTAGTACTTTACAATTGGGAACCAACAGTAATAAAACCAGACTGGGTACTAACTGATATACAAAGCAGTAAGAGGGCCATTTTCCCAATATGGCAATATACAGGATTATAGGAGTTTAATACATAAATTCATATTGCATAATTGTCCAGTGCTTAGCGTTTTATATATTATCCAGTCACACAGCAATGCTGGTCTGAGGGTCAGATGAATGTTTGAATTTAAAAAGTGAACATATGTAAATTTTGTGTGAACTGTGTACAGAGTAGGTAATCTGGTAGAAAAGAATAGGGGGGGTATTAGTTGGGTAGAATACCCTAAGGAGGCTATCTTGGGAAATTAATATGTTTGCCTGAAGATGTAAGTTTTCATGGAATGCTTGAGGGTTTGGAGGCTAGGCAAAGTCTTGTGCCAGGGAGGGAATTTCACAGTGTGGGAACAGTCTGAAATAACTCCCGTAGCCAGGAGTATGAGCAGGTAATGAGTGTGTATGACAGATGCAGATCCTGCACTGAGTGGAAGGGATGAGTTGGGAGTATTTTAATTTGGATTTGGTAAGATCAGTGCATTATAATGTCATTACAATTGCTGGAACTTAATGAAATTTAGTACAAACTAGCAATTAGTGACAAGGTCTGTGCCCAGTTTTGAGGTAAAAGTAAACATTAAAAAGTTATTAAAATAGATCAGTTGAGATTAGAGGGAGTAAACAATTGCTGTGAATAGTGTCTGCAGTGGCAGGCACATGCATACTACATATGTGGGTACAAAAAGATCCCTATTTAAGGACAAATTAGTCTATGCCTCTCCGGTTGGAGACTACTTTACAAAGAGTCTAGAACGGCGTCCTTTTTTAAGCGCATATGGGAGGGTTATATATTGTTTGCCTCTGGAGTTCAAGTGTCAAATTTATCGTTTTAATATAACTTCATGGTATGAATTCACCCATTTTGTTGCCATTTGACACTTAAATATTTATGTTTTTGCCTTACCCTTGGGATTCACATAATACCTGTGACAGTATGTCGGCCATGTCTGGTTTGGAAAAGATTGGGGAAGAGTTTCATATTTTTCTGTTAATTCTTTATTTTGCTTTTATATCTTTGCTGGGTACATTTTCTTTTAATTTTTGTTGTTGCGCCCGCACACCCTCCCTCATAATGTAATATCTGCGTGACGCAGCTAGACGGCCAATCAGGAGCCAAACTGGGCAGAACATAAACAGTGTCCGCACATGGCTAGGGCGCCGGGTCCATGTGAGAGCACAGACCACCAGTAGTGCGTGAGAACAGCAGCCGGCGGCGGGCACCCCAATCCTGCTTCACCCGGGGCACTGTGCCGGCTCTGTGTGCTAGTGGGTTTTTTTTTTTACATTTTCAGGTTAGCTATAATAAAGCATTTATTATGCTGATTGAAATCCGTTGCAAAAGAATCAAATTAATATCTTAATTAGTCTTTGAGATATTCAAATTGAAAGAGCGTTCCGGACAAAGGGACTAAGCAAATTATATATATAAAGTTTATTTTTTTATTGCTTCAATAAAAGGAAAAAGTAATAGATCAGTTGATGAACAATGATAATTGGGGAACATTACTCTACAAACATACATGTTGGTTGGTGGCTGGGAGAGAACTTTGCATGGGTACTGTAGCTTTTTTTTTCTTCAGAGGGTAAAGAACTGTTCAAATTTGCACTGTAATATTGGTGAATTAAGTCTAGTATGTTAAACTGGGTACACACTATAGGATGTGTACACTCAGCGACGGTGCCATGCGATGTAACTATACATCGCGCGCACTGTACACACTACACGATCCGGTGTATGATGACGCAATGTGTTGTTACATGCTACATGTAATAGGACCGCATTGTTGACTGCATCGTCCCATCTGCAGATTAGCAGATGAGACGATGCCATAAACGACCATCATTGACGACGGATCGGACGTACACAATATACGTTGTGTACGATATATACAGACATCCGTACGTAGATCGTAATGATATATCGTTACGATCCACGTCGGAATGATACATCATACGATATATTGTATAGTGTGTACCCAGCTTTAAACTATATAAAGGGGTCATTGGTATTTTGTAATGGGAGTATACTGCTTGTTGTGGCGGACAATTTAACACATTGGAACAGTGCTCTCACTATAATGGTGCTAACACTGGTGGGTGGGTGGATGGTAGGAAGTGTTGGAACTGGTAGCTGAGAAAGGGGTTGTGCTTGGATACATGTATCATTAATTTATTATTTTTTGATGATTAATTAGGGTATTTATTGTTTATCCTCAGATATTCATATAGCTTTTCACATATCTTTGTTAAGATTATTTATAGCTGCCTGTATTACATTTTTGGATTTTAAAACTAACTATACAATTACACCTATAAGTATACTATTTGTATTCTAATTGTAATCTGTTTCATTTATTAAATTGTTTTTTTTGGGGAACATTTCTTATTCCCATTCCTTACTGTATATTACACTACAATATTACAGTACATCAAGTGTCATCCTATTGGGAAACTACTGTACTGGCATTTAGTAAATAGGACGTAAAATGCCTCATGTGGCGAATTCATTGCAGAGCTTCTCCTTTACAAGCCAATCACCTCCACTCACCTCTGATTGGCTGAAACATTGCTTGTCAGGAACCACCGACGCTGGGCTTATGGGGCAGGTATATATATTTCATCTCTCGACAATTAATTTTACTTTTTGTTTCACTTCCAAAAGTACAAGTAGTAAGTTATAAAGAGGAGTAATAATCCACAAAGCATACCTATTCCTTAAAAATGTACTGTAACTGATACCGTTATTTTTGTAAAAATTGTTTTTCTTTTAATGTGTTCTCTATACACTGTTATTTATCTTATATTAGAGCCAGCTGAATTGCCTACAGAGAAACTGGCAGCTCTCAGTTATACTGCTGTAACATGTCACCTTTTATTAATTTATTTACCTAAAATACTGCCTGGTTGTGTTCTTTGTAACGGATGACAACGAGGTATTAAACATTTTATATATTTGTTTCTTCATTTCTTGGCTTTATGCTGTAGCTGATGTAGCTGTAACTTGCCACCATATATCCTAAAATAGAAGCACATCATTTATTTTTCTTTTGCGTGTATATTGTTTTAAGGTTTGATAACACCTTTTCATTTCTTTGGGTGCTCTGGTATATTTGCACAGTGAAATACTATATTGTTCATATGGCTATATATGTCAATATGTGGTTTTTTTTGTTTCCGCGTATAAACACAAAGATTTTTGATGGGATTATTTGCTAGGGGGCACCAAATTGGCTAGGGCCGGCTCTGCCACCGTGTAGCTGATGTATATGATAACACTGTGGCAAGTTATTTTTGTCATGTTATATTAACGCCACTGAAAGAAATCACTCACACGCATGTCCAAAGCCACCATTACAACAATGGGTTTTAAGACAATTGAAAAGGGGGGGTTATATTTCGGGAGGCAGTACCAGTTATATGACATTGCTGTCACCTGAGTTATTTACACACCTACCTTTCATATTTCCATCACAAACACCATAGTATTACGGACATTACACTAGCTCATTAGACGTAAGTACACACATTAAAATTCCATACTTTTTTAATTTATTATTTAAATAACATTAACTCCATTGGAAATTCATAGGTTGCACTAGGGTCATCAGATTTGAAACTCCCAAATAGGTAAAGTATTCCAGTTAGAATCTTAATGTCCAATGAGGTTAGTAAGATGGTGTTAGAGGTAGGGCAATAATCTGCTGTCTATTTGTTCTCCTGGATGACTACCATGGAAGACTTTTAAGCTAGGTACACACCTGAACGATGTAACAAGCGATGCAACAGCCAATACAACTTCACTTACAATGATATGATCCCAGAACATAAAAATGTATTGCATCGGGATCGTTTCTCCTGTACACTAAGGGCCTGATGCAGAGTTGTACGTAAATGGAGCGATTTCTTGATACTGCGCTTGCATCACACTGCATATTTGTCTGTGTCATGGTACATTACCGTAGTCGCACGCTGAGAGTCTTTATTCATAGTCAGATTGACAGGCAGGGAGCATTTGGGGGTGGTAACAGGACTGTCAGCAAGGAAGTCCCAGCCGCTGTTGCAGTAGCATTTTTTCGTACATCCATAGCAGAGAAAATTGCACTGCTGCAGCAGTAGTGTACAGCCCCTGAATCAGGCCCTATGTGTGGTCGTACGTACATGCTACACGATGTGCACCACAACGTACATTGCATGGTCCCATCTGACGTGCAGCACATCAGATGGACGATGTGTGTGAACGATAGATACACACTATATGATGGTTGTGCAGATTGGTCGTAAATACCAAGATTGCACAATACAGTATATAGTTATAGTGTGTACCCACCTATTTAGAGGGAAATGTATCAAGCCTATTAAAAAACAGTGAAGTGGACAAGTGCAGAAGTTACCAATAGCAACCAATCAGCTTCTAATTAGCATTTATTATGTACATTATATCAAACCACAATTATTCCACTTTTTCACTCTTAGATATGACTCTCCCTAAACATTTTTAGGCCTCCTGGTTGGAATTGAGAGGTACCAACAGGACTCTAGGGATGACATCCCCTTTGACTAAAATTGCACTACAAATATGTTCTCCATTTCCATCTGTACTTATTTATCATCTAATTACGATCTCCCACTGATTATAAAAACCACCTTTCAGGGAGATTTCTGTATTCCAGGTCAGGGATAAGCAGCCTACGACACTCCAGGTCTCACCACGGGTTGGGTATGAAATACAGATGGCTTAAAAGTTCAAATCTCGACCCTGGAAGCCCGAGACATCATAATCCTGACACCGGCTGGTAAGTATCTTTGACCCTCCCTTGGGGGTGCCTAACCCTAAGACTCGGGGGGTGGTGCCTAACCCTATGTCTCCCTCGTGGTACCTAACCCCCCCTCCCCGCACTCTAAACCCTCTCTCTCAGGGAGGTGCCTAACCCTAACCTAC
Source organism: Taudactylus pleione (assembly GCA_031769625.1). Lineage (NCBI taxonomy): Eukaryota > Metazoa > Chordata > Amphibia > Anura > Myobatrachidae > Taudactylus > Taudactylus pleione. Next base: position 23,451,413 of record JAUIMM010000113.1, on the reverse strand, counting down.
CCCGGTTGTGCCTAACCCTAACCCTAACCCCCCCTTCCCCTATCCTAACCCTAACCCTCCTGGGGGGGTGCCTAAGTCCCCCCGGGAGTGCCTAAACCTAACCCTTCCCCCCCTCCCGCAGCTAACATGTGGCGACGCACAGCTAATCTACGTTCGTTATGCTGGGCGTCAGGATTTCAACATGGGGCTAATAATAGGCATCAGTATTTAGACGCCTATCTTTAGTCCCATTCCGGGCTTTCAGTGTCGGGATTCTGGCGGTTGGCATTTCGACCGCCCGCATCCTGACTACATCCCCTCACCACTTGTAGCCAGAAAACACAGTGAATAAGGATGATGGGCAACATTCTGGTTCAGCAATAACAGCTGTAATTATGCTAATCCTGGTTCTAGGTGATCATAATCATATCCATTTATATCGCCAGCAGTAGAACCTTCTGACACTAATTATCGCCTACTAAAAAACTGCCTAGTAGACAAATGAAGGGCTGCCACATATTAATCATTGAAGCGTGACCTTAGTTTAACCACCGCCAGAAATACATTATACACCTTGTACTTAACAGGAAAATACAGGGTAAACACACAGATACAAAAGCATCAGAGCTTTAATTGTCATCAGTATTTTCTGACTACACCTGCATAGATTAGCTTCCAAGAATTAATAGCAGGGTAATTAATGTACACAGTGCTACCATCATCGTGAGGTCCTCACTGCAGCCCCCGTCTCAGTCTATGCAATCCACTTAATGAGGGGCTAAAAATACATATTCCATGTTTTGTTGAATGACTGTGCAACAGTGGAGGTGTTTTTGCCCCGTAATAGAGTTCTGTTTATTATTAAAATCTGTTCTTTTTGTATGTTGCTAACCAGACATGAAAGGGAAGAATCGCTAAAAGGGACTGCACAGCAGCCGTGTTTCAGATGAAAGTCATCTACATAAGAAAGCAAGGCTTTTTACAACATTTCTTCAATACTGCTGTTGTAGACAGAGGGAAAAAATTGTCAGTACATTAATAAAAAAAAGGTTTAACAATGGTGCAGGAAATCTACTTATTTAATAATGTATAAGAGTGTATAAGAGGTTCTTTTGTAATAGTGAAATAGTCTGTTATATCTTAAACAAAAATATTTACTGTATCTTCATAAAGGACACTCAGGGGCCTATTCATCATAACTTAAAATTCTCTGGAGGTAATTAGGTTTAGAACTCGCAATAGGTTTTAGAACCTAATTACTGGAGGAATTAATCATTCCTCCTCTCCATAAGTATCTATTCCAAAAAGCTGTAATTTTTGCGATGACAGCTTTTCAGTAAATAGATAGTTATCTCTATCTACTCCAACTTACCGCAGCTGTAATCAGTGCTGCGCATGCGCTGTTACATTCGTAAAACCAGTGCATGCGCAGCACTACCTATAACTGCGGTAATTTTGTGTGCCCCCCTCCGAAAATCTCCCCCCTGTCCCACACTTACCTGGCCGCTGCAGCACCTCTGCTGAGACACGTGTTCTCCCTGCAGAACACAGTACAGTTTAGAAAAAAAAAAACTTTTTTTTCTTCTAAACTTTACTGTGTTCTGCTGGGAGAACACAGTGTCCGAGCAGCCACCGGAGCCAGAGTATGGACCAGAGCGCCGGAGGAAGATGCCGGGGGACCTCACCAGCTGGAAGAAGGTAAGTCCCACCTGCTATTCGCCACCTCACAGTGGCGTATTGTAACCCCATCAAATTCCGAAAATACATTATTTTTGGAATTTGAGGAATACCATAAATCCATATCCCCATACTAATGTATGGGGAGTGTGGAAATTAACGCAGGGGGACTTAACCAGGAGATATCAGTGATAACCAGGAGATATCAGTGATATCTCCTGTGTAAAGATACTTCATGAATACTAAAATAACAGTATTTAAGGAAAATGTCCTTAAAAACTTTATTTTAGTGTTGATGAATAGGCCCCTCATTTTTATATAACCATAATGTAAGATCATCCATAGTTGTTACATTTATTAAAAAAACAAACAACAATTTTCAGTAGTATTTTCCTTTTAGATTTCTAAGTTGCCTACTTACATGTAAGATATACACTATTGGTTCAGTTCTTCTCTAAATGGCTGCCTTCATTGTATGAGACAGGTGTATATATAATAGCCCACTTTTGTGGCCTCACCTCTGGGGATCCCAAAAGGGAAGGTCCATGTGGAAAGCACATAGGGCATGGCCAGATGATTCACATCATCAAGGGCCTTCTCCCCACCGAGCAATGCCTCCATTTACCGGGGGTGGGCCATGATAACACGGTTCGCAGTGAATCGGGTCATCAAGCCCTCAAACTGCCCTATTCACCATGGAAGTGATCAGGATGGTAACCTGCTCTTGACAAAATTTGGGAGTCTCCTGGACTTTTCACATTTAACAGCCAATGCAGCATATACTGTACATATACGCAATACGGTCCCCATAGGTTTCTATGAGAACTGTGAAAATGCCCAATGTATCAAGCTCTGAAAAGCATAGCTTCTTGGAACTTGCCTCTGGATAGCTAAAACCTGTGGCAATTTTATGGTCCTGCAGACCTCCCAGTAAAATCTGCTATCCCAGTGACAGCCTGGCAGTGGCTTCCCATTGGACACAGTCCCTACTGATCATATGATGGACAGGTTGTCCCAGGGGAGGTGTTTTCTTCTCCTAGGACTGCTAATCCTGACTGCAAATAGAAGAGAGAGTACTTTCAATGGGAAGCCACACCCCTGCTATTACGGCAGCCCTATCCGGCGTCTAGGGGCTGCAGCTGATGCAGTCCCCAGAAGCATGCTTGTTGATTTGTGCACTTGTATGGGATCACAATCCCGCACATGCGCACACTTGCAGCCACACACCTTCCCCCGCCCTTCAGGAAATACAGGTAGGAACAGCCGCTGGCTAACACTATATCTTCAAATGCTGCAATTATAGCCCCAAAGTAATTTTAATGTCCAAGTCTGGGCCATATTTTAAGCCAACATTATGGGTTTAGCAACTGCCAAATTTCGAAGGAACCAATAAAGTCAAAACATGTCAAGAAGATCTGTAACATAAAAATATAAAAATAAATTATTTGGCTATCAATTGCCTGATCCATCGGCTTTCTGACAATCATGGTTTCTTCTGGAGTTAACAAGCAGTAATCTGACACAATATGTCTGTACATCGCTGTCTTTTCATCCATCATTCACCTTTTCCAGTCACATTTGAATTGGCATAAATTCCTCTATTTAATGATCTGAGTCAAATATCAAACACATAATTAGCTTGTGACATGCTGTGTAACACTAATCCAAAGGGGGAGGCAAGCCATTACAATCTATTTTAGTGTCTGGCAAATAAAAATTAAGTCATTAAGCACTTAACCCTAAATCACTGTGACATATGACCATAGAGTATGTATTTTTGCTGACCTCTCAGTCAGGCCTGAATTCATGAATAGTCACAGGGTCAGCCAACTGCCCTTAGTTATATATTATAAAGAGTCTATAGAAAAGTGACTGCTAACTGTTTACTTCCAGGTTCTGGCCCGGTCACTGCATGCATTGCTATTTCACTAGGAGGTTGTCGGGATGCTGGAGAGTAACCTCCTCTGCCTAAAGTCTGTGGGTACACCCCAAATTCAGTCCCCTAGGCATTCCAGGAGAGAAAGCAAGTTTACTGGGGATGGATCAGAAGATGACATCAGCTTTGTGGGTCCAGACAGCCATCCACATTGAGGATTATGGGGCATGCGGTTTTCTGCGTTAGTTTGCCTAATACAGAAGATATAGCGGATATCACTTGCATGCAGATTTGGCTAAATGGCCTGACACTAAAATATGCCTAAACTATGTAGAAACAGTAATTTAGTATGTTTTTTGGCATGAAAAATAGGCACAGAGGACTTTTGAGAGTCGGTAAAAGTGTAACCATAATTGGCCATTTGGTTTCCCAAGGAAGGAATTAAAGGTCGGACTTTTGAGACACTTTTGCAGAGTGGTCCTGTTGTTTCCACCTCCATGCATGCCTACAGTAGGTGCACCTCTAGTTTGCAGTTGCAAAGAGTTCCCTGAGAGCAGAAGTAGACATGTACCTCAATGGGCATTGGGTAGACTGTTTACATGTGCTGAGCAAAACGTCTGCAACAGCTTTTTTTCATTAGTGTTATAGAATTACAGGGTGACCTCCTTAAGTGGCCACTCAACAGCTTTGCTTGCTATCCTGTAAGCCCGTGATTTCCAACCAATGTGTCAGTACATGTAATTGACACAATGTTGGGCTGCATGTTTCTTATGAATTTAGGGATAATTCTTAAAATATGTATAATATATACAATGGAGATTCTGGGTCTGATGCTGAGCTAGATGCACGGTGGCTGTAGTTATGGACAGCCGCAGAAGCCTGATTCTGTACAGCTAATGCGAGGATCAGTGCCTCTGGCAGTGGGAAGCCTGAACATCCCACAAATTTTAAACCAATTGGCGTAACCGTCACCATTAGTATCATTAGTATGGGCACTTGCACCGGCCCCGTGCTGGGTACAAGTGTTCCCTTTAGAATTAGGCTTCCCTTCCCGTATGCACAACTCAGAATCGCAGGGACATCACGCTACACGCCCACGACACGCCCACAAGTCAGAGCAGTTTCATGCACTTGAATTGTTGCCACCCAGATCCCACCCCAAAACACCCATTACACAGAAGGACAGATCCGGCAAAGGTCCATCTGACGGACGGACGTAGATAAAATTGCGTAAAGTCACATCTGCGCAAGCGCTGTATGATAAAACTCGCCGTTTGCATCCATGCACAGAGATCCCTCAAACTCAGAAATAGCCCCTATACCTGGACAATTGAAATTTACACATATTAGATGCAATTCACTTGTTTTGAAGTATAGAGACACTTATTCATGATTCTGGTTTTATATATTACAATAATTTAACATTGGTGTCACAAAACAATTACTCATGTGGCATCTATGTTGGTAAATTTGTCACAAATACAAAAACATTGGGAGCCAATGTAGTAAGTCTTTATCCTACTTCTTAGAGCATGAATTCCTCTGTCTAATATGTAATGTGTTAAAATAAAAATGGTAGTTTCTTAGACCGAAAACATGGAATGGAAATGATAAAATGCAGAGTAATTTGATTGTTTTTAAATGCAGATGACTAGTATATAATGAACCCCTTCATGACAAATCTACAGGGGAGTTAAGAGAGGCTCGGCTGGTACAAAGGACATGGGATTGACAAGGGTACAGGCCAGCTAAGGTCATTCCCCCTCAAGAGTCATTCTGCTGTTTTGCAGGTGCATAGTATCTCCATGGGGACCCGATATGTTAAAGTTGTTAATTGATGGTTGATGTTTCTAAACCATTGATGTTCAGGGACCGATGTCAGATACATTTGCTATAGATGGCGTGAGATGGACCGTTTGCCACCATCTATAGCTTTGTGCCTATGGGGTTTATAAATATACGGTATTTCATGCTCCATTAGTCAGTGGCAGTGCTCCTTTGTGTACATGCATACCATAGATGGTTCCAACCAGGGGCAAAACTAGGTATTTGAACGCCCCATAGCAAAAGTTGGTAAAAAATGTATATAACACATGTAACTTTGACAAGGAAGATGGGCCCCACTAAGCTCTGGGCCCCATAGCACCTGTACCCCTTGCACATATAGTAGTTATGCCCATAGTTCCAACCGTCAATGGTTTTCCGGCAATGTTAGTCAAATAATGACCACTGATGGCTGCCCCTTCGATGCACATCCCAACGATATTCACAATGGTGTATGGCATGGCACTGATTGACCAGGCCCCCTTAAGATATCAGGGCTCAAAAATTTTAATGGTGGGGTTGGGAGCAAAGCAAAAAAAGAGCACGTAGCTTTGCACCTTGGTCAAACCACGTTGTAGAGCAGCTGTAAAATGTGCAGAGAGACTTAAATTTGAGAGGGGCATGTTCAAACTCAAATCTAAATATTGCAGTGTAAAAGATATTGCATGTAGCCCACAGTATTTGTTGGCTACATGCAAAAGCAGCCAGTATTTATTCTGCATGCAAAAGTAATAAATGTATATGCACCCCTTGCATTGCATCATTTGTTTCTTCCACATGCACAGTCACTTACATTTTTTTGCTTTGCTCCCAACTCATTAACACAATCACAATCAATCACAATCAAATCTGTGTGCCGATCCAATAAACGTTCCAATTCGACTGAAAGATTATCAGTTAAGAATGCACTGAGCACACGCTATCTCAGCTGTCTGATCTGAGCTTTGCAGAAGCATTTGAAGACATTTATAGGCTAACGCTCCTGCATACACACTATCCAATTATCGGGCCGATCAGCCATATATCAGCTGATCGGCCCGATAATTGGAGAGTGTGTACCCGGCTAAAGATTTGTGCTCCTTACTCTTAACTTTTGATAATCAGATTTCGGATAATCTATGCGAACAACGGAGATGTACAATATTATCTGAGAATATATTAACATTTTCTCCATTTGCTATAATGCATCACAGAGTAATGACTTGTGCTTTGCAAGGATTTCTCTTAAATCCTTCAATCCATTAAATTGAAGGAAAGCACTTTAACATTTATTTGCATGTACAAATATGTCACATTACATCATATAATGAAATTGAATCATAATGATAGACATTTTCAGCCATGTAAAGCATTCATATGTTTAATGTATGTTTAATAAATGATATTTAATTGCTATTGACATTCAAATCCAAATCTGGAAATATAGGGAAACATAAATGCTTTTGTTGGGCGTCAGATAAGCCTGCCAGATGGATCTATAAGGCACCAAGGCAACACATTAAAAGACCACATGTGGAATGAAACAACTCCACAACATTAATCCAGAAGTTAACGAGGCTTGCTAAGCTACATAAAGGAATACATGGTATCTCTGATTTCTCTGAGATTGAAAACACATAGAATGCCTGAATGGCATGGGCAGTATTAAAAGGCAAAAAGCAATTTCTAGGGTTAAAATGCTGTCTAAAATGTATTGTAAAGCCATAGCTTCAATCTGCCATAAGACTATTGTTTGTGATGTACAAAAGGTAGAAGGGACTTCTTTTTGTTCAGAGCTGTCAAGTTCAACTACTTGCACCTTGTGCGTAGCCTTAAATCACGTGGAGGGGATATATAATAATAGACTTTAGCCACAAAGAAAGAAATTGTTGGTGCCAACCATTGGTATACAGTAGGGATGCAGCTAAAAGGACCTTTGGATACAAGTTGAAAATGAAATAGCCAAGGAAACAATTGTGCACTCTGTCATCACTGACTTTAACAAATGTCATCCACCCTTATAGTTTCTCCCTAAAAAGAGACATCTGACTTTGGCCCTCATTCAGAGCCACTCGCTATTTGCGGTCGTTCGTTCTAAAACTAGGGGTGGCTATTCAAATGAACCGTTCGCTGTTTGCGGTCTGTTCACGCCTCTATGTCTGAACGAGCGAACAAAACTTGCGTTCGTTTTTTGGAAAAATACGCCCCCTGGCCGCTCGAATCCTACGTCATGTCCGCTATTTATTAGATTAATCGAGTACATCGACAAGGGTATGAACTGCTCGCTATTCTTGGGGTTGGTGTTTGCTACCACAATTTTGCGAGCAGTTCTGACTATAAAATAACCCAGTGACGTGGTCAATGACGCTGCTGTTTTAAATATGCACACCCATAAAACGCCCATTTTGACCTTTAAGCACGCCTGCGTTCTGATCTCCACTCCCCATTTTCAAGCACCTTCCCCTGTTACCACCCACATACACCTCTTTCTGTCACTCAAAATAGCAGGCATTCGCTATTTTGCGAGCACATGAATTTCGGCCGCACTGACTGGTTAGCGCATGCGTATAACGATCCGTACGCATGCGCAGTTGGGCTAACATCGCTCGGAACGAACGAGCGCCCGCTTACGAACGGCTCTGAATCAGGCCCTTTGTTTCCTTTAATGTCTAATTAGTGTTTTATTTCTATGCACTAATGCCAGGTGTCACATGACAAGTAGACAGTTCTAAAGTTCACTGTGTAATGTCTATTTGACTGATTGCTCCGATGATTTGTACTGTAAGTGGATGGCTGGGTTTCTAATGTCACTATAGCATTAGCATCACAAACAGAAACACCAGAGTGGGGTGCAGTTAATTAGTTAAAAATAGCAAAATTTAAAGATACGATTAACTAGATCAGTATGTTATTATAAGCAATTTTTATCACTAATAAAGAGCTGAATGATGAACAGGAAAAAACAACAAAATAAAAGGAACCTACACAGAGTAGATGACATGTACATTGCATTCCGTTATTGGAGTTCTTTTTGTCTATGAAAAGTCGGCTTTTGGTAACCATGGTTACAGTTTAGGCTATTGTTACCATAGTGACAGTCTGGAAATTCTGCCATGTTAAATGCTGTTACTGATTTTGTTACAGTATTTTAAGTATGCTCCAAGATTTTGCAACATCCGAGACAATGACAAAAGACAAATACATTCACGCATATAGATACACTAAGATTGTCTACAAGCTGGTATAGAGTTAACTACCAGAAGTGATGATGGGACATGTGCCCTGAATGAAAACTGAGGGTCAGTATCAAAGCTATGGTCCCAAAATCTGTATTTATCTCCTCTGAGTATATTTTGGGTTGTCCGGACAATAGCAGAATGACTCTAATGATACCAGAACAGTGGCACAAATACACTAGCCCTCCCAGAACAAGGCACACTGATACTAGTGGTTCCACAACAAAGGTACACTGACAGTAGTGATAATGAACAATTGTACACTGACACTAAGGATCCCAGAACAATGATACACTGGCATTAGGGATCCCACAACTATGGTACATTGGCACTAGGGATCATAGAACAATGGTACACTGACCTTATGGATGCCAGAACTATTATACATTGATCCCAGAATAATAGTACACTGGCATTAGGGATCCTAAAACAATTAGATACTGACACTATGGATCCCATAAATATAGTACATTGGAATTTGTGATCCCAGAACAATAGTACACTGACATTAGTTGTTCCACAACAATGGTACAGTGACACTAGTGATAACAAACACTGGAGCACTGACACTAGAGATCACAGAACAATGATACACTGACACTACTTATACCAGAACAGTGGCACTAGATGGTCCACAACACTGGTGCACTGGTACTAGGCATCCCATTAACATGTTATAATGACACCAGGGGCACCGAGAGGAAGGGGTGAGTGGGTACTATTTACCCAGGCTTCCTGAGGGGCCCAGCGGGGACCCGGGTCCGGCGCCGCCCCCTCCATTCTCTATCCCTGTGTGCTGAGCTGCAGTCTCCTATGCCTTTGGGGGGGGGAGCGATCACACTGATCGTGCCCGCCCTGGCTTTGTGCCAGGCTGAGGGGCTCACAGCGCCCCCTTCCCCTTGCGGCGCTGCAAAAGTGTGTTTTGGGGGGTTTTTTTGCTCAAGTTTTTTACCTGGGCACGGCAGGGCTCTCTACACCCCTGAATGGCAGTGATTCCAGAACAATGGTGAACTGACACTAGGGGTTACATAATAAAGGTATGCTGACATTTGGGGGTCCTTGCTTTAGACAGGGGCGCCGAGAGGGGGGGGTAGGTACAGATTACCCTGGCACGGGCTTCCTGAGGGGCCCGGTGGGGGCCCGGGTCCGGCGCCGCCCCCCCCTCACAGCAGCCAGCACACAGCGTGTGCTGAGCTGCAGTTGGAGACTGCTCGTGGCTGCTGAGCAGCAGCCACAGCAGTCTCCTATGCCTGTACGGGGGAGCAATCACACTGATCGCGCCCCCCCCCCGGCTTTGCGATGGGCAGAGGGGGCTTAGAGCGCCCCCCTCCCCAGCACACTGCAAATCTTTCTCTTTTTTTCGGCAAAGGGGCGTGGCCACGCTTCCCACGATTAGGCCACGCCCCCTATTACCGGGGCCCGCCACGACTCTTGGCGGCCCTGGCTTTAGATGATAGTCTAAAAAAAAACAGTGCATGCTTTTTTATCCTATTTGTCCTGTTTTGTCCTCCTGTATTTTTTGATCAGTGTGGCAATAGACCAAACTGAAATTTAGCACTATAGAGATTATACATACTACCCTTTCATGAGCAGCGAGTTTTGTAAGCCGCACCCCCTCGGGCCCGGGCTTGTTGGAGGGGCCCGGCGGGGGCCTGGGTCTGACACCACCTCCCCCCCTTCCCTCTTAATTGTCAGCAGTTGCTGTGTGCTGGGCTGCAGTGGGAGACCAGGGAGACTGCTGCTGTCACTGAGCTGCAACAGTCTCCTCTCCTCTGTCTGTGAGAGGGAGCGATCACACAGGGAGCGATCACACTAATTGCGCCCCCTTGGATTTGCACGGGGCTGAGGGGCTCACAGCGCCCCCCCTCCCCAGCATGCAAATAAGTTTTGTTTTGTTTTTCTAAGGGGGCGTGGCCATGCCTTCAGCAATTAGGCCACACTACCTCGACGGTAATGGGGCCCGGGCCGGCTCTTAACAGCCCTGGATGCAGATGCCGTGGGGCAGCGACGGTGCTGCCCCCTGGCCTCGCACATCCCTCCCTACGGTCATGAGGCAGAGTGACATCAGGCATGCTTAATTACAAATAATGCATCTAGATCTCTGCTAAATTACTCCCAGGTGCACGCACACACCTAAGGAGCAGAGCATATGGTGGGCATGCAAGGACTTTGTAGTAACAATGAGGTGAAATTCATAAATTTGTGTAAAAGCATCTAGATTTTGACCACATCGCAAGGTCTTCTGGAGTAAGATAACAGCGTTTCCAGAGGCTACTTGGCAGAAGTTGATTGGAGTGAGAACATTCTGGTATCCGGTTGTCTGATCGACCTCAGTTAGATCGACAATACATACATCGACCACCGTACATCGACTCCATCACGGTCGACAAACTATAGATCGACCGCACCTCTATATCGACAAACACGAGATCGAAACGGACATTAGATCGACACTGCATATGATCGAAACATAGCATACCGACAATATGAAGATCGACAACACACGATAGACATAATAAAAGATCTAAACTAAATAGGTCGTCAGTTAATAGATCGAAATATAAATAGGTTGACAGTTAATAGGTCGACGTATAAAAGATAGACGACTCCAAGTTCGACACCAAATAGTTCAACAGTTAATAGATAGACATATCTAAGATCGACGAGTCTGCATAATGGTGGGTTTCGTTCTGATCGAAATGAAATAGTACACACATGTGACCAAAATGAGTGCGTACAAATGAACACACTTTATTTACAAGTATCAAACAAACAAACAAACAACAAACAACATACAAAGTATACTGTATACTCAACTTTTGTCTAAGTATTCAGATGACACCGGTAATTCATCATCTCCAACATAAGATGTACTTCATCTTATCTTCTTCATGGGGTATGGTACCAGGGATCCCTCGTTTCTTCAATGCCTGATTCAGTCAATATACATTGGCAGCACCCTACTGCAGTCTCAGGTCTACCATGAGCTAAAGGGTCCTTTGTGTACCTCTGGTTTATATACCTTAGTCTGGGGTGTTAGCTTTCCGGATATTAAGCCCATATTAATTACATACAGTGCTAGGTATCAAGCACTCATTGGTCCGAGGTAGCATTGACCAAACTTATCACTCTTGCACATGCTCCGTAAGCACTAAGATATACTACCAGACAAAGAAATACAGTAATGACGTATCCTAGTATGTATGGAGATGAACTGTTTCAAAGCTCCTTTGTATAGAGTCTGGACATCACTGTTAATTACCCATAATGCTTAGCATCGCAACACATTTTATGATGGAATGTGGTTCACTACTGATAAGAACATAGAAGCTATGATTGGCTCATTATACTTCTAGTTGCAATAGAAATGACAGGTAGAGCTAGGCCTCAATTTATGTCTTCTTGACCCCAAAAGGTTATATCTAACAATTCTATGCAAAGACTGCAATTGTATTAAGACAATCTCATTTCAAACCTCAAGAGGCCTAGCAAGGGGTATATGTGTTTGTAATTTATATGCCTATGTAGAAATTAACTATTTAATCCACTGATTACAGAGTCCTAGATCGAAACTAAATAGGTCGAGAGTTAATAGATTGACAAATAAATGATCGACATATTACAGTTAGACAATACAAAAAGGTATACATCCTAGATGCTGCCCCGGTAATAGCACATCCCCCACCGCTACTTTCAACCGTGGCACTACAGGTCCCAGCCAGCCCTTGAATCCCTGGAAGTGCTCCTGGCAATGCAAGCCCCAACATCCACACTGCAGCCTTTGTCCCTAATTGCTGGGCACCCCCATGCTCTGCAGTGCACCCCTTCATCAACCCCCCCTCCCTGTGCTCCCCGCTATTCCTGGAAGCCTGGATCTGGGGGCATCTTCACCCTGGCAATAAAAAGCCGTCTAGCTTAAGACGCTGCCCCGCTGGGCATCTTCACCTCGGCAATAAAAAGCCATCTAGCTTAAGACGCTTCCCCGCTACTAGCGGTCAGCATCTTAAGCTAGACGGCAGCCTGGACCTGGGGGCATCTTCTCCCTGGCAATAACATGCTAGATTAAGATGCTGCTGTCTAGCTTAAGGCGCTACCCGCTAGTAGCGGGACAACATCTTAAGCTAGGCGGCTCGTTATTGCCGTGGTGAAGATGCCCCCAGGTCCAGGCTGCCGTCTAGCTTAAGACGCTGCCCACTAGTAGTAGGGCAGTGTCTTAAGCTAGACGGCTTGTTATTGCCGGGGAGAAGATGCCCCCAGGTCCAGGCTGCCGTCTAGCTTAAGATGCTGCCGAGCAGCATCTTAAGCTAGACGGCTTGTGATTGCCAGTGTGAAGACGCCCCCAGGTCCAGGCGCCCAGGAATAGCGGGGAGCACAGGGAGGGGGGGTTGATGAAGGGGCACACTGCAGAGCATGGGGTGCCCAGCAATTAGGAGCAAGGACTGCAGGGTGGATGTTGGGGCTTGCATTGCCAGGAGCGCTTGCAGGGATGTAAGGGCTGGCTGGGACCTGTAGTGCCACGGTTGAAAGTAGCGGCGGGTGATGTGCTATTAGCAGGGCAGCATCTAGGATGTATACCTTTTTGTATTGTCTAACTGTAACGTGTCGATCATTTATTTGTCAATCTATTAACTATCGACCTATTTAGTTTAGATCTAGGACTCGTCGATCTTTGATATGTCGATCTATTAACTGTCGAACTATTTATATGTCGATCAAGGAAGCGGAAGCGTCGATCTATTGTTACTGTCAGACTTTACATTATCTATTAGTTGTTGATCTAAGTGCTGTCGCCCTTATATACCTGTCTATCTTAGATATTCAATATATTACGTATTGCTCTATTGTCACGTTCGACTATATTACAGTCTAACTAATGTTACTGTCGATCTACGGTAAGTCGATCTACACTCCCTGTCTAACTAGCGTGGTCGTCCTATTTATTGTCTATCTAGACACGGCCGATCTATTAATCCACACCCGAACATTCTTTGCTGAGTAAGGAGTAGATGCACCTTATTTTGAGAATTAGTGTAATAATAAGATTATTTAAGAGAAAAAGATATATCCACATATACCTGCACACAAATCGTGCCAAATGGCCCCAACTGGTGCGCCATGGAAAATATGCCACGCATCTTTTTTGCTCAATAACATACTCAGTTTGTATAATTTTCACACTACAAATGCGACATAAGCACTAGGTATGCGTACTCTGTACACTACTAGTGGATTTGTGTGCTATAACTGTACAAACGGGGACCGATATGACTGAGCCGCAACACGCATCTTGCATCGTGCAAATTTACACTGCCTCAATTTTAAGAAAAGTGCAAATCCTAAATCATCAGTATTTATTTATTACCAGTTATTTATATAGCGCACACATATTGCACAGCGCTTTACAGAGAATATTTGTCTATTCACCTCAGTCCCTGCCCCTTACAATCTATATTCCCTACCACATGCTCACATACACACACACACACACACACACACACACGGGTTAATTTTTGTTGGGACCCAATTAACCTACCAGTATATTTTTGGAGTGTGGGAGGAAAACAGAGTACCCGGAGGAAACTCACGCAAGCACAGGGAGAATATACAAACTCCTCACAGTTAGGGCTGTAGTGGGAATTGAATACACAACCTCTGTAATACTAACCATTACACTGTCTGTGCTGCCCATCGTACTGATGGTGGGCGCTTGTAGTGCAAAAAATACTCTACTATATGCGGTGCAAAAAAGAGGCTAGGATGCAAAAATTCCAAACTCGCTATCCATGTTGTAGCATCTAATTTGTGCCACGCATCTCGCGACCATATGGTGCAAAAACACTAGGTGAATGAGGACACATCTGTAAAATAAGGTCAGTTACCGCACATGATCTGGAGAGCAGAGTAGAGGCCTTGGGAAAATGGACTGGCATTGCCATCCTTTCTCCATGCCCATAGAACGTTATATCGGGCACATCAATGTACTGTTCCGCCTCTTCTTGGCACTCTCCTCATTGCTTTCAGCTATAAATGAGGCTGAACTGCAGTATTTTGGGAGGAAAAAAATAAAAATTTAAATGATTGAAATGGGTATATTAAGTGGTAGAAGGTTGAATTGCATTTTATATTTTCTGCAAGAGTAGTACTGTACCTTGAAGTTTTCTGCAGATAATCCAGGACCAGCAAGTCAAAACCAAGGCATTTTGCAGGGGTTCCAGTCAACAGATCTACATTAAAAAGGTTGACAATGGTAGACAGTCAATAGGTAGACAGGGGCAATTGGTCGACAGGGACAAAAGGTTGATGCACAAAAGGTCGACACTGATGAAGGTAGACAAGTACAAAAGGTCGACATGAAAATGGCTGACACAAAAAAGGTCAACACATGTTTTTTTTTCATTTAAAGTTAGGGTTAGGCATTTACCTGAGGGTTAGGCTCCAGGAGGGACAGTTAGGGTTAGGTACTAACCCCGGCATTTAGGATCAGGCACTAGGAGGGGCAGTTAGGGTTAGGTACTTACCCCGACAGTTAGGATCAGGCACTCGGAGAGACGGTTAGGGTTAGGCATTTACCAGAGGGTTAGGGTTAGGCAATAGGAGGAACGGTTAGGGTTAGGCACCAAGGGGAGGGTTAGGTAAAATTTTAGGGTTAGAAAAGAAATAAAAGAACATTTTTGGATCTACCTTTTGTCTCTGTTAACTTTTTGTACCTGTCTATCTTCATCCATGTTAACCTTTTGTGTGTGTCGACCTTTTGTCCCTGTCTACCATGTGGGGTCTATCTAGACAATGTCTATCTTTTTCATGTAGCTCTTTTATACCAAACTGTGTTGCAGTGCACATCTCTGATAAGCTATGGAGGCAGCATATCAGGCTCTGGAGCTCACACTAGCCCTTTATTACCATTGCAAAAGGTAATACTTAACACATAATAATAATAATAATAATAATAATAATAATAATAATAATAATAACAACACATCTGGCAGATGTATTTGGACATGTACAGAATGCTCAGTCATACCATAAATAATATATAAAAGGGAGTCTTAAAGAAAGAAAGATCCATTTCAATAACAATATGATTGCAGATGTCTCTGCTTCTTGCCTCAGGCATTACTGTTAATGGCCGAACGTGTCTCTGTTGGTTTTTCGATGCTTCTATAATATTTTACTAACAAAACCACTTCTAACTTTTTACTGACTGACAGAGCTGGCGTCAGACCCAATGAGAAAAGCATTGCCCCCAGGCACCCCCTAACTGCTTTGCCAGACCTGTATAATGCTGATTATCATTTTTAAGTTGACAGCACAGGATAACACTATATTAAACAGAATTTTTATCTACAATAATATATTTTTAGTAACTAGGTTGAGGCAAACTGACAATAGCATGAATTCTGACCAAAAAAAAATAATTAGACTTTGAGACCATAAACAGTGATATATAGTTATTATGTGCTGGTATTATTTTGTAGAAGATTAAACAGGAGGATGGTTTATCAGTACAATCACTTTTTCAGCACATTTTAAAGGGGAAATAACATACAAAACATGTACTTGTGGATGATAACAGCATTATTGGCCAATCACAGTAGGCCAGTGGTTCCCAAACTTTCTTGAATCATGGCACCCTAAAGGATCAGCATATTTTTCATGGCAGCCCTAGGCCAAAACTTTCTTATTGAGAAATTTAGAAGAAATTAATAAATTAAGTAAATTGTGCTTACCTATCATCCTTAGGTTCAGTTATTATTGTCTATTATCATATAATTTATGACTGGCAGCCGCCTGCACTGGTTTTGGTTATCACATTGACCATAAATAATTTTATTTGATCCTGGACCACCAACCCGTGGCCCCCCTACAAGTGCCCTGTAGCTCCCCCAGTTTGGGAACCACTGCAGTAGACCAGTCAAATGACAGCACATTGCTGTTTGTATCCAATCAGTGCACTGTGTGAACAAGAGCTGATCTGAGAAACGTGCTGCACTTTTCTCTAGTAGTGTTGTAGCTAGCAGTCTACTCAGCAGGTACCAAATAGAACAAACCACAGAAGGAATAATTGTGCCTTCTCCATTGTATTTGTAAAGTAAACAGAAACAGAATTTGATGGTAAAACTCTCCCCTGTCCGTCTTATGCTGGGCATCCACTATACAATTATCTATCAGATATCTGTCCAATCTGGCTGGTTGGAATGAAAACCTGGTAATGTATGGGAGCAAATGACAGTCGATCATATGGTCTTAAACACTGGAAAATGGACAAAAAACAATTGTTCAAATTGGTTACATTTGTGTGTTTTACTGTTAACCAATTTGTCTGAACGACCATTTTTGTCTGTTTTCCAGTGTTTGTGAGCAAATGGTCGATTGTCTTTTTCTCCCATACATTACCAGGTTTTCATTCCAACCAGCCAGATTGGACAGATATCTGACAGATAATTGTATAGTGTATGCCAAGCATTAGTACCTTTCTTTTTACAATAGCATAGTCTTACGATTGTCTTATTTGTGAAGAAATAGCAGTTTTGAAAGGGAGAGGAATGAAGTGAACATTTTAATGGCAAAGTACAGAGCAGTCATATTGGTGCCCCTCATTTATTTTTTAACAGTGCATATATTATTATGGAAATTATATGCAGAAGTTAAATTTTCAACAAAAAAATTATTTTCACCTGTACTAAATACGGTACCCATGTCCTCTCACTGTCATGAATAATATATCCATTATTTTATGAGACTTTTCGCTCCACATCAGAGCTATTTCCTGGGATAAAATATCGGGCGCATCCCCGTATTCAATTAAAAAGCTACGAAAACGGGAACCGGCGAATTAGGATCGGCGAAAAAAAACGGGATTTACCTGGAATAAATTGTAAGACCCCCTAAAGCTGTCAAAACATGGGGGATCACTATGGGTACCCCCGTTTTAGCCTGCACATTAAAGTCGGGGTTTTAAATATCCGCGGCAGGTGTTTTTTTTCCAACATTGAAGAAGTGATACAGAAGAGCACTTAGGTTATTTTTTTCGTTTTTTTAAGTGGTACCATCAAATTTGGGTACTAGCATATTTTTAAGTCCCTAAAGTGTTGTTTTAAAAATTCAGCAAAAATGCTCCTGCCGCTAATAGTCTATTCTAGCAAACACCTGCCGCAAAGTGTTAGACACGTTTAGGAAGGACACGTGTAAAATGCTGTAGGCTGGAAAAGTCTGAGGGAAGTATAGGTGTGAAATATGTTAGAGAAGTGTATGAGGCAGAAGTGTTAGCGATGCTTAGGTGGAAAAAGTGTTAAAGTAAAGTAGGTTGGAAAAGTGTTAGAGAATTGTAGGTCGGAAAAATATTAGATAAGGTAGGCTGGAGAAGTGTTAGAGAGGTGTAGGAGGGAGACGTGTTAGAGAAGTTTAGGAGGGAAAAGCACTGGATAACTGCAAATTAGATAACTATGTGGGAATAGAACTGTAGGTTGGACACCTATAAAAGTTACAACTGGGAAGTGCCAATGGAAGAGAACTGCATGTAGGAGCACTCATAAGGAAATGTAGGAAAAGCCAGTGTTTTGCAGACTACACACAGCAGTATCGCCTGCAATCCCATTCATTTGTAATCCTCCATCCACCTTCCCTGCAACTGTGAATAGAGCATAAGTGGGTGCGTTATTATGTGCCAGATATCATACTACAGTAGATATGATGCAGTCTTAGCAATGATCAATATATAGAATATCAACAGACATATTATGTAAGTCTGATAAAGGGAAATCATTGTATTATATTAACATTCACTCACAATCTATGTGTTATTTGTTATTAATTGGATTGTTGTGTTTACTTTTTTTCATGGTACTGTACCTATGCTGATTATGTACCTTTTCTATTATATATTTACTTTTCACAGTACAGCACATTTATTTTATGCTATATACTCCTTAAATCATATTGAACATTTGGCAGATCTTGTACCTAATGTAAACGCTGCTGTAAAGAAACGTTAGGAGTTTTTTGTCTTTTTTGCAAAATTTCTGCAAATTCTATTTATTGCATAATGAAACCAATAGCTGGGCCTTAAAGAGACTTTAACTTAGCCATTGTCCTTCTCAGGGACTCATCATTTCAGCATTGGCAGAACAGGGACTGGTCTACATTTCATGTGACTGATCTGATGATTGATCATCACATAGAGAACATCATTGAATATGCAACATGATTTAAAATTAAAAGACAGGATGAAGTTATAAATTTGGAAACTGTTCGGCTATTAAGTTGCAAAGCAGGACCACAAATAAGCAATGGCTTCAGTCTCTTGCCAAGTAATAAATACTCTGTATCAAGTTAGCCCTTGAGTCTCCTTCACCAAATTACTGTGCACAGTATTTCAAACAATGCAATTTATTATTCTATTATTGTTGTTTTTCAGATGCATTGGTGGAAATAAAACTTATGGGGTATGTTGGTGATTATGGGCCTGATAGCATATAAAAAAGAGCTACAGTAGGCACATTGGCAAAACCACTGCAGATGGGGCAAATTAAAATTGTGCAGAGAGATTGAAGTTGTGGAGGGGTGTGCCCTGGCATAATTCTAACCTTCAATGTAAAAACAAAGATGCCCTCTGAATCAAGCCCCATGTTTTTAATATAAACTGCACATGGGACTGCCAGATCCCAATACAACAAAAGAACTAAAAAGAGGAAAAGAAAAAATAGAAAGAAAAGGATAGGGTCATAAATGTTGAAGAAGGAAAAAGAAAAAAATAATGCACTGTTTTAAAAATTATTACAGGTATTATTTCAGGCATAAGACCCAATAAAAAGCACCAGGGACAATCAGTTCCATGTTGGACAAGACAAGTAAATCCCAAAGATACCAGGATCAATTTCATACAGTTTACAGACTTAAGAAAAGTGTTTGTACATCTGTATATTGGGCCTGATTCAGATAAACACACAAATACCATCGATCACAATTGTGAAAATATGCTAATGACGCACTTGCCGTCCAGTACTTAGAAACACCCACTGAAAGCATCTCACATCCGCCACTAACGCACAAAACCGGAAACATCAAACGCAGATCAGGCAGCCATCAGCCTTCTGAGTAAAGCAGGGTACACACGGAACGATATGCTCTATGAGCAATATCGTTCAGTGTTGTCCCCTCGTCTGCCAGGCTCAATGTCGTCCTCTACATTGAGCATACACACTGAACGATATTGTTAACGATATCGTTCAATGATGTCACCGGCCACAGTCCCCGAATATGCAGGGCCTGGCGATATCGTCAGGTTGGCCTGCATGTTTGGGCGATGGCAGACATCATTAACGATCCGTGGGAGTGTGCATTGTTAACAGTGTCATGCATACACACAAAACGATATTGAATGAACAATAACGATATCATTCATATCGTTCCGTGTGTACACACCTTTAGTCTAAGCTGTAGCAGACATAGCGGGTCTCCAGACACACAAAGGGCTCTCCTGCTGCAAGCAAGAACGCAGTGGCTAATTTATGGATGCCCAGAAAACAGTGATTAAATGCTACCGACATGTCTGCATTTCTCTAGCCACCCCCCAGTACCACGCTGACTACCTGTCACTCACTTTGGGAGTGAATCCTCTGTGTAAGCGTAATCGCAAATCAATCGCTGAGCGTACGCAGTGCGGCTTTTGTGCATGCGCAATGGCTAACTATTACTCAATCTGCATAAATATTGGCATTGTGTCTGAATTAGGGCCTTAAGCTACCCATACACTGTGCGATGTGCACCTTGGCCGATCCGATGGCCGACATATCAGGCGGTCCCCACACACGGAGCGATCTGCTGTCCGAACCTGCCCGATGTGCCGGCACCCCCTTCCCCCACCCACATAGAGCTGCATGGGATCATACATTGCCTCCCCAGATCAAGTGAACACACAGTAAGATCTGCAGGTGCGATGTACAACCCCACGGAAGCGCGCACTGGCCGATGATATGCCCACACACGGTACGATATAGCAGCGATATCGTACCAATCCGTCAGATCGGCTGCTATATCGCACCGTGTATGGGCAGCATTAGACTACAATGAGGCAATGTGCCACAGTCGGGATACGGTTGATCAGGCTAATCACCTTGTTTGGCAGTTTAGGAGTTAGGAAGCCTGAGAAAAAAAGTGCTACAGTACCTGTGAATGAAAAGGCTGCTATATCCAACCAATATCTAATCAGCACAAGGCCAGAATATATGGTACATTGTATTTCTACATTGGGATCATCCCCACCACAGAAGTGAGGAACCTGGATATTTATACAGGAAGGTATCTGCCGTCACTGGCTATCTGGCAACTGTGGAAAATACCAGAAGGGTCATTGGCCTGATGGGCTGGTTCAACTGTCCGGCTATACCCTGCCACATGCTTGCCTACCCTCCCGATTTGGTCGGGAGCCTCCCAAAAATCAGGTGCCGCTCCCGACCTCCCAGGTAGGCAGGCAAGCCTCCAGGGCACCAGCGACTCCGCCCCCCCTGCACTTACTATAAAAATCCTGGCAGCGGAGGGGCTGGTGACGCGATTCGCGCTGAATCGCATCATCGTGGCCTGCCCCCTGCCGCACAATGCCATTAATAACGGTATTGTGAAGAGGGACGGAGCCGCAATGACACAATCACGATGCCACTCACCCATGCTCCACCCCAAAATGCTCGTCACCACCGGACCACGCCCCCTTTTCGCCACGACCTGCCCCCCTGCCGAGAAAGCCCAACAGCTCTCTCGTGGAAGGAGGGAGTGAAATGTCGGCATGTATGCTCTGCCGTCATGCTTAAACTGGATGTAAAATGAGACGTCCCCGTAACTCGCGGCACACCCCGTGATGTGTGGTCACCAGGGATGTGTGGTCAGGGCAGGCAGGGGAGGCAGATGCCCTCCCCTATTATACTCCCTGTCATGCTTCAGAGTTTTGATATAAAAAGTTTTTATACATGTGTGCCTCCTCAGCCATTGACCTCACTGGTGGTCACGCCTCCTTTTTGCATGCACGCGTGCATGGGGACGATACCGGGGCCAATTTTTGGCCCCAGTCCGTCCCTATCTATGGTACAATGTTGCCTAAACATACATTTTATTTTATGCAATCTATTTTTTTTTTAAAAGAAGTGAAACAACAGGAGAATAGTATACAGGCAACTAATAAGAAAAGTACACAACCAACAAAACAAAGGCCCTGATTCAGAGCCGGACGCAAGTGGCTGCTCGTTCGCTCTGAGCGATGTTTGCCCAACTGCGCATGCGTACGGATTGTTATACGCATGCGCGAACCACTCAGTGCGGCCGAAATTCATGTGCTCGCAAAATAGCGAATGCCTGGTAATTTGAGTGACAGAAAGAGGCGTATGTGGGTGGTAACAGGGGAATGTGCTTGAAAACGGGGAGTGGAGATCTGATCGCAGGCGTGCTTAAAGGTCAAAACAGGCGTTTTATGGGTGTGCATATTTAAAACAGCAGCGTCATTGACCACGTCACTGGGTTATTTTAGAGCAAGAACTGCTCGCAAAATTGTGGTAGCAAAAACCAACCACAAGAATAGCGAGCAGTTCATACCCTGGTCGATGTACTCGATTAATCTAATAAATAGCGGACATGACGTAGGATGCGAGCGGCCAGGGGGCGTATTTTAAAAAAAAACGAACGCAAGTTTTGTTCGCTCGTTCAGACCTAGAGGCGTGAACAGACCGCAAACAGCGAACGGTTCATTTGAATAGCCACCCCTTGTTTTAGAATGAACGACCGCAAATAGCGAGTGGCTCTGAATGAGGGCCAAAGAGCACAAGACAAACATCAGAACATTATTTTATACAAAGTGCAAATGGGAGAAATCCTTACATGCTACCAAATTATACCCCAGGTTTCCAGGGAAATCTGTAAGTGCAAACCTGTTTCTCATCCTAATATATAATTATGTTTAGAGTATTGGTCAGAAAGCATATTACCTTGTCATTTTAGAGAGGGTTGCCCAGCATATAGCTGCTCAGAAGCTCTCTGCTTAGGGAAAATAAGAGTCCTAGCTAAATATTGTACAAAATACGGAATGTAAAATGCATCAGGGTGAATGATGAAGCTTAAACCTAGCCTGAAGGTCAGGTAATGAAAATAGCTGGTTTGGAAATAATAACAATTTTTGAGATACAGTGGGCCTGTGTATAGCCAAGGGCGTGCCATTCTACACTCCATGCAGGGAAGTAATAACGCATTATTGAAAAAATAAATCAGAGGTATGGTTATTTAGTGCAGTAAACAGATGCCAAATGGCTGTTCGAGTGCTATATTTCTAGCTTTATGCGCTGTCCGGACTAAATAAATGCAAAGTATCAATAAATAGCCTATGGGGTATATGTAATAGGGTGCGGACTCCGCGAACCAGCGCTATCTCGGCGATTAAGCCGGTAGATTTAAAGCGGCAGTAACTTAAAAGGCAAAAGCAACCTGGTTTTGCCTTTTAAGTTATTACCACTTCAAATCTACCGGCTTAATTGGCGAAATTGCGCAGGTTCACGGAAATCGCACCCTATTACATGTACCTCTAGAACTTTATTTCCACCCACCTGCTGTATGTATACAGGGAAGTGACCAGGTGATCCAGCAAGGTGTTACCCTATATAACCTAATCTAGGAGTGAAAGACTCCTCTCAGCTGACTTTATCAACTCTGTAACTTATTCTGCCAAAAATAACATCTTCTACACAGGATGTGGTCACAATAGCGACATTCGGGATGCCAGCTTTTAGAATGCCGGTGCCGGCCACATAGGGGACTTTAGCTGGAAGGGTTTACAAATAATATTCTCTATAAAATATTTATTTGCAAGAGGCAACCAGGGGCGTATTAAGAGAGGAGGGGGCCCATGTGCATTCCCCGTCTGTGGCCCCTCCTCTCTCCATGGTGTCCGCCAGCGCAATGACAGCAGCAGTACCCTCCGGGCATTAGTCTGTACCCGGAGTCTTCTGCGCATGTGCAGGTCACGGCAGCCATTTCCCTACTGCGCATGCGAATAACGCTGGGAAAATGGCAGCGGCGGCCATTTTCCAGGCATTTTGTGTAGCTCTGCTCCAGACGATGTGGGACTTTGGAGAGGTAAGTATTAAAAAATATGGGTGCTGGGTGTGCGGTGGGGCCCCCCCTGGACACAGGGGCCCATGTGCAACGCACATCCTGCACCCATTATAAATACGCCCCAGTCAGTCGTAGAGTCTAGGTCTGCACCATATTGATCTTATCATATAGCTGTAGGTTTATAGTCTGTAATGCATTATAATATGATGTTATATGAACACCTAAATATTTTATTTGCTCAATTGTCAGGAATAAGGAAAAATCTAATTTAAAGTCTTAATCATAGCTAAAGGTGTTTGAGTAGTAAGGGCAGTGTGGGAGTCATGCAATTTTTGCAGGGTTTGAATTGATTTTTAAAAGGTCTCGGAACCCCCCCCCCCCATAAATGCTAGAGTCTAAAAACAGAGACACATGAATCACATTATTTAGATGGAAGGATTTTCTGCACCCAAACTCACAACTGCTGCTCAGGTTTTCAACCTATTAGAAATGTTTATTAGGTTAACTGTTCTTATCATATATAATTAAGTAAATTGTTTCTAAAACTACAGTGCTCTATTGGTATCTATTTATAGACTTTTTTTTCTATTTCTTATCATATTATCTCCTACCTGTACAATTTTGAGCCCCATTTGGTGTTATGGATGAGTCATGGCAGCAGATTACTAATGCAATTACCTAATCAATTACCTAATATTTTGTACAGAGCTGCATACCATGCTGCACATTATAAATAAGAAAATATTATGTAATATTTTTAGATCCGCGTCTGAGGGAAAAATTGGCCTATTGGTGGTATATTAAAAGTTTTTTTCCCCTGCTTTGAGTTTTGGTATTAGGTGGAAGTAGACCATATGATAGTTCAGAGGGTCACCCCTAAAACCAGTTTAGAACAAGAAGACCATGGGGGGAGAGGTGCTAATTACATTTAGTAAACCTACGGGTGGCCATCAGGGTCCTCCTGAGCTTTACCTGATTTCATGTTTTTCTGATGCCCCTATGTAAAGTGTCTTCAGATTGTCCTCCAAAATTGCAGGAAGATGTAATAAGGGAAGGAATTGGGAATGTCAGAATGAGAGCATCTACATCTTTATAACTACCTGAATTGCCATAAGTGGCAAATATATGCACTGTACATTCCAGTGTTGTTTCATGAAGCCCTGTTTGGAACTGATGCGGGCCATACACCCATGGCCCTGTATTCCCGGTCTGACGATCTGATACGTAGATCACAGGCCATCGATGATTGGCGATCCGTCGTTAGATCGGGGGAAAACAGCATGTTAGAAATCCCAGACTCGCCAGTCCTGATTATTTTTTTATTGGAATCTGCGAATCGAGGATTTCCAACATGTAGGATTACCCCAATGCCCTGGCATCGGCAGAACGGGGAATTGGGGCCACATTAGGCCTCTGCCTTTCTTAGAACAATTTATGTGTTCTTTATTGCCATTGTCATAATAGTTTTGTTTGTACCACAATACTGTTAGTTGATCTACCAGGCCCCTGTTAACACCAAAATACTACGCAAGGGAAAGGGTATATTTTAAGAGAAATTCATATAGCCTTTAGTTACCTATAAACTTTGATGTCCATACTTTAGTCTATGATCTAACATTCATTTCGGAGCACATAAAACTGAAAAATAATAAATTCTACAGTGTGATTTATGTAGGCTAGAATAAAATAAACACTTCTGTCTGGCTCTATAAGGTGGAGAATAATTCTCCAACAGTCGTCCAACAGACCAGTACGGCAAGTGAACTATGATTATCAGACTCTTTATAACTTATCCAATCATACAACATAAGCTATAAATTCTGGGTTTCTAAGGCCAAAGGTGTAATATCTCCCATGACCATACAGAGTCCAATTCTCTTGGACCGCTGAGAGATGGAAGGAGATGATGAAGCTCTCTAATTGCGCAGGGTAATGTCTCTGGCTGCATTCATTAAATGTTTTGATAAGGATTTTTCAAATGTAAAACACAGAATATTAAGTTGAAGAGCCAGACCTCAGGAGTGAAGGGAATTGGGAGACCCATTATCTCCTCTAAGATGCACCTCACTAGTGTAAGTATTTTAACTTATGAGGAAGTTATTAACAAAATGATGCTCATAATTTAGAGGGGTTTTTTTAGCATGTTCATGAGATGAGTGTCAAGGCTTGTTATTCTAATGCAGGCACTTCAGCAGAGATCCACTTTCAGATAACAGTGCATCAACCCTGCATCAATGATTAAACCTCTACTGTATAATCATTTATTAAAGTTAAACTTTAAGAATAAACCACCCACCAGTGTACGTGTGATTGATGAACAAACTGATCCCCAGCGTAGGAGCTATGATCAATTCCTGCAGGGAGCTGGAATTCCACACTTCACACACACTTAACTAATATAGATTTTTAGGCCATTACTTGTCAGGCATTCTGTAGATGTACTTGGGCCAATCTCATTATACTTATCCTAGGCAATAATAACACTTTCTAAAAGCTTAAACCTATATCTTTTATAGACGGGCAACAATTTCAAGCATGTTAGATCATTTACAATGTGTGAGGGCCCAAAAGTACTGACTATATCATGAGGGAATTATTAGTGCTGGTTGGAAATCACATTTAATGCACTATGGGACTGATTCTGAGGTGGGAGTGAAGGGAAAAAAGAAAAAGTAACTGTGCACCTGGACAAGCCGTGAAGCACGCTTAGCAGGTGGGGCAGATCTAAAATGTGCAGAGAGATTTTTATTTAAGAGGGGTGTGTCCAAACTGACATCTAGGGGTAAGTTTACTAAAGTGAGACTTTTTAGGAGTGAGTTTTAGAAGTGATGTTGTCTATAGCAACCAATCAGATTCTACTTAACATTTAACTAGCACCTTCTAGAAGATAATAGCTAGAATCTGATTGGGTGCTATGGGCAACATCACTTTTAAAACTCACTTCTAAAAACTCTCACTTTAGTAAATTTACCCCCTACAGTGAATTGCAGGCGCACATCTACTAGGTGATATTAATGAGCGTTTCAACGATAAAGACATCGTTAATCGTGCACTATAATGTCGGAAACTACAGCGATGCGCGCTCCAACTGGTTGTTTCCGACATCAATCATCGCCTGAACATGCTGGTCAATCTGCCGATAACAATAGATTGACCATGTTCAGGGATGAGGGAGGGTGCCTGCACTGAATGACATATCATTCCGTGTAGGCACTGCAGGGGAAGAGGAATGTCTGTACGATCACAATCGTACTGTCGTTCCACTATCTGCTAGTGGATGTGCCCCATAACAATAATGCTGTCCAGCATTTGTGTGCTACATTGAAATGCAGGCAGTATTTACCCTGCATGCAGAAAAACAAAGTATGTATTTGCACCCCATTCATTGCAACATGATTTGTCCAGGTACACAGTCACTTGCTCTTTTTTGGCTTTACTTTCACCACAGAATCAGGCCCTATTTATGGCGCCCCTTGTCGGTACTTTCCGTCTATGGCAAGTCTAAATCCGAGACAGGAGGAGGCAGATGGGCAGGATGGAGGCAGAGCATTGCTATACATGTCATCATGGCCTCGCCCCATTGATGGTTTGCCGGTATTCCAGGTTTGTGTGGTCAGAATAGGCAACACACATCACGTCATCATGGCTCCGCCCTCTGTGATGATTTGTCATTACTAATGTCTTTTTCACACTAAGGACGGATCGCGTCATCAACACCTGCATCCCGACCACTTCACGGTCAGTCGGCAGGCAGGATGCAAGGCATTTGCCAACTGTACCAGGAGCAGGGAAAGACTCACCCCAAATTTGGGAGTCTCCCAAAGCTCCCAGTAGAGTGGGCAAGTATGCCTTTGTGATTTTTCAGAAGAAAATTGCATTGAGAAAACTGTCAAAGGAGGCAGCCATCTTTATATGTACAGTATGTATGAATTTAGACTTTTTTTTTCAAATATTTACTATTTGTTTTTTTGCACTGAAGCCTTAATTGCTTTTGTTCGATTTGAGCGGATCGTTTTTGGCTCAGATCTTCAGACCAAGTTTGAATCTCAGAACAGGGAAAAATGTCATCTTTCATGGACATCTGTGCCGACATGTCTGTGGAAGTTGACGTTTTGCCTTGTTCTGAGATCCGAACTTAGCAGAATTATCTGAGCCAAAACCGAACTATGCATCATAAGATGATTTAATTATTAAGTCTTTGTGGACATCTGCTGGCCAGAATACATGGGGACCCTTGAAAATGGGTCATTCCTCACGTGTGGCCATATTAGAAATCAATTTCGATATGCTGTCCTTTTGCCATATTCCAACTTATCATCTATAGCATTATATAGAGTACTGATAAAAGACAAACCAGCAGTATACAACTTGTTTTTTTGACCTGGAAATAACTTTCAACATTCTATACAGACGGGATTTGAGAAGAAACTCCTCTGCAAAGTGTGATTTAATGCTGAGCCTTTTAGGCTGTGTGAGTGTTGTGTCCCTTCCCAGAGATAAAATAGAGAGCTGACTGTGTTCTTTATTGCGGCACCCTGTTATGCCATAGGCAATTTTCTGCATTAACATCCACGTTTCTGTAAAATGCTAATGCATGAGTGAATCTTACTGAGTTTCTGTTCAGTCGTTGCCTGTTGAGAGATTACTGAATGTAAGTGCTGTGCTATGAATGTAAGTGCTGTGCTAAAGACTGTTTTGCATACTTACGGGAGAAGCATAGAGAGGAGCAGCTTTTGGACAGTGATGGGGGCGGGGCCAGACTATTTGTGTCACTATTATCAAAGAATTGCATCATTAAGCCCCACCCCCTAATGTCGGACCGCGGATTCCAGGTAAGTTTCTCCCCATTCTGCCCACTTCACTAGGAAGTGGACGGGATGCGGGAGAAGTGCCTACTCTTCCGGGAGGTACGGGGAGGCTACACGAAAAAATCGGGAGCCACCCACAGATTCCTGGAGGTGAGGAAGACGTTCGGTCCCTCCACTGTGAGAGAGGGGATAATTTTAGAACCGGACAGGCCAGGATTTACTTTTATGTGGTGTTTATTTTTGTGCTGCTACTTAAACGGGATGCAATTGGGAAACTGGCTGACGTGATTCCGACAGCCGGCTTCCCGATTGCTTTATCCCGGTGTGAGTTAAATGACAGGCGTCTATATCTAGACGCCTGTCATTTTCTCGACGCCGGGAGACAGGCGCCCGGCATCCCGATCGAAGGGATGCTGGGCACCGCGAGCGGACAGCCGCGGGGGGGAGGGTTAGGTTTAGGGCTCCCGGGGGGGACTTAGGGTTAGGCACCCCCCCGGGAGGGTTAGGGTTAGGCTAGGGGGAGGGAGGGTTAGGGTTAGGCACCCCCGGGGGGACTTAGGGATAGGCACCGCCCTCCGGGGGACTTAGGTTTAGGCAGCGGAGAAGGGGGGGGTTAGGCACTTACAGGGGGGATTAGGGTTAGGCACTTGGGGGGGAGGTTAGGGTTAGGCACCCCTAAGGAGGGTTAGGGGGGTTAGGTTAGTATATACTTACCTGAGGACGATCGGGATTTCCAGCGCTGTCGGGCTGCCGGGATCTGTCCATCTGTCGGGCTGCCGGTGGTATTTCATACCGATTCCAATTAAACCCTAGGAAATGCACCCTTACCCCGATCTTGCCACGATAGATAGAACATGGGCAGTAGGTCAGCACTCCCTTTACCAGTTACTCAGTCTCTGGTGACCTCCATAGGTACTCCTAGCATGGAATCCAACACAATATGCAGATAAGGCAGCACTGAGGTAATACAGCATACACAGCATGTGTATTACAACATTTCAATGTACCTTATTCCATCATTTTCAGGTAACGGTGGAATACAGTACATAGTAATGTAATAAACATGCTGTGTCTGCCGTATTACCTGAGTGCCGCCTTATCTGCATTTTATATATGTACAGTATATATATATTTGAGATGTTCACTGACCTGTCTTTTGGTTTTGGATCTGGATCTCCCCGGGTTTTGGATATGGATTGGATTTGCCAAACCTCACCTCCGTGTTTTGTTTTTCGGTTTTGGTTTTGGATCTGAATATTTTCTTAAAAATCATAAAACAGCTAAAATCACGTAAAATTGGCCTTTTTTGTTCCTACAGTATTATTAACCTCAATAACATTTATTTCCACTTGTTTCCAGTCAATTTTGACCACCTCACAGCTCACTATATTATTTTCATCCAGTTTAGGTTCAAAATTTTCACCAAGCTAGCTGGCTGACTAAGCTAAGCTGCAGTAGTGGGTGGCACAAACACATGGTAATTCAACTTCAAACATGGCACATCAGGAAACACTTTTATTATTCAAGAGAGGCCTGAGTGAGTTGGAGTATGTATGTAGTTGAAGGCAGGGCAGGGACAGGAAGGGTTGATTGATAGTATATTTAATAAGAATGTTTGATTCCGAAGAAAATTTATGAGGGGGGAGGGGAGGAGGCATTTACAAAAAAAATGTGATACATTCACATCAGTCCTTGCCACAGAAGAATCCTTGAGCATGGCTGCTGATGCTGGGAGTTGATTTTCTCATTCCCAGAAGGGGACCAGGAAGACTTCTAGTAGTACTTTCCATATGAAAAAGCATTTCCCAACCTGTACAGGGACATTAAAAAAAACATAGTTAGTTAGTGGCCTCAAGCGTAAGATCTATGATTTAAGGCAGGGGTAGTCCACCCTGGTCCTTGAGAGCTACCAACAGTGCATGTTTTCCAGGTCTCTTTACAGAATTACAAGTGTAATTATTAACTCTGCCTGTGGATCTTTCTAAATGTGTTGGTGAGTATTGAATACACCTGTGCACCAGCTAGGTCGTCTAGAAAACGTGAGCTCTCGAGGGCCGAGTTTGGCTACCCCTGATTTAAGGCCTTACGTTGTGTCTTTCTTGAGAATCCTGCGCCTGCTTCTGTGGCTAGGAGTGGATTTTTATCCCAGAAGGGAACCAGGAAGAGTGCTTTCCAAAAACTAATAAACAATTGACTTAAATAATCCTTTGCAAACCTTCTGCAAAGGCATTTCCCAACCTGTAGAGGGACATAAAAAAAACATAGTTAGTTAGTGGCCTCAAAGTGCCCTTAACTAGCACAGATATGTGGACAAGCGTAAGATCTATGATTTAAGGCAGGGGTAGAAAACCCTGGTCCTCGAGAGCTACCAACAGTGCATGTTTTCTAGGTCTCCTCACAGAATCACAACTGTAATAAATAATTAACTCCACCTGTGGATCTTTTCAAATGTGGTGCTGAGTAATGAATACACCTGTGCACCTGCTAGGTGGCCTAGAAAACGTTAACTGTTAGTAGCTCTCGGGGACCGAGGTTGGCTACCCCTAATTTAAGGCCTGCTTCTGTGGCTAGGAGTGGATTTTCATCCCAGAAGGGGACCAGGAGGAGTGCTTTCCAAAACCAATTGACTTAAATAATCCTCTGCAAACCTTCTGTAAAGGCATTTTCCAACCTGTACAGGGACATTAAAAAAACAGAGTAATTCTGCATACGCACTGGACGATTTTTCTGAACGATATGAACAATAATGATATAGTTGAACGATATATCGTTCATATTGTTCATTTTTAGGCAGTGAACAATCGACCAATGACCAAGGATGCGCATTCCAGCATGGACGATAAAGTTATCTTTCATCGTCCATGCATGCAGGCCAACTTGGACGATATCGTAAATTTTCCCTGTTCAGAGATGTGGCAGGATGACTCACTGAAAGATATCTTAGAAAGATATATTTCAAGTCGTTGGTGGTACAGATCGTACCGTGTGTATGCACCTTTAGTTAGTGGCTTTCAAACTGCCGTTGTTCCCAACTGTCCACTCAACCAGATCAGATATGTGAACAAGCGGAACAGAGCATTAAATGCAACATTTCAGATTTAAGGTTTAAGTCTTACGTTTTGTCTTTCTTGAGAATTCTTGAGTGCCATGCCTGCTTGCTGGGAGTGGATTTTCATCCCAGAAGGGATGAAGACATTGTTTTTCTTCCCAACAGACACAGATCTGAAGAGAAAGATATATATATATATATATATATATATTTAATATAAAAGGAAACAATAGCACTCAGTGGAAATAAGCTGAATATCACAAATTAACGTACAACTATTTATAGTGATACATATACAAGATACACAAGAGAGTTTAGCAGCCTCCTTGGACAATACATCTGTACAGTGTAGAACCTTGCCTATGTGCATATGGCCCATAATCACACAGTTACGCCCCTTCACCCGTATGTGGATATGTGACTGAGGCCCTGATTCAGACCCACTCGCGAGCGGCTGTCCGCTCGCAAGTGGGTCGATGTTCTGCACTGAGCATGCGCACGACGGAGGGAGCTGCATCGTGCGCATGCGCCAGACGCGACGAGCGAAGGACTTTCCTTCGCTCGTTGTGTCTGATCAAAGGGGGCGTGCTGTCGATGTTGATTGACAGCACGCCCCCTTTGGTGGGCGTGACGGGGGCGTGCCTCCCTGACGGGGGCGTTCCCACGTGGGAGTGATTTTGGCTCTGATAGAGCCAAAATCACTCCGGGGCTTGCGGTTGAAAACCTCAACCGCAGGCTCCGGCTCGCAGTTTCGATGGTCGTGATGGTCACGACCATCGCGGCCATCAAACTGCACGCTCGTATAGGCTGTGGGTGGTGACCCACAGCTATACGAGCGTCCAGGAGGATGCTCCATTTTTATGGAGGGCAGCCCTCATTCAGAGCGTGCGCTCTGCTCAGAGCGTACGGCTCTGAATGAGGGCCTGAGTTGCATGTAAATCTGCATATGTACAGTTTTGGAAACATGTGCAAATGCCAAAACACTCAAGATACATCTGCAAATCTGACTTACGTTATACTCTGCATCAGTCCTATACATTGTTTTATTTTTTCTAGCTTTCTCCTGTGCTTTATAGGTATGTTTCCTGTTTCTATACCATCTGACAAAGTTATTATTTTACTTTCCCTGAGATGCAAGACAGATACATACTGTACATTCTGCAGCTGCAACGACATTCCTTGAAGAGAATTCAGCTGTACTATCTGATATCTCATGACAATAAAAACAACAACTTTATCGGACATTCATTTGCAGCAAAATATCCCAGTGTAGGGGGTAGATAAAAAATATCTGTCACTTGCAGGGTAGAACAGGAAAACAAGTGAGGGAATAGGAGAAACAAACAGTGAATTTGGTGTACAACTACAGATCAGTACATACATGTCTAACTATTGTCAGGGACTACATTCAAACAATTTATGGAGATTGATTTCCTAAATCCTCGGTCACTTGCATATACCACTCAGGATAACTAAGCATTTCAAGCTTCCATGGTAGTAACACTTTATTTTATGTTTTCCCTTGAGCCAGGTACACACTAGAACGATATCTTCACAATTTGTCATATTGGAATGACAAATCGTGAAGATCGCTTAGTGTGTACCCACAATTGCGCGCTCCTGCGGGTCACATACAAGATCTTTTGGTTGGCCATTCTGCACGGGGCTGTGCAGTTTAATTAAGGACGGAAATAGATTAATGAAGACGGAACAAGGTATCGTTCCATCGTTCATTAAATGTATGGGCAATATTGGATGGTCCGGGCGAAGGGAATTCATCCCGACCATCGGCAAGATTGCCCGTCATACAGATGTGTACCCAGCCTTTACACTACAATATGGATTCATTATAACCATACACATAAATTAGTAAAGACTGTCGAGAGGACCTGTCACTCTGTAGAAAGGAGGCAGCTCTCATAGGTAATAGCGTGCCTAACATACTAGTTATTAAAGCTCTTATCTTAAAACAGTCTGACAAGTCCAGCAAGTGTGTCTGGCTGTTGCCTCCTCTGGGCATCCAGTGAATCAGTTTGGGTAGATGGAAATGTTACAGTACCAGGCAGGTCCAGTGAGGGAGCATTGTTTTGAGAATGGGTACAGCAGTGATCGAGTGCTGCAGTGAGTAGTGATTTAAGATTAAGGGACCAACAGAGAGACAGTGACAAACTTGGATCACCTTCACATTCCTTCATAAGAGTGTTTTATATCAGTTTCATATCTAATGCTATAAATACATGGCTACAAGCACACAGGAAAAATTCTATAAAAAAATGTTTAAAAATTCTAATCTAAAAAACAAACAAACAAACAGATTGTTAATGCTGGGCATACACGGCCAGATAAAATGTCTGTCAGACCGACAGACATTTTATCTGGCAGCCTGCCAGCCGCAGATGTGCCGGCATATACTGTGATTCCTCTCACAGTGTATCAGCCCGACATCCGCGCTCTGCCCCCGGGGGAGGAGACATTTCCCTGTTCCTTCCATAGGAAGGAACACAGGAAATGTCTGTCGGTCGCGGCTGGGCATACACTGCCCGATGCGGCTGACAGTTTACCGGTAAATATCGCATCGGACGGGCATGCTGGACAATATTTAACCCTCGGTCGCCCCCCCACACGCTGCAATTATCGGGGCGATCCGCCGATATCAGGCGGATCGCCCCGATAATTGTAGCGTGTATGGCCAGCTTAAGTAATAGTGGTGTTGTCGCTAAAGACAAAGTAACAACAGGTTGAGAGAAAGGAATGCATATACTAAGGACTGTGAGGTACCATCAGAACCTCACACCTCAACACTATGCGCATTATGTGGGCAGGAAAACCTAGGTAGTTGTTGCTTGCAACCTCCAGTAAATTCAGCCGCACACTGCATGATATTCCGATGGAACTTTTATGCTTTATTGAGCCAATCACTAATTCAAAGTGATATAGTTCAGAAATGGGAATATAATGTTTATATTGCCACAGTTACCGTTACCAGACCAAGAGCTGTGGTATTATATTGTTCCAACATTATATAAATAGTAAACATAGGGCCTGATTCAGCAAGGATCGCTATTGCAAAGCTGCACGTATGGGAAGGTATCAACTAGATTCTTTATTATAGTAAATGTTATTATTCTTATTAGAAAACCAGGGCCCTTCATTCAGAGCCGTACGCTCTGAGCAGAGCGCACGCTCTGAATGAGGGCCGGGCTCCATGAAAATGGAGCGTCCTCCTGGACGCTCGTATAGCTGTGGGTCACCACCCACAGCCTATACGAGCGTGCAGTTTGATGGCCGCGATGGTCGTGACCATCGCGACCATCGAAATTGCGAGCCGGAGCCTGCGGTTGAGGTTTTCAACCGCAAGCTCCGGAGTGATTTTGGCTCTATCAGAGCCAAAATCACTCCCACTGACATCACTAGTGATGTCAGTGGGCCGGCTTTTGACGGGAGGCGTTCCCGTGGGAACGCCCCCGTCAGGGAGGCACGCCCCCGGAACGCCTACCAAAGGGGGCGTGCTGTCAATCAACATTGACAGCACGCCCCCTTTGATCGGACACAACGAGCGAAGGACTTTCCTTCGCTCGTCGCGTCTGGCGCATGCGCACGACGGAGCTCCCTCCGTCGTGCGCATGCTCAGTCCATAACATCGACCCACTTGCGAGCGGACAGCCGCTCGCGAGTGGGTCTGAATCAGGCCCCAGATTGGTTAATGATAATCAATTATTGTGTGTGTTTGACCATTTGCCAACCATTACCACTGAAAGCTATGATGCAGACCCGCGCTGTGGGAGACCTCCCACAGCTTGTGCGAGTGGCCAGGAGGCCGTCGCGATAATTGCGACCATCGGCCTTGCGACATGACCATGTGGTAGGGTTTCAGCTACCGCAAGGCCAAGTGGACTTCCTGCTCTAATAGAGCAGGAAGTCCACTACTGACATCAGTAATGATGTCAATAGGGCCTCCCACAAACGGCAGGCGTTTCTAAGGGAACACCTGCGTTTGTGCAGCCACCCTCCCCCTCCCCGCCTACAAAATGGGGCGAGCTGTCACTCCCCATCGACAGCCGCCCCGTCTTGTAGTGAGCCGGTAGCGACTGAGCTGCAGTCGCTGGACGGAGCTCACGCATGCGCCCCCCGGACGCGATGCATGCGCACTGGGGAACAACGAGCGGCTCTGAATTAGGCCCTATGTGTGGTCACTGGTCATCCTTACTGGTCTGCAGAATAACTGCAATAGCACAAAATAAAATACTTGTGAATATATTTCTGGCCATTTAATCCTTTATATTTTACTCAGCTCTTTCGTAAAGAGACCATTGCAGCCTCTTTTGTACTATCACTGAAATGCTGTTACTGGCATCTTAGCGATAACACCTATCAGCCTATATATAATACGGCTCCAAACCAAGGAGATTACATAATTTGTTTGTCACATGAGATAATAGGAACATAGTATTGACAGACGATAAGGGCCCATTGTTCCATCAACAAGGCAACCTGTTTATCTCCTTTTGCACTCTTATAATGTAATTGCTTCTCCTCGCTCAGTCTCAGGACCTGCACTTATTCTAAATATTTCTACATTCTCAACACTGTATTTGTCTGGCTATACACATGTTCTAGTCAACTTCAGCTGGGATTTGAGAAGTAGAAGCAACAGTCCCTTATAATATTGCTTTTGTTGTATTGATATTAGTTAGATACATTTTTACTCCTGTATTAGCTGGAGATTTGGCAGGAAGACGTGATAATGTGATGTCCCTGACACTGTCTTTATTCACAGCAACTGCCACACATACAATAACATTTTAAAAACATTATTTTCATTTGTATTATTAATAATAAAGTCCCCAGAGACGGATTCATAACAGGGGAACTAGGACGATTGCCCATGGGGCCCCCACATATAGCTACATCAACAGTATGGGGACCTCTGTAGCATAATGTGAACTGGAGTTTCTATGTGACATAGGGCTCTATTTATTAACATTATTTTTACTAAAATAAAGTGAAAAAGGGTGTTTTCACACCCTTTTCACATTATTTTAGTTTCACCTGTAGTTACTATAGGGCAATTGGAGTAGAATTAGTAAAATTCTACTCCAACCCCTAGTATCACTTATTTTTAGTAAAGCAGATCGCATTTCCCATAATTGTAATGGGAAATGTGATCCGACCATAGTTACTAAAAATAAATTGTAAAAAAATACCTGTGAGAATAACGCCACCTGGAGGTGGCATTATCCAGGGTCTCCCCCAGTTACCGGGCTCCCACTCTGCTCTAACGGAGAGAGCAGAGCCGGGAGCCGGTACCAGTAATCAGCTATGTGGTCTAAACAGACCGCAAGCTGATTGCTGTAAAAAAAAAGAAAAAAAAAATGAAATATTTTTTTTTGGACTTACCTGAATCCAGGGACCGGTGATCGGGCCTCCGGAGATGGGTCCTCTCCAGTCAGCTGGTCTCCCACAGTGCACTGCTGCCCGGTCATCAGGTGATCGGGCCCCAGTGCAGTATGGGAGATCACCTGATCGGGAAGCCCGGAGAAGATCACCGGAGGCCAGGAGGATGCAGGTAAGTGTAATGAAGGGAGGGGGGGTCGCGGGGGTCCGCGATTGCGGGGGGTGGGGCTTAGCGCCAGGGGCGGGGCTTAGTGCCGGTGGGGGGGCAGCAGTGATGGTGGGTCGGCGCATGCGCGGGCTCTTAGTCGCAGTATTTTTTCCGAAAATACCGCGACTAGAGTGCGGATGGGATCCGCAGGGACAGAGCTTTATCGCAAGCTCTGTCCCTGCAAGGGATTTATAGTAAATCCCTGTGATATTGCCTGAATTCGCAATGCGAATTCACTCGGTAATATCACACTACAATCCGCATTCAATATGCAGATTGTAGTAAATAGAGCCCATAAGGTGAACTGGGGGCACTGCAGTGGGTGTAAGACATTTCTACAATGGTCAACATTGCTGCCTCACAGCACTGAGGTTGTGGGTTCAATTCACACCTTGGCCTAACTGTGTGGAGTTTGTATATTCTCCCCATGCTTGCGTGGGTTTCCTTCAAGTACAGATGCGTCCTTACACATCTTTGCTGCAGTCGCACCAAAAAGCCCCTCTCAGCACGCCATGTCCAATGAGACTCTGCTTGCGCAAATGCGAAAATGCATCCAAGTTGCAATGTGATGTGACTAAAACGCACCAGCAGACTGTGCTGATTCATTTGATTTGTCCCTGAATCTGTACAAGAAGTGCTACAATGCAGCAGCCGCAGCTGTTTTCATTCCAAGTTCCGTTGTGCTTCATATACAGACTCAGGTGCACACAGATATACAAGTGTCACATATTAAATTAATCAGAGCAGTCTGCTGGTGGGTCCTAGTTGCAACATACACCCGATGCTAGCGGAGCTGCACGGAACCTGACGGCTCACTCACGCCAAGCAAGTTGTTCTGCGTGGTGTATTGAGGCAAAATGTTTGCGGAAACATCTGTTCTCCAGTTTCCTATCACACTGCAAAAATACAGTGATGGGTTAATTGGCTCCTGACAAAAAATTATAGTGTGTAATGCTGCCCATCCACTTAACGATGAGGGGGACGACGGCACGATTACGACGCCGTCGTCTCCCGTGGGGTGAACTGCACACACTGAATGTTCAGACGTTCAGTGTATGCAGATCAATCATCCCCGAACATGGCAACCTGACGGCGGTCGTCAGGTTGACCGTCATGTTCGGGCGATGATTGATGTTAAAAATGAACAGCGGGCGCATGCAGCGCTGGTCGTTTTTAATCTTTTACTGCCTGATTTGCGGGCGATTACCAAGCGATGGAGCGATAACGATCATTGTTATTGCTCCATCGCTACATTTAATCGCCTAGTGGATGGGCAGCTTAAGTGTGTGTGAGCATGTGATAGGGAATATAGATTGTAAGCTCCACTTAGGCAGGGACTGATGTAAATGGCCTAATATTCTCTGTAAAGCGCTGCGGAATATGTGTGCCCCAACATGTTAGTTGCCCTGTGGCCTCCACAAACTGTAATCTGGCCCTGAATGTCCCTATTACTACTAAGATCTACCATCCCTCTGCACAGTACCTCTTCTCTAGCTTTGTATTGTGGGTGTATGTTGTTATTCTGCATCCATCAGTGACTCTGACATTACAGTCTGTTATCCTTGTGGGAGCCCTACAGTGTTTGTACCTAGAGATACTCAGAAGTGGAAAGGCTGGCCTGCTGAGCTTCTCCTCTATGTCATCTGGAGGTTCCCAACACACAGCTCTGAGAAGAGGGGACTTCCCTTAGGGTATTATTTAGATACCTGATCCGTAGGGAAAAGAGGGTCTGTCAGCGTGCCTGTACCTCGGTCCTGCGTGTGTCTCTGTCTGTCCTATCAGTGTGTCTCACTGACCTGTGAGCCTGTCTTCAAGCACTATCAGTAGGACCAGTGTCGGACTGGGGCATAAAGGGCCCACAGGGGAATGCAATGACAGAGGCCCACTGAAGGGGCGTGACCATGACCAGCCTTTTGTAGGTATGGTCATCCCCATTAATAGCAATAATCTATGACACTTTTAATATAATACCAATAATCCGTGCCCACTTTTATTATAGTATTCTGTGCTCTGTTTTATTAAATGAGCAATAATCCGTGCCCCCTTTCTAAAAGTATAAATAATCGGTGACCCTTTTATTATAGTAGTCTAATAAAAGGGGCACCAATTATTGCTTATATATAATATACATAGTTAACGCACACACACACAACACACACACACACATATGCTGAGTGTGTGTGTGTGTGTGTATATATATATATATATATATATATATATATATATATATATTAGGGGTGAGCGGGTTCGGATTTCTGAAATCCGAACCCCCCCGAGCCCCCCCGATCCGAGTCCGATCCGAGTCAGGCTCGACTTTTCCCGCCTGACTCGGATCTGAAATCGAGGCAAAACGTCATCTTCCCGCCTTCCGAGTCTCGCGGGTTTTGGATCCTATATAAGGTACCCACGTCGGCGCCATTTTCTCACTCGGCTGTGGACAGTGAAGAGGGAGGGTGGGAGTTAGGGCTGTGTAGTGTAGTGTAGTGTAGTGCTGCTGTTGTCCACTACTTCAAAGTCCATAGGGGCTGGCTGTGTTGTGCTGTGCTGCTGTTGTTAATAGGGGCTGTGTCCACTACTTCAAAGTCCATAGGGGCTGGCTGGACTGTGTTGTGCAGTCAGTTCTCCATAGGGGCTGTGTCCACTCCAAAGTCCTGTGCAGTGTCCCAGTCCTAAAGGGGTGCTGTAGTGTTGTCCAGGGGGTGCTCTGTCCATCAGGGGTGCTCCCCCCAAGTGCTAAAAAAATAATATATTTTCTGTGTTTGTGAATTGTGTGCGCAGTAGCCGCACGTGCATCAACAAAGTAGTGCCAAGCGTGCGCCTGTGTCATAAGTAAAGGGCCGGCTGGCTTGACCGTTAAAGGGTGCTGTAACCCCCGAAAGTACACTCCAGTCCAAACCAAAAAAAAATTATTTTCTGTGTTTGTGAATTGTGTGCGCAGTAGCCGCACGTGCATCAACAAAGTAGTGCCAAGCGTGCGCCTGTGTCATAAGTAAAGGGCCGGCTGGCTTGACCGTTAAGGGTGCTGTAACCCCCGAAAGTACACTCCAGTCCAAACCAAAAAAAAAATTATTTTCTGTGTTTGTGAATTGTGTGCGCAGTAGCCGCACGTGCATCAACAAAGTAGTGCCAAGCATGCGCCTGTGTCATAAGTAAAGGGCCGGCTGGCTTGACCGTTAAAGGGTGCTGTAACCCCCGAAAGTACACTCCAGTCCAAACCAAAAAAAAAATTATTTTCTGTGTTTGTGAATTGTGTGCGCAGTAGCCGCACGTGCATCAACAAAGTAGTGCCAAGCGTGCACCTGTGTCATAAGTAAAGGGCCGGCTGGCTTGACAGTTAAGGGTGCTGTAACCCCCGAAAGTACACTCCAGTCCAAACCAAAAAAAAAATTATTTTCTGTGTTTGTGAATTGTGTGCGCAGTAGCCGCACGTGCATCAACAAAGTAGTGCCAAGCGTGCGCCTGTGTCATAAGTAAAGGGCCGGCTGGCTTGACCGTTAAAGGGTGCTGTAACCCCCAAAGTACACTCCAGTCCAAACCAAAAAAAAATTATTTTCTGTGTTTGTGAATTGTGTGCGCAGTAGCCGCACGTGCATCAACAAAGTAGTGCCAAGCGTGCACCTGTGTCATAAGTAAAGGGCCGGCTGGCTTGACCGTTAAAGGGTGCTGTAACCCCCAAAGTACACTCCAGTCCAAACCAAAAAAAAAATTATTTTCTGTGTTTGTGAATTGTGTGCGCAGTAGCCGCACGTGCATCAACAAAGTAGTGCCAAGCGTGCGCCTGTGTCATAAGTAAAGGGCCGGCTGGCTTGACCGTTAAAGGGTGCTGTAACCCCCGAAAGTACACTCCAGTCCAAACCAAAAAAAAATTATTTTCTGTGTTTGTGAATTGTGTGCGCAGTAGCCGCACGTGCATCAACAAAGTAGTGCCAAGCGTGCACCTGTGTCATAAGTAAAGGGCCGGCTGGCTTGACCGTTAAGGGTGCTGTAACCCCCGAAAGTACACTCCAGTCCAAACCAAAAAAAAAATTATTTTCTGTGTTTGTGAATTGTGTGCGCAGTAGCCGCACGTGCATCAACAAAGTAGTGCCAAGCGTGCGCCTGTGTCATAAGTAAAGGGCCGGCTGGCTTGACCGTTAAAGGGTGCTGTAACCCCCGAAAGTACACTCCAGTCCAAACCAAAAAAAAATTATTTTCTGTGTTTGTGAATTGTGTGCGCAGTAGCCGCACGTGCATCAACAAAGTAGTGCCAAGCGTGCGCCTGTGTCATAAGTAAAGGGCCGGCTGGCTTGACCGTTAAGGGTGCTGTAACCCCCGAAAGTACACTCCAGTCCAAACCAAAAAAAAAATAATTTTCTGTGTTTGTGAATTGTGTGCGCAGTAGCCGCACGTGCATCAACAAAGTAGTGCCAAGCATGCGCCTGTGTCATAAGTAAAGGGCCGGCTGGCTTGACCGTTAAAGGGTGCTGTAACCCCCGAAAGTACACTCCAGTCCAAACCAAAAAAAAAATTATTTTCTGTGTTTGTGAATTGTGTGCGCAGTAGCCGCACGTGCATCAACAAAGTAGTGCCAAGCGTGCACCTGTGTCATAAGTAAAGGGCCGGCTGGCTTGACAGTTAAGGGTGCTGTAACCCCCGAAAGTACACTCCAGTCCAAACCAAAAAAAAAATTATTTTCTGTGTTTGTGAATTGTGTGCGCAGTAGCCGCACGTGCATCAACAAAGTAGTGCCAAGCGTGCGCCTGTGTCATAAGTAAAGGGCCGGCTGGCTTGACCGTTAAAGGGTGCTGTAACCCCCAAAGTACACTCCAGTCCAAACCAAAAAAAAATTATTTTCTGTGTTTGTGAATTGTGTGCGCAGTAGCCGCACGTGCATCAACAAAGTAGTGCCAAGCGTGCACCTGTGTCATAAGTAAAGGGCCGGCTGGCTTGACCGTTAAAGGGTGCTGTAACCCCCAAAGTACACTCCAGTCCAAACCAAAAAAAAAATTATTTTCTGTGTTTGTGAATTGTGTGCGCAGTAGCCGCACGTGCATCAACAAAGTAGTGCCAAGCGTGCGCCTGTGTCATAAGTAAAGGGCCGGCTGGCTTGACCGTTAAAGGGTGCTGTAACCCCCGAAAGTACACTCCAGTCCAAACCAAAAAAAAATTATTTTCTGTGTTTGTGAATTGTGTGCGCAGTAGCCGCACGTGCATCAACAAAGTAGTGCCAAGCGTGCACCTGTGTCATAAGTAAAGGGCCGGCTGGCTTGACCGTTAAGGGTGCTGTAACCCCCGAAAGTACACTCCAGTCCAAACCAAAAAAAAATTTATTTTCTGTGTTTGTGAATTGTGTGCGCAGTAGCCGCACGTGCATCAACAAAGTAGTGCCAAGCGTGCGCCTGTGTCATAAGTAAAGGGCCGGCTGGCTTGACCGTTAAAGGGTGCTGTAACCCCCGAAAGTACACTCCAGTCCAAACCAAAAAAAAATTATTTTCTGTGTTTGTGAATTGTGTGCGCAGTAGCCGCACGTGCATCAACAAAGTAGTGCCAAGCGTGCGCCTGTGTCATAAGTAAAGGGCCGGCTGGCTTGACCGTTAAGGGTGCTGTAACCCCCGAAAGTACACTCCAGTCCAAACCAAAAAAAAATTATTTTCTGTGTTTGTGAATTGTGTGCGCAGTAGCCGCACGTGCATCAACAAAGTAGTGCCAAGCGTGCGCCTGTGTCATAAGTAAAGGGCCAGCTGGCTTGACCGTTAAGGGTGCTGTAACCCCCGAAAGTACACTCCAGTCCAAACCAAAAAAAAAATTATTTTCTGTGTTTGTGAATTGTGTGCGCAGTAGCCGCACGTGCATCAACAAAGTAGTGCCAAGCGTGCGCCTGTGTCATAAGTAAAGGGCCGGCTGGCTTGACCGTTAAAGGGTGCTGTAACCCCCGAAAGTACACTCCAGTCCAAACCAAAAAAAAAAATATTTTCTGTGTTTGTGAATTGTGTGCGCAGTAGCCGCACGTGCATCAACAAAGTAGTGCCAAGCGTGCACCTGTGTCATAAGTAAAGGGCCGGCTGGCTTGACCGTTAAGGGTGCTGTAACCCCCGAAAGTACACTCCAGTCCAAACCAAAAAAAAAATAATTTTCTGTGTTTGTGAATTGTGTGCGCAGTAGCCGCATGTGCATCAACAAAGTAGTGCCAAGCGTGCGCCTGTGTCATAAGTAAAGGGCCGGCTGGCTTGACCGTTAAAGGGTGCTGTAACCCCCAAAGTACACTCCAGTCCAAACCAAAAAAAAAAATATTTTCTGTGTTTGTGAATTGTGTGCGCAGTAGCCGCACGTGCATCAACAAAGTAGTGCCAAGCGTGCGCCTGTGTCATAAGTAAAGGGCCGGCTGGCTTGACCGTTAAAGGGTGCTGTAACCCCCGAAAGTACACTCCAGTCCAAACCAAAAAAAAAATTATTTTCTGTGTTTGTGAATTGTGTGCGCAGTAGCCGCACGTGCATCAACAAAGTAGTGCCAAGCGTGCACCTGTGTCATAAGTAAAGGGCCGGCTGGCTTGACCGTTAAGGGTGCTGTAACCCCCGAAAGTACACTCCAGTCCAAACCAAAAAAAAAATTATTTTCTGTGTTTGTGAATTGTGTGCGCAGTAGCCGCACGTGCATCAACAAAGTAGTGCCAAGCGTGCGCCTGTGTCATAAGTAAAGGGCCGGCTGGCTTGACCGTTAAAGGGTGCTGTAACCCCCGAAAGTACACTCCAGTCCAAACCAAAAAAAAATTATTTTCTGTGTTTGTGAATTGTGTGCGCAGTAGCCGCACGTGCATCAACAAAGTAGTGCCAAGCGTGCACCTGTGTCATAAGTAAAGGGCCGGCTGGCTTGACCGTTAAGGGTGCTGTAACCCCCGAAAGTACACTCCAGTCCAAACCAAAAAAATAATTATTTTCTGTGTTTGTGAATTGTGTGCGCAGTAGCCGCACGTGCATCAACAAAGTAGTGCCAAGCGTGCGCCTGTGTCATAAG
The DNA here is from genome assembly GCA_031769625.1 of Taudactylus pleione. Lineage (NCBI taxonomy): Eukaryota > Metazoa > Chordata > Amphibia > Anura > Myobatrachidae > Taudactylus > Taudactylus pleione. The sequence continues at coordinate 23,407,305 of JAUIMM010000113.1, read as the reverse complement.
TAAAGGGCCGGCTGGCTTGACCGTTAAAGGGTGCTGTAACCCCCGAAAGTACACTCCAGTCCAAACCAAAAAAAAATTATTTTCTGTGTTTGTGAATTGTGTGCGCAGTAGCCGCACGTGCATCAACAAAGTAGTGCCAAGCGTGCGCCTGTGTCATAAGTAAAGGGCCGGCTGGCTTGACCGTTAAAGGGTGCTGTAACCCACAAAGTACACTCCAGTCCAAACCAAAAAAAAAATTATTTTCTGTGTTTAGCCGCACGTATATATCAAATCGATATAACATAAATGGAGGACCAAACTTTCTCCGATAAAAATAAAATAGAGAAAGATCAAGAACCACTTCCTCCTAGTGCTGAAGCTGCTGCCACTAGTCATGACATAGACGATAACATGCCATCAACGTCGTCTGCCAAGGCCGATGCCCAATGTCATAGTAGAGGGCACATACAATCCCAAATGGCAAAGTTCAGGAAAATGACCTTGAAAAAGACATTTAAATCAGCTGAAGAGAAACGTAAACTTGCCAATATGCCATTTACGACACGGAGTGGCAAGGAACGGCTAAGGTCGATCCCTAGTATGTTCATGACTAGTGGTTCAGCTTCACATGACGATGGAAGCCCTCCTCCCACTAAAAAAATCAAAAGAGTTAAGCTGGCAAAAGCACAGCGAAGAACTGTGCTTTCTAAGAAGATATCACAAATCCCCAAGGAGAGTCCAAGTGTGGTGGTGGTTGCGATGCCTGACCTTCCCAGCACTGGACGGGAAGAGGTGGCTCTTTCCACCATTTGCACGCCCCCTGCAAGTGCTGAAAGGAGCACCCACAGTCCACTTGCTGATATGCAAATTGAAGATGTCACTGTTGAAGTACAACAGGATGAGGATACTGGTGTAGCTGGCGCTGAGGAGGAAGTTGGCGAGGAGGATTCTGATGGTGATGTGGTTTGTTTAAATCAGGCTCCGGGGGAGACAGTTGTTGTCCGTGGGATGAAAAAGCCCATCACGGTCATGCCTGGGCAGAAGACCAAACATTCCACCTCTTTGGTCTGGCAATATTTCTATCCAAATCCGGACAACAACTGTCTTGCCATATGTACCATATGTAAAGGTGAAATAAGTAGGGGTAGGGACGTCAACCACCTAGGAACATCCTCCCTTATACGGCACCTGCAGCGCGTTCATAAAAAGTTACTGTCAAGTTCAGAAACTTTGGCTAAGACCGTAAGCAGTCCAGGGACACCTAAATCCCGTTGTCCTGTTGTATCCAAGCGCCTGCAAACCACACCGTCAACTCCCTCCTCGTCAATTTCCTCCTTAGTCAGGATCGGAAGTAGTCCTGCAGGCCATGTCACTGGCATGACTGACTCTCCTATCCGGGATTCCTCTGGAGGATCCTGCATTGCTACGCCTACTGCTGCCGCTGCTGCTGTTGCTGCTGCTGGGAGTCGTTCATCATCCCAGAGAGGAAGTAGGAACACCACTACTTTTACTAAACAATTGACCCTCCAACAGTCCTTAGCGAGGAGGATGAAGTACGACAGCAGTCATCCTGAAGCAAAACGTATAACTGAGGCCTTGACTGCTATGTTGGTGTTAGACGTGCGTCCGGTATCCGCCATTAGTGCAGTGGGATTTAGACAATTGATGGAGGTAGTGTGTCCCCGGTTCCAAATCCCGTCTAGATTCCACTTCACTAGGCAGGCGATACCGAGACTGTACAGAAACGTCAGAAAAAGTGTCCTCAGTGTCCTGAAAAATGCCGTTGTACACAATGTCCACTTAACCACGGACATGTGGACAAGTGGAACAGGGCAGACTAAGGACTATATGACTGTGACAGCCCACTGGGTAGATGTATCACCTTACGCAGCAACAGCAGCAGCGTCACCAGTAGCAGCATCTCAGAAATGCCAGCTCGTTACAAGGCAGGCTACGCTGTGTATCACCGGTTTCAGTAAGAGGCACACCGCCGACAACCTCTTAGAGAAACTGAGGGAAATCATCGCCCAGTGGCTTACCCCACTTAGACTCTCCTGGGGATTTGTGATATCTGACAACGCCACCAATATTGTGCGGGCATTACATCTGGGCAAATTCCAGCACGTCCCATGTTTTGCTCACACAATAAACTTGGTGGTGCAGAATTTTCTGAAAAGCGACAGGGGCGTGCAGGAGACGCTTTGGGTGGCCCGAAAAATTTCTGGCCACTTTCGCCATTCAGCGACTGCGTGCCGAAGACTGGAGCGCCAGCAAACACTCTTGAACGTGCCCCGCCATCACCTGAAGCAAGAGGTTGTGACGCGGTGGAACTCAACCCTCTATATGCTTCAGAGGATGGAGGAGCAGCAAAAGGCCATACAAGCCTATACATCCACCTATGACATAGGCAAAGGAGGGGGTATGCACCTGACTCAAGCGCAGTGGAGAATGATTTCCGTGTTGTGCAAGGTTCTCCAGCCCTTCGAACTTGCCACACGTGAAGTCAGTTCAGACACTGCCAGCTTGAGTCAGGTCATTCCCCTCATCAGGCTTTTGCAGAAGCAGCTGGAGAAAGTGAAGGAGGAGCTAAGACGGAGCGATTCCGCTCGGCATGTGGGACTTGTGGATGAAGCCCTTCATTCGCTTTGCCAGGATTCCAGGGTGGTCAATCTGTTGAAATCAGACCACTACGTTTTGGCCACCGTGCTCGATCCTAGGTTTAAAGCCTATGTGGTGTCTCTCTTTCCGGCCAACACAAGCCTGCAGAGGTGCAAAGACCTGCTGGTGAACACACTGTCAGCTGAAGCGGAACGTGACACGTCAACGGCTCCTTCTTCATTTTCTCCTGCAACTGGGGCTGCCAGGAAAAAACTTAGGTATCCTAAGCAACCCGCTGGCGGTGATGCAGGGCAGGCAGGACCAAGTTTGGACATCTGGTCCGGACTGAAGGACCTGGCAACAATTTCTGACATGTCTACTGTCACTGCATATGATACTGTCACCATTGACAGAATGGTGGAGGATTACATCGGTGACAGCATCCAAGTAGGCATGGCAGACAGTCCATACCTGTACTGGCAGGAAAAAGAGGCAATTTGGAGGCCCCTGTACAAACTGGCTCTATTTTACCTGAGTTGCCCCCCCTCCAGTGTGTACTCCGAATGAGTGTTTAGTGCAGCCGGGAACCTTGTCAGCGAAAGGCGTAGGAGGTTGCTTCCACAGAATGTGGAGAAGATGATGTTCATCAAAATGAATTATCAGCTCTTCCAGGGAGACCAGCCTCCAGAAGGTACAGAGGGACCTGTGGTGGTGGATTCAAGTGGGGACGAGTTAATACTTTGTGAGGATGAGGATGTACACACTGAAGAGGGTGAGGAATCGGTGGATGAGGAGGATGAGGATGACATCTTGCCTCCATAGAGCCAGTTTGTGCAGGGACACATTAATTGCCAGCTTGTTTTGTGGGGGCCCAAACGAACCAATCATTTCAGCCACAGTTGTGTGGCAGACCCTGGCGCTGAAATGATTGGTTTGTTAAAGTGTGCATGTCCTGTTTATACAACATAAGGGTGGGTGGGAGGGCCCAAGGACAATTCCATCTTGCACCTCTTTTTTTTCTTTGCATTATGTACAGTTTGGGGCCTAGTTTTTCAAACTGCCATCCTGTCTGCCACTGCAGTTTCACGCCTAGATGGGTCACGTGTTTGTGCCGCCCACTCGTGTCGCTTAGCATAGTCATCCAGCTACCTCGGTGCAACGTTTTGGACATAAAAACACTATTGTGAGGTGTGAGGTGTTCAGAATAGACTGGAAATGAGTGGAAATTAAGGTTATTGAGGTTAATAATAGCATAGGAGCAGAAAAACCTACAAATTCTGTGATTTTAGCTGTTTTTATGCTGTTTTAAAAAAAAATACAGATCCAAAACACAAAACCCAGAACCCAAAACACGGAAGGGTGGTTTTGGCAAAACCAATCCAGATCCAAAACACGAAGAAAGATCCAGATCCAAAACCAAAACACAAAACACGAAAAGTGGCCGGTGCACACCCCTAATATATATAGTGTACACATACTGGGCTTCATTAAGAGCTGCTCGTAAGCGGCCGCTCGTTCGTTCCGAGCGATGTTTGCACAACTGCGCATGCGTACGGATTGTAATACGCATGCGCGAACCAGTCAGTGCGGCCGAAAATCATTTGTTCGCTAAATAGCGAATGCCTGCTATTTTGAGTGACAGAATGAGGCGTATGTGGGTGGTAACAGGGGAAGGTGCTTGAAAACGGGGGAGTGGAGATCAGAACGCAGGCGTGCTTAAAGGTCAAAACGGGCGTTTTAAGGGTGTGCATAATTAATACAGCAGCGTCATTGACCACATCACTTGGTTATTTTATAGTCAGAACTGCTCATAAGATAGCGGTAGGAAAAACCAACCACAAGAATAGCGAGCAGTTCATTCGCCTTTCGATGTACTCGATTAATCTATTAAATAGCGGACATGACGTAGGATGCGAGCGGCCAGGGGGCGTATTTTTCCAAATAACGACCGCATGTTTTGTTCACTCGTTCAGACATAGAGGCGTCAACAGACCGCAAAGAGCGAACGGTTCATTTAAATAGCCACCCCCTTTATCAGAACGACCGTCCGCAAATAGCGTCCGGCTCTAAATCAGACCCTCTGTACATAAACAATCATGTACATAGAACACATGTATATATGCATAGCATGCATACACAATTAACTATACATAGAATACATATATAGTATACATATACATTGTATACATAGACATGCAACCATACATAACATACAAACATGCATGCACGCACATACTGTACATATATAATACATACATATACATTGTATACACAGACATGCATACATACTGTACTTATACATAGCATACACATACATACATACACATAGCATACATATATACATACATAGTATACACATGCATACATATACATAGTATACACCTACATAGTATACATACATATATAGTGTATATTCTATATACATACCTAGTATATTTAATCTATTTTTTAGCAGGAATAAAATCTATACTGTACATGGAATAGGAGGCTGGCAGGGAGAGGGTTACAAGACAAGAGGGTCTGTTACATTCCAGAGATGAGGAGGATTCCAAGGATTGGGATGCAGAGAAAATGGACATGTGTAGTGGATTGGGGGGGGGGGGGGTTGGGGTGTTGCACTTATTAACTTTTTTTATTGTCCTATGTTACCTGAAGCCATTCTCATGGCAGGTGACTGGAGAGAGACATTTGCTGCAAGTGCAAGGAGACATGAAGCAATCCATGCTGCACACTACTATATAAAGCAGCCTCCAGCCAGCCTCACACTCTCTGTAATGTCAGAGTGCTGTGCAGGGAGGATGAAGCCACAGCCACAGGAGTCCGTGCAGAGAGAGGAGAGGCGGGCGTGTCTAGAAGAGACAAACCTACCTCATTGGTGGATGGTCCTGGGGGAGGGGCAGCAGCTTACACCAGACGGGACTCTGCAGGCAAGACTATAAACAAAGTAGTGAACAGCGCGGAATGCCGCTGCAGGTGATGTGAGACAGCCCAGTGCAGGGAAGGAGGGGTCAGCGATCAGCAGCCGGGTCAGTCACCTAAACAGCCTGCTATAAAATAAACCCTGCATGCGACCTGGTCTAGACCACGCCCACTCGCAAAAGAGTGCGTGGCTATTAAACATCGGGGCCCACCGGGGAAATCCCCGAATCCCCGGGGCCCCAGTCCAAGCCTGAGTAGGACTGTCCCTCAGTCCTGCTTGTGTCTCTCTGTCTTGTAGGTGTGTTTGTCTCACTGACTTGTATTTCTATCTTCTAGCAGCACAGATGGTGTAATGGTTACCTCCCACCACGGCCCTAACTATGTGGAGTTTGTATATTCTCCCTGTGCTTGTGTGGATTTCCTCTGGGTACTCCAGTTTCCTCCCACACTCCAAAAATATGCTTCTAAGTTACTTGGCTCCCAACAAAAATGATGCATTGTGTGTGATGTGGTAAGGAACATGGGCCCTCATTCAGAGCCACTCGCTAGCGGCAGTACGCTCGTTCCGAGCGATGTTCGCACATCTGCGCATGCGTACGGATCGTTATACGCATGCGCGAACCAGTCAGTGCGGCCGAAATTCATGTGCTCGCAATATAGCGAATGCCTGCTATTTTGAGTGACAGAATGAGGCGTATGTGGGTGGTAACAGGGGAAGGTGCTTGAAAATGGGGAGTGGAGATCCGAACGCAGGCGTGCTTAAAGGTCAAAACGGGCGTTTTATGGGTGTGCATAATTAATACAGCAGCGTCATTGACCACGTCACTGGGTTATTTTATAGCCAGAACTGCTCGCAAGATTGTGGTAGCAAAAACCAACCACAAGAATAGCGAGCAGTTCATACGCTGGTCGATGTACTCGATTAATCTAATAAATAGCGGACATGACATATGGTGCGAGCGGCCAGGGGGCGTTTTTAACAAACGAGCGTATGTTTTGCTCGCTCGTTCAGACTTAGAGGCGTGAACAGACTGCAATTTGCGAACGGATCATTTGAATAGCCACCCCTTGTTTTTGAACGAACAACCGCAAATAGCGAACGGCTCTGAATCAGGCCCATAGACTGTCAACTCTACTGGGGTAGGGACTGATGTGAATGGTTGAATATTCTCTGTAAAGCACTGTGGAACATGTGTGCGCTATGTAAACAAATGGCATTATCAGTGTGTCTGTTCCTCAGTCCTGCTTGTGTTTCTGTCTGTCCTGTCAGTGAGTCTGTGTAACAGTCCTGTCTTTTTGTCCTCCACAGGGGCGCCGGGAGAGGGGGGGGAGTGGGTACAAATTGCCCGGGCTTTCTGAGGGGCCCGGTAGGGGCCGGGGTCCGATGCCACCCGCCCACCCTTCCTCACAGCTGAAAATAGTTTTTTTTAAGGGGGTGTGGCCACACCTCCCACAATTAGGCCACTCCCCCTATTACCCGGGAACTGCCGCGGTTCTGGGCGGGCCTGGTCCTCCAGGCCTGTCAGTAGCCCCTGTACAAACTAGGTTGCTTTTAGGATTCAGAGTGGCAGTCCACAACCAAGCATGTGTATGTGTAATATTGGCTGTGGTTGTACATATGTAAGTTTACAGTACTTGTTCTAAGGGCTGTAACAGTAACACACCATTTTAGCTGCAGTCTAGTCACCAGCATCAACCACAAGGTGTATGCAGCAAGAACTATCGTCTCTATGGTAAATGTACTTCCTGCATATTTACTGCAGTCATGAATGTGTGGGTTGTAAGCTTACGAGCAAGGCCTTCCTACCCAGTTTTGTTCTATTTATGTTTCCAATTGTAAAGCGCTACGGAATATGCTGCGCTGCATAAGAAACTGTTAATAAATTATGTACTGTAGCTGACTTCACTGAAGTTAAAATGTTATTTTATAGTGTGATATTTTTTTATTACCCTTTGAAATATACTATTAATCTCACTTTGGGACTCAACCATTTTTATATGAAACAATTTAACTACAAAAAAGTGTCTTCTTTAAGATTATTGTAGAATATTTTTGTTACTTTGTTCCTAAATCGTGCATTCCGAAATCCAGTCTTGCATAGAAGCTTAAAGGTTATTTGTCAACCATAAAGGGGCCTATCCATATAGAAGATTTTTTTTGTGAAAGATCAAAGACTTTTCCTGCCAACAAAAAGGCTTTCATGGAAATAGTCTTTCACAAACATGATAGACTTTTGTGAACAATTTCTTTATAGACCAAGGACCAAGGATTATCTCTGAAGAGACAAGGGAGTGAACATTTTTAATGAGTGCAGTGAATAGTCATTAATGAAGTCGTTTGCAGTTCACTGTTGGTCGTTCACTGCATATCCACTGAACGACTTTATAAAGTCGTTCAGCAATATGCAGAAATTGCCCAGTGTTAGAACAATAAACGTCTTCAAAAGTCATCCGCGGGAGTGCGCGTCGCTGGACATTTGCCGCCTATCCATTACACGACTTTGTGCACAATGCGACAAAAACCTCCTGGTGTAATGGATAGGCCTCTTAAGTCAGTAGACAGATCTGTAAATTATTTGCATAATCAACATTTCTTGCTACTATCAAGTGAGGAATGTAATTTAAAATATGAGTGAACACAAATTGCCTTACATAAAGAACAGTGACAGGTATGTGTGTTCCCATGCTATTTGACATTGTATTTGCTATGCAGCTTTCCGCAAGCTAGTATTCTCTGTTAGCAGTCATTTCAGGCTGAGGACAGGCTGACTTAAATGTCCCTCAGTGAGATAATTGTCAGAGAGTCTGTGAGTGGGAAGATATCGCACTCCTCTTTGAAAATGTTATATCAATTATCTTCCGTTGATAAGCTCTATAACTTTTACATTTCTTAAAATGAATTAGGATTTTTATTTATGACAGTGGTATGTTGTTTATATGGTGCATCTTATTATACTTTTTGTAGAACCGGAATATCAGCGCAATAACTGTGTTACATGAGCTTTAAAATCCGCAGAGGCTTCATCATCTCGTTGATAAAGCTTTAAAGATTATTTAGCAATAATACCTTGTTTGACTGATATGTTGGTCCATTAAACAGGATTACATACAATTGTTTCCTCCATACGCTACACAGAACTGTTTCACTTGGTTTAAAAATACACCTGCCTCCGCCAACGGATGTACAGTAGATGAATCTGATTTTGATTTAACCCTTGGAAAATCGAGAAATCTTGTTCGATGTTACCGAATATGCAGACATATCTGTGAGAAGATGATTATAAAGGAGGTTGGACACAGAGCTAATATAAAGTGCAGACATCTCTAACTGCCGTCTCCATGCCAAATATATATATAAAGCAAGCAATATATTCCAAGCAAAGTATCCAAAGTGCTACTTGGCAAAAAGAGCTTTACAAAATATATCTTGTTTTGGTCCTTTTTTTTTTTTTTTTTAAACAAGTACATTATGCTAGACTGTTGAAAATACATTATCCAGCAACTGTATCAGCAGTAAAACATTTTTGTAAATTGAACCATTATTGCCGTCACATTAGAATTTGAACCGATTTTTTTGTTGTTGTTGTCAGCCGACAGTAATAGATGACATGCAGGTACATAATGATGAAAAGTGATTAAAGGACAAAATCCCATATAACTGAATATCCCCCTCACTCCCACAATCGCTGTCATACAGAATTATTTATTTGTTGTCAAAATGATTTTATCCGAGGTTATTCTAGCATCGAATAATATCCAGTCTTCTGCTTTTTCAAGCACAGAGTGAATTCATTTATTTTGAGCTGCAATTACACCCCAAATCTATTGTATGTTATATTCACTCATATATTTTCCATGGAACCTCGAGTATTAATTACATTGGATTTTGTTTCCACTAATTCCGAGTCTAATGAATGTTTAATGTTTCGTTTTTTTTCTAGGCCTGGCACTAGAGTATCTTAATTTCTACTTGTTCTTCATTAGATAACCTTGTTATTGGATGATCTTGTAAAAACAAGCGTGAGTTTACATTATGTACCCTGCAGGTATCTTACTGTATCTCCATCTCTATCTCGTCAACACAGGTGTCTACAGAACCAACCTACAACATACTGTATTCAGTCTGTGTAAAGGAAATAAATATATGTTATGAGACATTTGTTTAGAACTTAAAGGCTATTTATTATAAGACAATCTGGATTCTAGAAATCTATTTACCAGGGGTTTGAAATTTATACAGTTGCATACCTGCAACATTCTAACATGGAAAATCGGGAGAAGACAGGCCCCACCCTTGATTCAACCAAACACCGCCTCTGATCCATTGAAAATGGCCACTTTGGAACTAATCTCCATCCATATTTGGTTGTCCCACTCCTCTCAAAGTCCATGATTTGGGTCTGTCCACCAAAATAGGCACAGTTAGAAGTATATGATTTGACTGACAGCACGTTGTTGAATGTCAACACTTTGTCTGTATAAATACATAGGGCAAGATTGAATTAGCAATGAGGTTTGCACAACGATCATAAGCGCAATTACGGTATGCTGATTACTGCTTGCACCTCCGTAGGCTGCAAGCAGAATCTAGCCGGAGAGGTACATCCCGAAAAGCTGGCGGAACTCATTTCAAATTGAATCTATTCCAGTAGTCAGGGCCATTTCTAGGGGCAGGCGACCCGTGCAATCGCACGGGGCGCGCCGCCTCCTACCCCTGCTGCAGATACAGCCTGTTAATTGCCGGGCGCCCGCTGAGATTCAGTTACCAGCGGGCGCCCGGCAGAGCAGACGGAGACGGAGGCTCCAGCTTCCGGCTCCCCGAATGTGCACTATGGGAGGATGTCATGACATCTTTCCCATAGTGCAGAGAGAGGAGCAGCCGAGCGGAGCGGACGCCGGAGCGGGGGTGAAGGTAAGTATTACTGTTTTGTTTTTTTTGTTTTTGTGTAGGCAGCCTGGACAATACTTGGGGGGAGGCACTACCACTGGGGGCACCCGGGCATTACTACTGGGGACATTACTCTGGGGGCACTTCTGCTGGGGGAGACACCACTACTGGGGGCACCCAGGCACTACTACTGGGGACATTACAAGGGGGCACTTCTACTGGGGTCATTGATTAGGAGGCACCACTACTGGGTGCATTACTCAGGGGCCTGGGGCACTTCTACTGGGGGCACTACTACTTGGGGCTTTACTACTTGGGGCACTACTACAAAGGGAGCATTACTATTACTAATACAGGGGCATTAATACTGGGGAATGTATACAGGGGACATTACTATTGGGGGCAATACAACTGGGGACACTACTACTCGGGCACTACAACAGGGACCATTACTATTGGGGGCATTACTGATGGGGGCATGACTACAGGGGACATGACTACAGAGGGCTCTGCGTAAGTTACATTACCACTGTGGGCACTGCATAAGGGGCATAAATACACGGGACACTGCATATGGGGACAACTACAGGGGGCACTGCATAATGGGCACTTTTGCCTGAGAGCCAGTGGGGGGGAAGCCTAAGACCTGTTGGGATGGAATGGTAAGGGAGGGGGCTGGAATGAAGTGTGTATTATGTGAATCTTGTTTTTTCAATGTGTTTTATGTGGTTCTGGATTTAATAATGTATTTGAGGTGGATGTGGTTTTAAAACGTAGTTTATGTGCCTCTGGCTTTTCCAATATATTTTATGTGGAAGTGGTTTGTTGCAGTGTATTATATGTGGACCTGGCTTGTATTTTCAATGTGCTGGGCTCGCTCCCAACGCGACTAAAACCGGGTGTGATGCAAGGTCATACTTCTGCAAATGTCACACCAAAGGCATGCACACAGAAATGCTGCGTGGGCTTGTGACAGCTAGGCCACACCCCATTTTTTGAGCGCGCGCATGCTGTCTGTTTTTTGTTTAGCTACATATATTTTTCAGCGCTTTGCCTCTGACAGGTTAGACACCCCTGTACTCAGTAGTCACAGTAGCTGACATTCTGTGGTCTTTCTAGATCACGCTCCCTTACTGTGATACCACACCCCCTCACGATGACGCCACACCCACTCCACAATATTACTGCTTTGAGGGGGGGGGCGCATTTTGACTGCTCGCACTGGGAGCCTCAGACCCTAGAAACTGCCCTGCCAGTAGTGAGAAGAATGCAGCAGATATTCGGGATCTCTCCACAAATCTAAAGGGTACACACTGCAAAGATATATCTGCAGACTGAGTGATCTGCAGATATATCTGTAGATGATGGTCATTCATATACACTGAACAACCATCATCTTCCAGGCAGCCGCGGGTCCAGCTGCCCGGGGGGCGGGGCAGGGACAGGTACACCCCCCTTCCCGCGGTTGCCGCTGCATGTGTACGGGCAATCGGCTGATCGCCAGTACACACTTGCCGATGGACAGATATATCTGTACTTTGCTGTGCAGCACAGCCGATGCGATATATCTGTGAATGACATCATTCACAGACATATCACTAGTACACAGATATATTGGCTGATCAGGGCCACACACTATCACCCAAGCCCTAAAAATGGAGACACTCTTGAATTACACAGGTTTCGGGGCTGGCTTCAGTGGAAATTGGCAGTCTGCAACAAATCTGTGAGAAAGCTACAAAAGTATAATTTTAACCTCAGTCTTAACAACGTTGAGTACTCATGCAAGTTCATATTAAATCCAGAGCTATTGTGTTTGCATGCAAGGGTGTAACTAGAACTTTATGAGCCACATAGCAAAATCTTAAAAATGGGCCGTGCCCCATGAAGTAAAAAAAAACCCACATACATTTGCCCCCGCACAGAGCCCATTCATGTTATGCCACACAGAGCCCATTCAGGTTATGCCACACAGTAGTACCCTTTATACATTTTGCCACACAGTAATGCCCATTACACATTATATCACACAGTAATGCCCTTTACAGATTTCTGCCACAAAGCAGTAGTGCTCCATATAACACATTATTCCACACAGTAGTAGTGCCCCTTACACATTATGCCCCCCAGCAACTCACCTCCCCATGTTCTTCCAGCAGCCTCTCGCCTCCCCCTGTGTGTCATCTCAGCCAGCAGGTGTTGATATGGGGCTGGGCGCACCAGCTGGCAGCAGCAGACATGGACAGACAGCGGCGGTGCAAGTTAAAACTGGCGCCGGACGTGAGCCAATCAGAGCTTGCAGACCACCAGCCAATCAGGAGCTACTACTGCTGATTGGCTGCCAGTCGGCCAGCTCTGTTTGCATTGCACCTGCAACGGTGTCTCTCCATAGCTGCCTGCCAGTGCGCCAGCTGTAATCACTGGCTACTGTGTCTGCATCAGGGCACCTTCATGGGTTTGTTGGTGGCTGCCTCTCACTCTCTGTATGCCCCAGACGTGATCCTGCTCAGTCCCTGACTACCACCCCTCTCTAGACTGCTGCTAAGCAACAGGGCACATTGCTAGTTCTGATGGCTCTCACTTTGCTGTTTCAGCACCATGGGTAGCTTGATGTAAGATTAGATTTTTTTTAAACTAAAATATTCACTGCTCAGCTCCCTTTTGTCACAGATGAATGGTTCCTACACCTAAACCTTCCTCGACCAATGCTGTATACCTTCCTCGACCAATGCAAGTTAGGGTGAACTTTATTTTATATATATGGAGATAGAGATAATTGCCAAGGTCTGTTCCAAGTCACGCAGGTTAGCTGATTGTGTGGAAGTGTGTCACGGGTTAGTGGGGATGGAGAGTGACTCTGAATGCCGTTACCAATATACTAGTATATACATTGTTCTGCAGTTGGTATAAGAATAATCTACCTCTGCTTAGTTTTAATTTACCATATCTAATCAAAATGGATTTGTTCATTAATTCTTACAATTAATTATCCCAATATACTCTGTAATATTAAATAAAAATACTGTTCTAAATCCTGTTTCTTAACTACTGTACTAACAAAAATGAGACAATAAATGATTAGATGAGTTCAAACCTAAATAAACCCTGGAGCTATCAGTTGTCTTCGGAGATTGTGTAACTCACTCCTTGGAGGCCACCTGTGTATAATTAAACTGTTACAATTGATTTAAAAAGAAACATCTATCTGTGAGAGGTCCCACAATTGGTTGGGATATCGTTAGTATGCCGGCGGACGGGATGCCGGCCATCGAAATCCTGATGTCGGAAGCCCGACCCGGGACTAAAGATAGGCGTCGAAATCCTGACGTCAGTCTATAGCCCGATCCTGGAATGTCGACACCCGCCATACCGAACAAAGGTACACCGAGGCGACTTAGCTAACCACGGGTGGGGGGGGGAGTGTTAGGTTTAGGCACCATGGGGTGTTAGGCTTTGGGGGTGGGGTTAGGCACCACTGGGGGGGGCACGGGTGGGGGGGGAGTGTTAGGTTTAGGCACCATGGGGTGTTAGGCTTTGGGGGTAGGGTTAGGCACCACTGGGGGGTGGGGGGGTTAGGCACTAAGGCAGGACTGTTAGGTTTAGGCACCAAGGGGGAGGGTTAGGTTTAGGCACTAACAGGGAGGGTTAGAGGAGAAGGGGGGAAGGATACCGAGCAACAGGATGCCAATGTCTGCATTTTGACAGCAGGCATCCCAACTGTCGGGATATCATACCCAACCCAGTTGGTTAGTGCACTTGCAAAGAAAAGCCTCATCATGAAGATCAAAGATCAAAACAATCCAAGGACAAGTTATTGAAAAGCACAAATACATGTGTCAATTTTGGGTGTTATTACACTGCTTAGAGCACATCTAGTATAAAGATATGCATCACCACTGATGGGTGTGGTATATATCAACAGTAATCGGGTCAACATGAGAATGTCGACATGGTTGAACTGTCAACAGTGACTATGTCGACATTCAAGGATGTCCACCTAATAAACTGTCAACAAATAGTCCCTGATGGCCCAGTAGTCACTTATCTTCTTGTGGTGGCTCCAGCATCTTCCGGATCCCAGCGGCCATGTGACAGTCACTTCCAGTGCGGACCTGTAATACTCCAGCAGTCCAGTAATTATTTCTGCCCTTATCCCTAATCCTCCCCCACCCCGCAGCCTAACCATAGTCCTCCCGGTGGCGCTTAATCCTAACTGTAGGCATCTTCAGCATGTGGACAGTTCACATGGCGACAGTGCTGAAGTCGACACTGTGAACATATTGACATTCTGCGGCTTGCCTGTCAACAGTTTGAACCATGTTGACATTATGGTGCCGACATTATGAATGTCAACATGGTTACTGTCAACCTTATGACTGTATACCCGACTGAAGTGCAACATGGGGCCCATTAAAATATGGGATGAGCTGAAGTCTGCTAGCACTGAGCTTGTACCAAACTCATCTAATTTTGTGGGGAGAAAGTATCAGTGTACAGTATACCGTTACAAATATACCCTAGTCTTTTCAATAATCTTGATTTAACTTTGCAGAATGCGAAGAAATACAGTTGGCATAATGGTAATCTGACCACTGCTGGTTCGAGACTATGGGATAATAGCACCTTTAGAAATCTGCACTTTGTAAGAAGGTGGAAAATAAATATATATAGTTGATTAATGAAATCTTAAAATAAGTTTGCCATACTGTAAATAATATTATCATTTATTACAAAGTACATAAACAAACAGGTGACCAGTGACTTACAGTACAGTAGTACAGTACAATACAATACAGTACAATACAATGCAGGAAAAGGAAATGGATAATGTAAAGAGCTACATGAGCGACCATAAGACCCACATAAACAGCAGAGCTTAAGCAACCAAGGGTTAGGTGCCCTAGTGGGGAGTAAGAAGTAGATTAAAGCAAAGTATGGAAAAGCACAAGAGGGTAGAGGGCCCTGCTCGTAAGAGCTTACATTCTAAAAGGGAGGGGCAGACAAACAGGTGTGACATGGAAGGAACATGTAGCAGCAAGTTAGGGTGACAGCAGGAAGGCTTTAATCAAGTAGTGGGTCTTGAGAGTCCATTCGAATAATAAAGGTGGAGAGTCTGATGGGGAGAGGGAGAGAGTTCCAAAGGTGGGGAGCAGTGCGAGCAAATCTTGGAGGCGGGAGTGGAAGGAAGTAATCAGTTGGCTTGAAAGGCGGCGTGCATTAGTTGAACGAAGAGGGAGGAGTGAAGGGAGATGAGATCAGAGATGTAAATGGGAGAAGATTGGGTGAGGGCTTTGTAAACGAGTGTGAGAACCTTAAATTGGGTTCTGAAGTGAAGGGGAGCCAGTGGAGGCCTTGTAGGAGAGGGAAGGCAGATGTAGAGCATTTGGAGAGGAAGATGAGCCGAGCAGCAGCATTAAGGACAGACTGGAGAGGAGAGAGATGGGAGTTGGGGAGGCCAGATAGGAGGAAGTTACAGTAGTCCACTCTGCAGATGACCAGTGTGTATATGAGGGTTTTTGTAGCATCCTGGGTGAGATAGGGTCTGATCTTGGAAATATTTTTGAGATGAAAACGACAGGACTGCGAGAGGTAATGCATATGTGGTTTGAAGGAGAGGGATGAGTTCAGGATAACCCCAGATAGCACACTTTGGGACTAGATGAGATACTGTAGTTGTGCCACCAATTGATAATGAAATAGTGGGAAGTGAGGTTATGTGGGAGGGCGGGAAGACGATCAGCTCTGTCTTAGACATATTAAGTTTAAAGGTGCGTATCCACTAGTCGATTAAAATGACTGATTGAACGATTACGACATCATTATCGTTCAATCGCTCATAAATTATTCATAAATCGTGCATTAAAATGTCGAAAATGACTAGCGATGTGCACTTCTGCTGGTCGTTTTTGAAATCTATCATCGCCTGAACATGCAGGCCAACCTGCCGATAACGACAGGTTGGGCATTTCAGGGATGAGAGACGGTGCCTGCACTGAACAACATATCACTATCTTTTCTGTGAAACATAATTTTGACAGCATAAAGTTATGGGGAGGCGCCTCTGTATAATTTGTCAAAATAGAGGTAAAATGTACTGTCGAATCTTGGAGGAAAAGCTGCTGCAGTCTAGGACCTAGGACTTTGGAAAAGATTTATAGTTCAACATGACAATTCCCATGCAGCAAAAGGCACATGTGTGGCTTAAAAACTGCTTAAAACACTGCACATTACACCTCCTCCTTTATTGCTATAAAGCACAGCCCGTGACCCTCCGCGCTGGCCACCCGCCACTCAGTCAGGTAAGAGGGAAGGAGGAGGGGAGGGGAGAGGGAGGGAGGGAGGAAGGAAGGGAGAAAGAAACCCCCCAACATAAGATAGTTTCGATGCCCCTGTTTATATACAAAACAAAAACTTAGAGTGCGCAAATGTATCCAATGTCTTTTGTTACATCAATTAAACTACTGAACAAAAGCTCTTTTTGATGTTAAGAATTAAAAGTCAATTCAAATTGTCACCAAGTGGAGGTTCTTTTAACAGATAATCCAATTCACAGTCTATTCATTTGTTTTGAATCCCATATTGTTGATGGTAGCAGTGGCGTAAACTCATCCCAGATGCCCAGAGGCAAGTTATAATTTGGTGTGTCCCCCCCGGTCACAGCTGCTGACACTGTAATGTAGCAATCCACATGCAGACAGGCAATAGATAGACGAAAGTGGCAGCTGATGGTCTGACATGGAGCTCTCCACTAGTGTATGGTGGCTTCCCAGGTGCCGGGAAGGGGTGCCATGTAATGGGCGGCCGTGACGGTACACTCCGGGTACATAGTTACAGCCCTAAGTGGGGTGAATATGTTGTGGACAATGGAGGAGGTGCCCCTACAGAGCTGGAGCCCGGCGGCAGGCGCCTCCATTGTCTCCCATAGTTCTGCCCCTAGATGGTAGGCTCCATATGTTCTGAAACAATTTGTCTAAAAAAGACCCGCTCACCAGAGAACACCCAAAAACATGGCACAAAGGCCAACCATTAGAATCGTTTGAACAATAAAATAGTTTTATTATTATAACATTTCTCTGTCAATCTGACATATAAAATGTATACACAAACATGCTTACATAATCAATTTTTTGACATGCATAATCCTGATTAGAATCCAATGTACAGATAAGTCCTCTCTGTTTGATGAATTCATTCCACAACCCAACGCGTTTCGTCCGTTAGGACTTCATCAGGGGTATACTTTAAAGAGAAGAAGGGTGAACTCTAAACATCGGCATAATAAGACCCTTATTATAAGGAATATACCCATAATGTCATGTTTCATATACATACCAATTTTGAAGAAAAGATTCAAAAATAGAGACCTGGTAAATTGATGTATGTAGATCAATAAAACTCTGGCAAATTGGGGTCACTATGGACAACCTAAACATTAAACAAACCCATGTAGTACAAACCAAAACTAATAATATTTGTATCATAAATTCATCTAATTAAATAATTTTAAAAATTATATCTGGTTAATATTTTTTAAAACAGATATCTCTACAGTGTATTATATATCCATCACAAATTTCAATACCTAATGTAACATCATATTTTTACAGGAACAAAATTTCTTATATACAAAATACAAATTTCTTATATACAAAATAAATACAATAAGAACCAAATTCATTATCTACTATATATATATATATAAATTCATTTGGAAGATAAATAGTCCAATGCCTAATACAAAAAAATACAAAAGAATTTATAACCCAGACTGAGCTAAAGGATTGCAACAAGTTTACTATTTGCTAGATATACCTCCCAAAATGTGCTGTGCTCTGTCAGAATCAAGCTGTAATGAGCTATGCTGTTAAAATCTGCCCTTATATACCCAAGTGGGGAGGGTGTCATTTCCTGTCTATTGGTGCTTTTAAAAGGATTGTATATCCCATAAAACCATGTTCACATAACTCTAACTCACCTTAAGTTAGCCAACTAATTATTAGCTTCCTCATTCATTAAACTACACACTTTTATACATTATTTAGAGCTGTAAATTACATTTAATTAAGGCACCTGCCTAATTACAAGCTAGTATGGAGGTCTGACAATTTCCGGGTGGGTTGCTAAGCAACGCATGTGTTTGCGTTCCAGCAGACATATTTATAATCCAAGGCAGATTCCTCTGCAACAAAACTACATTCCAACGACCACTGAATCTCCATTTATTATCCACCTTACCACATAAAGTATGTGTCTGACGTACATCTATGTAGGTTATACAGCTAACATACCTCCCGATCATCTGGAGTGCAGCTCACCTTACATCCCTGTGTGTACCTGTTGCCCGGCAACCTTTGGATCAATATACGAACAGCCCTGGGGAACATGAACCTCTTTTCCGGGTGGTCGCATAGCAACGCTAAATATTTGTATTCCAGCAGCAATAACCCGATGATCGCTTAGCAACCTTAGTTGCTAACGTACCAGTGGCCATAACTTGACCGCCAGATATTCTAAACATAACAGACCTCAAATATATAACAAAAAAAAAGTTCTTACTTTTGAAAAATAATAATAGGAAACCAATAAACTCACCTTAAATTAGCTAACTAATTATTAGCTTCCTCTCAGATTACTTTAATACATTATTTAGAGCTGTAAATTACGTTTAATTAAGACACGTGTGGAAGTCTGACGATTTCCGGGTGGGTTGCTAGGCAACACATGTGTTTGCGTTCCAGCAGACATATTTATAATACCAGGCAGAGTCTTCTGCAACAAAACTACATTCCAACGCCGACTGAATCGCCATTTTTTATGCAGTCAGACACCTGGCAACATAAAGTATGTGTCTGACATACATCTGTGTAGGTTATACAGCTAACATACCTCCCAATCATCTGGAGTGCAGCTCACCTTACATCCCTGTATGTACCTGTTGCCAGGCAACCTTTAGATCAATATAAGAACGGCCCTGGGGAACATAAACCTCTTTTCCGGGTGGTCGCATAGCAACGCTGGATATTTGCGTTTCAGCAGTCATAACCGGATAATCGCTTAGCAACCTTAGTTGCTAGCGTTCCAGCGGCCATAACTTGACCGCCGAAAGTTTGAACATAACAGACCTCAAATATTAAGAACTCAATTCATTTGTATTCAAGTGACTACTTTTAACATATGACGTAACAAATAATTAATAGAATGGATACATTCCTTCCCATATTATAAATATAGTGGGAGAGTGAATATTGTGAGCTTTAAATGTGTTTCATGAAAACCTAATTACTTAGGTGTGATACCAAGTGAAATAAATATACAATTGAAAGTGGGACTAAATTATCCCTTACATAATTATATATACAGAAATCCTTCAGTTCAATCATGGGTTTCACAAAACAAATAAATAACTTAATGTACTAAATGACCTATTCTTTTAAAGGAAAGACACTATATCTATATTTTCATTAAGGCCATTTGGGGCCAGAGAATTGAAAGTGTAAATCCAATATGATTCCCTCTTAGAGAGCTGAAGTTCCCTACTACCACCTCTAGGGGCACTCTTTGCATGTTCAAGAATAGTAAAAGAAAAACCTTTAATACTGGAACCATGGAATTCAATATAATGTCGCGGTAAACTATGTGTTTTCAAGTTGTTTTTTATTTTCCGCATATGCTCCTGAATACAGATTTGAACACATCTTTTAGTCTTTCCAACATATTCTAAATTGCAACTACACCTGATTTTATACACCACAAATTCTGTGTTACAATTAACAAAATCTTTTAAAGAGTAAATATTATTATCATCAAATTTCCAGCTGAAACTTTTCTTTTCCATATGCTTACTTTTTTTTTTTTTGTTATATATTTGAGGTCTGTTATGTTTAGAATTTCAATGGTCAAGTTATGGCCACTGGTACGCTAGCAACTAAGGTTGCTAAGCGATCATCCGGTTATGGCTGCTGGAATACAAATATTTAGCATTGCTATGCGACCACCCGGAAAAGAGGTTCATGTTCCCCGGGGCTATTCATTTATTGATCCAAAGGTTGCCGGGCTACAGGTACACACAGGGATGTAAGGTGAGCTGCACTCCAGATGATCGGGAAGTATGTTAGCTGTATAACCTACATAGATGTACGTCAGACACATACTTTATGTGGTAAGGTGTCTGACTGCATAATAAATGGAGATTCAGTGGTCGTTGGAACGTAGCTTTGTTGCAGAGGAATCTGACTGGTATTATAAATATGTCTGCTGGAATGCAAACACATGCGTTGCTTAGCAACCCACCCGGAAATTGTCAGACCTCCATACTAGCTTGTAATTAGGCAGGTGCCTTAATTACATGTAATTTACAGCTCTAAATAATGTATAAAAGTATGTAGTTTAATATGAGGAAGCTAATAATTAATTGGCTAACTTAAGGTAGGTTAGAGTTATGTGAACATGGTTTTATGGGATATACAATCCTTTTAAAAGCACTAATAGACAGGAAATGACACCCTCCCCACTTGGGAATATAAGGGCAGATTTTAACAGCATAGCTCATTACAGCTTGATTCTGACAGAGCACAGCACATTTTGGGAGGTGTATCTAGCAAATATAAGTATGTTGCAATCCTTTAGCTCAGTCTGGGTTATAAATTCTTTTGTATTTTTTGTATTAGGCATTGGACTATTTAGCTTCCAAATGAATTTCTATATATATAGTAAATAATGAATTTGGTTCTTATTGTATTTATTTTGTATATAAGAATTTTGTATTTTGTATATAAGAAATTTTGTTCCTGTAAAATTATGGTGTTACATTAGATATTGAAATTTGTGATGGATATATAATACACAGTAGGGATATCTGTTTTAAAAAATATTAACCAGATATTTTTAAAATTATTTAATTAGATGAATTTATGATACAAATATTATTCATTTTGGTTTGTACTACATGGGTTTTTTAATGTTTAGGTTTTCCATAGTGACCCCAATTTGCCAGAGTTTTACTGATCTACATACATCAATTTACCAGGTCTCTATTTTTGAATCTTTTCTTCAAAATTGGTATGTATATGAAACATGACATTATGGGTATATTCCTTATAATAAGACCCCATGCCGATGTTTAGAGTTCACCCTTCTTCTATTTAAAGTATACCCCTGATGAAGTCCTAACGGATAAACGCATTGGGTTGTGGAGTGAATCCATCAAACAGAGAGGAATTATATGTACATTGGATTCTAATCAGGATTATGCATGTCAAAAATTGATTATGTAAGCATTTTTGTGTATACATTTTATATGTCAGATTGACAGAGAAATTTTATAATAAAAAAATATTTTATTGTTCAAACAATTCTAATGGTTGGCCTTTGTGCCATGTTTTTGGGTGTTCTCTGGTGAGTGGGTCTTTTTTAGACAAATTGTTTCAGAACATATGGAATCTACCATCAACAATATTGGATTCAAAACAGATGAATAGACTGTGAATTGGATTATCTGTTAAAAGAACCTCCACTTTGGTGACAATTTGAATTGACTTTTAATTCTTAACATCAAAAATAACTTTTGTTCAGTATTTTAATTGATGTAACGAAAGACATTGGATACATTTGCACCCTCTAAGTTTTTGTTTTGTATGTCTTGATCGTAGTGTTCCCACTAACGGGTTCACCTTGAGGTGCAGCAATTTATATTCTAGCACATAATAAGGACATTCTTTTTTCTTTGTGCCCCTGTTTATATGTAAAAAAAAAGTTATTTTATTTGACTTTACAGTCTGTTTTGTAATGATTTGTAACAAACAGTGGCAAGTATTCACAAATACTAAAATGCCAATTGCATGATGAAAGAAAAGAAAATATTAAACTAATAGCAAAATGGGTGAGGTACTTGATATAGTCACTTTAGTGAAAAATGTTCAGAATAATTTGTGGAACTCTTAATAAACTACGTTATCTCACAATATTACTGCAGGAATGATAAAATTCAGATATTAGCAAAAAATTGTGATAAAAATAGTGGAAGTTCCACACAAATATATTAAGCTCTGTATTTCAATAAAGAAATTACCTAAAATATTCTGGTTTCATAGTTTGATGTCAGTGTAGTTTGTAAATATAGAAGCCCAATATGGCCCATATTCTTCTATCACCTTGTTACAAATTGGTGCTCTATTTTCAGACGTTTTCGATAACTTTATCTATTTGTTTCTTGCCATGTGTGGTTAAATGTGCTGACCTTATCTAACCATGACTTTACATTATTTCTAGTATTAATTGGCAGAATGTCCTTCATACAATGACACTGACACTTCAGATCTCCATTTAATAAAGTGTCTAACTGCTTCTACAAACACATTTGCAAGCCAAGGTATTATCCAATTATAATCTCAGTGTGTAATATGGTAATTTGCTTAGTAGAAGTGGATAAGTTCAATTATAAAGGGCCAATTACTGTTCTTGTCCCCAGTGGTAAAAATGTATTTAAAGTCAACATATCATTGAAAAACATAATAATAAAGTCACCTTAAATTTTAGTATTATTTTAAAAGTCAAATTATTTGGTTTTGTTCTCAAAGTCACAACACTTGTTCGGTTTTACAATTGTTTTAAAATATTGTAAAAAAGAAATTAACTTGTTTAAAAGGTTTATAAATGAAGTTTACATTTGTGATGTTTAAATACTAAAATTTCTTCAAACCATGAATAGTCTGTACAAATATTTGTAGCAAGTTTGTGTTCTTTTATATCTTGTTCATGCTAATACCTGAGGTAGTGATGGTCATTGGTGGGTTAACCATCGATGGTCGATGGATTTTAACCATTGTGAGGAAAACCTATATGGTTGAACTTTTTTTGGACCTCAATTGCGCATGCACAGATTGAGGTCTTGCATGCGCAGATCGGACCTCCACAGCTAATGTTCATCATTGGTGAACATCCATAGATGGTAAACCTATTGGTGGCAGACCATTGATGTTTACTAACCATCGATGGACATAGCCATCCCTAACCCGAGCCACTATTAAGATATTCATGGCGCTCAAAAGATACATTCCAACGAGGCATGCTTCATTCATAACCTCCCCTACCAAACACATAGAATAACAGTGCACTGATAATACTAGTTCTGAAGAGCTACTGACAGTTATGTATAGAATATTAAACAACTGCAATAAGTCCATTAAAGAAATTGACCCAAGGCATTGTTAGGGGCTCAGGGCTTGGGTCTAGAGTGTTAGTATCATATTTTCCCATATTATAGCTGATTGGGAGATTTCACAGATTCAGTTTCAAAGCTACTCTGCCCTTAAAAGATGTGTGCAAGGAGTAAGGACCTTCTGCAAAGAGTGTTTAATGAGGCATTGGGTTTGCGATGAGTGGCAACTGAATTTATAATATTCATAGTCATTCTCTATACTTAGGACTAGTCAGGTTCCCATTAAAATATGTTGTACATTATTATGGAAATGGTATTTCAATTATATACTGTATATTATGGTCCAAACCCTATAAACATATAAAATATATAAACAAAATGACTTATGCAGAACATGTTCTTAAAGTGTATCTTAGTACGGATGCTCTTAGCAAGGATCTTCCTGCTCAGAAGAGCTTATTTTTTAAGGAGATCAGGGCATTAACAGGAAACACCAGGGAAATGGTCTGGAAAGTTAGTAAGAGGCTCAAGACATGTTGTTACTTGTAGTGTTGCACTATATACTAAATCTGAGCAATGTTCTAGAGTCACATGAAGACACGTATCCTCCCTCCGCTGTCATGGCTGCTGTATATTTCCACATGATCATCAGCAGTGATTAGGTAATATCTCCAAAGTGATGTCTCTACTTGGCTTCCCATGACAGAAGAGTTAATTCGTCTCCCAAAATAGCAACTTAAGTCACATGTGTTCTAGTCTGAGCTGTAAATTAAACATCAACAGCTTTCCATTGCCAGCAAGTGAGGGATGAATGTCTAGGTATATTGCATGCTCATTACATATCCATACAGTATGTAATTGTTCTGTCACCAACTTCAATGCCTCTTACTGTTAACCTAATTTGAATAGGTGTTAATTTGAATTTTCATGTCAAAAAAAGCTTAGCAATAAAATACTTACGCGCCCACTCTGATTGTTTTTAATACTTATTATTGCTGTGTTCCCGGGAATAGTTTTACTAGCCTTCTTTAATGAAGTCATTACCTTTATAGTAGATATATAGTAGGGACAGCTATTTGACCTCAGGCCATACATTGGACACTTTCTAAGGGCTCCACTGTGCAAATGCTTTATAGGTCACTTTAGTGCAGAGTGTGTAATAGATAAACCACTCCTGGATGTGCAGTCACTCTCTGTTATACGCACGCATAGGTGCACGTTGTGAAGTACGAGGCCAAAGGCCGATTGCATTTAACAGCCCAAGGTGTGCGTATATCAGAGCATGACCGCACACCCAAGAGTGGTATATCTATCTTATAAAATGGTCCTTGTTGTGACAAAATAGTTCTATGTGGAGATGGAGGATGAAACATACAGAACAGGAGGAGAAAATTGTTCAGAACTGGACGTTTCATTTGATATATACAGTATTTAATGACTAAACATTTAACTGGATAACAGTGTAAGTGAATAAGACGGTTGAACATTCAGAATAGGCTGCTTAAACAGTTGAACATTAATAACTACTGTCACTTTAAGAGTGGCTTATTTTGGAAAGAACACGTGTTGTACAGTGAATTGTACTGGCAGAAAGTGCTTGATGCTTCTTCAGGCTCAGGACTGGCATGTCTGCTCACTGTTTGCTCTGCTGGATTCTGAAGTGGCTGTTCAGGTAAGTGTTCACCTCTTTGGTTAGGACTGATGTCAATTCCTATGACTTATGTAGTGATTTTGAAATTTCTTGAAAATGTTCTGTCAGAAATGTTTATGCCTATCAGTGAGGCAGCAATGTGTTGCTTTTCTTTGAGCAGAGGTTATGTGAGAGATGTTATTGTTTACACTTGTGAAGTTATACAGCTGTGGCTTTGTGATGAGGTTTTGACAACAGTGGGAAATCGATCAGGCTTGAGGTGTGCGGTCGATGGGAAATAATGCAAGGTCATGTGATCTAATCTATCCAATCAGATTGGTGGAATCTGTCTCAATATACCATACATATTCCATGCTTTGATATATGTGTTTTATTTAAATAGCTTAAGTTTGCTTGTATATTATTTTTCTAATATTTGTGTTTTACTACAGGGGAACCATTAACATACTGTGTCTGTTTTTTTTCCTATAACATACAAGCGACAAGGCTTATAATTATCCTTTGTTAGTAAGCATTGAAAAAAGCCCCGCCGCCTGAAGACCCCACTCTAGACCCAAGCCCTGAGTCACGGGTTAATTGAGAGGGGGCTTGGCAATAAGATGTAATTTTTTTAGAAACAGGTCACATTGGCCCCGCCCCTTTACTGTTTACCCGCAATTCACTGAATTATCCTCCCTATAGTGCCCACTTCACTAGGAAGTAGGTAAGATGCGGGAGGGCTGCCTACTCTTCCGGTGTGCGGGGGAATGCCCGCAAATTCGGGAGACTCCCACAAGCAGGTATGTATTTTAACCCTTTATTTTACAAGCACTGAAAATTCCAAGAATATATTCTTTTATTATTATTTTTTTTATTATGTTTTTACCTAATCGTGAATTTTTGGATCTTCTGAAACAGCCGACTGCCATGAAAGCACGCATTTAGATGTAGCTGGAAGGTCTCGCTGTGTAACAGAAAGGAAATAAATGTTAAATGTTAACACTACTATATTTATACATGTAACACAAAATTCATATTGCTTGAGAGTTAAAGGGTTAAGGTGGAGATGTAGAGTCAGGATTTGTAGGCTAGCGTAACACTTCTATTATATAATATTTCATTGGAAGCCAATGGAAGGTTTGATAGAGCGGAACAGCAGATGAAGACGGCTGTGTCATGTGAGCAGCAGTATTAATGAAGGATTGCAGCGGGAATAGTCTTTTCATTGGCAGGGCAGTCAGAACAAGGTTGTAAGAGTCATAGTTGCCTTGTATAACCATCAGCGAGGTTCCATTACAGTTTTCCCTAGTGGGAACTGAGCATTACACTCATATAAACTTCTACAAGCCCATTGCAGTTCTTCTGACAGTTCCAATTGTACAAAAAAGGTCTATTTTTGCAGCACTGTACAGCAAGCCGAGCTCCTTGTACCATTCTACCAGTTGCAGGTGATACTTGCTGTCCTATTCCTGTGTGTTTTTATGCTGCTGTAGTGTGAAGTTTCTATTACTGATCTCTCACAGAAGAGGTGTAACTGGCCCCAAAAGCAAATTTGTATAAACGTGGGGCTTTAGCAGCTTTGGCCTCATCCAGTTACACCATGGGCTACTATGGGAGCTACGTCTTCGTATCAAAGTAAATGACTGCAGTTGTTGATGAGATAATTTCACACTTGCCAACCCTCCTGCAATGGCTTGGGGACTCCCGAAAATTGTGTGGATCTTCCGTCCCCTCTCCCATTCTGGGCGCCTCCCCCGCACTCTCCCGCTTACTGTACGAAAGTGGGTGGTCTGAAAGGGGACAATTATGCGATTCGCGATTCATCGTAGCCCCGCCCCCTGCTTTGCAATACCAGTAATCTCGGCATTGTATAGCGGGAGCAGGGACGCAATGATGCACCTCCCTGCCCACCTATGATCAACATATCCCATGAACACCCAGCAGGTCCAGCTCCAGGTCTTTTCTAGCGGAATCGGTATGAATTACCGCCAGACGCAAGTCCAGTGGTTCAAATCCCGACAGCGGCTGCCCGACATGGGTGAAAATCCTCATCGTCCCCAGGTAAGTATTTACTAACCTAACCTCCCCCCTAACCCTCCTTAGGGGTGCCTAACACTAACCTTCCCCCCCAGTGCCTAACCCTAATCCCCCCTCTAAGTGCCTAACCCCCCTGGGGGTGCCTAACCCTCCCTCCCCCTAGCCTAACCCTAACCTCCCGGGGGGGTGCCTAACCTGAAGTCGCCACCCCCGGGAGCCCTAAACCTAACTCTCCCCCCCGCGGCTGTCCACAGCGGCGCCCGGCATCACTTCGATCGGGATGCCGGGCGCCGGTCTCCCGGCGTCAGTACAATGACAGGCATCTACATTTAGATGCCTGTCATTTAACCCTCGCCGGGATAAAGCAGTTGGGAAGCCGGCCATCGGGATTACGTCCGCCGGCTTCCTGACTGCATACCCTTCTAGCACCTTGTGTGAGAAATTTTGGAGCACCTCACCCCCCAATTCAACTATATCCATAATGAATACTTTAATTGATATTTTGAATATTAATATTAAAAAACACACACATTGTCCTCCATAGAAAACACACACACACCTCCACAAAAGCCCCCCAACATAAATAGGCCTCCATACGCCTAATTCAGCAAGGAACACAGTTGCTAATACGCACGCAATTAGCCGATTGTTTTGCAGTGCGTACGCATCGCAGTGCGCGAACCGGCCGTTGCGATGTGGACTGCGATCCCAGCGGCTATGCAGACCCATCGCAGAGTGATTGACAGGACGTGCCCTTTGTGGGTGGTGAAGGGGGGGTGGTCAGCCGAACCCAGGCGTGAAAGCGCAGGGGCGTGCATAAATTATCCATTGCGATCCCATACGCAGTGTGAGGTCTCATAGCGTACGTGGTTGTTAGCAATTCCTGAGTAAGGTCAGGGCTTGTGCAAGTGTCCGTAATGCTGCGATAATGCTGCGATGGTACTCAATTGTACGGATGGTTTCACTATTCTGCTAAACATTACGGATGTCTGTAAGGTAAAGTGGGCGTCCTTATGTTGTGCTGAGTTTGCATTGCGAACGCAGTGGATTAGCTTGCTATCGCAGTTGAACTGCGTACTTACCCAATATTGCGATCCCATAGTCCTCCACACAAAAAAACACACACATAGGTCACCACAGGAAAAATAACAAAATAAAACACTTTGGTCTCCACAGAAACAAAATAAAACCCACATTAATTGCCAACCCCCACCCTCATAGAAAACTGTACTGACCTGACAGTTTTCTGAAGATTAGAGAGCTCCCAGTTCCTCCCTGCCCTCAGTCGTCGGAGGACACCCAGCAGTGGCTGCAGCCTGCCCAGCTGCCTCAGTGACTGTCACTGGCTACAGAGCTGAAAGCATTGTGCAGGCGGGCCGGTGGCCGGCTGCGTAACCTATGAAGTACGCCGCCGCCGTAGGTCATGGCCCGTCTGTACGAGCCCAGCGCTCAAAGTTAGAACTAGCAGTACGGCTGGTGCTACCTGCCAGTCTTGATAAGTGGCTATGGGGTGGCTTGTGCTGCCGCTGCCCTGGAACGGCCCTTGAGCTGGCCCTGACACCCAGCATATTTCCCATACATTTCTGATACTGTGTGTCTCAATTGCAACTTCACCTCTGTGCAGACACACTGTGTCAAGTATGCGCTGTGCGACTTCTTAGCAACTTTGACGAATGCAGTTGAAAAAACATTGACAATTTGCGCAAATATCGGCATTGTGTTCAAATCAGAGCAATAGAATATGATACGTCTCAATTATTTAAAAAAACAATGGACTAAGGGCCTGATTCAGACCCACTCGCGAGCGGCTGTCCGCTCGCAAGTGGGTTGATGTTATGGACTGAGCATGCGCACGACGAAAGTCCTTCGCTCGTTGTGTCCGATCAAAGGGGGCGTGCTGTCAATGTTGATTGACAGCACGCCCCCTTTGGTGGGCGTGCCAGGGGCGTGCCTCCCTGACGGGGGCGTTCCCACGGGAACGCCTCCCGTCAAAAGCCGGCCCACTGACATCACTAGTGATGTCAGTGGGAGTGATTTTGGCTCTGATAGAGCCAAAATCACTCCGGAGCTTGCGGTTGAAAACCTCAACCGCAGGCTCCGGCTCGCAAATTCGATGGTCGCGATGGTCTCGACCATCGCGACCATCACAATGCACGCTCGTATAGCCTGTGGGTGGTGACCCACAGCTATACGAGCGTCCAGGAGGACGCTCCATGAAAATGGAGCCCGGCCCTCATTCAGAGCGTGCGCTCTGCTCAGAGCGTACGGCTCTGAATGAGGGCCTAAGACTTAGGCCCTCATTCAGAGCTGCTCGTTAGCAGCAGTACGCTCGTTCCGAGCGATGTTTGCACATCTGCGCATGCGTACGGTTTTTAGTACGCATGCGCGGACCAGTCAGTGCGGCCGAAAATCGTTTGTACGCTATATAGCGAGTGCCTGCTATTTTGAGTGACAGAATGAGGCGTATGTGGGTGGTAACAGGGGAAGGTGCTTGAAAATGGGGAGTGGAGATCCGAACGCAGGCATGCTTAAAGGTCAAAACGGGCGTTTTATGGGTGTGTATATTTAAAACAGCAGCGTCATTGTCCACGTCACTGGGTTATTTTATAGCCAGAACTGCTCGCAAATTTGTGGTAGCAAACACCAACCACAAGAATAGCGAGCAGTTCATACGCTGGTCGATGTACTCGATTAATCTAATAAATAGCGGACATGACGTATGGTGTGAGCGGCCAGGGGGCGTTTTTAACAAATAAACGAGCGTATGTTTTGCTCGCTCATTCAGACTTAGAGGTGTGAACAGACTGCAATGTGCGTACGGATCATTTGAATAGCCACCCCTTGTTTTTAAACGAACGACCGCAAATAGCGAACGGCTCTGAATGAGGGCCTTAGTATTTAGCACTCTGTCCTGAGATAGAGCCAAATAAAACTGATATAAAAATGTATATATTCAGGAAAATAACTTTCTTGTAACTGTGAAACAAATACAAGAAATAAGACTGTAGCTATAAAAATGGTTCACACACATTTGTTAACATTTGTCTATCTGTTTACTTGTGGAGGGATGTTCCTCCATCTACCTTTTATGTGTTTGTAGTGAATGCAAAAATATGGAATATGCTGCACCTAAAAGACGCAGTTGACAGTAGACACTAAAATCCCACAGAAACATAAAAACATGATCACATACAGTCACTGTCATTTACATACTGTATACTCAGGTAGCACCTGTTTCTTCAGAGCACCTGCTGTTTGCAGTTGGTAAATCTAGAGTAAACCGCACAATAGATGAGATGGTAGTTACGTAACATATTGTAATTGGGAATACAGGGCCTGATTTTAGAGTAGTACGCAAACAGCCGCAGCATGATTGACTTGCTGAGGCCGTTTGGGGGCAGGGAAGGGGTGGCATTGGCCAGTGTCTGCGCCTTCCAAAGCAAATTCACTGGCCTCAGCAGCATAAAATACACGGCCATCCTGATTAACCTGGATGTTAGAAATTGGTTTAGATGCAATTTAAAATGCTTATGATGTTTAAGGATTTTCTGGATTAGGGTTTTCTCTATGTTTGCGTAAAATATACTGTGGGGTAAATTTACTAAGCGGCAGCTTGCAGATACCACTGCTCCTTGGTGTGTTTAAGCAGGAAATTTAAATCAACAATTTATTTAAAGCAAAACAGACCGTGTTATGCTTTGAATAGTATTGCTGTGTTAAATTTGCATTTTAAAGGCGCCGAGAAGCAGCGACACATTTAAAAATGAATCTTGTTTTGTCCCCACAGTGCACCTGAAATTCCCCTCCACATTTAATTATTTTTCTGTCTCATGCGGGTAAAGCTCTAGGTTTAACACCCGGAGCTACTCAATCAGTCAACATCTCCAGGCGGCAAATCCACGGGTAGTGCGTGTAACCGTTACCCCATAGATTCCGTGTTAAGTGATGTTATCTATGGGTTACCCTGGGGAGACTGCCTGAATAGTAGCAATCTCCCTGACTCCCTGAAGAGTCTAGCAATCTCCCTGATTGTACCTTACCCCCACTATGAAGCTATTATATAAAAAAAACAAAGATCTATACACTCAAATGGGATCATTAGTATAATTTCCCTGCATTTGTTATAAGGCACAATGATCCCTATGGTTACATGTATTTTCTGAGAAGTATCATTGTGTTTTTATCAACAAATAGATCTTACTAACTGCTTTGGGGCTCATTTACATTTGGATGTAAGTCAGGTTTATGGCACGCCTCTCAGATGTAGTAGTACACGTCCACATTACCGCCGTGCTCCTAGGTGGTGCTTTCACAATCTCCCTGTAATGCTTTTTAATAATAGGCAAGTATGAGCTTAGTTAAATAGCGCAGGGCTGACAATTACCCCACGGCTAGTTTAAACTGCCCCAAAGAATCATTTGATGATTCTTTCACAGACAGGCAAATTAAGTAGAGAGCTGTGTGGGCATCAGAACGGTCATTGTACTGTTGGCATCGCTATATATCTGTGCTTTGTGTTTATGTGGAACAGCACTTAGCTGTATTCATAAAATCAATGACACAAGCAGAGTAATCTCTGTTCACTGTAAATACTAAACCACGAGGTGCATTTTCTGTCAAATAGAATACTCGGCTTATGCACGATTTCCTTTAGCTCTGTTGCTGACATGTCTGCGACAGTGCCTCATTATTGTACTTTCAGACTAAGTAGGCCAGCATATAAAAGCAAAGTTTGCTTTAAGTACCGCAGTGGAGCTATTCCAGCCTGCAGCTGCCTTAGTTTTAAGAATAAATATAGTGCCTTGCAGAGCAGAAATGTCTTGGGAGAGCTATAATTAGGCAGATCTACAAGGTACTCTACTCAGCGATACTAATGTTATTCTTACAGAAAGGATTGTATTAAGCAGTGGTGTGACATCACACATGAGGGAGAACTTATTTGGCTCCTTTGTGCTGTTTAGTCATAAATGAACACAGCGATTAATGTATTCTTCAAAGCAAAACAATAACATTAGCAATTGCAAAGCTTATAAACGACTCCCCTCATCCCCCTTTTCTTTGTCTGCGCGTCAATACGAAATCTTATTTCATTATTTATGGTCAGCTTCTGGTGCTTTATAAATATGTTATTGATATTAATAATAGATTCTAATTTAAAAAAATCAGTTTGTATTTTATCATTTAGAATCTGCTATTTACATGCACAATCTCCTAGTTGTCAGAGAAAATAATAGGTTGTGTGATGCCATCGACCATTCCTCACTCAGTTGTTTTGAATAACAATCTTTAACCTACTCATTGAACTAGTCAATAATGTTTAGAATTATGCTAGTGCACACCTCCCAACTGTCGTGATTTAGGTGGGATATTCCCAATTCGGAGGGACTGTACCACTCTCCTGATGGCAGGAATGATGCAGGTATGTGCTGCTCCCTGCTGCTTTGCATGCGCAGTGAAGATATTATGTCGTCATTGATTTAAATCTCTAAAGGATGTTTCTAGCACTTTGTGGAATCTATGCCACTAAGAATTCAGGCTGTTTTGGGGGCAAAGGACCTGATTTAGAGCCGCTCGCTAGATGCGTACGCTCGCACCCAGTGTATGCAAATCCGCCCAACCCACAGCAAGGCAGGCGATCGCACAGCATGGCATTAGCACGC
This sequence comes from Taudactylus pleione, assembly GCA_031769625.1. Classification (NCBI taxonomy): domain Eukaryota; kingdom Metazoa; phylum Chordata; class Amphibia; order Anura; family Myobatrachidae; genus Taudactylus; species Taudactylus pleione. The sequence goes on along the minus strand of JAUIMM010000113.1, from coordinate 23,374,438 downwards.
CCACTATGTCTTAGCGTGCGATTGCTTTGTGTATACAGATGCCCAGAGCATGTCTTAAGATGCCCACTTGTGCACGTCATCTCCAGGAAGTGTATGCAACCATCAGTACCTTGGGTACCATCGGATGCGATCACAGCGCTTGAGGAAGACCATACCCTACCGCAAGCACTTCAATGTACAAACCAGCCAGGTGACGTGTACTATGACGCTGCCAGTTAATTATGCATGCCTCTGAAATGGTGTTAAGACGCTCAGGCACGCCTGCGTTCGCACCTCCACTCCCCCGTTTTACTTGGTCAGCCCCTGTCACCACCCACAAAAACGGCTTCTCCTGTCACTCCCTCTGCTGGATAGTCTATGCGCAGCGAGCGAACGCTTCCCGATCTCTCACACTGGTTCGCGCACGGGCAGTGCGATGCGTACGCATGCGCACATAGCAAAACATGGGCTGGCTGCGAGCGAACGCATCCTAGCGAGCGGGTCTGAATCAGGTCCAAAGTTCTATCCAGTACTAGAAAGGTATGCCTAGTAAAGTGTCCGCTAAAATTTTTGTAAATAATTTGTAATCGACAAAGGGATATGGGTCTATATGAAGACGGAGAAGAGGGTCCCTGCCAGGCTTTGGCAGAACTTTTATTATGACAGAATTAAAATGTAGTGGTAATTTACCGGAGGTAATAATGTGATTAAAGAAATCAGTAAAGGTGTTAATGATATGAGAAGATAACATTTTGAAAAATGATCCACTAAAGCTATCAGGGCCTGGGGATTTCATAGGTTTTACAGATGTTTTTAGCCGGAGTTACTTCGGTTGTAGTTATTGGGGCTAGTAGAATTTCCGATTGATCACTTGTAACTTGAGGGAGAGAAAGATGATGACAAAATGTATATTTATTGTCCTTATTAATGGGCTCTTGTGTGTAAAGGGATGTGTAATAGCGATGAAAAATATCTGCAATATTGTTACCATTATATTGGGTTTGTGATTGTTTGTCTTTAAGGGTCGCTATATTTGAGTTTCCTCTGTACCCCCTCAAGAGCTTAGATAAGATGCGACTAGGTTTGTTGTCATATCTCAAAAAATGGTATTTGCCTGCTGTCAGGAATTTAGGGGTGTATTTACTAAGCTGTGTTAGGAGATACAGTGAACGGAGATAAGGTTCCAGCCAATCAGCTCCTAACTGCCATTTATTAAACACAGCCTGTGACATGGCACTTAGGAGCTGATTGGCTGTTACCTTACCTCAGTTCACTTAATCTCCTAACAAAGTTTAGTAAATAGACCCCATATTATCTATCGTACAGTTTGCGATCCCGATATGTATCTCTATTAGCTAAAGTAGGGGAAGCTTTAAAAGACTGAAAAGCCATAGTAAGGGAGATTTGGGCATCTCTATAAACACGGTCTTGAGCTCTTGTTTTTTCACAAAAGAAACAATGTCTCCCCGAATGACTGCTTTAGCAGACTGCCAAAAAAGGCAGGGGTCATCTACGTGGTTTTGCTTGTTAAAAAAATTATTCACCCAAGCTGTTTCTAACATGGAACGTCTAGGAGGCCCAACTGAGTCGCTATATAATTTAACCCAAATTTAGGATGCATTAAGGATGCAGTGGATGTACCTTTCCAGTCTAAAACAGGGGATGCAACAAGATTAAAATCCCCACCCATAACAATTTGAGAATCTGCTAAAGGGTAGAGTTTATTGACAAGATGGAAAAAAAAGGATCCTTTATATGTAATAGGCCCATAGACGTTGCACAAAGTATACTTAACACCGTCAATGGTAATATCCATTATAATATAGCAGCCATTTTGATCACTATCTGTAGAATGGATTTCAAAAGGATACCTTTTCAAATTAAAATCGCCACACCTCTAGCCTTAGAAGAGTAAGAGGATGAAGCTATAACTTAGTCAATATGGCATGCTCAGTGGGTGTCAAATGGGTCTCCTGTAAGAACGTGACATCAGCAACCTAACTTATTAAGATAAGTCAAAATGCGTCTCCTCTTAATAGGTGAATTAATGCCCCTCACGTTCCATGAACAAATGACTTCTTTCTTTTAATAGAAAGGTAAGCACTATTTTAGATGGGATTGCTGCTGTAACAGAATTGCACGACAATAATAGAAATGTATTAGTTTCTGGCATCATATTGAAAACACAGAAGAATTCTATGAAACTTTACATGATTAAATTGTAAGTGATTTATCACAGTGACATGGATAAAAACTAAATCATCCTTTTTCTTGATGTCACTTCCAGTGTATGCATCTACTAGCATCCTAGCGTGCCTCAGTACAAACATCAGCAGAGCTCTTCCTGACAAGCAAATCATCTGCACCATTTTACTCTATCAAGGCGATTAGTTGTGGTATAAAAAAAAAATAGGTTTGCGAGGCACAATTAATTATGGATCTGCACAATCAAGCATGAAGGTTGTGCTACTCGGCAAATAAAAATGACATGTATATCTCTGAGTATTGAAAACAAGAACAAAGGGGCTGATCAAAGAGGGGCAATCACTGTTACATGACTAATCAATTATGGTCGAAGACCTACAAGTCTCCAGTAAAGCTTAGCACTTACTTTCTAAAGCAGTTTTTTCACCACTAGAAAGGTGTAGAGGAGCGCCCTGGTAGCATTTATAACTAAATGGCATGTCTAAAAATAGTTGCAGACAATGTAATCCCTGCTTTTTGCTGCCAAGTAACTATCAAGATAATTTATTACTAAACTACTGTATACCCTGCTCCAGATTTCACACAGGCTTGTCATCCATTACAATGCAGTGTGCAATGCTATGAGCAAAATTATTAAAATCTCCTGAGATTTATGCATGGCACAGGAAATCCCTACAATGGCCATTAATAGTGCATACAACTATTTCTAGTGACAGACAGTGCTCACCAGATAGATGAGGTTCTTCCACACTTGTTCTTACTTTATGTATATGGCAATACGAGCAGCGTAGCAGGCTTAGGGATCTATTTACTAAGGTACCAGCCAATCAGCTCCTAACTGCCATGTCACAGGCTGTGTTTGAAAAATGACAGGAGCTAGTTGGTTGGTACCTTATCTCCGTCGACTTTATCTCCATCCAAGGCTTAGTAAATAGACCCCTTATCATTTTGCTTATGCAATAATATTTATGTATCTCCCTCTGACTATAAACGGCAGTCTCAGGCAGGTTAGACTGATGGGGACCGGAGCTGTAGGTTAATGTTGATATTTGCAATATGCCCTGGTAGGTATTTTAGCACTTGTTGGAGTTTTAAGAAGGACTGTTAGACAAAACTATTATGGGCTGTGCTATTTTATTTAATTTAGGTATATAACAAGAATAGGAGATGAGTATTTGACCCTGGCAGGTCAAATAAATAACTTGAAAGTGTTATGGATGAAGTTGTAGTGTTTAGTGGATGCTGATGTACAGTAACACCAAGTAATATTAGGTGCAGTAGTAAGGACATCAATCAGTGGTTTCATCATTGCTGTGCGTTGTCTATGACCATGTAGTCTATCAGTGGGGTTCCTCACCTTCATTGGGATTGGGAAGGAGATTTGTATGAGACATCTGATTGGACAGAAGCCGTGGCAAAACATTTGAAGGATTATATTTTACAGAGCAGAGATTTTACAAAACTGGACATCATACATCCTCCAACTATTTTAGATATGTATTGTAATTGCATTAAACCTGGTCTTTAAAAAAACTGGGGCTAATATCAGGCAGATTCAGATGTATTTAGGCACTCTTATATCATTAGTTAGAATTTAAAAGTGGTTCTGTCAATTTTTGTGATAAATACAGGATTGGTCCACTGACCTCTATGTTGGCAAGTAGGTCTAGGGGTGTAATGGTTGGAGCTATATTTATGAAACTAGTATCAACTGTAGTACAGAAATTGAGTACTACACCAGTACAGAGTGAGTATTATACTAGTTTGTGCAATGTATCTTGCATGAAATCTCTCTACGCTTGCCCAGATTACGCGTTGCATGTACAGTATATGCACCCATGCAGAATTAATGTCATTCTGCCACTTATGTCAGCCTGCATATGAATGGGTGGTAGTATACTCTGATGGACAGGCACCTTGTAATGTAGGCCAAGTACAGTAAGGTTGTATTTGTGCAATTGAAAACATATATAGACTGGGAAAAGACTCGTACAGCTGAGAATGTCATATCATTTGCGTGTGGTTAAAGGCAGGTGTAAATAACGGATAATGCTGGTTGTTGGCACTAGCGAATCGCTTGTGATCGGCTGTTTGCTAAAGCTCCACTGACACTAACTGGTTTCTTCATCACTCAGTCATAGATTATGGTTTTGTGAGCGTGTTTAAGTATTGTTTCTGTCTTGTTTGTGAGCTATTTTTGCTGTATTGGAGAGGTTTTGTAGTATTTTTGATGCTTATAATGAAGGCGTTTGTTGCACATAAATGGCTTACATCATGGCTGCAAGTGTGACATAAGTGCCTGACATAAACTATACGCAATGCTACTGTTGCTGACTGGAACGTATTCTGAGCTCTGCATATGCAACTTTTTTTTAATTTGGAAATTAACGCTGAATTTAGGGCCAAATCTGCTTCCTATTGTGTTAACTGAATTTCCCATATGTCAAGGTTGTTGGAGACAGAGGTAAAAGTCAATTTTACACAAATATTCCAAATCCTTAACATTAAAAAAAAACCTTAACATTTAATTTTTGTAACAATTTTAAAGGACACCTCGCTATCATTACAAGGAAGGAATATTTTGACAGGGTGCCAATGCCTGAAGATCATCTATATCATATGAATAAGCCTTTGCCTCACTCAGAGCATCTTTGCACGTCACATCTGTGACCCTGGAAATTGCATTCATTAGGCTGATGGATAGTAACCGAACTAGCTGTCATACAGGGAACAATGAAACACAGAATCAATGTTGAATACATCAGTTATTTAAAATAGATTGAATCGTATGAGTGACAACTTGTTCTTACAGCAATATGTAGCGGTGCTTTAAATTGAATTATATTTTTAAAAGAGCTACATTCATTTAAATGAATAGGTTACCTTATCTGTCCAACTTAACTATGTCTTTATGCCAGTCACTGTTGCTGTGTATTTTAAAGCACATTTTTCATGATTAAATAAGAACCTTAAATCATACCGAAGGAAGGAAGAAATAGAACTCAGCTGAAGGTTTGGCTGACAGGTTCTGTTGTATTGACATGATTACAAATCACACCTAGACCATTGGTTACTCCCATTTGAATTGAAGCTGCCTAACTTTGAGGACTTGTAATGATAAATTATATTGGTTAAATAAAGATTTGAGTTTATGCTCCTCTGCACTGTAACACATGATTAACATAGCAAAACAGACTCACAACGCTACAAACAGATCATCATATGTATTACTGCAAAATTTAGATGTACTGCTTCATAATATTCTAAAAGTAGAACAGTCGCCATAGCAACCCTTTTTCTCTGTGAAGTGTAATTAATAAGGAACTCGAAAAGTACATTACACATACATATCCCGTTGTCTTATAACTAAAAAGAAAGTTGTATTTATCCTTTAAATGTAATATAAAATGGAGTATCTCATCACATTAATTTGTGCCACACAATATGCCTTTAGATAGCAGAATTTGATTTTAATACATTTTCTAGGATACCAGAACTTTCTATAAAAATACTGAAAGATCGCCTGCTTACTGTACATCTGTGACCAAAATAAGGCTGCACAGGCCTCAAGTGAGCGGAGGTCATAAATGTTTAAACAAACCTCCCAACCATACCAATTTCAGTGGAAGTCCCAACTTCAGGTCTTTGTCCCGCCATCATGACCTGGACTGCAGTTTCCTGATCTGCTCCACAGTTGGGAGGTATCATGCAATAGCAGCAGTGAATGGGCACCGCATGCGCCTTCCAGGGCCGCCATCAGGGGAAAACTGCCGGGACTGTAGTCCCGGGCCCAGACACCAGGAGGCCCTGCCCGCTTCCACCCCGACACCACTGCACAATAGCAGTGAGTGATTGACAGGTCCAGCCCAGGGAGGCCCACCCACTCCGCCTCCTACCAACACCGCCGCCGGTCACTCAGGGGGCCTGCTCGCTCCTAGTACCGCTCGTTACTACATTAAGTGGCATAATGAGGGCGGCGTAAGCGGGGAATGTTCCATGAATTCCGGTGTGGAGGGGGCACCAGTGCAGCACCGAACCAGACATGCTGATGAGAGCTGCACACCAATACTGTCAATCTACATTCAGAGCCGTAACTAGACTTTTTGGTGCCCTGTGCCAGAAAGAGCATTGGCGTCTTCCTCATTTTTCAAAGGGACATAATGCACCCAAAAAAAGTCCATGGCTTCATGGTGAAGGGCCAGGGAAGAGATAGGAGAGGCCAGGAGATGCTGGTGATGAAATAAGAGGAAACTACAAGCAAGAATAATAATAAACAGAAATTTGACAGGCCCAAACAGCGCCCCCTACCCTGTGATGCCCTGTGTGATGGCACCGGCCGCACTACCCTAGCTACGGCCCTGTCTACATTAGAACAATCCCGCACCAGTATTTAGAGGACCTGTAATATTAATTATCCAATAACTATTGGTTGTATATCCTTATATCATATATCACATATTTTTTAGACTTTTCGTCATTATAGTGCAGACATGGATATATGGTGCTACCCTGATGCTATGAGTCTTAGGGCCATATTCAATATGCGAAAAGTCAATGGTAAAAAACGGGGATAAATATTCGCCAGCCTTTTGCTGGCGAAAAAAAGTACAGAATTGAGGTTTAGGGGTGCAGGCTTAAAATAAAATAACCTGCACCCTTGGGAAAGCCCCCTTAAAACGATCTGTGTTAAAAAAGTAAAAAAAAAAAAATAGGGACACCCCAAAAAATTATATAAATTTTGGGGTTTAAAAAAAATAAATAAATAGGGAACACACTTCTAAATTAGCGGAATGGAGTACAGAGGGGTTCCCTTATATGCGGCAGGTGTTTTCTTCATTGCACGAGTAGCGGCAGGTGCATTTTTGCAGAATTTAAAAATATAATTTCAGGGACTTAAAAATATGCTTGCACCCATTTTCAAGTACCCCAAATTTGATGGCCATAATTATTTTTCCCCAAAAAACCTTCTAAATGCTCTTCTGCATCACCTTCTTCAAAACCGCATTGATGCACATGCTGCGGCTATTTAAAAACCCGACTTTCTTCTGCAGGCAAAAATGGGGGTACCGATAGTGATCCCCCATGTCTGGACACCTTTAGGGGGTCCTAGGATGATTTCCCAAAAATTCCTGTTTTTTTTCGCCGATCCAAGTTTCGCCAGTTCCCGATATCGCCTACTTTGAAATTGAATATGGGGAATAGCGCCTGGACTTTTCGCCTCAAATTGAAGACGGGCCTAAAGCTGGCCACACACTAGACCAACTTACATCCAACCAGCCAACTAGTTGATTGGTTGGAATGAAAATCCGGTAAGGTATGAAAGCAAATGACAATCAGCAATTTGCTCCCAAACGCCGGAAATTGGACAAAAACTGTTGTTTGACCAAATTGTTTAGATCAAACATTTCACAAACTTATCTGACGGCCATTTTCATCTGTTTTCTGGCATTTAGGAGCAAATTGCTGATCATCATTTACTCCCATATGTTACCAGATTTTCATTCCAACCAATCAACTAGTTGGATGGTTGGATGAAAGTTGGTTTAGTGTGTGGCCAGCTTTAGACCAAATGTTTTCAAAGGAGAAGAGAAAAGAAAGCATCTAATAGAGTGCACTCTGAACCAACAAATATTAAACCTTCTACTTTTATTGTTATCTATTTAAAATCTTATAGACTTTCAAAATATTGGTGAAATAATAAAATATATAGATGTGTATTAAAATAATTATTAAACTATAACGGCTGCTGTTTTCATTATATGATCCGATTCACCGCCTTCCATATAAATACTATATTGCTAATTTTGTTCACATGAGGTTGTGCTGATTACAGTTATTTCATAGCCATTTGCATTTGAGTATGAAAAGTGTCAAACTTAACCATATATAATATGGGATATCCTGTCCCTAAAGTTTTAAACTCCAGCTGTAAGCATATGAATCCTTATATTTGCTGTTTATGTGCCATGTGTCCATACATAGTTCTCTTTATTAATGATCTCACAAGTCAGATATATTATAGGCAGATTATTATGTCCACAATAGGATTTTTATCTGGATCAGAGAACCTAGTCTATGTCCACACGCCATATAGCTGACTGGCACGGTGATCAGGAGATCTTATCTGTCTCCTCACTCTGTCAGTATGTTTGTCACTCACTGCAATCAGGTTGAAAACCATGCTAATTTTTGCCCACAACTCCTAGAGGCCAATCCCTTTTTGTTCAATTGCCATAAAGAACTAACGTTCATGCTGTGCATCCTGAGTTCCTCTATGATAGGAATGCTATAATATCCCTTTAATCAGGGACACATATGCATTACAAAGTTCTGTGATTGGTTACGGCCAGGAGAAATGCACACTTGGTATATTTACTAAAGTGAGAGTTTTTAGAAGTGGAGCTGTTGCCCATTGCAACCAGTCAGATTCTAGCTATTATCTTCCAGAAGGTGCTAGTCAAATGTTAAGTAGAATCTGATTGGTTGCTATGGGCAACATCACCATTTTCAAAAACTCTTACTTTAGTAAATATACCCCTTGAAGTCAGCCATCAACAAAACCTGTGCAATTTATATGTGTCCCTGATTAAAGGGACATTACAGCAACCTTACTCTATGGCAGTGGGTCTCCATGCTGCGAGGTTCACTGTGACAAATCATATCATAGCCTGATGTTGTCACTTTAATTCATTAATTTATTTATTTTTAATTTACTCTCAAAAGCTATACGCTGACATTATCATCACCATTGGTATGTATCTTTTTACATGTGGTCCAGTAACTGCACCAGATGTAAATGTCAATGTGGCCTGCCAAAAACTGTATTTGAGTTGTACGTATACACCTTAATTCTGCGCTTGGGAATTTCTCTGATTTCACACTCTAAATGAAGCCCGATGTCACAAGATAGTATATGTGCCAGCAGGGGGTGTTTCTGCACATTGGCAATATATTGTTAGTGGCGTGTTCCCAGTGCAGTGGCTACCCTGAAAATAAAGCCTTCATTTGAATCCATTAGCAGCATTGCAGGTTAGCTTTCTGTCATTATTATGTGCTGGAATTGCAACATTGTTAATATTGCATTTTTTTGTCAGCAATAAGATACTTGTTCCAGTAACAGTATCCTGATGTTTCTGTATTTTGGAAATCTGGCACAAATACAATAATACCGTACAGATGACACTACTGAATAAATTAGATATTGTACACTGCAACTATTACATATGTATGTATGTATGTATGGATTTGAAAATAAATCAATGTATTTTTACTGTACAATTAGCAAAGCTGTGCTCCATCATGTAGGTAATAAATCGTATCTACCTCAACACAATAGCATAAGAAATTATTTCATATTATTACTTATAATAATCTTGATTAGCATAATTATGTACCAGTTTCTTCCAAAGAGTCGTATACATTTTATATTTGTCTGTACAGTGATTTATAGGGGGTTACCAACTTTAGATGACTTTAATTACTGGTCTTTGTACCCTGCTATTTGACAGATGGTAATTACATTGCTTCATTTCTGTTTTACACGTTTTCCCAAGGTCTTTACTGTCCTTCATTACAGCAGAATTATTATTCTCATTGCCTTTAGATACAACAGGGTTCAGCTCTGATTTGTATTTTAGCCACAATGGGGATGATTCTGAGTTTTAGACGGATCTCTGTGCATGGATGCAAATGGAAAGTTTTAGCATACAGTGTATGCACAGATGCGATTTTATACATTTATCTCCATCCTATTCTGAATTGTATGGAACCTGGCTGGATCTGTCTTTCTGTGAAATTGGGCATTTCAGCTGGCTCCCGATAATTAAGTTTCCAATTCGCTGCGAGTAGCAGCGGTGGATACAAAACCACTGGTGCAATTCAACATTGGTCTGGTGCGGAGACAGCTGATCCGAAGATTAGATGCCCCCGTGATTTATATCACTGTAACTTCTGTAGCACTGCCGAGTCTGACTAGGGTTAGGCAGTAGGGGGAGAGTTAGATAGCCTATCCAAGACCCAGGAGGTTTTGGTCGCATTGTTAACAAAGTCGGGTAATGGATAGCTGGCAAGGACCAGCGATGCTCGTGCACGCTGGGTCCTCGCTGTACCCAACTGTCTACTGAACATGCCTCTCAACCTGACGACGCTCGTCAGGTTCGGCATGTTCAGAGATAGGAGGTCGGACTCCTGCACTGAATGACGTTCAGTGCGGGCACTGCACCTCGGCGACCTGAAGGTCTGAACGCTAGACGTTCAGTCTTTCAGGTCGCCTAGTGGATAGGCCCCTTAGAGACTTGGGTGAGGGTTAGGGTGAGGATTAGGCTGAAATTACAAAAATAATGTGTCAACTCTTTGTGTCTGTCAACCTTTTAACCGTCGACCATCTGGTGTCGACCTATTGAGTGTCTATCTAGACACTGTCAATCTTTTATACTATACCCATTAATAGCATATTTTGGTTACAGTATCAATTAAAATGCATTTCGTATTTCCCCAGTTTTCGGCATTCCACTAATCTATCCTCACAACCTATGTTCATTACTTTTAGCATACGCTCTATTATTTCTACATTTTATTCGACCTGATGTGCTCCGCAGGCCGTCAGAGAAGGGCACCGCTTAAAGTACTGTACAGTATTACAATGGCATCTAATTGTAGTGGCAATAAAAAGAGGAGTTATAAGCTTCTTACTTTACATGCCATGTTAGAAAGATAATGGGCAAAATTTACTAAGCGGCGGTTTGACGGCGGTTTCTATTCTATTCTAAACCCCGGGGGTTGGTGGCGATTTTGCAGTGGTTTCTAAATGACAGCCCTGTTCTATTCTATTCTAAAATGTGCTTTGACTGTAGTTTGGCGGCAGTTTTGCTATCTGCAGATTTACTAAGGCCAAAACCGCTGCAAAACTGCCATCAAAACACATTTTAGAATAGAATAGAACAGGGCTGTCATTTAGAAGTTTTGCCCAATGAGTAAGACTTGGCTATGGCTGCATTTCTGATTGAACATGATGCAATGCTCGGCTGTTTAGTAATTTTTCCAAATCACTGAAAAGTAGGGGTCTCGCAATAATATGAGTTGGGCCCCTACTATAGATTTTTGCTACACCAATATAAACACAGCTCATCATGCAATTACTATATGCAATGGATGTGCAGAACAGAAGACAATTTTTAATTCACTCTTATAAAAACAACAGTTGACAGCAGAAAGATTATTGCTTAGAAAGTCATTGGGATGAAGTTGCATCTGGCCCATGACCATTACCTCTTGATAACGTGTCCCCCTGTATGGAATACCTGCACAATTTTTAAATCACAGTTCTGGATATTTTGGAATAGGCAATGCGGCACAAAATACCCATTTATCACTTTCACATGTACTGTAATAATACAGTTTAAATCCATTGTTTGCCTTAGCATCTTTATGTTATGTATATTTCATTACATGTAGCTTATACAGGCTTCAGAGCTATGTGATTATGCTATAGTCAAATATATGTAGCAAGTTGCTTGTGAACATATAAAGATAAATGTGATTTTTGAGTTGAAATTAGATTTAACCTTGATTTGTCTGGCATCTATTATTAATCATGGTTATTTTTCTGTTCCAAGTTTGACAGATGATGTTGGATGTCTTTATGTGAAAATATGAGCTAACTGTGCATAAATACTTAGCCCTGGTCATACTTGCCGACATTCAGCTCCCTCCTTCTTTTTTTTGGGGGGGGGGCAGGTATTAATGATGTTTTGGGGGCGGGGCCAGGGCATCATTGTGGCCCCGCCCCCTCTTCACAATGCCGGAATAAACAGTATTGCAAAGCAGGGGGCGGGGCCACGATGGCACGATTCAATGCGAATCGCGTCTCCGGGACCACCCGCTGCAGGGGTTTCTATATTTACACTGGGTGGGGTCGGGAGGGTCAGCGGCCGCTGGGAGGCTTACCAGCCTTTCCGGGGGGCGGGAGCAGCATCCAATATTCGGGAGGCTCCTGGCCAAATCGGGAGGGTAGGCAAGCCTGGCCCTGGTGCACTATGGGGCTGATGCAGAGATGCACGCTAACCCGATGGTTAGCGCACATCTCCGAAGGCCAGTGCTGTGCGCAGGTGCATGACCCGTACTGTACATGTAAAGTACGAGACTGAAATCCCTAATGCAGTCCAGCATCATACTGTCAGTCTGCTGGCATTTCTGGGAAGGGAGGGGTGGCGACGGCATTGGGGGGGAGGGAAGAGGCCAGGATCTCTATCAGCTGATGGAGATATCCTGCCCTCTTTTGTGCATCTGTGGCTGTGTGCTTCAGTGACCCCATGGTCACTCAGCCAGCCGAGGATCACACAGATAATCCGATGCTACGTCCATGCGCGCAGCTCAGATCAGTAATGCATGCAGGAGGCGTGATGCCTCCTGCTGCATTATCGTAAAAGTGCTATAGCAGCTGCTACCATGCTAGCATCTGCGATAGCACCTCCGTCTGAGGCTGAATCACCCCCTATGTGGAGTAACTGGATGTCCTGGGTATAGACGCCTGGAGTGCATAAGGTGCTTGGTGAGATAGAGGAGTAGGATTGTAGAGATGGATGGTGACATTTTTAGACAATGGGGGTGATCGCAGCTGCTAACATGGTATGAGCTGCGCTAGCACTAATATGGTAATGCAGCAGGAGGCGTCCTTCCTCCTGCATGCATTACTGATCCGAGCTGCATCAGTGGACGCAGCATTGGATCATTTGCGTGATCCTCCGATGGCTGAGTGACCATTGGGGTCACTTAAGTCCGTGATTGCAGTTGCCCAAAAGAGGCCAGGAAATCTCCAGCAGCCGACGGAGATCGTGGCCTCTTCCCTCCTCCCCAACTGCGGTGACACCTCTCCGTTTTGGGAAACAGAGGCCGTTGCCACCCCCTCCCGACCAGAAATGCCAACAGACTGTCAATTACTGACAGTCTGTTGCCGCTCTGCGTGCAGGGATCACAGACCCGCATTGCATATGAGTAGTACGAGTCCTGCGCCTACTCAGAGCGACTACAATGGGGGATGTGCGCTAATCATCAGGTTAACGTACATTTCTAATTTAGCCCCAATGTTGTCTGTTCAAACAGTGCTTGGGATAAAGGAAGACAATGTGATTGGTCTAAAGCTGGGTACACACCTAAAGATTTTCTGTCCAACCAGCCAACTAGTTGATTGGTTGGAATGAAAATCTGGTACGGTATGAAAGCAAATGACAATCAGCAATTGCTCTTAAACGCCAGAAAATGGACATAAACTGTTGTTTGAACACATTGTTTAGATCAAATATTTAACAAACTTGTCTGACGACCATTTTCATCTGTTTTCTGGCATTTAGGAGCAAATTGCTGATCATCATTTACTCCCATACGCTACCAGATTTTCATTCCAACCAATCAACTAGTTGGCTCGTTGGACAGAAAATCTTTACGTGTGTACCCAGCTTAAGGCCTGAAAGTCTGACATTGGGATATGCCTCAAACCATTCACTGTATGATTACCAGGTGCTTTTAGCCCCTAATCAACAGTACACTTCTTTTGTTAAAAAATGAAAAAAGCATTTACATATTATTATATATGATATTTCACAGGGCTCATTTATACTTTTTTTTTATTAATGAATTATCCTTATATACAGCATATATATATATATATATATATATATATATATATATGTACTGCATACAACCTATTAGAGCATGTAAAGTACTCATGAATTTACAGAAAACCTGGATATGTGGTATGTCCACATACGGTATGTACCTGTGTGTATGCTGGGGCACACACAGCTACTAGCACAGTGTTTTCCAACTCCAGTTCTGAGATACCATATCTCTTTGCTGGAGAAAAGGTGAATTCCTTACTGACACATTTTAAAAGATCCATATTTCCATGACAGCAGCACCTCCACCTTGACATAAATTCTGAGAACAATATAAATACAATTACAGGTTGAGTCTCCCATATCCAAATATTCCGAAATACGGAAAATTTTTGGCATGACTGAGATAATGAAATCTTTGATTTGTGATGGCTCAATGTACACAAACTTTGTTTAAGGCACACAATTATTAAAAAGTATAAAATTACTTATAGGCTGTATGTATAAGGTATATATGAAACAGAAATTAATTTCATGTATGTTCACAAACTTTGTTTGCGCCACAAAATTATTGAAAGTATTGTATAAAATTACCTTCAGGCTGTGTGTATCAGGTGTATATAATACATAAATGCATTATGTGTTTAGATTTGGGCCCTATTCCTAAGACATTTCAATATGATATACAAATATTCCAAAATACGGAATATTCCAATATCCAAAATATCCTTGGTCCCAAGCATTTTGGATATGGGAGACTCAACCTGTATTAAGATTATAACAACTGAGGACCATTCTTGTTATCAGATGGTGTTTTGCGAGCCTGGGAAACTGCGCCCTTAGACGCAGATCCTGGCCTTGCCACTCCTGTAAAATGGGAGCGATACGCCCCCGTTTCTGGGAACCCCGTCCGCCCCCACCCCCGCACTGCACTGTCAATCAGGCAAAAGCATAGCAGGGGCTGCGTGCGATGACATGCAGATTCCCAATAATCGGGATCTGCGTTCAGCATTGTATGCTGAATCAGGCCCTAAAGCAGGTGTTGTTCCCTCTGCAATGACACTGTTAAAATTCGCACACAGCATTTTAAAGGTTTGTATCTTGTTTGCATACAGAATATTTAAAAGGATGTTGAAATAGAAAAATGTTTCCGAACGATACAAAATGACTAAACCCAAGTGGCAACAGGCTTTGAATTTACCGTTGCAAAGAACACACTTATCACAGAGGAAACATATTAATCAGAATACACTTAGAGCTTGAATGAATATAAATCAGTTTGTCTGGAAATCTGCAACATTTAAACCTATGTATTTTTTTTTCCCCTGAACCACATTACATTGTAATGATTCACTACAGGAGTAGAATTGCAGAACAATAGCTGGCAGCGTGCAGAGTGAAACAATACAACTTCCATTATGCTACTGAATTTACAAGTAGAGCTGACATTATTATACAATATGATGTGCTCATGGTTAGTTACCATTCAGTTTAAAAGGTGCTGAATATGTAAACATTGTATAACCATATTTACTAAATTCATCATTGAGAATTGCATTCTAGATGTACGTTGCTAATTTGCATTGCATTAAAAGATGGTCAGATTACTGGAGTTTTACAGTTGTTATCTGAAGGTCAGAAAGGCTACAAGGGTGCAATCTCCTTACTTCCTAGACTGAGTGCTTATACTGTACTATTTTTTAGCCATATATTTATTCCTAGAAATGGGCAACATTTTTTTTATCTGACTGCATTTGGATTCCATGCCTGTAGCAAATACACCATCACCTAAATTTTGCCTTCAGATTTTACACTGCTGACTCCATAATCAAACAAGAGTGGGAAAGCTATTAGTTAGTGCCTGGCTGGTACACAGGTTTCTTCTCCACCTTCAACACCTACTAATTTTCTGACCTGCACTAGCCCACTCTTATCTCACTTAAGGGGCCCATTTATTATGGATCGCATTTTGCAATCCGATCAGGGCATGCAGTATCGCCCATGATCGCATTGCAAAATGCGATCATACCGGCCAAATGTATGACCCGGCACATGCACGGAGACGGGCTCCGAAAAGAGCCCGTCCCTGCGATGTGGCCGGAGCGCATTCTGGGCTGCTGCGCATGCGCAGTCCCGCGGACTGCACATGAGCGACGCCCATTGCCGGCAGAGGGATCTGGAAGATCCCTCCGCCGGCTCAAATGCGGTAAGTGCCCATAGGACACAGCGGCTAACGCTATCTGCAGATGGCGTTAGCTGCTGGGGTCAATATCGGGAATGCTTCGCATTCCCGATATTGATACATTTGGCAGCATCGCATCCCCCATAGAAACCTATGGGGGAGGCGGCTGCCGGCGGCAATGGGGGGATCGCAGCAGGTATCGGAGATACCTGCTGCGGTCCCTCCTTCATACATTCGGGGGATACTAAGTAATTGAGGTAAACCCCCAAAAACAGGTGTTTTCGGGGAATTTACCTCAAATGATCTTTGATAAATGTGCCCCTAAGCTGTTTAGGTACTGTTTAGATCACATAGGAGGAGGCACAAGCAAGAGCTTTTCTGCTAGTATCTCATACACAATAAGCAAACACGTATAGAATTGTTTATCACCTGTTGCATGGACCAAAACTGTGTTTTGCTTGTAGAAATGGGCATTGCTTTTTCTTTGTCTGTGATTGCCTGAAGGGAAATATGTGACTGCATTGACATTGAAATACGTAGCGTCATCTCCCTGGAGAATGAATTGCTGACTGTAAGCTTTTGTATATGAAATAAAAAGAAAAGAAAAAAAAAAATAATACTAATACATATTGGGTAAGGGTGGTGAGTTTGAAATAATTTGATTTGCCAATTTTAATGGATAGCATATTGTATTGGAATATTACTTCCCCAATCTAACCCAATTAAATACACTGATGTGACAAGTTTAAAAAAAAAAACTTAGAACAAGGTTGGAGGGACCTTGCATTTGACCATCAATGTTTCTTCAATAGAAGAAAAGATAATGGTGTACCAACGATATATACTACAATAGGGTTTAATTCATTACAAATACAGGTTTGGTGATGCTCCAGGGGTGTATCTATAATGGGTGCAGGGTGTGCGGGGAACACGGGCCCCTGGGTCCAGGGGGGCCCCGCACCGCACATCATGCACCCATAGTATTACTTACCTCTCCGGAGTCCCATGTCGGCGCGGGGGGTCCGGCGCTGTAAAAACGACTGGAATATGACTGCCGTGGCCATTTTCCCGGTGACCAGTGCATACGCTATAGACTCTGGGTGCACTCTAGTGCCCAGAGTCTATAACTCTGGTACTGGCCGCACACAGCTCAGTGTGCTGCCGGCCGCCGGACAGAGGAGGGGGCCCGTGTCGGAGACTGCACACGGCCCCCTCCTTTCTAGAAACGCCCCTGTGATGCTCCCATGAGTCAGTAATATATAGACTATAGGGACTACTGCAAAAAGAAGGGAAAGAAGACTTTTTTGATGGGGCACTCTTATAAATCAATTTAAAGTATAACTTTATTTATTACAGTTAAAAATAAAATAGTATGTTCTTTAAGTATTGGGGATAGATGATTATCATAAATGTAAAAATTATGTGAGAAAAAAGAAAACAAACAAAAATACGGGACATGGAACTGTACTTTAATATTGAGAGATACAGAAACCTAGAATCATATTGGTTCAATTACCTTCTCACCTAGTAGGTCTGGTTAACAATGTGTGCGAAAATATTTCTCCAAAGATCATATCAGACTATATTAGCTGAAACTGGTGTCCTAATTGCATAGGTCACATTCAATGATGGAGCTCTTGGTATATGCTGTAGAATTAATATCTACCTAATAATAATAATAATAATAATGTCTGTGCCACTAAAATTATGTAAGAACAACAAGGACAAGAAAAATATGAAATATGAAATGGATCATGTGTAAAATGCATGTAAATCTAGATCAGGGGTAGCCAACCCTGGTCCTCGAGAGCTACCAACAGGTCTCCTCACAGAACCGCAAGTGAAATAATTAGCTCCACCTGTGGTTCTTTTGAAATGTGTTAGTGAGTAAAGAATGCACCTGAGCACCAGCTAGGTAGTCTGGAAAACGTGACCTGTTAGTAGCTCTCGAGGCCTGGGTTGGCTAGATCATATTTGGCTACTCCCTCGGAACGGCCGGGAGGCTCCTGAAAATTGGGTGGCACTCCCGTCCACCCAGAAAAAAAGCCAAGTCTAGTCTCCTGGTGCCCACTGCTCACTTCCCAAGTGAAGTGAGTGTTACAGGCGGGCGATGACACGATTTGTGGTGAATCGTGTCATCTTGGCCCCACCCCCTGCTTTACTATGCCTGTAATCTCTGCATTGTCTAGTAGGGGGCAAGGCCCAGGTGACGCGATTGTGTTGCCACACCCCCGACACCGTCCACTACAGCTTCTCCGCGCCCCCCACCGTGCTGACCTGACTGCCCTCTCCCAGAGGGAGCAGCTCAAAGGTTGGAAAGTATGGTCTACAGTAGATGGTTGTGGAAATAAATAATATTAATAATCCAAAATGGTACCTTGGTACATTTTTAATATAAACAGAAGGTAACAGAGTATTTGAAAGTACCCTCTATCATGGAAGACATTCTGTCACCAGTACAAATCAGAGTTTGCAATGTGTCTATAAGTATCCCTGTTGATAGTATGCTTTGAGAAGTATCTCCTTTAAGCAGATTGCATGTGGTAGTAATAGATAGCTGCCAACTAATGAATCATTTTGAAACAATGTAACAAAAAAAACATTTTCTCAAATAAAATTAGTAATCATAGATGTTTGGTGTGTTTGTATTCTGGCTGTTTCATAGTATAATTTATATAACAGCATATTTCAATTGCATTCTTTCAGCAGTTAGGTAAAAGTATCTTCTTTAGGCAGATTGCATATGGCAACAATAGATAATCACCTAACAGAAAAATATTTTGAAATAATGTAACAAAATGTAATGGAAAATGTGTAAAAAGTGTGCGGGGGCTGGTATTTTGGGGGCTATATGGATGGGACAGATGTTTTTGAGATTGCAGAAGGCTGCAGCAGGTGTATTTTTAAGTGTATTTTTAAGTTTTTTTTAATCTTCATTTTAGAGACATTAAAATTAACTTGTAACCTTTGTCATGTACCCCATATTTAACTACAGTACTTATTTTTCTGAAAAAACATTGCTTTCTATCATTTTACCACACATATGCAAATGTGCATATTACAGCTCTTTGCCTCAAAATAAGTTCACTAAATACTTTTATTAGGGCTATTACTACTATTCTATATGGATTCCCAGGGTCACTGAGGCGACATGCATGGAGAACTCATCGTGGGAAAACAAGCGAATGAGGCAAATTCATTACGCTTTTCGCCAGACGGCACTTTTCGCGGCTAATTGAATTCGGCCCTATATTAAGTAATCAGAGATATCTGTTATGTTTGTATTCTGACAGTTGTGTAGTTTAAATTGCTTAATAGCATCTTTCAATTGTATACTTTCATTAGAGTTAGGTAAATACAATATACACTTAAGAACAGTATGCTTGTCTAAATTTTAGTGACAAAACAACCACTCTGATTCATATATATTCTCCACATAAGTTGTTAGGGGATCGGTATGATTTACTGCCGGACGCATGTCCGGAGGTTCAAATCCCGACACCGGAAGACCGGCACCAGTGAAGATCCTGACTACGCTAAAGGTAAGTATTAAATACCTAACTTCCCCCCTAACCCTCCTTTAGGGCTAACCTCCCCCCCTAGTGCCTAACCCTAACCCCCCCCCCACGGCCCGGCTTACCTTCGATCGGGATGCCGGGCATCGGGCTCCTGGCTGGGTAAAATGACAGGCGTCGGGATTTCGACGCCTGTCATTAGACCCTTGCCAGGATTAGACAGTCAGGATGCCGACGGTCGGCATTTAGACTGTCGGCATCCCGACTGCATACCGTTGTTAGACGTCACTGAACAAAGTGTTCACTTCCCACAAATGGACAGATGTAGGTAGATCTGGGGTACCTAGTGCCAAAAATAAAACCTATTTCTATTGCTCCCCTGTGTGCCTGGGCAGTGAACTGGAGAATGAGAGCACATGAAAAAATTAGATGGGAGTAAGAAAATGGTGGTGAATCTGCTGTTGTGAGAGCTCAGGGTGAATGTCCTGTTGGGGAATCCAAGATAAACAAACAGATGATTTCACTAAGAAATACGCAAGAAGGTTAAACTGAATATACAAATATGGTTTACACAAGCAAACAATACAGCCAGGTGAGACTGTTTCTGTCTATAGCACAGGGGAATTGTTTAATCACTTTTACAGTTTGAGGCCCCAAGATTTAGTACAGTGGAAGTTGGTTTATTTAATGGTGTTTTTAACACTGTTTTTGTTAAAATCTAACAGCATTGCTACAATAATAATAGCCCTCTATCTATCTTTTTAGAATGTAAGCTCTCACGAGCAGGGCCATCTACCCTCTTGTGCTTCTCCTTACTATAGTGTAATTTACTTCTTACTCACAACTAGGGCACCTAACACTTGGTTGCTTTGCTCTGTTGCTTATCTGGGTGATATGGTCGCTAATGTAGCAATATATATTATCCATGTCCTGTATTGTATTGTTCTGTAAGTCACTTGTATACAATTTGTTTTTGTACTTTGTAAGGCGCTGCGGAACACTTGTGGCGCCATATAAATAAATGATAATAATAATAATAATAATAATTCATATTGAAAAGAAATAGGTCTGCAAGTATTTTTTTCCTTCATATTAGTTACACCAATGTCACAGAAATATAAAAGCACAGTGCCATCTACTGGTGATGGAATACAACCAACATTTTATTGATATTGTAACAAGCAAGTATTTATGATTCATGGCCGACCATGTAGCCGGCTGGTAGCTGGTCATCATCATGATGATGGGCCTTTTTTATGTGGAGACCTGGAGCTGTAGTCCCATTTTCCCCCTTGTTTATCTGGCCCTGTACAGAGAGATCCAAATACTAGTAAAATCACTGTGCAACACAGTGGTACACTGGTTAGCATTGCTGCCTTACCGTGTAGGTGCCTCATCGTGTAGGTTCATAGGTTCTCTTGCAACCAGACCATATCAGTGTGGAGCTTGTATATTCTCCTTGTGTTTGCATAGCTTTCCATCAACAGCTCTACTGGGGCAGCAGCTGATTAAATATTGTAAAAATGGAGAAACAGCGCAGCCGGTTGCGAGAAAATCAAAGCTCATGGGCTGGCAGCCAATATTACGGCGTGGCATAATGTATATAAGGGGTACTACTGTGTGGCATAACCTGACTGGGCTCTGTGGGGGAGGGGGGGGGCAAATGTATGTGATTTTTTTTAGCTCTGGGGGGTCTTTTAAGATCTTGTTATGTGGCCAACAAAGTTCTAGTTACGTCCTTGCATACAAACACAGAGGCTCTGGATTTAAAATGAACTTGCATGAGTCATCAAGTTTGCTCAGACTGAGGTTAAAATGATACTTTTGTAGCTTCCTCACAGATTTTTGGCAGACTGCCAATTTCCACTGGAGCCGTCCCCGGAACCTGTGTAATTTAAAGTAGCGTACACACTAGACAATATGCTCCCTGAGCGATATCGTCTAGTGTGTCCCCGGCAGGGTGTGCTCAATGTCGTTCATGAAATTGAGCACACCCGCTGAATAATATCATTAACGATATTATTCAGTGCCGGGCTCTTTCTCCCCCATTCCCCAACATGCAGCAACCTGACACCGTCAGGTTGGCCTGCATGTTTACTCGATGAACGATAATGACGCACCTTTAGAGTGTCCCCATTTTTAGGTACTGTGGGCCTGATTCAGACCCGCTCGCGAACGCTGAGCGCTCACAAGCAGGTCGATGGTGCCCTAGTGCGCATGCGCACGACGGAGGGAGCTCCGTCGTGCGCATGCGCGAGACCCGCATAGCGACGGCCAAGCCGTTGCTATGGGTCTTGCACCAAAGGGGGCGTGTTGTCGATGGTGAATGACAGCACGCCCCCTTTGGGGGGCGTGCCAGGGGCGTTGCTGCCCAGACGGAGGCGTTCCCATGGGAACGCCTTCCGTCTGGGGCCGGCCCCACTGACATCACTAGTGATGTCAGTGGGAGTGCTTTTGGCTCTGATAGAGCCAAAAGCACTCCTGGGCTTGCGGCAGCGAGACCCTACTGCAGGGTCTCATTGCAAGCCCGATGGTCGCGATGGTCTTGACCATCGTGACCGTCTTTTTGGCTGCTCGCATAAGCTGTGGGCGGCCAGGAGGCCCCTCCAATTTTAGGTAGGAGGGCCCTGATTCAGAGTGAGCGCTCTTGTCAGAGCGTCCAGCTCTGAATCAGGCCCTGTGTGTGGCCCTGACAAAGTTCAAACCTAGGCAAAAACCCAATCCTGGTCAAACTACACTACCATGTCAAATTTGGCAGAGCTAGGTCCAAAACTCTTGCCGTGCATGAAGTGTATGACACTTAGGGGCTGATTCCGAATCGCATGCAGACGTGGCCACATCTTTTGCCGCAAACCCGTCTTTTTGTTAATGCTGCGGCCGATTTTGTGAATATAATGCCCCAACTTACAGTGTCTTGTGGCGGGGCAAATCTGTATCTGTGTGTCTTTAGACACATTATCAGTGCACCACCAAAACTTGCACCAGCTCTATGGCAGGTGCAGTTTCTCCGCCTGAGTATGGCGTACTGTGTGAGCGGTTCTGCGCCTTTTGATGCAGTCGCTGTTAGCATCTTGCCCACGTCTGCCATCATGCCCGTGTCTGGGAAGGGGTGGACCGAGTAGCTGGGGCCATTTGGTATCTCGGGATCCGGATACAAGTGTCCCCCTTGTAGCTCCTGTCACTGGGCCTAGCAGTGGCAGACGGGAATCAGGCCCTTTTAGACCATAGGGCCCTAGCGCACACCTGTAACGTCTTGTTGGCAATCCGGCTCTGCATCAGACAGCTTTCTTGCATTAGGTATAGTGATGGTGTAAATGCATGATGAGTGCTATTTTAGCACATGAATGGACGCATGGACGTTTTTAAGAGAGGAGAGGGATTGTTCCGGACAATTAGTGCTCAATATATTATATTGGTCCTTTAATCATATTAGCTCCTGCAATCCTTTCAAATAATAATCACTGAGTCCTAATTTAATTATAAGACGTCTCTCTATAATTAAATTAGCAGGGGTCTCTAGTAAATGGTGCCTGTGCCTTATTCCAGGGGACATCTCTACTGCGCATGCACAAGTCACCGGGAAAATGGCCGCTGCCATTTTCCCTGACCTGCTGCAGCCCTTTTCTGCAGAGCTGCACTCTGGAGACTGCGGAGAGGTAAGTGTAATTATATATGTGCGCAGGGTGTGCTATGTGGGCCCCCCTGGACCCAGGGGCCCGTGTGCACCGCACGCCCTGCACTTATTATAAATACGCCATTGAATGGGTGGGGGCAGTGCGGCCACATAGAGGTGTCCAACTCTGAATATGAGGCAGACTTATGAGCTACTCTTACTCCTGCCCATAAATCATAGTAAAGATAACTAATTTTTCTATCAGTTTTGGAACTTGTGTATAAAAGATATTATTTAAAACATCTAGCTTGATCTCCATGCTTTCTGAAAGTATACAGCATTTCTGCATTAAGTCTCCCCAAAATACCTGGTTTTTGAAGATCCATACTTGACAACTTGGCTACATGTCACAGTGTGATAACCAGTATGTTTAATTTATTATCTGTCCTATAATATAATACCAAGCAAAGTCGTGCTCTCATTCTAGTTACTTATTCAACTACTTGACAAAGGTAATTGCTTTTTAAATTAGGTAAATGTGCTTAATTTGCCAGAACCACTAGATTTACTGTCCCATTTAATATGGGAGTAGTAAAAATCACCCATAATGAAGACTTTGCTGCTGTCTTTAATGGCGTTAATAAGTGAAATTCTATACAATGATTTCTACTCCATTGAGTATTTTGTCTTCATGAATATCTATCAGTATAGTCTCTTCCCCTGTATTATTCCGATTACTATTTTCTCCCAGATTCACAGACCAGCAATGCGTTGTACTCATCATGTTATAATTACATTCTAAATATATTCATACAAGTTCACCTGCTTAGTTTGGGCAACTACTAGAATTTGTAACCATATATGTGCTGTGTTTTCTGAAATTTTTATTTGAATGAACTAGTTATTCCTGTTCTGTGCTCATTCTTAATTTTTCACCCATTTGATTAATGCTGAGCACTGTCTGCATCACCTATCCCAATGCTACCATATTTGCTCTTGCGCAATTTTTACTTTAAAACCTACTTGCCGACTTTTGAAAAATCCACTCTTGTCCAAGTAGCAAGCGCAGAAGGCGTGGTTACGTTACTTGCTTAATTATGGCCACGCCCCCATGGTGTAAAGCAGGAAATTGCAGTATCGTGGCGCGGTGTGCTGGGTCATGATGATGTCATTGCAGCGAACTGCATCATCAAGCTCCCTGCCGGGTGGGATCCAAAAGTGTTCCTTGCTCTTTCAGGTGTCAGGGAGAACTCGCCAAGATTTGGTAGTTTTCCAGACATTCCAGAATAGTAGACAAGTATGGTTTGATCTCAGCCTTTTTGGCCATCTCCTTCCTTAACTCAAATACACCTGCCCTGCTGATGTCAGGTAGTGTTAAATTATTCTTTATCTAAAATCTAAAATTATATTTATAAAATATCTTAAATTAATCTAAAATTATTTTTTCATTATCAACTTGTTTGCCTCTAGTTCAGTGGTTCTCAAACTCGGTCCTCAGGACCCCACAAGGTCACGTTTTCCAGGTCACCCAGCAGGAGCACAGGTGTATTCATTACTCACTGACACATTTTAAATGATCCACAGGTGGAGCTAATTATTTCACTTGTGATTCTGTGAGATGTGGAAAACATGCACTGTTTGGGGTCCTGAGGACCGAGTTTGAGAATTACTGCTCTAGTTTATATCTCAAGTTTGGATTTCTTCAGCTGAACGTCAGTTATACTTTAATTATGAGCCTGCATACTACACATATCAACATCAGCTATGACCACTGTAACACATAAAGAGACCAGATATTATACCCGTGAACAGCTCGAGGGTTTCTCGAAAAAACAAAGGTTTACTGATGGTAAAATTTTCCTAAGGACCCCACACACGGAGAGATGCAGCGGCCGCTCCGACGGTTTTAACGATATCGCCGCTATATCGTTCCGTGTGTGGGCATGATATCACCCACTGCACGCTCCCGTGGGGTCGTCTGTCGCTCCTCCTGATCTTTCTGCCTGTTCAAATGATTTGGGGGATCGATGAACAATCCCATGCAGCGCTATATGGGCGGGGGAGGAGGGTCCCGGCATATCAGGAGGTCGGCCACCATTTCGCTCCATGTGTGGGGACCGCCCAATATGTCGGCCGCCGGATTGCAAGGTGCATATCGCACCGTGTATGGGGCCCTTAACTCTTCATTGGGACATCTAAACTACTGCTTGTTTTTGGGAGTTGGATTTGTTTTCATATTGATGTTCATCATGTCAACACTGAAAATGTTGACATGGTTAGAAGAATGTCAACAGAACAGCCCTGGTGGTACAGCGGCTCCACTTACCTTCTCCGGCAGTTCCAGCGGTGTCTTGTGTCCACCGGTCAGCTGACGCGGAGTTCCAGTGGAGTCATCTGTGGTGAGTATGCTAACCCCCCTCCCGCAGCCAAACCCTAATGTCGGCATGTCGAAATTCTGCAGGTGTGGACATGTTGACATTTCAACAATCTCGACTTAATAACTGTCGACATTGTGGTGTCGGGCTGGTAACTGTATACGTTTTTTGTATTTCAGATGTAGAAAAAATGGTCATACTAATATAGGGAGAGATGTATGAAGCGGCTATAGGTGAGAAAACGGTAAGTGCACACATTAAGTGCCGCAGTTACCGTTCTCTCCCATGCATTAATGCAGTTATCTACGTTAAATGATGGGAATGCATAGCACCCCTGTAATTTTTGGTGCCTGTTTTAAATGTATGTGGCGATGTGGCCAGTCAATGTCCAATTCTTACCTTTTTCGATTTTGCCAACTTCAGCGTGGCGTTGCTGCAGTCTCTCATTTATCTGTCCATTGGCCATCTTTTTATTGTGTCAAAAAAGTTTGTTGTGTTGTTAACACACAAGTGGTGCATACACAGTCAGAATTTCAACATCAAAGAGGAGAGCCAACTTTGGGAGAGTGCAGATCACCAGACAGGTGATATAACGCTCTACAATACTGAAAACATCCACATTAATACATGTAGCCGGTAGCTGCACACGCTTCACCGCAGTCCGGCAGTGAAGCAGGTCCAGACAAATTACGCCCGGAGCCAGCTGCTTCATACATTTGCCCCATATTTTATTAAAACTCACCTTACAGTTTAAGTTCTGTGAAAATTACTATAAATTTACGCTCTATACAAGACAATGGTCTTTGCGCATGATTCAGAGTTGTGTGCTGTTAGTATAGCTGCTGTGTCCTTGGCAATATATTGTAATGCAGCAGGAGGTGCCTGGTGTAAACAGGCGCCTCCTGAATGCTTGTGTGATAGGCAACCGTCAGATCAGTTGCGAGACCTTCGCCCATCTGGTTATGGTGACCGTCTCAGAACCGTAGCTGAGGCCAGGAAATCTGCATCAGAAGATGCAGACCCTTGCCTTTGCACTCCCAGAAACCGGCAACACACCCGTTTTTGGGAACGCTGGCCAGCCCCGCCCACTTTCTGCCCCTAAACGGCAAGAGATCTCGCCGATCTTCTATCATCGGCGTAGTAGGCAAACCATTGGATTTGCATACTACTCTGAATTAGGCAGCTTATTTCATTTCATTTTGAACCTTTGGGGGCGATGTGAGGGAAGATATTTTGTTTATTCCCTTAAATACTTTAACCAAAGTCTGATTAGAATAAAATAAAATGTACGTTACACTTCTAATTTGTGTCCTCTTCCCTCCGTTATGTGCTGTAAATAACTGCAAGCAATATGCTGTATTTAATTATATTATTACAATGCGTAGTCATATTTCTGTATATGCTGAAGTTGTTAAATGCTGCAAAACCAGCAGATGCTATTGATCTGCCATTTATATTTTAACATTTTTCTTCTGCCGAGCTTTGAGCTTTCCCAGCAGGCAGAAGACTACAATAATACCTGTAAATAATGCAATTAATGTAGGCTATGATTCTGCAGACCGTGCACATAAGCTGGCATAGTACTGTACTTTATTACTGAGTTTCACAAAACCAAGTGTATTGATACATTTTATTTTGCCGGCGTGTTATACAGTAGTGAAGCCAATGCAACCAGAGGCACATATTGTACTGGTTTCATTTTAGGAATAACTATTGGTTAGGAATAACAATAAGGAATTAGTAATCATGCTGTCTACTAAAGCGTGCAGACTTATGGAAATATTGTGCTTATGTGTGCAATTATTTCACTGCTTACAAAATGTATTACCACACCTATAATGTAAATGTAACATCATTCATGTTCATTTCTGAAATGCAGCATTTATAGACTGCTGTCATTAGTCAGGGTTGATAGTAATTTACTAGGTGTATTCCTTGACTTGTTACTTTTGTAGACTGAACTTTGTTATAGTTTCTGTGTGAAAATACATATTGTTGTTTTTTTTCACATTTCATTAATTGTTCATTTAATAAACTTATCAGTTTACACAGTGTGTAAGGATAGATGTTATTAAGGATTTTTTTGTTATACCCCTTTTACACCAGAGCAAAAACCTGGGTTTTTGCTGGGTCTACCCGGGTCGCAGCTCAGTGTAAAAGGGTCCCTGAAAAATAACCTGGGTCAAGTGACCCTGCAATCCAACCCAGGTAGCTACCAGGGTTGGACCCAGGATGGACCCAGGTAATGGTGCAGTGTAAACGGTGCAACCCGGGTTATCTGACCTGGGTCATGCCTAAAATGAGCGGATTGGTGGTTGTGGAGCAGTCACCTCCCACTTTTTATGACCTCACAGGTTTAGCAGGGCAGACCTGAGTTCAGTGTGAACAGGGCTGACCTGGGAGTAACGCAGATCAAAGGTGCAGTGTAAATGGGTCTGACCTGGATCTGATCAGGGTTGGAACCATGTCCAAAAACCCAGGTCGGACCTGGGTTTTTGGTGGAAAAGAGGTATTAGTCTGAAGCAGGGGTTCCCAACCACAGTCCTCAAGGTACACTAACAGTCCAGGTTTTTAGGATAACCATGTTTGAGCAAAGATGACTTAATTAGTACCTCAGTTATTTTGATTTAACCATCTGTGCTCAAGCATGGATATCACTAAAACCAGGACTGTTAGTGTGCCTTGAGGACCGAGGTTGGGAATCACTGGTCTGAAGCCTTTTGTTAACTGACAGCACACACTTATACCCCTTTCACATCATAAAAGTAACCTGGTATATTGCCGGGTTGACCCAGGTCAAAGTGCAGTGTGAACGCGCCAACAGAAAAATTTCCGGGTTGATGTGCAGTGTGAACGGGCCCAACCCGGGTTATCCAACCCGGGACTCAGCAAACACCACTGATTGAATGTTCCTGGGTCTCACTTGATGATATCAGCAGCCAAACACACAGACAACGCACTGCAGACAACAGCAGAGGCAGTATTCTGGCAGCCTGGAGGGGGCTAATAGCACTACTGTCATTACAGTGATGGCTAATTGGAGTGAAGAAGTGAACTGTACACTATGCTGTCAGAAGCTGCATCATGCTCTCACTGGCTAAATCAAACAGCAGTAAAGCACAAACACTCATGAACTCCGGACTACACAGTGATAATCCATCAGCCATGATTCCTGCAATGCTGAGAGCAGTCCCCGCCCCTCCCTTTTGTGATCTTATCTTTGTGAGCCTGAAAAAGTCAATTTTTAATGACATCCATAGAGTTTTACATGGCTGACCCGGGTTCAGTGTGAACTGGGCCAACCCGGGAATAACCCTGGTCGAAGGTGCAGTGTGAAAGGGGTCTGACCTGGGTCGCAGCTGAGTTGGACCGGTATTCAAAATCCCAGGTCAGAGCAGAGTTTGTGATGTGGAAGTTTATTACTAATGGCTAGTTCTCTTGATTTAGTTGGATATAGCCCCTTTGTAGGAATCATGCTGTGTGAGAATTATGGTGCATACACACGATCAGATTTTTTCTTCAGATATGGACGATAACGATTTAAAAATCGTTCAGTCGTTCATATCTGAAGGAAAATCTGACATATCTGACATGCCTGAACGATGGACGATCAACGATGCGCGTTCCCGTTTGTCAGATAACGATATCTGACATCTGATGGGTTTGCAGTCAGACTTGGACGATTCCATTCATTTTAATGCAGTCAAAAATCGTTCAATCGTTCAAATCGTTCAAAACTTTGGTCAAATCGTTCAGATCGTTCAATCGTTCATCTGACAAATCTGACAAGTCTGACAAATCTGACCGTGTGTACGCTCCATTAGCTATCATAGAAAAGTGCATGTGTTGCATTTGCAGAGGTAGTGCGTTTATCCCGAAACACCCCAGGATTCATCCTCCAGTTGTTCTGATTCTTGAGGGATGACTTTTTAATAATAATGTATTTGGGTGGACATCTCCTTTAAGCTCCCTTTTATTAAACTGTTTTTGCAATGCTGCCGGCATCTCGATCGTAAGGAGATCCGGGCAAGGTATCAGCCACGGGGGGGAGGGAGAGGGTTAGGTTTAGGCACCCCATGGGGACTTAGGGTTAGGCTGCAGGAGGGGGGAGGTTAGGCACTAAGGGGGGAGGGTTAGGTTTAGGCACTTACCAGGAGAGTTAGGGTACTGGGTAGGGAGGGTTAGTATGAGGGTACAAAAAAGGAAGGTTGGGGGTAAATAGGTCAGGGGAACATTACTCACCGTTCCCCTGTCGAGATTCCAACCATCAGAATGCTGCTGTCACTGTACTGACATCCGGCTTCTCCTCCATCTGTATTTCATACCGATTCCCTCCAAGCGCCGGCTCAGCAGTGATGACAGTGACGTCTTCGACCCGGCATTTTTGCTGGGTCGGGCCGCCAGTCTGAAAGGGGTCTCAGGCGGGTCGCACCCGGGATGGACGCGTGTACAAATCCGGGTGTGACCCACGCATTTGCAATTTGAAAGGGGTAATAGTCTCTATTACTAACCCTGCAAGATCATTTAATATAAGAATCATGGGTTTCTCATCAAAGCCAAGTCCCTCAGACCCTGGTCGAAGAAGGTACCATGTGATAGAATGTCTGGTCTGAGTGGAAAATTCTTAGGCCAAGCTATTGTCATGCTTACCAAATCAGCATACATGTCCTTTAAGGCAATATGTCATGACTAGAATAGAGAGTTGAGTCTGAGCTTGCTAGTGGAAGGAGAGGAAATAGAATCTGCAATCTGCAAGGAACTGCTACTGTATCCATCCATACTTCCCTTTGACTTTAAATTTAGCTGCAATGGTTTATGTAGAGCCGCTTATCAACTTGCCGATTAAAATGAGCGATTGAACGATAATGACATTGATCGTTCAATCGCTCATTAATCGTGCATGAATCGGGTATGAAAATGTCGAAAACGACCAGCGATGCGTGCTCCCGCTGGTCGTTTCTGACAGCAATCATCACCCGAAAATGCCGGTCAATCTGCCGATAACGACAGATTGGGCATGTCCGGGGACATATCGTTCAGTGTGGGCACCTACAGGATGAAGAACGATTGAACAATTATGATGTCGTAATCATTCAAACGTTTTCAGTCGCCAAGTGGATACGCGGCTTAAGCCTAGTATTACTGTCCATTTCATTTTGGTGTCATACAATTGATTTTTTTGCATTGAAGAATAAGCAATGAAGCAGCTATGTTTATACAAGCCTATACACACATGGTTGAAAACATTTCAGAAAATTAGAAAACAATTCTTGCCTCTACATACTGTAAACCATGTTTATTTTATTATATAATGCATATAAATGTACCCATAGTAAATATAACTTTTTATCTTGTCTTTCAGATTTTGGCGATTATATCAATCCTGTTTATTGTGCTTTCGACCATCGCATTATCATTGAACACGCTACCTGATTTGCAAGTGCCAGATGAGTTTGGACATCCAACTGACAACCCACAGCTGGCACATGTTGAAGCCGTATGCATTGCTTGGTTCACAATGGAGTATCTTCTACGCTTGCTCTCTTCCCCAAACAAGTGGAAGTTTTTTAAAGGACCACTGAACATAATTGATTTATTGGCCATTTTGCCATACTATGTTACAATTTTCCTTACAGAATCCAACAAGAGTGTTCTTCAGTTTCAAAACGTCCGCCGGGTGGTTCAGATATTCAGAATTATGAGAATATTGCGTATCCTCAAACTTGCCAGGCATTCAACAGGTCTACAGTCACTAGGATTTACACTCAGGAGAAGTTATAATGAGTTGGGATTATTGATATTATTTTTAGCAATGGGTATAATGATATTTTCTAGTTTGGTATTTTTTGCAGAGAAAGATGAAGATGCTACAAAATTTACAAGTATACCTGCATCTTTTTGGTGGGCAACCATAACCATGACAACTGTTGGGTACGGAGATATATATCCCAAGACGTTGCTTGGCAAAATAGTGGGCGGTCTTTGTTGCATTGCTGGAGTGTTAGTGATAGCGTTGCCTATCCCAATCATAGTTAACAATTTCTCAGAGTTTTACAAAGAGCAGAAGAGGCAGGAGAAAGCAATAAAGAGGAGAGAAGCCCTTGAAAGAGCAAAAAGAAACGGAAGCATTGTGTCCATGAATCTGAAAGACGCATTTGCTCGCAGCATGGAGCTGATCGATATTGTCGTAGATAAGTCCGCTGACGGAACTAATAAAGTAGAGAAAGCTAATGATAACCATTTGTCCCCAAGCCGATGGAAATGGGCACGTAGGACAATGTCTGAAACAAGTTCAAACAAATCATTCGACAATAAATACCAGGAGGTCAGCCAAAATGACTCTCAGGAACTATTAAACACCTCTTCCAGCCCACAGCATCTCAGTGCCCAGAAGCTAGAAGAGCTGTACAATGAGATCACCAAAACACATTCACACCCCAGTGTTAACTCTGCATACCACGAGCAGTCTGTTATTCCTCCTGCATATGAGGAGGAAATAGAAATGGAGGATGTTTCTTCAAAGAGAAACCAGCTGTCCGTTGCTCCAAAAGATATAATAACGGACATGAGAAGTGTTTCCAGCATTGATAGCTTTGCTAGCTGTGCAACAGATTTTACAGAAGCAGAAAGGTCTCCTCTGACACCATTTCAAGGATGTAACCTCGAAACCAGGTTTCCTTCATATCCCGTGCCTGAGGAAGGTAGTCAAGAGGTCAAAGTGTCTCAGTTACTGCCACGTTCAAAATTTACAGGTTTTGCTCCCAAAGATGTCACCTTTGAATATAAATTATCTGAGGCATCTCCCAGAAGTGATAGTGGAACCCCAAAAATAATTCTGCAAGAGCAGGTCAGTAATGAACTGGACGATGGCCAGAGTTCGCAGAAAATGAACAACCCACTTAAGGCTAGATCCCTGAAAGTTAATTTCAAACCAAATAGCAGCGCTCCCCAAAATCCGACAAAAATTACAAGCACGTTGCCACTAAGTACCATAGACCACCCATTATACACTCATCTTCAGCTAAGTACAGTTTTTCTGCAAGACTATTCTTCACCAGAGCAACCAACACAGACGCAAACTGAACCATCAGGTGAATTTTCAAGACATTCAACGTCACCTTCTCGAAACCCCAAACTTATTTCACTCTCTTCAAAGAAGAGGAGCAGCTTTACAGAAATTAATACAGAGGACGATGACTTCATACAGGTATGTGGTGCACAACACGAAACTCAGGAGGATGTCAACACCAACTGCACTGAAGAAAGAAATGATGGCAACGCTATGTCTGCAGGAACTGATGTTCTCTCTCTTCAGAAAAATATCAATCAAAACTGTACTCAGGACATTTACCTGGCAGGAGAGGACAGTAAACCAGACAATAATCAGGAGGAAAGCAAAGTAGAAAATCATTTATTTATCCCAGAAATCCACCCAGACACTGGTGAAATAGGTTATTGTCAGACACGTGAGACCAGCATGTGACTAGCTCAAAGAGCAATAAAGACGTTTTTTTTTTCTTAAAAGCACTAGAGGTTGGTAACGTCTGTGAACTCAAAGGGAAAAGCCTCAAAAACTATTAATTTTGCATGGCATGAAGAACTGCTTAGTTAAATAGTTCAGGAACTACCTTTTATAACGAACCATATAATGACTTAACGGCAGCGTGTAATAATGAAAGCCCTTAAGAGCCAGTGTACTGCAAATGCCTGACATTCTTGATCCTTTAATCCATGATTGTAGATGTATTCTGGAACATTTAAAAAAGCAATGTACAGTTTGCACAAGAAAGGATTAAATGTCAATGCATGCATTAAAAAAATGGAAATGAGGTACTGTGAGCTTTAAGAAAGCCTATATGTGTACATACTGTATGTTAGGTAGAAGACTGAATATAAACAAAGTATATAATGAGAACCCACTAATTAGGACACAGGTACAGTACTTCCTTCACAGCTTGGAAGATTTGTATAGACTTCTTATGTTGCAGAAGTGCAACTTTGCTGTTAGCTGGTCCAGTAATGTAAAGGATTGCATTATAACACTGCTACTACAAAGCTCACCAACACTGGAATCGTTATGCAACTCAAGTAAATGCTTTCTTTTCAGAGATCTTTGTTGGTTTAAATTAAGAGAATATTTTTTTTTTGTGCTATAAACCACTACAGATTTTGCTGTGCATAAAAGATTGTTTTTGCATTTCTTACTTAAAAAAAATAAAAATAAAGCAAAGAAAAAAAAAAACAGGCAAGATTTAACAACCAGAAATACGAGTGTGAAGACTGATATTTAATGTGTTAACTTGCCAAAAATATTATTACTAATAATCTCCCAATGTTGAGTACAAAAGTACGGTTATTTATCGCCACATAAATAGTGCCAATTATCAAGAAATAACTCAAGTTTCTCTATATACCTGTTGAATGCCATGTTGTGTAATACTTGTCTATATTATTTCTCTCTTAAGGGACTGTTAATTAATTAGGAACAGAGCACTTTCAGCACTTCCATAAAAATCCATTATATACAAAAATCAGTTACCTTTGTCACATTTTTTAATCTGTATATACCACTGTCATTAAATCGGGCCTACAAACCAGAGCAACTGCTGTGCTAATTATAATATTATGCTCGCTGTCGAAGTAATACAATTTTAAAGTTCCAGTGCAGGTTCTCTGTTGGCACTAGGACTTTCAAATGGTATTAATTTGGCAGAGTGTGGCACTAGTTTTATACAGTTACGGGCAGTCCCAATTTTATATTCTGTCAATCTGGTTCTTCCTAGTGCAGTGTTGGCTAACCTTGACACCCCAGCTGTTGTGGAACTATATATCCCAGCATGCCCTGCCACAGTTTTAGCATGCCCTAATAGCAAAACTGTAGCAGTGCATGCTGGGTTATGTAGTTCCATAACAGCTGGAGTGTCAAGGTTAGCCAACACTGTCCTAGTGGAAAGTCCTGGCTTCATCAAGTGCACTACAACACAGAAGAAGGGAGTTTCAGAAAGGGACCCTCCATCATTCATTTT
Organism: Taudactylus pleione; assembly: GCA_031769625.1. Classification (NCBI taxonomy): domain Eukaryota; kingdom Metazoa; phylum Chordata; class Amphibia; order Anura; family Myobatrachidae; genus Taudactylus; species Taudactylus pleione. The sequence goes on along the minus strand of JAUIMM010000113.1, from coordinate 23,339,931 downwards.
TGCAGTTTAAAAACAAAAAAGTATAAAGATGAATATTCTAATTCTTGCACACCCGGGAGGTAAACATACTCCTACTGTATGTGGTATGAACAATAGATAAAAAGCTTGGAATACCATAGCAAACATATATCATAGTTGCCTACCTTTTAATATCTCTTCCCGGGAGAAGCCCGGGTAAGAGAAGCAGGAGGGTGGCGACGGGGGCCTGATGATTCGCATCATGAAGCCCCGCCCCCTCATGGTAAAATTGACCATGATTGGCTAAAATTTACATAGAGGGCGGGGCTAAATGATGTGATTCATGTAGAATCCCGTCTTAAGCCCCACCCCCTACACAGAGACCCACGATCACTGCGGGAATTCTCATTCTGCCCACTTCACTAGGAAGTGGGCAGAAGCTTGGAGATATGCCTACCCTTCAACGGGGGCGGAGGTTACCCAAAAAATCAGGAGCCTCCCGCGAAAACCGGGAGGGTAGGCATGTATGACATATATTCATCAAAGTAATGGGGAACTATATATTTTTTATACATAATTTGGTTGGCAACTTCACAGTATCAGTGCAGATGGCCATAATGGAAACAAGAAATCACATTTCTGGATTTTGAAACATATATTTGCTGTATGGGACACTTAGGGGGGTATGCAATCAGCTAATTGCTGTGCCGGAGCAATCCTATTAGTGGGGATTACCCCGCACGCAAGCCCCCGCAGTCGGACTAAAGTCAGCGGGAAAACCACAAAATTGGGTTCACGCGCTGGGTAAAAATTTATTGAGTCCGCAGTTTCCTGAATCACGATTTTTTGGCGCGGGAAAAAGGCTATTTAATTGAATAGCCTTTCCCCATGCAGCGGGGATTTTTGAAGGTAATTAGTCACGGGGGAAACCCCCCGGCTAATTGAATACCCCCCTTACAGGCTTTTCACTTGCTTGGAGCAAGACCACTAGATAAGCAAATCTATTCTGCATGAGCTTGGCTTGCCAATAACATTAGAGTATGGGATAAGTTCATAACATTGATGCGCTGTAAGCCATAGCAACCATCTATTAATCTATCAGCAATTTAGTATTATCAGAGAAATGAAAGCTAATTTCTAAGTGAGTGCTGTGGGCATTATTTGGGTGCAATCTACACACTGGGTCTGACTCTTAGTCTGACGCATCCGCTTTTCTGATTGGCCGTGGTAGCCTACTTCCTTCCTTATGCTAATGTGAGAACCAGCCCATGTACAATAAAAATCTGTGCATCTGCATGTGGAAGCCTCTCCCACCCACAGCAGTCGCAACCATCATCCTAAGTGTCTGGAACTGCACCCAGACCATACTCGGTTCACAATATCTGTCTGAAACAGGTGACCAATGTCCGTCCGCACGCTGCGATCGACCAAGGAAGCCGGAATACTTGCCCACGATGCACCCACAAACTGGAACAGTTTCGTGCGTTCACCCACAAACGCCCATTTTAAGGATAGTGTGCTCCGTTGATGTATGGATCAATCCATATGCACTAGCAAATACCGTCCATGTGCGTACTTGATTTGGTGCATGCTCAGATGCAGGTATAGCCACAAAATCCTTCCGCATTTCCACTTGGGTCCTACTCAGAATCAGGCCTACTTTCTGCGTGAAAGCCCTTATGAAAATCCCAGAAAAACAGTAGATATGCCAAAAAGCCAGTTTTGCCATTAAAAATTCCAATTCTTTTGGAGCTTTAGTTCTGTTTCAAGAAGCATAAGAAATTGTGTTGGGTTTCAAAATATGTCCAAAACCATGTCCTATTTTGTTTTGTTATGAGAGATATGGGTATGTAAAAGTGTTTAATTGGCACATAGACAGCACATCTGACTAAAAGCTAATGCAGCACAGGGTGAGGTAAGGTGGGCATTTATTATTAAACACAAAATATACACTCTCTGTTACTGAGCTTGAGGTCTTTTTAGTAATTTATTTATGTTAGTGGGCAAGCTTCTGGGACCTCGCAATTTGAGTATAACTACCGACTTGAATGCACTATCAAACCTTTACTCATTGCTGGAACAGCAGAATATTAATAGGTCATTTAGGATAGCTGACGTGCAGAGCAAAACGCTGCAAGATGGCGATATGGTCTTTAATTTGCAGAGTAAATAGGCAGCACATAATGAATATAACCTCAATGTCCCCTCATGATAATTTACTACAAAAATTAGGGTAAATTGAGCGGTATTGTAAGAGAAAAAAAAAAGTGAAATGAAAAGGTATGGCTCCTAAGAGCCAGGATGCTGGACACTGATCTGATGTTTACCATTAGTGTGCCTCTTCAGGTTTTCCCACTTCCCTGCAAACCCAGATGCTAGTGTATAGTTTGCAGCTGTATTTCATGAGGTGTAGCCATGATCTGGTCTTTCTGCATGGGCGTATTTATAATGGGTGCAACACACCAGACCCCCACATCCAGCACCCACAGTATATACTTACCTTTTCGCCAGATGCACTGTAATTATCTGAAAAATGTAGCGGGTACCATTTTCTCGAAGATCATGAACAGAAAAAAAAATCACCAGGAAAATGGCACCCGCACCATATAACAGGAGATCTGCGCTTGTCCAGTAGACTCGAGTGCCAGAGTCTACTCTGTGCATGTTTCAACGAGAGAGCAGGGGACCCGGAGACTGCACATGGGACCCCTCTATTGAATCGCCTTTGTCTTTCTGTGTATGTAAAACTATTTATTGCATTATGGGAGTGCAGAAATGAAGGAGCAGCTGGAAAGTGCACATTATGTCCCATTAAAAGTATGGCATAAGCCCCCACCCTGAAAAAAAATCGCCATTTTTTTGCGCAGTGAAAATGGCTCTGCGTTCCTCCACACAGTAAGGAAGAACTCTAGAATGCATCATCTCCACCTGTCTTTTTCTTATTTCAACAATCTCGCTCTGCATGCTGACGTCTTGGTTTTGCATTGCTCTGTAAAGTGGGCTTACTGGTGTGCCTACCCCATACTTTTCTAGAAATAACCTTACTCTGCTTAATTCCTTTACCTGTGCAAACGTCTATTCCTCTGTGCACACCGCCATATTACTCCACAAACCTTTGCGTTTCTGCAAAAATCTAAACCCCCTTGCACAAATTAAGGTATACAGTGGTGCTAAAACTATATTTGTACCGAGCCTGAGACATTTTGTGCATAATAAATGAACTCAGTGCCCACAAAAAAGTCAGGTCCCAGGTCACTAATAGTGATAATTTAGGATATGTGTCGAATATAGCATATACACACACTTTCCACAAGAACTATCCAGGAAGAACGAATGCCAGAGTCAGTTAGCCCCCTATGTATAGGGCTATAGACATATGACACTTGCTGATGTTTGCTAATTAAGGTCCAGATTTATTATCAAACAATTTTCTTGTTATCACTCATTACTAATCTTAAGGGGCGTTAACAATATCATTCATTGAAGTCATCGTGCCGCATCCCTGAACAGGCACTTTCTGACGATATCGTCAGATTGGCCTGTATGTTTACACGACAGCAAACATTGCTAATGACCCGCGGGAGCGCGCAGTGTTGGTCATTTGGTGCATACACACTGGACGATATGAACGACATATCGTTGAACAATATCATTATCGTTCATATCATTCACTTTTATCATCTAGTGTGTATGACCCATAACATTGTGCTCCAACCAATCAGCTCCCGCCATGTGTTTGAAAAAATAACAGCTAGGAGATGATTGGTTGGAGCACCAGTTAAGATTAATAACAAGAATATAATTCATTGATAAATCTGGACCTAGAATAGTTACGTTTGATGCACTACGAGTGGTCCGATTCTCCTCATGGGAGTAAATTATTCACCAAATTATAGGAGAATTTGGACCTATTCCTGAATTGCTGAAATCCAGCTGCTTTCCATGATCTATTGAATTGGTTTGCCCATCTCCACTACTTAATGTATAATAATAGATACAAGTAATATTTATTAGTCAAGATTATTAGCACAGCAATAGCTTAACCATGTTTTAAAAGAATTCTACAAAAAAAAAAATCCAATCACTAAGTATAATACAGACTTACACAACCTGTGGCTCTGGCTCTTTGGAAACTCCCAATCCACTCATGATCTATTCAGTCTAATTTCTTAGTATTTGCTTTGCACATTTCTATTCTAGTAATGAAAAAATGATTCAACGAAGAAGGAATATCTTTAGCACAGGACTATACTGTAAATACTGTCTTTGATATGATGAGTGTGGAAAATATAGCACATTTTTCATTCTAAACAGAGAACACTGAAGATACTTAGCTGCAAAAGTAGAAAGAGACACTTTGAATTCACTTTTTAAAATAAAAAATGTGAGTCGCACTTTATTTTATAATTACTTATATCAATATAGTTGTAGGGAATAAATCAGCTGTACTAACCTTTTTCAAATCCTATGTACTGAAAATGGATGGTAAAATAATGATGATATAATAACAAAGGGTACATTACACATATAGGTAGTTTGAATTTCCAGCTGCCCACTACTTTGTCTCTGTACTAGTGGGATAATTAAGGGAATTGGGATAGCCCATAAATGATTCTTCCGGAAGGGCCAATTACTCACTAGAGTTGGTTTCATTAACTAGTACAAACATGACAGAACACACATCGCGTTCAACATGAATTTGCTATTAGCATTTTTACTAGCGCCTTGAGCACCCTATAGGCTTCCTTAATGGTAAACACACTGTTTAAAAAAGCTGCATTCCAAATACCAGGAAAAAGGGAATGCTAGTAAAGTGGCAGTAAGTATTATGACACTAGCAACAATGGCTTCTAGTATCAGACCTGGATACATGGATTTTACTAGCAAAATCAAAACACTATTAAAACGCATGGCATAAGCAGTGGGTATGGGGCACAAAGCACTTATTCCAAACATGTTAAGAGCACAAATTATGCAAACGTATGCTCAAATGCTGTATACTGTACGTATCTCCCGTGCTCAGACACAGATGTGCATCCTCACTCACCGAAGTTATGTCAGCCCCCATGCTAAATGATGGTCCATGATAGAATCACACAAGTTGTCCACAGTGACAATTTTACTGCTTACTATCACTTTTGGACTACTTCAGTAATTCAAAATGTCATTATTCTATCCCAAAGTACAGACCATTAGATGCATAATCTTATGAGTAAGGATACATTCTTTATTTTATGTATCCACATCTGTCCATTTTTTAGCTAATTCAATTTACAATACACATATATCGTAACTACACTGGTCCACATTTAGATGGTGCAAAAGGCATAAAAGTAATGGTACACGAACAACGCTACTGTAGAGGACATGCAACATGTGTTTCCAAAAAGGCACCCTCTAAAGAATGCATCCCAAAATAAGCAGTCTGCAGCGATTGAAGTTTATCATGTTGCTAAAGTAAAATTTCCTTTCTGCATTGTGCTGCAGAATTCGGTGCACTGCTACAGATTCTTTATTCTCTGTGCATAACATTCTTTGTTCTCCATTTATTTTCTGATTCGCCTAGCTCTGGTGATCTTCCCCAATTAATCTGAGGTAATTTTTTTGCCTATAAAAATTTTTTTTTAAAACCCTATATTTGTTCTGTGTCTCTGCAGTTTTTCAGATTGTAACAAACTCACGTGAAACTAACATGGAATCAGCTAACTTAATCATTATTAGTATCTGACTGCAAAGGTCATTAATATTGAAAGAGCCTTTGGGCGGAATTCAATTAGGTGCGAGTTTTGTCCCGCAAGGCGACTTCATGGTAAATTCACATTGTGAATTACATTTGCAATTCAATTCCAAATATGGATTTATTTTTCAGAGTAAATTCGCCTGTTTTCGTTTACAACATCCTGAACACGTGAAAAGGTAGGGAAAAATGTTGAGCATTGCTTCAGAACCCCTTGAACACCCCCATAAGGACTAATTAGGCATTTGGAAGTTTTCAATCAGCTTAATTGGGCCAATAATTACATGTAATTTTAGGGGTGAAAAAAAAATGGCCTCCAATTACCCCAAAATAAGTTTCTTTGCCAAATAATGCCAAATTTAATAAAAGTATTTATTCAAAGAAAAATCATTGCTTTTTAGAATTTGTTTACAATTACCCCAAAAGCATCTTTTTTTTTGCATTTTCCGTTTAATTCCTTTATAATTAAACGAGATTCTACAGCTTTTTACATTATTTTACTTTAAAAACAGTACTTTCCCTATGGCCACTAACAGTCTTCTATATGATTCTGCTAGCAAATCTGTTCACTTTTTGGACAAAATTCACTCAGTGTAGTGCCAATTGGCGTCTCTAATTGAATTGTGCGTATCTCGGGTGCGCGTATGAAGGTCAAGTTTGCAAATTTAAGGCAAAATGTGTGAGATTAACACCTTTTGCAAACTGGCACCTAATTGAATTCCCCCCTTTAACTTTATAAAATATTATGTTTATCAACATATAAAATGTTTTTGTGCTGTCAATATTTTTTCTTATTATATAGTGAAATAATTACTTCCTGCAAGTCTAAAACTAAACATAAAATAGATTATATATAACAGGGGTAGGCAACCTCCTGCACTCCAGCTGCTGCGGACAGGGGTGCCAAGAGGGGGAAAGCGGGTACTAATTACCTGGGCCCGAGCCTCATGGAGAGGCTTGGTGGGGGCACGGGCAAGTTGCTGAGGAGGACAAATATCACCCCCTGCAGCCTCCAGGCACTGTATATAGTATTTTCCATAATTTTTTTACGGAGGGTGCATGGTCACATCTCCCGGATTTGGACACGCTCCTTCGGTGCCCAGGCCCCAGAGCTGTGGAACTACACACCCCAGCATGTCTTGCCGCAAATTTAGCATGCCTTAACAGCAAAACTGTGGCAGGGCTTGCTGCGACATGTAGTTCCACAGAAACTGAAATGCTACAGGTCGACTTAGCCCTGATATATAAGAACACTGAAAATAAAAGTAAAGGAAAAACTGCACTCCATGCAGTATTAGTAATGTTCTTAAATAAAAACTATACCTGTTATATTAATATGTCACTATGGGGGCAACTTAATTAAATGCAATGTTGAATAGTGCCGGATTAACAGCACATCCAATTGAATAGCTCCTGGAACTCATTCCCGATGCTATGCAACATTGCATTTAAAAGAAGTCCCCCCCAATGTATCAAAAAATAAACCAGTCTTTTATTGGATCGTGGAAGATGGCTGTGTCATAATATACAAGGGCAGAACATCAGAAAAAGTTTTATACAGATACTTTCATTTATCAATAAGTCAATCACTTCCCTTAAATAAATATCTGTGTAAATTTAAAATTAAGAAAATTATTTAAAAATGGAAAAACAAAATCTACAGTAAACATAACTTGTGAGTAATTTAAATTGCAATAAAAATTGTAATTGCATGTTGTGATAGCTTTTTTATTGGAAAAAAATAATGAATAAAACTAACTGGGATCAAAATGTTAACACTGAAGTGTTATGTCGCGTATCCACTTGCTGATTAAAATGAGCAATTGAACGATAACTATATCGTTATCGTTCAATCACTCATTAATCGTGCTTGAACTGGGCATGAAAATGTTGAAAATGATCAGCGATGCGCGCTCCTGCTGGTCGTTTTCAACATCAATCATCGCCTGAACATGCTGGTCAGTCTGCCGATAACAACAGATTGTCTATGTTCAGGGATGAGGGAGGGTACCTCTTCCCCTGCATTGCCTACATATCGTTCACTGTAGGCACTGCAGGGGAAGAGGTACGTTTACAATGTTGTAATTGTACTGTCATTCCACTATCTGCTAGTGGATACGCACCTTTACACTGCAGTAAACAGAAAGAAAATAAGTAATAAGAAAAGCAAATATTTTTATACAATGTGATTAAAAACTATATTGTATTGGCAAGTACAATGTTAAATAAAAATAACAAACCAATAAACTAAATTTAACTTTTTTAGTTTATGAAGGTGGACTGGATTTTATACATATTATTTTGCACCGTTAAAATCGACTTTTGGTTTTCTATTTATAAGATAACAACTCTTTTTCAAAATTTTAATAATAGTGGAGACATTGAGTTGTTGTTATACCCACTAAGATAATAAACCTATTTCTGACTACTACATGAAAAATTATACACTATAATGCTGACTACTTCATTTTAGGTATACCAGAATGCTATCTAGTATAATATATACTCACCTAACCAATTATTTTTTATTTTAAAAAATCAAGGACATTTCAGTGTTGCTCCGTGCAGAGAAATTTTGAAAAGTTGCATTTCAGGACATTTTAGAAAGTAAATTAGCCCCATTATAAATATAATTACTGAGCAAAATGCCCGCTATATACAGTGTATATGTGTATATATATGGATTTAACTCCCCCCCTCCCCCAAAAGATAAAGAATATAAATCTCTTCATCTGCATAGAATTCTATCATCCTACATTATTTTGGTTGGGTGTGGCGTTTCCCAACACACCTGCACACTCCTGATAGTAGTGTAACGTGACAAATCAGGCAACAAGGAGGATGTGAAATAAATTCATTCACAAATAGGTTTATTGTTTAAATAGGTCACTAGTAAATTCAGTCCAAATGATTGAACATCTGCCGTTTTTAAGCATATCTATCATATTACAGGGATCTCCATATTGAGTTTTGATCAGTGCAATTTTGTCATAATATTTTTTTTTGTCAGCAACTAGAGTATTTATAGTTTTGCCCTGTTAGTTCTCCATCAATATACACCAGCAGATTATCATTCTTAATCCTAATTACAAAGAAGAGCAAGTTGCAGCTTAACTACACAAGTTTGTCTTATGACTCTTGATAACTGTATCTTACATTTCTTATTATTATAAATGACCTATGAAAAATCAATACAGCATAATAAGTCAATAATGCAGATTAGGTAGAATTTAAAAGGTAATTGAAATACTTTATATAAAAATATGTTGCTTCAAAACAGTACTATTAAACAGCACAAAGGTGTTACTTGTATACTTTTTTTTTAAATAAATATTATTTTTCCCAAACAGCATAGAACGTGACATATAGGGGTAAAGCAGTACAGACATCATCTTTTTGGTCTTATCTTTAATTCTTAAAACTAGTTACAGAAACAGGAAGAACTCTTTTCATATATGAATAAAATAAGTAAGTATCCGTACACTTAGAGAGCCCATGCAACCCTTGCATCAACTTATAATTTTAGGTGAGTGCCAGGACTCTTTGGCGCACACACACATAAGAATTAGTATAAGCGTTATGAGACCAAACAGTCAGTTTTTCTACTATATTACAAAATTTCACTGTACCTGGAGATCATCTGTATTATTCTGTAATTAAGAGAATCTAGCAGGAGTAAAAACATAAAACAATGTCATTAACCAGAATGCACAATGATAACTGTAGTAAGAAGCATGTTTAGTATATGATACCAAGCCAACAGGGTTCTTACTTTTATAAGTATTACAACCCAACATATCTATTGGGGTTATTATTAACACATAGACTAGAATGCACCATGCACAACGCTTAAGCATTCATGATGACAGAATCTGTAGCACTGAGTTTATGTCAATTTTTTTTCTGTATATAATTTATGTTGTCAAATAGTAAGTTTATTTTTTTGCTCTGTAAATATATATGTATATACATATAAATTTATATTTGTACAATATTTGTTTCAGTAACTATCCTGAATGCTGCAAAGAACAAAAAAAGCACAAAAGCAACGTTTCATCCTTACTTTGATCTAAAAACTATCTGACCTTCTCAAATTTAGATTTAATAAAGCTTAATTAAAATTTGTAATGTATTTTTGCAAGACTAAAAAGATTTCTCTGAATGTCGAAGGATTCTACGCGTTTGGTATCATTTCAAGAATGCCCCAAAAGGGCCATCATAAAGGATGTTGATCTACATAGTTGCAGGAAGAGCACATGTATCAGTAAAATATTGTTTCATCTTTACAGGGTGCTTGGGTCAATTAGTAATTATAAATACAGTAACAATCACATTCTTGTTTGACTTGTATTACTGGTATCCAGCATGTTTCATATTAATTCAGCCATACTCTTCACCCATCCAGCTGAACAAACTGATAAACCTCTTTCTGCACTTTTTCATCTACATCAATAAATTCTTCTCAAACATATCTAATGGCACTTTTATCAATGTTTCCATGCTTGCTGCCTTTGACATACAGAAAGGAGAGGAAATGTGACTTTGTAATACCTAGAATGTTAATGACTTCCATACCAATCGTCCTATGAATTATGTATGCATGCAAGTAACTATTGAACATTTATGTCGATTGTGTGTACAATGACTGCATTACTTTTCTTCATTTCAGTCTGAATGCATATGCAGGATAGAAATAAATGTATAAATGACTCATTTCTGTTTCATTTCAGTTCTCTGTCATTTACATTAGCATCACATTAATTCCATCAAATCCATAGGGAATGGCAAAAAAAAAAAAAAGATCAATTCCCAACAATACACCAATCACAGCATGCTGTTAATTTTCTGATAGTTTAATACTGAATTAAGACCAACAACAGCAACAACAAAGCATAATCATTTTGGAAACTGCCGAACTGCCACTCACAATTTACATGGTGAAGCATATTTATAAGAGCACACATACTGATCTAGCAAAAACATCAAAAGTTGCAATTTCATGAGATAAAAACAATCCCCATGTCCTCTTACTCTAATAACTTAATTAAGCCCCACAAACACTTATTTGGGAAGAAATAGAAATGATGTAGATAGTTCAGGGGATAGTCCTAAAGTGATAGTACATAGGACCTTCAAGAAACATTTTCACTCATCCTACCACTACATTCCCATCTGGTGCCGCAATTCCACAAACAGCCAATCAAAGTATTTGCAGGAAGGCTCTGTCTAATGTGGATAGCGTGTGTGCACCATTATATGCAAGAGCTGGCCAATTAACCGTGTTTGACCAAAATGAAATGTGCTGTGCTAAAATATGTTTTGTGATCAGTAAATGACTGTTAATGTTACCCAACACTACAATTTGGCCAGATTTGTCATTGATCTGAAGTAGCACGCAATGGCGGAGGTCACGGAGTTAAGTGATTTTTTTTTTGTAACGTGTACTGGAAAATCCCTAAAAACTAGTATAGCACGATGTCTCATGATGCATAAGTACATAGTTGCAATTGAGAGCACTTTATCAGAAATGTATTGTAAATGTGCTTGAAGTTCTTGGGAGCTGACTGGGAGGTGGCAATTCAGACGCACGAAGATGGTCCATCTTGTGGGTGTGTTATGGGAGTGTCACGAGTGTATCTCTGATATTGGTTGCGAAGTAAGACAATCGCTCACATTGCAGGTCCTACCCATGACGGAAAATATGCACCTAGCCTGGGGCCGGATCAGGTTTTGGTGGTACAACAGATGGTTGCATTTAAAGACGCACCTAGCGAGATTAGTGCATCTAATGTAGGATTCCCAGTCCTTGCACATTCAGACGCACGGCTGTACACTAGGATAATGCTCATACTAGAATTAGCACAAAGTCACAGACGCAACTACAGTAGAAGAAGCTAAAGCGGTCGCAGTAGCGTGCAACTCAGAATCAGACACTCAGGTGAAGTATTAAATGTAAACAGTAATTCACTTATGGTGTAAGTATATCCATTTAGCATGTATAAGGACAGTGACTACCTGTCATAAAAATAAATAAAGAGAACCCAATAAATCAAATAATACCTAAAACGATATACTTATCCATTTGCTTGGTCAAAATGAGCCAATTTAAAATTTCTTTGTTGTGAACTTCTAGGATTATCAGTTAAGTTTAGGGGATATACGTAAATGTTAAGTGCTGTTGAGCAGTACTAATCCAGCTGCGCTTACCTACAGATGTGTCCGGCTTCATCTTTGCTCATAGCACGCCATACAGGCTTCTAAGTCACGACATAAGAATATCGCGACATGGGGCGGTAAGGCGCAGTGAGACTTCATCCACGGCATGCTATACACAGCTTCACCACTGGGTGGCCAGTGCTCCACTGAATAAGTGTGAATACAGTGTAAGTAGTGAATAATACAGCAGTGGATGGATACAGTCACACACTGTACAATGATTGGATATGAACTGGACCTGTGTAAATCTGTTAAATTGGAGACACCCTGCAGCAGTAAAAAAAGAGGTTTGCCAGCCTCAGAAATGGGCAGAATAACAAGAAAAATACTGCGCTGGTGTGTCCCTGTCAAAACACATATAAACACATAATGTAGATATTCACATATATTTATTAAAATTGATCATATAATAATGTTGATAAAACAACAATAAGACTAAATCTCATCAATTGTGAGAGCGGGACTCTTGCAGGTATCTATTGGACTCAACGTAGCCTGCTGGGCTGCTTGTCTGTGGAGTTTGGGCTGGAGACGCTGCGTGACAAGCCATCTATACAGGGGCCCATCCAGCTCTCTCCTTGTGGGCACACTTACCTTGGGGTGGGTGCGATCGGACATTGCCCAGCTGCACACTCCTCATAAGCCATATTTGCAAGGTATGATCTACAACTAATGTCTCCTTGCTTGGATTTATATCAAGTGCTGGACTTTTATTTCATCACGGCTCACGCTATTTCATCTCCCCGTGAATGACAGTATTTTTTTATTTATTTTTGTATGGGACATTATTGCACTAAGGCCCTCATTCAGAGCCGCACGTTAACAACAGTACGCTCGTTGCGTTCCGATGTTGACTAACCGCGCATGCGTCGGTGTTACACTGCGCATGTGCGTACGGCAGATTGCGAGCTTTTTTTCTCTCGTTCCTAAAATAGCGTACAGGAAGTGACATGTCAAATGTGATTGACAGAACAGGGCGTTTTTGGGTGTTGACGGGGGTGGAGATGAAAAAACGCAGGCGTGGCGAGGCGTTTTTGGGGCGTACATACATTAGCAGATGCGAACGTCAAATGTGTTCGGACCGTCTCATACGTCACTGGAACATCCGCTTTCCCTTCAAAATGCTCGCACAGCTTAGGGTCAGGATTACTCGACCACATTGGCGATGGGCTTCTCCTCCGTCCCGGGACTCAACGATGGTGCTGCGATTAATCGCGGCTGGTCAGTAAAGTAATTAGTGTTGGATTGAAAACCGGCTTGGTATGTGTTTGGAAAGCAGTTTATTGGGATAGCACATAAGCGTACGCAGGTGGAAATCAGAGCTGCTAATGTCATGATTACACAATCAATTAGCGTACATTTTTGGTGTTTTATTTTGGCCACAATTTGTTGGTTATGGCCTATTGTAACAATAATGTCATCATGTTTTAATTAGCTCCCCTTTTTTTTGGTTTACTGTGGAATTTGCATCGCTATGTGATTTTTTAAACGTTCCTTAAAGAAGCCTTTTTTTTTTTTTTAAGAGGGTCAGTTTTTGCCTTTAGGGCCAGGATTAAATGTAACCCATTTGTACAATAATGTCACAATACAATGTAAGTTTTTTGTTTTAAATTTATTGTTTAAACACAAACAAATTGGCCTAATATTTTGTTGCCTTTTTTTTGTGGCAAAGATATTTGTTAAAAAAAAAAAAAAAGCCATAACTGGTAACATAAACGTAAATACCAAAATTAAAAACATTTCACAAGAAAGGAGAGGGAAGTTTTGACCAGAAAGGAATATGAGCCAAGCACAGAAGGAGTGTGGGAAAAGTCGCCATTGCTGTCACCGTTTTCTCGGCCGTTTGGCTGGGTGAGGGTGGGCGCCAGACCGGGTCCGGGATGCCATCGGGCTGGCCTGTCCAGAGGCAGATGTTGTGGCCTCTGGACTAGGCACAGGGCTAGGCACATTTGGAGGATTGGCTGATGTTGTGCCAGAGGTGGAGGATCCGGATGTTCCGGCAGGAAGGGAGGTCGGCTCCACCATGTGCTGGCGAACGAGCTGCTCCAGGGCATCGGCGATGCGGATGTTGGCCCTGGTATTTTCCGCCAGGGCCTGAGCAATGGTCACGTTGGCCGCAGCATTTTGCTCCAGGGCCTCAGCCACCCGTATCAGACTGGCGTCCATCCTCTGCAGAATCTCCGTATGGAAATCCGATTTAAAATTGAGTTCTGTGAGGAGGCCCACTGCCTGCGAGGGGGCACGCCCTGGACTGGCTTCTGCAGGGTCCTCAGCCGGATGTACTGGTTCCTCCCCTGCAGAGCCAACAGAAATTCTGCGGCCAAGGCTCCCCTCTGGAGCAGACTCATCCGCCTCTGTCTCTGTTAGGAAAAATGCGAAAAGACTCACATTAGAATCTACATATTGGCACAATAGCATTTCAGAGTTGGTGACATCACAAGACTTACCTTGGCCAACATGAGGAGCCGCAAAGTCTGGCATGTCCGTATCCATGTTGGACACGCCAAACACCTCCACAGCCTGCACACACCCCTGTGCCAGCTCTTCTAAGTCTGTCAACTCCAATGACACAGGGGTGGGACCCCCACCTGTCCCCCTTGCATGCCTAGCCCTGTCGGCAAGTTTTTGCTTGAGACGATATTTGAAGTCTGCCCATCTGTGGAATGAAATTGGAACCATTATCCTTTTTTTTACAATGGGGTTTGTTTATAGGATGGGAAAGTGTTTACTTACCGCCGTTTGACATCCCGGGCTAGACGGACATAATCACCCACCCTATTGACAGCAACGGCGACCTCCTCCCACATTCTCCACTTCTGGCTTTGGCTCATATCCCTGGCTGCCTGGGGCAGGATGTCAACGCACTTCTGGATCAAAACCTCCATCTCCTTGCTTGTGAAATGTGGCTGCCTTTTTTTTTTGGCAGCTTTGGCGGGTTGACTGGGGCCAGCAGTCTCTTCCATGTCATCCTCCTCACCTATTTGGGTAAATATGCAGATTTAGCCACTTCACAACTTGCACAATATTATGTTTTAAAAGAATCATTGAGACAAAATGCATGAAGGCCTTACCGCCGGAATTTTGGCCATTGTTTCCCTGGTCTGAAGCCATGTCTCTGCTTCCAGAATGAAATCAACCAGAAATTAAATGTGATTTCGTGACGTATTTATACATGCGTCCTTAGTTTGCGGCCGCATCATTGATTGTGCGTCCCTATGATTCATCCTTAATTTGTGCGGGAAAATAAACACTATTTATGGCTTGGTGTGTGTGGAGTCGAGGTTGCGTTGTTGGATTGTTGGCGGTTAAGTTGGTTGGATTTGGTTGTTTGCGGTTGGAGGATTTGGCGGTGTTTGTATTTTTTTTGGTTTGCTACAGTTGTTTTGGTTTTCCGTTCGCATTTTTTTGGTTTATTTTTTGCCATCGTTTCCTGATTTGGTAAGTTTTGTGCAGTCTAATTTGTGGCCAATTGGTGTCTACTTCTGGTTTTTTGTTTTATTTTTTTTTTTTAACACTAATTTCATCTATTTTAGTTTGTTTTGGCTTTCGGACCCAAAGGCCTTTTTGAGGGAAATCTTATATATTCGATTTTGGTAAGTCCATTATTTTTCTTGCATTTGCGAACTAATTAACGCATTTTTGACTGTTGGTGTAGTGACTTGCATTTGCGAAATAATTAACGCATTTTTGACTGTTGGTGTAGTGACTTGCATTTGCGAACTAATTAACGCATTTTTGACTGTTGGTGTAGTCACTTGCATTTGTGAACTAATTAACGCATTTTTGACTGTTGGTGTAGTGACTTGCATTTGCGAAATAATTAACGCATTTTTCGAGGCTTATTCATCATGTAAACCAGTTTTGCTTTTCCCTTTTCCATTTTTGGGGTCCATTTGACCCCTATTTGACGTACGGTGTGCAATGTCGTTTTCATCGATGGCCAAATGTGTGTTTCGCCTATTTTATGTGTTGGCTTGCACCAATTTGACAAACATAAAATCACCCTCTAAATTTTTGATGTCTCATTTTTGGCTTTTTTACAGTTTATACGGATCATGACAATACCCCGGCATGTAAGCAGCTATGGATGGTATCATAAAGCTAAGTTGTTTTATGTTACTTTTGGGGTGGCTCAAAAGCCTTACATTGTAAACTTGGAATTTCAGGTAGATCTGGGGCGAATTGTTCTGGCCCTGCTCCCGGAAGACGACCAACCTCAAACTCGTCCCAGGCGTAGGCATCGTAGGCATGCAAGGCCCCAGATATTTCGAACACATGTCACCCTTTTTGGAATGCCCGATGATGAGGTTTTAAGACGCTACCGTCTACCTCCCAAAATCATCATAGACACTCTCTCATTAATAGAAAGTGATCTTGAGCGGCAAATTGACAGTCCAACAGCAATACCACCACTGACGCAATTTATGGCGGTGTTACATTTCTGTGCCTCAGGATCGTTTCAAACAACGGTGGGAATAGTGGCGGGCATCTCCCAATCCTCCTTTTCCCGGATCCTGAGGGCAGTGATGGAGGCACTTTTCAAGCACCTCCATCATTTTATTAAAATGCCTTTGGATATGGGTGCCCTTAGTGTGGCCAAGGCCAATTTTTACCAAATAGCTGGCTTCCCACACATCATAGGGGTTGTGGATGGTACTCACATACCACTTCAGCCTCCAGCACGGCTGGAGGCAATATTTAGAAACCGTAAACACTATCACTCCCTGAATGTAATGGTGGTATGTGATGCCTCCCTCCAGATCCTGTCCCTGAATGCTAAATTACCAGGAAGTGCTCATGACTCCTTCGTCATCCGGCAATCAGGGATATGGCAGAAATTAACCAACCTACAAGCTGGTGATGCGTGGCTTCTGGGTAAGTGGAGACCTTTAGTACATAACAATGTTAAGCTTGATACACAGTGTTCCTGATGTTGTCTATTTTTTTTCACAGGAGACAGTGGATACCCTTGCATGTCCTGGCTGCTCACTCCTTATTTGGCTCCCACACCAGGGCCACAAAGTGCGTATAATTCCGCACTTACAGCCACCAGGCAAGTGGTGGAGCGCTGTATCGGCCTTTTAAAAGGCCGATTCAGATGCCTCCACCGCTCTGGTGGCGAGCTCATGTATGTGCCGGATATGGTGTCTAAAATTGTGGTCCTGTGTGGGATATTTCACAACATTGCCATAAGGAGTGGTGTCCCAATGCAGCCAGAGGATGCCTTACCTGAGGATGGCCCCCCCGAGGTTGGTCGGAGGTCAGTATGTGGGGGGGCCATACGCGATGATGTGGTGGCCAGATTTTTTAGGTAAGTTGTAACAAAACTACAGTGTTTATACCTAATGTGTTTGTGTTTGTTTGCGAACATCTAATTTTGTGTTTTTTTTCTCACCATCTTCTGTTTGTTCACATAATCTTTGGCACTCCAACGCTCACTACTTCCTGCTACCCTTACCAAACCTGGATCTGGTCCTTTTGGGCATATATTCTGGAACCCATATCGCAACGCCATGTTTGTGGAATCATGTTGGCATGGTCCTTCGTCAACCAGTTCTTGATTTTTTGTTTTTATTTAATTATTTCTTGGTATGTGTTGTATTTGAATTTATCACTGTGTTCTTTTTTTGGGAGTGACCACTTTGTTTTCTCTGTTATGTTGTGAATAAATGTTTGGAGAGTGAAATGGTCTTCCTTTTTTGGGACGTTAACAGCAAGTGTAACCAGGTTAACACAAGTTACATTTGACTAAGGGGTAATCCAGTACTGACGCCAGTTGAGCTAAACTGAAATATGTTTTCAGCTTCCCAACCCACACCAAAAGGAAGCCTGGCCCAACCTTGGGATTTGTAAGATTGGCCTAAGCAGCTTGCGCACCAACTAGGAACCTGTAAAATGTAGAAATATGTAATTGACACTACACCCAAAAAGGGAAATGACATTGTTACTGTTATGTGTTTCTTGTGTCTGTTTGACATACAAAGACAAAACACAATCTAACTTTTAAAAAAGGGAAATCCTTGCAGGAACAGTCTACTTATGTCATGCTAAACTATCTTGGTTTTGGATTTAAAAAATGAGCCAGAACGTATATTTGTCTGAATAAATTTATTTTGAAACGTTAACAAAAATAAAAAAACTACTGGTGAAGGAGGCCAGACAGCCGGTCGAGGGCCACCAGAATGCCAATTACATGTTGGCGCATCTGGCCAACACAATCCGCCACCTCTTGCCGACGCCTCTGTTCCTCTGTGGGTGAGAAAAGTGTGTGGGTTAATACAACAATAGGGAATCCACATTAAAAAAACAAAAACACAACGAAATCACTCCTAAACTTAAAAAAAAAAAAGGGGGTGCTGCCAAAAATACAAGGCCTAGGTACAAATTCCCACAGGTGTGATATGTGTATGTTGAAATCACCAGGAAGAGGTAAAGGCAAACTGCAAAATCACCAAAAGTCAAGCCACAAAAACACGAAGAAAGGCACGACACATGATTACATACAAACAGTTTGTGCTTTAAAAAAAAACAAAATAAAAACATACCGGGAGCCAAAACGGGAGCTCCGGAAATGCCTCCATGATCCTCCTCGGAGGATCCGTCATTCCCCAAAGAATGGGGAGGAGTTATGATGGACTCCGGGGAGGGGGTAATTGGAAGAGGGGTGGGTGGAGGAGAGGGGGAAGTGGGACGGAGGGGAAGGAGGCCCGACATTTCCGGGAGAGGGTCTGGGAAGGATGGGGAGGAGTGGGGAATAGGGGAAAGATTTGGGGTGGAGTGTTGGCTGGGGGTTGGGGATAGTGGCCGGGAACGCCGTCTGGACGGACGGTGACGGCGGAGTCTTGGCTGTCCCCCTAAAATATGTCAAAGAAATTGCGGTTAGTTTATGGACAAATCCGGGGACCAAAACTAAAAAAAAAAAACAACCCAAAAAATAAGCCAAATAGGAGTAGAATGAATAAATCAGAAATAGAGGGAAAACATGCACACGCAGATATGAGTACAAATAATAAATAGGACAGACAGGAAAACATGCACACGCAGATATGAGTACAAATAATAAATAGGACAGACAGGAAAACATGCACACGCAGATATGAGTACAAATAATAAATAGGACAGACAGGAAAACATGCACACGCAGATATGAGTACAAATAATAAATAGGACAGACAGGAAAACATGCACACGCAGATATGAGTACAAATAATAAATAGGACAGACAGGAAAACATGCACACGCAGATATGAGTACAAATAATAAATAGGACAGACAGGAAAACATGCACACGCAGATATGAGTACAAATAATAAATAGGACAGACAGGAAAACATGCACACGCAGTTTGCCCCACAAACACAAACATTAAAACCACAATACATAACACTTACTTTCCAGGATCTGCATGCGAAAGCATGCCAGCAAGCGGGGCGTTCGCCGTTGCAGGTCGGACCACCTGCGCTCCAGCTGCCCGATGTTGCGGCGTGAGCCGAAGGACCGCAGGCGGGACCATGCCTCCGCATACGCGGAGCGCTTCTGCCGGTTGGTGATGGGTTGAGGTTGGCTGGTGATCCGGCGATCCATGACCTCCGTAAGCACCAGCAGCTCGCGCCTGGTGAATGCGGAGGCTCTCATGATGGCAATGGTGTTTTTCTTAAAAATCATTTTTGATAAAGTGTGTAAAAATTTTCTGATTGGCTAATGTATTTTGGAAATTAACAGGAGCAATTTTATTGGTTAGTGTATGAGTCATGTGTTCGACAGGGCCAGAAATCTCTGGAGAGTTATGATAGGCTTGATGCAGTGACATGCGTAAGCAAATTTAAATAAAGAAATGAACCCAGGGAAATATGCGGGGATCCACAGCAATAGAACAATTGTTTAATTGTGGTTCACATGTTTTTTGAACAATAAAAGCGAATGTTTCATCCGTACGTATTCTGCGGGTAAACACAAACACGGACAAGAGTAAAGTTTCTTGCATTGTGTTGAAAAAAAAAAAACAATTAAGCTAATTGATACATTGATTGGCATGATACGATTGAGGGAGGTAGGCAGAATAAAGGAGCAGGTAATCGACATCTGACAAGGCCACTTCCTGTTTATACTTGTGCGTGCGTTCCTTTCAAGCCATTTCGGGGATGTACGCTCGCTATTTCGTACGCTCGTTAGTTAGAGGAGGGGTCGTCAGAGTTTAGGGAGGAATTTTAGATGCGAACGAAAATACGAGCGAGCCATTGAATTTAAATATTTTTGTACGTACGCCTAACGTACGTGCGCCCGCTTGCGAGTGGGTCTGAATGAGGGCCTAAGTCCCTCATTGGATAAATTTCTTTCCACATACCAATTGCTACTTAGTAATGAAATTTACTGTGATGTGTATTAGGAATCCCTGCACTCAACAGGTTTATTGATGAGATTTAGGGCTTCATTCAGAGGCGGCCGTACAGTCTACGACCGCACGGTAGCCTCGATGTTTGTCCAGTGCGCATGCGCACGAGGGAGCCGGCTCCTTTGTGCGCATGCGTGAGACCCGCTACGACCGACAGCGCCGGTCATAGCGGGTCTCTTTCCAAAGGGGGCGAGCTGTCGATGTTGATTGACAGCTCGCCCCGTTTGGAAGGCGGGCCTGGGGGGGGTGGCAGCCCAAACGGAGGCGTTCCCATGGGAACGCCTGCCGTTTGGGGGAGGCCCCACTGACATCACTAGTGATGTCAGTGGAGAGCTTCCGGCTCTGACAGAGCCAGAAGCTCTCCGTGGATTACGACAAGTGAGACCCTACCCTAGGGTCTCGTCATAAGCCCCGATGGTCTTGATGGTCTATGACCATCGCGACCATCACCCTAGCGGTCGTTAGAGCTGTGGGTGTAAACCCACAGCCTAACGACCGAAACAGAGGCGGCCGGTCAGGATGCAAGCGGCCGCCCAGTTTCTGAGCGACCGCTTGCATCCTCCAACCGCCTCTGAATGAGGGCCTTAGTCTTATTGTTGTTTTATGAACATTATTATATGATCAATTTTAATAAATATATGTGAATATCTACATTATGTGTTTATATGTGTTTTGACAGGGACACCCCAGCGCAGTATTTTTCTACATACTGTACAATATCAAAATAAAATCAACCAAAAGGTGGGCAATCACCGAAAGAACGCCAAAATTAGAAGAACTTGCTCTGTGTAAAATCTTGACATCCACAATGTACTGCACTGTACTGTATACTACAGTAGTAAGGGAATCGGTATGTAATGCCGCCGGATCTATTCCCGGCAGACCAAATACCGATGCCAGAAACCCGAACAGTGAACATCCCGACTAGGGCTGGTAAGTACCCTAACCCTCCCTTCTCCCCCCTCTAACCCTTCCTTAGTTGTGCCAAACCCTAACCTCCCCCCAGTGGTGCCCCCTAACCCCCCCTTCCCCTAGCCCAACCCCTACCCGGGGGGTGCCTAAACCTAACTGTCCCCCCCACAGCTAACAGCTAGAAAGCCCTGGCTTACCTTCGTTCAGGATGCCGGGCGTCGGAATTTTGTTGTGGGGCTAAAGATAGGTGTAGGGATTTAGATGCCTATTTTTAGTCCCTGGTCGAGCTTCCAGCGGCATTCCAGGAGGCGGTATGTTAACCGTATCCCATACTAAGCATTGATGTACTGTTATGAATCCCAAAGCCCGCTCCGTGTGAACCCCCTTGAACCCAGGCTAGCGAGGTCTTCCGCCACTAACAGCCACCTGTTGTTCCCTTAGACCTATAAACGATCACCGGTACTTAGGTGGCCGTCTGTTCTTAATACTCGGGGTAGTAGCGGTTCACACGAATGTACAATGGGATCCGATGGTGAAAGAATAGGTACAGTCAGTGTTTCAGCTTGGGAGCCGATGATGCGGCTTATGAGCCGAGGAAGTAACTTGAGAGTCGATGGTGTGGCTGAAAGCCTGGAGCAGAATTTTGTGTAGAAGTGGTGCGGTTTTGAGAGCCGATGATGCGGTTTTGGAACCGATGGTGCAGCAGAAGCTGGTAGCAGAAATAAGTGAGTTGATGGTGCGGCTTTGAGAGCCAATAGTGTGACTTTGAGCCGGTAGTAGGAGTTGTTGTATTTGAGATGTGACAAAAAAAAAAACACTAAGCAGGCGCTAATAAAGAATTAAAAAGATATATCACTACAGCTAAAAAAGCAGCAAAACAATTATGAGCTTGTGTGAGCTCAAATACTGTGGCCAAAAAATGGTCACTAGATACTAGAAACAGAAATGTGTTTTGCGCTAATTGATAATATATATTTGAAAGATATAAAAATATAATAGGGACATGGTAGAACCCACACAAAGATCATGACGCCATTTTTAATATCATATACTGTTTATATATGTATTCTGAATAAAAGTAACAATAATATAACAATAAAAATATAACAATACACCCACATTAATAATCTTGTAATAGCAGCATGAATATTAGCAGCAGCCCACTGGGATCTAATGCACTATAATAATAAATCCTTAGTCCAGACCTGAACCATCGATAGTCAGCTTTGAAAAGTACAATTCTTTATATATAAGTACAAATTTAGCGTCCGCATAGGAACCTCACCTCATCCAACCGGAAATGGACACCAGAGTCCGCTCTTATGTACACAGGTCTCCAGACCTGTCACAGAGTGTGCAGCTGTGCCGAGAGAACCTACAGAAACGCTATAGTCGGCAAAAGGCCAGCGTGCACAAATAAGAAGAGGAATCAATCACGCCGTGCTGAGGATAACACATGACCTCCTGTGGTGTGCAGATCGCCTAGCAACTGAGGGAACTGAAATAACAGCATCACGAGAAGGTAAACTGCTAGAGGGAGACAAATCGTGACCGCGAATTGTAACATGTACTTTAACTCGGGTGTAGTCCCCTTAAAAATTGCCTTGTGAGCCCGTGAGCCCCTTTGGTCCTCTGGCCGTCTGAATTCCCAGAGAGGAATTAGCTCTGTTTTTAAAACAAAGATACAGTATGATTATGCATTATGCAACATTGTAGAGCTGCTACGTAACATTATATCGAATTGTAGCGTCGCCACTTAACATTGACAAATTGTAGTGCTCACAATTCACATTATACCACATTGCAATGCAACTACAGTACTTCACATTATGCCACATTACGGAGGATGAGAGGAAGATAACATGTAATTTCAGAGCATGATATACTGTAAATTGTATATTGGGGCTGATAGTGTAGGGAGTGTACATGCCCACATAGCACTTTTTTTTAAATATATTTTTAAGATTACCATTTTAGAATGCTCTGTGGAGCATTGGACCAAATCTGGGAGTCTGGAGGAGCAGCAGAAGAACCTTAGCCGGTCTGTATGTAAAAGAAAAATGCTTTAAATCAAATCCTTTTATTGTTTCCATGTTACAATATGGGGGAGAAGTGGTATCATCACACATAGGGCTAGATGTATTAAATGGTGCTATGGGGAGAAGTGGTATCAGTGCACGTTATGTGCGCTGATACCGCTTCTCCCTTATGTATTATTGAGGGGCTGGGCGGTAACAGACAGGGGGCGCTATGCTCCCCCACTCCAGCAGATGGTTCTTACATCTCATCATTAGCGATGATCTGTGCTGCTATAATATATCTCACACTAAATGTGTGCTTATGCCACTTTTCCCCATAATACCACTTCATACATGTCCCCCACTGTACTGTACCAATACTTGTGTGGAAGCACTGATATAAAAAACGCAAGGTTTAGGCTTACCAGATTTACTGCTGTCCTCCGCACTCTCAGGCTTCACGACAATGATACGGAGGTGTTCTGTGTAAAGAAAAGAAAAACACAGTAACCAAAACCAAAAAGAGCACAAGTAACAATTAGTACCATAATTCTCAGGACACAATAAGTCTGGGAAGAAAGGTGAGCAAGGGAGTAGTCAGTGAATGGTCTTTAGAGTACAGGAGGTACAGTACAGGAGGGAGTGAGACATTCTTAAAAGGTAGAGACGTACAGTAGTAAAACAGAATGTACTTACAGTACTTATCTTGGCTGGGGAGGGCTTTCGGAATCCGCCTCTGCCTCCATCTCAACCTTTGCCTCCTCCACCTCATTGTGGTGGTGTGGTTCTGAGCCGGTGTAAACAAAAAAATATATACTTACTTGGCTGGGGAGGGCTTTCGGAATTCTGAGCTACTGTAAATGGCCACTGATTAAATGAAGATTGTCAATGAAGTGATAGAGAAGAGGGCTGTAAGAACAGGAAGAAGGAGGACCCTGCTCTTGGGGAGTACAATCTAGGGGAGATGGCAGACATAGAGATATCATGAGGCGTGAGCATGTTCATGGGCACCTGATGGTAGAAAGTAAGCAAGGTAGAAATGGCCGAGGTACAGTAGCAGGATGTGGTGACCAGGTATGTGGTGGAAGGGTATGCTTTGATGCATCAGTGGGTTTTCAGTGCACGTTTAAGAAAAGGCAAAGCGCCGGTCATTGGCTACCAGAGAGGGTGGGAGACAGTGTTAGGAGACGAGGTTGGAGATGTAAGGAACAGTGTAGTCTTGGGAATACTAGAGGAACAGAGACATTCTTAAAAGGAAGAAAAGTACTGTACTGTCGTAAAACACAAAGTACTAAACTGTATAGTACTTACATGGTTGGGGAGGGCTGAAGGGCTCAGTTGCCTTTCCACTGCTTTGGTCTCCCTCCGCCTCATGGCAGCTGGGTGGTTCTGGGCCTGTTTAAACAAAAAAATTGTAACATGTACACTTATATACAGTAAATAAATCCAGACTGTACTATTACACTTCATGTACAGTATAAGGCGACACACATGTACAGTACATTTCAGTAACCAAAACATAAAAAGAGCACAATTAACAGGATGTAGTTAGAATACCTATGCTAGGGAAGCCGTCTGATGGAATCCCGGCGTTGAAATCCCGACTTAGTACTAAAGGTAGGCATCTAAGTACTGTCGCCTATCTTTAGCTCGACGACGGCTTCCCGAAGGAAGGTAAGCAGGGACAGGGTTAGCATTAGCCGCGGGAGGGAAGGGTTATATTAAGGCACCCCCGGGGGGATTTAGGATTAGGCAACCTCCAGGTAGTGTTAGGCACCCCCCAGAAGGGTTATATTTAGGGTCAGGCCCGGCGACAGGATGGGACTAAGAGGACACCCGTACTGGGACCCAATGGGATCCATAGCCACAGCTGCCCAGCCCCTTTAGCCTGGCCCAGGCAGCACTGGACTCTTACAGGTGGTTCAGCTGTGGCCCGGGCTGGGCAATGACCTTTACACTAACAGCTGACCGCAACGCGGTGGCATGACGTCATTTGTCACGTCGCTGCACGTCTTCCCTGCCCGGGCGGATGTGGATGGATCCCCTGCCTGCCATCACATGAGGCTGCTGTTGGAAGGGGCAGAGGAAGGTGATGGGCTGGACGCGAAGGACAGTGATGGTGCCTGGTGAAAGAGGCTGATGCAGAGGAAGTTGACAGGCTGGATGCAGAGGAAGGTGATGGGGTGGAAGGTGATGGGCTGGACGCGGAGGACAGTGATGGTGCCTAGTGAAGGAGGCTGACGCAAAGGAAGGTGATGGGCTGAGGCAGAAGGTGACAAGCTGAACGCAGAGGAAGGTGACGGGGTGAGGCTGAAGGTGACAAGCTGGAGGCAGAGGAAGGTGATGGGCTGGATGCGAAGGACAGTGATGGTGCCTGGTGAAAGAGGCTGATGCAGAGGAAGTTGACAGGCTGGATGCAGAGGAAGGTGATGGGCTGGACGCGGAGGACAGTGATGGTGCCTAGTGAAGGAGGATGACGCAGAGGAAGGTGATGGGCTGAGGCAGAAGGTGACAAGCTGAACGCAGAGGAAGGTGACGGGGTGAGGCAGAAGGTGACAAGCTGGAGGCAGAGGAAGGTGATGGGGTGGAGGGTGACGGACTGGACTCAGAGGACGGCGATGGTGCCTGGTGAAGGAGGCTGGATGCAGAGGAAGGTGACAAGGACTGGGGTAGGTGATGGGCTGGATGCAGAGGAAGGTGATGGGGGCTGGGGCAGAAGGGTACAGGGGCTGGACGCAGAGAAAGGTGATGTGGGCAGAGGAAGATGAAGGAAGCTGGGGCAGATAAAGGTGATGGGGCTGGGGCAGAAGGTGACAGGGGCTGGAAGCAGAGGAAGGTGAAGGAGGCTGGATGCAGAGGAAGGTGATGGGCTGGGGCAGGTGACGGGATGGATGCAGGGGAAGGTGAAGGGGTAGAGGAAGATAAAGGGGGCTATGGGCAGAGGAAGGTGACAGGGGCAGAGGAAGATGAAGGGGCTGGGGCAAAGGTGATAGGGGCTGGGGACTGAGGATGGGATCTGGGGACGTAGAAAGGTGATGGGGGCTTCTGGGCTGAGGATGGTGGTGAGAGGCTGAATTTGAGGAAGGTGATGAGGGGTGGACGACTAAGGATGGCTGGCTGCAGACACCATCCCTCCTACCCCTGAGGCATCCACAGCACTGACATCAAGAAGACCTTATAAGAGAAAGCAGAGAAGAACTACAGCCTGCATCATCAGTGACAGACACACATGTGGTATGTGGTCAGTCATAGTGTATTTTTACTTTATTTAAAGACTGGTGTATCTTTTAGTTAACATCATGCTTCACATATCACACATTCAGGGGAGGGATGTGCGGGATTGGGGATGGTGTCGAGAAGGTGGGGCCCCCTGAGACCTCAGTGTACCAGGCCTCGAGATTTCTGTTGCCGGCCCTGTTTAGGATGCAGGAGGGGGGGTTAGGTTTAGGCACCCCCAGAGGGACAGTGTTAGGCACCACTCTGAGTTTTAGGGTTAGGCACCCCTAAGGGAGGGTTAGGAAATGGAGAAGGGTAGGCTTAGTATACTTACCTGCCCCGTCAGGATTCTGGTATGTCACGCTTCCTGCGTCGGCATTTCACCCGGCAGCTGGACAGCCGCTGGGATTTCATACCAAACCCCAATTAACAAATAAGCTCTGAAAAGTGATAAATTGTAAAGTGATAAACTATAAGCCACTCAGGGTCTGATTCAGACCCAGACACTCCAAGAGCGCTCGCTCTGAATCAGGGCGTTTCTGAATTTTTTTTGCGGCCTCCTGGCCGCTCGCTAAGCTGTGGGTCACCAAGTGATGGTCACAACCATCGGGGCTTGCGACGAGACCCTTGTGGTAAGGTCTCGTCCGTTGCAAGTGTCAGAGAGCTTCCTGCTCTAACAGAGCAGGAAGCTCTCCACTGACATCACTGGTGATGTCAGTGGTGCCTCCCACAAACGGCAGGCGTCCCCTCAGGAAAGTCTCCATTTGTGTACCGACCCCCCCTCCCTGCCTACAAAACAGGGTGAGCTGTCGATCAACATCGACAGCCACCCCTTTTGTAGTGAGTCCCGGAGTGAGAGAATTTCTCTATCGCTCTGGGGCTTGCACATGTGCGCGCGCGCATTACCCCATTGACCCACTTGCGAGTGCTATGCGCTCGCGAGCGGGTCTGAATCAGGCCCTCAGTTCCATTTGATTGCTTGGTAGTTTATCACTCTCCAATTTATCACTTTCCAGAGCTTAATACATCTGCCCCTTAGTACCATAATTCTCAGGACACAATACGGGTGGAAAGCAAGGAAGTAATCAGAGAAGCGTGGACCTGACTCCAATAGTGATTGACTCCAATAGTGATGGCATAAGTAGCAGAAGTAGAGCCGCTGAGAGTGGAGGAAAGAGGTACAATAGAGTACAGGCAGTACTTACTTGGCTGGGTAGGGTTGTTGGGCCCCGCAGCCCCATCCACCTCCTCCTGAAATGAGGATAGCTGACAGATGCGCCACCGACGTACTACTGTGAAACAAAATACTATGGCCTGAATTCAATTTGAGGCAAAAAGCCGTTTTTGCATGTTTTTGGTGAAAACTTTTCGCCTACGTCATTTTCGCCTGTTTTGATTTTACTCGGAATTCAATTTGAAAGACTTTCCGCCTAGGCGGAAAGCAATGCAATGTAATAGGCGAAAAAGTTTACGCCTATGAATATCAGGCAGAAAAAAGTGCAGAATTGGGGTTTTGGGGTGTAAATTTGCGGGAACCCCCGTGCAGCCTTCAGACAGTGCCCCAAAGGTAAACTGTGTCAAAAAAAATTAAAAAAACAATTAAGGACACCCCAAAAAAATCACTTCGAATTCTATAGATTGTAAGCTTGCGAGCAGGGCCTTCCTACCAATATATCTGTCTGTTATTACCCAGTTTTGTTCTATTAATGTTTACAATTGTAAAGCTGCGCTATATAAGAAACTGTTAATAATAATAAATAAATTTGGGGGCGAAAAAAAAAAATGTTGGTCGACAAAGTTAAAAACTAGCGAACTTGACTCTGGGTGGGTCCCCAAGTATGCCCCAAGTGTTTTTTCCATTGCAGGTGTTTGCGGCAGGTGGATTTTTCACGATTTTTTCAACTTACCCCAAATTTGCTGGGATAAGTTATTTTCTGCAAAAAACCCCCCAGAATACTATTCTTCACCACTTATACAAAAACTCTATTTAGCAGCTATTGAGCCCATTTAAAAACAGCAAATACCTTCAGCAAGCCAAATCGGGGGGTACAATAGCTATCCCTCATGTCAGAGCATCTTTTGGGGGTGTCAGGCTGATTTCCCTAAATCTGACAGTACTTTCCGCTTGTTTCAGTTTCGCCGGGTCCCGTTTTCGCCTACTTTCAAAAGCGAGCGATACTTTTCCGCCTGCAAAACATGTGATGTAGGCGAAAAGTCAGAGAGGCGAAAAAGTATCGCGGCTTGGCTCAAATTGAATATGGGCCTATAATGTCATTTTGCCTCAACACAAAAACCCCCCCAAAACTCATGGAAACAAACTCATGGCGCAAGCATAGAATAACAAAATCGAAATTTGAACTACAGTACATGTAAAAAATCCAAAACATTGGCCCAGCTGGTAAACAATTTACTGTACTGTACAGAACTTACTTGGCTGTGCAGGCTCTTCTGCCTGCTGCTGTCTCCTCTGGCACTGACATACTGTAAAAAAACCCAGTGCAATATATACTAACATTGGTCTGAAAACAATTGGAATAAAATTAATGAGAGTTATGGTAAGAACTTACCTTTGTTAACTCTCTTTCTTCAAAGTCCATAGGGTCCACAAGGAGACCTTCGGGTGTAGGTGATGGAACTGAGGGCCTGATTCAGAGTTGGGAATAGAGTGAGATATCTCTCTCAACTGTGAACCTGAACAAACCATATTGCAATGCAAGGGGTGTAAATACATACATTTGTTTTCACATGTGGGGTAAATACTGGCTGCTTTTGCATGTAGCCCACAAATACTGCACAGCTTTATTATTACTCTACAATTTAGATGTCAGTTTGGAAACTCTCCTCCCAAAAGTAAATCTCTCTGCACATTTTAAATCTTCCCCAACTGCAGTGCAGCATGGTTTCACCAAGATGATCAGTTGAGAGAGATATCTCTCTCTATTCCCAAGTCTGAATCAGGCCCTGAATCCGGGCACCATGCAGTTAAAAGCTTTCAGCTCCCAAGATGCATTGGTCCACACTCCCTATACCCTGCCCCTGAGCCAGGGGCACCTCAGTTGGTAATAAGCCATAGGCCAGAGGAGGATAAGAGAGAAGGAAGACTGGCACACTCAAGAAACACACTTTCACACAGGAGAAGGGAAACCGGTGACCAGCAAGTTCGCCCATATGAAGCCAGGTGCGTCAGGGCGGGTGCCCTGTAGACTGCAAAGAGAGTTAATAAGGGTAAGTTCTTACCATAACTCTCATTTTCTTATTCAGGGTCCATAGGCTCCACATGGAGACCTTGGAGATGTCCCAAAGCAGTCCTTTTAATGGTGGGGACGCTCCTGCACTGAGAGGAAAATCTGGCACCCAAATGAAGCATCCCGAGAGGCGAAGGTATCAAAGGCATAGAACCTTAGAAAGGTCTGAACAGAAGACCACGTGACTGCCTTACAAAGCTGAACACCTGAGGCACAACGGCGAGCTGCCCATGAGGGAACCACAGACCGAGTAGAATGAGCATTAACAGAAGTTGGAACAGGCAGGTCTGCCTGCGTGTAAGCTTCTGAGATAGTCATACGAAGCCATCTAGCCAATGTTTGTTTGTTGGCTGCCATCCCTTCTTGTGAAATCCATAGAGCAAAAATAAGGAGTCATCAGATGACATCTCAGACACTGATAGCTGTGTGGATTGAGATGACAACACAGGACGCTTAGTTTGTCATACAGGTTTCTCACTCTGCAACATGGTCTGAAAGGCCATACAGGAAGCTGCCAGACTCTGCACTGAAGTAGAGAAAACATCCACCCATGGTGGAAGTATACCCTGTGGTAATCCCGGTGTGGGAATGACAGCCTGCTGTGACACAGGAGGGGTCTGCATAATTAGCAGTAGTCCCTTCGAGGGAATGACAGGCTGCTGTGGTAACCCCATAGGAGGAAAAGCAGCCAGGACCGCTAGACAGCTCGCATCTGAGAAAAGACCGCCCAAGGGGGCTCCTGTACCGATGTCGGGGGGTTTGAGGTACCTGGTGGATTATAACACCTCATACATAACCCATCCCGAACCAAATCCTCCTCACTGAAACCTGCAATACATAATCTGCATTGCAGAATGGGTGCAGAAATGGGTTCATTACCCTTGTCAGACATCTCTGCAGAGTAAGATAACACACAATATGGCACTGGGTACAATGCAACCACGAGTATGTACTAATACTAGCAGGGAAGCAATATACTGGTCCTGTCTTATGCTTGGGTAAGCCGCAGGGACCTGCTGCCTAAATAGGGCACAGTGCAGCACACAACAGTATGTGACAGACCTCACATATTGTTTCTATATATATATTTATATATATGAGGTTATGTACGAACCACCCTAACAACACCTGTATTAGGGCATGAAATAGAGAAAGGGTATAGCCTTATGCTGAGAAAGAAAAAAAGAGACACAGACAGGCATTCATTCAGACAGGCACACAGACAGACATTCAGCTCCCTCCGGAAGGAGGGAGCTGAATGTCGGCAAGTATGCTTACCTGTCCCCTAAAGTCCAGTTGCAGTCTGGGTCCTCTCCGGGGGCCCTGGCTAGCGCAGACCCCCGGAATGGTGCGTGATGGACCCCCGGAATCAGAGGGGTGATGGAGCAGCAGTGCAGACATCCCTCGGACAGTTGAAGAAAAGATAAAACAAATCAAATCATAAAAATAATAGCTTAAGGGCTGCCTAAGCAGCCCCCCTGCATAATGGTAACCCGACTCCAGCCGGGCACCAATGAAACTGAGGTGCCTCTGGCTCGGGCTATAGGGAGAGTGGACAACACAACCTGGGAGCTGAAAGCTTTTAAATGAGTGGTGCCCGGATTCAGTTCCATCACCTACACCCCAAGGTCTCCCTGTGGAGCCTATGGACCCTGAAGAAGGAAAATCCCTACTGTACTACAATTCTATACGCCATTAGTAGGGCCCTTCAGTTATACACAATCTGTGACAGGGCAGGGGTACAACACGGCCCCAGCACATGGAGAGGAAATAAAAAAATACATTGTTTGGCTCTGTGCTATTAATGGCGGTGAACCATTGGTTCCGACAGCTGCGGCTATTGATATCGACATTCTGCGCATGCCCAGTGAAGCCGGCCGGGAGGTGAGACACAGCACATCAGCACTAAGCTGTGTATTCAGACAGGGATCTCATCGGTAGTGCTTCCTGCTTCGCCTCAGTAAATAGGCGAAGCAGGAAGACTACCTCCTCACCAAATCGCTCCATTGGCACTGTAGGGAGAGAATCGATCTATCCCGGTCTACTTGGGCCAGGATATCACGGCAGGCATTTAACAATGCAAGGCGCGTCTCAGATTTCCAATTTTCCATAGCATATACTGTAAAAGCAGCAGCAGGACGCACAACGCCGGATATTAACACATAGGAGAGTAAGCATGCACAAGCCATGTTTTAATCAGTGTATTAATTCTGCGATGTATACCAATTAGCGACATGTTGTCCAAGCTCCTAGTGGCATAACAGTGCCGACATTGCCACAAGTGTGCAGTATAAAACGCAGTCAGTTTGTAATCCAGATACACCTCTTTCTGGGCTGAGACTTGTAGTTCAGTGATGGTTTTATACACCACTGCTCTTGTCCTACTACCCATTTTCTAAGGCATGTGATCACTGTGTGAGCGCTACACACCAATTTCTACAGTGCCGCAGTGACCGGCACTTACTGATGTGTACAGATTAGCGACATGTTGTCCAAGCTTCTAGTGGCACAGCAGTGCTGACATTGCCGCGAATGTGCAGTATAAAACAAAGTCAGTTTGTAATCCAGAGACACCTCTTTCTGGGCTGAGACTTGTAGTTCAGTGATGGTTTTATACAGTGCCCTTCAAACCCAACTGTTCAGTTCTAAGGCATGGTATCACTGTGTGAGTGCAACACATCCCTGCAGAACAATGTTGAACGGACTGGCACTGACTTTTCTAAAATGAGGTGTTATCTTGATGATACCTGTATCTAGCATAATATACTGTAATAATGATGGCAGAACACATTTATAAAATTGTTTTTCAAAAGTGTACTCGGGACTCACACACCGAATGATTTAATCCTTTATTACACACTCAATTACAGCTCTCGATCCATGACAACTATAGCGTACCTACTGTAATGACAGGTTCAGTCAGCCAATCAGCGGGCGATACTACACACATTGCATTGTCTTTTTTTACGCATGCGCAGTGCAGTGTAGGAAAAGCAACATCTGGTGGACAGAAAGTTGTATTACACTCTCTGGCTTTTCCTGCGCTTTACTAGTTACGATGTGACTCGATACGCCACAGCACAGCGAGACTAGCAGGGCTTGCTACATGGTTTATGGAGCAAAGATGTAGCAGGACACATCTGTATGTGAGATATACATGTGTTAAAATTACATTAAACTGCATTGATAATAGGAATGCAATATAAACGGCTGAAATGAGGTTGACAAATTATGAAGAAACGTCTGTGTATACTGTCAGGACAATAGGATGTGCAAATAAAACGGTGTCAGCGTTTTACACACTTGGTTAGTCACTAAAAGAAAATAGCTCACATGAGGGAAGGTGGTGTGAAAATGACGGTAATGGGGGAATAAAAACACTGTAAAAAAATCCAGAGAATGATAAAACAAAGAAACACAATAATAGCAGTGTTCGCAAATACGGGCTATAGCGCGTATTTTACCCGATATCGGCACTGGGGACTCACTTTTTTAAAGTACCCGGGTCCCCGGGGACGCGCTGTGCTGTGGCCAATCCCTGACAGCTGGCTGCAGCACAGCGTGTCCCCCTGCAGAGACAGACATAACGCTGTTAGAGCAGCCAATGAGAGTCAGATAGACTCTCATTGGCTGCTGCTGTGGAAAGCCGTGCTGGGATCAAGTGTCCAATCCCAGCATCGGCACAGCATCCGTGCCCGGCACTGGGACAGTGTTTGTTCCCAGCGCCGGGGTAAGCCACCGCGGCGGGTACCTGGTGAAGGGACCACCTGGTCCCTTTCACCAGTGTCGGTGGGAGAAGCTTGGCTCCGGGCGCGAGCTGAGCAGAGCTCGCTGCCCTGAAGCCAAGTAGCGGCGGCGGTGGTTTGGCTCGCGGTCCAGCAGCCAATAGGAGGCAGACGCAACAAACCAATCGCTGCGTCTTGAATAGACGCTGCTGAGCGGGAACGTTCAGTTTGCCGGCAGAGGGGAGGAGTGAAGACCTCCCGAAGACAAGTGAAGAGCGGCGCGGCAACAGTTCCGGCGGCCGCGCAAGAGGCCAGAAAACGGCGTGATCAAGAAGGAAGAGGTGGCGCGATCAAGAAGGAAGAGGCGGCGCTGCTGGCCAGGACGGGCCAGTGGCAGAAGACTGAAGCTGAGGACTGGAGAGGACTGCGGGGGTGGAAAGTAAAAGAGCTATCAAAGCTCCCCCCCGCAGCCTCTTCCACCGTGCGGGTAGGCGGCCTTGGGCCACCGTTATTTACCCCTCCCTAGACCACCAGGGTTGTCGGGCACTAGGCCCATGGCATAAATTCAGGCAATAGGCCTGTGGGTATATAGGCAGGCACAAGGCCCGGGCTACATAGGGGGCATTAGGCCCAATTGGAGGTATCTGCCCACCCAAATAGGTGTGTGACTTGGGCATTAGGCCCAGGTCACTAAAGGGCAAATAGGTGGGTCCCCAGTAGTTGACCCACCAATTTGCCCTTTAGTGACCTGGGCCTAATGCCCAGATCACTCCTATTTGGGGGGCAGCTACCTCCACTGCATAGGGGGTCTGAGAGGCATATGGGGGACTCTTGGGGGCACTGCATAGGGGGACTACTACTGGGGGCACTCCATAGGAGGACTACTACTGGGGGCACTGCATAGGGGGACAACTACCGGGGGTACTGCATAGGGGGACTACTACCGGGGGCAATGCATAGGGGGACTACTACCGGGGGCAATGCATAGAGGGAACTAAAGGGCATTAATGTGTAGCATCATGTGTAAAGGGCATTAATGTACGGCATCATTTGTAAGGGGTATTACTGCATGGCATAATGTGTAAAGGCTGGGCATTGCTGTGTGGCATAATGTGTAAAGATCGGGCATTAATGTGTGGCATAAGGTGTAAAGGCTGGGCATTGCTGTATGGCATAATGTGTAAAGACCGGGCATTAATGTGTGGCATGATGTGTGAAGGTTGGGCATTAATGTGTGGCATAATGTGTAAAGACCGGGCATTTATCCTTTGATAAATATGCCTATTACCTAAAGCGTTATTCATAGGCTAACCATACTATCGCTTCAAAACGGGACACATGAATTAATTACAAAGGTTCTGTGACTGGCTGACTTCATGCCTGGATTTCACCTGGTTTTAATGAGCCACAGAACCTGTGTAATCCATGAGTGTCCCAGTGTAAAGTGATGATATGGTATATCTACTTATTCACTATGGGTTTTGTGAATGGACAAGTCATATTACCTGAAAGATCGTGGAGGCATTAAAACATGCATTTAAGGGGCTTGTGGGGATATCTGATGCTGTTGGGGTTATCAGATGGGCATTTTAGGGGGATGTGGGGAGGTCTGAGAGGCATATGGGGAGCTCTAAAGCATAAATTATGATGGGACCAAGAAATGGTCAGGTAGGACCCCAGTTTTTTTAAAGTGGTGGGTCCCTGGGACCCACAAATTTTGTCACTCACCGCGATCACTGAATAGTAAAAAAATTTTAAAAATTAAAATTTCAAAACTTAATATGGGAATAAAAAATTCAAGAGTTCAACTTAAAACATTGACCTAGGATGTATTTAGTTAACCAATAAAGGGATGTTCTGTGTAATCTCAGCGTTGTATTGAAGTCAAGATGAAACATCTAAAGCTGTCAGATGATGATTCTTTAAAAAACATAAACCGAAGCTATAGCTGCCAAAGTCTGGTCTTCACCATTCAGGTTTGTGAATGCATGACATACCTCAATTGAAGATCAAATGTGTTGTCTTGGCTCATCAGGCAGGAGAGCTAAAATGATTCCAAAAGACTTTGGCCTTCGCCAATCTACTGTCAGACAGATAATGAAGAAATTGAGAAAATTAAACAATAGTGCTACTGCCCCAGAGAAAGGTTGTCTAACTAATCCACTACAAGTATAAGACAAAAGTTTATTGTATGTTGTTATTCATTTGGTCTACCTCTGGATATTAGTATCACAGGAACAGTGGGTGTTTATGTAGACAGGTGCCCCTGCACAAGCAGGCTTAGTAACAATAAACTTCTTTAGCATACAGAGTCAAAGTAACGTAGTACAACCTCAGTTGTCAAAGGGGCATCAGGCCATCTCTCAGATTAAATAAACAATTACTTTTATATCACATTTTCTCTACAGAGAATTTATTTGCATAAATCACCATTAAGCTATGTCACAGTATTGATCCCTGTAACACTGTCATTGATTGGTACCACAACAATGGACCAAATGGGCTATGATTTGCTGACACCGATGTGATTTCAGGCCCTGATTCAGAGCCGGACACTCTGACAGAGCGCTCGCTCTGAATCAGGGCCGTCCCTCCTCCTTTTTGGAGCGGCCTCCTGGTCGCTCGCATAGCTGTGGGTGACCACCCACAGCTATAGTGAGCGGCCAAAATGATGGTCGCGATGGTCAAGACTATCGCGACCATCTGGCTTGCGACGAGACCCTTGCGGTAGGGTCTCGCTGCCGCAAGCCCTGGAGTGCTTTTGGCTCTAGCAGAGCCAAAAGCACTCCCACTGACATCACTAGTGATGTCAGTGGGGCCGGCCCCAGACGGTAGGCGTTCCCATGGGAACGCCTCCGTCTGGGCAGCCACGCCCCCGGCACACCCACCAAAGGGGGCGTGCTGTCAATCATCATCGACAGCACGCCCCCTTTGGTGCGAGACCCATAACGACGGCTTGGCCGTCGTTATTCGGGTCTCGCGCGTGCGCACGACGGAGCCGCCTCCGTCGTGCGCATGCGCACTTGGGCAACATCGACCTGCTTGCGAGCGCTCAGCGCTTGCGAGCGGGTCTGAATCAGGCCACCAGTGCGATAGTCCCTAGATTTAAAGTCTTAATTATTTTTAACGCAAAACCAGGCTGGTTCTGCTAAAAAATAATTGCCGCTTTACACCTAGTAGATACCTCGCAAGAACTGTGCTGGTGCAGATAATGTCACTCTACTGGGCACCCTCCATCTGAACTGCTCTCTCAGTTCTCTGCTTGGACCTGCCAGCTTCTGTACTCTTGGATGGGCAGTCTATCCAAACACACCTACCCAGATGTCTTTGAGCGAAGACATAATTCTACCACTCGTATGCCTGACAAGTCAGGCTGACAACTAGCTTGGTTGAACCTCATGAGATGTTACTACAACCATCACTAGGTACCACAGCCTCTCACTCAGTGTTAATTGGAAAGGTAAAAAAAAATAAAAAAAAGTACCCTCTCCCCCAAACAAAAGGGTCTTTTTCTTTTTTGTTAATCGCACAAAAGTGGATATTTAAATACCTTGGTACCTCCACAATACTGTGGTCATGCGTCTCACACAAAAAAAAAAAAAAAAAAAAAAAAAAGAGTCCCAAGATTGCTATCAGTATGAGATGTTTATGGTGCATAACCTCAATGAATGGTTCCTTGTGGTCTCAGCAACTGGGTTAGAATCTTTACAATTCTGCAGTGTCAAAGAAGGCTAGTCACTTAGCTTGTTGGTTAATCACAAACTTTCAAAGAATTATATATGTTTTGCTATAAAAGACTGTCTTATGCTAGGTTAACACTGCACAACATTCAGGTCAATCAAGTGATTTTCATCCACTTGATCCGATAATTTCAGAGTGTGAACACAGCACCCAAGGCTGATATTGATTGCAAAACCAGTCAAATCAGATGATAAGAAAAGAAGCCAGCACGTCAGATCCTATGCTCAATCTAGTCACTGGGGTGTTAGATTGTTAAAATGCACCTATACACCTCAAATCCTCTCCCACAACTTTGTCTCAATTGATGACTCATGCCACTTCTACCTCTCCAACATCTGTAAATTGGGCCCTTTCTACTTTAGGGTCCACAGGGAGACTTTGGGGGTATAGGTAATGGGAGTCATCCGGACACCACGCAGTTAAATTTTTCTCCCAGGATGCACTGGGTCTCCCTCCTATACCGCCCCCGGGCCAGAGGCACCTCAGTTTCGTAGCAAGCCAAAGGCCGGAGGAGGATAAAAGAGAGAAAAGAAAGTCTGGAACACTCAAGAATCACATTCTCACACAAAAGGAGACGGAAAACCGGTGACCAGAGAGAAGCCCATCCGAAGCACAGGTGCGTCAGGGTGGGTGCCCTGTGGACCCTATGGACTTCGTAGAAAGAGAGATAACAAAGGTAAGTTCTTACCATATCTTTCATTTTCTACTTCAGGGGTCCATGGGCTGCACCTTGGGGATGTCCCAAAGCAGTCCCTTTAAAGGTGGGGACGCTCCTATGCAGAGAGGAGAATCCGCAGCCCAAAGGAAGCAGTCTGAGAGGCAAAGGTATCAAATGCATAATACCTCAGAAAGGTCTGGACAGAAGACCACATGGCCGCCTTATAAAGCTGAACAGCTGAGGCGCCACGGTGAGCTGCCCATGAAGGGCCCACAGACCGAGTAGAATGAGCAGTAACAGAGGGCAGCACTGGAAGGCCCTCACTGGTGTAAGCCTCAGAGATCGGCATGCGAAGCCATCTATCCAAAATGTGTTCATTGGCTGGCCATCCCTTCCTGTGCAAGCCATAGAGGACAAACAAGGAGTCTGGCTTGCGAAGGGAACCTCTTTAATGTGGAAACTAGAAACCACCTCAGGAAGGAACCCAGGGCAAGACCGAAGCACCGCCCTGTCCTGGTGAAAGACAAGAAATGGGGAACGGCAAGAGAGAGCCCCCAAGTCTGACACTCTTCTGGTGGAAGCAATAGCCAAAAGAAAAACAGTCTTAGCTGCAAGCCATTTGAGATCCACTGAGTCCAGGGGTTCAAATGGAGGGCCCTAAGAACAACAGCCAAATCCCAAGCTGCCACAGGAGGGACAAAGGGAGGCTGAAGGCGAAGGACACCCTATAGGAGTGCGGATATCAGGGAGAGGAGCAATCCTTTGCTGGAACCACACTGGAAGAGCATATACATACACCTTCAGTGAGGCAAGGCGGAGAATAAGATCTAAACCCGCCTGCAGGAAATACCTGGGGGTTGTAACCTCTGGGACGACACCATTGATAGCAGATGTTCCACACCCTGTGGTAAATCCAGGCAGAGGCCCTGATTCAGAGCCGGACGCTCTGACCAGAGCGCTCGCTCTGAATCAGGGCCGTCCTATTTCAATTTGTAGTGGCCTTTTGGACGCTCGCATAGCTGAGGGTTACCACCCACAGCTTATGCGAGCGTCCATGATGATGGTCGTGTTGGTCAAGACCATCGCGACCATCGGGCTTGCGACGAGACCCTGCGGTAGGGTCTCGCTGCCGCAAGCCCTGGAGTGATTTTGGCTCTATCAGAGCCAAAATCACTCCCACTGACATCACTAGTAATGTCAGTGGGGCCGGACCCAGACGGTAGGCGCATCCATCTGGCAGCCACGCCCCCGGCACGCCCACCAAAGGGGGCATGCTGTCAATCACCATCGACAGCATGCCCCCTTTGGTGCGAGACCCGGAGCGACAGCTTGGCTGTCGCTATCCGGGGCTCGCGCATGCGCACGATGGAGCTCCCTCCATCGTGCGCATTTGGGTACCATCGACCCTCTTGCAAGCGTCCTGCGCTCGCGAGCGGTTCTGAATGAGACCCAGAGGCCGGTTTACGCGCTCTGAGCATGGTGTTAACCACAGAGCCAGAAAAACCCTTGGACTCAAGAGCCACGCCATCAAAGACAGACGACCAGGGTTCGGGTAAAGGCAAGGACCTTGAGACAACAGGTCCAAACGTTGAGGCAACAGCAACGGAGTGTCAATGGAGAGACTCTGAAGAGCTGAGTACCAGTGACATCTAGGCCACCAGCAAGACAGTACCTCCTTCTTGTTTGAACTTCCTAAGTACTCGAGGTAGGGAGATTGGAAGAAGCAGGTACGCAAACTGGAAGGTCAACTTGACTGACAGAGCGTCTAACGAGAGCATTGGTGTCTCTTGTCCTCGACCCCTACACTGATTGTGTCGGGAGGCCATGAGGTCCACATCCGGAAGACCCCACTTGTCCACTAGGAGCTGAAACAATTCTTGGTGAAGAGACCATTAATATTATTATCCTTTATTTATATGGCACCACAAGGGTTCCACAGCACCTTACAAAGTACATAAACAAATGAGCACACAAGAAAAAGTTATTAACAGTACAAACAATGCAGGACAAATACACGATTTATACACTGCTGTATAACACTTAAATAAGCAGCATGGTGTCAGCAACCAAGGGTTAGGTGCTGTTGTAAATTAAAGTAGGAGTAAGTGAAGGAGAAGCACGTGAGGGAAGAGGGCCCTGCTCGTGAGAGCTAATATTCTAAAGGGTTGACACAGATGGGCTGGATTGTGAGGAAGGAACATGGAGTAGTGGGTTAGGATGAGAGCGGTTAGGATTAACCGCTACCAACATGTCCACAATCCTGTCCATGTCAGGACCGAAAAATACTTCTCCAGTGTATGGGAAGCATTGTAGGCCTTTCTTGGAATCAGCATCTGCCCTCCAAAAATGTCACCACAAGAAACACACGAGCCGCCACAGCTGCCGCCGAGACATTGGAAGTCAGGAGAGTGATATCCAGAACAGCCTTCCCAATATGTGTAGCTGCACAACCAAAAAACCTCTGAGGCCTAGAAGCATTTGAGGGAATGTATATAGACTTCCAGCAAACCTCCACCTTCATAACCTTCAGGGAAGAAATGGAAGGCATAGGTAATGTAGCACTTGTAATTAACCATATTACATGTGAAGCCACTGCAGGGGATGAGTTCCATTTCGCGTAGGGAACTTCAGGAAATGGATAACACGCAGCCAAACGTCCCTGAGGTTGATACGTCTTACTGGGCGTTCGCCAGGCTGTAGGCCTGCGATCAACTAACCGATCCGGTAAACGGAATTCCGCAGAAGTAGTCCTTTAATTGTACAAACAGAGCCTGTTTGAACAGAGGAGCTGGTTCATTATCCTCTATGACCCAGACGGCTCTGACAGTTCACACCAAAGCAGGAATAGTAACCCCAAACCGAGTCTCCATCTCCAGTGGAGGGGACTCAGGGTTAGAGACATCCGCAATCTCTCAGTCATCAGATGACATCTCAGAGAGTTGTGTGGACTATGATGACAACAGAGGACACCTAGATGGATTAGTGGCATTCTCCTCCTGTAGCAAGTATGTAGAGCAGTAGAGGTAGCTGCCATCTACCCCTGGCGGGGGCACAGGAGGAATCTGCATAACAGTAATCTGTTGTGGCAATTCCTGAGAGGGAAAAACAAACAGACTGCTGTGGTAACCCCATAGAGGGAGAAACAGCTGGCACCGCTAAGCCCACAATAGTAGCCAGGACCAGAGATAAAAGGAAGCCAAAGGGGGTTCCTGCACAGGGACCGGGACATTAGAAGGTCCTGGTGGATACTACCTAATCCATCCTGCACCATCTCCTCCTCACATAAGCCTGCAGCACCTGACCTGCAAAATAGCAGAGTGGGTGCAGCAGAGCGCACATTTTTGTCCCTCACAGACATAGTTGTACAGCAATATTGCACACAGGGCCTGATTCAGAGCCGCTCGCTCTGACAGAGCGCTCGCTCTGAATCAGGGCCGGGCCATTTTTTTTTTGGATCGGCATCTTGGCCGCTCGCATAGCTGTGGGTGACCACCCACAGCTATTGCGAGCGGCCATGATGATGGTCGTGATGGTCAATACCATCGGGCTTACGACGATACCCTTGTGGTAGGGTCTCGTGGCCGCAAGCCCCAGAGAGATTTTAGCTCTAACAGCCGGAATCTCTCCACTGACATCACTCGTGATTTCAGTGGGGCCGCCCCCAAACGGCAGGCATTCTCATGGGAACGCCTCCGTTTGGGCAGCCACCCCCCCGGCCCGCCCACCAAAGTGGGCAAGCTGTCACTCAACATCGACAGCTCGCCCCTTTTGGTGCGAGACCCGGAGCGACGGATTGCCCGTCGCTAGCCGGGTCTCGCGCACGCGCACGACGGAGCCAACTCCGTCGTGTGCATGCACTGTGGGCCACCATCGACCCGGTTGCGAGCGCTCAGCACTTGCGACCGGGTCAGAATCAGGCCAACAGTACGTATTAATGCCACCACTAAGTGTATTATATATATATATATATATATATATATATATATATATATAAAATACAAAAAAAGAGGGCACTTTTTCCAAAAAGAACTGATGCTACAATGCATAAATCCACAGTTATTAATTAAATGCAGATTTCTTCATCACCACCCAGTGTAGGTAAGTCTTAACTTCTGGCACAAGTAGGTAAATGCTACTCAATCATAAGGCTTCCATAAGCAATCCATCACTGTTAATGGAAAAATCAATGCAGGAATACTCATTTTAGTCTGTCGATCTCGGTCCCTTTGTTATTGGGCCGTTAGAGACTTGCAGCATACCAACACAGTATCTCCACCTGTAAACTCCCAGAGAAAACTAAAAGAGTCACTCACCTCAAACCACTTTAAATGCGCGCTCAACAAAGCAATTAATCTGCACATTCCGCAGCCAGGTGCTCTCCACGTGTGTCCCAAGTAAACCACGCCGGAGCTCTCATCCTTCCCATTGCACCCGGAAGCACCATGTGCTCCGGGTGCATCTGCTGACATCATGCGTTCCAATATGCGTTCCACCTCGACGTGTATCTCCCACGGACCACTCCGGGACTCTCATACTTCCAGGTGCGTCTGGTAGCATCTCATGCTCCTGACGTATCTAATGACGCCTTGTGTTCCAACTATGCGTTCCAATGCCCGGCCATGTATTAAACAGCCACAGCGATCAACTTAACCCTAGTGGACACCCTACGCAAATGCATCCCATTCAACCCGGTCTGCTACATTTTTACATATGAACAGATAATAACCACTAGGAATAAAATCCTAATACATCCTTAGAGCTGCCATGAGCGCACATCTCCTGTGCCCTTGAAGTGAGTGACCCTAAACAAGGTGCAAAACATACCCAAAAACTACATAAAAAAAACCTATTACCTTAAACGTAAATAACAAAAAATATTATTATTAAAAATATTAAATACCAAAAAATAATGAATATCTAAACAATTGAACCCCTACTTATACATTCTTATTCAATAGTCATAGAAAACACTTCAAATTTATATTCTCATTAAGCCCTCTTGGGGCAATGGTATCCAATTTAAAAATCCACTGTGCCTCTCTTTGCAACAACATTTTATTGCGGTCACCACCCCTCGCTGGTTTAGGGACATGATCGATGAGAATAAATTTCAACGAAGCCACCTGATGCCTCAACTCCAAAAAATGGCGTGCCACTTGGCTTATCACTCACTCCATCATGTAAAGCTTGCCTAATGGAGCACCTATGATTCGCCATTCGTTCACGGAAACTTCGCGAAGTTTTCCCGATATAAGTCCACACGGGCACATCAGGGCATAAATGACATATGAGGACGTACAGGTAAGCCAATATTTAATGCCCATCTTTATTCCCGTGTGGGGGTGGGCAAATTCTTTGCCAGGTATCATACCCCCACAAGTAGTGCAGCCAAGACAGCGGTAACATCCAACCTTTCTCTGCGTCAACCAAGAACCACCTTCCTTTTTAACATTTTTCAAGTTGGGCCCTCTCCTAAAGGTAACAAGTGGAGGCCTCTTCAAATTTTTCAGGTTGGAATCACTGCCCACAATCGGCCAATGCTTTTTAACAGCTTTCGCAAAGATAGGAGCCTTTGTATTATACTGGGTGGTGACAATTAAACGTCCTTCAATTTTCTCACATTTTTCAAGTGAGGATCTTTTACAGATATTCCTGGCCCTTTTCAAACATCTGGCCACCACTC
Organism: Taudactylus pleione; assembly: GCA_031769625.1. Taxonomy (NCBI): domain Eukaryota; kingdom Metazoa; phylum Chordata; class Amphibia; order Anura; family Myobatrachidae; genus Taudactylus; species Taudactylus pleione. The sequence continues at coordinate 23,296,430 of JAUIMM010000113.1, read as the reverse complement.
TTTTTGAATATCCCCTTTCAACAAAACGAGCTGTCATTTCTTCCAATTGGACCTCAGCCATCTCATTAAGCGTGTTGTTACGGATCACGCGAACAAACTGTGAAATAGGTAGCCCCTCTTTTAATGCCTTGGGGTGGTGACTAGTCGCATGCAAAAAGGTGTTCCGGTCAGTGGATTTCTGGAACAAAGTTGTACCTAAGACATGTCCGTGTCTAAAAATCAACACATCTAAAAACTCTATACTGGTGCTTTCAACCCTACTCGTAAATCTAATAGGGGTTTCCAGTGCATTTAATTCTTCCACCATCATCTTAAAAGATTCACTGGTGCCCCGCCACAGGATAAGGATGTCGTCAATTAACCTAAGTAGTGCAGAATGCTGGGACCGAATCTGGGATAAATGTACTTGCGTTCATATTGCGTCATGTACAAATTGGTGTACACCGGCGCCAAATTCGAACCCATTGCGGTCCCAGCATTCTGCACATAATAGGAATCACAATATTGAAAGTGGTTGTAGACCAAAACACACTCAATAACCTCACAAATAAATTCAATTGGTGGACCAACAAAATCAGTAGTTGTCAAAATATCTCTGCCTGAATACCACTTTGATGAGGAATTACGGTATATAAGGACGTAACGTCCATCGTTGCCAATAACATATCGCTAGGTACCTCAACCAATGTTACCACCCACAATCACTCTGCGAGTGGTTTGCGTAGCCACTGAGATTGCAGTCCTGGTCGCAATGGCTAGTTCGCGCACGCGCACATATTAGGCCAGAGCTTCCCAAACTCCGCCATTACAGTAAAGGTTGTAAGAATATCCATGCTTGAGTCCAGACGGTTAAATCAAATTGACTGAGGTACTAATTAAGTCACCTGATATTAGGGCATAAGGGAGCTTTGGGCAAACATATTGAGGCATGAGGGAGTTCTGACATGCAAAGGGGCTTGATGTGTATATATATAGGGAGGAGGCTCTGGGCTGGCATATTAACGGCATGAGAGGGGGCTCTTTATTAGAGTGGTAAGAAAATGGCTTGAAATCTAACAAAATGGCTATAACTCTACTAAAGTTTCGCCCACTCCCCCGAACAAACCTCCTAGTCACGTTTCCTGTCCGTGAATCTGAACTGGAAACGGCGGTAACCCTACTACTAACTGTGCACTACAAGAGTAGTGTTTCAGCTTAGGCTGCTTCAGTATAGGGCCCCACCAGATTTTAAAATGACAAAATGCGCAATGCCCTTATGAAGGTGCCCCACTGAAACAGCCTGCCTTCAGCCATCCACACCAATGGGCCGCAGTGTCCTCTGGGTGGTAAAAGTTGAGATTTAGTAATTACGGCCAGTGAATAGATGCACACCTATTTACAGTGAGGAGAGAACTTGGAGGCAGCCTAGCATCTCTATAAGTACTTGGCATGCCCCCTAGAGTGACGTACAAGGGGCGTGACAAAGCCACGCCCGCTCCCGAAGTGGTCACGACTCCTTTGCTCCGGTCATAGTGTGAGGAAGCTGCAGTCTGCCAATCAGCTATTTGGGGGCACGTGTCAGAAAACGGAGGTGTGTCGACTCTATTTCTGGGGAGTGCTGAAGCCAGTGACTGAGACGTCAGACACAACTTCACTAGACTCGGCAACTGGACAGTCTAAGCAACCTTAGGGTTACGAACATGTCTGATGGTCCGGCTGATGATCGTGATGGTGATCTGATGCTGCGTCTTCGGTGCAGGCAGTGGGCGTCTTTTTACAGAAGACGCTTCCTGCTGCATTACCATAACTTCTCAGATCTGCTGCGGTAGAAAACGCAGCATCGATCACTACTGCGTCCATCTTTGAATCAGGCCCTATGCACTAGTGGAGAACAAGTGGAAGCCCCACTACTGACTAAGGATGGACATCAATGTTTCTGATTCGATTGAAGTACTTCTTTCATCGAATACCGGGAATTCGATGGTTGCCAGACATTGGATGCAGCTTTCCGATGCCCATCCGATGGCTGGCTATAGGGGGAAGCACACACTGCTGCTCCGCATAGCAGCGGGTGAGCAGCAAGAGAATAGATGCTGTGCGCATAGCGGGTTCCGGACTATAGACAGACAGTAATTAGTTAGACAATGTCTAGATAGACACCAGATGTTAGACAGTTAATAGTTAGACAAGGATAAAAGTTCGACACAGACAAAAGTCAGACACACTAAAGTTAGACATGTAAAAAGTTTGACAGGTACAAAAGATCTACAGGGTCAAAAGTTCGACATGAAAAAGATCGACACAAAAATGGTCAACTTTTTTTTGTTGATTTTTAGGATTAGGCACTTACTGGAGGGTTAGGCACTTACCCCCACGGTTAGGGTTATTCACTTACCCAGACGGTTAGGGTTAGGCACCAGGAGAGAGGGTTAGGCACCAAGGGGAGAGTTAGGGTGAAGATTAGGGCTAAAAAACAACAAAAAAATTTCTACCATTTTTGTGTCAACAATTCTCATGTCGAACTTTTTACATGTCTAACTTTAGTGTGTCTAACTTTTTCCCGTCAAACTATTGACTGTCTAACATCTGGTGTCTATCTAGACATTGCCTAATTACTGTCTATCTCTTATACCACACCCGCGCATGGCATCTAATATCAGTGTAGGGGGAGCCAGGGGGCAGCCCAGCATCTCGGAGAGTGCTGGGCATGCCCCCACAGCGATGTGGTAGGGGTGCCCGTGAGGCTCTGCCCTGTTTTTGACAAACGTATAACCATTCCTATGGTTATAGATCTAAAAGTTTGCTGGATTTGATGTCGGAAGCCCGGCAACCATTTGATACCGGGCTTCCCATGTCCATACCTACTACTGACTGTGCACTAGTGGAGGACAAGTGGAAGCCCCACTACTGACTGCACTAGTGACGGACAAGTGGAAGCTACATTACTGACTGTGAACTAGTGTAGGACAAGGGGAAGCCACACTCCTGACTGCAGGGCTGCTGAGACTTCCACGGGACCCAGTACTGAGGGGACATGAACAAATCCAGGAGGCGTAGCCATGCCCCCTCTGAAAAAAAAAATCACTATGAAATATGTGCCATAATGAAGCAGCACCGCACACTGCAAAGGGGGCCTGAAGCGGCACCACGTGCTGGAAATGGGAGCACCTGGTCTGGCCCCATCCGTCTCGGCGCCCCTGTCTGACGCTGCGCACTGATAGAGGACGTGTATAAGCCCCACTACTGACTGCAGTGCACACTAGTGGAGGACAAGTACAAGCCCTGACAACACTGTAGTGAAAAAAAGGGCAACTTGCAGCTGCTTAATATTTATTTACGGTTTCTTATATAGCGCAATAAATTCCGTCGCGCTTTACAATTTGAATTAACATTATACTGGGTTGTAAAAGACATACATACATACATAAAAGACATACATAAGGGTAAGAGGGCCCTGCTCGCAAGCTTACAATCTATAGGGAAATAAGTGTTGATACACAAGGATAGATGCTACATATTGCAAATTGGTCCAGCCCGATTGCAGATGTTCTTGGTGGGCTGTATAATCCAATCACACTGGAAAGTTGGCCTAGGGTTAGGAGGATGTTAAATTGAAGAAAGAGAAGATGTGATAGGTGTTTATAAGAAGAGAGTTAGATAGGGAGCATGTTAATATGTAAAATATGAATATAAAAGATGACCTCATTACACACAGGACATTGGCAGACAACAGCAGAATCTAGTAATTCTGGCTATAAATGACAGTGTGGTTTTTGTATATTAAATGGTTAGGCTGGATGATCCCTACAGCTGACAGGAATTAGGGTATATGCGAAGCCAGAAAGTGTTGTCATTTGCCGAGTGACGTCACCATACAAGTCCCAACTTTTACTGAGGCAATATTACCCAGCCAAAACTAGCCACGCCCACTCCGAGTCCACTCTTCACTTTTTGCCTCTCCTGAGCCCCGGAAATCGGGACGGCTGTCTGGAACGTATGTGAGGGGCAACTAGTCCCCCTCCGCCTGCCAGTTGCAACGCTCCCATACACTCACTGTATCTCCTGCTGCCACGCTCGTCGCTCACTCATTTTTTGAACTTGGGAGGCGCGAGTCGACGCACGGACTGCGCATGCGTAGTACTTCGGCTCGTTGATCGTATTGGACGGGCCCGGTAATAGCGGCAGCGCACTATTTGAACTGTCCGTCAGTGAGTGAGCCCGACAGCAGCATCTGGTGAAGGTGCGGGCTACATGGAGGATAGCGCGGAAGAAGAAGCTCCTTCATTCGACCAGCTGGCCGGCGTGGCCACGGCCTGGGTGGTGGATTACTTATTCGCCAGTTTGTGTCATTACTTCATTGAGGATGACCGGGCGGAGGATTTCCATCGGACGTGTAAGGCAATGGAAGGTAAAAGAGTCCCGAGGATGGAACTATATCCTGTCCCCTCCACAGTCAGCACTGTCAACGCTATTGTTGTTGTTGTTCCCGGGTCAAGATGGTTAATGGTTATTACTAGCTAACAGCACAGTTGAATAATGAGGTAGAGCGTTCTCTGATGCCGCACACCCCATGGTGTTGTCATCATATCCCTATTTATTTTACTTGGAACAATGGGGCAGATGTATGAAGCTCTGGAAAGTGATAAAGTGCAGAGTGCTAAACGACCAGCCACTCAGCTCCTAACTGACATGTCACAGGCTGTGTTTGAAAAATGACAGTTGGGAGCTGATTGGTTGGTCGTTTATCACTGTCCACTTTATCACTTCCCAGAGCTTCATACATATGCCCCAATGTTTGCTAATGACACTTCTATCTACACTGCACCTAAAGAATATGTTATTATTACTATTATAGTATGGCTGTGATATGTCATTCTGCACAGGTAGTACTGCAAGTAATATGCACACATTTTCTTTTATTCAGGTCAGTGCATTTGTGTTTCCAACTTTCCATAGAATGCTTCTTGTGTTTTAGAAATAATACATAATGAGGTGACCCGTGCCCATAGAGCTTGCAATTTTGTTAGAAGGTATTGCTGCTTAATAAGAATGATGCATATTATTACATGAGCCATGCGATAGTTAATAGGACTTGCATAATGGCATTGTCCCTACTTTAACAACTTTATTACTGGCAGCAGTCTGAAAAGATATGGTCCCAGTTCATGTTGAAGCACATGCATTATTCAGCTCCTTCTGAGTATTGTCAGCAGGTTTAGTTGCCAAGACTCCCAGACTGTCCGAGAGACTCACAAGAGACAGGTCCCTAGATTGCGAGGAGAGGGGATCCAGTCAGGATGCCGGCGGTCGGAATCCCAACGCCCGTCAGAATGCCGACACCCCGAATGATCAAGATACCGGTGTCTGCATCCTGACCGCCAGCATCCTGAAGGTAAGTATGCGGGTTCAGCCGGTGATGGGGGGGTTAGGGTTCAGGCACCACCGGGGAAGAGTTAGGCTACTTACCGGCCCCTGTCGGAATCTTCAACATCGGGATGCTGCTGTTCGTCTACTGGCATCCTATCCGCTGGTAAATCATGGATTCCGTGAGGAGAGCAGGAAATTCTGCTGCAAGGTGGACAGGGGTGTGATGATGTTGTGCATATCATGCCATCAAGCCATGTCCACCGTAGTGAACGTCAGTACCGTGTTTCCACTTTCAAGTGCTCAGATTTCATGTTTTTTCAGGAAAAAAAAAATCCCAGGGAAATGTTGTGGTAATTACATAACCGCAGAGCTGAAAAAAAAAGTAAATAAAAACTGAATAGGTAATTCTATCCGACCAGGAAACAATATCCAAAGGTGGAAACAGTATACCTTAACACTGCCGAAACTGGGGAAAAAATCCAAAAGTGAAAATACTGCTGCAAAATGGGAATAAACCCCAAAAGTGGAAACACTGCATCAGTACGCAAGGAGTGATGATATAATTAGTGTAATTGTACACATTTGCCCCACTCAGTTGATGATGCAGTTGAGATTAGTTTTCAACAACTATAAAAAGAGGGGGATTCAATTTAAAAGAATGTGCTCCCGGGCATCACTGTGATATCCAGCTGCGCACATTACTGTCTATTGCAATATAAATTCTATTATTGAAGATACTGGTATTGTCCAGCAGCACCTGTCCTTGTATTGTATCCAAAAGCTCCAGCAAACTTACCTAGGAAATGTCTAATTTGCAGACAGTTTACAAATACTTACAATGTTTCAGTGGAGTGCAGTATAATATTGCATGCATTTCTTAATAGTTTAGGGCACTAAAGCAATAATGAAACAAGTGTTTCTACTTCAGGGTCCATAGGGGGTCCACAGGGTTGACCTTGGGGTATAGGTTGGGAACCAAATCCGGGCACCACGCAGTTAAAGCTTTTAGCTCCCAGGATGCACTTGGGTCCACTCTCCCTATAACCCCTCCCCCCAGCCAGAGGCACCTCAGTTTAAGTTGGTGCCCGGCCGGAGTCGGGTCACCGTTACTGCAGGGGGGCTGCTTAGCAGCCCCTAAGCTTATAATTTATTTTAAAGAGTTTTATTTTATTATTTTTTACTACTCTTCAGAGCAGCAGCATCAGACTGTCCAATGGACGTCTAAGCTGCCGCTCCGACACCCTGCCGGCGCTGCGACGCCAGTACAGATCTGGGGATCGCAGCGGGACCCCAGAGTCTGTACTAGCCGGGCTCTGGAGGACTCCCTGGGCTGCTGCCGGATCGACGGGGACAGGTAAGTCGCGCGGTCACCGCTTGCGGTGACCCGCTTGTACATGCAGCCTTATGCCTCCGGTCTCTGGGGACAGACCGGAGGCGCTAGCGGTGGCGGCGGGCTCCCCCTCCATGGAGGCATGCCCCGCGTGTCCACAGCCCACCAGGGATTATAGCGGCAGCGGGAGCCGGCATCCCGGGGGGTTAATTGCTAGCCAGGGGAGGAAGCCTTCCCTGTCTAGCGGCTCCTCCCCTCAGCTCAGCGCGCCTTTCAATACTACAGTCTGGCGTCGCTGAGCTGCTTCCTCCACGGGCCACGCTTCTTCTGAGGTTTCCAGCGGCCATTATCTCTCGGTGGTGCTGCAGAACTCCTAGGATGACAGTGAGCCCAGTCCCCCTGCGTACCTGGCCATTTTGGGTGAGTGTACACAGCGCTATAGCCTTCCCAGACACTGAATCTGGGCAGTTGAATGTAGCGACATTGTGCAGTATATTATATGTCATGCTTATGTATGTACAGTATATATGTCTGCATTGTATGTGACTTATGCTAGTGCTGACTGTCTGCTTTTTCTCTCACCTGTCAGTGTATATCTATCCCTTTTCTTTATCTGCCCTAATACAGGTGTACCTGGGGTGGTTCTGAGACCTCACATATATATATATACTTGTTAATATTTGTGAGGTTTGTCACATACTGTTGCGTGCTGCACATTGCCATATTTTAGATGGAACTGTGTGTTGCATACGCTGATAATGGGTCCCTGCAGCTACTCTTAGCGTTAGTCAGGACCGGTATGGCGCTGCTTAATATTTCCGTCAAGATAGTCAAATATATCTGACCAGGAGATTGCACACGATACTGCACCCATTATTGCTATCCTGCAAGTCATAGCCTGCAGGAATTAGTGCGGAGGATTTTAACTCAGAAAAGTTTATGTATGCGGCGCCATCTGGTGCCGGGCCCCTTGCTCGACCCCCTTAAAGGGCGGTTTATTTCTCAGGATCCTCTCCTTTGAGGATTGCCGGGCGGGCCCCATTGTCGTCACTCGCTTGGAGTTACTTCACCATACTGCCCTTTTCAACTCGGGGTATCTCGCAATTTCTTGCAGTTTACCCCTGTGTCACAGACTACCGCTCCCTGCCGGGGTTTTTCACAGTACATGAATTACCTCCGATACCACATCGGTCTGTCATTCCCCTTGCAGGGATTACCACAACGGCCACCCTGGTGGATGTCGTTTTCTACGAAATACTAAATGGCGTGATCTACGCCCTGTGGTTACTTCCCAGTGGCTCTGCCGTGAACTGGATGGTGTATTCGGCTCTTTCCCTCTCACATGGGGGGAGCCGATTTCAAGTATTATTATCCCTGCTTTGGGGCTGGTAGCCAGGTTCATTCTGGATATAGAGAATGTCGATCCTGCACCTGTATCATACATTTTCCGTTTCTGCCTAGCGGGTGGATCTCATCGCGGGAGTCTGGCTGTCGCCAGATACGAGGAGTCACAAGGCCTCCTGTTTCCCATTCCCTGAGGGTCCTCACAAGTAATGGAATCTCCTTCTGGGGTGGATTTGTATGTTAATCGTCGGATTACAGGCATTAATACGCCTCCCATCCCAGCCTGGACGGATTTTACGGATCCGTAGGTGGTAGCCTTGCCTGAAATCAATGTACTCGTTTTCAGGGCCTGTTGCCCGTCCTACCATGGCCATCGCATGGTGATGCTTTTGTAACGTTTTTCCCCTCCAACACGTCTGGGGTTCAAATGTCTTTTGCCGCTCACATAAAATATGCAGTGGTCGTGTGGGATTACCTACATGGGATGCCGGTCTTCTAACTTTCAGGGTTTCGGCTGCGACTGTATCCGCCGCAATACCCTATGGCTACGTTATGGGAAAGCAGAGGTGCAGACTCCTTCCATGGGGAAGATCTTGTTTGGTCCTGACCTTGACAAGATTGTTGCATCATTGGCAGTATCACTAATGGAGAGATACTGTCTTTAGCTACTCCCACTACATTCGGACTAACTCTGTTAAGTCTTTTTGTCCTAGGCTGTCGGCCTCCACGGGGGCCACCATATCCAGTACCGAGCAGTCCTGGACTTACGGACGACCCTGCTTCTACGCCTGAGGATAAACCTTCAGCCTGACGGGACAGGTCTACATCTGGGGAATTCTAGAGTGAGGTACTGATTTTCAACGGCCTCTCATTGCTCAGGCGGCCTCCTCACAGGCGTTGTTCCACGGGCCCTTCTTCAGACGATCAGGGCCTTACATTCCTAGTGTTCCCTCTAGCTCCGGCGGGAGGCAGGGCGCCGGAGCTAGAGAGGGCATGTCCGTGCGCGCGCGTGACCGAGAAGGGGGCGTGATCATCGAAAAGGGGGCGTGTCTATAAGACGCGTCCCCTTTTCGTCACTCTTGGGGGCGTGCCCGGCACTTACGGACACGCAGGGCAGCCCCCAAGCCCTGCAGACAGGGAGAATAGATGCCAGGCGCATGCGCACGGCGTCTATTCTCCGGCGGTGACAGGGTCACCGCACATTTCTTCACCCGCGGGACACTGCGACCCGCGGGTGAAGACTGTTCCCGCAGGCTGTTAGGGCAGGGCGCTTTTTGCCCTCCTTCTGGAGGGTAGGGCGCTTTTTGCCTTCCAGAAAGAGGGCAGGGCGCCGCGCCCCGCTAAAACAGCCTAGCGGGAACGCTACTTTCCCAGAAAGCTATACAGTCTTGGCGGTAAGCAGAGCTATTTCGGCCAGCCTCACTATCTCAGCGAGGGACTGGTTGTTCTACTTTCTTTCTGAGGCAGTGACCGACTGGTCCTCATTTGCCTATACTCTGTCTCAAATCCTTGAATCAGATTCCAAGGGTGCCTGGACTCAGGTGGAATCCTTCATGCTCCATCATCCGACATTTGGAACCTGGGGATTTTATGGTATATCTGAGTATTCAGGATACGTACCTACGGGTACATACAGAGCCCTCTCATCAGCATAGGTTCAGGTTTGCTGTGCCACAGTAACATTTGCAAGTTTCGGGCTCTGCCTGTTGGGACTGTCCTCAACTCCACCGGGGTTTACAAGCTTTATGGATTTTCTGACAGTTCACCTGTTCAGTGTATCCGAATGCACCTTTATCTGTGCGCCCTCCTGCTTTTAGCAGGATCACCAAGGTACTTTACCGCTAGGTCAGGCTAACCGTGGCTTCTTCTCGGCACAGATAAGTAGTCAACGGAGAAAAAGTCCTCCCTGCATCCCTCACAGGGTATTCTTCATCTGGGAGCACTGCTGGATTCTCAGAATCTGAGAATTTTTCTGGCGTAAGACAAGATCTCAGCTCTTCAACTTGGAGTGTGCGGATGTCTCTACGCAGTCGACATATGTCATTACTCTTGGTGATGCGCGGTCTACCAGAGTGTCTACCTTTTGGTAGGGTGGAATGTGCTCAGTTACATTCCAGGCCTTGCCATAATTGACTCCTCTCCGGATGGATCGAGTTTTTTCCATCGGATCGCTGTTCGCACGATGATGCTCTCTCTGGAGGCGAGTCGGTCTCTGTCCGGGTGGCTATGGCCATCTCGTCCAGGGTATTCTTTGCTACAGACAGTGTCTGGTCCGCATTCGTTTCGGGGCAGCTGGACGTCTGTCGTTTCCGCCCTGCCACTTAACTTGTTGGAACTTTTAGGCTGTCTTGGGCCTTCACTCTGGCCTAACCCATATGTCACGGTGAACCTGAATCATTGCCACCCAACTACCAGTGTTGCCTAGATGGAAGCCACTGTTGATGCTTGTTTTTTCTCGGGCCAGGTAACCCTTGTGGGCGGCTCGCTGTGGCGCCTTGTTTTGCCTTGCTAGGTGGCCACGTGGTCTTCTGTCCACACCTTTTTTTTTTTTTTTAAGGTTCTAGGCATTGGTTTCCTTTGCCTCTCAGGATGCTTCCTTTTTGGCGGCGGATTCTCCTCTCAGCACAGGAGCGTCCCCACCCTTGGTTGAACTGCTTTGGGACATCCCCAAGGTCAACCCTGTGGACCCCCTATGGACCCTGAAGTAGAAAACAAGAGATATGGTAAGAACTTACCTTTTGTTATCTCTGTTTCTACGAAGTCCATAGGGTCCACAGGGCGCCCGCCCTGACGCACCTGGCTTCATATGGGCTGTGTTACTGGTCACCGGTTTCCCGTCTCCTTTTCTGTGAGAATGGTTCTTGAGTGTTCCAGTTTTCTCTCTCTTTTTCTCTCCTCCTCCGGCCTTTGGCTACTTACAAACTGAGGTTCCTCTGGCTGGGGGGAGGGGTTATAGGGAGAGTGGACCCAAGTGCATCCTGGGAGCTAAAAGCTTTAACTGCGTGGTGGCCGGATTTGGTTCCCAACCTATACCCCAAGGTCAACCCTGTGGACCCTATGGACTTCGTAGAAACAGAGATAACAAAGGTAAGTTCTTACCATATCTCTTGTTATTCCCAGGTTATATTCATATGGTTTGCAGGCTCTTTGGGACTAGTAACTTCATCCTTCTGTGTTATTTCTCAACTCCTGACTCACATGTTTATTTGCTATGTACACTAGTGGTACTATAGAAATACATTGGTGCATAAATAAATATTGTAGCACCACAGACCTAGGTAAGAATGCACTTGTGGGTTGAAATAGGGGTTCTTTATCGTTTTTCTTTACATAAAAAGTAAATTAATTTATTTTAATTTACAGTACTTCTTGATGCGATGCCTACATCGAGTTCAAAGAACATGAAAGCTGTATTAATCGCACAATTCCTTACACATGTTGCAGAAGGAAAACATCTAGGTAACTAATATAAATAAATAAAATTATATATAAAATATATGCATGCTGTAAGAGGTTTGTGTTATGTGGTTACTTTGAACAAATTAATGTGTATGTTGTGACAGTTGAGCTCACATGCCAAAGTGAGGGAGGAACATTTCTCCCTTGCGCTGTACGCTGTCATTTATTTTTAAACTTCAGACTTGTAATGTAAGAGACTGATTTATTCTTAAGTACATGGCACTGGGTTCCCAACATGGCATGACTCTGGTGAAAGTAACCTCTGGATGCTGCAAGTTCACTTAAGTTGCAAGGACCTTAACCGCTAAATAACACAGATTTCATTCTTAGCCAGAAGTATACACTGTGATGCTTATTACCATACAGCATGGGACCTCATGCACACTCTGAAGTAGTGGTTGATTGTGCAAAGGATAAACACACCCTTAGGGGCATGGCTAATTGTCAGCTCAGATCTATTCAATTAGATCCTGTATCATCCGCGTTTTAAGCTCCGGGGATGATGCACTTTTCCTCGCAGCCTCAGGAGCTGCGAGACGAAGTCCAAATTAAAATTCACCCTCTTGGATTTAACACGTGGGAAACACATTGGTTTGTGCATTTTTTGGGGGGGAATCTGGGTTACCGTGCATTGCACAAGAGTTTACCTCGTAGGCAAAGTTACGAATAATTGAATAGCTCCAGGTGTGGAACCTGGAGCTCTCCCCCGCGCAGTAAACACTGTCTTTCTTGGTAAACCCTGCATTTAATTGCATATTCCCCCTTAGCAATAACTAAGACTTTCATTTTCATTGGCAGCTTGATTCCTCCCATTTTGCTAAAGCGCCAGAAAATAAATATATAACTTCTTTTCAGTCATTGGGCTCAATCCAATTAGCCGCGATGATCTTGTGGATTCGCGTCATCGCGGCAACAGCCGCACTTTACTGGCTCCGAGCAAAATTGTGTGAATTTGAGCTTGGAGTGGACCGCAAGGGGTGCAACTTCAGGTGCCTTTGCCGGTGTTTTAAGTGGCAACGGCAACTCCCACCCTTCGTGGATAATTGGATTAATCCCTTATATTGTATTGCATTTTAAACACAAAACTGCAGCAAACCCATGACTATAATTTTGTGCCTACATATTCCTCTTTAATTTGGGCCTAATGGAGCCAGTCACTTAAACAACTACTGGTAATTGGTTAAAACACTCTTGGTTTTAACAAAGTATAGCTAACTTAGGGACAAATTCAATTCAGTGCGATGTTGAATAGCTGTGGGAGGGAGCTCCCGCAGCTATTCAACCGCTGTTAGCGTTGTCAGGAAGCAGGTAAGTCTGAGAATGCCGGTTCTCGTGACTTAACCTGGGTGTTAAGGTGCAGTAACCGGAATTCTCTGACTAAAGTGCCGGGCGCGCAGCTGTTAGCGCCGCGCTAAGCCGGAAAACTTCACTTTGTCGGATTTCTCCTCTCATCCCCAGGGGGGTGTATTGAATAGCTGTGGGAGCTCCCTCCCGCGGCTTTTCAACATCACACTGAATTGAATTCGGCCCTTAGATACTGTATCTACTCTTAAATGTAGAGTGCAAAGTTATGTAAGTTAATGTCCAACTTCTGCTTGCCAACAGTGCTGTATGAATGGATCATACAGCCCTCTAAGCACTTTATAGCCTTTCAGTGTGGCTGGATCAGTAAGGATCATATTCTTATTTACATATAGGGCTCAATCCAGTTAACTATCCTCCCACATGTGAGTTGCCCTTGTATCGGCGTATAGTCTGTGGCAACCGTATCAACTTGCCCCCTCCTCCCAGGTTTGTGGATTTTTGTACGCTGCCCTACAGGGCTGTGAATCTGCAAAACGGGCAGCACCATAAGTGACATTGCACCTAATTGGATTGAGCCCATAGATTGTAAGCCTGCAGCTAGGGCCCTATTACTTCGTTTGTTTCTCTGCTAATATCAAGTCTTAATTTATTACCGTTTTCCCAAATGTAAAGTGCTATATAAATGTTGATAATAATGGGTGGTACTAAAGGGTCAGATGGTTGGACTTTGAATTGACATTTACTCTGCACATCAAGGGTCACTTATACTTCAGAGTTGGCTCCAGATAGCAGACAATTAACCGAGGTGCTTCGTATTGCACACCGGATGTGTTTCATAAGTGACCTTCATAGACTGCAGACCAAGGGTGGTATTCAATTGTTTCGCCTCCTTACGTGCCCAACATGAGATATTCATTTGTTGCTCCTTTCAGGCGCGATCAGCTACCGGCGCACCATTTCAGCTCGCAGCCCCAGGGCGAAAAATTACCTGTTTGGGCGCCTAAACAGCACTTTTCATAATCGCGCCCAGCAGTTTGGTCGGAGGTAGCCGTTTTACGCGGCTAAACCTGACCACTATGGCGCAATCAGCGCGAAAATCAGCAATTGAATACCGCCCCACGATTTCCCGTCACTTTAGACTGGAGATCCAGACCGCGAAAACAATTGAATACCGCCCTGAATTGTAGTCACTTTGTTAATTTACCGGCAATTTCAGGCTGCTTTGGATTATGGGATGTGTTCCATCTCGGAATGATATATATGCAAGTTTTTTCTAGATGTCCAGTTTGATACAGATGAGAAGCTTACACCTCTAGAAACCGCTGCAATGTTATTACATCAAGTTGAGGAAGAGGATGAAAATCTAAGTAGTCTTCAGGAAGATATAGAAACATTGGTGAAAATTCAAGTGAGTGCCCACATTTAATGTAATGCTTAAAGGACATCTAATGCCTCCGACCCCACTCCATTTATCCAGTCTGCTTACTCACTTGCAGCGCTCCTCCAACTGTTTTTTAAATTCCACTCAGTAGTGCTTTTGATCTGTAAGCGGTCCCAGTACACCTATTGAGGTTTGGGTGTTAGGATCCTGTATGCTTTTGGAATAAGTACTACTTAGGGCAGTGTTTCCCGACTCCAGTTTTCAGGGATCCCAATATTGCAGGTTTTCCATATCTCTTAAACTGGATAAACACTAGACAATATGTCTGAGCGACGTATGGGGTACATTGTCTAGTGTGTACCCATGATATGCACGCTCTCGCGGGTCACTAGCGGTATCACCCGTCGGCCATGCTGCATGCTGGGTCCCGTCGCCAGCGATGGGTACACATTGTGTAGTGTGTACCCAGCTTTAGTTGGTGTGAAGTCTTGCAAGAAGTGTAAAGAAAATTGTTTTTATACAGTTAAAAACAGTTAAAATATATATATATTTTATGTGTTTAAAGTTGTTTTAACTGTATAAAACTATTATTATTTTTTTTAAATGATTACATTATGTCAAGAAGAGCTATTTAACCCTTAGTATGATTTCTTTTTTTTTTTTTTAACATATGCATATTTGTTAATAATATTATACTGAATCGGGTTTAAAAAGCTCTTATTTACATAATTTGATAATAAATAAAATCATTAATTTTGGGGACATTTTTGGATGTGATATTGGATCATTTTCCTCAATAAAACATGAGCATGTCTAATTTCTTTGTCTCATTTGTTTGATTTGCTTCTCTTTATCTACTTTTAGGACCTGTGTGAAAATCTGAGGTAGTTTTAGGCCAAATTTCAGCAGAAATATAGAAAATTCTGAAGGGTTCACAAACTCTCAAGCCCCACTCTACGTAAAAACTTTCCTAACAAATGTTTAAGTTTAAAATTTGTTGCTAAAGATGTGGTTTGGTACTGGTAAGGGGGGAAGCAAATATGGTTATGGTTAATATTCGTAGGTGCCGCATTTTAACATTCATACAGAAAATATATGCACACTTTTCTATCCCTTGGAGCAGGGACTGGTGGGGCGAAAGAAGAAAGTGCGAAGGAGCATGGTGGGTAGTACATAAAGACAATAGATCCGTCTAAAGTGGAGCAGAGGGGGTACGTGCTGGAATATCTGGAAACAATTGTCGAGACTTTGTATATTAAAATTTAAATCTCATCTTGCAAAAGAATGCCTGTGCTTAAAATATACAATCCTCTAATGTGAATGAATTGTTGAGTATTTTTATTGCTTTCACCTCAACAGTCTAATTACGTGTTTTTGACTTTTTGTTATTATTTAGGCTGTTGCAGTTTGCATGGAAAAAGGAAGATTTAAGTTATCATCAGAAGTTCTTGACCGACAGTTTGAAGAATCTGAGGCAAATAAGGTGACATAAGTCTTTTGCATCTAAAATACAAGTTGCATTGTGTAAAAGAGCTACGAATATTGTAATATATAAGGATAAGATCCCATACAGGACCGGAGTTGTCTGACATTCAGGGGCTGATTCTGAGTCGCATGTAAAGTGGCTGTACAGATGTGTCCTCACACATGTAGTTTAAGTACACCACGCGGTGCGAGATGC
This sequence comes from Taudactylus pleione, assembly GCA_031769625.1. NCBI lineage: Eukaryota > Metazoa > Chordata > Amphibia > Anura > Myobatrachidae > Taudactylus > Taudactylus pleione. Next base: position 23,280,584 of record JAUIMM010000113.1, on the reverse strand, counting down.
CTGACAAGACTGAGCTGCCAGATCCTGTGTAACTCTGCTAGCGTTTGGGCTTTTTTTTTTTTTTTTTTGCTGAACATAAGTGATGTGAGTAAGAAGCACCAGGAGACGGCATTGATTCATTTAATATGCAGCACTTGTATATCTGTGTACAACTGAGTCTGTATACGAAACACAATGGAACTTGGCGTGGTAAAAAGCCTCGGATGTTGCATTGTAGCACTTCATACTTAGTGTAGAGATTCAGAGACTGTCGCACACAGATATACAAGTGTCACATGTCATGTTAATCAGCACAGTCTCCTGTTGCGTCCTAGTCTCATTGCGATGAAGACACATTTTTTGGCTAAACAGATGTCTGTCGCTAGCAGAGGTGCACAGGACCTGGTGCACTGAGAGGGTCTGTTTCGCGCAACTGCAGCAAGGATGTGTGAGGACACATCTGTAGTTACGGATAGAAGCAGAAGTCTGACTTACTACCTTATGCTAATGCGGGTATTCGTTCACCTAATGCGTATGCAAGCATAAACACATGCTGACCATTGTTTTTATGCAAGCTGCTGCAACTGTATTAGTATCTGCACTTGCAGCAGCCCCAGGCAATTTATGTACCACTTAGAATCGCACAGAGCTTTAGATACACTCCCATGACACTCCCACAATGTCACCATTCAGTTCCTGCCCCGAATGTTCCATACGACTCAGTATAGGACAGATATTTGCAAAAGTTAGTAAATTCACTTCTGCGCTGTATGCAATAACTCGCCGCATATGTCCGTGAACGATATTTTTCTTTATTGGCCAGAGGTGACTAAAAGAGGCTGATTATATGTGTCCTTCAATAGGAATACTGACTACAAGTGTAGGACAAAGTCTTCCCACATGATCACATTTATTTCATACATTTTCCATTATGATAATAAGCTCCTGAGACATCTGTCTATATACACTGAAGTGCCAAAAGTCATGGGATAGCAGTATGTAAAGGTAATGGCAGGTGGGGTCACCGTTCTGGGGCATCTTGGAAATGCCCAGACTTGCATCAGTTGTAATCTGACATCTCGTGAGTCAGTTTGAACACAGGCTAGGCTGCTCATGGTAAGGAGATGTGAATTATCGGAGTTCGAACTTAGCATGATGGTGGGTGCCCAACGGATGGGACATTCCATTTCTGAAGTAGTGCGGGGATTCAACATTCCTCTAACTACGGTGTCACGGGTGTACTGAGAATACCTCATGAAAGGCATTATCACCCACCATGAACAGTACAGTGGCCAACCAAGTGTGCCTAATGATCATGACCAGTGGCGTCTGGCCAGAATTGGACCCTGGAGGACAAGCAACATGTGGCGTGGTCCGATGAGTCACAGTTCAATTGTTTCTGGCTGATGGTAGGGTTCAGGTGTGCCACAAACCCGATGAGGCCATAGACCCCAGTTGTTGACATGGCACTGTGCAGGCTGGTGGTGGTTTCATAATGGAGTGGGGTGTGTTCACGTGCAATGGGTTGGGTGTGCTGGTCTGCCTGAACACGTCATTGACCGGTACACCTGCGTTGCATTGCTTGATGACCATCTGCAGTCCTTCATGGACTTCATGTACCCACACAATGATGCAGTATTCCAGCAGGATAATACACTGTGTCATCTGTTCAAAGTTGTCCAGAATTGTTTCGAGGAGCATTCTTCTTGAGATTTCCGACATTTGCCTGATATGAACCTAATCAAGCATTTATGGGATGTGGTGGAGAGGTATATTGGCACTCAAGATCCTGCACCTACAAATATCAGGGAGCTGTGGGAAGCTATCCAGACAGCATGGGTCAACAGAGGTCTTCTCTACAGAGGTCTTCTGTCAACTTGTGGAATCAATGCCACGTTGAGTTGCTGCACTTTGCCGGGCTAGAGGGGGTCCTACACGATACTTGGTATCTATCCCATAACTTTTGGTACTTTAGTTTACGATTGTATATTATTTGTTGTAATTTATATTGTGTCCCTTATTAAGGGGACAACTTTTGAAATATGTACTCTTAAGCGAATTTGAAAAGCTATTTATGACAGAGATACAAACGTTCTATAAAGAATATGTTTGTGCGTGCTTTTAGATGATCAATGAGTAAATCTTGCTGCTGGTGTTTGCAGAAAGAGCTGACCTGAATCACATTGTACTTTGAAGATATTGCAATTGTTAAGCTTCCTGGACATCTTCAGCCCTTGGTAAAAACTTCAAATGTAATGAATTTGTTGGTACTTTCATAGAACTTGCAAGGTTTGATATGTCATACATTCTAAGTATAGCTTAGATCTAACATCTCTGTGGATAAATTTTTTATTTATTTATTTTTTTCTTCATAATTTGATTACTTGAGCTGTTCTCTATTTAATCTTATGTTTTTACCGTTAAAGGGAATTAACAAATTTTTTTATTTTATTTTTTATTATTAATTCCTCAAAATACACTACGGCTTACTGTGGTTCCGCTGTAATCCATTTATTATGACAATGCTCTTACAATGTTCTTTGTGAGAAACCCTACCTCATCTTTAGACTAGATTGTAACACTGACATTGTATCTGATATAGGTTGACTGTTTTGTGTACGGATATGATGTATTCAACATTGTAACAGTATGGTAGTAAAGGCACTAATCTGAGACCATTGGAATTCAGATAAGTTTTAATGTGCAGTGATTTGGATCCATTTTTTTATTTTTTTTTCGCAAGATAACATAGAGAATTAAACTATGTATATTTTCAATTTAGTCCTCTTCTTTTTTTTTTTTTTTTTGGTCCTATTATTCCTAGCATTAATGTGAGTAGGCCATCTAGTCGACTTTGAGCTAACTGCAGCACCTGAAGGATGCTGTAAGAAATAGCATTCAATCAAATTGTAATTTTTGTAATACAGTTCTCAAAATAAAAAAGGACCGTAATGCACTAGAGTGATGTTGCGCTAATAATAGAAGGACATCAAAAAAAGTTATTGTACCTTGACATGACAGAAATAAACACCGAGACGCCTATATGTTCAAAATACAATTTATGAAAAAGTCGCAACAACACTAAAAAATATATTGTATCATGCATAAGATAAATATCTCATCTGAAGACAACTCCAGAAATCCCTATACATTGTATAGAAATATTGAATCCACAATAAAGGATTTCCTTCATAGGATATCAATTTATGTTGTAATATTGTAACACAGTCATATAGCTTTCATCAGACTTGTATATAAGGTCCTTTTTAAGTCCTCATGAATCAGACCTCTCAGGTTGTAGTAGTGGGAGACTCGCTGAGCAAGTAGCGGTGCTTATCCTGTATAATGTGAGGAGTCCCGGCTAAGGAGAAAAACAAGCCCGATGATCCCAGCTTGTGTGGCTTTGAAGGCAAGAGTTTAGTCAGCCCGTGAACGACTTTATCCAGCCGTTATTATAATACGAGTGTTATGGACTTCATCTCCACCTGTAAATGCACAGCTCACACTCCGTATCATAAGACCTCCAGCTGAAGTCAAATATAGTCCAGCAAGGTAAGTAGTAATATCGGTAGCAGATATCCCTGATGCGTTTCGCTTTCGTTTTAGGAGGCTTTATCAAAGAGCATGGATCAAAATTAAAAAAGACAAAACATTTTATTAGTGAGTTACAGATCCTCTTTTGCAGCAGTACGTATATGCCAGTTTTTATAAATTTCTGACTGAAATTTTAGAATAATACTGTTTAATGTGTTTGTACATTGTGAAAGGGTAGTCCAGATGGAGTCTTATTCACATTAGTTTACAGCTGTATGTCTATTAGATATGATATGTAGGGAATTGGTTTATTTAAACATTGCCAGATACTGCAATTCAATTACTATACATTGATCATTGAAATGTTTCCCACATGTTAGTAATCATGTCTGTTTTCTTACCTGTGTTCCAGTATCTGCGAATGAAGCTTTCTATGGTAATCAGTAAGAAAGATCCATACCATGAATTTCTCGAGAATTTCTCTTACACCAAAATGTTGAAGAAGATAAGATCCTACATCAGTCTTAAATTGGCTGGACAGCCCCCTGTTTTTCTGCTGCAGGTGAGTCTGAGGGATAAATAAAACAAAATTACTTTTTGTGACATAGCTCCCAACAAGTCATAATAATCCAGCCAAAATAGGCCACATTGACAATCTTTCCAGGTCACGTTCCTAATACCAATTCATAACTTAATAAAATATGCAATTTAAAAAGAAAAGTAAAACTTCAAATAATCATAATTCGGAGTGTAATACATGATCCAAAAGAAAGGATATAAAAAACTTAATTTATTAGGGGCCTATTCATCAACACTTAATTTTTACAAAAGTAGGTGAAAATGAACATTTTTCACCTGCAATTGTAAAAATTAAGTTACTGGGCCATTCATCACATAGGTAAAGCAGGAGAAGTCGCAGATATCTCCTGCTTACCTCCCTGTTACGGAATGGCCCGCTGTCCCCATACACTAGTATGGGGACAGAATTCATCAAGCTCTGAAAATACAATATTTTCGGAGCTGGATTGTGGGAACATTCGCCATCTTCAGATGGCAAGTGCTCCCGCTATGGGGTCACGAAAAGGGCCCGTTCGGACTCCGATAATTAACATGTTGGATAGACCCCCTTAATTATCGGATCCTGATAATTACCGTGAAGAATAGCCCCTTTATAACAATCAAAAATCTAATATAGGAATTTTATTTAATAGAAATGATTTAACTACAAAATGCAGTTCACCACAATAAGACCAAACATACAGGTTACTGTAACTCAAATGGGATCTAAGAAAACTAGCTAAAAGCGTGAAATAACACTATCAAAATTTCCAATAATTGTACCAATGTTCCGTGTTATACACACTGATTGTGACACAGAAATCACACTTCTGTGCCTGTTTAAATAAATTGATTTATTTAGACACAAACTCTTTACAGTATTTGTTGGTAGTTTCAGTATCTCATAAACTGATCTCCAGTATGGAGTTTACAGAGGTGTGTAAAGCAACTCAAAACCAACCATGTTTTGCTTTATTAAACATTGCTGGTTTAGGTTTTATCTTTTAACTCTACAGAAATTTTTTTTAAAAATCCGACCCCGCACGTTATTACTTTGCCCCATATGGTCTGATTCAGAGTTAGATGGAAAAAAAGGAGCAAAAATGGACCAATATTCTCCTGGAGCAAACCATGGTGGGATGCAAATACATTATGTACTTATTATAATACTGGCTATTTCTACTTCAGGGTCCATAGGGGGTCCACAGGGTTGACCTTGGGGTATAGCTGGATCTGGATCCATGGGCACCACGCAGTTAAAGCTTTGCTGCTCCCAGGATGCACTTGGGTCCGTCCTCCTCTATACCCCGCCCCGGCCACAGGCACCTCAGTTTTAGTTGGTGCCCGGCCGGAGTCGGGTCACCCTGCGCAGTGGGGCTGCATAAGCAGCCCCTAAGCTTTATTCTTTATTTAAAAAAAAAAAAAAGAAGATTTTATTATTTTATTTTTACTGTCTTCAGAGCGGCAGCATCAGACTGTCCATCTGGACGTCTATGCTGCCGCTCCAACAGCCCCGCTGGCGCTGCGACGCCGGTACTGATCAGGGGATCGCAGCGGGACCCCGGAGTCAGTGCTAGCGTGGCTCCGGGACCTCCCAAGGACTGCTGCCGAACTGAAGGGGCCAGGTAAGCCGCGTGCAGCGCTGTCAGCGCTGCACGCGGGGAAAATGCAGTCTTCATGCCGCCGGTCTCTGGGGACAGACTGGCGGCGCTAGTAGCGGCGGCGGGCTCCCCCTCTTCAGCCATACCCCGCGTGTCCGCTGGCCCCCGGGGTGTAAGTACCGGCGGGGAACCGGCTTCCCCGGGGGTTTAGTACTAGCAGGGGAGGCAGCCTTCCCTGCTTCAGCGCTCCTCCCCTCAGCCCAGCACGCCTTCTCTCATGTGTGCTGGCGTCGCTGGGCTGTTCTCACTCGGCCACTCCTCCTCAGAGCTCTCCGGCGGCCATCTTCCTCAGGCAGCATAGCAGAGCTCCCAGGCAGGCTTCCAGTGGACCAGTCCCCCTGCGTACCTCTCCCCCTGCAAAGGACGGTGTTCGCAGCGCTATAGCCCTCCCAGACACTGAATCTGGGAGGTTGATTGTAGCGGAAGGTGCAGTGAGTAATACTTCTCTGCATGGTATGTGACTTTTGCTAGTGCTGCTGTCTGTGCTTATTTTCTACTTACTGTCAGCTTTTTACCTATCCCTTTCCTTCTCCTACGGCCCGCAGGTGCGTGGGGGAGGGGTGTTCTTTCTGTGTACCTCACTTATATAAATCTACGTATTTGTGAGGTCCGTCACATACTGCGGTGTGCTCCTTAGTTCCATATTGTGGGCTGTTTGGGTTGCATACTTGGGAGTGCGTGGGTGTTATACGCCTTACCTCGTTTCGGTGAGACACTTTTTTTGCAAAAAAAAATTTGTGTCATGTCTGATGAGGGGAATGAGCGCTCCGAGGCTCCTGTGTTGTTTTCCTGCCGACGCTGTTCGGCAGGGGTTGACGGGGCAGATTTGTCTCAGGACGGTCTGTGCGGGCGGTGCCAGTTGGTACCTGGACCCTCTAAACCCCCGGTGGCGCAGGATCCTCCGTGGGCAATGTTTACGCAAGTGCTGGCGTCAATCGCGGACCGACTTGCGGTCCCGACTGCGGCCCCTTCTAGGGCGTTGCCCCAGCCTACCATGCCCCGTTCCCCGGGTGTGACTCGTCTGGTGCAGTCTCCTCCCGGGTCTCAGACTGTGGGTCCTTATGCGGGTTTGCCGGTATACGTGCAAACCCCCACGGTGCCGCAGCAGTCGATGGTACCTTTTCAGGGGTATCCTCAGGCAGTACCCCCGCCTTGGGTGGACGTCCTCTCCAGCTCTGTTCAGAGTCTGGCGGCTTCGTCATCGGCTTTTCAACATATGTTGCACAGTGATTTGCCCCCACGGGCGTCCAAGCGTTCCGTTCCGGCTTCACTGGCGGCTCAGTTCACGGACACGGACGTGTCTTCGGATGACTGGGAGATCCATGAAGACTCTGACTCGGATGCCGGGGCCCAGGAGATGGAGGCTAAGTCTTCCATTAATGTGCCGGCATTGGTTAGGACGGTGCGGGCCATCCTTCACATTGAGGAGGATGTGCCCGCCCCCAGGTTAAAATACCCAAATTTTAAAAAGGCCAAGGTAGCTTCGACGGTTTTTCCCCTGTCCGATCAATTGACGGATCATATGTCAGGGGCCTGGCAGTTGCCCAGCAAGAGGTTCCAACCGCAGAAGCGGTTGGCTTCAAACTATCCGTTTCCGGAGGCTCATTGCAGGAAGTGGGAAACTCCTCCAGCGGTGGATTCCCACGTTACCCGCTTAATTAAAAGCGCTACGCTGCCTTTGCCGTCGATCTCCTCCCTGAAGGATCCCACGGACAGGAAGGTGAAGACTTGTTTGAAGTCTATCTACTCTCTCTCGGGGGCGGTGGCCCGTCCGTCCATGGCCATCTCTTGGGTGGCTAAGGCCATCGAGAGCTGGGCCAATGCTTTGGAGGATACCTTTCCGGAAGATGCTCCGGAGATCCAGAGAGCGTTGATAGGTCAAATGAGGGATGCGGCTTCCTACATTGGGGAAGCATCGTTAGACGCAAGCCTGCTAACCTCTCGGGTGTCGGCTGCAGCTGTGTCGGCGCGTCGGTCCTTGTGGCTGAGGTCTTAGAGAGCTGACGCTGACTCCAAAAAGGGACTGGAGGCCTTACCTTTTAATGGGGAGTTGCTTTTTGGTCCAGACTTGGACAAAATTGTGGACACTCTGGCTAAGTCTAAATCAGCCTTCCTCCCTTCGGCTTCTGCTCCTACCAAGGTACGGAGCTCTGCTTTTCGGTCCTTTCGGGTTCAGGGCAAGGCAAAAGGTCAGTCCTTCCCGAGGCAGTCGACGACCAAGGCCGCTTCTAAGCCCAAGAAGCAGCTCTGGAGTGCCAGGCGCCCTTCTTCCAAGCAGGAAGATAAACCTTCTGCCTGATGGGACGGCCTCCCTCTCTGGGGGACCCCAGAGTGGGAGGCCGACTTCTATTTGCCCAGTGCTGGCACAATACCACCACGGATGCCTGGGTTCGAGAAGTGGTCTCCCAGGGGTACGCCCTGTCTTTTCGGCACAGGCCGCCCCACCAGTTTTTCTGCACGAGTCCTTCTCAGGATACGACCAAGTCTTTACAGATTCAGGAAGCTATAGAGTCCTTGCTGACAGCAGGGGTCATTGTTCCCGTTCCTCAATTACAACGAGGGACGGGGTTCTATTCTTCTCTGTTTCTGGTGCGGAAACCCAATGGTTCTCATCGCCCTATCCTCAACTTAAAGTCTCTGAACAAATTCCTCAGAGTTCCCAAGTTCAGGATGGAAACGTTACGTTCCATCATTCTGGCGATGGAACCTGGGGATTACATGGTGTCCCTGGATATCCAGGACGCCTACCTCCATGTTCCGATAGCACCTTCGCACCAGCGGTATCTGAGGTTCGCTATCCTTCAACACCATTACCAGTTCCGGGCGCTACCCTTTGGTCTCTCCACGGCACCGAGGGTGTTCACGAAGATTATGGCGGTCATGGCCGCACATCTTCGGAACCAGAATGTACGGCTACTACCGTATCTGGACGACCTCCTGTTGCTGGCGAGTTCCCCGGAGGTACTGCTTCATCATCTCCACTTGACGGTCGCTTGCCTGCAAGCGCACGGGTGGCTGATAAATTGGAAAAAGTCCTCCCTAATTCCATCTCAGCAGATGGTTCATTTGGGAGCCCTGCTGGATTCTCGGCAGCAAAGGATCTTCCTGACCCCGGAGAAGGTCTCCTCCCTGCAGCTGAGGATACACAGTTGCCTGAGCAGTTGCCGCCTGTCGGTCCATTCGGCTATGAGGGTTTTGGGCTCCATGGTGTCAACATTCGACATGGTGGAATTTGCCCAGTTCCATTCCCGGCCTCTGCAGGGGCTGATTCTATCGGAATGGAACGGGTTACCTCACCGGATCCGCTCTCAGTTGCCGGTGTTGTCCCCGGCGGTTCGGCAGTCTTTGGCTTGGTGGCTTCAGACAGCTCATCTGGTCGAGGGGCGTCCCTTTTGGATCCCGGACTGGGTCCTGCTCACGACGGATGCCAGTCTTCGGGGTTGGGGGGCAGTGACCGGCTCGTTGTCACTTCAGGGTCGTTGGTCTGCGGAAGAAGCTCTTCTTCCCATCAACATTCTGGAACTGCGGGCGGTTTATCGGGCCCTGCAGTCGTCCGGTCCCGCTCTTTACGGACGGGCGGTTCAGGTGCAGTCCGACAACGCCACCACGGTGGCGTATATCAACCACCAAGGAGGAACTCGAAGTCGGGCAGCAATGTCGGAGGTGTCTCGCATCCTTGCTTGGGCGGAGTGTCACATTCCAGCGATCTCGGCAGTCTTCATTCCCGGAGTCCTCAATTGGGAGGCGGACTTCCTCAGCCGTCACGACGTGCATCCCGGGGAATGGTCGCTTCACCCAGAGGTGTTTCAGCTACTCGTGGACAGGTGGGGGCTGCCGGAGCTGGACTTGATGGCCTCCCGTCACAATCACAAGTTGCCCGTTTACGGGTCAAGGACAAGAGACGCAGGCGCCAGTCTGGTAGACGCGCTGTCGGTGAAATGGACGTTTCACCTGGCGTATCTGTTTCCTCCGATATCCTTACTTCCTCGGGTTCTGCGGAAATTCAAGCAGGACGGCGGCACGCTCGTGCTGGTTGCTCCGGCGTGGCCCAGACGTCCTTGGTACTCCGATCTGAGGTCTCTCCATACCTTCTTCCTCAGCGTCGGGACCTGTTGTCTCAAGGGCCCTGCCTTTACCCGGATCTGGGTCGGCTGTCTTTGACGGCGTGGCTCTTGAGACAGCCGTCTTGAGGTCTAGGGGTTTCTCCAGTTCAGTCATTGGTACCATGCTTAGGGCACGCAAGCCTGCCTCCGCACGGATTTACCACAGGGTGTGGCGCACTTACTTTCAGTGGTGTGAATCCAGAAACTATGATCCTCAGGTGTTCCGGGTTTCCAGAATCTTGGAGTTCCTTCAATCAGGTTTGGACCTCGGCTTACACCTGGCCTCTCTGAAGGTTCATGTGTCTGCATTGTCCGTGTGGTTTCAGCGTCTGATTGCTACACTACCGGATGTTCACACCTTTTTCCAGGGTGTTCTCAGGATACAGCCTCCCTTCGTGCCTCCTGTGGCTCCTTGGGACTTGGCGGTGGTGCTACGGGTCTTGCAGGGTCATCGTTTTGAGCCTCTTGAGGTGGTGGACCTCAAGTGGCTGACGTTCAAGACCGTTTTTCTCCTAGCAATTGCTTCTGCCAGGAGGGTGTCAGAGTTGGGGGCGCTTTCCTGTCGCCCTCCTTTTCTGATTTTTCATCAGGACAGAGCGGTGCTCCGCACTCGTCCTGAGTTTTTGCCCAAAGTGGTCTCAAAGTTCAACATTAATCAGGAACTTGTTGTGCCAGCTTTTCAGTCGCCTGATCTTTCAGCTGGTGAGGCTTCCTTAGATGTAGTCCGGGCACTTAGAATCTATGTGGATCGGACTGCTTCGGTTAGGAAGTCGGATTCTTTGTTTGTCCTCTTCGGTTTTCACAAGAGGGGTTGGCCTGCCAACAAGCAAACGTTAGCCCGTTGGCTTCGTTCCGTTATTTGTGAGGCTTATGCACAGGAGGGTTTACCTGTGCCAGCCTCTGTTAAGGCTCATTCCACTCGTTCTGTGGGTCCCTCTTGGGCTGCTAGACGTGGCGCCTCCGCTGTTCAGCTGTGTAAGGCGGCCACTTGGTCTTCAATTCAAACGTTTTTGAGGTTCTATGCGTTTGAGACCTTCGCCTCTCAGGATGCATCCTTCAGGCGCCGGGTACTCCTTTCAGCACAGGAGCGTCCCCGCCCTTAGTTGAACTGCTTTGGGACATCCCCAAGGTCAACCCTGTGGACCCCCTATGGACCCTGAAGTAGAAAACAAGAGATATGGTAAGAACTTACCTTTGTTATCTCTGTTTCTACGAAGTCCATAGGGTCCACAGGGCGCCCGCCCTGACGCACCTGGCTTCATATGGGCTGTGTGGCTGGTCACCGGTTTTCCGACTCCCATTTCTGTGAGTATGGTTTCTTGTGTGTTCCAGTCTTCCTTCTCTCTGTTTAGTCTCCTCCTCCGGCCTTAGCTGCTTACCAACTGAGGTGCCTGTGGCCGGGGCGGGGTATAGAGGAGGACGGACCCAAGTGCATCCTGGGAGCAGCAAATCTTTAACTGCGTGGTGCCCATGGATCCAGATCCAGCTATACCCCAAGGTCAACCCTGTGGACCCTATGGACTTCGTAGAAACAGAGATAACAAAGGTAAGTTCTTACCATATCTCTTGTTTTTTGCATGTAGAAAACAAATACTGGGCAGCTTTGTTTTCTCACTGAAATGCAGTACTAAGCTAGGACTCACACCTTCCAAAGTCTAAATCTTTCTGTACACTTTAAATCTTGCCCCACCTTCGGTGCAACATGGTTTTACCAAGGTGTGAATGGCTCGTCCTTCTGCCCTCCTTTTTTTTTTTTTTATATTATTTGTAATCCTGAATTAGGGCCATAGTGAGCGGCTGTTCTGTGATTGATAATTAACCATACGATACAATGGTGGTATACAGAATAGCATCACTGAATACCTATTACATCGAACCTTAAAGTGGATGGCCTACACAGCAGCAGAAGACTACAACAGGAGGTCAGCTCGGAACCATAAACTGAGGCTACAGTGGGCACAAGCTCACAAAAACTGAGTTGAAAATTGGATAAACTTTGAGTGGTCTGAAGTATCTATTTCTTCTGTGATGTGCAGATGGTAGGGTTAAAATTTGAACATAGTTTAAATGCCACAGCCTAATTAAGTATTGTTGCTGGCTGTGTTTCCAGTCTACCCATATTCTAATAATGTTTCCATGGGAGTACTGTATCATATAACAAAGCATACGTTCTCTCATGCTGGTTCCACTAACATGACTATCAGTTTACTCCAATGTCGTCCACAGCCACCATATGTTAGTACAATAGTGCACCTTTGGGATGTGATGGAGCAGGAGATTCACTGTAATAATGTGTAGCTGACCAATCTGCAGTAGGGGCAAAGATATGCCTAATGAAGTGGCTACTGAGTATACATTACGTGCCCAAAAGTATGTGGACACCCAAACATAACAATTATATGTGCTTGTTGTACATCTTATTTGAAAACCATGTGCTATAACAGTGTTGGCTAACGTTGACACTCCAGCTGTTGTGGAACTATATATCCCAGCATGCCCTGCCACAGTTTTAGCATGCCCTAATAGCAAAACTGTAGCAGTGCATGCTGGGTTATGTAGTTTCATAACAGCTGGAGTGTCAAGGTTAGCCAACACTGTGCTATAATATTGAGTTGGTTGCCCCCACAGCTGCTATTACAGCCTCCAATATTCAGGGAAGACATTCCAAGTGATTTTGGGACCTGGCTGCAGGGATTTGTGTCTATTCAGTAACAAGAGTATAAGTGAGGTCAGGCACTGAAGCTGGTTTAGAACACTTGACTCATCCCAAAGTGTTAGTTTCGAGTTGAGGTCACATCGAACTCAACAAACCATTTTTTTTTTAATATGATAGATTTTGATATATACAGTATATCCACACTGCATAGATTGAATGGGATATTGTCGGCTGGATCACCTTATAAAGAGCTCATGCAAGCTCATGGGGGAGAGAGTGTGTGTATGTATTTATATATAATATATATATGTGTATGTATCTTCTTTCTGTCTTTCTTTCTGTCTTTCTTTCTTTCTGTCTTTCTTTCTGTCTTTCCTTTCCTTTCCTTCCTTTCCTTCTTCTCCCCCATGAGCTTGCATGAGCTAAGGTGATCCAGCCGACAATATCCCATTCAATCTATCCAGTGTGGACCACTCATTTCTGGATTTCAGGTAAGCCTAAAAGATTTTCTGTTTGATATGAAAATATATATATATATATATTAGGGATGTGCAGGCTCGGATAGGTTCGAGTTTGCACGTGGAGTTCGGATTTTTCCCTCCAAAAAAACGGCACTCAGAACGAGGCAAAACGTCATCTTACATGGACGAACATCATCATTCCTGGTCTTTTGTCCAGGAATGATGATGTTCGTCCATGTAAGATGACGTTTTGCCTCGTTCTGAGTTCCGTTTTTTTGGAGGGAAAAATCCGAACTCCACGTGCAAACTCGAACCTATCCGAGCCTGCACATCCCTAATATATATATATATATATATATATATATATATATATATATTATTGTAGTATTTCCTTAAAATCAATGTAATGATTATATATAGAGGCTGCGTACCAGATATTGCTAATTTAATAGCCTGTAGTATGACTTCCTCCACGTATCTCCTAGTACCCCTTTTCAGTCCCTCTCTGGAACATATATTCATTGTATGCGAGCTAGATACAGATGATCCCTCGTCAGTACATTTAAATATGGGTTTTTATTGAGTTACAAAAGTAAGCGGATACAGTGTACAAAACACACAAAATGAAAGTAAAAAAATTTGCTTATCTTATAAAATGGTACACAGTCCTCTTAGATAAGTATCCAAAGAATAAAGAGCCTGGGTCAGCTGGCCTCAAAGTGTTTACATACACACACACACACACACACACACACACACACGCACACACACACGATGGGGGGGGGGGGGGGCTTTGGGGGTGTATCGGCGGCACTCCAGAATAAAACACCACAGCGCACAAAACTTGCCTGCGCTGTGGTGTTTTATTCTGGAGTGCCGCTGATACACTGGGCACATTCGGGAAGCCTCCAGCTTTCCACGGAGGGCACCCAGGTATGTTTTCTATTTACGTGGGAGTGCCATCCACAATATATATCATTGATATGAAAAAACAGTTTCCATTGAGGGTATTGTTTTCACTAGTCTCCGAGGGCCGCCTGGAAACTTATATATATATATATATATATATATATATATATATATATATATATATATATAATATATATATAAAATATATTAGTTCTGGTAGTCCCATCAAGTTTACTTTTTGTATTGATGAAGGTTCTGTCAGTTTTCTAGATGTGCATGTTCTCAGGCAGGCAAAAGCCAGGGCTCCAGCATTGAACAGGGATGATCCCTTTAACTCGAGTTTAAGGAAAAGCAATAATAAACAAAATATTCCCTGGGTGAATTACTTTAACACTCATAGTGATGTTATTCGTAAATCTGTGAAGAACCTGTGGCCTATTGTCAAAAAGTGATGCTGACCTCAATCTTACTAATATGTGCATCATGCCCTGTTACACTAGAGGCTGCGATATACGAAGTTGGGTGATGAAGACCGATGTGACGGGGGAGTCTGACCACTTTCTGCATCCTAAGTTAGGATGTTTCAAATGCTTAAATTGTTTGACTTGCCGATATATGACAACTGGCAATAGTTTCTGTCATCCCTACAGTGGGAGTAAATTCCAGATAAGACACAGGGTAACATGCACTACAAAGTTTATAGTGTACCTTATTACCTGCCCCTGTGGGTTGGTATACGTGGGGAAGACTGACAGAACCCTGAGAGAATGACTGGTGTTGCATCGGTCTGTTGTTAGAGCCGCGATTCTGGTGACAGTGAGCAACCGGTGGCACACCATTTTGCACAAAAAGGTCATTATCTGTTCTCCGATATATTATTACAGATCACCTGCCTAGGTCCATCGGGGGGGGGCAATAGATCCCCACAGGCTTTTACAGTGCAAGGCACGATGGATCTCTAGGTTGGACTCCTTGGCACCAAGGGGTCTCGATGAAAATCTTGGATTGCATTGTTTTTTATGATAGATCATGCTAATTGCTTCATTTATATGGTCATGCCTTTGGTCATCATGTAAGGGTAGTGTGTTTAACATTTTGTAAGACAAGAGCGGTTTGTGATGCTGCAGTCATGGGGTATTATGCTATCGAGTATAGGGGTCGTTACCAGTATTGTGTGTTCTAATAGCATTGTTCCCATTGTATGACAGATATTGGTGGGTTCACACACACTGTTATGGTTTTATTTAATCATGACAGGTTGATGGATTAAATTGCAGTTTAGCAATTGCATTTCTTGCAATAATGCAAATGCAGCAGGCGTTGTATGACACCCCCTGCTGCATTTGTGACCGTCTTTTTGGACACGCCCTGTTTTCAGGAACCCTGGCCGAACCCGCCCCAACACACCACCTCTTTTAAATACCTCTGCCTGTCAATCAGGCAGATGCGTTCAAGGGCTTGCATGCGTCTTAGCAGGACCCATTCTGCACACTCGCAGAATGGGTCCTGCGCACGCGCAGATTCCCGATTATCGGGAATCTGTGTTCAGCTGCTGAATCAGACCCAGAGATGGCTAGAGGCAACAGCACTAATATTGTAGCTGCTTAAGCAGCCGTAAAGCTGGCTCCTATGTTTGTATATGTGACCTTTCTAAATCCATAAAATGTACTAAAACAAATTACTTTGTGATGTGTGGGCCAGGAGC
Source organism: Taudactylus pleione (assembly GCA_031769625.1). Lineage (NCBI taxonomy): Eukaryota > Metazoa > Chordata > Amphibia > Anura > Myobatrachidae > Taudactylus > Taudactylus pleione. The sequence continues at coordinate 23,265,018 of JAUIMM010000113.1, read as the reverse complement.
ATATGCAGTTGAAAACAGAAGAGTATCTCCGGCGCTGAGAAGGTTACTTTATTAATGAAAACTCAGTTGTGACACTTCTGCTATGTAAAACTAGTCCCTTACTTTACTGTATGTCAGTGTTCCCAAACTCATTCCTCATGGAGCACCAACAGTCCATGTTTCTTCTGTCTCCACTAGGGGGCATGGGGGTGACACGGGGGTATAGCATAACAGGAGTGTCTGGGCACCAAATAGTTAATTGCAAATTCCCACAAGCCCAGGCTCCTCTCCTCTATACCCCGCCCCCAGCCACAGGCCATAAGTTGTAGTTAGGTGCCGGCTAGGATCGAGCACCTTGTTGGGGGCTGCTTTTTAGTCTCCTTCCATTAGATTTATTTTATCTTCTTTACTTTTCTGAGCAAGCGCTGCAGGGGGTCCTACAGGGTGACGTCACCGCTGCTCCACCAACCCAGTGCCAGGGCCACAGGAAGGAGCCACGTGCCACAGCCTGATGCTGGTGAGAGCCGGATGGCTTACAAGTAATAGCGGCTCCCATCTAGCAGGAGACCACCACTGGTGCTGGTTGTGAGGGCACCGGTTGTCTCCGTGCCGCTCACTAGACCACCTGGGTTGTAAATATCTCATTAGGAGGGTCTTTATATCTGATCAAGCTGGTCATTGATATTTTGTATACCATTGTCTAGTTAATTGTATCTTTCATGCGCTTTTGATGGTGTCTCAATCAGAATACATACAAACATAGTAGAAAAAAAAACAATTATTACATTACACGTTAAGGATATAGATTGTTTTTTTTTTTTTTCTAATGGGTATAAGTGGTCTTATTAATAGACAGAATGTTTTCATCGAGAAAATTATTAGTAGATTGTTTTTTTTTTTTTCTAATGGGTATAAGTGGTCTTATTAATAGACACAGAATATTTTCATCGAGAAAATTATTAGTAGATTTTTTTTTTATTATTTCATATGATACTTTTTTTTCAGGTTTTCAAATTTTTCACAGATCATTTTCTTTTAACATTTTTTTTCACTTATTTTACCTTGTGGTTTCTCATTATAGTTTTTCTCATTATAGCTTGACAATAAGGCCCGTATCCAGTTTGAGGCGAAAAGTCCAGAATTTCCGCCTGCTGGACTTTTCGCCACCTTCGTCTGTTTTCCAGGCGGAAAAGCATCGCGTGCGTGCCCGCTTATCCCCGCATTCAATTTCCATGGACGCGAAAACGAGACCCGGCGAAATTGGATGCGGTGAAAAAATGTGGCAATTTTCAGGAAATCATCCTTGGACCACCCCATCCCCCCCCCCACCCCCCTAGATGTCCAGACATGGGGGATCACTATTTGCATGCTGAAGGGAAGTCGGGCTTTTAAATAGCCACGACAGGCGCACAAATGCGGCTTTGAAGAAGGTGATGCAGAAGAGCATTTAGCAATTTTTGGGGGGAAAAAGAAGTATGCCCATCAAATTTGGGGTACTTGAAAATGGGTGTAAGCATATTTTTAAGTCCCTTAAATGATTTTTTAAAATTCTGCAAAAGTGCACCTGCCGCTAGCACCCGCATTGAAGAAACACCTGCCGTTTACTTTGGAACCCCTCTGGATTAAATGTAGCTATTTTAGAAATGTTTTTTTTATATTTTTTATTTTTTTTAACCCCAAAATGTAAACATTTTTTGGGGTGTCCTGATTTTTTTTTTTTTAACACACATTAATTTTAGGGGACATTCTCAGGGGTGCACCCCTATACTCCAAATCTGCACTTTTTTCACCAGCTAAAGGCTGGACAAAACTTATCCCCGTTTTTTACAAACACTTTTCGCATCGGCGAAAAGTCTTTGTAATTGGATAGGGGAATAATTACAATAGGCGAAAATGATGTCGGCGATAATGGGTTTTCGCCTGTAATTGAATACGGGCCTAAGTCTCTTAACACTATTATTTATCACAGATATGACATGCTCATTACAGCAGCGCCACCCAGTGGCAGGGGATAACGAGACATCCGTGGTTCCTTGGCAACGGACCACGTCATTCAGCAGACAGTCCAATGCCGGTGGCAGGGTGCCATGTGCCCCCCCCCCCCTCCCGGGCCGCAGCGCCATATACTGTCCCGGGCCGCGGGCAGTCTGTGTCTCTCTGACACAGCTGCACCGTGCGTGTAGTGCTGACCAGACGGATTTCGGTCAGCACTACACAGTGACAAACACACTGCCGCCGGCGCTGGCAGCTGTGTGTTTGTTTTAATTATCATCCAATGGGAGTCTGTCAATGAGTCTGACTGCCGCGCCCACTGCCGGAGCTGGGCTCAATCTTCCGGCTCCCGCAGTGGGTGATGGGAGAGACGTCATGCCGTCTCACCCATACTGCAGAGCGGGCCGGCGCGGGAGGACGGACGGAGGAGCGGATGGCGGCAGCAGGAGCCAGGTAAGTTTTTTTTTTTATTATTATTTTTTTTTATTTTATTATATATATATATATATATATATATATATATATATATATATATATATATATATATATATATATTACATATTACAGTATGTGTGTCTACTGGGGGTGGACCACTACTACTAGGGCCACTACAAGTAGGGGGACTACTACTAGGGGCACTACAAGGGGAGGGGACTACCACTGGGGGGCACTGCATCGGGGGACCACTACTGGGGGCTCTATATAAAGGGCAATACTGGGGGTACTGTATAAGGGGGGACTACAACTGAGGCCACTATTTAAAGGGGGTACCACTATTGGGGGCACTGAATAGGGGGGACTACTACTGGGGGCTCTATATAAGAGGCTTACTACTGGGGGCACTGCATAGGGGGGGGGGCACTACTGGAGGCCTGCATTAGAGTATTAGCAGAGGGCCTGATTCATAGTTGTACGTAATACCGAATGTTTACGGAGTGGAGTGATTACCGGTAAATAAGGGCCACTGTCTTGTACTTGCCCTCCAGGCTAAAAGTTGCCAGCCAGCCCCTGGCTGGGTCTGTCATGCAGTGTGAGTGTCTGACAGTGACACTGTGAGACTGACTACTCAGTTACCAATAGCTGCACCAGCCAGACACCGCAGCAGCCAACCAGTGTTCACTGAGAGCAGTACCAGTGACAGTGAGCCAGGGGTGGGACTGTCCTATGTGCTGCTGCTCCTAATTGGCTGACCAGAGTGTCTGTCACTGCAGCAACCACCCCCAGCAGCATCATGCACGCAGCAGCAGTAGCGCAGTCAGTGTTTGTACTCTCTTCTTAAGTAGTACGTGAATATAAAACAAGGAGAGACACAACTGGCAGCCCAAAGCCATGACATCACCACACAGTGTCACCAAAAAAAATATATATATATTGGAAAAGCAGGGAAAAACATCAAGGGAGAAATCTTGCGATGGTGATGAAACATTGGATCCTAAACATTGCAGGGTTGAACATCGAACCCATCTGAAAGATGTTTCAGATGAAACATCAAATGATTCCCATCCCTAGTTCCCTGAAGTCCTGCCTCCAACCAACGGAATGGCAGCGGCATGCAGACTTATACACACTCCTTTTTAAGTTAAGACACCATCACTTGGTCTTGTTTTCACAATTGTATGAGTCCTGATGAAAAGGTATTGGGACCTTAAAACGTTGACTGTATTTCAAGTGACTTGACCAATACACGACATCACGTTTTTGTAAGAAAAAGGAGTGCCGCCTGTTATTTTCCTCTGAGTCGCATGAGGTGCCAGTGGAGAAGTCTATCTTTATTAATTCAGGAGGGCACCCTTTCATTACCTATTTCTCACCTAGAGTGCCAAGCTTCAAAACTATGTATATCTGTGTATGTATGTGTATTATAATCCAGGACTTTGGTCTTGTCATCGATGCAAGCCATCAGGAGTGGGGGTTGGTGACGTGTCCTCAAATCTTCCCAGGTCGATGGACGTTTCCAGAAAGCCAGCTGTGCATAAATGTCCTGGAGCTACGGGCTGTCAACAGGGCGGTTTGCCAGCTTTGGCCTCATAAACCATCAGGACGGCATTCGTGGTGCCATGAAGGAGGACGGCCGCATTCTCCATGGGCAGAGCATCATCTTCCAGCTCTGTCCTCAGTTTTCATCCCTGGAGTTCAACATCCGGACATCTTTCAAATGCTGCCACACCTAACAAAACATAGCCCCACACCAGTATTGCACTAGTATTGTAATGTCCATTACTTAATTGTGTAATAATCCTATACTCCTATAATGTTATAAAAGTAATCTCTATTTAGATTAAGTATAACTCCTCTATGAGGGGGCTACCCATTGCTCAGAATTGAAAGTATCACAAATAATCAAGAGATAAAGAGCATTTTGCCAGGTGCACTATTTTCAGAGTCATTTAAAATAATAATCCATTAAAAAGATATCCCTTCGATATCTCAATAAGGTGAAGTATTGAAACTTTAGAATGTGAATAAAGATAAGAGAAAGCCATAGGTTAAACAGCCATCGGCGGAGATGTGGCCGAGGTCCTTGTTCATAATAAAATAGTGTCCGTGTATATCCCAATAATGAAATAGAGAATGTATGCTTCAAACACTTGTTAATGCCGTTGCCTGTCCCTGCGGGAGCCGAGCGGTGTGAATCAGAGCACCACACGGCTATCTGAACTGGGGAAACAGCAGAAGTTATGTGTAATAAGATTGGTGTCTGACTTAATACAGCAGCCAAGCGGTGTGGACACTGTACTCATAGTCGAGAGAATAGTGCACCGCATGGTCATCCGGATCAGGGATAATAACTATAGTTGGCCGGAACAAGATTGGTGTCGGATAAGCTACAGCATCCGATCAGTGTGGACGTGGCACAACAGGTCGGGAGTGTATAGCAGGGGACTGTAGCCATTAATTTACATATATTACAAAGAAGATGATGCTGAATTAACATATTACTGCACTGTGGGAACTGGTGTGAGCGGAAAATTAGGGGTGTATACAATTTGTAGTTAGTAGAATATTCTAACAATAAATGTGATTATGAATTAGACACACTAGTATGTGAATATGAAATGGATACACTAGAAACGTCCTTTGGAGTAGTGACAATAAGTACCTTTATGGAATGAAAAGAAGAATTACAGTCTCTAACATTAGATTTAATAAGGTCTTATGCATGGGAAATGGGGACATGTATATTAAATGAATTTATATTTATTATTGCTGAATAGGTATAAGTGTCAAGTGAGGTACACAGATCTAGTTCAGATTCGGGCAACTAGGTACACCGGTGTCAGTCTCTGCACGACTTGTCCTACTTCAAGCCACTAATTACATAAAGGATAGAAATATTGAGATATAGATAGCTATCAGCAGTATGAGAATTTTGATAGAGAAACTCCACAAACATGATAAAAGGATGACACCTAGTGGTAACAGAAAAACTTATAATATGAGTATGAGGATAACTTTAGAATACTGGGCCTGATTCAGAGCCGCTCGTAAGCGGCCGCTCGTTTGTTCCGAGAGATGTTCGCACATCTGCGCATGCGTATGGGTTTTAGTACACGTGCGCGAACCAGTCAGTGCGGTCAGAAATCGTGTGCTCGCAATATAGCGAATGCCTGCTAATTTGAGTGACAGAGTGAGGCGTTTGTGGGTAGTAACAGAGGAAGGTGCTTGAAAACGGGGAGTGGAGATCCGAACGCAGGCGTGCCAAACGGTCAAAACGGTCGTTTTATGGGTGTGCATAATTAACAAAGCAGCGTCATCGACCACGTCAGTTGGGTGTCTTTTAGCCAGAACTGATCGCATGATTGCAGTAGGAAAATCCTACCACAAGAATAGCGAGCAGTTCATTCGCCTTTCGATGTACTCGATTAATCTAATAAATAGCGGAGATGACGTATGATGCGAGCAGCCAGGGGGCGTTTTTTACAATATAATGTCCACATGTTTTGTTCGCTCGTTCAGACATAGAGGCGTCAACAGACCGCAAAGAGCGAACGGTCAATTTAAATAGCCAGCCCCTTTTTCTGGACGAGCGAGCGCAAATAGCGTCCGGCTCTGAATCAGGCCCACTGTGTGAAGTTGTTACAAAAGTGATAGTTTATAATCACATTGTTTCTCCCAAGTGGAAAGGGAAACCCAAGTGGAAAGGGAAACCTACTGAGAATTATCGATGAAAAATAAAGACACTGAGCGTGAATAATCCTAAACATAAATGAGAACAATTTAGGGCAAAAGCCACAGCATTTGAATGTAATAGTAATTTTAATTTCTATAAGCACAAATTTCTTCTTTTTATTCACATTCGATATTTTTAATACTTCACCTTATTGAGATATAGGAGGGATATCTTTTTAATGCATACTATTAAAGCAATATTATTTTAAATGACTCTTTGATCCTAGTGTACCCAGAAAAATGCTCTTCTTTTTCTCTTGATTATTTGTGACATCTTTGAAATGCTGGTCCGCCGTTTGGGCATGCCGGACATAGACATGATGATGTCTCGTCACAACCTCCAGTAACCAAGCTACTGCTCCCGCACCAGGAAACCCGACGCTCTCCTGGTAGATGCTCTGACGATTCCATGGGAGTTTCCTCTGATATACATTTTCCCTCCAGTCTCTGATTCCACGGGCTATCCGCAAATTCAAGCGGTAAGGAGGCATAGTGATCCTGATGGCACCAGATTGGACATGGCGAGTGTGGTTCTCAGATCTTCTGAGCCTCTCCATAGACGTGCGACTGCGTCTCCCTCTGCAACCGGATCTTCTGTCTCAAGGTCTGTGCTTATATCCGGATTTGGCCTGTCTCGCTTTGATGGAATAGCTCTTGAGACTTCCGTCTTGAAAGCAAAGAGGTTCTCCAGAAGGGTCATTCGGACCAGGCTTAATGCGAAGATCTATCTCCGGGTCTGGCACACCTATTTTGCTAACCCCAGGTCTTTTCGTACTCTATTTTCTGCAGACAGATTTGGCTCTCTTCCTTGAAGGTCCAGGTTTCGACCTTGTCTGTTCCCATTCAGAGACAGAAAGCACTGTTACCTGATGTGCTGACCTTTTTTCAGGGAGTTCTACACATTTGTGGCTCCTTGGGACCTGTACCTGGTTCTCCAGGCTCTTCAATCGGCTCCCTTTAAACCATTACAGACTGTTGAGCTGCGTTGGCTCTCTTGGAAAGCATTTTTTCTGCTTGCCATCGCATCGGCCCATAGGGTGTCAGACTTGAGCGTCTTCTTTTGTCGCTCCCCGTTCCCGTTCTTCTACTCTGATAGGGCTGTACTGCAGACACACCAGAGTTTTCTCTCAACGGTGATGTCGTACTTCCACATCAAACAGGAAATTTTGGTTCCGTTTTTTTCGGGTTGCGAATTTCTCTCAGCCAGAAGCCTCCTTGAATATTGTGCAGGCTTTCTGGCTTTATGTCAAAAAGACCAGAGAGATTCGCAAGTCTGATTCCTTGTTAGTCTTCTATGACATTCATAAGAGGGGCTGGCTGGCTACTAAACAGACCTTGGCCCCTCTTCACCATTTGCTAAGCTTACTCCTTGGCGAACTTTCCTACCCCTGCCATGGTGACGGCCCATTCCACTCGGCCAGTGGGGACTTCTTGGGCAACGCGCTGTGGGGCTTCTGCAGAACTGCTCTGTAAAAGCTTCCACATAATTGTCTGCTCATACTTTCATCTGCTTTAACTCTTTTGATATTTTTGCATCCTTGAATGCCGTCTTTGGGTGTTCTTTGCTCACTGCAGCTCAGGAGCGTCCCCGCCCATAGGCGACAGCTTTGGGATGTCCCAGTGTCATCCCTATGACCCCTAGTGGAGGAAAAAGAAAAGGAGACTTATGTTGCTTACCTGTTAAGTCTGTTTCTTTGACTCCTTATGTGGCACAGAGCGCCCACCCCGATACACCGATCTGCCGGGGTGTATTTCATTGGTAACCTGTCCGACTGTACTTTCCATGGTTTGTATGGTTCTGTATATATGCCGGACTTCCTTCTCCTCTGCCTCGCTCCTGCCATTGGCTTGCAAACTAAACTGATGGCCTGTGGCTGGGGGCGGGGTATAGAAGAGAGGAGCCTGGACTTGTGGGAAGTTTCAGTTAACTATTTGGTGCCCAGACTCTTCTCTCCAGGCTATACCCCAGTGTCATTCCTGTGCCCCTATGGAGTTGAAGAAAGAGACTTAACAGGTAAGCAACATAAGTCTCCTTTTTCCAGGTCTCCTCACAGAATCACAAGTTAAATAATTTGGCTCCACCTGTGGATCTTTTAAATTGTCAGCCAGTAATGAATACACCTGTGCACCAACTAGGAATAATGGAAATCATGCACTGTTAGTGCTCCCTGAGGATTGAGTTTTGGAAACATTGCTTTACAATATAGGACTGTTAAAGGTCATGCCAGTACTCAAATTATAAATGGTCAAACAACTTTGGCCCTGATTCAGAGCCGGACGCAAGTGGCTGCTCGTTTGCTCCGAGCGATGTTTTCCCAACTGCGCATGCGTACGGATCGTAATACGCATGCGCGAACCACTCAGTGCGGCCGAAATTCATGTGCTCGCAAAATAGCGAATGCCTGATAATTTGAGTGACAGGTTGAGGCGTATGTGGGTGGTAACAGGGGAAGGTGCTTGAAAACGGGGAGTGGAGATCCGATCGCAGGCGTGCTTAAAGGTCAAAACGGGCGTTTTATGGGTGTGCATATTTAAAACAGCAGCGTCATTGACCACGTCACTGGGTTCTTTTATAGCCAGAACTGCTCGCAAAATTGTGGTAGCAAAAACCAACCACAAGAATAGCGAGCAGTTCATACCCTGGTCGATGTACTCGATTAATCTAATAAATAGCGGACATGACGTAGGATGCGAGCGGCCAGGGGACGTATTTTTCCAAAAAACGAACGCAAGTTTTGTTCGCTCGTTCAGACCTAGAGACGTGAACAGACCGCAAACAGCGAACGGTTCATTTGAATAGCCACCCCTTGTTTTAGAACGAACGACCGCAAATAGCGAGTGGCTCTGAATGAGGGCTTAGTTCCTAACATTAAATCTAGGCTACAATTGGTAAATAGTGAATGACCCAACAAAAATTGTTAATCAAAGAGCAAATGATTTATTAAATACATTAAAGGTATCCTAATACTCTCACTATTGTCATAGATAAATGTACTGATACATTGTTTTTAGGGTTGTAGACAACAATGGTTAGAAGAATAATTAAAAATACAAATATATTAAAAACAAAAAAACAGTATCACACATGTTAAAAATCGGGCATAAAAGATAAAATACTCACTTAAAACTGCAGTGTGTTTTATGCCACCCGGCTGCTTTCTCAGGCAGTGTTGAATGAATCTTTTCATTTTGTAAATGGGTAATCGTTTACACACAGTTATCATCAGCATAGATGTAGCCTGTGAGATTTGGTTACATTACAAGGTGATCTTGTTTCTGATATGGTAGTACAGTATGACAATATATGCAAGATTACAGTTCCTTTCTTTCCTTGTATGTTTAAGGCAGCCGCAAAGGTGGTAAAAGCTAAAGCAGAAAGCAAGCTGGATAACCAGACGGGAGAACACAAGGACCTGAATGTTCTCACTAGTGAAAGGTATTGTTTGTTCTTATGTAGATTTATACCACAGAGTCTGACACTAAATGTTTGTTTGTGTGATGCTGAGGAATCCTATTATACTAACATCCACAGCCACAATCACCCTTCTAATACATATATGTGTAATATATATTTCTACTTCAGGTTCCATAGGGTATCCACAGGATACCTTGGGGTATAGGCGATGGTGGCAGACGTCCAGGCACCACAGAGTTAAAAATCTTCCATCCTCCCAGGATGCACTGGGGTCCCTCTTCTATACCCCGCCCCGAGCCTCAGGCACTCAGTTTCGTCACAAGCATAGGAGGATAAAAAGAGAGAAGAAAGTCTGGAACACACAAGAAATCACATTCTCACCAGAGGGAGACGGGAAAAACGGTGACCAGAGCAAAGCCCATCTGCAGTACAGGTGCGACAGGGCGGGAGTCCTGTGGAACCCTATGGACTTCGTCGAAATAGAGATAACAAGGGTAAGTTCTTACCATATCTCATATTTTCTACTTCAGGTTCCATAGGGTATCCACAGGATACCTTGGGGATGTCCCAAAGCAGTATTCTTTAAGGGTGGGGTCGCTCCTGTGCTGAGAGGAGAATCCGCCGCCCGAAGGAAGCATCCTGAGAGGTGTAGGTATCAAAAGCATAATACCGTACGAAAGTATGGACAGATGACCACGTGGCTGCCCTGCAAAGCTGAACCGCTGAGGCGCCATGTCGAGCCGCCCACGAAGGACCCACAGGCCTAGTGTTTAGTGGCTGGCCAACCTCTCTTATGGAAGCCATAAAGGACAAACAAAAAGTCCGACTTCCTAAAAGCAGAAGTGCAGTCCACATAAATTCTCAAGGCCCACACCACATCCAAGGTGGCCTCACCAACCGAAAGGTCCGGTGAAGTAAACGATGGTACAATAATGTCCTCGTTGATATGGAAACTAGATACCACCTTTGGAAGAAACCCAGGACGAGCGCGCAGCACAGCCCTGTTTCTATGAAAAATTAGAAATGGAGGTCTACATGAGAGAGCTCCCAATTCCGAAACCCTTCTGGCCGAAGCAATAGCCAGAAGGAATACAGTCTTAATGGTTAACCATTTCAAATCCACTGAGCCCAGTGGTTCAAATGGCGGTCCTTGAAGAGTCTTCAAGACCACAGCCAGATTCCATGGTGCCACAGGTGGAACAAAGGGAGGCTAAATAAGAAGCACCCTTTGCATATCCAATCAGGGCAAGGCCCGGGAACTCAAGAAGGTATTGCACTCGATGCTCCAGAATGGAGTTATAGTGCCAGTTCCTTTGAAGGGATTGGGGTATTACTCCAATCTTTTTCTGGTGCAGAAACCCAATGGGTCCTACCGGCCAATACTCAATCTCAAATCCCTCAACAAATTTCTGATGGTTCCTCGGTTCAGGATGGAGACCCTGCGTTACATTGTTTTAGCAATGGAACCTGGGGATTTCATGGTGTCGCTGGATATTCAGGATGCTTACCTGCATATCCCTATTGTCCCAGCACACCAATGCTTCCTCAGATTTGCAGTGGTCAAGGACCACTTCCAGTTTCAGGCTCTGCCCTTCGGTCTGGCTACAGCACCTCGGCTGTTCACCAAAGTTATGGCCGTCATGGCAGCCCACCTGCGGTTGCAGGGAGTCCGCCTGTTACCTTATCTGGATGATCTCCTGTTACTGGTGGAGTCCTCAGAGAAACTTCAGCGCCATCTGCAACTAACAGTCTCTGTATTGCAGTCTCATGGCTGGCTGATAAATTGGTCCTCCCTGGTACCATCACAGAGGATGCTCCATCTAGGAGCTCCGTTGGATTCCCAACATCAGAGGATCTTGGTGACGGGAGAAAAGATCTCTGCGTTACAGGCAAAGGTCCGTCTTTGCCTGCAGAGTCGCCGGGTGTCTATTCACTCGGCAATGAGGTTACTGGGATCCATGGTATCCATGTTCGACATGGTGGAGTTTGCCCAGTTTCACTCAAGACCTCTGCAGAATCTGATCCTCTCCGGATGGAATGGGTCGCCCCAAAGGATAAAGACACAGACTATGGTGCTTTCCCCGGAGGTGCGATTATCTCTGGCCTGGTGGCTACAGACAGCTCACCTGAACAAGAGGCGCCCCTTTTAGAATGCAGACTGGCCCCTTCTGACGATGGATGCCAGTCTCCGAGGCTGGGGAGCGGTGATGGGTCCACACTTCTTTCAGGGAAGGTGGACATCGGTAGAAGCTGCTCTTCCAATAAACATATTGGAACTGCGGGCAGTATTCAAGGCTCTCCAGCAAGCAAGACAGTTTCTGCAGGGAAAACCTGTGCAGGTACAGTCGGACAATGCCACCACGATGGCATACATAAACCGTCAAGGAGGGACTCGCAGTCAGGCGGCTCTGACAGGTGTCCCGCATTCTAGTATGGGCGGAAAAGTATCTCACCGCAATATCAGCAGTGTTCATACCAGGAGTTCTTACCTGGGAAGCAGACTTTCTCAGCCGTCAAGACGTGCATCTAGGAGAGTGGTCTCTTCACCAGGAAGTGTGTCAGCTACTGGTGAACAAGTGGGGCCTTGAAGAGATAGATCTCATGGCCTCACGACACAACAACAAACTGCCAATGTTCAGGTCAAGAACAAGAGACGCAAAGGCTTGTCTAGTGGACGCTCTGGCGGTCAAGTGGACCTTCCAGTATGCGTACCTCTTTCCTCCATTCTCCCTTCTTCCTCAAGTGATACGAAATTCAAGCAAGAAGGCGGCACGCTACTGCTGATTGCTCCAGCGTGGCCCAGGCGGCACTGGTACACGGATCTTCAGAGTCTGTCAGTGGACACTCCGCTGTTGTTGCCTCAACGTCAGGACCTGCTATCTCAGGGTCCTTGCCTTCATTCGGACCTGAGTCGGCTGTCTTTGACGGCGTGGCTATTGAGACTGCCCTCTTAAGGTCCAGAGGTTTCTCCAGCTCGGTGGTCAACACCATGCTGAGAGCTCGGAAGCCTTCATCTGCCAACATCTACCATAGAGTGTGGCGGGCTTTCCTCCAGTGGTGTCGCACTAGAGGTTATGCTCCTCAGGTGTTCAGATTGTCCAGAGTTCTGGCCTTCCTACGGGCGGGTTTAGACCAGGGTCTTCGCCTAGCTTCCCTGAAGGTACAGGTGTCTGCACTTTCAGTGTGGTTTCATCGTAGGATTGCTATGCTTCCTGATGTCCGCACCTTTATGCAAAGGGTGCTTCTTATTCAGCCTCCCTTTGTTCCACCTCTGGCACCATGGGATCTGGCTGTGGTCTTGAAGACTCGTCAAGGACCGCCATTTGAACCACAGGGCTCAGTGGATTTGAAATGGCTAACCATTAAGACTGTATTCCTTCTGGCTATTGCTTCGGCCAGAAGGGTTTCGGAATTGGGAGCTCTCTCATGTAGACCTCCATTTCTAATTTTTCATAGAAACAGGGCTGTGCTGCGCGCTCGTCCTGGGTTTCTTCCAAAGGTGGTATCTAGTTTCCATATCAACGAGGACATTATTGTACCATCGTTTACTTCACCGGACCTTTCGGATGGTGAGGCCACATTGGATCAGGTGCGGGCCTTGAAAATTTATGTGGACCGCACTTCTGCTTTTAGGAAGTCGGACTTTTTGTTTGTCCTTTATGGCTTCCATAAGAGAGGTTGGCCAGCCACTAAACACTAGGTCTGTGGGTCCTTCGTGGGTGGCTCGACATGGCGCCTCAGCGGTTCAGCTTTGCAGGGCAGCCACGTGGTCATCTGTCCATACTTTCGTACGGTATTATACTTTTGATACCTACGCCTCTCAGGATGCTTCCTTCGGGCGGCGGATTCTCCTCTCAGCACAGGAGCGTCCCCACCCTTAAAGGATACTGCTTTGGGACATCCCCATGGTATCCTGTGGATACCCTATGGAACCTGAAGTAGAAAATATGAAAATCAAGAACACTCTCCAGGAGGTAGGTGTATATGTGTCAAAGTCAACAATCAAGAGAAGACTTCACAAGAGTGAATATAGAGGGTTCACCACAAGATGTAAACCATTGGTGAGCCTCAAAAACAGGAAAACCAGATTAGAGTTTGCCAAACAACATCTAAAAAAGCCATTCCAGTTCTGGAACAACATCCTATGGAGAGATGAGACAAAGATCAACTTGTACCAGAGTGATGGGAAGAGAAGAGTATGGAGAAGGAAAGGAACTGCTCATGATCCAAAACATACCACCTCATCGGTGAAGCATGGTGGTGGTAGTGTCATGGCGTGGGCATGTATGGCTGCCAATGGAACTCGTTCCCTTGTATTTATTGATGATGTGACTGCTGACAAAAGCAGCAGAATGAATTCTGAAGTATTTCGGGCAATATTATATGCTCATATTCAGTCAAATGTTTCAGAACTCATTGGACGGCGCTTCACAGTGTAGATGGACAATGACCTGCTGGGTTAGCCGATACAGGCATTCCTGTATTACACAGCTGGTTGCGGCGCTCACTCAGTCTTTTACGGCCGGATTACAGTGAGTCAGCGACGCTTACCTACCCAGCCGCACGGACTGAGTGCCCCCAAAGCTTCAGATATACTTACTTTGAGGACACAGATTACTACTAGTGTCCATAAGAAGCTATAGTGTGGGATATACTTGGTCTGACCAGATATCTTATTCACAACACAGCATTATTATTATTTGTTCATTATTGGGATGTTTTTTTATGGATATAACACTATTACAGACACATTACTACATCTTTATGTCTGATGTCAAGTCTGACTGATTTGGGCGCATTTTGTCTTTGCAATGCTTTTAGCAACAAAGACAATCTAACACCCCTGAAATCCTTAACAGGCTTGACACTTCACTGTTGTTTCATGAGGAACTAGTCTTTCTCACTCTCTCATCACTCATTCTCATGAGTGTAACTGCAGAGAGTTAATATATATAGTTCATTTATATACCTTGGACTATTATATAAATATATAAAGAAAATATTCTTGGGATTGATTGGAAGTTAATTAATCACTTGCTTGTATTCATTTACCATCTAAGGAAAGGATAACTATTTCAAACTATCAAGCATTCATTTTATATTATAGCCCTTATGCTCTCTTTATTTAAAGGTTATGAAAACATTGGTGACAATGATTCTGTGATTGCTTATATGAATTAAATGTATATCATAATAACACACTTCAAACCAATGTGAAGCATATTGTTTGAACTAACCACGACCTAATTAGCTGTTTGATTATACCCTCCAGATATTGCTTGTTTTATATGATTGATAAAATCAGGGTATATATCCATACTACAATAAGTGTGTGTGTGTGTGTGTATATGTATGTATATATATATATGTATGTATGTGTATATATATATATGTGTGTGTGTATGTATATATATATATATATATATATATATTTTGTTGTGTTTTCTATGTCGGTTAATGGCAATTCTCTACAAATGTGTCTAATCCTGGAGATGATTATTTATTGACATTTGTACCATTCAAACATTGTGGAAGATATATTTTTTTGTATGATCTAACATTTTGTGTATGATTCAACAACCTCTATCTATGTTTGTGACACATGTAAATCTTATATTTTCCGTTTAGGCTCATACTTATTACATACTTTCTTCCCATTTTCAGATTATTAAATTTGAATGAACATATTATATTTTATTATTTATTTAGCTAGCGTTTGTGAATGAGAGATACCTACTCCTTATTTATTCCACTAGGATATTGGATTGTCTCTTAGGAGTTTTTTTTGTGATCATATTCTCCGTTTTTTCAGGAAATTACCAATTTATTTGTATTTATTTCCCATATATTTTATGAGTATACTAATAAAATGTAATATTTTAATTTTATCATCATTTCATATTATTTTGATACATATAATAATTTTGATCTAAGAGTGCCCCGTAAAGGAGTCTTCTTTACTTGCCTAGGCAAGGAAATTTTGTGAATAATTTGACCTCCTTGACTCCAAGGTGCACCACCAACCAATATTTAAACCTAAAATAGATGTTTTGAATCTATATGATTATATTACTGTTGGTCGTCTTCTATATTTCACAATTGATAGACATTCCTGTGCAGAATTCTTTTTCCACATTTCCCTTTTCCCTTTTACTTTTTTGAATGAATACTTTAAAAGCACTATGTGGCACCCCCTGTCTCTGTTTTACTTTTAGTGTTAACCCCCGGCTGGATTCGGGTTTTTTTGGAGAAGACTCCGATCCATCTCATCTTTGGGATCTTTGCTTTATTCCAATATATACAGCCGCAATCTCCCTTGATGACTTGCAATGTTTTTCTAATTTGCAGTAGGATATACATTATCCTCTATATTAACTCCCTGCTTATCTCTCTCACAGTACAGTGGAGGACCTACAGACCAGTGAAGATACAGAGAGTGAGAAGAGCCAGCGATCCCAAGCAGGGTTTGATAATGAGTAAGCTCTGATAGAAATTAGTTCTGTTTTAAGGTTGCATGGTTGACCCTGTGAGGATAAAGGTCCTGATTCAATACGGATCACAATACTGCGTACGTACGCAGTTCAACTGTGATAAAAGGCAAACTAGGCACTACATAAGGACGCCCACTTTACCATACGTACATCCGTAATGTGTAGCAGAATAGTGAAACCATTGGTACAATGGAGTACCATCGCAGCTTCATACACAAGCCCTGACCTTACTAAGAAATTGCTAACCATGCACGCTATGAGACCTCAGGCTGCGTAGGCTCTCGCAGTGAATAATTTATGCACGCGCCTGAAATGGTGTGCGAACGCACCGGCATGCCTGCCTCCCCCTGAACACCCCCCCCCCCCGACCGTCACCACCCACAGACAGCACTTCCTGCAAATCACTCTGCTATGGACCTGCATAGCCTCTGCTATCGCAGTACCGATCGCAGTGGCTGGTTTGGGTATGAGCACTGCGATGCATACACATGCGCAGAACGCAGCAATCGCCCAATTGCGTGCATATTAGAAACTGCGATTCAAGCTGAATCAGGCCCAAAATCCAATAAAAAGAATATTTATTTATATTGATTGCTCAACAAACCCCTCCACAGCTTTGGTTTATCTAATAGAAACATTACATTTATTCTTTCAAATTCGAAAACCCTTTCATATGGCTCACTAGAGAAACATTTATCCACAATCTGACTTGATTTAAAAGATGTATATCTCCATACCAATAAGAGCTGTGTCAAATTGATTTTTTGTGTAAATCCAGTCACATATTATCTTCATTGTGTATTCAAGAAATTGTAGGTATTGCTGTAATTCCTGCCCGTCTCTGCTACTATTTTCCTTCTTTGACACTGAACCAATCTACTACTGGCAGGCGGTTTTCAAATAGTGCTCCCTGTACTACCACATATTCCACCTGTCAGAGGTGGATGCAAACTGAACACAATTTTGATTATTTGCTATTGTGCATGCACTAAAATACTGAAAACCCCACGGCACATAGTGTATGCTGTTGAGTACGGGATCTCTAGCATTAGGAACCACGAGGCAAAGCCATGGGCGCTCCTACGTGCTGATTGGGAAGTGTTTGCAAAAAAGGTCTGTCACAGGTGTGTTTTTAGGAATGTTGCGGGCGTGTCAATCGCAGAGGCCATGTTTATAGATTTGGGAATGAGACAATGCACCTGTCAAAGGCTGGTGCCCTGGTCACAGGTGTACCGATGGTGGATTATTATGAACAACCGGCGGAGTTGCACTGTCCACGGGCATTGAAAGTGGGCATCACAGGGCTTGCACACTCTGGTGCTCGCTACTACAGAAGGGGAGGCTGAAACTGACATTTGTATATTACCACCGCTGCTTCTCAGCAAAAAGTCAGTCGTAACTGCAATAGTATGTGTTTCTGAATCAGGCGCATAACGTGCATTAGTGTAGGTAAAGACAATAGATATGATGTGCTGCCTGCAGTACCTGGAAAGCACAAGGAGGCAGGTAATATTGGTGACAGTGAGAACTCTCTACCCTCTAATATGTTTACGGCACTCAACTGTCCCAATTTATTTATTGCACATAAGACTCTGGGACTTCTGCCACTACAAAACCCTGGGTGTGAGAGAGAGATGTATATATTTATTATTATTATTATTATTATTATTATTATTATATCATGTATGTATAGGCAGGTGTGGAACAAAATGCTGCAAAATAAGACTGCTATCAAAAATAGAAGTGTTAATAGTTTATTTTTATAAATTAACAAAATGCAAAGTGAATGCACAGAAGAGAAATCTAAATCAATATTTGGTGTGACCACCCTTTTGCTTTCAAAACAGAATCAATTCTTCTAGGTACACTTGCACAAAGTCAGGGTTTTTCATACCAAACAGGTGATAATGATCATAATTTTCATATGTAGGTTGAAACAGTCATTAACTGAAACAAACAGCTGTGTAGGAGGCTTAAAACTGGGTGAGGAACAGCCAAATCTGCCTCAAAGGTGAGGTTGTGGAAGACTGTTACATGTCACAGGTCATACACCATGGCAAGACTGAGCACAGCAGCTAGACACAAGGTAGTTATACTGCATCAGCAAGCTGTCTCCCAGGAAAAGATTTTAAAGCAGACTGGGGTTTCAAGATGGGCTGTTCAAGCTCTTTTGAAAAAGCACAAAGAAACGGGCAATGTTCAGGACACTAATTGGTCAATGAAACTTAGGGGGGAATTCAATTCAATGCGCTATTGAATAGCGATGGGAGGAATTCCCGAAGCTATTCAATACACCGCGCTGTTCGGGAGCACTAAGGATTTCTTCTTGCACCGCCCTGCGGATGTGAAGAGAAATCCAACCAAAGTGCCGGGTGCGCGGCTGTTTTTCTGCATAGCGCGGCGCTAACAGTCGCGCGCCCAGCACTTTGGTCAGAGAATGACCGTGATAACCGGCATTATCCGACCACACAGCGCATTGAATTGAATTGCCTCCTTAGTGCATCAGATTTAAGACACCTCATGCTTCCCTTCGAAATCGGAAGATGTCCAGTAGTGCCATCAGCTCAGGACTGGCAGAAACTGGTGGGACCCAGGTGCACCGTTGTCTTCATGGGAGAATGGTGGCCAAAAGCCAAACCTTCTACGTGGAAACAAGGCCAAGCGACTCAACTATGCACGAAAACATAGGAACTGGGGAGTAGAAAAATGGCAACAGGTGCCCTGGAATGATGAGTCAAAATTTTAAATATTTGGCTGTAACGGAAGTAGTTTGTTCGCCGAAGGGCTGCAGAGCGGTACAGTGAGTGTCTGCAGGTGACAGTGAAGCAGGGTGGAGGTTCCTTGCAAATTTGGGGCTGCATTTCAGCAAATGGAGTTGGGGATTTGGTCAGGATTAATGGTGTCCCTAATGCTGACAAATACAGGAAAGTACTTATCCATCATGCAGTATCATCAGGGAGGCATCTGATTGGCTCCAAATTTATTCTGCAGCAGGACAATGACCACAAACATACAGCCAATGTCATTAAGAACAATCTTGAGCGTAAAGAAGAACAAGGAGTCCTGGAAGTGATGATATGGCCCCCACAGAGCCCTGATCTCAACATCATCGAGTCTGTCTGGGATTACATGAAGAGAAGGATTTGAGCAAGCCTACATCCACAGTAGAACTGTGGTTAGTTCTCCAAGATGTTTGGAACAACGAGTTCCTTTAAAAACTGGAAGGCAATGGGTGGTCATACCAAATATTGATTTGATTTAGACTTATCTTCTGTTCATTTACTTTGCATTTTGTTAATTGATAAAAATAAACTATTAACACTTCTATTTTTGAAAGCATTCTTACTTTGCAGCATTCTTTGCAGCACGGGGTCACCTCAGTCTCTGACCCCCTCCCCCCTATCGCGGCTCCTTCCCAAGCATAGCTTTTTCTGCTGTTATCTCTCATCTATATGTTGCAGTAAGCAAATATTTTTTTATACATTTCAAGTATCCAAATGTATTTATTGTTTTGTAGGGTGCAAAATGAAAATTCTTCAAATGAATGTGAAAATCTCCCTGCACAGAAGAGCAGTCATGACTTAAATTAGTAAGTTTATTGTTACTATGTAAATTTCTATTTTGAATGGTAACCTTGTTATTGTCCTGTTTAATTTATGACATTAGAAATGCAGCGTAAAGTTTATTATTTTGAGTTTCATGTACGTGTAATATATTTGATTGTAGATCAGCCTACGTGTTGCATCCCATTCACTTAGTTACATACATAGCATGAGCATTTTGCAAATTCTCTCATTTATTGGGATGAGTGAATATTAATGACAATGCAGCCTATCAATTCCTTCAGAACCATAGATGTTACTATGTTCCTTCGTCACCAATATTTCTGATTTAAATACATTTTCGTGATTATCGGTTCTACCCACAAGGCCTCATCCTAAAATTGCGCAAAGGCTGAGATGCGGTTCAAAATCTTCTTCTTTTTTAAAAAGCCATATGTGTAGAAATCTGCTAAAGTACATAGCAAGATGGAGCGGAGTAACAATGCAGCATAGGAGCGCACAGCTAAGGAGAGGAGTTGGGCGGATTGTGGAGGATGTTCCTTGCATAGTATGGAGTAGGTGGACCTTCACCCACTTTGATGTTGCGGAGATGGGGGTCTATGGATGGCAATGTTGCGCTCGCACGCAAGAGGTCCGTGTGGTGGCCGAGTTCCATGCGATTCTGAGTCGTGCGTGTAGTGATGGGAAAACTCTTTCTTACTGATGTCTTGCACACAGCACAGGGCATGTACAAGTGCCAATACTGGTGATGAGAGTTGAGGCTGTGGGCAGAATAACAGTGGGCAGTTTGGCTTCCTGCTTGAAGCCGTAAAGATACTCATATTAGCATAAGGTAGTAAATTGCAGCTTCCCGCAATTACTGCCACTTTTAATTCTACGCAGAATCAGGCCCTTAAGCTGGCCACACACTAGACCAACTTACATCCAACCAGCCAACTAGTTGATTGGTTGGAATGAAAATCTGGTAACGTATGGGAGTAAATGATGATCAGCAATTTGCTCCTAAATGCCAGAAAACAGATGAAAATGGTTGTTAGACAAGTTTGTTTGATCTAAACTATTTGTTCAAACTTTCCAATTTTCCGGCGTTTGGGAGCAAATTGCTGATTGTCATTTGCTTTCACACCTTACCAGATTTTCATTCCAACCAATCAACTAGTTGGCTGGTTGGACAGATAATCTTTAGATGTGTGGCCAGCTTTAGTGCTGAGCAACGAGCCACATTGATCAGGGCCACATTGTGCAGGTGATGTGCACTTTGAACTGAGACGGGAAGAGGAACTTAAATTAAGAATTCATTGCCCATGCTGGGAAAGGGTCATTAATTGGGGTAATGTGCCGATCCCATGCTTTAGTACTATTATGCTTGATTGAGAGGTTTCAGATTGCTAAGGGCATCCTGTCATTGTGTCACAGTACTGCAGTTATCACAGTGTCTAATGTTCTTCTGTCCTGAGCTACATACTTGTGTAGCAATGACTTCTCAGTCATCCTGTGCTCTAGGCACTTTTGTGAGCTTGTTTTTATTTAATACAGAAATGCTATGTTGTGCGCAGAATACCATTCATAAATGTTAGTATCTTCTAAACCACAACAGTCATCATTACATTTTTGTTTTTTATTATTGGCAAGTAATGAAAAGGGCAGAGCCAAGTGCACAGAAAACAAAGCACCTATAGCCGATAAAGCAACAGACAGGTAAGGAAAGCGTTGTAATATGTCTGAAGTAGTTAACTTCCGGCTCCACTCAGATGTGCCATGGAGAGCTCTCCGCTAGGACCCAGTCATGAATACCCTCTGGGTCTTCTAGTCTTATGGAGAAGCCCAGGACCTACCCTGACCTCCCCTCTGCATCTATCCTTCACATCGGGTGCACATTTTTCAATTGCCACTCTGCTCCTCCACTTCTGCTAATCTAGATTGTGGTGTCGGCCTAGACTCCACTGCTCCTCCCCCTCCAGGATACTTCTAATGAATTGGGCGCACGGACTTCCATCCTGCTGGTATCCTGCCCACTCCTCCGTCTCTCCTGCTGTACGTCCTTTATTCGCTTAATCAACTCCCGCTCTGCTCCTCCTCATTTGGGCTTCAGGCTTCTCGAAACCACCTGCTGCCTCTTGCATCTGTGCTGCCTCTCCTGTTGCTGCAGATAACGTCCACCACAGACCCAATCAGATTTACCCCGTCAGCTTAAAACTGCGTCCCCTGGATCCCTCTTGGCTGGGCCTACACACCTGGCACCCCTGCATTCTCTTTTTTTTTTTTAAAGACCCTGGACACTCCTGCCCCAATAGCTGGACATTTTCTATGACCTAGCCAAACAAACTATCTCTTGTCCCCTTTCTCCCACTAATCCCCCATTTCTCCTCCTCCTCATGATGGTTCTTTCCTCCTTCCGAGCACTATCATTAAATGCTATCCTGGAATAGTTATTCTAAACACATCTTAGCTTCCTGCACCTTTTGTAATCTTCTAGGTATGTTTAGCATGCCAGTTTGGATATTATTACTAACCTTGCTTTATCATACAGATTCTTTGGCAGTGTGGTGTAGCAGCAGAAAGTCAGTGTGCTGTATGTCTTTAATTCTATCAATTGCCATTGTACAATCGATTGTCTGTTTTACTTCATCATGTCTTCTTTTTTTCTCTTTACTAATCTCCCCCCCCCCCCCTTTCCTCTCACCACCATTCAAACACTGCCGCCCCATACAGACCTCTCACATCAATCACTCCACTCCCCTGTGCTCCTGCATCCCAACTACCGTCATCCACATTTCTTCTCTTCCATCCCTCCCTCTCTCATGTGCTCTCTGATATGTCAAGTCAGTTTGCACCCACAACCTTGTCATCTCATTTCTGACTGACTCTACTTCAAGCCCATTCTGTTCCTATAGTTCTGCTCTCTGTTCTGATTCAAGGCCCTCATTTCTTCCTAGTTCACTGACCTTGGCTACCTCTTTTCTAACTTGACTCCATCCTCTCCCCGTCTCTTCACTCATTGTGCTTGGCTTTGCCACCCACTTGACCTCCAAATAGAGTCCAGAATATCTCATCTCTTCAGGCTCTGGCCCCTTCTCCTCTCAACTGGGACAAGTAACTTTGTCATCCTTCTTCCCCGTGTCAAAGGCTGAAGTCCTTGGTCCCCATTCTCAAAAAAAAAAAAAAAAATCACTTGACCACTCTTAACTACCATCCCATCTCTATTCTCCCCTATGCCTGCAAGATCTTTGAGCAGGTGGTATACAACCATCTTACAATCAACAAAAAAGAGATGATTAAAACATCCGTGCAATTGGATGCTGCCCTCCTCCACAAGCACCTGGGTGTCACCAAACACCCCACCAATAAGACAGTAGACAAATTCGGAGCTTAGATAAAGGCGCTTCCTAGGTTCTTTATTGCTCCTAATTGTTAGAAGCTTGCTTGTTCACTCATCAAGCATAGGTATATGTAAAAAGGATAAAGACAAAAAACAATATGTGTAGTAATGTTTTTAAGAAAAAGATATAAAAAAACCATTCCTTTATTCCACAGCGAAAACTAAAGGATAGATCTATGCGCTATAATCTGCCAAATTTGTGAGCAGTATGGAATGACTCATGCACTAAATTGCTAAAAACACATTTAATATAAATACATAACAAACAAACGTAAATGACTGGTCATATTATAAGTAAAAAACAGATACATATATTCAGTAGATCTCTTTGGAAAACTGACTGTCTATTGTGTGAATAATTAAGCACACTTAAAGAGGTGGATCTGATATATACAGTCATAAAAGAACCCAATCAGTTGGGAATAAGGATAATTGGCGTGTCCACACTTGTAGATGATATTAATAGTAGATAATGTCCAAGCACTCAATAGAAACAGTAAGTATCAAAGTATATAGAATTGAGCTCTGTGGAGCTTCATACCATCAGGTAGATAAAAACGGTGATCTCCCCAGAGGGCTTGGAAGTTCGCACGCATGGAGATGGACTAGCAGAAGGGGGGAGGCGCACTTCAGGGAGAGACCCGATGCAATGGATGTGAGCGGCAGATGTAAGGAGCTCCAGCCGCGTCTCTATCCTGGCCTCTACCCCCAAGAACTGTAGCCAATTTCTCCATTTCTCCTTGTCTGATAAGGTAAGTGGGTATATAGTTTTATCCCAGCGGGTCCACAGACAATCCACTGACTCGTTTCGCTCCACCGAATAGGGGCTTTATCAAAGAGTGGCTTATAGCTCCACAAGGACCCTTTATATATCCAGCAAGTGGTTTCTCATCACTTAAAGAGGTGGATATAGAGGTGGATCAGGTTAATTTGAGGTGTTATATTAATGATTTAAACAGGTGTAATTAATCCAATTTATTTCAACACCAATGAGAAATCACTTGCTGGATATATAAAGGGTCCTTGTGGAGCTATAAGCCACTCTTTGATAAAGCCCCTATTCTGTGGAGCGAAACGCGTCAGTGGATTGTCTGTGGACCCGCTGGGATAAAGCTATATACCCACTTACCTTATCCGACGAGGAGAAACGGAGAAATTGGCTAAAGTTCTTGGGGGTAGAGGCTGGGATCGAGACGCGGCTGGAGCTCCTTACATCTGCCGCTCACACCCATTGCATCGGGTCTTTCCCTGAAGTGCGCCTCCCCCCTTCTGCTAGTCCATCTCCATGCGTGCGGACTTCCAAGCCCTCTGGGGAGATCACCGTTTTTATCTACCTGATGGTATGAAGCTCCACGGAGCTCAATTCTATATACTTTGGTACTTACTGTTTCTATTAAGCGCTTGGACAATATCTACTATTAATATCATTTACAAGTGTGGACACACCAATTCCCAACTGATTGGGTTCTTTTATGACTGTATATATCAGATCCACCTGTTTAAGTGTGCTTAATTATTCACACAATAGACAGTCAGTTTTCCAAAGAGATCTATTGAATATATGTATCTGTTTTTTACATTAATTAGGTCTCCAGACTGATTTACATGACTACGGGGAGTCCCTTCTAAGGTAGGTACACTTACCATTAACCAATACGGAATGGTTATTATTTTTGAACCAGCTTGTATCTTTCTTGATTTTTTTTTTTCTGGGAGCCAAGAGTCTGATGATTTTTTAATTTGAATACTACTATTGTTTTATTGAAGAAAATTTGCCTTGGAATCTAAAGTCATCGGATGTCCCTGGTGTGTATCCACATATGGTCTAAAGATACCTTGATAGGAGGATAATGTATATGTCTTCTGTGAGTACGGTCCACTTATTAAAGATACCTTTTATATGCATTATTTCATCTATAACA
This sequence comes from Taudactylus pleione, assembly GCA_031769625.1. NCBI lineage: Eukaryota > Metazoa > Chordata > Amphibia > Anura > Myobatrachidae > Taudactylus > Taudactylus pleione. The sequence goes on along the minus strand of JAUIMM010000113.1, from coordinate 23,240,107 downwards.
GAGTGAGTGGGGTACGCCCCCTTGAAATTATATTTTTCCTGCACAGTGTGGGGTGAACCAGATAATTTCCAGCACAGGAGATACCATCTATAAGGGGTATGTGATCTTTTGGTATGCTGTGGAATAAGGAATGTTTTTTTATATCTTTTTCTTAAAAACATTATTACACATATTGTTTTTTATCTTTTCCCTTTTTACATATACCTACGCTTGGGGAGTGAACAAGCAAGCTTCTAACAATTAGGAGCAATAAAGAACCTAGGAAGTGCCTTCATCTAAGCTCCAACCATCTTACAATGATGGGACCGGGATAGGCGGACGCACCTCTGCTCTTTATGTCCTAACTCGATCAGAGCTCTTAGCTCAGCTCTGATCGGGCTGCAGCTCATACAGCCAGCAGCAATGACACTGGGAAGCAGAGACAGTGGGGGCAGCGGGCAGTAACAAAAATCGTCACTGAAGGAGGGCTGCTGGGGATGTCCAGCCACAGCAACTCCTCCTCCCATGGATCTTTGCAAAGTCCAGTAGCAGGAAGACAAACGGGGGTGGGGGTGCCAATGTTCTTGCTGGCACGGGGCACTAAAATGTCTAGTTATAGCTCTGTGGATGAGGATTGCAATGGGTGAGGGGTGATGCATGTTGCTGGCTGCTGCTGTGATCTGCACTGCTGGTTGATGGTGCTGTGCTGGGAGAGGGGTGCTGGGTCAGAGGCGGAACTAGCGATGATACTAGGGGGCACTACCCAAAATTTTGCCTAGGGCATCAAACTGCTTAGGGCTTGTTCTGCCTGCTGCAATGCAAGTGGTGTAAATGCACACTTTACTCTGCATGTGCGGTAATTACTGTCTGCCTTTGCATGTAGCCCACAAATGCTGGACAGCTTTATTTTTACACTGCAATTTAGATGTCAGTTTGGACCCCCCCCCCCCCCCCCAAATCTAAATCTCTCTGCACATTATAAATCGGCCCCATCTGCAGTGCTGTGTGGTTTTATCCAGATGCACAGTTACTTGCTCTTCTTACTCTATTACCAACTCTTTCTCCTTCTACTTCTCCCTATTATGTACACCCATGTATCCTATAGATTATCGAGCTACATAATTATGCTACCTGTACACTGTAGTTATGTATTTATGTGAAACTGTTAACTTGACTCTTGTAAGTTATTGTCAGCTGTATTCCCCCTGCTTGAGCTACAGAACTTTTGTGGCACCTTTTATAAATAGACAATCGTATTAATAATAGTACATATTGCTGTGATAATTTTTTGCAGGCCTCAAAGGCGACTCTTTTCCTTAGAACAGAGAACACCGTGGCATCCAGACAAACCATGCAAGAGAATAATATGCAGTACCATCATAAGTGAGTACATAAAACATCTAAACTACTAACAAATGGCAGCTGATCCTGTATACCAAGGGTGGCCAGACTTTTGGACTCTGTGATCTACTTTAAAAACGAAAAATCTTTTGTGATCTACCGAGCCCGAAAAAGGAGGCGTGGTGTGCAAAAAGGGGCGTGACCTTGAAGCAAGGGGCTGGAGGTCTGTCCTGCCGGAATCACAATTCAAATTACACCACACAGCAGCACAATCTTATTCACATTACACCACATAGTAGTGTCCCTAATTCATGTTACGACACACATTATACCCAGTGCCCCCTGTAGTTGTGCCCCTTATGCAATGCCCCGTAAAGTAGTGCCTCCAGTACTAGCTCCCCCCTCCCAGTGCAGAACAGCCTGCCCACTCCCCTGTGAAGCAACGTACCTGTCTTCACGCTGCACAGCTCCATGCCGTCAGGACTCCTGAGTCCCGCTGTCGCTGCTGCTACCTGCTGGATCTAACTGGATCCAGCAGGAGCGCAGGCTCCTCACATCGGGGATGACATCATGACGTCACCTGCGCACTGCATCACTGGGAACGGTGGCCTCTGAAGCGCTCAGAGCCTTCTTTAGCCAGCTTTTCTAGTTAATGTGATTTAAGTTGTTTATAATCTGCCGGCTGTAGTTCCGCAAGCTCCCGGTAGATCACGATCGACCTTTTGGCCGGGCTTGCTCTAGACCCAGCAGTATTTTGAATGTAGATGATTGTGTAGAGATTCTCTGTCTACTTTTCCCTTCTTGACGCCTAGCTAAGACAGCTGTGTACACTGTTCTGCTGCCTCTCTAAAAGGATCAATGATCCCTTTAAGTTTCTATTTCTTCTCCGTTTACTTGTCAAAAATGGAGCAGATGGTTTATATGAGAGAGATTTTGGATTCCAAACTTGAAGTATTGTTGCATTATATAGCCATCAATGACGAATTTGATTTAATAATGTTAACATACAATGTGCATACATCATTTTGTATCTCTCCTATAACAGTGTTTGTGAGCATGCATAGGGATACCACCATGTTTGAAGGAAAAACATTGCATTATTCTGTGTTCAAAATGAACACGTTATAGGGTCTGGTGCAGAGTTGCATTTTGCATAAAGAAAGACAGAAACAGAAAATGCACAAAAATGGTGCCCAAGTAGCATTTGCGGCAGGTTTACAATACAAGATAAACCGTACTATATGTACCTTGTTAAGCCTGGAGATGTGACCTGACAGTGCTAGTAGTATATTGTAACTTTACATTATACAATGAAGTGGCAAAAGTCATGGGATAGCAGTATGTTAAGGTAATAGTAGGTGGCGTCCCGGTACTGTGATATCTTGGAAATGCCCAGACCTTCATTAGTTGTAATCTGACATCTCATCAGTCAGTTTGAACACTGGTTAGCTGCTCATGGTAAGACGACAAGAATTATCAGAGTTCGAATTGGGCATGATAGTGGGTGCCCGATGGATGGGACGTTACATCTCCAAAGTTGAAGTTGTAAGGCTTTACCACCCACCGTGAACAGTGCAGTGGTTGACCACGGGCGCTTAATGATTGTGACCAGCAGTGTCCAGCCAGAATTGTCCGTGGGAACAGACAAGCAACACTGGTTCAATTTGCATCGACATTCAATGCAGGAGGTACCAGGCGCATATCCAGCAGGTCAGTGCAGTGGTCTTTAGCTACTGTGGGATGTGGGACAGAAGACTCACTAGAGTGCCCCTGTTAATACTACGACACCAGACACAGCGCCTCACCTGGGCTCGTGATGTCGCTAATTGGACCATAGAATACTGGCAACATGTGGCATGATCCGATGAGCCACTGTTCCGGTTGACATTGATCTGTACATTTAGTTGTTTTGGACTGATGAAAAGGGTAAAGGTATGATGCAGGCCGGATTATAGGCAGGGCGATAGGGGCGGTCGTCCTGGGGCCCCCACATACTGTCCCCGGCCACATCCCTCTGATTGACCATATTTGTTTTTTTTTTAAACGGAGCCTGCTGGGGACCGCAAATAAACCCCGCCCCTCCCGGCATTTTGCACTGTGGAGCTTGGCATTTGGTGTGTCACTGTGTAGCTCTGCCCCTACAGCTCCTCCCCCTCATTGAGATGCTTGCTGCTAGCGCCTACATGGGGTATGCCTGCCGATTGGGCCCTGCTCCCCTTCAGCTAATGCCGGGCCCAGCCATGGAGAGACAGCTGAGCAGCAGCAGCCACAGCGCTGGTCGCTCAGGCAGTCCAGAAGTCACGGGGTGATTTCAGCTTCGCGTCCTGTGCGGAGAAGCAGGAGGTGGGGCTGGACGGCTCAGACTAATGTGCAGCCGCTCTCTATGACTCAGAACCGGATCCGCCTAGAGAGCAGAGCAAAGACTTCGGCCAGGACCCCGAGCAGGGCAGCCGGAGAATGTAGCGGAGCCACGGGATAGTGACAGGGAGCAGCCACAGCAGGAGGAGGAAAAAGGTGACATACGAGTATATCACAGGCCCATCTTTTACTGTGCACATACTGTCTTCCCTGTCACTATGTCTGCACTGTCTCCCCTCCCTGTCCCCCTGTGTATATACAGTCCTCCCCTCCCTTTCCTCCTGGTTATATATGGTCCTCCCCTCCCTGTCCCTCTGTGTTTATAGTCCTCCCTCCCTGTCCCCCTATGTATATACAGTCCTCCCCTCCCTGTCCCCCTGTGTATATACAGTCCTCCCCTTCCTGTTCCTATGTGGTACTGTCCTTCATAATATATATATATATATCAACTTTTATTGATAGGGGCCCCCACACGTTTGTTGCCCAGGGGCCCCCACAGACCTTAATCCGGCCCTGTGCAGACCCCATGCGGCCATGGCTTCAGTTGTCAAAAGACACTGCACAGGCTGGTGCTGGTTCCATAGTGGTGTGGGGTGTGTTCACGTGGCATAGGTTGGGTCAGCTGAACACGTCATTGACCAGTAACCGCTACGTTGCATTGCTTGATGACCATTTGCAGCACTTCATGGACTTTATGTACCCCCCACAATGATGGAATATTCCAGCAGGATAATGCACAGTGTCAGTGCCAGATTAAGGTCCACATGGGCCTGGAGCTGAAATTTATGAATGGCCTATTGTGTGGCGCTGCAGGGGAGTGTGATAACTTCTGTGGCAGTGTGACCAGTGATGTGGTCTACACAGGGGGCATGGCTATGTCCATGGGGGCAAAACTTGCGCCTACCTTTAACAAATTTATAGTGGAGCTATAACAAAAAAGTTTTTTGTTTCTTTTGTGAAAGTGCAAACACAGCTGCCATCCGCGGCCTGCGGCACCTCTGGAGGTTATGATTGATCATAATCACCCCTCATAGATGCAGCAGCTCCCTATATGCATACACACAGAGACATATATATATATATATATATATATATATATACACACACACACTGTATATAAACACTAATATATATATCAATGGGTTGGGTATGGGTTTCCAGCGCCGGCATCCCACCAGGGTTAGGATAACAACACTTGCTGGTCAGTATCCTGACCCTCCCCCCTAGTGCCTAATCCTATAGTGCCTAATCCTAACCTCTCCTCTCTGCACCCATAAACCTAACCCTCTCTACTTAGTGTCCAACCCTCCCCCTAATGCTTAACCCTAAGCCCGGTACTTAGTCAGAATGCCGGCGGTCAGGATGCCCGGACCAGGATTCTGACAGGTATCAGGATTCCAGCGCTGGCATTGTAAGCACCGGAATCCCGACTGTCGGTATAATGATCGCATCCAATACCAGTGAAGGCGACACTCTGACTGCAATTGTGGATCACACAAGACCCCCAAGATGCTTTCAATGTTTCAGAATTCTTTACTTAGGTTCTTTCATGATTAAAGAACCTAAAGCCAGGTACACACTAGGTCGATGTTGGACTGACCCGCGACCTGCTGATTTTTAAGTGTATACACACTTGCCAATCATCTGCCCGATGACCCGGCCTTGACAGCTGCACAGCAGATCGGATATGTCTGTGAACCATGTCGTTCACAGACATATCCGCTGTACACACACGGTGATGCACTATGGATATATCGCCTGTTCAGTGAAATGGGGGATATATCTATCAGTGTGTACCCAGCTTAAGTAAAGAGTTATTGTATTTTGAAAGCAATTGGATGTCCTGTGTGGTCCATAATCACCATCAGGGTCGCATTTATTGGCATAATTGTGTGGATGCCAACCTATTGCAGAAGTTGGCAATTAAGGAGGACACTGGCGCAAATTCTATTTACGAGCATGCAGGGGCGTTTTAAGAGAGGAGGGGGCCCGTGTGCACTTCTCGTGCGGGGCCCCCTCCTCTCTCCCTGGTGGCTGGCCGCCGACTGACGCGGCTGGCTAGCCACTGGAGCATTAGTCGACTCCGGGCACTAGAGTGTGCCCGGAGTCTACTACAAATGCGCAGAATGCCGGAAAATGGGCGGGGCAGCCATTTTTCCGGTGTTCTGAGCAGCAGTGACCCCCGACGCTGGACCTCGGACAGGTAAGTTTAAAAAAAATATGGGTGCAGTGTGTGCGGTGCGGGGCCCCCCTGGACCCGGGGGCCCCACACCGCACACACTGCACTCATTATAGATACACCGCTGCGAGTATGGGAGTGCCAGGTTCAACAACTGATCTATATATATATATATATATATATATATATATACCCACACATATACAAAAACATATATATATTTACATACTTGTGCACACATATACAAAAACATGTACATATATATATACACACACACACATTTTTTATATATATATATATATATATACATACACACACACACATTTGTGTATATATACACATATATACATACACACACTTAATAGATGCCAGACATTACACTGACCTGTGGGAAGGAACGCTGGTTAAGCATGCTGGCTTCTTCTCACAGCAGCTCAGCCTCTGCACTCTGCTCAAAAGGCTAACCTTATAGTTTAATTTCATTGCGCAGGGAGGAGGGGAGTAGTGGCCCCTTAGGTGAAACGGCTGGGCTTCAGATGACCCAGGGAACCTGAGCCAATTTCACGTGGCCAGGGAAGCTAGTACGACCGGGGGGGCGGAGCTTCGGGCGGCATGGGGGCGGAGCTTCGGGCGGCATGGGGGCGGAGCTTCAGACTGCAGGGCCAGGGAGAGAAATTGGACAGTCAGTGACGGAGCTTCGGACTGCCGATGCGCGGAGGGGGGTGAATGGACCAGACTTCGAATCCTCCATCACTGCAATGTCGGATTCAAAGTAGCGCAGACAGTGTTCACAGGGATTTTTTTTTCCTGTCTGCACTGCGTTGGGCCTATTTGAATGGTTGGCCTGGAGCTGGAGCTCCACCCGGCCCATTAGTAATCCAGCCCTGCACAGTGTCATCGATCCCAAGTTGACCAGAACTGATTCAAGAAGCATTCTGAAGAGTCGGGACGTATGTTGTGACCAACACGTTCGCCCGACATGAACCCAATTGAGCATTTATGGGATGTGGTGGAGCTGTCCTTTAGCACCCACTTACAAATATTAGTTAGCTGTGGGACGCTATCCAGACAGCATGGGTCAACAGCGCTCCAGAGGTTTTCTGTCCACTTGTGGAATCGATGCCACGTCTACTTGCTCACTTCGCCGGACTACAGGGTGTTCTACACAATACTAGGCATCTATCCCATAACTTTTGTCACTTCGGTGTAATACACCAATGAAGTATCATACACCTAAACAGTCCTTTATGTCTGGACGATGTTATCAATAAATGCTAAAGACAGATTTACAATGTAAAATACAAGTACCAATTACGTTTCTGTTCAGTAAAAACTTCCATTGTCTTCCACTTTTAAAAAAAAAAAATCAAGTGGGCATTTTCTTTACTGCTGCAAAATGAATACAAATATCAAAAAAATAATGTTAATGTACCACCGTAGCCATACTAATAATTTATATAGCATCTGTGGGAGGTATGATGCACCCAGCCAATCATTGGCTACTGATCATTATTGTCACCAGGGGTAGAGAACAAGCAAGATATTTGCTTCCTGAGAGATGCATATGTTTCTCTGTCCTGGTCTGGGTATGTCACATTTACGAGAACATGCCTTTTACTGGATTTGACCTATGCTTGCACACCGTTCCCGTCTCGGTTCTGCCTCTCTAGACATAGGGAGTAGTAAGTGCAAGATGCTACCATTAGTCATAGGGATTGAAGCACAATCATTTTTTGTGTGTATATACAGAGTATTTTCCATCCAACTTTGCAATAGGTCCAGCATATTTATTCCCTGTTTCTACTTCAGGGTCCATAGGGGGTCCACAGGGTTGACCTTGGGGTATAGGTTGGGAACCAAATCCGGGCACCACGCAGTTAAAGCTTTTAGCTCCCAGGATGCACTGGGTCCACTCTCCCTATAACCCCACCCCCAAGCCAGAGGCACCTCAGTTTCAGTTGGTGCCCGGCCGGAGTCGGGTCACCGTTAGCGCAGGGGGAGCTGATTAGCAGCCCCTAAGCTTATTTTATTTTTTTAGGGACAAAGTTTTTTCCATGGACTTTGGACTCTTCAGAGCGGCAGCGTCGGACTGTCCATAGGACGTCTAAGCTGCCGCTCCGTCACCCCGCTGGCGCTGAGACGCCAGTACAGATCTGGGGATCTCAGCGGGACCCCAGAGTCTGTACTAGCCGGACTCTGTGGGCGCCCAGGACTGCTGCCGGATCCACGGGGAGCAGGTAAGGTCGCGGATCACCGCTTGCGGTGATCCGCGCATTTTAAATGCAGTCCTGTGCCTCCGGTCTCCGGGGACAGACCGGAGGCGCCGGCAGTGGCGGCGGGCCCCCCATACCCCGTGTGTCCACTAGACCACCAGGGACTTAACGATCGGTGCAGGGAGCCGGCGTCCCGGGGGTTAATAGCCGGCCAGGGGAGGCAGCCTTCCCTGTTACAGCGGCTCCTCCCCTCAGCTCAGCGCGCCTTTCAGTATCCATAGTCTGGCGTCGCTGAGCTGCTTCCTCCGCGGGCCACGCTTCCTCTGAGGTCTCCAGCGGCCATTTTATCTCTGTGGTGCAGCAGAAATCTCTCAGGATGGCAGTTGGTCCAGTCCCCCTGCGTACCTCACCATCAGGTCAGTGTACACAGCGCTGTAGCCTTCCCAGACACTGAATCTGGGCAGTTGAATGCAGTGTAATAGTGCAGTATATTATATGACATGTTTATGTATATATGTATATATCTGCATTGTATGTGACTTATGCTAGTGCTGACTGTCTGTACTTTATTCTCTCACCTGTCAGTGTATATCTATCCCTTTTCTTTATCTGCCCTAATACAGCTGTACTTAGGGTGGTTCTGAGACCTCACATTTATATACTTGTTAATATTTGTGTGGTTTGTCACATACTGTTGCGTGCTGCACGTTGCCATATTTTAGATGGAACTGTGTGTTGCATACGCTGAAAATGGGTCCCTGCAGCTAATTTTTGGCATCAGTCAGGACCAGTATAGTGCTGCTTAATATTTCCGCCAAGATTGGTCAGATATGTCTGACCAGGAGATAGAGCGTTATACTGCACCCATTTTTACTATCCTGCAAGTCATGTGCTGCAGGTGTTAGTGCGGAGGATTTGACTCATAAAGGGTTCTGTATGTGGCGTCATCTGGTGCTGGCCTCTTTCACGACCCCCTTGGGCGGTTTGTTTTCTCGGGATCCTCTCAATTGCGGATCGCCGGGCGGGCCCCATTGTTGTACCTCACTTGGGGTTACTTCACCATACTGCCCTTTTCATCTCAGGGTATCTCGCAGCTTCTTGCACTCTTCCCCTGTGACACAGACTACCGCTCCCTGCAGGGGTTTTTCGCAGTATATGAATTCCCCCTGGTGCCACAATAGTCTGTCATTCCCCTTGCAGGAATTACCACAACAGCCACCCTGGGTGGATGTCGTTTTCTACGAAACGCTAATTGGCGTGGTTGACGCCCTGTGGTTACTTCCCAGTTGGCTCTGCCGTGAACTGGATACTGTTTGGGGCTCTTTCCCTCTTACACGGGGGGAAGCCTATTTCAGGTATTATTATCCCTGCTTTAGGGCTGGTAGCAGGTCCATTCTGGTTAGAGTGAATGTTGACCTGCACCTGTATCATACACCCTCAGTATTGCGTGCCTTCGGGTTCCCTGTTGCTGACTAGCGGGTGGATCGCATAGCGGGACTCTGGCTGTTGCCAGATAGGAGGTGTTACAACAGTGTTTGGCCTCCTGTCCCAAATTCCCTGAGGGTCATCACGAGCCCCTCCTGGGGTGGATGGGCGTGTTACTCGTCTGATTACAGACGTTACTACGCCTCCCATTCCTGCGTGGTCGGATTCTTCGGATCCGTAGGTGGTAACTCTGCCTGAAATCAGTATACTTGCTTTCAGGAGTTGTTACCCATCCTACCATGGCTATAGCATGGTTGGTTAATACTATTGCATATTGGGTTGATGCATTTGTAACGTTTTTTCCCCTCCAACACGTCGGGGGTTCAAATGTATTTGGTCGCTCACGTAATATATGCAGTTGTCATAGGTGGAAATGCCTATATTGGATACCAGTCTCCTAACTTTCAGAGTTCCGGCTGCGACTGTATCCTCCGTAATACCCTATGGCTGCGCTCTGGGAATGCAGAGGTGCAGATACCATCTTTAGGGTTGATATTGTTTGGTCCTGACCTTGACAAGATTGTAGTAACATTGGCAGTATTACTAACGACAAGTTTACCGCTTTCAGCTATGCCCACTACAAGGCCTCAGACTAAGTCTGTTAAGTCTTTTTTGTCCTCTGGGTCAGCCTAAAGGTCTGTTTCTTCGTAGACTGTCGGCATCTACAAGGGCCGACATATCCAGTACCGAGCAGGCCTGGACTGCCAGCCGATCCTGCTTCTGAACCTACGGATATCTCTTCAGCCTGACGGGACAGGCCTACAACTGGGAGATACCGATTTTCTCAGTTCGCCCGGTACTAGTGTCAAGTTGCCGCGGCTACGTGGGTAGGAGGGTACGCCCTCTTTGCTCAGGCGGCCTCTTTACAAGGGCCTTACAGATCCAGAAAGCTATGCAGTTGTTGCGGTAAGCGGAGCTAATTAGGCCATCCCCACTATCTCAGTGAGGGACTGGTTGTTCTGCTTTCTTTCTGGTGCGGTGGCTGAATGGTCCTCTTTGGCCTATTCTCTGTCTCAATTCCCTGAACCAGTTCCTAAAGCTACCTGGGCTCAGGAGGAAATCCCTATGCTCCATCATACGATGTTTGGAACCTGGGGACTTTATGGTATCACTGGATATACAGGACGCGTGCCTACGGGTACTTACAGAGACCTTTCCTCAGCATGGGCTGAGGTTTGCTGTATCACAGCAACACTTACAATTTTTCGGGCTCTGCCTGTTGGGACTGTCCTCAGCCCCACAGGGGTTTACCAGCGTTTTGGATTTTCTGACAGTTCTTCTGTTCAGTATATCCCAATGCTCCTGTACCTGGACGGCCTCCTGCTCTTAGCGGGATCACCGGGGTACTTTACGGCCAGGTCAGGATGACTGTGGCTTCTTCAGGGTGCAGACGTTTAATCAACGGGGAAAAAGTCCTCCCTGCATCCCTCTCTGGGTATTCTTCATCTAGGATCCCTGCTGGATTCTCAGAATCTGAGAATTCTTCTGGCGTAAGACGGAATCTCCACTCTTCCATTAGGAGTACATGGTTGTCTGCGCAGTCGACAGATGTCTTTACACTCTGGGATGCATGGTGGAATGGGCTCAGTTCCATTCCAGGCCTTTCCATAATTGGCTCATCTCCAGATGGAACGAGTTTTTTCTGTCGGATAACTGTTCAAACGATGATGCTCTCTCCGGAGGCAAGTCGGTCCCTGTCCGGGTGGCTATGGCCATCTCGTCCAGGGTTTTCTTTGCTATGGACAGTGTCTGGATCGAATCCTTTTCAGTGCAGTTGGACGTCTGTCGATTCCACCCTGTCAATTAACTTACTCTGGCATAACTCTTGTTTCCCGGTGAACCTGAAAAGGTTCAGTCCGACAGGGTCAGGACAGTGGCTTCCTTTTTAGCAACACTGTTCGTTGGGTGGCAATGACAGGTATGTCACATATTCGGACATAGTCCGAGGGTCTCCTCCCGACCATCTCGGCAGCGTTCATTTCAGGAGCTCTCCATTGGGAAGCGGGAGTCCTCAGCCGTCACGACGTGCATCCCGGGGACTAGTCTCTTCCCCAAGAGAGGTTTCATCTCCTGGTGAGCAGGGGGGGCCCCCCTGAGGTGACCCTCATGGCCTTCTGACTTTATCACACTATGGTGTTACAGTCCAGCTCTGGGGATTCTGAAGCAACCTTCAGCGACTCTTTGTCGGTGAAGTGGTCCTTCCACTTTGTGTACCTGTGTTCTCCGGTCTCCCTTCTTCCTCGAGGTCTTTGGAAGTGTTTTCAATCGAGACGGAGATGCTTTCCTGCTGGTGGCTCCTGATTGCCCCAGATGTCAGGGGTACTTGGATCTTCGGAGTCTCTACATCGATACTCCATCCCTGATGCTTCACTGCCCGGACCTGTTGTCTCAGGGTTCTTGGTTTTGCCTTGGACCTGGGTCGTTTGTCTTTGACTGTGTCCTTACAGTGGTCTTACGGCTTCCCTGGCTTTGTCATCGTTGGAATGATTAGAGCACATGGATCAGCTTTTGCTGGGACCTACCACAAACTGTGGCAGCCATAAATCTTATGGTATTGTACCTGTCGATACAATCCTCCGGTGTCCAGGATTTCCAGATATTCTGGCATTCCTTCCGGCTGGCTTGGGTTTCACACTTGGCCTGGTCTTCCTGACAGTGCGGATCTCTACACTGTCAGTATGGTTAAGATATGGAATTGCTCCACTCTGGTATCCAGTTCATCCTTTGGAGTGTTTTCTTGATTATGCCTCCATTTGTCCTCCCTAGGGACTCCTTGGGAGTAAGTAGTGGTTCTTCGTTACCTCCGGGGACAGTCAATGGAACCGCTGGTTGTGATAGCCATTACATGGTCTATTGCTTAGGCTCTCTCTTTCTCTCAGGGTGTTTATATCAACCAGGAGAGTGTCTGAATTGGGAGCGTTCTCATGTGGCTCCCTCTTCTGGAGGGCATCATGTCAGGGTGTGAGTTGCTCTCGCCCTGTGTTTCTTCTTAGTGGTTTTCAGGTTCCATATTATTCTGGAACTTATGGTACGGCCATTCTGTCCCCAGTCCTCTCGGCTGGTGTGGCCTCATTGACTGTGGTCTGGCCTCTTTGGATTTATGTGATCCGTTCAGGTTCCTTACGGAAATCGGACTCCTTATTGGTGGTCTGAGATTTCTGGTTTTCACAGGAAAGGATGGCCGGCCTATAACCAAATGTTGGCTGGATGGCCTCGTAGGTCTTCCTCAGGGGCCTACCCATGGGTAGGCCTTCCTGTTGTTGATGCTTGTTTTTTCTCGGGCCATGTGACCCTCGTGTGCGGCTCGCTGTGGCGCCTCGGCTGTTTTGCCTTACTAGGTGGCCACGTGGTCTTCTGTCCACACCTTTTTAAGGTTCTAGGCATTGGTTTCCTTTGCCTCTCAGGATGCTTCCTTTTTGGCGACGGATTCTCCTCTCAGCACAGGAGCGTCCCCACCCTTGGTTGAACTGCTTTGGGACATCCCCAAGGTCAACCCTGTGGACCCCCTATGGACCCTGAAGTAGAAAACAAGAGATATGGTAAGAACTTACCTTTGTTATCTCTGTTTCTACGAAGTCCATAGGGTCCACAGGGCGCCCGCCCTGACGCACCTGGCTTCATATGGGCTGTGTGGCTGGTCACCGGTTTTCCGTCTCCCATTTCTGTGAGTATGGTTATTGAGTGTTCCAGTTTTCTCTCTCTTTTTCTCTCCTCCTCCGGCCTTTGGCTACTTACAAACTGAGGTGCCTCTGGCTTGGGGGTGGGGTTATAGGGAGAGTGGACCCAGTGCATCCTGGGAGCTAAAAGCTTTAACTGCGTGGTGCCCGGATTTGGTTCCCAACCTATACCCCAAGGTCAACCCTGTGGACCCTATGGACTTCGTAGAAACAGAGATAACAAAGGTAAGTTCTTACCATATCTCTTGTTATTATTTGTAAAGAAATCTATTTAATGTTTATTACTCTTCTTTCACTCACCTGTTAAGTTATTTTCTTCTTGAAACAGACAAGAGAAGTCATGACAATGATGAGAATAAATTACCCACAACGTCTGGAGTGGCCAAGAAAAAACAGGTATTGTTTTTAACATTATTGTGTCCTGTGTTATGTTTAATTAATGCAGGTCTAAAAGCTGGGTACACATTAGACGACCTGTGTACCCAGCCGGCGGCAGATGCGACGGGCGGCATATCATGCGGTCCGTACACACCATACGATTTGGTGAACGACCGCATGATATGTCGTTCCCCCGCCACATCCAAATGCATGGGATTGTCAGTCACATCTTCAGATCTGCCGTACATGCTGCTCGATCTGAACATTTCGACGAACAACTACGCGGGAGCGCGAATAGTGCACACACACTTTACGATTTGAACGATATGTCAGAAAACGACAAATCGTTTAAAAAATCACCTAGTGTGTACCCAGCTTAAGATGTAGTTACTACATTGTATTTTTCTCTCACAGATGATATCTGATCACTGCTTAATTCTGTTATGGATCTAAAATTAAAGGGTTTTTTTTTTTCTTTTTGTTTTTTTTCTTTACATATGTGAAGCTCCTCAGCCAACAGCTGAAAAATACACTTTAAAAAGGATAACACAATGAAATAAAGACCCTGTGCAACAGGGGGAAGTGTTGGTGAATTGCCGCAGGACCTTGGCGGCATACATGCCGGTCCTTTCAGTGCTTTGAAGTGCTCCGATTTAATCTAAATTACCAGAACAAAAATCTAAAAATCTGTGAAAAATAACCAGCTCCACATTACATTTTGTAATTGTGTCCATAATGTTTTTTCAGCTCTAGGTGTCCCCCTTACTTAGCTTATTTGATGTGCCTTGAGCTTTCTCTTGTGCTACATGCTTTTATCTTCTATTATATACTGCCCTGCTGATCATTTTTTATATAGCTTATTTTCTTTACATTTTTTTATGCTTTTTCTACAGATTATCTGTTATTTATTTAATATAAAGTTATAAACCAGAGTATAAATATACACAACCAGAACAGTTTCCTATTCAAGTCAAATTACTCCTTTTAAACAAGAGTAAGGACCAGGACGCACAGGAGAATTAACCCAATGTGAAGATCACAGTGCTGCGTTCCCATTAGGTCTTGCATGTAGTGTGAATAGACCAAAAAACCTCATGGATATATAGTAGTGAAACATATGTTAATACACACAGGGTATCGTACACGCTTGTTAAAAAAGACAAACCTACAATCATGACCAAGTAGAAGAACATATGTAAAAAATTAACACTGATGGAGGAATACAATCATCCACATTAAATAAGTTAACGCGTGTTAACTTAACGTACCTATCGCCCATTGTCACTTTTCGCCTGTGTGTGCACTTCCATTTTACACCCAATTCAATTTGAAAAGTCGTCTTCTGGCATTCGGGCGATAATTCTTGCAGGTGTTACATGCGTTAAGTATAGCTGAAAATTAAGAAATCAGCCTGTACCCCAAAAAATGCAAACTAATATAGGATGACAGTATAGAAGTCTGTTAGTGGCCCAAAGCAAACTATTTGGGGTTCTTAAAGTGTGTCAAATGTCTGTTTATAAGCATTTTTCAATAACTGAAAAAATCAAGAAAGCAAGTGTTCTACAGCATATGAAATGCTGTAGTAGATTAACAGGGGTATTCAATTTGGAGCGAAAAGTCTGTGCTGGACTTTTCGCTCCACAGTGCTGATTTTCCTGATATAAAGTATCGGGCGCGCGCCCGCTTTATCCCCGTATTCAACTAAAAAGCTACGAAAACGGTAGCCGTCGAAATAGGATCGGCGAAGAAAAACGGGATTTACCTGGAATAAATTGTAGGACGCCCCTAAAGCTGCCAAAACATGGGGGATCACTATGGGTACCCCCGTTTTAGCCTGCAAATGAAAGTCGTGGTTTTAAACAGCCGCGGCAGGTGTTTTTTGTCCGACATTGAAGAAGTGATGCAGAAGAGCATGTAGGTTATTTTTTTCGTTTTTTTTAAGTGGTCCCATCAAATTTGGGGTACATGAAAATGGGTACTAGCATATTTTTATGTCCCTAAAGTCATTTTTTTTAAATTCTGCAAAAATGCACCTGCCGCTAATAGCCTATTCTAGAAAACACCCGCCGCATAATTGCAGAATAGCCCTGAACCTATTTCCCTATTTTTAAACACTTTTTTTTTCCATTTTTTTTTTTTTTTTCACCCCAATTTTTAAATATTTTTTTTGGGGTGTCCCTATTTTTTTCTTTTTTTTAACTTTTTTTGACAGTTTATTTTTAAATGACATTCCCAGGGTTGCAGGCTATTTTTTTGTTTTAAGTCTGCACCCCTAAACCCCAATTCTGCACTTTTTTTCGCCACCTATTCAGTGGTGAAAAGTTATCCCCGTTTTTTTTCAAAGACTTTTCGAACCTGCGAAAAGTCTTTGAAAGTGAATACGGGGATAATTGAAATTGGCGAAAATTACGTCATCGGCGATAAATTATCGCCGATTCCGAAATTTTCCCTCCAAATTGAATACCCCTGTAAGAGCTGTCTAAAAATGCCTGTCTGTTTATTTTTTGGGTCATTTTAAGCCACGTTTAAAAAGTGTTAAACATCTGTAATTGCCACCTGCAATGTTTAAATCGCATCTATACAGCTCCCCCATATACCTGTCTCCCTTCCATACAGCACACCCATATACCTGTCCCTTCCATACAGCTCCCCCATATACCTGTCCCTCCTCTTTTAACCCATTATTCTGCACTTTGCAGGACTTCACCCCAAAAATGACATGTCATTATTGGCCAACTTAAGCTAATTACAACATTTCTAAGTACCTAATTAATCATTAGGGGGAGGGTGTCACAGTGGTTCTGAACCAAGTCCCAAATATTTTACCCTAAAATAGGGATTTTCTTCAACTTTTCACCTGCTCAGGGGCGTCCCGATAAAGACGTGTTAACCCCTATGCAGAACTGACTAACTGGGCAGTTAATTGAATATGGCAAATTTATTTCCACCCGAAATTCACTTTTACACGTGAAAATGAGTTATCGCGGCTAATTGAATTCCCCCCCTTAATATGTCTAAAAAAGAATTGCCAGCTGACAACAGAATCCCAATGCGATCTATTAATAAAGAGAAGGATAACTTCAGGACACAAATAAATCTCCCAAAATAAAAACAATCAAATGCTTATAGGTCAGTGAAGTAATAAATGATCTAAATCTGGATAGTTGATGCATTTCATCTAGAAACTTAGTAATAATGAATTTGCAACAATCCTTTAAGTTCAACTGGAATGCATTTCTTAAAATAAATCATATGAGGAGTAATGAGGAACTCCTACAATAAAAAACAAAAAAAACAAAAAAATTAAAATGCTAAATAGTCAGCCAGGTGTTTTTTTAAAATAATGCAGCTCTTGCAGTACGTCACAGAGTGTATCCACAGGGTGTATAACAGTGATGTATAGAAACTGCCGTAGTGTGCACAGTTATTCCAATCTGTTTGTCTGCGAGTGGTGTAATCAACACAAGGTGAAAGATAAATAATTAGCCCCTTCAAGCCCAGATAATAATCTATTTGGGATTCTGTTGTCAGATGGCAATTTATTTTTTTTACACATTAAGTGCTATTTTTTTTATATATGCGCATATGTTCTTCTACTTGCCCATTATTATATGTTTATTTTTCCTGTTTTAATGTGTCTATGTATTGACTATTATATTATTGTGATTCTTACATTTTCAATCATCCATTTGCTCTCCCCTTTCTCTTTTTTTCCTACCTACATTGTTTTGGGGCTCAGAAAATGTAAATGTATACAAAAGTGTATTCCATCAGTAACCACAAATGTCTTCATACAGTGGAGTAACTACATCACACAGCAACAATAGAGTCCTTGCAGAGCAGCCTATTCCTTGACAAAAAAAAGATCTATGGTCCTTTTTGCACTATTCTGGACCTGAGAAAGTCCAAAGATTTTTTTAGTCAGTGACTTTTAATGTGGATTGGAATCTGTGACTCATATCCTCTTGGCCATCAGCAAAAGGGGACCTTCTCATATCCATAAATCTGCAAGATGCTTACTTTCATATACCAGTTGCAGTACAGAATGGGATGCTTCTGAGGTTTTTTATTCTAGGATAACACTTCCAATTCCCCTGTCGGGGTTGCAATGTCTTCAAGAACCTTTATAAAAGTGTTGATGACATTAATAGCAGAGTTAAGGAAGCAGGGGGTCAAGATATAGCCATGTCTAGATGACATACTGGTTATAGAATAAGCAGAGCATGCAGTAGAAAATACAGGTGATATTATATAAATATGGCTGTATTGTGAACAGGACAAAAAGTCAACTTGTTCCCTCACAGCAAATACACTTCCTCAGGGTGCAAATAAATACCACACAGAACAAGTAACTTGGAGTAGAATGGTCTCAAAATTCTTCACTTGGTGCATTAGGTGCAGGTCCACCATTGGATATCAGTGAGGAGAGGGCTTCAGCTGTTGGGAATGATCTCTTCCACCATGAGTAGTTACCTAGGCAATTTGGGATATGTGATGTCTTCAGCTAGATTTGGTAACTTTGTGGGGTAACAGGCTGAGAAGTCTCTAGTGGTGATAAGATACAGAGTATGCCACACACAGGTCCAGAATGGATAATAATGACAGCAGAGGCTGGGAAGTTCTGTTCCTCACAAAGGTAACCCAAGGGACTAACAGAGTGAAAACTCCATAGACATGTAGTGGATCTGAGAGCTGTATGAAAAGCATTCAACAGCAGTTACTGGGGAAACATCTGAGCGTATACATTAGTGAGGGCAAGTAAAAGTCAGAGCCTACAACCCTTATTCTCACACGGTAAGGTATCGAGTCCAACTGAATCCAGCCAGAAGTGTTTCCATACAGGCTAAATTGGCTTTGCAAAAACTGATTATTCAACATATTAACAGCTGCCATGAAGTGCTGAAGTAGTAAATGACAATTCTTTTCTTATTGATAATTTATTTTCTTCAGAGTACTCCATGGTAACCCAGGTTTCCAACCTATGTTATTTATATGTTATAATGTTCAGAGAACGCTTGGGAAAGATACAGTGGCAAGGAAGGAGATACAGGGCTCTGTTTAGAATATATACTGTATTTGTCTCTACCTAAATTAGAAGGGACTTAACCCTTTTGAAGGGCTGCCATGAGGTACTGGGAAGAAACGGAATTATCAGGAAACACAATTTGCTAACGTCTACCATTACTTTATTGCATGCATGTGTAAGATAATATTGAATATGTTTCCTATAAGTTTTTATGGAAGTTACTCGTTTTTAACAAAGATTTCTGGCTGATTTTAAAAATGTGATGTCATTTAGACATTTACTGCATGGATTTGTTTTACTTTTGTGGTGTTTGTGACCTAAAACCACTCCTATTGAATACAGGCAGTGATCGTTACAGCACATACAGCTGCAGGGCCCCAAACTCTTGGCCTTGCTGCCAGTGATAGGGTGAACACTTTGCATGCCACCCATTAAGAAATCACAAAGAAGCATTGTCATTTCTGTGCAGTGCACATTCCTGGTACAAGCTCATACTGCGGGCATAATGACGTGATCTCTCTTGCCGTGACTAACACTCTTACGTGCCAGGGAATGCCATTTACTACTAAGTCCTATCAATGTGGACACTTTTTATTTTATACATGAGCTCATATTATCGTGGTTCATTTCTACAAATCAGAAATATAACTTGTGTTGTGAGATGCTTGTATGTGGCATATTATACTACATATTTTGTTTTTTCTTTTTTCCTTTTTAATTATGTTTCTATCTGTCCCTTTGCTAAGACAATCCAATGTAAATGGTCGAAGCGCCATAGACGAGTATAATAAAACTGTTGTATGTACAATTTTGTAGTTTAAGCATTTGTAAATAGGACATTTGTTGCCAAGAACTTGGTAAATGTCAATGAAAAGGACACGTCCATTTGTAACTGGTTCTATCGAGAAATTATGTCTACAGACTTCATTGTCTAACTGTAATTCTGTCTGTATTTTAAATTAACCTCTTTTGCTACATGAAAATGTGTAGTGCCGACAAGGGATGAATAATAGTAATTGGATAAATATAATTAATATGAAAAATGTAGTATCTAGTTATTGGTAATTGTAGGCTCTAGGGCCAAATGTATTAGCCTGTGAGTTGCGGCTATCTAGCTGTGGATATCTTATACCTATCTACCTATATGAGAATACTTTCTTGTGAAATAAAATCCTATGATTTGTATTAGGAGTCCACTGAAGCGTTTCTCCAATCAGTGCAATATCTTGATTCATTATGTTCTAGTAAGGAATTCTAATAATACAGAATATACATATAGAAAATGAACCATATATTTCTAATTTAAGATTAAAATATCCACAAATTTTATATGAAATGATTTAAAACAAAATCTTCTGAACTGGCTCTTTGGAATGTTTATGGCTATTTATGACTTAAGGAACTGTTAATTTAAGAATTAAATAAGGCATTACATGCAATTTAATTCTGCATGTAGGGACTTTTCATGAGTACAGGATTGTGTTTCATCATAGGAACCAAGACGATGGAGTTATGATAAGTATGGCTTTAACTATGTGAATATTGTTTAAGCAATTATGCGTTATTGACCAATGAGCTATATTTCCACTTATATAATTAAATAAAATGTATATTCCAGTGAATTTGTTATAGTTGTGCATTAACATTCTACACCCTGTGGGATATATATGTAAATATTCAATGCTTTCAAACATATCCCTTGCCCTAGGCCATGCCCCCACAGATATTGTATTGTTAGAGCATTATTACACTGAGAAGATGTAGAGTGTATGGGTAAGAGAAAGGAAGCAATGGCTGGACACTGTATTGTGAGAGATGCAAGCAAGACACTAGTAAGTGAATTCCTATAAAAAAAAAAGTCCCCATTCATTTTAATATCTATGGGCAGAATTCAATTGTTTTAGCGCGCCGGATCTCCGGTCTAAAGTGACGGGAGATCACGGGGCGCTATTCAGTTGCTGATTATAGCGTCCATAGAGGTCGGGTTTAGCCACGTAAAACAGCTACCCCCGACCAAAGTGCTGGGTGTGATCGCGAAAAGTGCCGTTTGGGCGCCCAAACGGGTCACTTTTCGCCCATTTCAGTGCGAGCTGAAATTGTGCGCCGGCAGCTGATCGTGCCCAATAGGAGCAACAATTGAATAGCTCCGTCGGACACGAAGGGGAATGGAAACAATTGAATTCCGCCCTATATTTGACAAGTATAATATAAATCTTGAAAGAACGGTTACGCCGGGTACACACTAGACGATCTATCAATTGTACAGCTGACGAACAATATATTGTACAGTCCATCTGCACGTGTGTACACACAATATATCAGTGAATAATGTCTTTCATAGATATATTCACATCTTATAGTGTGTACACACAACCAAATGGCTGCATGTTATGAAAACTGCAGTTTCTGTATAAGTTTAGGTAAAAGACGGCTTGATACATAGGCCCTTTAATTGTTACAAGAATGCTAATTTCATTCTCCCAAAATCAATCCCATTGTAATTTGCATTTTTTTGTCCGTGTTTCTTGCAGGCTACATGTTTCTTTTAACGTACATCATTTTCCATTTCTGTTTTGGCTTTGATGTAATCCAATGCTTTACAGATTTGCACATACAAATGTTGATATTTATTTTCTTTAGCCATGGACATGGGAAGAAGATAGACTATTGAAAAAAGGAGTGAAAAAATACGGAGTAGGCCAGTGGCGTAAAATACTTGTTCATTATAAATTCAACAACCGCACAGGAGTCATGCTAAAAGATCGATGGCGGACAATGAAGAAGTTAAACATAGTCGAAGATGAGTGATGTTTTCATGGCAAGTCGTGATAGACCCAGCATTCGGTATAGATGAATGTGTGCAAGATTTTTGTCTTTTTAAACCTGTAAATATGTGTTTTTTTTAACCAAATATGTACTGCAAATAAATAGTAGTAATATCAGCCAGTTGCAGGCGTTTGATTAAACTTCTCTTTGCGGAATACTTACCGGCACAAACGCTAAGATCCTGATTCAGGGTTGCACACCTTTCTGAATGCGTATGCATCTCGCATTTTTAGAGTTATACACACCCCGATTGCAACTCCATTGCAGACGATTGAGCGTTACTGTGCGACACGAGCTAAGCGTCCCCTGGGTGTGTAGACAGAGATCTCTGTAGTGAGTGTATGCGGAGATCTGACTTCTGTCGGAACTCCTGCACTAAGGATAGTGCTGGTGCACATGTAGATCATAGGGATGACTGCTGCCTTCTCAAGTGGAGGGAGGGGGTGGCCAACTCTGAATACGGGCGGATGTTTGCAGAGATTTCTGATTGCTGGAAGCATTGAACAAGAAAAGAGCAAAATAAAAAAGAGCAAATAACTTTGTACCTGGGCAAAACAGTGTTGCATGTGTAGGTAGATTTGAGTGGGGTGTGTCCAAGCTCAAATCTAAATGGCAGTGTAAAGCTGTCCAGCATTTGTGGGCTGCATGCAAAAACCGCCAGTATTTACCCTGCATGCAAAAATAATAAATGTATTTGCACCCCTTGCATTGCAGCATAGATACAGAGATACTTTTTTTTTTTTTTTTTGCTTTCATCTCAAAATCAGCCCCAGTATATTGAATATTGGTTATTTGAAATGTGATTTTTGTATATTTTAGATGCGGTACCATTAATCAAAAGAATCTGTAATTTGCCTCTCACCAGCCTCTAATCTACAACTCTCAGAATTGTTTGATCAGATGAGTATCCTAATATTGTATTAGCAAATATCCTGTGACCTTTTCATGAAATATGTAGAGGGGGTAATTATTGCAAGATAACAAACCAATCAGGCGCTACTGTGGGTGTTCTTCCAGGCAGCTGAACAATTGTGAGAGTCCGTCTCCACCATAGGGATATAGTAATACAAAGATAAACAGCGCACCAGTGGCCTCAAGGCCTGTAAACAGTAATCAATTACTTAGCGGATTAAATACAAGATAGCATTTAAAAGTAACAATAGGTAAGATTAAATAGCTGTAAAACAGTTAAAAAGCAGCATACATGTATAGGCCTAATGGTGCATACACACTGTCAGATTTTGTGTCATCTGAACGATAACGATTAAAAAAATCGTTCAATTGTTCATATCTGAAAGAAAATTTGACATGTGAGCCTGCAACGATGAACGATGCGCGTTCCCGCTTGTCAGATAACAATATCTGACATCTGATGTGTTTACAGTCAGATTTGGACGATTTCATTCATTTTAATACTGTCAGAAATCGTTCATGAAATCGTTGGTCAAATCGTTCATCGTTGATCTAGCAAGTCTGACCGTGTGTATGCATCATTAAAGTTGAATAAGTCAGCAGATAAAGTCAGGAATAATATGGACATAAGTTCCTTATCCTCCAATTGGCCTGGTAGGTGATAATATAATTGGGCCTAAAATTAGGGGTATTTCCCTTTTTTAAATATTAAAAAATTATTCAGCATAAGGTAATTTTTTTACCAGTTACTTGAGGATAATATTGGGGTAATTCCAGGTAAGGAGTGTTGGTTCTGTGGTATCGTCACCCGAGTGATTTATAGTGCAAGTGCTGCTGACAGGGTATGTTACTGACACGTATTGCTGCTCCTACTGGCGGCTTTCTCAGAGGTGTTTCATGAATTATGTCTCAAGACCACTAAATATATTATTTCCATTTCTACTCTTACCTCCATAACTGTAACAAGTCAGTCACTAAAATGTTCAATGTACTCCACAAAAACTATTGCAATAAGTATGCTGGAACAATTTACATTGCTTGGCTATATTTGGCTAATTGAGATACATTATTAACTGTATGTGTTGATAAACGGGAAATAATTAAATTGTTGAACTATATGTAACATACAGCAAGCAATCCTTTGACAAACCAAGTTAAATATCTCAGTCAATATCAAGCCATTTGCTTGTAGGTAAAAATGAGACGATGATAAGCAGGCTTATTAATGTGAGCACACCATATTTAGGCTGCGTACATACCTTTAGAGATATCTATAGGAAGGAAAATCTGGTCCATTTTCCAGTGTTTGGGAGTCAATTTCTATGGTTATTTGCTCCCACACATTATCAGATTTTCCTTCCTGCCATACAGTTTGGGCAGATATGTCTATAGGTGTGTACGCACTTAAGCTGAGCACACACTGACGGTTATATTGGCCGATCAATTGATTGGCCAATATATCTTGTGCACGACGACCGGTGTGTACCAGGGATATGTCTGCGGACGATGCAGGGATATGTTCACAGACATATTGCGTCGGCTGCGCTGCACAGCCGGTGGACCGAGCTCAGGGAGGACAGAAACTCAGTATCTATGGATGATCAGCCGATCACCTCTACACATGCAGCGGCAGCCTTGGGGAGGGGGGCAGCGGGACCAGAAGCTCCCTGGAAGATGCTGATCGTTCAGTATATGCACAACTGTTATCTACAGATAGAATCGGTATGAAATACTGCCAGCCGCACGGCCGGCCATTCGATTCCCGGCAGCGTCAGGCCGACAGCGGAACAGATCCCGGCAGCGGCATCCCAACAGCGCTGGAAATCCCGATCGTCCCCAGGTAAGTATAAACTAACCTACCCCCCTAACCCTCCCTCAGGGGTGCCTAAACCTAAGCCCCCCCTTCCCCGCTGCCTAAACCTAATTCTCCCAGGGACCCCCCCCCCCCCTTCACTCTCGCCGGGGTATGACAGTCGGGAAGCCGGCTGTCGGTATAATGTCAGCCGGCTTCCCGATTGCATCCCCTACAGATATATCTGCTAGGTGTGTATCCACCTTTAGATAGAGAATGGGCAGATCAGGGGATTTAACTTTCATCAGAAGATGCTATAATTTTGGCTTGCAGATCATAAATGACTTTTGCTAGCTTTATGCTCAGGCTCCCTTCTTTTTAGGGGTTTATATATCTGTAAAATAATTGCTCTAAATCCAGACTCCCAGTGAGTATGTTGCACAGCACTTTATAATGTCCCTCTAGGGAGCACAATCTAATTTGGCAACTCCAACTCATCATGCTCTAATAGTTGAATATGTTAAACCAGCATTCAGTACAGGCATGGCTGGCCATGCAACTGATAATGAAGATGTTAAATGACTGCTGTACAAAAATGTGAATTACTTTAAATGGAGCCATCTATCTGTTTGTCTACCTATCATACAGTACTTGATAATGGTGCAAAATAGATCTCAACTGTGTAATATCCATATAAAGTTGTCAGAATCCCCCGATAAAGGATTGAGTATGGATCGCTGCCTCTTCCTGTCACACCAGCACCATACAATTTCTAATAAAAAGACAACAACAGGGTGTACGTAGTTTAATGTTACAACAAGGTAATTAAGCTTAGTGGTAATACACATACTGGTAAAATAGGGCATATCAGAGTACTCCTATGTTGTGTAGAAATCCTCAGTATCCCAATGATGAAACATCAGCTGTATGACACCTTTTGCTGATTCTGACCCTTCAGTGATGATACATCTGCTGCCTGGACCCCAGGTGACAGCGGTACGTTACTTTATATATTCAAACATAGTGAATGTGCAAGAATACTATCTTATGTAAAGCAGTCTTCTGAAGGACACATACAAGGCCTAATTCGGAGTTAGACGCAAAGCCAAATGGGAACGTATGTCTCGGACCTCTGCAAATTGTGAGCGCTGTAATATGCATGCGCACACAGATAGAGATTGAAAGTGTGGACAGATTGATCTGTCCGTACACTGATCTCTGCGTGTCGTCGATTTTTTTTGGGTGGCAACATGGTTGTCTGGTGGGGGTGCACCCAGTCTGCCCTGCTCGTTGTGGAGCTTGCGGATGAAGATGGGATTTCTGCTTCTGATGGATCTTTTGAACCCAGCATGGTGTAGGTGTGTGTCACGATACTAATGATGTCAGCTGTGGATGAAAAACAGTGAGCGGCACGGCCTTCATGAAGACAGACGGACAATAGAATAGGCATAGACGGGTGTATATTTTCATTAGCATAAGGTAGTAAGCAGCCTGCTGTGTCCAAATGTTAAAGGTTTTTATTTTTTGCAGACATACACAATTAAATCACAGCCTGTAAATGATCTGGTATAGCAGACCAGAAAATGTGTACTGGTGGTTGGGGAAAACTAAAGCACTGGGGGGTAGATGTATGAAGCACAGAAACGGTATCAGCGCACGTTATGTGCGCTGATACCGCTTCTCCCCGATGTATGATCGGGGGTCTGGGCGGTAAATTACAGGGGCGCTATGCGGCCCTGTCATTATCGGCGCTATCTACAAGATAGAAGCGCTGAGCGGCAGGGCTATGTACGAACGGTCAGATCGTCTGACCATTCGGCCAGCTGTAGCTGTCGTTATCGACAGCTACAGCCTGGCGCTAGCCTATCCCCACAGCAGGGACAGCGCTGTCCCTGCTGCGGCAGCTGCCGGCTCCAGGGCTCCATGCGGGGATCTCGCGATACATGCGAGATCCCGCGCATGCTCAGTAGAGCCGGCCGGGAAGAGACAGCAGGTAGCGCCGGAGGGGGGAGTTAACGCTCCCCCTCTCCGGCCGATGAGATGTTTATACATCTCATCGGTAGTGCTTCCTGCTTCGCCTCGGTAAAGAGGCGAAGCGGGAAGCGTTATAGCGGCACGTTAAGCGCCGCTATAATACATCTACCCCTGGGTCCCATACCACACCTTGGGGTAGATGTATTATAGCGGCATGCAACGTGCCGCTATAACGCTTCCCGCTTCGCCTCTTTACCGAGGCGAAGCAGGAAACACTACCGATGAGATGTAAGAACATCTCATCGGCCGGAGAGGGGGAGCGTTAACTCCCCCCTCTGGCGCTGCACGCTGTAGACAGCAGCGCATCAGCCTAGTGCTGATGCGCTGTGTCTCTTCCCGGCCGGCTCCACTGAGCATGCGCGGGATCTCGCATGTATCGCGAGATCCCCGCGTGGAGCCCTGGAGCCGGCAGCCGCCGCAGCAGGGACAGCGCTGTCCCTGCTGTGGGGATAGGCTAGCGCCAGGCTGTAGCTGTCGATAACGACAGCTACAGCCGGCCGAATGGTCAGACGATCTGACCGTTCGTACATAGCCCTGCCGCTCAGCGCTTCTATCTTGTAGATAGCGCCGATAATGACAGGGCCGCATAGCGCCCCTGTAATTTACCGCCCAGACCCCCGATCATACATCGGGGAGAAGCGGTATCAGCGCACATAACGTGCGCTGATACCGTTTCTGGGCTTCATACATCTTCCCCCTTGTATAAGGGGCAGCATGTAAGTCTGTTCGTCCTGCAGATCTCACTCCGCTCTTCTGATCTTAAGCAGGAACTATTTGCAGGGAAGTCCTGTTTCAGTTTCACAAGTCTTGTAATGCCATTGTAATAGACCATAGGTAGGTGTGGAACTACTGACATTGCAGGTGCATGGCGGCTACAGGCCCCACCACACCTCTGGGACCCATAGTTGCCACAGCACCTCTTGTACCGGCCGTAGTTCTCCGCTGTGGTTTTGGCATGTGCACCTATTTACACACTGTATGACAAAATACCAGGAGGTGTATGAAAAGCTATAAATCCAACAATAGAAGACAGATCAGGTGTATAAAATAAACAGAGAATAATTGTAGTCGAGGACAAAGCAACACATGGTTAAAACCATACAATATCCAAAAGCACTGAGCAAAGGTGCTCATTTCCATCATTTTCACAAGGTTAAAACCGACCTGTAAGTAAAAAGACCAGCACCCACAGGTTTTCTGTATTGTTCTAATGCAAACCCACAATTACATTGCGCTTGCCACAGACTGATCATTGCACTATTTTTTCATGCAGCTGTCACAATACGAAACTCAACACATTAACCTTATTTCTCTTTCATCCACTAGGGGACACTGGAGGTGCTTACGCTGGGGTATAGAGGCGTGGATAGCTGGAGCCGGCACTTTAAATAATTTAACATATAACATTAAGTGTGAAGCTCCTCCCCCTCTATGCCCCACCAGCCCTCAGTTTAGAAAATGTGCCTTGGAGCTGGTCACAACCTGCTGTGCTCCAGCAAGTCAATTATTTTATTTCTTTTATTTAACATATATTTCTTTATTTTTATTTTATTATTTCTAACATCTTTTACACTACTTTTCTTAGTACCCTTCGCCACCTCTCTAAAGGTGGGGTCCGGGTTACTGGCACCCTGTTAACCTTCTGGGTTGCAGGAAGGAGTGTGCAGTGCTTCACTAAAAGCATCTGACAGCTCCTTACTGCCGCACACAGCACACACACACACGGAAGAAAGAAGATCCTGTGAGTGCTGTTTCAGAGGAGCCGTCCGGAGGGGAGTGCAGTGAGTATAAATCATCTGCGCATCCCCAGTCCCCTGTCCTGCGGCCAGCGCTGGCTTGATAGAGCGCAATATCGCTGTTTACTATATGCAACTCTCCCCGCTGATGAGCGCGGCTAGCGGCTCCTACTCAGCGGGGCTTGCACAGAGGGGAGAGGATCCTGCAGGCGGGGGCAGCCATTTTCTAGCCCTTAGGGCATAGAGAAAGGGGGCGGAGCCTAACAGCGCGGGCTCCCGGTCTCCAGAGCGGCTCCCTGGCTAGAAAACGCGGCAAGAGCTGCATGTACAGCGTGGCTGCTGTGTTAACCTCAAAAAAAAAAAAAAGAACTGCATCTCTCCACTACAGGCTGTATGCAGTGATTACAGAAGGCTGATCTCCTGGCTACATCCCTGGCAAGAGGTTGTGAGTAGCTGGGGTGTTTGGCAGGGAATCTAATCTGTGGGGAGTGCCTCTTCCTCTGTGTCCCATACCAGCCTTCTGTTCTATTCTCTTTTTACTGCTGTCCCTCTGTGTCTGGGTGACTGTGTGTATCCATGTCAAACAGAACAAAAGCGGCTCAAAAGATGTTTGTCTGTTCTAAGTGTAACAACAAACTATCCAAGCCGCATGCCGCTGGGTCTACTTTATGTGATGCTTGTATAGCAATAGATCCACCTATGGCTATTACGGCCGTACCTGCTCCCCCATGGGCCGCTGACATGGTTGGAGTTATGACGGATTTAACGTCTGAGTTAGCTGAGGCACGTAGGTCTCAACCTCCCTGGGTGGAAGGGCTAACCAAGTCTCTAGACACCCTGGTACAGGTGATGGGTACAGTGGTGCCTGCACCCTCCACTTCCTACCAAAGACCGACACAAAAGCGTACTCTGGCGACGGTTCTCCAATCAGAAGAGTCGGACGAAGAATTCCTCGCTACGGAGGAAACAGAAGAAGGGGAATTGGAGGAAGCGTTACAGAACGCTTCTCCTCAAGAATTAGAGTCCACCTCTCCAGGGGTGGAATCTCTAATTTTGGCGGTCAGAAAAGTTCTGCATTTACCTGAGGATGTACTACCGGCATCCCAGGAGTGTGAATTATTTCATGAACGACCAAAGAGCTTTACGGTTTTTCCGTTCTCACAGCAGCTGCAACAGCAGCTCTCAGTGGCCTGGAAGCAACCGGATAAACGGTTCCAAATTCCACGCCGGTTTCCGTCTACTTATCCCTTTCCATCAACCATGATGGAAAAGTGGGAGACACCCCCTCCAGTCGATGCGTCAGTCTCCCGTCTCTCTAAGAAAACAGCACTCCCAGTACCGGGAGCTACAGTACTAAAAGATCCTTCGGATCATAAGTTGGAGACAACGCTAAAATCAATTTATACTGCAGCGGGGGCTCAACTTAGACCCACCCTTGTTACCGCTTGGGTTAACAAGGCAGTGGTCGGCTGGACTGACCAGTTGATTACAGGTTTGGACTCTGGTACATCAAGAGCAGAGTTACGTCTACTAGCAGAACACATCCGTGAGTCTGCAGTTTTCCTGGGAGAAGCTTCGAAAGATATTAGTCAGATTAGTTCTCGCATATCTGCTTCTGCTATTTCAGCCCGCAGAGCCCTCTGGTTGCGCGCTTGGCAAGCGGACGCAGAATCCAAGCGAGCGGTCGAGGGTTTACCTTTCACAGGCGATATGCTGTTTGGCCCGGAACTGGACAAATGGATATCCCAGGCCACGGGGGGGGGGGCTTCCTTCCTTCCGTCGGTTGCTCCAGCTCCCAGGAGATCGTATAATGGACCTTCCTTTCATTCCTTTCGTGCGCCACATTCCTTTCGTGGTAGAGCCAGAGGTGCTCCCACGCAACATAGAGGTGGCAGAGGTAGAGGTCGTCCACACCCCGTTGCACGTAGACCAGAGCCTAAACCAGCGGAAAAGCAGGTGGCATGACGGTCTTCCGTCCCATCTGGGACCTCCTGCAGTAGGAGCCCGCCTGAAAGATTTTCAACAGGTTTGGAATCGGACCTCTACAGAACCGTGGATCCGCAGACTAATTTCCCTGGGGTACCGAATAGACTTCGAAGTCCCCCCTCCACCTCGGTTCTTCACCACAAGTCTGCCAACGCCTGCAAGCAAGGCCAGGGTTTTACAGGAGGCTATCCGGTCTCTAGTAGTATCATCTGTACTAGTTCCGGTCCCGGAACATCAGAGAGGTTTGGGGTTTTACTCGAACCTGTTTGTAGTACCAAAACCAGATGGCTCGGTCAGGCCTATCTTAAACCTCAGGTCTTTAAACCTGTATCTGAAGATTTATCGCTTCAAAATGGAGTCTCTGCAGTCAGTTATAGCGAGCTTGGAACCAGGGGAGTTCCTATTATCCCTGGATATCAAGGATGCCTATCTCCATGTCCCCATTTGGGAACCTCACCAGGCTTTTCTGCGTTTCGCCATATTGAAGGATCATTATCAGTTTCGGGCATTGCCGTTCGGGTTATCCTCGGCTCCCCGCGTCTTCACTAAGCTTATGTCAGTAATGATCGCTCTCCTTCGGTCATCAGGAGTGAACATAATCCCTTATTTGGACGACCTGCTAATCAAGGGTCCATCGGTATCTCTTCTATCAAATCAGGCCTTACTGACATATCAGACCCTAATCCAACACGGTTGGATAATCAACTTCAAAAAATCACATCTCAATCCGTCCTAGAAACTTCTGTTTCTGGGCATGATCTTGGATACGGCCTCACAACGGATTTTTCTTCCAATAGACAAGGCCCGGGATATCCGGTTGTTAGTTCAGCTGTTCCTCAGAACAAGAAAGGTGTCCCTGCTTCTTTGTCTGCGCCTCTTGGGGAAGATGGTAGCAGCTTTCGAGGAGCTACAGTTCGGCCGATTCCACTCCAGGGTGTTTCAGCTGGAACTGCTATCACACGGGTCAGGGTCTCATCTGCTTCTTCATCAACAGATCCGTCTGAGCCCCGGTACCAGAGTGGCCCTTCTTTGGTGGACACAATCCACCAATCTGTTAGCGGGCAGAAGATTCGGAGTGTGGGACTGGATCATCGTAACAACAGATGCCAGCCTTCGAGGATGGGGAGCAGTAGTCCTCGATCATCACTTTCAGGGTCGATGGTCCCCTCTAGAACAAAAGTGGCCCATAAATGTGTTGGAACTCAGAGCGATTTACAATGCTCTGATAGAGGCAAAAGACTTGCTAAAGACTCGTCCGGTAAGAGTTCAGTCCGACAACGCGACGGCCGTCGCTTACATCAACCGCCAAGGAGGGACTCGGAGTTGCATGGCTATGCGGGAAGTAACTCAGATCCTTCGGTGGGCCGAAAGACAGTCAGTAATCCTGTCGGCGGTATTCATACCGGGTGTGGACAACTGGGAAGCGGATTACCTGAGTCGACAGGATATGCATCCCGGGGAATGGATGCTTCATCCAGAGGTGTTCAACGCGCTGATACGTCGATGGGGATGTCCTCAGGTGGACCTCATGGCGTCGCGATTGAATCATCAGCTCCCAGTATACGTCTCAAGAACTCGGGATCCGCAGGCGGCAGCGGTAGACGCCCTGACAAGTTCGTGGATCTACGACTTCGTTTACCTTTTCCCTCCGATTCCGCTTCTTCCTCGTCTTCTAAAAAGGATAAAACAAGAAACAGCCTCTGTAATTCTTGTAGCTCCGAACTGGCCTCGGAGAAGTTGGTTCTCGGACCTTCGGTCCCTATTGTCAGACGATCCGTGGCCCCTTCCTCTACGCCCGGATCTTCTACAGCAGGGCCCATTCGTACACCCCAATTTGGCGCAACTGCGTTTAACGGGGTGGCTCTTGAAACCGATATCCTAAGACGCAGGGGCATCCCGGACGCGGTTATTCCTACTATGCTACGTGCCAGGAAACCAGTTTCGGCTGCGCATTATCATCGCATCTGGCGTGCTTATATCTCATAAGTCGGGGTCTGCCGTCTAGAATTTTTCGGTTGTCCCGGTTTCTGCTTTTCCTTCAGACGGGTCTGGATTCTGGTCTTCGGCTAGGAACTCTAAAGGTGCAGGTTTCTGCCCTTTCCATTTTCTTTCAACGAAAATTGGCCCTCATTCCTGAGGTGCAGACATTTCTTCAAGGAGTCTTGCGGGTGCAGCCTCCTTTTGTACCTCCGATAGCTCCCTGGGACCTAAACTTAGTGCTTCGGTTTCTTCAGTCGCCCATGTTTGAACCTTTGGAGGAGGTTGATCTTAAGTACTTGTCTTGGAAGACTGTCCTCCTCCTGGCTCTCGCTTCGGCTCGTCGTGTTTCGGAATTGGGAGCTCTGTCCTGTCGGCCACCTTACCTTGTGTTTCATGCGGATAGGGCGGAACTCCGGACGGTAGCCTCCTTTCTTCCCAAGGTTGTGTCGGCTTTTCATACCAATCAGCCTATTGTCGTACCGTCGTTGCTGGAGGACTCTGGTGGGTCTTCTACCTTGGATGTGGTTAGGGCTCTCCGCATCTATGTTGCCAGGACGGCGTCTCTCCGTAAATCTGAGTCGCTTTTTGTCCTCTATGATGCTGTTCGGAGGGGTTGGCCGGCATCTAAGCAGACTTTGGCACGTTGGATCCGGCTGACTATTCATCAGGCTTATAATAGTGCTGACCGTCGTCCTCCTTCCTCCATTTCGGCTCATTCCACACATTCTGTGGGTGCGTCATGGGCGGCCGGTAGAGGAGCCTCCACGTCACAATTGTGCAATGCGGCTACTTGGTCTTCAGTTCACACGTTTGTCTGGTTTTACAAGTTTGATACGTTTGCTACTTCTGCATCCCGTTTTGGCCGCCTTGTTCTGCAGGCGCCGCAAAGCGCTCCCGCCCGTGGGGAAAACTTTGGGACGTCCCCAGCGTAAGCACCTCAAGTGTCCCCTAGTGGATTTAAAGAGAAAATGGGATTTTGGTACCTACCGGTAAATACTTTTCTCTGATTCCACAGGGGACACTGGACGCCCACCTCAGCGCTCTTCGCCTGCCTGTTCGGTTTGTTCCGTATGTTGTATGTTTTGATTATTGTGTGTTCTTCTCTCCCTTTCACTCCGCTTGTTCTCCATCTCCTCTCGGTCTTCATTTTCTAAACTGAGGGCTGGTGGGGCATAGAGGGGGAGGAGCTTCACACTTCTAAATTATTTAAAGTGCCGGCTCCAGCTATCCACGCCTCTATACCCCAGCGTAAGCACCTCCAGTGTCCCCTGTGGAATCAGAGAAAAGGATTTACCGGTAGGTACCAAAATCCCATTTTTTTGTTCAATGTATTAAATTCAGCAAATAAATAATCACTGCACTAAAGTGTGCAGAATATGTCCTGTATGTACCCTGCAGAGATGTATTAACTTCTCACTGTGGAGATGTTTCAAACTTTCGAGAGAGATCAAGTGAAGAAGTTGCCCATAGCAACCAGCTGATTGGTTGCTATGGGCTATGGGTCCACTTGATCGCTCTTGAAGGTTTGATACATCTCCCACTTAGTGATTGGGTGAAATATGCAGTTTGAATATTGTTTAATCCCAGGCAGATTAAAGCAAGCAGTATTACCACCTATGTCAGTGTGCACTAACTGCCACAAAGCTGCCTTTTTGCACTGGATCCAGTTTTTCCCAATGATCCCTGAATTCTGGCATAATGAGGTCATCTTTGTCACTTGTTCTGTATTGGTCCACAAGACCCCAAAATGTCCAGTAATGATGGCAGTATTAAAATAATTTTTAGGAAAATGTATTCGTCCCCACTGTCACTGTATACCTTGATCAGCACACGAGGTACTCCAGCCCAGATGTTTGTTGGGACGGTAAATGTAAGGCGATTTCACTGTGGATTTAGGACTTACCAGCTGCAGTGAAATAAACCTCTGCGGAAGTGACGCAGTGAGTATCATTGACTTCTAATATTGAATCCCTTAATACAAAAACTTTTGCCATGTTCTGAAGATTTTCCATCTGGTAAATACTCATCAATGACATGCAAGGGTAGAGAATATTGTCTACAAGCCCAGATGAATCCTATTCAATTTGGATCAAGATTTGTGAGACCTCAGCAACTGTGGCATAGAGCTATTTATAGTTTTGTTTTTTCTTAAAGTCCTCTTGCTACTTTGACCTATCCTGCTGCTCCATCTCGTTTTGTTCTCTTGCAATACAGCGTCTCCACCCTGCTCCTAGTCCTCAGAATCCATTGCAAATTCCTGACCATCATATATAAAGCCCTTCACCACTTGACTAAGGGGTCAAGCTACCCCTAGGCACAATATTATTGGCAACCCCCTCCAGCAACCTTCTTATTGTCTTTTTGCAGGTTTAGTAGCTTCTCTTCCGGGCTCCCGAGGTGCATCCCCCATGGTGGATGTACTTTGTTACATGCGAGCCTCCTGTGGCTGAATAGCCGCAGATAACTTGGGGCAATGGAAAGCTCTGATGCAGGGGGCCAGCTGTCCCAACACCAGCTAGTGCTGCCCCAAGACATGTGCCTACTTGGAAATCCACCACTGCTC
The DNA here is from genome assembly GCA_031769625.1 of Taudactylus pleione. NCBI lineage: Eukaryota > Metazoa > Chordata > Amphibia > Anura > Myobatrachidae > Taudactylus > Taudactylus pleione. The sequence goes on along the minus strand of JAUIMM010000113.1, from coordinate 23,205,642 downwards.
CTCCCTATGGACGTCTCCAACCTCTCCTATAATGCTCCCTGCTCTGCCACTGAAAGCCTAATTCTGAGTCATACACTATGTCCATATTGTATGTAATTGTGCCATTTTATTTCTTTACTGTTCATGTGTCTAAGCCGCGTCCCGATTGTGAGTCGCTGTTGTGATTTCGGATGCATGCACAGAGTAGGACATTGAAACTGTATTGTGCGTTCATGGGCAGTGACAGGGAGGTGACTATTTAAACAAAAGGAGATGGGTCCATCTTCTGAGCGTGTCATGGGACTGTCGCTGGGGTATCTCTGAAAGTAGTTGCGGGCACAGATGCTGAACTGCCCGCATAGGAGGCCATACTTGGACGCAGAACCTGCACCTGCCATAGGGTTGATGCAAGTTTTGATGGTTTAAAGATGCACAAAGTGGTATTTCAGTGTCTACGGACCCGGACAGCGGGCATCTCAGTCCTTGCACATTTGGCCACACGGCTACATCCAACTCACAATCTACCCCTAAGGCTGCGTACACACTAGATGATGTATACACAGCCCGACCTCGCTGGCGGGGGAGCTGGCATCGGCAAGTATGTATGCACTTGCAGATGCCGGGTCCAGTCACGAGCAGCGACGGAGCAACGGCGGGGGCCATACTGCATTCAGCAGCATAACCCTCGCTAACGGCATTTCCCGTCGGCCATCCATGCAGGGCAGACAGAGGGTGTCGCTAATGACCCGCGGGAGCATGCATCCTGCACCCTAGCGTATCCGCATTTTTTCCACAGCACTCCTGGGCCAAAAGATTCTGAGAATTTCAGCAAAAAATAAATGTAATTGTGCTTATATGTCACCCTTAAGGTGTGTACACACTGGGCGATATTACTGAGCGATTGCACGATTACAACATCGTAATCGTGCACAAATCGTGCACTAAAATGTAGGAAACGAGCAGCGATGCGCGCCCGCTGGTCGTTTCCGACATTGTCCATCGCCTGAACATGCAGGCCAATCTGTCGATAACGACAGATTGCCCATGTTCAGGAATGATGGAGTGTGCCTCCACTGAACGACTGATTGTTCAGTGTAGGCACTGCAGGGGATCAAGAACGACTGTACGATTACAATGTTGTAATCGTACTATCTTTCCTGATCTCACAGTGTGTACGCACCTATAGGGTCAGTTATGTGGTGTTTGACAGGGCTGCGCTTCTTTTTGTCCTCATTTTTTTATTGGCAGCCATTGGCACTGGTTTTGCCTATGACACTGCCTAAAATCACTTTATTTGGTACTGGACCACCAACCCGTGGCACACCTGCAAGTGCCCTGAGTCACCCCAGATCCACTGCCCGATGTGCCCGATAAGCTGCTCCGATCCACCGGATCGGACGACATATCGTCTAGTGTGTACCCAGCATAAGTCACACCCTTCACCATTACACAGCCACCATTAGCTTGCCCAGCATGTTACTAAGCAGTTTATTATAGTCTGATCCTCTCTCTGTAGGCTTATAATCAAAGCACTTGCAGTATTCATCTTATTCACATTAATAACAGCCCCTGAAAGGAAAGGCCACAATATATTGTATGCCACCACATAAGTAGAACTCTGGAAGATTCTCGTTGTAATTTAAATTTAGCATCTAATAGACAGAATAACAAGTATCTATCCAATTTGGACACTCATGCCAAGTGACTAATCAGAGATGGACAGATATGCACACAAGCATCTGTGCAATTCAGTCCATCTCGGATGCAATTGCAGAAGGAGGTGCCAGACACCACCTTGCTGCGATTGCAATTCCAGCACTGCGACCGACGTCACAGGCTGGGATCACAATCGCGACCGATGGTTGCTCCTTTGGCCACCCCCATTTCCGGGCACGGTGACCATGCACCATACATATCGATCATACTGCGACTTGGGGGTGGTCTGCGAGCAAGATCGCAGGACCCGTTCTGTACTTGCACAGAACTCGGCTTCAGAGATGTACGTTAATCATCGGATTAACGTACATCTCTGAATCAGGCCCTAGGTCTGCAGTAAATGGATGATGTGAATATTTGATGAAAGAGAAAGTGGCGAGGCCTAAATCTTAAAGTGCAGCCATTTTTCTAGCACATGATCAGTTTCGGTAACTATTTTAATGGCACATTTTTTTTTTCCCGTCTAAAAGTATTCACTTGTAGCAATAGATGGGCTGATATTGTGAAACAAATGCTGGTCAGACTTAATGCATTAGGATTACAAAAAAATATTTTATTACATAATGGCACTTTAAGTTCTGCAACATTCAAACAGTGATTTTTCTGTGTGACAGTAAAACTGTACATTCATCCTGAAAGTCATTTTAGTGTTTGGCAGAAATAAACAATATTAGGCCTCATACCCACTCACACTAAAACACTGTACATGCATTAACCATTAATTTTTATGTGGCGAGTGCAATGCATACAAACGGGTCTGACAATTGGGCTGGTGCTGCATTGAAGTGCTTCGTGTTAGATTCTATATAGTGCATTTGCATGTGATATTTAAATTTTTTAAATGAGTGTTTAGATGCATATATAATGCCAGTGGTTATAAGGCCGTATAGTGGCAAATAGACACAGTAGATACAATGTGTAAAACATATATGTTAATACAAACAGATGCACACTATATGGCATTTAACTAAAAAATCATGGTGGCAAACATACCATAAAGAAGGCTGTTACCCATTGGCATCAAAGGGCAGGGTTCTCATCCACTTGGCTCTTTGTATATTCAGCAGCAAGTCCGTTATATCCACCATGGAAATATTGCTGTCCACTGAAGTATTAGGCTTTTTGTGCATTCCTGCATGTTGTAATGTTGATTCTTTGGTGTGGATTTACTAACACATCTCAAAAGGTCATTCAGAAGTGTTCCCCATAGAAACCAATAAGATTCTAACAATGTACTAGATAAATGAAAGCTAGAATCTGATTGGTTGGGCAACACTTTAATTTTTTGTTAAAGATTTAGTGAATGCCTGTTAGCCAGGAATGCAAATGCTATTTACTAGTATATGTCATATGTAGTGATATTTAGTAGATGTTACTACAAACTCATAAGACTAACTCTACACATCATGTAAATATAAAGCTATGGACCATGGGACATGAACAGTTCTCAACTTCTCTGACTTTTCTCCAAGAACCCCGACACTTAGCGTTTCCCACAGCTTGCCAATGAAGGACTTGGTTCCTGAAATATAGGGAGAGAAAGTAAGAAAATGGACAGTGGAATATATAGATCGTTTTTTTCTTAAGGACTTTTTCAAATACACTGGATATCATCTAAAACCTTAATCATACCTTCATTTATGTTCAATGTCATACACGATGTATAAAACAAGATCAAAATCTATTTGCTTTTGAACTGTGAGCCGTAATGGCAGCTTTTACATAAACATGACACATCGCAAGTGAACGGTTCAGGGAGAGGAACACATGCCTATTTCCTACATTGAGGTGGGGGGTCACAAAGAGGGATGGATATCCAAATGTGGATAACCCATTTAGGTGCTATGTCCATGCATTGTTTGAGCTGCATTAGTTTCCTCTGCCCTCCTCTGTACAGCCATGGCCAAAAGTTTTGAGAATGACACAAATATTGGTTTTCACCAAGTTTGCTGCTTCAGTGTTTTTAGACCATTTTTGTCAGATGTTAATATGGTATACTGCAGTAAAATTACAAGCATTTCATAAGTGTCAAAGGCTTTTATTAACAATTATGTTAAGTTTATGCAAAGAGTCAATATTTGCAGTGTTGACCCTTCTTTTTCAAGACCTCTGCAATTCGCCCTGGCATGCTGTCAATCAACTTCTGGGCCACATACTGACAGATGGCCGCCCATTCTTGCCTAATCAATGCTTGGAGTTTGTCAGAATTTGTGGGTTTTTGTTTGTCCACCCACCTCTTGAGGATTGACCACAAGTTCTCAATGGGTTTAAGGTCTGGGGAGTTTCCTAGCCATGGACCCAAAATGTCAATTTTTTGTTTCCCGAGCCACTTAGTTATCACTTTTGCCTTATGGCAAGGAGCTCCATCATGCTGGAAAAGGCATTGCTCATCACCAAACTGTTCTTGGATGGTTGGGAGAAGTTGATCTTGGAGGATGTTTTGGTACCATTCTTTATTCATGGCTGTGTTCTTAGGCAAAATTGTGAGTCAGCCCACTCCCTTGGCTGAGAAGCAACCCCACACATGAATGGTCTCAGGGTGCATTACTGTTGGCATCAATCTGTTTGTACTAAAAGCACAATGCAGGAGATTTCACAAATATCGCAGCAGTCCCCATTGTTATCAATGGGGACTACGATCTGACCCCTATGTGCTAAACTCCAGAAAGCTAAGCTTTTCGGAGTTTTGCCCCGGTAATTTACACCCTCAGACTATGGGGGCTCCTGGTTCAGGAGAGAAATATTTTGAACTCTCCCCCACAGACCCCAGCTGGCTCTGGAAGCTAACACTGTAAGCATGCGCAGTGTCAGCTTCCACTTCTGTAAAAAACTTCCATAATTTGCCAGGGGTATAACTTGCAGGGACAGTGAGTACCGCTGCCCCTGCGAGTTTCTCTTTATACATAGCGGGGATATTTTCATTAAAAATGAAAATATCCCCAGCGATATAGATAGATATATAATTGCAGCTGGTCGGAGATTATTAGTACATAGACCCCTTAATCTGAGATGCAGTATTTCTGTATCTTTTCCTATGCATTCCACTGATGATCATGTCATGAATTTAAAATAACAAAACCGTTAGGTAAGAGCCACACTACCCACATTAGACAGATTGTGATATATTGGGTCTTATAAAATTAAAGTGTTTGTTATTTTGTCCCATATCTCATCCAATTGCTGTTTGGCTGTTTTTTTTTTTACCGAAATGTATCATTGGCAGAAGTTTGTACAGATGCCACAAAGGATCATGCTGCCCTACGTTGTTGTCATTAATTAAGAACTTAATAAGTAATTGTGTACCCACTCATCATATGTTCTCTCCAACACTACCCCCCCCTCATAGTTTTAACTATATTAATTGTTTTTTGGCACAGACCAAACCGCTAAAATATTGAGTTTGATTCGGTAAGTAGATTGCTACAACGCAATTATTATTGGCACCACTGAGAAGTGTGCGTCTTAGACTAAAAGAGAATGCTGTGATATAAATACACTTCAACGTGTTTGTTTGCTTTTTTAATAACCGAGGGGAAGATGTAGCTAGCCTCGGCGGGAGATAACGCAGAGAAGTTCCAACTAATCCGCTCCTAACTGACATTTTTCAAACACCGCTTGTAACATAACAGGAGCTGATTGGTTAGTACTTAGGGGTCTATTTACTAAGACTTGGATAGAGATAAATTGCAAGCCAACCAGCTCCTCTCATTTTTTCAAAAACAGCCTGTGACTTGGCATTAGGAGCTGATTGGCTGGTACTTTATCTCCGTTCACACTATCTCCATCCAAGGCTTACTAAATAGACCCCTTAATCTCTCTCCACTTTATCTCTCTCCAAAGCTTGATACATATAGCCCCATATATCGGGATGTAGTGAATATGTCGTCGGAGGGGATGCCAGTCGTCGATATACTGACGCCGGAATCCTGCCGATGCCGCTATCCCGAATGGGATCAGGATACCTGCCTCAGCATCCTGACCGCCGGAATCCCGAACAAAGGATCCGGAGTAAGTATGCGCATTAGCCCTGGGAAGGGGGTGTTAGGTTTAGGGACCCCTGGGGGGGAAATTAGTGTTAGGTACCCCTCGGGGAAGGTTAGTGTAAGGCTGTGGGAATTTGTATTGAGATGCCCACTGGCGCCTTCGTAAATCCATGCGATCGCATGCAAAGAAGTAGCCACAGTTAGAAAAATTCTTCGATTGGCCTCCTGAGTAACCCTATAGGCTAGTAGCATGGCAGCGGGAAATGAGACATTGGAGCCAAATTATCTCCATATGGGGTCGCAGACGTAGGCTCTGATGCACCGAAAACAATTGCCACAGGTCTGCATTTTTGCAGTCACTCCGATGTTCTCACCCCCCCAAACGGTGCCTGACTGTCAATCACCCTGCATGAAAATCATCGCTGCGAGCGACTACAGTAATGGACCATGACGCATGTGCAGATAGCCAATAATCGCTCAACTGCATAAACATCGGCATAATGTACTTCTCTGAAGTTATCACAAATGTTTTTTTGCACTTGTAGGTTGCTTTGCTTTTACCCTTCTGTTCAGTTCATCCCAAACCAGGTAGATGGGGTTAATGTATGGAGCTTTGCTGGCCATTCCATGTGTTCTTTCCTTGAATGTAGGTCTGTTAAAGCCTGAGTCATTATCTTGCTATAGGATAAACCCTTGATCAGCTAGACCAGAGGTTATTGCAGGATGCTGCAAGTCGCTGACTGGGGATTCAACAAAAGAGCCCCAGGCCATCACACTTCCTCCACTTTGCTTGACAATTGGCGTCAAGGGTTTATTTACGAAGTGGCGGCTTATAAAAGCGGAGGTTTTCTGCCGTGTTTTTGTTCATGTGGTGTTTTACTATAAAATTTTGGGACTAAACACGTCATACTGTAAACCACCGCTTAGTAAATAAGCCACATACTCTAAGGAACCATCCTGTCGCCAACTCGACGGCTTCCGAAACCTTTGTGTAATGAATCGAAGACTTCAAATTTTGCTTCATTAGTCTACAACACAGGTTCTCACACTCTGTCCTCAGGACCCCAAACAGTGCATGTTTTACATGTCTCCTCACAGAATCAACGAAATAATTAGCTCCACCTGTGGATTTTTTAAAATGTGTCAGTGAGTAATGAATACACCTGTGCTTCTGCTGGGTGACCTGCAAAACGTGACCTGTGTGGGGTCCTGAGGACAGAGTTTGAGAACCACTGGTCTACAAGACCTTCCAGTCCTCAGTAGTCCATTGGTGGGACTCATAGCCCAGGCAAGCCTCTTCTTCATTGCTGCAGAACAGTTTTAACTCATTACTTATTCCCTGAAAAATACTTTTTTTTTTAAAATATACTCTGAGACAATATTTTTCTGTTTTTCCTGGCTTAATTTTTTTTTTTTTTTTAACCTATACCAGTTTACCCCTTACCTGTGTAGCATTTCAGGTTATTCACTTGACTTCAATTGCTTAAATTTCAATAAAAACTAGAAATATGGGGGTAGTATATACACCATTTGTATAAATTTGTCCCAATTACTATTTGTTTATTTTTTATTTTTGCAGTCTGACTGCTGTGGATACAGCTTTTTATACTGTGCATTATGTAATATACTAGAAGGTGCCATATTTCTGAGAATTGCATACCTAGATGGTGAGTTGCCATGTTAGCGCTAAATGTAAGCAAGGGTGATTTTAATCTAGATGCTGCTCAGGGCACACAAAATTTTGCTGCTTTCTGTTTCGCTTATTAAAAATGTTACTATCTCAGGACAGCTAAAAGGGCCTCCTGATGGGTGAAGAGCAGTGAAGATCGCTGTCTCTCTGCCTTCTCCCTGTTCTTCTCAGTCAGCGGCCGAACAGGGGCGAAAAATCTGCTCCCCCACCATCGCCGTTCTGAACTGTATGTGCCGAGTCTTCTTCGTCTTCTGCTGACTGCCCGCTGCTGGCTTGCTCTGCTCCCAACCCCGCCACTGCTATATATTAATGAGGTGACCCGACATATGCACATACCAGGTCACCGCTGACTGCCTGATTCCCCCACGGCCGACTCGCTCTGCACTTCTGCCGCTACTACAGCGACCTGTGTGATAACCTGGAGCATGCGCAGAAAGGACCTGCCTTCCACTCTCCGGTTACACAGAGGACCGCAGGAGAAGATAGGATCACCAGAGTCCCCATTTTCGGATCACTTTACCGGAAAAGTATGTATGAATTGTTACTTAAAAAAGCTATATATCGCATCGAACTGATAGGAGTTGATTGGTTGGTAGTTTATCTCTCTAAACTTTATCTTTCTCCAAGGCTTAGTACATCTACCCCTAACTCTGAACAGTCAGTTTGGTCTTTATTGGAAGCCCCTGATATGACTCTTCCTGCTTTCTTCAGGGGGTCAGGGCGCTACCACTAGGCAAACTTAGGCAGCTGCCTAAGAACGCCGGCCCTGCAGGGCAGTGGTGTGGACTGCACATAAGTGCAGTCAGCACTACACTAATAGGAACAAACACACAGTCCCCGGAGCCGGCAGCTGTGTAGTTGTTTTAGTAGCTGATGAGAATCAGACAGACTCACATCGGCTGCTGCGCCCACTGCTGGAGACGGGCTGGAGCTCACTCATGGGCTCCATTTTCCGGCTCCCGCAGTGGGTGATGACGTCTCTTCCATCATGCAAAGTGGCCCGCGGGGACTGCCGAAGCCCGGGGGACAGAGGAGCGGACGCCAGAGTGGGGATTAAGGTAAGTGGAGTTTTTTTTTTTTTTTACATGTGTCTGTCTGGTGGAAGGCTACTACTGGGGGGGCACTGCTGGGGGGAGGCTACTACTGTGGGCATGATTACTACTGGGGCATTGCTGGGGGGAGGCTACTGCTGGGGGGGAGGCTACTACTGGGGGCACTATATAAGGGGCACTGCATAGGGGGCCACTACTGGGGGCACTGCATAGAGGGGACTTCTGCTGGGGGCACTGTATAAGGGCTTGTTTAGCTATCTGAGGGGAGGGGGGGGGGGCGCAAGGCTGAAGAAATGCCTAGGGTGCCCAGAAACCTTGCACCGGCCCTGCAGGGGGTACAGTGGTTTAATTTTCTAAACGGAAAAATGTGATTGGGGTCAGCACTGAGAGACCTTCGTGTGGTCTATGGGAAAGCAGCAGAATTCTATGCACTTTATAGAGATCACCAAGGACAATGGAGGCATGCCCAGCAAGTAGTACATATGTATCCTCATACATTCTTGCTGTAGTCACGCCAAACAGACCCTCTTACAGCGCCTGGTCCCATGCGTCTTTTTCGCCCCATAAATGCATTTAAGTCGCATTGCAATGCATCTAGGTCACAGCAGCAGACTGTGCTAACTGGTTTGATATGTGACACTTGTACATCTGTGTGCAACTGAGTCTCATAATCTGTATACGAAGTGCTAAGATGCAGCAGGCGTTGCTATATTCCACGCCAAGTCCCTTCATATACAGACTCAGGTGTCACATATGAAATGAATCCGCACAGCCTCCTGGTGCACTAGTACATCACATTGTGACTAAGAAGCATTTTTGGGCAAAAAAAAGTGCGCAGTGCTAGCAGAGTTGCGTGGGACCTGACGGGTCACTTCCGCCAGGCATCTCGTGCCACATGGCGTATTCAGGCTGGATGTATGAGGACGCATCTATTATGTTCATGTTAAATTATCGGTGTTATTAATTTAAACGATTATTTCCTAGGTGACAATATCCTTCTCTTTGGTACAACAAATCATATTTATTATTGCATTCTACCTTTCCCAATTCAGATTATATAATTGAAGAATGTATGACAAAAATGAATTGCACTGTCAACTTATACTTACAGCTGTTCTGCTAGAAACATTATTGTATTCAATGTATTTATATTTGTGGAATGTTCTAAAAACCTTGAGCTCTCACCCGTCTGCATCGCTGCTGTCTCCATAGCAACGATGGTTCCTTATATTCATTGCAGGGTGCTGGCAAGCCACACACACAGTGTACCCTTCCCGCAGGTATAGCATCCAGCGGGCATGTGGGCGATCCTCAGTTAGACAGGCTGCAGATAAGGATTCAATCTGGAACTCCACGCAGTACCTATTGTAAACATTAAAGAGTTTTGGAACTAGTTGGATACACTTTAACACATTATTATGACAATATGGGTCTATGCGGTGTAATGTTGTAACTTCATAATCAATAAAAATGTATACAAAGCAGCAGAATATTCCCATCTAAAGTTGTCCCATATTTGCCATGATGATGACCCTTAATGTGTAATCATCATTGCAGCGACCATAATACAAGTAGTCTAAGTAAGCTGAACCAATATTCATAATAAACTGGCCTATCAAGAACAGGAGGGTCTTGCACAATGGACAGTAGTTAACATATATTTAATGTCATTCAAAATAAGATTTTAGAGTTTTATTTTTTTTTTTTTTTAATGACACCATACTTTCTCTTTTACAAATTCTTCAGTGACCTTACGGCTTCTCTCTGCTTGTTCTATAATTTGCTTCTATTGTCATAAAATACTTTTTATTGATTTTTGCAAGAAAGTGGAAGGTGAATATAGGTAAACAGATGCAGGAGATACAGAATAGAAGTGTGGGTAGGGTGAAGTGTAATTTAATAGAGCAATGTAGTTTAGATTGTTAGAGCATAAACAGTGCTAACAATAATATACAATCTCAGTCTCCCTGTCCTCCCATCCGACAACCCTAACCAGACATTGCTCTTTTTCAAAAAGCAAGCGATCGGCCATGTAAGGCATTAATAGGTGAGAGATGATGTCATTACTCTTCAAAATCTGTCCAGTGAGTTAGAAAGGAGTTGGGTACATTCCTTAAGACAGTCAAAATGTAGACATTCAAAACACAGACAATAGGTCTATGTAATAGGTTCTCATCTTCAGCCGCTGCAGGGATTTATGTGAGTGTCCCTGTATTTTTAAAGTGGCAATCATTTAAAGGCTAAACCAGCTTGGACATAATTTAGACATTCAATATATATAGACAGTTTGAAATGTCAATAGGGTCAAAATGTCGTAGATGTAAAATTCTATGGTCAGTTTGCTATTTTATCTTAATAAATAAATTAAATAAGGATTTAATGTTCCTGCAACCTTACAACATTATTTAAAGCAACAGACTAAAGGCCCCCATACATCAACGACGGCTTGCCGCGATGTTGCAATCCTACAACCCGGCATTGCAGGATCGCTGAAATCCAACATTTTGGATTTCACAGCTATGCCGATCACGATCAAAAAATTATCGTGATTGGCAGATTGGTGAAATTTAAAATGTAGAATTTCTACTTCAGGGTCCATAGGGTATCCACAGGATACCTTGGGGTATAGGTGTGACGTCAGTCGCTGGGCACCATAGAGTTAAGCTTTTCAGCCTCCCAGGATGCACTAGGGTCCCCCTCCTATACCCCGCCCCCGAGCCAAGGCACCTCAGTTTAGTTTGGTGCCCGGCCGAAGTCGGGTGCACCTGTCGGAGTGGGGGGCTAGAAGAGCCCCTGAAGCTTTCTTCAGTGCAGCTGTGGCTGCACATCTGGATGTACAGCATGGACAGTCAGTCCTGACGTCCATGCTGTCTTCCCTACACCCCCGCCGGTACCAGAACGCCGGTACCGATCCGGGGATGCTGGTGAGCATCTGGGGTCACAGCTAGCGGTGACCCCAGATGTTCCGGACCATGGCCGGATCCAAGGGGGACAAAGGTAAGCAGCGGGGTCCCGCGGTGGGTCCCCGCTGGTCACATGGTCCTAAGTCCCCAGGCAGGGGGCTCCCTGGGGACAGGCTGCAGCGTGGAGCCAGGCGACCAACCTGCGCTTTCCACTACCCCCTGGGACAGCGGACCGCAGCAGAGCGGTAGCGCTGCGGCGTCCCAGGGGTTAAATGCATGCCAGGGGAGCGCGCCTTCCCTGTCTCACAGCCAGCGCCTCCCCCGCTGCACACAGCCCTCTCTGCATGCTGCCGACTGGTCCTGTGGCAGCGCTCCTCCCCCAGGCCAGCCTCCTCTCTGCTCCTCGGCGGCCATCTTCTCCAGAACGCATGGTGGAAGCGCTGGACGGAAGCATCGTGGTCTGGGTCCCCCCGCATACCTCTCCTCCGCTGTGGCTCAGGTCTGTGTATGCAGCGCTGTGTCCTACCAGGCCCTGTGTCTGTGTAGTTGAGTGATCAGCGCTGTTAGTGCAGGAATTGTTATTTCTCTGCATTGTATGTGACTGTGCTAGCGCTGCCTGTAACTTTTCTTCTCTAAACTGTCAGCTTTATTACTGTCCCTGTTCTTCTGCTAAAGCCCTTGCGGTGCGGTGCTGCAGGGTGGTCTCTCGCCTATTTAATACTTAATTGGTGAGAGAGGTCACATACGTGGTGCCATCATGTCTGAAAGTGATTTTCCCCTCCGGCTACAGTGTACCACGTGCAAAGTACCGTTAGCGGAGGGGGAGGGTAGCGCGGAGGGCCTTTGCCGGCAGTGTTTGTCCATGGCGCGGCCTATTACGGTTACAGCACCGGTACAGGAGCCGCCCTGGGCTTGTTTCGCTCAGGCGTTAACAGCTTTAGTGGGCCAGTTAGCTCCGCAGCCCGCGTTTACTCCGATGGGTTTGTCCCAGCAGTCTGTGGTGTCGTCACCCATGCAGGGGTTCCCACGACAATTGGTGGTACCCCACAGTCTCCCTATTTCCCCGCTCCCGGGTTCTCAGGAGCCAGCGTGGGTTAACTCCCTGACGAGTTCTGTACAGCACTTGTCGGATGTGTTGCAAGGGGAGTCTGTGATGCGGCCTCATAAAAGGCCGGTGGCGTCTCTGTCCGCTCCTTATGAGGATGACGAAGGGACGTCTGATGATGGGGAGATTCTGGATCCTTACGATCAGGAACCTCTCCATACTAAGGACGCTGATGCTAAGTCCAAAGTATATATTCCTGGACTTATTCGGGCGGTCCGCACAGCCTTGGTGATTGAGGACGAAGTTCCCCCAGCGGCTAAATCTAAGTATGCCTTTTTCAAAGATGTGAAGGGCGATGCCACAGTCTTTCCTCTTTCGGGTCAGTTGGCGGACCATTTAGAGGAGGCGTGGAAACAACCTGGCAAAAGATACCAGCCGCAGAGACGCCTGGCGGTGGCTTATCCGTTCGCGGATAATTATTTTGCTAAGTGGGAATCCCCTCCACAGGTGGATTCTCACGTGACCCGTCTTGTCCGTAGTGCCACATTGCCGATGCCATCCATGTCCTCCCTTAAGGATGCTACGGACCGCAAGGTAGAAATCTGCCTGAAGTCCGCTTATTCCCTTGCAGGGGGGGCAGCACGGCCGGCTATGGCCATTTGCTGGGTTGCCAGAGCGATGGAGCGCTGGGCGGATTCATTAGAGGCTTCTTTTGAATCCGACTGTCCGGCCGAACAGGCGGAGTTGATTGGCAATCTCCGTGATTCGGCCACCTACATCAACGAGGCGGCTCTAGACATTAGTACTCTGGTGTCTAGAATTTCTTCAGCAGCGGTAGCTGCTCGTCGCACCTTGTGGCTGCGATCCTGGAAGGCGGACGCAGATTCCAAGAAAGGTCTGGAAGCGTTGCCGTTTACCGGAGAAGTTCTCTTCGGTCCGGATCTGGATAAGATTGTGGCCACGCTGGCGGCAGCCAAATCTGCTTGTCTCCCATCGGCCGCTGCTCCTTCTAGTTCGGGACCATCGTCCTTTCGGTCATCTAGGGCCCAGGGCAGACCCAAACCACAGTCGTTTCCTCGACAGGCTGGCCCTAAGAAATCGGTCAAGCCCCGGAAGCAGGCATGGAGTACCAGACGTCCGGCCCCCAAGCCAGATGACAAGCCTGCGGCCTGACGGTCCGGGCCTCCCTTTGGGGGATCCCAGGGTGGGAGGCCGCCTGCTACAGTTCGCCCAGTGTTGGTCGACCACTACGACAGACACTTGGGTTCTGGAGGTGGTTTCCCACGGATACGCCCTCTCCTTCCGGCACAGACCCCCGGCTCGCTTCTTCACCACGGGTCTCCCATCAGACCGGAACAAGGCTACGGAGCTGCGGAAGGTATTGCACACTATGCTCCAGGCTGGAGTTATAGTGGCTGTTCCATTCTCCCAGAGGGGCCAGGGTTTCTATTCAAATCTATTTTTGGTACAGAAACCCAATGGGTCATTTCGTCCGATTCTCAACCTCAAAGCACTCAACAAGTCTTTGCGGGTCCCGAAGTTTCGGATGGAGACCCTACGGTCCATCATTCTGGCGCTGGAACCTGGGGACTACTTGGTGTCATTGGACATACAGGACGCTTACCTGCATGTCCCTATTCTTTTGCGCCATCAACAGTTCCTCAGGTTTGCAATCCGCAGCGACCACTTCCAGTTTCGGGCGTTACCTTTTGGCCTGGCAACAGCACCACGTGTTTTCACCAAGGTGATGGCGGTCATGGCGGCTTCTCTGCGGCTGCAGGGAGTCCGCATGTTGCCGTATTTGGACGACCTGTTATTGGTGGCAGGATCTCCAGAGCTCCTGTTACGCCACTTGGACCTGACCATTGCACTGCTGCAACGGCACGGCTGGCTAATCAACTGGCAGAAGTCCACTCTAATCCCGTCTCGGAGGATTCTGCATCTTGGAGCCTTATTGGACTCGGGACAGCAAAGGATCTTCGTGACGGAGGACAAGATCTCTGCTTTACAGTCAAGGGTGCGCAGTTGCCTGCACAGCCGCCGGGTGTCCTTACACTCGGCGATGAGGTTACTGGGCTCCATGGTGTCGGTGTTCGACATGGTGGAATATGCCCAGTTTCACTCCAGACCTCTGCATCACCTGATCCTGTCCAAGTGGAACGGGCTGCCTCAGTCTCTGAAGTCCCAGACGATTGTGCTCACCCAGGAGGTTCGCCTGTCCCTTGCGTGGTGGTTACAGACGACCCACCTCAACAAGGGACGTCCGTTCTGGGTTCCAAATTGGGTCCTGTTGACAACGGACGCCAGTCTTCGGGGCTGGGGAGCAGTTTCGGGTCCACACTTGTTCCAGGGCAGGTGGACGCCGACAGAAGCGGAGCTTCCAATAAATATCTTGGAACTCCGTGCGGTCTTCAATGCTCTCCAGCAGGCACAGCGGTTTCTCCAGGGTCGCCCGGTGCAGGTCCAGTCGGACAACGCTACCACCATGGCCTACATAAACAGGCAAGGAGGAACTCGCAGTCGGGCGGCTCTCGTAGAGGTCTCTCGGATCCTGGTTTGGGCGGAGCGCAATCTTCCGGCCATATCAGCGGTCTTCATCCCGGGAGTGCTAAATTGGGAGGCGGACTTTCTAAGTCGCCAGGACGTTCATCTGGGGGAATGGCCCCTGCACCCGGACGTTTTTCAACTACTGGTGGACAGGTGGGGTCTTCCAGAAATCGACCTCATGGCGTCCCGGCACAACAACAAGTTGCCGGTGTACGGGTCTCGCACAAGAGACGAAGGGGCGTCTCTGGTGGATGCTCTGTCCGTCCGGTGGACGTTCCGGTTCGCATACCTGTTCCCTCCGGTCTCCCTTCTTCCACGGGTAATCCGGAAATTCAAACAGGAAGGAGGGACGCTCCTGTTGATAGCTCCCGCGTGGCCCAGACGGCACTGGTTCTCAGACCTTCAGGGTCTGTCCGTGGACAGTCCTCTGCGGTTGCCGCTACGACCGGACCTTCTGTCTCAGGGTCCTTGCCTTCACCCGGACCTGACTCGGCTGTCTTTGACGGCGTGGCTGTTGAGACGGCCATGCTGAGGTCCCGGGGGTTTTCCAGCTCTGTGGTGCGTACCATGTTACGAGCTCGGAAACCGTCTTCCGCGAGGATATACCATCGCGTGTGGCATACGTTCTTCCAGTGGTGTCGACCGAGAGGTTATGCACCGCGGGAGTTTCGTCTGTCTCGGATTCTCGCCTTCCTGCAAGCGGGACTAGATCATGGACTTCGCCTTGCTTCTTTGAAGGTACAGGTTTCGGCCCTATCTGTCTGGTTTCACCGTAGGATTGCTACAATCCCGGATGTGCGCACCTTTATGCAGGGTGTTCTCCGCATTCAGCCGCCCTTTGTTCCACCTGTGGCACCTTGGGATTTGGCTGTGGTCCTGAGGGCTCTCCAAGGACCGCCGTTTGAACCACTGGGCTCAGTGGATCTTAAATGGCTAACAGCTAAGACTGTTTTCCTTCTGGCCATTGCTTCGGCCAGACGTGTTTCTGAGTTAGGGGCTCTTTCTTGTAGACCCCCTTTCTTGGTTTTTTATGGGAACAGGGCAGTGCTCCGCACTCGGCCCGAGTTTCTTCCCAAAGTTGTTTCCCAGTTTCATGTTAACGAGGAAATAGTTGTTCCGGCCTTTAACTCACCGGGTCTTTCCGTGGGTGAGGCCTCTTTGGATGTTGTGCGGGCCTTAAGGACTTATGTTGACCGCACTTCTTCGTTTAGGAAGTCGGACGCTTTGTTTGTCCTCTATGGCTTCCGTAAAAAGGGTTGGCCTGCTTCAAAGCAAACTTTGGCAGCCTGGATCCGTATGGCTATTTCTGAAGCTTATCTTCATGAAGGCCTACCGGTCCCTCCTTCTCTGAAGGCTCATTCCACTAGGTCTGTGGGTCCTTCGTGGGCAGCTCGACGTGGTGCCTCGGCAGTTCAGATCTGCAAGGCTGCTACGTGGTCCTCTGTCCATACCTTCGTGAGGTATTACAGGTTTGACACCTTCGCCTCTCAGGATGCTTCCTTCGGGCGGCGGATTCTCCTTTCTGCACAGGAGCGTCCCCACCCTTAAAGGATACTGCTTTGGGACATCCCCAAGGTATCCTGTGGATACCCTATGGACCCTGAAGTAGAAAATATGAGATATGGTAAGAACTTACCCTTGTTATCTCTATTTCTACGAAGTCCATAGGGTTCCACAGGACTCCCGCCCTGTTGCACCTGTGCTGCAGATGGGCTTTGCTCTGGTCACCGGTTTTCCGTCTCCCTCTGGTGAGAATGTGATTCTTGTATGTGTCCAGATCTTTTTTCTCTCTCTTCCTTCTCCTCCTCCGGCCTATGGCTTGATAACTAACTGAGGTGCCTTGGCTCGGGGGCGGGGTATAGGAGGGGGACCCTAGTGCATCCTGGGAGGCTGAAAAGCTTAACTCTATGGAGCCCAGCGACTGACGTCACACCTATACCCCAAGGTATCCTGTGGAACCCTATGGACTTCGTAGAAATAGAGATAACAAGGGTAAGTTCTTACCATATCTCATATTTTCACTGATCATGTGACGGATCGCGGAACATCGAAGTCCGCAGGTCGGCATTTCCGACCGGTGGATCGGCGTTTCGTATCCGATCGCAGGATTGCGGTAATCCATCTCTGATGTATGGGGGCCTTTATACTGCTGTTGGCATGCTAATTGCAATGAAACTGATATTGCTGTTGGCATGCTAATTGCAATCAGACTGTTGATATTATCATATTCGCATAACAACAGTAGGGGCAGTCTCATTGCAATTAGCATAACAACAGTAGTAAAAGGCACCAGAAAGCTGAAAGTCAATTGGCCAATTCTGAGTAGTGAGAAATCAACGTTGTTCCTTTATCATGCTGCCAGGTTATGTAATTATGTAGCGGATTGCTACGCCTCCAGATATTAGGATAATATAAAAAAAATTTGTTTTAAATAGTCAGAGATATTATGAAATATCAATGGAGGCACGTGGGTGGTATTGTTGCTGGGTCCATGGGGGCAATTGGGTTTCCTCCAAGTACTCTGGCTTCTAGCATAATAAGCCCTAGTTTCTGTGGTAGAGCATTTACAATGCAAGCTCCACTGGGAATGGTATATATGATAAATAAAGGTTAGGAATATCCAAAATATAATATAATTATTTATAATATAATACCCAGAATCCTCGGTATGGGAAGCCCAGTCTGAAGACACGGCACGCCGATTTCTTGCTTTGTTATATTCAAAAGTAGTAATAAATGCAGGCACTGTAAATTAGAGAACATGCGTTACAATTCCATATAGAACAACTACTAATATTCAATTACATACTAATATTCAGCTTGTAAAAGAAAAAAAACACTATGGAACAGCAACCTGGCCATAATTTAAAGATATTGTTAGTGCTAATTATTATCCACATTGCGATGTGCAGGTACTCAGTCAGGGACTGAAGATCATCGATCAAAACACCAACACGGTATGTAGTATCAACGTTCCGGAGGGTCAACTTCCTTTATCGAGACATGAATAAACAAGTGTGAAATAGACATTTAAATACCTTAGCGTTGATACTACATACTGTGTTGGTTTTTTGATCTATGATCTTTAGTCCCTGAGTGCCTGCACATCGTATTGTGGATATTATTTCTATTTAGTGGAGTACACCAGGGCACGTTGTATTTTCTATTGCAAGTGCCAGATATCCTTGGAACATTGTTATTGCTAATTAGATATAAATTTAGGGATACCACTTTTAGATAGATAATCTCCTTGGAACAGTGTTGTCTGTCAGCTAGTGAGCCTTTCTTCACTTCTATAATGCTCATCCCCTGGATGACTTCAAATTCTCCTAAATTCAGCTGTTAGAAGAGACAGTAGGATCATATCAGATGGGTAAATTGTAATGCAGGACAAATCTTGCGGCAAATTTGTAAAGGGTTTGTCCTCCAAATAACCGGATGGTAATACCCAGTAACTTGAAGAATGAAAGCCAAGCTGCCAGTGATGTGATGCCAGTTTACAACTCCTACACTGCCAGCAGAATGGGTTAGAGCGTTAAATTTGTATTAAAGAAAAGTACCCCATTCTCCATTAGCCCCGTGCTATTCAATGCTAAATCTCACTGGGCCCTTCATGGTACCCCTGGGCAGCGGGTGTCTGGTGTCTTTTTTTAAAAATGAAATCAATTATAGTGTCCATTTTAATAAATATAATGGTCCCAAATAAATGAAATAATTAAATATTGCCTCCTTATATCTCACAAAATAAATATTGTGCTTCCTTATTCTGATAATAAATTTGTGCCCCCACTGGTGTAAAAAAAAAAAAAAAGAGAAGGCACCATAAAAAAATTAATTAAAAAGTAAAGATTTTGTTAACTTAGGGCTCCATTTAATAACGAATTTGATCCATTACAAACTCGTAGCGTATGTTAATTACAGCCTGGACCAGCTGCACAACTGGGATTTGTTCCATTATTTCCGGACCGGCAACTCCACTCTTTCCAGCCCTATTCTCCTCATTTGGAACCACGCTGATTACATTGCCTTATTGGATTCCTATCAGAACGTGACTCTCCTATGGAGGCTGGTAAGTATACATTAGTTGGACATTAATCCGGATTGAACATTGACCTATGTTTGATTTACAACGGTCACATTTGCTCAATTTGACCTATATGACTGTTGGAGTATCATCTCCTATATGACTATACAATATTGGACATTTACCATTGGCAGGGTCCATATATGAGATCCATTTTCAGTTAATTCTTTTATTGAAGTAAAGTGTTTGTTTTTATTTGATGCTATTAAAAGTTTTAATTTTTGATTACCTCGACCAAGCCGTAATCCATTATTGGTTATAACACCTATTCTATTGCATATTCATGTATAATACATCTGTCACATTCTTGTTACTGATTACGATATTCTCCATCTAATTGATTTTCTGATGTGATATATTTTATTGCACAATAGTCCCTTTGTTGACCAGATATAAATATCCCAATTGTGGCTTTTAGCGCGGTTCACTCATACGTTTCTTACTATTTAACAATGAGTGGTATTTGTCACTTACCGCTCTTTGTCTTAATTGAAATTCTCCATGGTTCAGTAGCTTTTATATAGCGTTGACAAATGCTAAGATTCCAGCTAGAAGGCGGCAGCATCTGAGATCCTGCCCACAATGCACTGCAGCAGCTTTGTCCGCCCCTTCCATCCCGCTCTCCACCCATTTCCTCCCACTCTTCGTCTCCTAGTCTCCGCCTCCTCCATCCAGCTCACCGCCCACTTTCTCCTGTTTACTGGCATCCACACTTATCCTCTTCACTCGCCAGGGGGAGGGCACAGAAAAACACAGCTGAATTCACTATTGACTCGGCGAGCGGGTCAGTAGTGAATTCCGGTTAAAATAAAAAACAACTTGCAGGCGTGTCGTGAGCATTTTCAGTGCGGATCGCAGTCTGCATCTATGATCCAGTAGTAGATAAAATGGCTCCGGCATCTCAACACAGAAATCCAATCATTGAAGTATATGCGACTGGTGCTGTGTCTTTGTACACAGTTGCTTGGATTTGTGAAGCTGCAGGTGGGCATCGTGATACATATCCCAACGGCTAGGACATTTGCATCATTTCGCACAGCAGCTGTGTACAAAGACAACTATCGTCCATCTCTGAATTGGTCAGGAACAAGGGAACAGGTACATTCTATCTCTAATAAAACACAGCCCTTGCCTTTGCTTTTTGTCTTACCATGTAAATGCCCACACTCGGTGCCCTGTTGTGTGAGATATTCCAGACATCCCGCCTTCTCCTCTAGGTGTGGGCAGGGATCCCCACTGTTTTCGGCCTCCTGCAACACTTGACGTCTGCGCAGTCTATATGAAGCGATACACTGGTTTGCACAGCCGCTCCAATGGCTCCATTCGCCAACAATACATGCACGGGCTATTGGAATAAGCATATTTATTCAGTCACAATATTCTGACTTTCAAAAGTGTTCTCTAACGTTATAAGACTATAATTATAACATGCAGTTATTATAGATTTGCTTTCTAATTTCGGACCAAAAAATATTATAATTTTGTTAACAGGACTTTTCAGCTATAACAAAACATGCTTACATAGGGTGTGATATGTATTACCGCCGGCGGTTCAAATCCGACAAAGGAGGAAATCCCGATCGTCCTAAAGGTAAGTATCAACTAATCTAATTCTACCCCCTAACCCTCCTTTAGGATGCCTAACCCTAACCTCCCCCCCTCTAAGTGCCTAAACCTAACGCCCCCTTTCCCTGCTGCCTAAGTCCCCCCCGGAGGTGCCTAACCCTCCCTCCCCCTAGCCTAACCCTAACCTCCCGGGGGGATGCCTAACCCTAAGTCCCCCCTGGGAGCCCCTAACTTAACCCCCCCCCCCGCGGCTGTCCGCTGCAGCGACCAGCAGCCGCTCGATCGGGATGCTATGCGCCGATCTCCCGACGTCGGTCAAATGTTGGGCGTCTAGATTTAGACGCCTGTCATTCATCCCTAGTCGGGATTACAGTGTCTGGAAGCTGGCGGTCGGCATTTAGACCGTCGGCTTCCGGATTACATCCCCTTACAAAGCCACTGAAACGGGTTGCTTAGTATATTGTTAATATGTACATCTAGTTTCATATTTAAGATTTTTGCATTTATGTAGCCTACCATTAACTGAAGTTACACATTAGGGTGGTCATACGTCACCTCTATTACAGGATGCTTATAGTTACAGAAGGCGCAGTGTATACCTGTACAAACACACAGTGGCCACCGTATTAGGTACACCTTTCTAGCTCAGGGTAACTCCCTTTCTTCCCTCTGCTCATAGAACAGCCTGAATTCAGAATTGCATGGATTCAACAAAGTCCTGGAAACATTCCTTCAAGATGGTCCATGGAGACATAACAGCATCACACAGATGCCACAGGTTTGTGCTGCGAATTGCCCATTGAGCCACATCCCAAAAGTGCTCCATTGTACAGGGAAGTGGTGACTGTGGAGGCCCTTGGAGTACACTGAACTCATTGAAATGTACGTGAAACCAGATTGTGCTGATGTGTGCTCTGTGACATGGTGCTATATCCTGCTAGTAGTGTCCATTAGGACAAGTAAAGACTGTCTCCATAAAGGAATGCATAGAAGGCCTGATTCAGCAAAGATCGCAATTGCTAAGCTGCATGCAGGCTATAGATATATGATGTATGCACGCAGGCTATAGATATATGATGTATGCACGCAGGCAGCTTTGCAATTGCGATCCTTGCAGATATGGTAATGCTCAGAAGGCATCACACCTCCTGCTGCATTACTTATCCCAGCTCACTGGATGTTTTGTGAACCATTTGCTGTATACTGTAGAGTAGGGGCAGGCAATAAGTGCCCCCCCCAGCAGGCCCTGCCAATGTTTTGCTATTTTGCCATGCTAAAATTGTTGCAAGGCATGCTGGGATGTAGTTCAACAACAGCTGGAGGGCAGCATTATTGCCCACCAATGCTGTAGACTAGAGACTATTGTGGGTGAAAACCCCATGGAAATCAGCAGTTTCTAATATTCTCAAACCACCCTATTTGGCACCAACAATTATTCCACGGTCAAAGTAACTTGCGTCATATTTCTTCCCCATTCTGGTGTTTGGTCTGAACAACAACTGAACTTCTTTACCATGTCTGCGTCTATGCATGGAGTTGCTGTCACATGATTGGCTGATTATTAATTTGCATTAACGTGTAGAAGGAGTATACCAAATAAAGCTGCCACTTAAAGACAGCATATTAATGCATTAAAAACATTGGGCCTGATTCAGACCCACTCGCGAGCGGCTGTACGCTCGCAAGTGGGTCGATGGTCTGCACTGAGCATGCGCACGACGGAGGGAGCTCCGTCGTGCGCATGCGCCAGACACGACGAGCGAAGGACTTTCCTTCGCTCGTTGTGTCCGATCAAAGGGGACGTGCTGTCAATGTTGATTGACAGCACGCCCCCTTTGGTGGGCGTGCCGGGGGCGTGCCTCCCTGACGGGGGCGTTCCCACGGGAACGCCTCCCGTCAGAAGCCGGCCCACTGACATCACTAGTGATGTCAGTGGGAGTGATTTTGGCTCTGATAGAGCCAAAATCACTCCGGAGCTTGCGGTTGAAAACCTCAACCGCAGGCTCCGGCTCGCAATTTCGATGGTCGCGATGGTCACGACCATCGCGGCCATCAAAATGCACGCTCGTATAGCCTGTGGGTGGTGACCCACAGCTATACGAGCGTCCAGGAGGACGCTCCATGAAAAAGGAGCCCGGCCCTCATGCAGAGCGTGCGCTCTGCTCAGAGCGTACGGCTCTGAATGAGGGCCATTATGTTTAGAATGCATTTGTGTGTACATAAATTGTACAGGTTATATTAGTTCATAATGTACACAATATAGTTATGTCAGTTTTGTAACCAGTGTGTTTTATGGTTTAGTTGTGTCACATCTGAGTTTGCAAACCATTTATGAATACTCAGATTTTCACCTATAGTATGAAAGAGGGGTTTCCAAATCCTTGGTTACCGAACCAATGAAAAAACATCTAGCCACAAATAAATATATACAGCTTACACAGGATATAGGACCACTACAGTAAAATATACCACTCAGCCTATGTCGGGGTACACACACAAATACACACACACACACACCTCTATCACTAAAAAACATGAATGCGGCAGGCAAATAAATACAGCCAGCATTATTTATTAAAGACCCCCCTCCCCCCAGTAGTGCCCTCCCTATGCAGTGCCCCTAATACAGTGCCCCCAGTAGTGGCACCCCTTATACAGTGCCCTCAGTAGTCCCCCCTATGCAGTGCCCCCAGTAGTGGTACCCCTATGCAGGGCTCCCAGTAGTGCCCCTTATACAGTGCTTCTTATACAGTGTACTCAGTAGTAGTCCCCCCTATGCAATGCCCCCACCCCTATGCAGTGCCCCATACATATATAGAATAAAGACACAATAAAAGAACACTTACCTGATTCTCCGCGCCTGCTGCTGTCTGCTCTTCCATCTTCCTGGCCCACTCTGCACTATGGGAGAGCCGTCATAACATCTCTCCCATCACCCACTGTGGGAGCTCATGAGTGAGCTCCAGGCCGGCTGCGGCAGTGGGCGCAGCAGGCAATGAGAGTCTGACTCTCATTGGCTGCTAAAACAAACACCCCGCTGCCGGGTAGTACGAGTGTACTACCCTGCACCGGCAGCAGTGTGCTTGTTACTGTATAGTGGGACTGCACTCACTGCGGTCTGCACTACACTTACTGATCGGCGGGCAGGGGGCGGGGTGGTTCTGGGCACACAGAAACCTCCCTGTGTGCACGTATGAGCAACACATCCTTTAACTCTTGACTGTTGACGTCAGTAGGCCCCTTTCCCGGGAAAGTCCACGATTTGTGGGTCTGCAAGGGGGGGCGGGGCTAAATGAGGCAAATCGTGAATTCCCCATTAAATCTCCCCGTCCTGCCCTCTTCACTAGGAAGTGGGCAGGATGCAGGAGATCTGCCTATACTTCCAGGTGTGCGGGGAGCTACCTGAAAAATCAGGAGCCTCCCACCACTTCCGGGAGTATAGTCAAGTATGGTTTGGTGATAAGTGGGGTGTGGAAATATGTGCAGGAATATAACAATGTGTGTGGTGGCTGAGAATAGATAATAAAAATAAGGATTTCACCAAACAGGAATCAGCAGGATCACCAGCAGACTCCATCAGTAGTCCAGCGCGTTCTCCACAAAATAGATGCTGCAACCACGAGTGGCGACATTTTCTTTTAGCGCTCAAAACGGGAGCGCGCACATTCCAAATCATGTGCGAAGGACGCAGGAAATTTTAATCAGCGGGGGAAATAAAAACACGCGGTCAATTGAATATGTCCCAAAGTAGTGATCAGGAAGCTTTGAGTGCCACTGTGTGTTTTTCTAAATATTTACTATTTATTTTGCATGTGTGTTTATTCACTAGTGGAGGACGTTGTATAAGGAGGATAACCAATAAGATTTATAAGAGTTGTTATTATAGATTTTATATATATAGATATATACAGTCAGGTGAATAAATATTGGGACATTGTCAGAATTTTCATATTTTGGCCTCTATTCACCACCACAATGGCTTTGAAATGAAACAAACAAGATGTGCTTTAACTGCAGACTTTCAGATTTAATTTGAGGGTAATTACATCCAAATCAGGTGAACGGTGCAGGAATTACAACGGTTTCTATATGTGCCTCCAACTTTTTAAGGGGCCAAAAGTAATGGGACAAATTAAACAATCCTAAATCTAACTTTCACTTTTTAATACTTTGTTGCAAATCCTTTGCAGGCAATTACAGCCTGAAGTCTGGAACGCATCAGCTGTAACGCATAGACATCACCAGACGCTGGGTTTCATCCCTGGTGATGCTCTGCCAGGCCTCTACTACAAATGTCTTCAGTTCCTGCTTGTTCTTGGGGCATTTTCCCATCAGTTTTCTCTTCATCAAGTGAAATGCATGCTCAATCAGATTCAGGTCAGGGGATTAACTTGGCCATTGCATAACATTCCACTTTTTAGCCTTAAAAACTCTTTGGTTGCTTTTGCAGTATGCTTCGGGTCATTGTCCATCTGCACTGTGAAGCGCCGTCCAATGAGTTCTGAAGCATTTGACTGAATATGAGCATATAATATTGCCCGAAACATTTCAGAATTCATTCTGCTGCTTTAGTCAGCAGTCACATCATCAATAAATACAAGGGAACCAGTTCCATTGGCAGCCATACATGCCCACGCCATGACACTACCACCATGCTTCACTGATGAGGTGGTATGTTTTGGATCATGAGCAGTTCCTTTCCTTCTCCATACTCTTCTCTTCCCATCACTCTGGTACAAGTTGATCTTTGTCTCATCTGTCCATAGGATGTTGTTCCAGAACTGTAATGGTTTTCTTAGATGTTGTTTGGCAAACTCTAATTTGGTCTTCCTGTTTTTGAGGCTCACCAATGGTTTACATCTTGTAGTGAACCCTCTATATTCACTCTTGTGAAGTCTTCTCTTGATTGTTGACTTTGACACATATACACCTACCTCCTGGAGAGTGTTCTTGATTTGGCCAACTGTTGTGAAGGGGTTTTTCTTCACCAGGGAAATAATTCTTGTGTCATCCACCACAGTTGTTTTCCGTGGTCTTCCGGGTCTTTTGGTGTTGCTGAGCTCTCCGGTGCGTTCTTTCTTTTTAAGAATGTTCCAAACAGTTGATTTGGCCACACCTAATGTTTTTGCTATCTCTCTGATGGGTTTGTTTTGATTGCTCAGCCTAATGATGGCTTGCTTCACTGATGGTGACAGCTCTTTGGATCTCATATTGAGAGTCGACAGCAACTGATTCCAAATGCAAATGTCACACCTAGAATCAACTCCAGACCTTTTACCTGCTTAATTGATAATGGAATAATGAGGGAATAGCCCACACCTGTCCATGAAATAGCTTTTGAGTTGATAGTCCCATTACTTTTGGCCCATTAAAAAGTGGGAGGCACATATAGAAACCGTTGTAATTCCTACACCGTTCACCTGATTTGGATGTAATTACCCTCAAATTAAATCTGAAAGTCTGCAGTTAAAGCCCATCTTGTTTGTTTTATTTCAAAGCCATTGTGGTGGTGAATAGAGGCCAAAATATGAAAATTCTGATAATGTCCCAATATTTATGCGCCTGACTGTATATATATATATATATATAGATATAGATATACTTCTTATCATTGCATGGGGCAAAATAAAATTTATACTAGTGCAGAAGTATCCAATTCTGTTTCTCTCGTGAAAACAAAGTGGCCCATTATTTGTGGGCTACATTTAAAAGCAGCCAGCATTTACCCTGCAAGCAAAAATGATAAATGTATTTGCTCCCCTTACACTGCAACATGGTGCAAAGTTACGCTCTTTCTTTTCTTTACTCAAGCCCCACCATATAGGATTTAAAGGCAGTAGGTAAATGTAACGATGGGCGAAAGATATATGAAAATGAACACAGCCGACCTATGGGTCTGATACAGAGAGGGACGCAGCAGCGATGCTAACATATGGTAATGCAGCAGGAGGCGTCTGTAGGATAAAGACGCCTCCTGCCAGCATCTGCAATCCGATTGCTGCATCCAAAGATACGGCATCAGATCACAATTGAGACCATCTGTAGTGATGGCTGCAGTAATCACGTAAGCATAAGCTTACTCAGAATGTTCACGGAGCTGCTCAGCCATGGTCAGGAAGTCTGAGTCAGAAGACACAGACCCTGGCCTCAGCACCCCCAGAAAATGGGGGCAACGCGCTCTCTTTTCTGGAACCACAGGCCAGCTCCAGCCACTCCCCGCCCCCCAAACAGCTGCAGGCTGTGGCTTTGGGAAACTGCAAGAGATCTCGCAGTAGAAGTTCAGCGCATGTGCTGATCCTGTCTTCTAACATTGGAGATAGGGCCATAACAAATGCGGGGTCAGCAGCACAGGTAAGTGCAGCGTGACCGGGCATCCTGAGGGCGCCTGATTGGCTGCACAGACTGCAGTTTGCCAGTCTGGAGCATCCACAGGAAGCTCAAGACAGCACTGCACAAGCGATCCTGGCTGCAGGGTGCCGTTCCAGAAGCAAGGGCCATGGGGCGATGACTGTGCTGTCCACAGATCCCTGCACTCTGTGCGGAGGCACTGGTCGCACACCCCTAGTTACAGCCCTGATTGGAGATGTACATAAACCATTGGGTTATCCTCATAATTAGACGAGCACAGTCGGCCCTGTTCTCTACCTACATTACTTATCCTGATTCATGCATCGTACACACCGAGATATAATTTTAGGCTACACTGTGCAGGCGATTTGCTCCCTTGTTGGCACCTTATTATCTGCATTATCTTGGCTGCTTCGCATTTTGTGGATTTAGAACAGAGCAAATTGTTCTCATCTCATCAGGCTGAAATTCCTCCAACAGCTTCCAAAGAAACTTTATCTAATCCTTTGCCAAGATTTTTCTGTTTGTCATTTTCTAGCGCTGTCAAAACCAAACAGCAGCCAGTTTTGTTATTTTGAACCATTGTAAGACATGTAGGAGGTATATACAAAATAAATCCCCACATACTTGTTGTATACCATTGGAAGGAGATGTATCAAAGCTTGGAATGATACAGAGGAGAGAGATAAAGTAACAACCAATCAGCTCCTAGCTGTCATTTTACAGACTGTGTTTGAAAAATGATAGGAGCTTATTGTTTGGTATTTTATCACTTTCCACTTTATCTCTATCCAAGCTTTGATAAATCTCCCCCCGTTGATCATTTCTATTGCATGGATGTATTGTAATTTTATTTATTTTTTTTAACTATAGTACATTAGTCATATATTTCTTTTTCACAGTGTTTTAATGAATATTCCATTGGTAGCAGAAAAATGTAAGCCTTCTGCTTACTGCTCCTGTCCTATAAACCTACTGTATATGATCAATGTATCCATGATTTAATTTATTGGTTCAACTTTATGTTTTGTAAATTACAATGGACATCATTGTAGTCCACAGTATATTACAGTATATTATTATTATTTATCTCTGACCCCTCTTCTACTGCAGTTATGGGAGACAAAGTTCCTACATTACAACAAAGTGATCAGCAGCTCCTGTTCCCAATGGGTGCCCTGCTGGGTATGGAGGACATCCGCCCCTACCCCATCATCCCATTGCCCCCATGACTGTAATATCGGCTCTTGAAGCCTGTCTACCACTGAACCAGAGCTGGCTGCTCATACCTACATATTCACTTCCGTGATCAGTGTACATGAGGCAGGTTCCAGAAAGCATTATACCATTGGTCATATTGGGGAGACCGAGAGGGCTAGGGCAGCTCTAATTAGCACGAGAAAACAGTATATCCAGCAAGAACGGATTAATATTGGCTGTAGTAAAGCATATTAAGGGGGGGGGGATTTTACTAAGTAATATGGAAATGACACCGACATGCAGGAGGGGTTACAGCGAAGGTGAGGGTTATATATCAGGTACAGGATTGGATATATTCAGCACTTATATGCAAGCAGAGTAGAATGCTATTTAATATATAACATTATATATATAAATAAAATTTAATGATAAGGAGAGCTATGGTAAAACTTACCCTTGTTAACTCTCTTTCTTCAAAGTGGTCCATATGGTCCACAGGGGAGACAATGGGGTGAAGGAGGGACCTGGAGGACCGGACACCAACAACAAGGCTTTTCAATCCCAGGATGCTCCGATCCTTCTCCCTATACCCCGACCTACAGCCTGAGTGTAACTCAGTTTTGTCAACAAGCCCAAGGCAGGAGCAGGAAAGGAGAGAAGGAAGACTGGTACACTGAAGAATCACACTCTCACACAGAGAAGGAAACAAGTGACCAAGAGAAGAAACCCTTTAGAAGCCAGGAGTGTCAAGTTTGGTGTCCTGTGGACCCTATGGACTTCGAAGAGAGCGTTAACAAGGGTAAGTTTTACCATTACTCTCCGTTTCTTCTTCAGGGTCCATAGGGCTCCACAGGGGAGACAATGGGGATGTCCCAAAGCAGTTGTTCACGGGCGGGAATGCTCCTGAGCTGAGAGGAGAACCCTGCACCCGAAGGAAGCATCCTGAGAGGCAAATGTATCAAAGGCATAGAACCTAAGAAAGGTGTGGACAGAAGACCATGTAGTCGCCTTGCATAGTTGTTCAGCAGTGGCGCCACGCTGGGCTGCCCACGATGGACCGACCGATCGAGTAGAATCAGCAGATACTGTAGCTGGCACAGGAAGACCAGTCTGCACATACTGTAAGCCTGTGAGATAGTCATGCGAATTTGTTTGTTAGCTGGCCATCCCTCCTTATGAAATCCGTATAGGAGTCTGATTTCCTGATGGAACTAGTATGGTCTACGTAGATCTTCAGACCACGGACCACATCCAAGGAGGCCTCACCTGCCGAGAGGTCTGGTGATGTAAATGCCACAATTTCCTCATCAATATGGAAACGAGAAACCACTTTTGGAAGGAAACCCAGGTGTAATCTTAGAACAGCCCTCTCCCGATGAAAGATTAAAAAGGGGAAGCAACAGGAAAGCAGAAACAGTCTTCTCAGTGAGCCTTTTGATATCCACTGATTCAAAGGGTTCAAATGGAGGTCCCCGAAGTGCGTGGAGCACCACTGACAAATACCACGGAGCCACAGGAGGGACATAGGGAGGTTGTATATATAGCACACCCTGCAGGAAGGTGTGAACATCTGGTAGAGGAGCAATTCTTTGCTGAAACCAGATCGAAAGAGCAAAGACGTGCACTTTCAGAGAGGCTAGGCTGAGGCCAAAATCCAATCCAGTCTGAAGAAAGGCAAGTATTCAAGAAACCTTAAAAACCTGAGGGTCATAGTTTCAAGCCGGAGCTATTAGCAGGACTGTGCTCCCTACCTGTTTGAACTTCCGAAGAACTCGAGGAAGAAGGGATATTGGAGGGAAGAGGTACGCCAAATGGAAGATCCATTTAACAGATAATGCATCCAAGAAGGCCGTGTTGGGGTCCCTTGTCCTGGCTCCATACACTGGAAGTTTGTGGTTGTGTCTCGAGGCCAATAGATTTACATGTGGTAGACCCCATCTTTCCACCAGAATCTGAAAGACTTCTGGATGTAGAGACCACTCTCTGGCATGCACGTCATGACAGCTTAGGAAAGGGGCACCCCATGTCCAAGTGGGATGCCTGTAGCCACCAGGCCAGAGACAGGTGGACCTCTGGGGGTAGACTCATCATCTGTGATCTGAGCAGATGAGGCAGCCCGTTCCACCTGGAGAGAATCAGGTGTTGTAGGGGCCTGGAGTGAAACTGAGCGAACTCCACCTTGTTGAAGGTGGACACCATGGATCCCAGGGTCTACACTGCAGAGTGAATTGACACTCGGCGACTGTGTAGTAGTCTGCGCACCTTGTGCTGTAATACTGAGATTTGTTTTCTCCTGTTAGGAAGATTCTCTGGACCTGAGAGTCCAGGAGAGCCCCCAGATATACCATTCTTTGAGAAGGTGTCAAGGAAGACTTTTTCCAGTTGATCAGCCAACCGTGAGTTTGTAGAAAGGCAATGATTATCTGTATAGATGGCTGTGAAGCACTTCTGGGGAGCTGACAAACAGCAGGAGGTCATCTAAATATGGGAGCAGTCTGATTCCCTGACAACGAAGATAGGCCGCCATAACTGCCATGATCTTGGTAAAGACCTGATGAGCCATTGAAAGGCCAAAGGGCAGAGCCTGAAATTGGTAATGTTGCTGTAGTATAGCAAACCGGAGATATTGTTGATGAGAAGGTGCTATAGGTACATGTAGGTAAGTGTCCTGAATGTCCAGTGACACCATAAAGTCCCCAGGCTCCATAGCCAGAATAATAGAGCAGAGGGTTTCCATACAAAATCTGGGCACCCTGATAAACTTGTTCAGATACTTGAGGTTTAGAATAAGTCGATGAGACCCGGTGGGCTTCTGAACTAAGAAAATGGTAGAATAATAGCCCTTCCCTCGCAGTACGGAGGTGACCGGATTTATTACTCCTGAGAGTAGTAGGGACTGAATGGTTTTTTGGAGCAGCAGGGCCTTGCCTGGGTCCGCTGGAGGGCCTGTGCAGAAGAACTTCTGGGGGGGGGATCGCCTCAGCAAGGATAGGGCATATCAGTGGGAAACCAATTCTCTTACCCAAGTGTCTGTTGTGGTCTGACGCCAGCACTGGGCGAATTGAAGTAGTCTTCCCCCAGGGAGGAGCCCACCCCGTCAGACTTGTCTTGTCCTCACATTCGGTAGGTGGACGTCTAGTGGCCCAGGCCTGCTTAGTTCTAGGCTTGGAAGCCTTATTTGATGCCTGACACCTTGAAAAGGACTGGCTTTTTGTTTTTTCTTGAGGACAAAAGGATGACGTCCGAGGCTTCGCACTATGGGCCTGATTCAGACCCGGTCGCTATGCTGCACTCTCTCGCAGCAAAAAAGAGGCTGGGTATGCAAATATGCGATTGCACTGTCTGGCTGAAGATCGCCCTCTGTCTTAGAGTGCGACAGCAGAGCGAATGCACGCTGTAGTATACGTCATCTCCAGGAAGTGAGTGATTAATCGAGTACATCGAATGGCTTTATTGCTGCACGCAGCTCTTGTGGTAGACCTTACCCCACCGCAACAGTGTGATCAGTTCAGCCTGAAATACACCCAAGTCACGTGTACAATGACGCTACTTTTCTAATTATGCACTCTCATTAAACTCCGTTTTGACGGTCAGACACACCTGTGTTCGCAGCACCACTCCTCCGTTCACAAGCACCTTCCCCTGTTACCACCCACAAACGGCACATTCTGTCACTCAAAGTAGCGGCCCGTCTGCGGGCTACGAGCGATCGCTTAACCGTCACAGTGACTGGTTCACGCACGCGCACTGTGATGCATACGCATAGGCAGACGGGCGACCATCGCTCAAAGCGAGCGAGCGCAACTTTGCGACCGGGTCTGTATCAGGCCCTATATGCAGAGGGCAGGAATGCCATCTTAGAAGCTGCTAAGGTAGTCACAATTTTGTCCAACTCTGGACCAAACAGAATATCTCCTGAATAAGGCAGAGACTCCAGAGCCTTTTTAGAGTCCGCATCTGCCTTCCATGAGCGGAGCCAAACAATATGGCGGGCTACTACAGAAGTGGCAGATACCTTGGAGGCTAGGAGAGCCATATCCATAGCTGCTTCACCCAAATTGGAGGCTGCATCTCTAATGTGAGATATGTAGGACAGCTGTTCCCTCGAGGCATAAGAGGGAAATGACTCGTCTAGGGCCTCAGATCGGGCTCTCAATGGCCTTTGCCACCCAGGCCCTAGCCCTAGACAAGCCTCAATCCTTCTATCCGTAGTCTCCTTCAAGGAGGTTGCAGTATGGATAAGTTAGGTAGCATTTTTTACTAAACGTGTCTCGTGGTAATCCACTGCTGGGGGAACTCCCCATTTAATGCAATCAGTAGCGGGGGAAGAAAAGGAGCTTAAACGCTTAGACAGCTGATATATTTTAGTAGGCATAGTCCACACCTCACTCATATGATCAGATAGCTGATCGGACTGAGGGAATTCTAGTAAAATCACCTTCTTTTGCTTAAAAACTGGCTGCTTTGTTTTAGGGACAGGTTCTGTTTCCTCGATTTGAAGAATAGATTTTACAGCTCTTACAAGTGCAGGTATATTCAATTTAGAGGGGGGCTCCTCATCTCCCCAATGGGAGTCAGAGTGAGAAAGGTCTGCATCTTCTGCCTCCCCAGATGATAAATCAGAATCTGATAGCTGGATGGACTGGGAAGATATCACAGCACGCTTAGTAGATTTACTAGTTAAAGGTCTCTCTTTTTGCAGCATTTGCTGTCTCCGCCAGACTCTGCACTGAAGTAGAAAGCAAAGCACATCTACCCATGGGGGAGGCAAAGGATTTGCAGGGAGTACCTGCTGTGGCTATCCCATAGTTGGAGCTACCACAGGGACCCTTATATGGTCCGCAATTTTTGCTAGCACCTGTGAAATGGTAGCCCATGGTGGGTACTGAGGAGAGGACATCGGGGCTGATGGGCTCAGGCCAATAGAGGAAGATGCACATAGACCATCCTGAATGAGGTCCTCTGAAGTTAAGCCTGCTGAGCAGGACTTACAAGACACCACAGTAGGGGGAGCAGGTTGCTTGTCGGTCTTGCCTCTGCCTGACATAGCTGCAAGAATAATAAAACACAATCTGACAAAGTGCAGTGAGCAACCCAGATGTATGTGCAATATGGCACATTGTAGTGCGCAACAGCGATATGTAGTATGTGATAGCCCTCAGAAATATATGGAGATGTGAGGTACATTGAACCCCTTATACCTCAGTATGCTAGGGTTATATCGGAAGAAAGGGAAAGGTATAAACTGACAGTCATATGAAAAGAAAACAGACAGTAGCGCTAGCATAAGTCACATACAATGCAGAATATACAATATAACTGCAGTGGGCACTAAAATCAACTACACAGACCGTAGTGGCAGGCAGGTTATAGCGCTGTATAACCTGGCCCTTGGGAGAGGTATACAGCGAGACTGGACCCAGCGGTCCCAGAGACCTGTATGCAGAAAATGGCTGCTGAGAGTCTCTGAGGGGGCGGAGGGTGTGGGAGGAGCAGCTCAGGAGGCAGCAAGACCGCAGTGGAATGGCGCCTTGAGCTGGGGAGGGGCCGCAGGGAGAGCGCCTTGTCCCCTATGCTGACTTCAACCACCGGGTCCCCTGGCCCTACAAAATGCCCTGCACCAGTTGAATTTATGCCCTGTTGGTCTAGTGGAGTCCCGGATGAACCGGTATCCACGTCAGCGCCTCCGGTCTGTCACCCAAGACCGGAGGTAAGACTGCACATACATGCGTAGCCCGGCGACTGGGGTTTCGCCTTTCCTGTGCCCTTGTTCCCGGCTGCAGTCTGGAGTCCAGGGAGCCTCTGCTAGTTAGGTCCCCCACAGAGCCCTGCCGAGAGTACCTAGCCGAGGGCTGGTGTCCCGGCGCCGTGGAGGGGTGATGGAGTAGCAGTGCAGACATCCCATGTGCTGACTCGTGCTGCTGTTCATAGTAGATAAATATCAAAATAATGAAAATCATAAAGGTAAGCTTGGGCTGCTTAATAGCAGCCCGCTCCTAAAAAGGTGGTCCAGCTCCTGCCGAAATTGAGTTGCCCTCAGGCTGTGGGCGGGGTATAGGGGGAAGGACCGGAGCATTCTGGGATTGAAAAACTTTGCTGTTGGTGTCTGGTCCTCCAGGTCCCTCCTACATCTCATTGTCTCCCATGTGGAGCCCTATGGACCCTGAAGAAGTAAATAATAATTTAATGTACCATCCTACCCTATAAGCATATGCAGAAACCTTTTCCTTCTTACTTGCTACTTAACTGCTGGGCTTATTAGGCTAATCTTGTTGTTTGCTCCAAATACTACTCCTACCTATTCTTCTAATACTCCACCTACTACTATTGACATCACCACTACTACTACCAACACCGCTATTATTACTGCTACTAGCACCCTTACTACTACTATTACCACCACTACAACTGCTGACTTCACCACTACTACTACTACTACTACTACCACTACTACTATTGCCTTCACCACTACTAGCAGTACCTCTACTTCTATTATTACTACTAATAGCACTCTTGCTACTACTATTACTACTAACACCACTGCTACTACTAGTATTAACACCACTACTTCTATTAAAACAATAACTATCACCACTACTACCAACACTGCTATTATTACTACTACTAGCACCCTTACTACTACTATTACCACCACTACAACTGCTGACTTCGCTACTACTACTATTGCTGTCACCACTACTAGCACTACCGCTACTTCCATTATTACTACTAATAGCACCCTTACTACTACTATTACTACTAACACCACTGCCACTACTACTAACACCACTACTTCTAGTAAAACAATAACTATCACCACTACTACCAACACCACTATTATTACTACTACTAGAACCCTTACTACTACAATTACCACTACAACTGCTGACTTCACCACTGCTACTACTACCTCTACTTCTAATACTCCACCTACTACTACTGCCGTCACCACTACTACTACCACCACCGCTATTATTACTACTATTACCACCACAACTGCTGACTTCACCACTACTACTACTATTGCTGTCACCACTACTAGTACTACCGCTACTTCTATTATTACTACTAATAGCACCCTTACTACTATTACTACTAATACCACCGCCACAACTACTATTAACACCACTACGTCTAGTAAAACTATCACCACTACTACTACCACTGCTACTACTATAAATACCACTACCACTGTTGCTAATAGTGCTATTACTACTACTACTCTATAACAATTACTACCACGACTACTACTACCACTGCTGCTACTATACATACCACTGCCACTGTTGCTAATACTGCTATTACTACTAATTACTACTACTATCACCACCACCACCACTAGTACTATCGCTACTTCTATTTTAACTACTACTAGCACCCTTACTACTAATATCACTGCCACTACTACTATTAACACATCTACTTTTAGTAAAACAATACCACCACTGCCACTGCTACTACTATAAATATCATTACCACCGTTGCTAATACTGCTATTACTACTACTAATTACTACTACTATCAGCACTACTACTACCACCACCACTAGTACTATCGCTACTTCTATTATTACTACTACTACTAGCACCCTAAATATTACTACTAATACCACCGCCACTACTACTATTAACATGTCTACTTCTAGTAAAACAATTACTACTACCACTGCTACAACAAATACCACTGCCACTGTTGCTATTAGTGCTATTACTACTACTACTACTCTATCACCACTACTATTACCACCACCACCACCAGTACTGCCACTACTTCTATTATTACTACTACTAGTACCCTTACTATTACTACTAATACCACTGCAACTGCTACTATTAACACATCTACTTCTAGTAAAACAATTACTACCACCACTACTACAACCACTGCTACTACTATAAATACCACTAACACTGTTGCTAATACTGTTATTACTACTACTTACTACTGCTATCACCATTACTACTAGTACTACGTCTGTTATTACTACTACTAGCACCCTTACTACTACTATTACTACTAACAGCACCGCCACTACTACTATTAACACCTCTACTTTTAGTAAAACAATTAATACCACCACTACTACTACACTGCTATTACTATAAATACCACTAACACTGTTGTTAATACTGCTATTACTACTATTACCACCACTACTACTACTGCCATCACCACTACTATTACTACCACTAATAGTAACTTTTACTTCTATAGGTACTACTACTACTAGCACTCTTACTACTACTATTACTACTAATACCACCGCCACTACAA
This sequence comes from Taudactylus pleione, assembly GCA_031769625.1. Classification (NCBI taxonomy): domain Eukaryota; kingdom Metazoa; phylum Chordata; class Amphibia; order Anura; family Myobatrachidae; genus Taudactylus; species Taudactylus pleione. The sequence goes on along the minus strand of JAUIMM010000113.1, from coordinate 23,169,255 downwards.
CTATTACTACTAATACCACCACCACTACTTCTAGTAAAACAATTACTATCACCACTGCTACTACCATAAATACCACTGCCACTGTTGCTAATACTGTTATCACTACTACCACCATCACTATTAGTACTACTGCTACTTCTGTTATTACTACTAGTAGTACCCTTACTACTACTATTACTACTAACACCACCGCCACTACTACTATTAACACCTTTACTTCTAGTAAAACAATTACTACCACCACTGCTACTACTATAAATACCACTACCACTGTTGCTACTACTGCTATTACTACTACCACTGCTACTATTACTACCACTACCATATCTCCCAACATCTGGGAGGTAAGAAGAGGTATGCCCTCTTCAAAATGCACCTGAAAAGGGCTCTGCTCCCAGGCACTCTCTCACACTGTTTAAATGCTGTATTCATGTGAGAGAGTGCTCCCCCAACCTTTCCCCCTCATGTGGGACACTGCAACCAGCACTACTACTGCTTCTACGGCTACCACTACCATTACTACTGCTTCTACCACTTCCATTACTACTGCAATCACCACTACTACTGCTTCTACCACTACCATTACTACTGCTTCTACCACTACCATTACTACTGCAATCACCACTATCATTACTACTGCAATCACCACTACTACTGCTTCTGCCACTACCACTATTACTGCTTCTACCACTACCATTAATACTGCTTCTACCATTATTACTGCTTCTACCACTACCATTACTACTGCTTCTAGCACTACCATTACTATTGCAACTACCACTACTACTGCTTCTACCAGTACCACTACTACTGCTTCTACCACTACCATTACTACTGCTTCTACCACTTCCATTACTACTGCAATCACCACTACTACTGCTTCTGCCACTACCATTACTACTGCTTCTACCATTACTACTGCTTCTGCCACTACCATTACTACTGCTTCTACCACTACCATTACTTCTGAAATCACCACTACAACTGCTTCTGCCACTACCATTACTACTGCTTCTACCACTACCATTACTATTGCAACTACCACTACTACTGCTTCTACCACTACCATTACTACTGCTTCTACCACTACCATTACTATTGCAACTACCACTACTACTGCTTCTGCCACTACCATTACTACTGCTTCTTCAAGTACCACTACTACTGCTTCTACCACCACTACAACCACTACTACTGCTTCTACCACTACCATTACCACTGCAACCACCACTATTACTGCCTCTAACACTACCATTGCTACTGCAACCACCACTACTACTGCTTCTACCAGTACCACTACTACTGCTTCTACCAGTACCACTACCACACCTGCAATACTGCTATAACAGGGATGTAGTTAAAATGCCGACCATAGGAATGCCAGGTGATGAAATCCTGGCGCTGGAATCCCGAACCGGGGACAAGACACCTGCGCCAGAATCCCGACAAGAGTGGAGATGCCGACACCAGGATCCCGACATAACCAACCCCTATAACACGCCCAGTCAATGGACCATTTGTGCATACATTTCTAGCCACCTACCTGTCACCGACCAGGAACGTCCAACTTCTGGTACAGTGCTTCTCGATTACAACAGCCCCTCTGTGCGCACACTCTGTGTAACGCATGCGCTGTAGGAGTCATTAGAAATTTTTATGCATGCGCAGTTGCAAAAACCACTCAACTACGCGAACATCGGTATTGCGTGCGGCTCTGAAACAGGCCCTTTGGCGTAATTACCTACAACCCTAACTTTCCGCTGGCTTGTAGAATCTATGTTCACGCTCTGGATTTGCAAGATAAAAATTCACCAGCTCTGTCTTAATGCATTTTTAAAAACAGAATGATCATCATTGAATATTATCTTCATCTTATCCATAGTCTCCGTTCACATTACAGGCTTTTTTTTTTTTTAATTAAAAGCAGCTGTTCCTTTTATACAGGCCCTTCTCATAATTGTCACTTTTATAAAACCACATCAGTTTTTAATATGGCTTCATGTCAGGGTTGTGTCTCACAGCCACTTTTCCCACTTTAGAAGCACTTATGCCTAATCTTTATAGAATCTTTATTACAGCTGTAAAATCGCAGCACATTTAGGGTAACGTAACAAAGACGATTCAGAGCTGATGCAGAGATGAAAGTAAATGTGTCCATAAACAGCATTGTATAATGTACACATCCTGAGATGCACTCGCGTCTACATGTGTAGCATGTCCGTCTTGGTTTACCACAAGCCATCACCATACTTGCACCCACCTTTTACTAGGTGAATAAGATACACCTCCAAAATGACGTATAATTGCTTACACCCAGGTCTGCATCGCCTGCAGTAGTGTGAGTACTCGCTCACTGAGCTTTATTTACATGAGAATACCCCATCACACCCCACTTTCATCTCTACGCTCATCAGCATAGATGCAATTGAAATGTGTTTGATTGTGTATTACCTGTATTTGTGAGTGCTCATATTTTGGCTCATGTACAGTGCAAAATTCATGCAATAGACGTTCCACAGATAGGCATACATTCAGCTGTGCACAACACTTTTATGCGCTTCAGAAGCTCAATCATGACAGCATTTTTATAGCAGCTGCAAAAGTGCAGCACTTTCAGGGGAATGAGATTGAAAAACCGGCGGCTGAACAGCCACCAGTTCAAATCCTGACAGTGAAAACCCGACGGTAGGAGATCCCGACGGGCGGTGGTAAGTATCCTAACCCTCCCCTCTCCCCCCTAACCCTCCTTTAGGGGTGCCTAACCCTAAACTCCCCCCCCTAGTGCCTAACTCTAACCTCCCCCAGGGGTGCCTAAACCTAACCCCCCCTCCCCGCACCCTAAACCTAACCCTCTCGGGGGGGTGCCTAACCCTAACCTCTCCCTAGTGGTGCTTAACCCTAACCACCCCTTCCCCTAGTCTAACCTTTCCCGGGAGGGTGCCTAAACCTACACCCCCCATCCCCGGGCTAAATGTTATACTTACCCATCAGACGACGATCGGGATGGCGGGGGTTGGTCTTCCGGTGTCAGGATTAACATAGGCGTCAATGTTAAGACCCGTATCGGGCATGAAGTGTCGGTATTCAGACCGGCGGCATTGCGTCCGCAGGTCTAATAACTACATCCCCTTTCGGGGTAGTGTCACAGCAGAACTACATCTTTATTATCACTGATCTTTATAGCATTATTATTGTAGCAGAAAAAGTGCAGCGATTTTAAAACTCGCATCTTATAATAAGTGCTTAATCTGCTCTGAGTGACAGGAATTGCTCGGTTATAATATATTTTAATTGCAGAGCATTTATAGTGAGATTTTTTGATATTTGGAGACACTGTTGCCAGTGGTTCAATAAACAATGAAATAATGGGACATTTCCTACGATGTGTTCACAGAAATGAATGATTTCAGTTTGGAGAGAAAAGCACCAGTTTGATGCCATCCCAATTGTAAAGCACAATGGAATATGCTAGCGGTATATAAATAATTCTTAAAAAATAATAATCCTTAATAATATACGTCACTGGTTTCACAGACTTCTCTTACTGTATATTATCATTGCTTAAAATAAAATAAATCTTTGTTGTACAACTAGAGCTTTTTCCCTACAGTATTATATTTATAACTATAAGAAGCAAATCAGAAATAAAATGTACAATCAACAAATAGGACCCTATAGTCATTTCCTAATGTACCAGGGCCAAGTTTGATCCACCCACATGGTTATTAAAAGGAATTGCTGAATTGTTTCTCGCCTTCCTGTATTACTGTGACTATTTTGCAATTCTGGCCACACACATGCACAATATAGCTACAAGCTAGATAAGGCTCTGGCAACTTTAGGCTTTGTGGAACTACAACTCCCAGCACTGTCTGTAGTGCCTATATCTGATATACAGAACACAACCTGACTCACTGTCTACAGTCAATGTAACATCCTTAACATTAGATCTTTATTCTTAAAAGTTTTTCTTTACCTGGACATGCCTGTGTGTAGTCATAGCAGCAGTCCCCCGTTGACTTGCACACCTGGTCGCAGAAGCAGGTCCTATACACCTTGCCCAGCCACCAGCCCTTGCTGACACATGTCAGATCCCTACCTTTGCAGCACTTCCCAGCCTTCAAGCACCCCCCGTCAGCCCAGCCACAGAGTCCCAACAGTCCCATCAAGAACACCCAGGGCCATGCACAGCAGCTTTGTCTGGCACAGAGACCCATGGCTGCAGCACAAGTAATCCAGGGAATGAGTGGCAGACTAGGGCGACAGAGGTCTTGATTTAAAGCTCAGCTTGCAGTGCCATAGCCGGTGTCTTGCAGAACTTCTCAGCAGCCACGTTCTCTAAAGTGGCCTCATGCAATGTCCTCGGGCTGTTAAACAATTAAATCAATATCCAATCTGAGCTGCAGGATTTTCTAGGCTAGCTAAGCCTGGGGTCCAGAATAAATGGAAATAAAGACAGGGCAGCAGGTGCCAGTGCCAATGCCTGTATTTCTGCTGCTTCTAGGTGTATTGGTTTCCCCATAGAATGAGAGTGAGCAGTACAGCAATGTGTGCACTGGTCTCCCTCCTCCTCCCAGTGCAGAGCTGTGTGTACAGTGATGGGATGAGGCATCAGCCCTTTCATACAGGGCACAGATGTTCTACATGCTCTATTCCATCATAGCCAGTTACTGCTAATGCTCAATGTATTTAACAAATAATTGAAGCTCTATTACTTCCTCAGATTTTTTGATTAAGCAGGAAAACTGCTGTTACTCTATTCAACAATGCTTTGTTCATCAGGGAGGGGCAGCCTGTGTACTGCAAACTGGGGCTAAATATTGATCATTCCTTTTATATCTCTAATGAAATGTCTAGATATTACCCTTTGTCAATTTGGACCTATTGTGTGGGCAGTCCTAGAAAACATTAAAAACATGGATGCAGACTGTGAGTTTTTGCATACAGCGCATGTGCGGAAGTGACTTTACTCATTCTGAATTGGAGAATTGGACGCGATCTGTCTTTTCGTGAAATAGGTTTCGGGGTGGGAACTGGACGGTGGCACAGAATTAGCACAGAACCACCCTGACTTGTAGAAGTGTCTAGGGAGTTTTGTGGGCGTGCATCAAAAGCTCAGTGCAATTCTGAGTCCTGTGCATGGAGAAGGGACGCCTGTTTCTGATGTTACTCATGCACATTGCATGGGGCCGGTGCAAGTGCAGATTAGGGATGGACATCAGAAGCCCAGCATCACATGGTTGCTGGATTCCGGCATTAATTAAAGTGATGCTTTGGCTACTATCCATCACTTTAAAACCGTTTGATGACATAACCATCGATAGTTACTATGTACATGTGGCAGAAGCAGTCGGAACATTTGGTGTCTGTAGTTGCATACAAGGCTGTCAGCCATCGGATGGGCATTGAAAAGCAGCATCTGATGGCTGGTAACCATCGAAAAACCGTCAATTCAATGGTAAAAGTATTTTCATCGGATCAGGAACATCAATGGTTGCAAACCATCAGATGTCCATCCCTAGTGCAGATACAGTACTAATGCTCGGTATTTCCCTCTGTATTACTGGTAGCCACGCTCTAATGCTATTAACATTATTTTAGTGCTGGGTATATTGAGAAAATAGGCATACCTCCCAATGAAACCGAGTTTGGTAAGACAGTCCCTCTTTTTGGGCACAGTCCCTCCATCCCACATATGGGTTGCAGTATTCTGGGCAGGGGGTGGGGGAGGGGGAGGTGGGGGGGTGAGTGAGAGACGACTCTTGCGTACCACTGCAATAAAATGGTGAATGGCGCATGGCATTCAAACAATGCCAGGAAAGGCTGGAGGCAGCTCAGCATCTCCATAAACGCTGGGCGCACCCCTAGCATGATGGAAAGCTGAGCGGCATGACCCAATACAGGGGCATGATTTGCTCCACATGCATGGCGTCCCATAATGTTTATTGTGCATTATGATATTCTAAAATTACACCAGGTGGGTTCTGTAGTTACAGCTAACTTGTCTAATATGATCCCTAAGATATATATTTTCACTTGAGCAGCGGTTCAAGACTGAAATCAGAGACGGCCTCTATTAGTTCTCGCACAGACGCTCTTGAACGTAAAACTGATGAGCTCTGCCAATACCAGGGTCTGTTGCGTCACCAAGCTAAGGGTTAATGTGGCTCCACTATAAAATCATTAATCCTGGCCCACGGGCAAGAATGTACCCTCTACCCTATACAAGGGAGCAAATCTAACAGTTTTCCATGCCTTAGCTCCTAACATTCTGTAGGAGCGGTGTGCTTTGATCTCTGTTATGGAAGGGTTTGTCCTTTCATCCAGAGGTGTATCTATAATGGGTGCAGGGTCTGCGGGGCACACAGGCCCCTGGGTTTGGGGGGGTCCACACATCACACCCTGCACCTATAATATTAATACCTCTCCGGAGTCCCACGTCGGCAGTATCATCGCTGTCAATTACCTGGAAAATGGCCACTGCGTCCATGTTCCCAGCATTTTGCACATGCACAGTAGGAAATTGCCGGGAAAATGGCTAGTACCCTTAGTCTACTGCTATGGCGCTGCAATAAGTGCACTGCCAGCCGCCACAGAGAGCGGAGGGGGCCCCGGACAGAGACTGCACACAGGCTCCCTCCTCTCTTAATACGCCCCTGCTTTCATCTGATGGCAAAAAACATATACAGAAAAGACTTCTCAAACTCGATATGGAAGTTGAGAAATGCTTGGGATGCCTCTCTAATGAACCTCTATATTCCACACCCTTCTCACCAGAGAAGAAGAGAGGTTCTTCATCTCCTGAGTAGTCACAAGCTTAAAAACTCCGGTGTTTAAATACTGGTAGAAAACTATACTGGAGAGTATAGTTCTGAAGCAAGAGCATCTATGTACCAGTGACGTGAGCAATGAGGTAAATGCTTGGGGAGGCACTGGACCCGAGGGATCATGTGGGCATTATACAAAGGTGCAGCAGCATATAGTGCTGGAAATTTGGTGTGTGCAATGAGGTAAATGGCTGGGGAGGCACTGGAGCTGATGGTTCATGTGGGCATTATACAAAGGTGCAGCAGCATATAGTGCTGGGAATCAGGGATGTGCGGAAATGGTAGATAGGGGAGGCAGTGCCTCACCTGCCATACACTTTTTACTCCAGAATTTTGACTATAAAAATGATTAGAATAACAGAGAAGATATTTAAATATTTTCTTAAAATGTTCATAGTAAAAACTCTGGAGTATACTGAAGTATGACAGGAAAGGCTCTTCCTCACCTGACCGCACATCACTGATTGATACTCCAGCTGGAGGAGTGCACTGAGCAGGTTCTTGTAGTGGCTGGCTGAGTGGTGATTTCCTGCATGAATCATCGTGCTGGAGGTTAGCGGCAACACCTGAGAGAGGTGTTATGTCATCTCTAGCCTGAGGCTGAGCTCAGCTGGGTCCTGAGTGTTGGAGGCATGCCAGTGGTGTCTATGACTGACAACGATATACTCCAATTTTCAAACTTTGGACTACTCTTCCATCTCTATATGATCTGGACTACAATATTTATTTATTTTTATGTTTGTTTGTTTTTTTACTGTGACTGGTTCCAGCTGTTGTTATATGAGTTGTGTATACTAGTTAATTGTATCCAAGTTAGTTGTTTGTTCCAGGGTTATTGCATTTACTAAATGTATGCTATTGTGATTATATTGACATGTGTCACGGTGACCTGCTATGGGGTCCCCCTTCTTTTTGATTTACAAGCTTAGTTATCCTGAAATTTCTTGTTCTCCTATCTCACATGTCCTCCCTGTTTTGTGCTGTAGATTGTGTGTGTCTCCCCTTCCCCTCCCTAATATTATTTGGTATCACTCCTTTAGTGCCCGTTACATGCTGTGGTGCTAAAGTGCCTGCTCTCCTACCATCACAGAAGAGCTCCCTATCCTTCTCGGGACCATTGCTGTATTCCGACCCTGATTGGTGACTACTCACACTTGGTTCTTCTTTGTCACTTTGTCACAAAATGCCCTTTCTCTGTCTATGGGGCCTATTCATCATAACTAAAAAAATCGATGGAGATAATTAGGTTTGGATCTCGCATAGAGTTCTACCTAATTACCAGAGAATTTCATCATTCCTCCTCTACATAAGTAACTATTCCGAAAAGCTGTAATTTTTTGCGATGACATCTTTTCAGAAAATAGATACTTTTCCCTATCTGCTCTAACTTACCGCAGCTGTAATCAGTGCATCATGCGCCTTTACGTTCACAAAAGCGGCGTATGTGCAGCACTGATTACAGCAGTGGTAATTTTGTCCCCATCAACCGCCCGCCCCCCCCTCCGCTCTTCTCCCCCACCTACCTGTCCACCTGTCACAGGCTGCAGCAGCGGACCCCGGCCTCCCGCCCTCCCCGGTCTGCAGCGGACAGTACGGCCAGGCAGAGGGGAGCGGGCTGAAGATTTTTTTTTTTTTTTTTAAACTTTACTGTGTTCTGCCGGGAGAACACACAGTCTGTGTCAGAGCAACAACCGGAGCTGGAGGAGGGACCAGGGAGCGACGGAGGGAGCCAAGGAGGACCTGTTCACCTCTATTAGAGCAGGAAGTCCACTGGGGCTTGAATGGACGAGACCCTTCCACAAGGGTCTCGTCGCAAGCCCGATGGTCGCGATGGTCGTGACCATCACCTACAGCTTAGCGAGCGACCAGGAGGCCGGCTACAAAAAAATAAAAACCTCCCTGATTCAGAGCGAGTGCTCTGAAAGAGTGTCCTGCTCTGAATCAGGGTCTCTGTTCCCAAACTCATGTAAAAAACCTTCCCATAATCATTCTATTTCTTCTCTGCTTAAAAACAGATACTGTAGGTACCGCCACTCTTACTTAATAATGAAATCCTTCTCAGACTACTGAATTCTTTTTCGGACCCTTCCTCTCTATTTCCTTTTAGCCTCTCTAATATCCACTGGTTAGAGAACAGGCTCCTCGTCCTTTTGCATCTTGTATGGATTTCTGTGATAGTTATTACCATGATCTCATTATCGTGTACTTTGCCCCCCTTCCCCCCATTTTCCTTTCTGTACCCTTTCCCCCACACAGTTTATTTCTTACACTGAAATATTCTCAATAAGCAAAGTTTAAAAAAGAAATGTTTGCAGTGTGTGTAATGCTGACTTCTGAGCTACGCTTGTATTTATTTTAGATGTGGACACCATTCAAGACTATTGGAGCAAGCTCGGGAGCCTGGAGGAGCAGCAGAATAACCTAGCACTGCCCTGGACATATATGTACATATTGGGCTCTATAGCAGTGCATCTCTAACAGTGCATGTTTTCCAGATCTCCTAGTTTGTGCACAGGTTATTTATTAATAAAATACATGTAAAAAGATCCACAGGTGGTGCTAATTATTTCGTTTGTGATACTAAGAGGAACATGCAGCATTAGTGACATATCTATTGTGGTCATGGTGTGGGCTGGGGAGGGGGGTCTCCAGGCAGATGGAAACCCCCCTGCGTTTGCCTATGTGTTTTAGACAGATCTTTTGCACCCAGCATGCTGTGGGTGCAAGATCCGAGAGTAAATATGACGGCCGCAGACAGAAAAATGGTACCGGCATCCCACCTGCAGATACCTGGAAATTTGGCATACAGGAAAGTTTCTCACATTAGTATAAGCTAGTAATTACACTGCCATGGCCATATAGAAAATCAACTATGGATGCGTTCAAATCAGAATGTTGCATTGTATGTGTAGTATGCGTTGTACAGTATGTACATATTTATGTCCTAGTGCTAAAGCAGATTTGGCTCACTCTATGCCTGTTCTTTAATAATCTAGATCACCTACAAAGAGCTCATTATTCTTATATAACTCTCCTTACTCCTTAGATATGTAAATCATACCCTATAGGCAGATAAAGAACATCAGCAGTTACATGAAGCTTAAACTTACCTTCTTCAATGGATTATTCATTCACAAATTCTCCCAAACTCCCTGGAGAGTAAACCACCCTCTCGACTACCAACCACTTCCCTAATGAAGTGGACGGAGCGATGTCTTGTTGAGCAGCAGGGGTGGGGCCATAATGATGATGATGTGAATCACAGCGCCACCTCCCCTGCATTTGGCACTTGGACCACTACTCTTTTTGAGGAGAGATCCATATAGTAGGCAGATAGTTTATTGATGAGAATTAAGCTTTTGAATTCACTAGAAGTTACAGGACAGGGTGCAGAGAGTGAGGGGGAGTAGGTTCCTATGTGTGCAGGTGAGGCATAACCACCCCCCCCCCCCCCGCGCAGTTCTGTGCCATGTCCCCCCTGTGCACACCATAGGTATTTACTGAAGGTGGGGGCACAGCTACACACTCCCCTGTAACTATATCCCCCTCCAGAAGTCTCAGCAACCTGGTTAGTTGCATCATGGAGACACTGTCTATAGGGCCACTTCTACACTAAATGGAGTTGGTTGCAAAAATTGCTGTTGACTTCTCTAGCCCAATAGAAAGCAATATTTGTGCTTATTCCTAGGCACTGCTGCTATTAGCAAAGGGAAAAGAATGAAGGGCCTGATTCAGAGTTAGGAGGAAATTAATAAGCGGAGATAGAAAGGAGCAATTTGGTCCTTGATAAAACCATGTCACACTGCAGGAGGGGCAGATTTAACATGTGCAGAGAATTACACTGTGGAATGGGAGTGTCTAGCTTGACTCAAAATGTTAGTATAATAACAAAGCAGACCAATATTTGTCCGCTACATGGAAAGGCAGCCATAGTTTTCCTGCATACAAAAACAAAAAAATGCATTTGCTACCTTTGCATTGCAACATGGTTTGTTTCAGGAGTAATGCTCTGAATCCGACTTTAATTCATACTTGCCTACTCTCCCCCGGAAGAGGCGGGAGACTCACAATATTTTCGGGAAGTACCCTGCACCCCCAGAAGAGTGGGTGGATCTCCCGCATACCGCCTGTCACGGACCGCCGTGATGACTCTTCCCAGATACAACAATCTGAGAGTCGCCGCCATGACCTTACACCAATACCTCTGCGCGTGTGGTTATTAACTCCGGTATCTGCCACCTGGAGGAGACCAATTTAACGCTAAAGCGTAAGGCAAGCTTCTGCTCTCACCTGTACACACAACTTATCAATATTTAAACATAGGTAACATGCCAAACATGAGGCGTAAAGGATCATAAAAACACAGATTCCAAGAACTAAAATTAGTTTAGTTTAATTCAAAAAATATCTTCAAAGCTTATGTACAAAAATTACAAAAGATATAAGGAAGTTACAAAAAGTCACAAACACAGTTAATAACAATTTCAAGTAAACCAAAGAAAATAATAATGGGAGAAAACAAACCATTCCGATCGCGACGGATAGAACAGCTTTACAATGAGGCCTTCCTAATGACGAATTCAGGTGCCCTGTGCCTTGTCGACAGCCTCAAGCAGAGAATCACACTTTCTGACCAGTGAGCCTGTATTTTATCCCTGTGTCTCCCCGCAGAGAGTGGCTGATTGGCTCACCCAAACTGTTTATCAGCAAACTGATACCACTTATACAGGTCAAAATAAGGTCCTTTTTATGCCCATCTGCACATCCTGACTCCAGGATTTATAAACCTGGCCCCCTGGGGCTATGAACAGACCCTGTACTTTGTGTTCAATACCCACAACCACAAAATTTAACAGTTGACCAAATTTTTTGATGCTACTGTATGTGAAGGAAAGCCCTTCTAACATTCATCCCAGCTTCAAAGAACTACACTAAGGGTTTTGACACCCCACCTTAGACTTTAGCATTACATTATACAGATACACCTTCCTACAGAGAGACACATATATATTGACATTATATATACATTTACAGGTGAAAGTTACGGCTTTGCTGACGCAATCATGTGCAGTTATTCCCATGAGGATGCAAAATCCGATACTTCGCTACACCGCCCACTTCCTAGTGATGGAGAGATAATACCTGGAATCACCATTCTGAAGAGAGTGGACGGAGCTAAATTAACACAAATTGCAGCCTACTGACATACAGAGCCCACCCCCACTACGAAAGAGGTCAGCTGCATCTCCTGTCTGGGCTTTTCCCGGAGAGGAGAATTTAAAGGTAGGTAAGTATGCTCTAAATGTGCATCATTAGACATTACAGCCAGGGGGACAGATGCTTCCGTATTTTATATTATGCTCCATCATACAACTTATAGCATTATTTTCAGATATAATGTGAAAATGCATGACAAGATAACTGACCAAGTAGTGGTACAAAAACAAATGTATACATATGAATGAGTGTTAGGAGTTATACAGAATGCAAACAACTTGGCTGCTTGGAACCAGTTAATTGCAGTGCTAATACCTAACTCAGCGGTTCCCAAACCGTGTGCCTCAAGACACTTGCAGGTGTGCCACAGGTTGGTGGTCCAGCACCAAATCAAATTATTTATGGTTAATGTAATAGTTAAAAAACATAAAATATATGGACAAACAGAAGTACAGCCCTGTCCACCACCTTATAACTGAACCTAAGGATGACAGGTAAGCTTAGTTTGTTTAATCATTTTTTTCTTATTTTCTCAATAGAAAACTTTTGGCCTAGGGGTGCGGTGAAAACAATGCTGATAGTCTAGGGCGCCATGATTCAGAAAGACAAGACAGACGGTCCCCATTGCTGACAATGGGGAAACAACAGAAACCTTTCTGGCCTCAGTAAAGTCTTCCAAGCTTTGATGAGTCCCCACCTGGTTGAAGGCCAATGAGTATGCGCAGATGGACAATGCACATGCACATCAGTCATTAGCCTGTCATGGGCTACCAGCAACACAGCGGAGGACATGGCCAAGGAGGGGGACATCGCTGGACTTTGCCTGACATGTAAGTGATGGTCAATACTGGCGGCATTTTCGTTAGCATAACTTAGTATATGTGCTATGGAGCCCTAAGTCTGTAACGCACATATAGGGGAGATGTATCAAATCTCCTAAAGAGGACTGGAGGAAAAGTTCCCCATAGCAATTAATCAGCTTCTAGCTATAATTTTACTTATGTACTTGATAAATGATAGCTACTGTACAAACTGACTGGTTGCTATGGGTGACACTTCCACTTGTCCTCTTTAGAAGGTTTGATGACTCTAGTTCTGTCCACCTGAGTGGGTGACAAGGGGCAACCAAGTCACTGCCTGGCTATGGTGTGTGGCCAATTAGTAAATTTTATATCAGGAAAACATGCGTTCCCCATGCATTGTTGGACAACGTCAATATTATAAACTTATTTTTAGGATTTTGTTCCTCTATATGAATTGTAGAAACCATTTACGGAGCTGAATGAAGATAGTATCAGTGCTTGGAATAAGTAGAGGAGCCTTGGGAGGAGATTCATTTTCATCACCACTATTCTCTCCAAACAGGAAGTAATTTGCTTGTGCAAACTGAACAATCCCGTCATTATGGCTGAAAGTACAAGGGGGTAATTCTCTTTGTAGAAAGAATTATAGTTGCTGATTAGCAAGACCTTACTTGTCTACTCTAACAGAAGGTGCGGGAGACTCACGACTTTGTGGGCAGTCCCCCAGACCCTGGAGGAGCCCTCCCGTATCCTGCCCACATCCTAGAGAAGTGGGCACTATGAGGAGAATAATGCTGCGAATCACAGGTAAACAGAGATGGGGTGGGGGCCAATATGATGTGTTTCTATGAAAATAATGTCCTATTGTCCCAACCCCTTGCAGAGAATGTTGCAAATCGTTGGTCGATTGTGAGTGGGCAGGGCCTAGTGACACTTGCATCAGCCCTGTCCCCACCTCCTGCATCTTCCCTCTGCCTTCTCCTGGAGGAGATACTGCAAAAGCCTGTAAGTACTGTATGTCCCTTGTTTCTTATCTTATAGGTCCTCAAGGCAAATGTATAATTGGCTTGTAAAAGTTCCACATGAGATATGGATAAGTGGAGGGGGAAGGTGCACTTTTTACTGTAAATGTAATTTATTCAGCATATTTACTGGCCATTGCCTGTGTGATACTTCTGTGAGTGGGCTGCATGTACAGTATGTTCTCAAACATTGTCCAACATGACCCATATTTCCTGGGAAACTTCTTTCTGTGAGTGGGCTGCATGTATGTTCTCAACCATTGTCCAACATGACCCATATTTACTGGGAAACTTCTTTCTGTGAGTGGGCTGCATGTATGTTCTCAACCATTGTCCAACATGACCCATTTTTCCTGGGAAACTTCGTTGGAACCATCATGCCTCATTCCTTGGTGATGCCACTAGTCATAAGCTGGCAAAATGGCTTCCATTTCCTGCAAGCAACAGTACACTTTAATTCCCAATTTAATTACATCATCTGAATTAAGTAATTGATTTAATAAAACATATATATATATATATATTTATTACCTCAATAACATATGGTGCAGTTTTTAATTGATACATTTAGTTCATCTGGCTCAAGCTTAATCTTTACTAATGTTGTGTCCGTCTGTTTGTTCCAAGTTGGCGCAAAAACGACTGAACCGATTTCATGAAAACTGCATCATGTTGTAATGGAAACTCCTAGAAATAACCTTCACTTTGTTTCATCTTGATCCATCAAACTAAAGCTGAGCACTAACAAAAACAAAATTTATTGACATCATCAATGCAAGAGATAGGTGTGACACCATTCACGCGGCCGGTAAGGGGTGGGGGGAGAGGTGCTTTGGGCCCGCATTCACTTGAATAGAATAAGCTCAGTGGCGCAAGTAGAAGCATTTTCTTAGTGGTACTGTATGAAAAACAAGACTGTGGCCACACATCACGAGGGGCGTGGCCACTCAAAATTGGTGCGTGCCAGCAGGATATGCCACCCATTTCTCATCACTCTGGGAGCATTCCTCTTAATACCATTCCAAATACACCTTACCTATAGGTTGTTTCCCTGCAACAGGGAACCTCTGAAGAAACTAATCCTCTATGGGCAGACAGTGTCTTCAGTCGGTATTCACTATTATATGATAAAGATCTTGCGCTCCCAGGATATAGCGGATCCTTTTTATGGTCAGAAGACTGGCCAACAAGCGGTTAATGTATATATTAGAGAAGCACTTGTTTATAAATGGTATGGTGTTAAAATAAGGTAAGTGATAAAATAGTATGCACTGAAAAGTGGTGTAAGGTGGCCGCAATGATGAAAGACTAACTACATATAACATAAAATAAATGTATATAGCTCTTTCTGTGAAAATGAAATGTCCTGAAATGAGCTTCCCCGTCACTGCCATCGGTGATACTGAGGGAAAGTAATCTGACCCTACCTTTCCCTGTGAGGATTCCGCTCCTTGTGTGGCCGACTTGCTCGGTGCTCCTGCTGCTTAGTCAGCTGTCTCCGTCTGCCACTTGTAATGATTGCAACTCGCGGGGACCGCTTTCTCCTGCAGCGTTCTTCTGCACTGTGTGATAGCTATCTGCCACCATTGTAAGGAGATTCCAGTCTTCGCGCTTGTTGGATCATGACGTCAGTGGGGGGTCTGAACACCAACGCGTTTCATCCCGTAGGACTTTGTCAGGGTGTCTCCATGTAGCACTTTCTCTCCTTTTATGCATCTGATGTCTAATTAATTGACTACTTGATTGTGTCAATTACAGATTTAATTATTTCCACATGGTAAACTACCGGGTTTTGGGATAAAGGCTGAGTGGTAAAACTATGGGCCTGATTCAGAGCCGGACGCTATTTGCGCTCGCTCGTCCAGATAAAGGGGCTGGCTATTTAAATTGACCATTCTCTCTTTGCGGTCTGTTGACGCCTCTATGTCTGAACGAGCGAACAAAACATGCGGTAATTTTTTTGTAAAAAAACGCCCCCTGGCCGCTTGCATCCTACGTCATCTCTGCTATTTATTTGATTAATCGAGTACATCGAAAGGCGTATGAACTGCTCGCAGTGCTTGTGGTTGGATTTTCCTACCGCAATCATGCGAGCAGTTCAGGCTAAGAAACAACCAAGTGACGTGGTCGATGACGCTGCTTTGTTAATTATGCACACCCTTAAAACGCCCGTTTTGACCTTTTGGCACGCCTGCGTTCGGATCACCACTCCGTTACCACCCACAAACGCCTCATCCTGTCACTCAAATTAGCAGGCATTCGCTATTTTGCGAGCACATGAATTTCGACCGCACTGACTGGTTCGCGCATGCGTATTACGAGCCGTACGCATGCGCAGTTGTGCGAACATCGCTCGGAACGAACGAGCGGCCGCTTACGAGCGGCTCTGAATCAGGCCCTATTTGCGTTGAATATATAATATAAATGGGTGTCATAAAATCTTTTAATGAAAATGTTTTAAAATAAATATAAAAAATAAATGTAATAAAAACGGTTTGTTTGTTTTACTAAAGGTTGTTTTAAAATAAATAAATAAAAAGTACAGATTGCTACAATAAAACACCTATATTATCAGTAGAATGTGTCAGAGTTTTTCATTCATTGCTGGGCCCTGTTGCAGTATTAATGGGTAAAGGCAATTTAAGGAGTTATACAATCTAAATGTTGTTAAATATAAGCGGTGAATAGGTGGTAGTCCTTATATCTTGAGAAAAGCACCTAAATCAAAATCTATGTTTAGTCCTTTGGGGTGTAAGGTTCCGATTTTATAGATTCACTTCGTTTCTGATCTTGAAATTTTTTCTAAATATTCACCCCCTCTCCAATCTTTTTCAATTTTTCTAATTGCCATAAATTTCATGCCTTTTGGATTCTTTTGGTGGTTGGTCAGAAAATGGTTAGAAACACTGTGGGTTGTTAGGCCTTTCCGTATATTGTATACGTGTTCCCCAATTCTTGTTTTGAGTCTTCTTATTGTTCGGCCTACATATTGGAGGCCACACGGACATTCCAATAAATAGACCACACCTTCTGTATGGCAACTTAGATTCTGTTTAATATCAAATGAATGGTTGTTTGTGTTAGAGCAAAAGGTGGAAATGGATTTTGTTGTTATTTTGCCTGTTTCTGTGCAGCCCTTACAATTCAAACAGTGGTTAAATCCTTTTTGCTTCTGTATATGTTCTGGTCTGACTGGGGGTATACAGCTTTCAGTCAGTATATTTTGTAGAGTTTTTGCTTTCCTGTACACGATTCTAGGTTTAGCCGTAATTATGTTCTTCATCTCTGGGTCAAGTTCTAATAGATGCCAATGTTTTTTCAGGCTTGTTTCTAAATTTTTAGTGGAGCTATTGTATTGGGTAATAAAGAGGGTCTTGGGTGGACTTTGTTCCTTTTTGTTCTTATAGATAAGAAGATCTTCCCTATTCAGTCTTTCCACTTTCTTGAAGCCATTATGAATGATTTTCTCTGAATAGTCCCTCACAAGGAATCTTCTTTTAAGAAGTGCACTCTGCTCTTTAAAGTCTTTGTCATCCATACAATTCATTTTAATTCTTTGAAACTGTCCCTCTGGAATATTCCCAATCCATTGTGGGTGATGGTTACTGGAAGATAGGAGGTAGTTTTCACTATTAATGTATGAGATCACATGGTACAGAAGATGCCTGTTTGTGTAAGGATATATCCAATGTCATCATCAAACAGCAGAGGTTTAACCAGACTCGTGCCGTCTGTGTCACCTCCAGCCTCCTCCTCCTTGTCTTTCCAGTTTCCTGTGGGAGACAGCATCCTGCATCGTCACTCCAGCCTCCTGTCTTTCCAGCCTCTTGCCCCCTGTGTCTCTCAACCTCAACCCCCTCCACCTTGTTCCTCAGCCTACATCTGTGTCTCTCAGGCTCCCCTCACCCTGTGTCTCTCAGCCTCCCCCTTTGTGTCTCTCAGCCTCCCTTTCTGTCTCTTTTTCTCCCCCTCTGTGTCTCTCAGCCTCCCTCTTGTGTGAACCAGCCTCCCCCTCTGGGTTAATCACACCCACTCTCTGTCTCTCAGCCTCCCCCTGTGTCTCTCAGCCCATTTGTCAATCGGCCTCAGCTCTGTCTCCCCAGCCTGTGTCCTCATCTCCAGCCCCCCAAACCCCGACCCATGTCTGAGACATGATGTCACCCCAGCCTAACGCAGCCCATGCTTACCTCCTCCTGCTGCTGCTTGCTGCTCCGTATTCGCATCGGGCAACTCGGATCCTCTCTTCAGTGTCCAGCAGCGCAACATTATGACATCATGCTGTCCCGTCTGTAGAAAAAAAAACTTCTTTGTGCCCCCTGGCTCTGCCTCCTCTCTGTACAGTTTGTCCCATTTTCATATCAGACAAGAAAATGGAACAAATTGTGTCCCGCTGGTGATAAGGAGGTAGAGGGTACTGCGTACCGCCTATGACTTTCTTAATGGTATGCCTTACCGCCCTGTACCGCCATATTTGCGCTGCTGTATAGGCTACATAGCAGTCTGTGTACAGGGTATACAGTGACATCAGTGTGAGTGTGGGTGAAGGCACTGCTGCCACCAGTCTGTATAGCACTGCTCTTCACGTGGGCCATTCCAGCAACAGGGCCTCTATGCAAAGCAATAAAACTATAACACCTCATTTAAAAAAATATTAAATAATAACTTGAGTAAATATAATTTTATTGACAAATCTGCATATTTATTTAAAAAAGTATACTTAATCAGTTTGAAGATCTATTATTTGCATAATTTGATAATAAAAATAATTAACAATTTTGGTGCCATTTTTTTAAAAAACTATTAGCCAGTTAAGTGGTTAAGAATCAAAGGACTATTTCCAAAACAGAATAGGTCTGAATCTTTTGGTAAAGAGTGACCAGATAAGATTAATCAGACTTGCGCTCTGAAGGCAAGGGGAAATATGTTGCATTGCTTCCAGATGTTGTGCTTTATTAATAAGAGCTTTGACCTTCTACATGCAATCAACACAATGTTCTGTTTTGCCTGGCATTTCTGTTCTGCTTTCTGCTTCATTGTGTCATTACACAAAGGGTCTCAGAAAAATAGTTGTTCAGGGCTTGAGAAGAGGCTGTAAGTACTTGGCAGACTTATGTATTAAGCAAAGTTCTATTCATGGCAATTGGCATAGGTCTTAGAATTCAGTATCTGTGTTTGTGGTACATCTGCGTTCTTTAGCAAAACAATAAATGGTAGTAAAAGAAATACAATCTAAATATTCAGATAACCTGCTTGATCACACAATTGTTCTGAGTTATAATGATGTTGTAATGTGTTTCAGTTTGACCAACTATACATATGCACTACAAGTGTGTATTTCCAAAAATATTTATATAGTTACTAGCTATGTTGCCCTATATGGAAGGAACAAAGAGAGGAACCACCCGCCACCAGAGCACTTTGGTACTTTATTGAATGAGAGCTAATATGCCAGTGCTCCGTCACCCTCCTCTGTATCACTTCCTCTATGTAACAACACAAGGTAATTCAGGGTGCATAGAAAAGGCTCATGGGGCAAAAGGGAGAGGGGAAAATATGGGTTGTGTATAAATCGCCTTCAGTGAATGTACTGGACGTGACGTGGAGTCAGAACCGGATTTAGGGGTCTATGTACTAAGCAGTGATAAGTGACAGAGTGAAAAGTGTTAAGTCTGTGATAAGTGCCAGCCAATCAGCTTCCAACTGTCATCTCACAGGCTGTGTTTGAAAAATGACAGTTGGGAGCTGATTGGCTGGCACCTTATCACAGACTTATCACTTTTCACTCTGTCACTTATCACTGCTTAGTACATAGACCCCTTAGACCTCATGGGGACCTTAGCAAAATGCCAGTTTGGGGCCCTCCTCCCTCAAATAATCCATAGCACTATACCTTGGCATGTGCGCAGTGTGATCACGGTGCGTACGCAGTCTACCGATAATCCTCAGCTCATAATTATTAGCTATTCAATTTTAAATCAGATTGCACAACATAAAAATGACATAAATCAATCTATAGTAGTACTATAGATAGATTTATGTTGTTTTTATCCTCAGATCCTCACCGACAATAGTGAGGTTTTCTAGTAATTTTATTTCTGCAGTAATGTTGCAAATAAAAGAAAAGAGGTAAATTTTGAGTATTATTTAACACAATGTACTATGCACATATAAACCTATTTGCAAGATTTATATGTCATCCACTGTCATGTAAGTTTTTTTTTTATTATTTAGTTCTAATAACCACCAACCAGCTGTGGCTATCATATATGTAAAACCAGTCAGTTTCTGTGCCAGTGAAACAATGTGCGACAAGGTGGCTGGCAAAGGGCAGAGCATTCCAGCAGGAGCTGTTGTGTCACAGGGCAGTGTCAGAATGTGCCACACAGCAATTCCCAACTCCCACACTGCTCTAGTTTGATGTTTGGCTAAAACATCTGCCATCTGCATGGGGTCGGGATGATTGTGTTTAAAATCCATTAATAATAAGTGATGGGTTCCCTGGAATGTGTTTAAACAGTTAATAGGTTGGAAGTGCTAAAGATGGATTATTTAAACTGAAACTGACAAGAGCGCCAGATTCTCCCTTCAGCTCCTCAATTTCTGTGGCAGCTGCCATGTTACATTCATCGTCCTGGCATCATCTGTTATCGGCTGTGTATAGCAATAAGATGTCTGATAAGAAAACCGTGGGTTAAACATGAATGAATCAATTAGCTGCTCACCAAAACATATTCAAGTTGCAGCTATATAATGCTATATATAATATAATAGGTATATGTAATGGGTATGAAGTCTCGTGGCTTTCAGCCGCCGTTTCATATTCTGACGCTAGCAGCCCAAAGGGAGAAGATCTCAACAGGGTAGGTAAGTAGCCTATCCCTACCCCTCTCCCTCCCTAACCCTCCCTTAGTGGTGCCTAACCATAACTTCCACCCCTAGTGCCTATCCCTAACTCCCCCTTACCGCACCCTAAAACTAACCCTCCCAGGGGGGTGCCTAACCCTAAAGTAGGGGCGCCTAACCCTAACACCCCCCCTCACAAAACCTAACCCTAACCCACGCTACACTTCCGCAAGTCTCATAACTACACCCCAGCTATATAATGAATATGGTTTTAAAGTAGAGATGAGCGGGTTCGGTTCCCTGAGAGCCGAACACACCCAGATTACGGGAATCTGAGGCAGATACGAGTAGGCTCGGGTTTACCCGCCTGACTCGGATCTGAAAACGAGGCAAAACTTCATCATCCCGCTGTCGGGTTCTCGCGGGTTTTGGATTCTATAAAGGTCCCGCAATTCGCCGCCATTTTTCATTCCGGCTGTGGAGAGTGAAGAGGAAGGGAGCTGGGAGCTGTGCTGTGCTGTTGTGTTAGGGGCTGGCTACTGTTGTCCATAAGGGCTGGTTGTTGTCTTCTATAGAGGCATTGGCTGGCTGGCTGTTGTCGTGTCCATAGGGGCTGACTGTCTGTCATTGTCCTGTCCATAGGGACTGGCTGGTTGTCGTTGTCCTGTCCATAGGGGCTGGCTGTTGTACTTGTCCTGTCCATAGGGGCTGGCTGGCTGTAGTGGTGTGCTGTCCAGGGGGTGCTCTGTCCTTCAGGCCTGCTCTTCACCCACCCCCCAGTGTGACAAAAAAAAATTAGTGTTAGCCAACCTTGTCATCAGTGCAGGGGTGCTGTGCTGCTGTCTGTTAAATGGCTGCTGGCCAAAAATAAAAAAAAATATTTTCTTTTTGTATGCTTGTCACGGTGTCAGCCACACCTTGCTGTCACTGTCATCGGCGTAGCTGCGCAGTGGTGCTGTGTTCCTGTCTGTCGAGGGGCTGCTGCCCAAAAAATAAACAATTTATTTTTGTGTGCGTAGCAGCCAACCTGGCTGTCACTGTCATTGGCGCAGTTGCGCAGGGGTGCTGTGCTCCTGTCTGTTGAGGGGCCGCTGCCCAAAATAATAAATAAACAATTTTTTTTGTGTGTGTGTCACGGTGTCAGCCACACCTGGCTGTCACTGTCATCAGCGTAGCCGCGCAGGGGTGCTGTGCTCCTGTCTGTCAAGGGGCTGCTGCCCAAAATAATAAAAATTAAACAAACTATTTTTTTGGTGTGTGGTTGTGTACGTAGCAGGATCCACATACCAGTCCTGTAGCTGCCGGCAGCAGTCATGATGACTATGCAAGGCCGTCAACGTCATCTATGAAGGCTGATGTACCAGGGCTTAAGTCAGGCCAAAAAGTCAGGCTAAAAAAATCAACATTGACCTTGTTAAAGCAAAAGTCAGCTATAGAGAAACAAAAAATTACAATATGCTATTCACTACACGAAGTGGCAAGGAAAGGATAAGGCCTTGGCCTACTTTATTTATGACTGGTGGTTCTAGTGGTAATTTAAGCCCCTCTGCTTGTAGGAGAGGTACAAATAAAATGTAAATTGTTAAGACGAGTAAGACCCCGAAACCAACTATGTGCCTGGAAAAATCAGAAATCCCAGAGGAGAGTCCAAGTGTGTCCGCGGTTGCCATGTGTGAGCCTGACCTTTCTAATACTGTAATTGAAGAGGATCCTCCTTGCACCATTTGTGTGCCTTCTGATGTAGAAATCGAGGATGTTTCTGTGGAATTGCATGAGGAGGATATTTAAGTAGTTGGCGATAATAACAAGGATGATGCGGATTTTGATGATGATGAGGACGTTGATGGCGAGGATGTTTGTGTAAAACTGTATATCAGGCAACAGTTGTTGCCCATGGTGGGAAAACCCATTGTTGGCATGCCTGGGCAAAGGACCAAAAAATCCACTTCTTATGTGTGGAATTATTTCCACCCAAATCCGGACAACCTTTGCAAAGCCATTTGTAACCGTTGCAAAGTAACAGTGAGTAGAGGTAAGGACCATAACCATCTTGGAACCTCCTCCCTGTTACGTCACTTGCAGCGCATTCATCAAATTAGAAAGGGTACAGAAACTTTGGGGACAAAAAAAAACAATCAGTCCAGTGTCACCAAGATGCTCCCTTCTATCTGGATCCAAGCACCTGCAATATCCACCACCAACACCTGCATCATCATCGACATCCTCATTTGGAAGTAGTCCTGCATCCAGTATCATAAGGACTGAGGGCCTGATTCAGACCCGCTCGCGAGCGCTAAGCGCTAGCAAGCGGGTCGATGGCCGGGCAGTGCGCACGCGCGGCATGCATGAGCCCCGGAGCGATGAGAAATCACTCGCTCCAGGGCTTGCAGAAGACGGGGCGGCTGTCAATGCTGACCATTTTGTGGGTGATGTCAGTAGTGAACTTCCTGCTCTATTAGAGCAGGAAGTTCACTGGAGCTTGCAGTGGATGAGACCTTACCACAAGGGACTCATCGCAAGCCCGATGGTCGTGATAATCGCGACCATCGCCAGGCCGCCCGCTAAAGCTGTGGGTGGTCACCCACAGCTTAGCAAGTGGCCTGGAGGCCGGGGTACAAAAAAAATGGCACGCCCTGATTCAGAGTGAGTGCTCGCAAACAGCAGGCGCCTCTGAATCAGGACCTGACTCCTCTCCTATCCATTGTTCCTCAGAAGGATCCTTGAGTGTTACGCCTGCTGCTGCTGTTGCTATAAGTAGATCTTCATTCCAGAAGGGTACCAGGAAGACTGCTTTTAGTAGTTCAGGAAGTTCAACAAAACAATAGACTATCACACAGTTCCTTGCATTGGCGAACAAGTATGACAGCAAACACCCAGCTGTACAGCGGATTACTGATGCCATAACAGCTATGCTGGTATTAGTTGTGCTTCCAGTGTCCGCCAATAATGCAGTGGATTTTACCCAGTTAATGGAGGTCCTGTGTCCCCGCTACAATGTGCCTTCTAGATTCCACTTCTCTAGAATAGCAATACCCAATCTGTACAAGGGCATTAAAAAAATCTTATTAAATGTCCTCCAAATTGCCATTGTGCCCACTGTCCACTTAACCACAGATATGTGGACAAGTGGGACAGGGCAAACTAAAGATTACATGACTGTGACAGCCCACTGGGTAGGTGTATTGCCTCCAACTGTGCAAACAGCAGCAGCAGCATCATCTAACAAATGCCAGCTAATTCAGAGGCAGGCTACTCTGTGTATCACCGGTTTCACTAAGAGGCATACCGCTGAGAACCTCTTAGAGAAACTCAGGGAAATCATTGCAAAATGGCTTACCCCACTTGGACTCTTCTCGGTATTTGTGATATCTGACAATGCCAGCAATATTGTGCGAGCATTACATGTGGGCGAATTCAATCACATCCCATGTTTTGCTCACACAATTAATCTGGTGGTATAACATTTTTTTAAAAATAACAGGGGCGTGCAGGAGATGCTATCGGTGGCACAAAAGATTTCTGGACATTTTCGACATTCAGCAACTGCGTGTCGAAGATTGCAGCACCAAGAACTGTTGAATTTGACCTGCCATCAGCTGTAGCAAGAGTAGTTGGAACTAGTTGGAACTATATGCTTCAGCGGATGGAGGAGCAGAAAAAGGCCATCCAAGGCTACTCTACGGCCTATGACATAGCGAGAGGAGCGGGAATGCACCTTAGTCAAGTGCAGTGGAGAATAATTTCCATGTTGTGCAAGGTTCTCAAACCCTTGGAACTTGCCACACGTGAAGTTAGTTCAGACACTGCCAGCTTGAGTCAGGTCATTCCCCTCATCAGACTTTTGCAAAAGCAGCTGGAGAAACTGAAGGAGGAGCTGAAATGGAGTGATTCTGCTAAGTATGTGGGACTTGTAGATCAAGCAATTCATTCACTTTGACAGGATCCAAGGATCGTCAATCTCTTGAAATCAGATCACAATATTTTGGTGACCATACTTGATCCTAGGTTTAAGTCATACCTTGTATCTTTCTTTCCAACGGACATAAATCTGAGTAAATGCAAAGAGCTGGTGGTGAAAAATTGTCAGCTCAAGCGGAATATGACACGGCAGCATCTCCTCCTTCAGTTTCTACAGCTGCCAGGAAAAAGCTACATTTTCCTAAGAGACCCACTGCTGGTGGTGATGCAGATCAGTCAGCAAAATCTAATGACATCTGCTTGGGTCTGAAAGAACTGCCTACAATGAGTGACATGTCTACCATGACTTTGTTTGATATGGTCACCATTCAGAGAATGGTGGATGACTATTTTAGGGATAGCATTCAAATAGGCATGTCAGACAATTCGTTTCACTACTGGAAGGAAAAAGAGGCAATTTGGAGTCCTTTACACAAACTGACTTTGCTGTACTTAAGTTGCCCACCCTCCAGTGTGTACTCTGAAAGAGTTTTCAGCACAGCCGGGAACCTTGTCAGTGATCGCCGTAGGAGGTTACTTCCCCAAAATGTGGAAACGATGATGTTCATCAAATGAATTACAAATTTCAAGAGGAAGACCTTTACCAGCACTTAAGTCCAAAAAATACAGAAGCGTCTGACTCTGTAATGGTGGATTCCAGCAGGGACGAATTCATATTGTGTGAAGAAGAGGAGAATGCACACACATGAGGAGAATGACGATGATGACATCTAGTGTATTGTAAAGTCAGTTTGTGTACAGGATCATTGCCACCAATGTCCACTGCGCATTGTCTGCTTGTTTTGTGGGGGGTCCAAACAAACCAATCATTTCAGCCACAAGTGGCAGTTTGCTGTCTCTGAAGTGATTGGTTTGTTAAACTGTGAATGTCCTGTTTCATATACAACATAAGGGTGGGTTGGAGGGCCCAAGGATAATTCCATCATGCACCTTTTTCTTTTCCATGATGTGCTGGTTGGGGCATTGCTGCCTGACATTTTTAATGTTATGGCTTATGAATGTCCAGAAATTGGAATGACCACAGACAGCATCTCCCCATTTCATTTTTTTTTAAAGAAAATTCTGAACCCATTGCTGCTTGTTGTGTCAACCCAACGGCACAAGTCGCTTAACAGTGACATTCAGTCAAGGGTTCTCAGCCCTTAAGGCTGCTACACGGCCCAAAGGCCGCATCCTGCTTCACGGCCCAAAGGCCACCTGTCATCACTCCTCACCAGCCCTCAAGGCTGTAATGGCTGCAACTTGCCAAGAGTTCCAGGCCTCAAGGCTGTTGTAGGACTGGTTCCTTCCTAATCATAGCTCTGTATTCCACTACTACTCAGCCCGGAGGCTGCATCAACAATTCACTATCAACTATCAATTCTTCAGTCAGTGGCTGCACCACCAATTATCAATTCTTCAGCCAGGGGCTGCACCAATTATCAATTCTTCAGCCAGGGGCTGCACCAATCATCAATTCTTCAGCCAGAGACTGCACCAATTATCAATTCTTCAACCAGCCAGAGGCTGCACCAATTATCAATTCTGCCAGGGGCTGCAAAAATTATCAATTAATTTCTTCAGCCAGGGGCTGCACCAAATATCAATTCTTCAATCCTCATCTTTGCACAGTCCTCAACTCTATTTATCACTCAGTTTTGAGCCAGCTAGCTGGATGCAAACGTTTGGCCCTTAACTAGATGAAAAAAAATCATTATTGTGAGCTGTGAGGTGGTCAAAATTTACTGGAAATAAGTGGATATAAATGTTATTGAGGTTAATAATACTGTAGGAACAAAAAAAGGCCCATTTTATGTAGAGGTGACCGGGTTCGGATCTGAACCCACCCGAATTCCATCACCCAAGGCAAAA
This sequence comes from Taudactylus pleione, assembly GCA_031769625.1. Lineage (NCBI taxonomy): Eukaryota > Metazoa > Chordata > Amphibia > Anura > Myobatrachidae > Taudactylus > Taudactylus pleione. The sequence continues at coordinate 23,142,714 of JAUIMM010000113.1, read as the reverse complement.
CCTTGCGACCCCGCTATCGGGTTCGTGGTTTTGTATTGAGCGGGCTTAACGCTGATTGGCTGAGAGAGCCGTCTGTCACGGCTCTCAGCCAATCAGCGTTTAGCCCATTGAAAATGCACACAGAAGAAAAAGAAGATGGCGCCCGCCATCCCCCGCCACCTGACACCGCCGGCACCCCCCGCTGCCGACACCACTGACACCCACACTGGTAGCATCCCCCGCTGCCAACAACACCGCTGCCGACACTGCCAGCACCCCTGCCCCACATACTGAGGACACCGTCAGCGACCCCCACACTGCCGACATCGCCGGTACCCTTCACTGAGAACACTGCCAGCACCACAGCACTGCCATTCCATGTACTGAGGACACTGCCAGCAACCCCCGCACGCTGACACAGCCAGCAAACCTGCACTAAAGACACCGCTAGCACCCCCGCACTGCCGACACAGCCAAAAAACCTGCACTAAAGACACCGCTAGCACCCCCGCACTGCTGACATCACCGGTACCCTTCACTGTGGACACTGCCAGCACCGCAGCACTGCCATTCCATGTACTGAGGACACCGTCAACAACCCTGCTCTGCCTATACTACTGTCACAGTAAGTGCACTATTAGTGTATCCAATCCACACTGTATAACACACTGTATCCGTGTTGGAAATTAGAAGCTGAACTGCCACATGTTGGTGCCGCCCACTGTGTCACTTAGCTTAGTCAGCCAGCTAGCTGGATGCAACCTTTTGGCCTTAACTAGATTAAGTAAATAATATTGTGAGGTGGTCAAAATTGATTGGAAATTACTGGGAAAAAATGTTATTGAGGTTAATTATACTGTAGGAATAAAAACAGGCCCATTTTATGTTATTTTAGCTGTTTTTATGATTTTTTAAGAAAAAATCCAGAACCAAAACCAAAACACGAATACAAAACACGGAGGTGAGGTTTTGGCAAAACCAATCCAGATCCAAATCCAGCGGGGATCCAGATCCAAAACCAAAACACGAGGGTCGGCGCACATCTCTAATTTTATGTGATTTTAGCTGTTTTTATGATTTTTTTAAGAAAAAATCCTGATCTAAAACCAAAAACAAAACACGGAGGTGAGGTTTTGGCAAAACCCATCCAGATCCAAAACAAGGGGAGATCCACATCCAAAACCAAAAACACAAGAGTCAGTGCACATCTCTATTTTAAAGTGCAAACTGAGGGTATGCATATCCATATTGGAGTAAAACTGACCATACACCAGACCAACTTTTATCCAACTAGTTGGTTGGTTGGAATGAAAATCTGGTAATGCATGGGAGCAAATGACAATCAGCCATTTGCTCCCAAACACCGAAAACAAGATGAAAGTTGTTGTTCAGACACGTTTTTTTAAATCAAATAGATGTAACCAACTTGCCTGAATTACCTTTTTTGTGTTTTCTGGTGTTTAGGAGCAAATTACTGATTGTCATTTGCTCCCGTGGATTACCGGTTTTTCATTCCATCCAACCAACTAGATGGATGGTTGGAGGAAAGTTGGTCTGGTGTATGGCCAGCTTAAGGGCAGGATGTACTAACCTACATCGCATTGTTACTGATCACATATGCACTAACATATGTGATCAGTACCGCAAAGGACAGCTCCTCAGATAAGAACTGTCCTTTGCGATCAGCACTGCGCCGTGGTCTTCCGGTTTTGTTATGCGGCGGTCGCGGGGCATGCTGGGAGGGATCGGATCCCTCATACCAGCGCAATGCGGTAGAAGCCCAATGCGGCAAAAGCTGGTGTTACCCTCTGCATCGGACTCCCGGTGGCAAGCCAATGATACATATGAAAAATGCTGTAAAACTTTGAAAACGGGGTTTTACCGCATTTTCCGTTTAGTACATCCCAGCCTAAGGGTTTAGGAATTACAGCTGTTTAATATGTAGCCCCCTCTTTTTCAAAGGACCAATGTAATTGAGTGCAAAGCTGTTATAGACAGGTGTGGCTATTCCTTCCTTAATTCTTTATCAGTTAAGCAGTAAAATGGTCTGGAGTTGATTCCAAGGGGTATATTATATTTACTAAAGTATGGAATTGTAGAAGTGGAGATGTTGCCCATAGCAACCAATCAGATTCTACTTATCATTTATCTAGCACCTTCTAGAAGATGATAGCTAGAATCTGATTGGTTGCTATGTTCAACATCTCCACTTCTAAATACCTTTAGTAAATGTACCTTCCAACATGACCCCTTCCACCAGGTACAAAGTTATCTGCTCCTGGACATCCCACTTAATTTATGATTGCAGTCACCTCTGCTGAACTGACCAATTGAAGAGAAGATATTTTTTTGACACAAGTGATGGCAACCATAAATCAAGCGGGAAGTCCAGGAGCAAATAACTTTTTACCTGTTGGAAGGGGTCATGTTGGAGGGTCTGGGGCACTGCTCGCACACCCCTAGTTATGGCCCTGGCATGTATGTATATGAACTTATCTTTACTTAAGCTCTATGTTGTTATTATTATTAGCACAAATAAAGTAATTAGCTTGTAAACTGTAACAGCTATAACAGTAAGAAGTCAAATTAGATGTGTATTTAGCTCAGGAAATTGTAAAGCTGTATTTGTAAATTTCCTAAAAATAGTAATTGACTGGCAGTCTGGTAGGGTAAATGAAAGCAGGGTCTGCCAAGAGAAACAGCTTTGTTTTGGAGACTGTATTAGTGTCTACGGATCAAATTATAAGTGTTTTAGATGAAGACAGAATGTCAGAAGAACTTGTTGCAATTGCACTTTCCGTGACCTTTAAACTTTAAAATGATCCATTTCCTTGTTCAAGTCATACAATGGCTGAAATTCCTGTAACGTTATTCATGAATAGAGGGATTGTTCATAGCGTTATTCACTTTTAGTTTACTGCACATTAAAAAATTATACAATTCTTTTATGTAATGTCATTAGATGCTGAGGTTGAGTACCTGGGGAGCAATCGCACAGTACACTACATATACTGACAAGCTTTCTCTTGCATTTATATGCAGCAGTCACATACTAAACCATCCATTAGTGGCAACCTCTTCCCAGTGTCCACAATTTCATTTTAATTTACATTTTTGGTGACTGGGATGGGGTAAGTCAAATAGACTTGTTCTTGGTTATAAGCAGTATACACTGGGATCTGAACCAATGTCTTCAGCAGAGTTATTGCATATTGTTTATGACTGAGGCCCGTATTCAATTAGAGGTGAAAAGTTTTCGCCGATGCGCTGTTTTCAACTGTTTCAGAAGTATCGCCCTATTCAATTCCAGGACGTTTCCGCCTAGGACAAAACTCCATAGGCAAAGACAGGTGAAAAAGTTTCTCCACCAAAAAGCTGGAGAAGAGAAGTGCAAAATCCATATTTTGGGGTAAAAAGGGGGGGACTTGGTTCAGAACCCTTTTGCCCCTCACTAATGACTAATTAAGCCAAAATAATATATATATATATATATATATATATATCTTAATTCACCCCAAAAAAGACATGTAATTTTGGGGCGAAAATATAAAAAGTGTTGGAAAATGGGGCTTAAGTAATGGGACAGTCTTTCTTTCCGGTGCTGTATGGATGGGGCAGGTGTTTTTAGGATTGCAGCAGGTGTATTTTTAACATTTATTTATTCTGCACTTTGCAAACCCAGAAATATCCTAGTATCCATTTACATGTACCCCCAATTTAACTACAGCAATTATTTTTCTTAAAAGACACTGCTTAATATAATTTTTCCACACTTATGCAAAAATGCATATAACAGCCCTTTGACTCAAAATGAGATCCTTGATTACTTTTATTATGGCTAATAATACACTTCTATATTGATTCCCCAGGTGAGTTAGGCTATATTGGGGGACAGACTGATTTCCCCCCCAAAAAATCTTTTCGCCGGTTCCGCTATTCACCCATATGCGTTTCGCCTGTTTTACAATTGAATAAGGCGAGGTACCCTAAGAGGTAGTAGATGACACACTCCTTCTATTTCCAATACAAGACAGAGAAAGATCCAAGAAAGCTATTTTTTAGCACACTAAGGTATATAAACACCCCTTTGGCAATTGACACGAGTACATAAACCTATGCATATATAAACACTTCTAAACATGAACTTATACTAATAATAACAACACAGAGACAGATGTGGCTTTTAAACTGGTCAACCTTTTTATTAATTATCAATCAATCAATAACTTAACTATGGTGGTGACCGAAAGAAACAGCAGCCATTAGAGGTCAGTGACTGCCAAATCAGATGACTAGAAACACTTGCAGGGCCAATTGTCCACTCAGGAAATCTCTGTCAGAGATTCCGACCTTTCCACTTCCCCACAACGGCAGCAACACGGAGGCCTTCGAATGCCTCCATATCGCCACCATTGGGGGCCGAGAGGGGGGGAAGTGGGTACAGATTACCCGGGCCTGGGCTTCCTGAGCAGCAGCCACAGCAGTCTCCTATGCCTGTGGGGGGGAGCGATCACACTGATCACGCCCCCCTGGCTTTGAGCAGGGCTGAGGGGGCTCAGAGCGCCCCCCCTCCCCAGCGCGTGGCGCTGCAAAGCTTTTATTTTTCCGAAAGGAGGCGTGGCCACGCCTCCCAAGATTAGGCCATGCCCCCTGTTACCCAGGCCCGCCGCGGCTCTTGGCGGGCCTGCTTGGGGCACTTAGAACTGGGTAGCCCTAAACCCCAACATTTGGGACACTGGGATAGGGTCATAGTGTGTAAGCCTTCAGCATGCACATGAACAAGCGGCAAGACCACATGTTACGCCCCAATTTCACTAAACACTGGGGTCGTGCCTCATGCGTACAGCAGGTTAGAGCGTTACCTCCCTATTTTTCCTCCAGCCCACAAGTGGGATAGTACCCAGAAAGTAGTTCTGTCCAATCAAAATTGTGATGGTTCGGGAGTCACACACACATACACATATATAGAGCCACACACATATACACATGCATACTGTAACACACATGTACACGTACATGTATACAGTGGTTTTATGAATGAGCGTGTCATTCATAAAACCACACACTAATACCTACCAACATTTCTAACCTCCCAATTGGGACTTTGTGGACACCAAAGGGGGTGTGTCCTGTTTGGAAGGGACATGGCCTAATGGCATGCCCCCATTTTCATCACTCTGGAGGCATGCCTAGCACTCCTGAAGATGCTAGATTAGCTCTAGGCACTCCCCGCACACTGGACAGATGCATTACGCATTTGCTGCACCAGTGAGACTAAATGCTCCTTCTTCCCACCAACTCCCCTCCCCCTCCACTCCGCAGAACTCTACGGTCCATGAGTGGGATGGTGGAACAGTCACCTAAAAATAGGACTGTCCTCCCGAAAGCAGGACAGTTGGGAGATATGTACACATGCATACATATATACATACTGTCACACACAGTCATAAACATATACATGTATACAGTCACACACATACATACATACATACATACATATAGTGTCCCCCCTCTTACCTGTTATCATTACTTGGCACACTGCAGCTGCTCCTGTCTCCACCGCTCCTCTCTCCCATGCTGCTGCTCACACTGACACAGGGCCTTGTAGCCTTGCTCCTCTGCTTGGACTTCACCCACCCTTCCTCTCCTTTTCAATTTCTATAGCTTGTAGTGCAAATTTGCACTGCAGCTGTAATCAACGACTGGGGGTCACCTGAGAGATGGGAGCCCAGGGCATTTGCCTCCCTCCCTTAATCCAGCTCTGCATTATGCCCTGTACTGTCCTGGCTGCAACTATTTATCCTTACCACCTGTACATGCTACTTATGCTGTTTGCCCTGTGATATCCTGCACCTGCTTCTACTGCTTAATCGACCATTCCCTGGTTAAGTTTATTTGACATGTAGACTGACCTCCATCGCACACCACTGCCAACGACTACCACCATAGGATCTGCCAAAAGTTTATGGGCCCAGGCACCAGTCTATGAAGATAGACAATATCAAGAAAAAGAATGCAGCAACATGCAATAAGAGGATCTGAGTGAGTACAGAAAAGTTCTTTATTCATAGACTTCATTAAACAAATAGGCTCATAAAACTACACCGCATGGAAGTTTGCCATGAAAATACAGTTAAAGTGGGAAAAGTGTAGAAAGTTACCAGTGATCTGGGTGATAAATCTAATCTAGATGATGTAGCTAAAGTCATGGGGACAAAAGTCTTAGCTGTGGAATAGCAAGTATATTCCATTTTCCATGGGAAAACATCAGCACGTGAAATGTGGGTAGCTTTACAGACATCTTATGAAGACAAAAGTCTAATGAATCTGAGGCGTACGTTATATAGCACAAAGCTGTGTACATGCAAGAATATGAATGAATATATAGATAAAGCGCTGTCTATCTCTCAGCAATTATCTTTAGTAGGTGTCCCAGCAGATGATGAGGAGTTTGCAATGGTGATGCTGCAAAACCTATGCCAGAGTATAATTTCCTTCTAGTGTACCAGGTGGTACTTCATCATGGAAGTGTGATATAATAAATTAATCAGCATTATATCTAGCAGGCAATCACAGCAAAGACTGCTACATGGATTCAGGAACACTTCAGCTATGATGAAAGTTGGTTCAAATCATGCCATGTTAAAGCCATGTGATCCTGTAATTTGTCAAAGGACAAATGCCACGAAAGTCAGGACAATTACTGTATGCTTAAGAATTAAAGGCAAAACAGTTGTGCCAGATCTAGGAACCAATCTGATTGCCATCAGTGTACTGGAGAAGAAGGTATACATAGTCCAATTTGCAGAGGGTCAGCGTGTTGTGTTATTGATACAACAACCCGGTGCCAACAACTGTATATCCTTGACACTGAAGTGTGTAATGGCAGCTTCTGACTCCAACCAATCAATGGAACTATGGCATAGGAGACTGGGTCAACTAGGGTATGACAACATACAGAAGTTTTTAGATAGCATGGTGACAGGAATGTCGGTGAATAATCCTTAGAGACCAGAATGTGAAAGTTGCATGAAGGGTAAGCAAACTTGTTGCAACTTCCTTAAGTGATCATCCAGAGCTAATGCTTAAGGACGTATGTGGACTAATTGAGGTGGAGTCAATTAGCTGTAATCGTTACTTCATGATGCTCAAAGATAATGCTACAGGGGTAATGCACATTTAGTTCCTGAAAAGTAACAGTGAAGTTACAAGCAATATTGTGGTTTGCAAGAGTCTAGAAAAGATTCAGACGAGCCTAAAGATAAAAGTGCTAAGGTAAAAAACTGGCTGAGAATATGAAAATAGAAATCTAGTTGTCTACCTAAAGAGGAATGACATACAGCACCCACTAACAATTGCCTACACACCAGAAGAGAATGGCATGAGCAAAAGGGCAAACAGAACAATTGTTGAAAGAGCATGAACTATGTTAAGTGACGCAGGTCTGGACAAGAGATTATGGGAGTGAAAGAAGTCCAAACTGCAGTCTCAATACTTGAGCACCTACAGTGGCAGTCAAAAACAATTGGAGGCATGGACCGAGCAAAGGTCAAGTATCAGTCATCTACATGTGTTTTGGTGCACAGCATATGCCCATATCCCTAGAGAAAGGAGACACAACTAGATTCTAAGGGCCTGATTCAGACCCGCTCGCAAGCGCATAGCGCTCGCATGCAGGTCAATGGCTGGGCAGTGCGCACGCGCAAGCCCCGGAGAGAGTAAGAAATTCACTCGCTCCGGGGCTCGCTACAAACGGGGCTCGACAGCTTGCCCCGTTTTGTAGGTGGGTCGGGGGTGGCTTCCCAAACAGAGGCGTTCCCGAAGGCACGCCTGCCATTTGGGGGTGGCCCTACTGACATCACGAGTTATGTCAGTAGTGAGCTTCCTGCTCTATTAGAGCCGGAAGCTCACTGGGGCTTGCAGCAGATGAGACCCTTCCACAAGGGTCTCGTTGCAAGCCTGATGGTCGAGATGGTCGGGACCATCGTGACCATCACCTGGCCGCTCGCTAAAGCTTAGCGAGCGGCCAGAAGGCCGGTCCAAAAAAAAAATGCCCTTCAGACCTGCGAGCTGCCTCCAACAGCGAGCGGGTCTGAATCAGGGCCTAAGTCCATCTCACATATCATGCTGGTATACTGTCAACAAAGCAAAGGATACAGATTGTGGGACATTAACAACAAAAAGCTTCTAATGTCAAGAGATGTAGTGTTTCAAAAAAGCACTTCAATCAAAGACAAGCAGGGTATTGTAACACCACAAAAACTTGTGATTCTAGTTATGCCCGCAGCTGGAAGCATGTCAAAGACTGAAACTGCAGGTGATCTATGAGTAGCAACAAAGGAAAACTTCCTAAAAAGTACAGAGAAGAATTTGCAAACTTTGGGCCTGATTCAGCAAGGATTGCTATTCTGCTAGAATGCTATTATTAGCTGTGAAATGCAAATGTTTGCAATCGCATTGCGATCACAGCTTACCATAAGGACACCCCTTTCCCTTAGACACATCCGTATACTTGGGCGACATAGCAAAATAATCGGTAACATCGAGTAACATCGGACCCATACGCACAGTTAAGGCAGGTCAGACCTCACTCAGGAACTGCTAACCTCAGGTCACGCTATGAGGCCTCAGGCTGCGTATGGTATTACAGTGGATAATTTATGCAAACCCCTGCAACACCATCCCAACGCACTGGCATGCCTGCATTCACCCGACCCCCCACCCCATCACCACCCACAAATGGCACTTCCTGTCAATCACTGTGCTTGGGGTCTGCATAGCCTCTGCAAACGCATTTCCCATTGCAATTGCTAGTTTGTGCACTCATACTGCGATGCATACGCATGCGCAATGTGAATTAATCGACCGATTGCATGCGTCTTTGCAACTGCAATCCTTGCTGAATCAGGCCCTTTGTCTGCTGTGAACCTCAAACCACCCAAAAACTAAGTGAAGCAGTGACTGGCAAAATTGTAAATCAGCCATAGATTAAAAAGCTTACAGCTTTAAACAATCATCACAAGTGAAATTATTAGCTCCACCTGTGAATCTTTTAAAATGTGTCAGTGAGTAATGACTACACCTGTGCTGGATGACCTGGAAAACATGACCTGTGTGGGGTCCTGAGGACCGAGTTTGAGAACCACTGAGCTAGAGGAAGATATTTATATGAAGCCACTGGAGCAATACAATGTTGATAAATTCCCAGAAGGAAAAGTATGTCTTCTGAAGAAATCATTGGATGGGCTAAAACAGAGTGGCTGCTGCTGGCACATCAAGTTATACAGTGTACTGCTAGAGATAAATTTTATTTTTTAAAAGACTTGTTATACTAGTCTATTTAGATGTTCTACTGCTTGCAGGACAACAGTACCACATAGCCGATGTCAAGTTGTTACTAAGTGACAAGTTCAAGTTTAAAGACCTTGGGCAGGCACACCATTTGCTGGGTCTGAGGATCATACAAAATCTGAGTGCTGGGTCTGTTACTTTAGACCAACAAGACTACATTGAGGTGATGCTCAACAAGTTTGGAATGGCAGATTCCAAGCTAGTCAGCACACCAATTGACAAAAGATTGAAATTTTCAAAAGATATGTGTCCAACAAAAGCAAAAATTGAGGAAATAAGGAAAGTACCTTACCAAAGTGCCTTTAGAACTTTAATGTATACAACAGTTGGCACAGAACCAGATATTAACCACACCATCAGCCATGTTAGCCAATTTGCACTCATTCCAGGAAGAGAACACTAGACAGCCATCAAACGCAATCTCAGATACTTGAAAGGGAAAAGCTCCTTAAAACTAAAATTCATGAAAACTGAAACTTTGGAGTTATGAGCATTCTGTGATGCAGATTGTAGGACATATGTAGACAAGAGATGTTAATACATTGGATATCTATTTGCTTTGGCAGCACATCAGTTAGCTGAGCAAGCAGAAAACAGCCAATCATTGACTTATAGTATTGGCACTAGGGCTTGCTATACCCAGGAGGGAGGGGCCACAATTGTTTTGCAGGCCCAATTTACCTAGGTAAACTAGACATGTTGCCAACTGGGCTAGGACTGGTAGCAAGATGGTGGGGGAACCCCACATTGTGGAACTCCCCTTTATAGTTCAACCAGCCATGGCTTGTCAAGCCTAGTGAATTACTTGTTTATTATAAGTTAATAATTATATGAATATGTGTGGCAGAAATTAAATTAATGCCCCTTTTAAACAAACTTTAATAATGTAATATTACTATTTTTTTTATAAACAATAATAATACTTAAACATTTCACACAACAGTGTTAAGAAAATCACTAGTAGTTTTTCTCATCGTCAAAAATCTTGTATTTCAATTAAAACAAGCATATATTGTTAATTATGCTGTAAAACAAAACAGATTGTTGTGGACCACATACTAAGTTGTGGACTTAATATAAATGTCAAAATAAAAAATGACACAACACACAATAATGGGCTGGATATAAAACAATAACTTTCTTTAAGAATGCTTCATACAGGTTCATTCATTGCAGCCAGCTGTGTTTTTATATGTTACACCCCACACATAATGTTTTTCATATTGAACATTGCGTAACTTGGAATCAGGCAAGCAGTGAGCACAAAAACTAATTGCCTTTTAAAGTACGTTTAAAACAACAAAACCTGCAAGAAGTCAGTCAAAACTACCTGCGTGTTAGGAAACATCACCGGAAAAGCCCCCAGAGCTATATGGCCAATCAGCACATGATGTAATACAACGCACTTATTATAAGGCAGTAATTATTTATTGATTAAGGGGAAAAACAAATAATAACTAGCTTATGGAAGGAAAAGTATTTTATGAATATATTATGGGGCAATATTATTTGTTGACTGGAATAATAAAATGTTATTTATGATGGGGCAAGAACTATTATTTTGTGATATGGGCAGGCACCATTTATAGTGCAATAAAATAATAGTTATTGCCCTGTCATAATTTTGATGACTCTATTAACAATCAAATAATGTTGCTATCATAAGATTATTAATAAATAATATTGCCACCATAATATAATTGTACATTAATCCCTCCTGTAATATATTCATAAAAATTTTTTTAAACAGTTTTGCGCTCTCTTTAAAAAAAAACAACAAATTTTATTGAAAGGATGAGACGCAGTACATAGATGACCTGCACAGAGGTCGAAAAAAGATGAAATTATATAGTAAGGATACATGGAAAATTAACAAGTTCTCCGATACATGTATTGACAGACCATAAAATGAGTATCCATAAATCTGCAGTCTCAACCAATTTTTTATTAAAATCTAGAAGTAAAAAAGAAGAACAAAAAACAAAAGAATAGTATATAGAATAGAAAAAGGAGAAACAAGAGTAGAAAAGAAGGGAAAAAGGAAGGGAACGGGGAGTTGAGGACTCAGCTGAACACACAGGGCTGTCCAAGCATACTAGCCAAAGAGGTCATGTCCAATTTAGAAAAATCAGGTAAAAACAAGCAGGGGGACCTAGAAATGCGATGTCCAGGGCTCCCATATTTTGGTGAAACTCTTAGATGAACCCCGAAGAATATTGGTCATTTGTTCCATGGAGTGAATGTGCCAGATCTTAGCTAAGACCTCTCCAATGACTGGGTTCTCTGTTTTCTTCCATGCTAATGCAATGTGACACCTGGCTGCCAGCACCATGTGGCAAAATATTTTCGATTGATGATGAGTTGCCTTAGGGGCATGCAATGGGAGGAGAAAATATTTGGGACTAAAAGGGACAGAGATGCCTAGGATGGAGCTGGTGAGGGCACAGATTTATTTTCAGAAGGGAACCAACTTGTGCAAAAACATCCCTGTATCAATCCCACAATAGTTTTGCTCTCTTAATAAATAATTATTGCCCTTGTTATTGGTTTATTCTACCTTCTCATGAGCTGATTGGCCAGATAGCTCTAACAACAGTCACCTAATTTTCTGGTGATTTGTCAAACTGCAGCTTGATACATTCATGGTTTGTATTTTTACAATCTAAAAAAACTGGACAGTGATTGTTAAGGTGACCTGTGCTCCTCCTTCTCCCCCCTCTCTTTGCCCTGCTCTCTGTACTTCACTTTATATGCCTGTCTGTCTCCCCCAGCCTGTGTGTACAGTATGTCTCCATGTGCTACTCCCCCTTAGTCAGTGTGTATGTCTCCATGCCCCCCTCTCCCACCTGCAGTGTGTATGTCTCCATGTCCCCCTCTCCACACCAGCAGTGTGTATGTCACCATGTGCTTCTCCCTCCTAGTCACCAATGTGTATGTCGCCATGTCCCCCTCTTCACACCAGCAGTGTGTATTTTTCCATGTCCCCCCCAGTCACCGATGTGTATGTCTACACGTCCCTACCAGCCCCTCACCAGTGTGTATTTTTTCGATGTCCCCCCCAGTCACAGGTGTGTTGGTTTCCATGTCCCGTCTCCCCCAGTCATGGTGTGTGTATCCATGTCTCCCCAGGCTCCATTGTGTATCTGTATCAGCTTTCTTTATGTCTGTGTATCCAGCTTTTGTTTTTTCTCCTTCCTTTGTCTGTGTTTTCCATTACTCCTTTTATATTTGTCCCCCCACCTAATTCTATCATTTATCTCCCACCATCTACCTTTCCATTGTGCCCCTACTACTGTTCCTCTTACTCTGCTCCTCCTTCCAGCACCCCCTTACTTCTTTCACTTGTCCCTTCTTCACCCCTTACCTTCCTCCTCCTTTTCTACTGAAGGCGATGGAGTCCTGCTGGGCGATGATCAGAAGTGGCGTGGAGAAACCTGAGGATGGCAGGTAAGCACAATCTTCTGTTTTAAATATTTTTCTTCTCTATAACACTGCTGTCACTAGTGAAAACCTTGATGGCAGTAAAATATGCCAGTCATTAAGGAGGGTGTCCCAGTGGTTCTGAACCAAGGGCCTGATTCAGAGCCGTTCGTAAGCGGCCGCTCGTTCGCTCCGAGCGATGTTCGCACAACTGCGCATGCGTATGGGTCGTAATGCGCATGCGCCAACCAGTCAGTGCGATCGGAAATCGAGCGCTCGCAAAATAGCGAGTGCCTGCTAATTTGAGTGACAGGATGAGGCGTTTGTGGGTGGTAACAGGGGAAGGTGCTTGAAAACGGGGAGTGGAGATCCGAACGCAGGCGTGCCAAACGGTCAAAATGGGCGTTTTAAGGGTGTGCATAATTAACAAAGCAGCGTCATCGACCACGTCACTTGGTTGTTTCTTAGCCTGAACTGTTCGCAAGATTGCGGTAGGATAAACCTACCACAAGCACTGCGAGCAGTTCAGATGCCTTTCGATGTACTCGATTAATCAAATAAATAGCGGAGATGACGTAGGATGCGAGCGACCAGGGGGCGTCTTTACAAAATAGCGAGCGCATGTTTCGTTCGCTCGCTCAGATATAGAGGCGTCAACAGACCGCAAAGAGCGAGCGCTCAATTTAAATAGCCGGCCCCTTTTTCTGACCGAGCGAGCGCAAATAGCGTGCGGCTCTGAATCAGGCCCCAAGTCCCAACATTTTTAGCCAAAAATAGTGATTAAAGTTGAGAAGGTGTTGATAACTTTTCGCGACTTTATGCTATGGAGAATTTGCACCCACAAAAAGCTGCAACTAATAGGATTGTGCGACAAGCATTTTGTGCGAAAAGTTTTCACTGGTGAAAACTTTTTGCAAAAATGCGGGTATTCACAGCTAATTGAATTCTCCCCCTTAGACATTTATTTATCAATTCAAAATGAATAATGGGGATCCCTCTCCAAAAACAAATGTGATACAGTAGCCCAAAGGCTACTATGGGCTAACGCAATCTGAAGATGGTGTTAGGTGCCAGGGCCAATCCCAGCAATGTTACGCACGGGTGATGCTTTTGCGGTTGGAAATGGAAGAGCAGTAGCAGATATAGGAGAAATTTGCTGCCGGCCCTCTTTGTTACATCCAGGGGGATAATTACCTTATGCCTTATCACACAAAATAAATTTGGTAAGTTTGCCCCATAAGGTACATTATAGGTAACATAATAGCTTAAGTCAGTTTGGTGAAGCACAATGAAGGCATGAGGTGCACTTAGTTGTGCATTGATTGGGAAAATTACTGGGCTTATGTTTAGGTTTTTTTTAGCGCTTTTGCTCAATAACAGCTCAGCTGGCTTAGGGTTCCCAGTGTCCAGGGCAGCCATCAGAAACTGTGGGGCCCAGTACTGACAAAATAGGCAGGGCCCCACCACTGGGTATGGGACAGAGGTGAGAGAAGCTGTGGATAATGTGGGTGGGGCTACTTTTAAGGGGTATCAACATTTGGGCTGCGGGGGAAGTTGTTATTATAACTGTGGGGGGCACAGGGAAGGCTGACTGGACTGGGGGGAGGGCACAGGGAAGGCAGGCTGCCTGGACTAGAAGGCTGGCTGTACTGGGGGCAGTGGGCAGGGAAGGCAAGCTCACTGGCTAGACTAGGGGGCACAGGGAACGCTGTCTGGACTGTGGAGGGAGCACAGGGAAGGCGGGCTGGGCTGGGACAGAACAGGGTGGCTGGCTCGACTGGGAGGCACAGGGAAGGCAGACTGGCTATACTAGAATGCTGGATGGACTTGGGGGGCAGGGAAAGCAGGCTGGATTGGGGGGCACACGGAATGCTAGATGGACTGGGGGTATGGAGCAAGGAAGGCTGGCTGGACTGTGGGGGGTAGCAGGGAATGCTGGCTGGACTGGGGAGGGGCAAAGGGAATGCTGGGTGGACTGTGGGTGGGGAATAGGGAAGGCTGCTGGACTGGGGCAGGGAAGACACGGTGGCTGGCTGGCTGTATTGGTCTGGTGTTGGGCGCAGGGATGGCAGACTGGCCGGACTGGAGGGCTGGCTGAACTGGGGGGAGGGAGACGAGCAGCAGGGAATGCTGGCTGGCTGGACTGGGGTGGGGGAGCAAGGCAGGGGTAGCATACCTTGTTTAGAGACAGAGGGGGCCTGGGTGGCAGTGGTGCAGAATGTACCGGGCAGCAGGTAGAATCAGAGCATTCGCGCCGCGGCATTGGAATATGGAGATGGCCACGAGCCAATCACAGCTCGCAGAATGGCAGCCAATCAGGAGCGGCCGCTTGGCTCACGGACGGCTCAATATTTTATTCAAGCGCAGGTATGTTCTATCTCCCATGACTCTCAGCCACCCGGCGCATTGTGCACTGCCGCCACCCGGGCCCCATCTCTCTCCAGGCCCGGGACTGGATTCCCGGTAGTCCCCCCCTGATGGCGGCCCTGCCAGTGCCTGTATGGATTCAGTAACACTTAAGGGGTAAATTTACTAAAGTGAGAGTTTTTAGAAGTGAGTTTTAGAAGAGATGTTGCCCATAGCAACCAATCAGATTCTACTTAACATTTAACTAGCACCTTCTAGAAGAAAATATCTAGAATCTGATTGGTTGCTATAGGCAGCATCTTCTAAAACTCACTTCTAAAAACTCTCACTTTAGTAAATTTGCCCCTTATTGTACTTTACTTTTTATATTAAGTCTATATTAAACATACAGGAAAATGATAATGTAAGAAACTACAATGGTAATGTACAGTAAGAAACAACAAAAACAAAAAGAGACCACTAAAAATTCCTACCTGAAATGATTTATAATTCCTACCCGAAAGGGTTTAGAATTACAGATGCCATTGAAGCACTGTGCCACTACTCTGCAAGGATGGAAAGAACCAAGACCAACATCCTCCTGCTTTTGGCAGGTTTACAAGTAGCAACACCACGAAGACTTATAGATCTGATCACTGATGCAATTCTAGACCAACCCAGCAGGAGATGTAACCCCTAGTCAGTCTGTTCCAACCTAATAAACCTGAGAACAGTGTGAGGCTGCCTTTTATGCTCAGCCTGGTTCCCATGGTGTGTCTACCGCAGGGCAGTAAAAGAGCAAAATGGTTTTCACTGCACTGGTATGAATAAAAAATAAATATGTCTGTGTATTGTCATGAATATAAAAAAGATTACTTCTTACATAAAGCTAACATTATTTAATATTATGCATATTAAAGTAAATAATCTATACTAGCTGTTGCCCACAGCTTCACCCACGATGAAATCGCTTCTGCCAACATTTTTTTTTATTTGGGTGTTCTAGTTCTATTGCTTTGCATAGATGCCCTGTCGTGGGTGTGGCCCACGTTACCAGCAGCGCTATACAGACTGGTGACAGCAGCGGCTTCACCCACCACTCACATCAATGTCACTGTGTGCCCTGTGCACAGACTGCTATGTAGCCTATCCTATTCAAGTAAACGCGGGCCCAAAGCACCTCTCCCCCCACCCCTTATCGGCTGCACACATGGTGCCTCACCTATCTCTTACATTGATGATGTCAGTAAATGTTGTTTTTGTTATTGCCTTTACCGAGATGAAGCAGGAAGCACTACTGATGAGATGTATGAACATCTCATCTACCGGAGTGGGGGAGTGATGCGCTGTGTCTCCAGTGCTCAGTCTAAAACAACTTTTTAGACTTAGCACTGAACTCACTCCTCCGAATCGCAGTCCATAGCAAACCTGTTAAATGCAGTCCCCACCACACAACCCTAGTACCGTGATCATGAAAGGATAGTGCAGGGATAACCGGTCACCATCCACAGTAACCAGACTCCCAACACTACATTCAGCAGTCATGCTCCAATGGGCATGCGCTGGATCTCGCATACATTGTTAGATCCCGCATCACTGTGGTGATAGGGTAACGACAGCTGCAGCTATTGATATTGATAGCTGCAGCTGTCGGAATGGTCAGTGCCACTCAGAGTCGGCCCAAGCCAATTTGGTGCCCTAGGCAAAATTTTGACTGGTGCCCCCTACCCCTACACACACATATATATATGGGACACAATGTTAAGAACTTGAGTCTTAGTGGTATTTATCCACCCTATGCTAAACCGTTTTTGACCAATATTACTACATGTGCTAAACAGGAAGTGATGTGGCTTTCTAATCTCTGATGAATTAGTGTGGGGGTATAAATGGGAGAATGCCCCACCACACCAGTATCCCCTGGATGAAGTCCCCAGGACGAAACACGTTGGGTGTGCTTCTGCCTTGCCTCTTGAACCTATGAATGGGTCAATTACTAACCACTTTATCCAGATAAGCTATTAATTTATTTATTCTCTTAAAAAGAAAGTTTCTTTTTTAAAGTGAATAATATATGCTGAGTTTTTAGACCTTTCCTCTGATTTTATCCACCGGTCTTAAAAGGGTCTATTGTGTTTTATATGTATATGTTTTTATTTATCTTTATGTATTTTGTGTACTTATAAAATTGCTAAATTATTTATTTATAAGCAATGGCACTTTCATTTTCTATCACATTATGAGTTTAAATATTCTAATATTTTATATGATCAATGCACTTTGGTAAACCAGTCGCTCTGCAGTCATTTTATTTTCCTATATATATATATAAACGACAGGCTTAGTCCACGGCACTCAACCATCCGGGGTGCCCTTGGCATGTGACCACACCATCTACATAAAAAATATCATACAAACTCGGCACTCACATGCTTTTCAAACTGCAACTCCTTTAAACATAGGGAATGTTGGTTCCAAAATATTGCAATAATTTGTTAAGCTGACCACCGCTTCATGGTCGTTCCCATCTGGCCAGTCCCTACACTAATTCTCAGATAAATAAACTTGATCTGCCACCTTTGGCTCAAGCTTGCATACATTTTAAACAGAAAACTGGGTCCTGCCTTAAAGAGACAGGACCACACCCAGGGCTATCAGTTAATAAGCACCTGGAAAAAGAAAAAAAGTTTGTCTTACATTTGAAAAACAGGGTGCCCTAGCAAGTGTGACCACAAATATTTTGGAACCAACATTCCCCATGTTTAAAGGAGTTGCAGTTTGAAAAGCATGTGAGTGCCGAGTTTGTATGATATTTTTTATGTAGATGGTGTGGTCACATGCCAAGGGCACCCCGGATGGTTGAGTGCCGTGGACTAAGCCTGCCGTTTATTTAAATTTTGTGGTCACACTTGCTAGGGCACCCTGTTTTTCAAATGTAAGACAAACTTTTTTTCTTTTTCCAGGTGCTTATTAACTGATAGCCCTGGGTGTGGTCCTGTCTCTTTAAGGCAGGACCCAGTTTCATGTTTAAAATGTATGCAAGCTTGAGCAAAAGGCGGCAGATCAAGTTTATTTATCTAAGAATCAGTGTAGGGACTGGCCAGATGGGAACGACCGTGAAGCGGTGGTCAGCTTAACAAATTATTGCAATATTTTGGAACCAACATTCCCTATGTTTAAAGGAGTTGCAGTTTGAAAAGCATGTGAGTGCCGAGTTTGTATGATATTTCCTATATATATATATATATATATATATACACACACATATATATATACATACATATATATATATATATACGTACATATATTATATATATACGTACAGTCAGGTGCATAAATATTGGGACATTGACAGAATTTTCATATTTTGGCCTCTATTCACCACCATAATGGCTTTGAAATGAAACAAACAAGATGTGCTTTAACTGCAGACTTTCAGATTTAATTTGATGGTAATTACATCCAAATCAGGTGAACGGTGTAGGAATTACAACGGTTTCTATATGTGCCTCCCACTTTTTAAGGAGCCAAAAGTAATGGGACTATCAACTCAAAAGCTATTTCATGGACAGGTGTGGGTTATTCCCTCGTTATTTCATTATCAATTAAGCAGGTAAAAGGTCTGGAGTTGATTCTAGGTGTGACATTTGCATTTGGAATCAGTTGCTGTCGACTCTCAATATGAGATCCAAAGAGCTGTCACCATCAGTGAAGCAAGCCATCATTAGGCTGAAAAATCAAAACAAACCCATCAGAGAGATAGCAAAAACATTAGGTGTGGCCAAATCAACTGTTTGGAACATTCTTAAAAAGAAAGAACGCATCGGAGACCTCAGCAACACCAAAAGACCTGGAAGACCACGGAAAACAACTGTGGTGGATGACAGAAGAATTATTTCCCTGGTGAAGAAAAACCCCTTCACAACAGTTGGCTAAATCAAGAACACTCTCCAGGAGGTAGGTGTATATGTGTCAAAGTCAACAACTTCACAAGAGTGAATATAGAGGGTTCACCACAAGATGTAAACCATTGGTGAGCCACAAAAACAGGAAGACCAGATTAGAGTTTGCCAAGCAACATCTAAAAAAGCCATTACAGTTCTAGAACAACATCCTATGGACAGATGAGACAAAGATCAACTTGTACCAGAGTGATGGGAAGAGAAGAGTATGGAGAAGGAAAGGAACTGCTCATGATCCAAAACATACCACATCAGTGAAGCATGGTGGTGGTAGTGTCATGGCGTGGGCATGTATGGCTGCCAATGGAACTGGTTGGACGGCGCTTCACAGTGCAGATGGACAATGACCCGAAGCATACTGCAAAAGCAACCAAAGAGTTTTTTAAGGCTAAAAAGTGGAATGTTATGCAATGGCCAAGTCAGTCCCCTGACCTGAATCCGATTAAGCATGCATTTCACTTGATGAAGACAAAACTGAAGGGAAAATGCCCCAAGAACAAGCAGGAACTGAAGACATTTGCAGTAGAGGCCTGGCAGAGCATCACCAGGGATGAAACCCAGCGTCTGGTGATGTCTATGCTTTCCAGACTTCAGGCTGTAATTGCCTGCAAAGGATTTGCAACAAAGTATTAAAAAGTGAAAGTTAGATTTAGGATTGTTTAGTTTGTCCCATTACTTTTGGCCCCTTAAAAAGTGGGAGGCACATATGGAAACCGTTGTAATTCCTACACCGTTCACCTGATTTGGATGTAATTACCCTCAAACTAAATCTGAAAGTCTGCAGTTAAAGCACATCCTGTTTGTTTCATTTCAAAGCCATTGTGGTGGTGAATAGAGGCCAAAATATGAAAATTCTGTCAATGTCCCAATATTTATGCACCTGACTGTACATAGTGATGCCCCTATAGTAGTGCCCATATATAGTAGTAATAACCCCATAGCCTAGGGTCTTCGGAGCCCAGGGCAAGAAGAAGAAAGGTGCCCCCCCACCGACAAAAACACACACACACACATAGATAAGGCAAAAATATTTGCGCGCCGAAGGCATGGTCATATAACAGAAGGGGCGTGGTCACTTTAAATGGGGCGTGCAAACATGACATGCCACCCATTTCTCGTCACTTTGTGAACATTCCTTTCCATATACACCTTACCTATATGGTGGTTTCTCACAATGTGGAAATGTATCTTCCCTTAGAAGACAGCGTCTTCAGTCGGTATTCACTATTCATGTAGGTCACATCGTCCGGAAGATGCCTGTTTGTGTAGGAATATTAATAAGGTCATCATCATACAACAGCAGTTCACCCAGATGTGTGCCCCTGTGTAATTTCCTGCCCCCTGTGTCTCTCAGCCACACCATCTCCCCCTGAGTCATCTGTTGGCACACCATCGTTTCCCCCTCCTGCATCGTCTCTCAGTCACGCCATCATCCGCCCGCCCCCCCCCCCACGTCATCTCTCGGTACCTGTACCCTGACGTCATCAATTACTGTCCAATGTAATTCCCTAATATCCACGTGGCCACAGAGGGGGAAAAACCTGTGGCGAGTGAACAAATTTCTTCTTTTTGTGGACTGTATGGGCATGGTACTGTACTTCCACCGTCACTGCACATCACTCCCAGGTACAAATACTGAAGGGGATCTATACACTACCCTGTGTATTTGATGGACACAGATATGCACACAGACACATACACACACACTGACATATATGCACACACGCTGACACAGACGCACACGCGCTGACACAGATGCACCCACTCCGACTCACCCACGCTGACACAGATGCATGCACGCTGACATATACGCTCCCACGCTGACACATACGCACCCACGCTGATATACGCACACACACTGACAGACGCACCCACGCTGACACAGGTGCACCCACGCTGACAGACACACCCACGCTGACACATATACACACACATTGACACAGATACACCCACGCTGACACATACGCACACATGCTGACAGACGCACCCACACTGACACAGACGCACACACGCTGACACATATACACACACATTGACACAGATGCACCCACGCTGACACAGATGCACCCACGCTGACAGACGCACCCACGCTGACACAGACGCACACACGCTGACACATATACACACATTGACACAGATGCATCCACGCTGACACAGATGCACCCACACTGACACAGATGCACGCACGCTGACATATACGCTCCCACGCTGACACATACACACCCACGCTGATATATGCACACACACTGACAGAAACACCCACGCTGACACAGACGCACCCACGCTGACAGACGCACCCACGCTGACACATATACACACACATTGACACAGATGCACCCACGCTGACACATACGCACACACGCTGGCACAGACGCACCCACGCTGACACAGACGCACCCACGCTGACACAGACGCACCCACGCTGACACATATACACCCACGCTGACAGACGCACCCACGCTGACACAGACGCACACACGCTGACACATATACACACACATTGACACAGATGCATCCACGCTGACACAGATGCACCCACACTGACACAGATGCACGCACGCTGACATATACGCTCCCACGCTGACACATACGCACCCACGCTGATATATGCACACACATTGACAGACGCACCCACGCTGACACAGACGCACCCACGCTGACAGACGCACCCACGCTGACACATATACACACACATTGACACAGATGCACCCACGCTGACACATACGCACACACGCTGGCACAGACGCACCCACGCTGACACAGACGCACCCACGCTGACACAGACGCACCCACGCTGACACATATACACACACATTGACACAGATGCACCCACGCTGACACAGGATGCACCCACGCTGACAGACGCACCCACGCTGACACAGACGCACACACGCTGACACATATACACACACATTGACACAGATGCATCCACGCTGACACAGATGCACCCACACTGACACAGATGCACGCATGCTGACATATACACTCCCACGCTGACACATACTCACCCACGCTGATATACGCACACACACTGACAGACGCACCCATGCTGACACATATACACACACATTGACACAGATGCACCCACGCTGACACAAACGCACCCACGCTGACAGACGCACCCACGCTGACACAGACGCACCAACGCTGACAGACGCACCCACGCTGACACAGACGCACACACGCTGACACATATACACACATTGACACAGATGCACCCACGCTGACACAAATGCACCCACGCTGACAGACGCACCCACGCTGACACAGACGCACCAACGCTGACAGACGCACCCACGCTGACACATATACACACATTGACACAGGCACCCACGCTGACACAGATGCACCCATGCTGACACAGACGCACACACGCTGACAGACGCACCCACGCTGACACAGATGCACACACGCTGACAGACGCACCCACGCTGACACAGACGCACCCACGCTGACACATATATACGTACACACACTGACACAGATGCACACACGCTGATAAATACACCCACGCTGACACAGATGCACCCACGCTGACACAGACGCACACACGCTGACACAAATACGCCCACGCTGACACAGATGCACACACGCTGCCACAGACACACCCACGCTGCCACAGACACACCCACACTGACGCAAATACACACACACTGACACATATGCACACACACTGACACAGATGCACACACGCTGACACATACGCACACACGCTGACACAAATACACCCACGCTGACAGACGCACCCACGCTGACTCAAATACACCCACGCTGACACAGATGCACCCACGCTGACAGACGCACCCACACTGACACAAATACACCCACGCTGACACAGACACACCCACGCTGACAGATACACCCACGCTAACACATACGCACACACGCCGACACAAATACACCCACGCTGACACAAATACACCCACGCTGACACAGATGCACACATGCTGACAGACGCACCCACGCTGACACAGACGCACCCATGCTGACACAGACGCACCCACGCTGACAGACTCACCCACACTGACACAAATGCACCCACGCTGACACAGACACACCCACGCTGACACAGATGCACCCACGCTGACACAGATACACCCACGCAGACACATACGCACCCACGCTGACACAGATGCACCCACGCTGACACAGATGCACCCACGCTGACACAGATACACCCAAGCAGACACATACGCAACCACGCTGACACAGACGCATACACCGTAACAAAGCCTACACAGACACACACACATACACCTCTTTCAAACATAGCCAGCCTGAGCCAAATAAATACAACAGATGCAAAGGTCAACTCCCGACCCCACAGGCACCTTCCACCCCCGCTGGCACTACACACTGGTACTCAATTGCAGTGCAGCTCCAGAGCGCTGGGGAAGGAAAAGGACTCACTATCTGACAGGTGTCACCCAGCGCCGGCAGCAAGCTCTCAGGATCAGCAGCATGCTGAATGATAGGAGGACTGCCTTGGAGGGGCTGCTCTCTTCTGCTGTAGCTCCCCCTACAGTCATCCCCAGCACTAGTAGGCTGCTCAAGTTATACACACTCACAGGTACTCTCGTCGGTCAGGGAGCAATGGTTCCGGCGTGGGGGGGGGGAGGCGGAGAGCTGGCGGTGCGGGTACGATGCAGCAGAGCCATCGGATGACCCTGGGATTCCAGTCGCCCCTAGGCATTTGCTTATAATGCCTATGCCTAGGGCCGGCTCTGGTGCCACTGACCATTCATGCATTGCCCAGCTTATCGGTGCTGCTATCTTGTAGATAGCACCGTTGATAATGACAGGGGTGCATAGCATTTAACACTGACCACCTAATAACACATGGTGAAGAATCGGTATCAGTGCACATAACTGGCGCTGATACCACTTCTTCCCCATAACGGCCATTCATACATCTCCCCCTGTGTATCATATGAAACTCTCGGAAAAAGATTTGTACGCTCACATATAATTTAATCTTAAGATCTCACCTTAAATCAACCAGAATACCACTCTCACATACTGTAGGTTATATCACAAAGGCCATTGTGTGTTTCTTACATACTGTTGTTTGACATCAATTTTATAGAGTGGTTAAACATAGGCCTGACATCTCAGTGCCATTATTTGGAAATGCCTCATTCTTCATGCATGGAACTTTAAAGAAGAGTAAACTTTGCATGTGGATGGTAAGTTAAATATTAAGCAAAAGTGCTACAGTTTCAGCCCAACATTCAGCTGTTCAAATTCTGTTTCAACAACACGCATTACTGAAGTGGGATAAGCCAGAAGTGTCTCTAACAAATTCTTAAAGAACATTAAAGAAGACCTTTTAAGGCATTACTAGGTGACTACAGTACACTGTTTTCATACAATTTCTGACTTGTACTTTGTAGTATAGAGAATATATATTGCATCCATCCAGCTACAGGGGCCTTAATTTTTACAAAAGCAGGTGAAAATGCACATTTTCACCTACAATTTGTAAAAATTAAGTTATCAGGCCATTCATCAAGATGGTAAAGCAGGAGATATCACAGATATATCCTACTTACCTTCCTATTGCAGAATGGCCCGGTGTCCCCAGACACTAGTATGAGGACAGAATTAGTAAAGCTCCAAAAATATAATATTTTTGGAGCTTAACTGCAGGAGCATTCGCCATCTTTAGACGGCGAATGCTCCTGCTCCAGGCTCACAACCCGCTCCTTCCCTATGGGAAGGAGGTCCGGGTTGCGAAGAGGGATCCTTTTGGATCCCTCTGCCGCTGTCCGGCTCCTTCCACTGGACGTCGGGGCTCTTGTGCGCATGTGTGATCTGTAGGTCGCGCATGCGCAAGGAGCAGTGAAAAGATTCACTGCTCCGAAAAGGAGCAGTGAAGCCGCTCGTGGGGACAGCTGATTTCTCATCAGCTGTCACCGCGCCGGAGCAATGCTGAATTGCTCCGGCAGCCGCGACGAGTTAGAATGTTAATTATTAACATCATGAATAGGCCCTCAGAGAGGGTGCTATGGATAATACATTTGTAATCATTAGACATTTAAACTCATGGAACTAAAATGACATGAATGAAATTAAAAATCATAGAAACAACATCTTAAATTTCACATCATACAGTACATGTACAAATGTATACACATAATATAAAATGTACAATTGTACAAATGAAGAAAACCCCTTTCATGCTACCCTATGGAAACTACAGTGTACATTAATAGTTTGAACAAAAGAACTGTGCACCTAATAGTCATAAATGGATGTTTTTATAACAGTTCACCTTTGATAAAGCTGCATAGGAACAGCAGCGAAATGAGTCAGGTGTTCACCCGTACCTATTGTCAAGAACCATTATACTATTGTGGAAACGCTTGGACCAGACAGGACTATTTACCAATGAAAGCTTGGATGTTTTTTGGACATTGAGGAATTCCTATCTAACTGTGGATGAGGCTCCACTGAAGAATACCGCCTACCTGGTGAGGATGAGGATCATTATTATTACTACCAACACAGGACTTTTCCTCCAGAGGTGAATCTATGGTAACTACCAATTATGTGAATTATGCCCTCAAACAAAAGTAGTCCATAAGTATTGCTTTTCCAGCTAAAAGTTTAGTCCAGTCATTGAATAGGAACAAGCATTATTTCTATTGGTTCTTGTACCTTGCAGCTTATGTGAAAAATTGGTCTTAAACTATTTTATTGGTACTTGTCTTATCATTATATATTTTTTATTAAATATTGAGCTATTTTGCACAAACAATCTATGGCTATCATCTAGTTTATCTATTCCA
Source organism: Taudactylus pleione (assembly GCA_031769625.1). Classification (NCBI taxonomy): domain Eukaryota; kingdom Metazoa; phylum Chordata; class Amphibia; order Anura; family Myobatrachidae; genus Taudactylus; species Taudactylus pleione. The sequence goes on along the minus strand of JAUIMM010000113.1, from coordinate 23,116,865 downwards.
GCGCTGCTAGTTTTCATGTATATTTCTGGTTGTTATTGGAGTTGACTACACCTATTTTTAGCAGCTGCTTTAGAACAACAGCCCGAACAAACCTCTGAATATCACCTATTGGTAATTCTCTACTGTTCTTACTGTGAGGGGATAAGTAGGATGCCTCCCCAGCAAGTCATCATATTAGCGATCACTTTGCATACCACAGAGGCGGGATCCCATCCGCACCTCTGTCCTGCGTGTGATACTTAGTTTCTCACTGCCGCGATAAGCAGCCATAAGAAATTTTTATATTTGGGTCTAAAAGCTAATAATTAATAAATGTGCCACTATGTTCTTTTGGATATCTATGTCTTCACTTGTGAAAACTAGGCAGCTGTAATCCCCAGAATGCACCAGTGATATCTCAGACCTACCAGTCTACAGAGCCACACTGCTTGGATTCTGTCTGCACTCTTAGAGGAGAAAAGTTCCTTGAAAGTATTTGCCAAGGGTTGATTGACAATGTAGTGTACTCGTCTCTAATGTGTGCATTTTAAAGCATGAACACCTGTGTGTTATTTTACTTGCTTAGGGCTGTACCGGAGTATTCAGAACACTCCTTATTCTGTGCCAAAAGAACAAAGGAATTATATTATAAATGACTGATATCTCTGTCATCCCAGGGCAGTTTACTGAACTACTTTACTGTATGTTTACTTACTCTTAAAGCTAGGCATGGAGAAAACTCAGTTATTCACAAGTTGTTGCATCTGCTCATGAAGCTCGTAAAATTTGCCTCTACAATTATCTCTAGTTATGACACAAACATATAACATATTTTCTGCTCAGTAACCCCAGAGTACAGTAAAATTGACTTGTTGCCAAACCCCATCACCTAGGTAACAGGGAGCGCTACTTTGTATAGCAATAATGAACCTAAATAGGTTGAAAAATTAGATGATTTAATATAAATTATTAAAAATTATCTAAAAATATATAAACATAATATAGTACATTGACACTGGTAATGGACCAATTAATCAACAATTGATAGAATAATATTCATGCATGAATTGTAGTAAATAATAATGATAAATGAATCTGATTATTGGTAATCAATCTGATAAGACATGTGCTTAATAGTCACAGTTCATCCCGGCCGGGAAACAAAAAATAGTGTGAATAAAAAGGTATACCTCTTGCGTAACTTTGGCGATGATGAGTACTCAGAGATGTGGTGAAAATTCAGAACAAATGTTAGTAATTCAATGGGAAGCTGTGTAGGGATAACCATGAGAATGGTGAACAGCTTAGTCCATAAGTATCAGATGTATGCTGTCTGCCAAGGTGAAAAAAGTCACGGCAATGGTCCTGTGTGGAACAGCAAGCCGCCTGGTATAAAGGGTCTCCTGCAATGTGTATGCTGATGCCCAGCACTGTGGAGCAGTCTCCCACAGCACGTGCACATGAATGTAATAAATGTACTACTTTTGTGCACATGTTTACATGTTAAAGAATTGGAACGTCCACACCTAAAAAAACCTTTAGGTTTAGGTGGTAACCAATCAATAACTTTAGGGATAGGATCTGTGTGTGTATGGATGGGAAAGAAACTAGGAGCCAGTTTTTGTTTTAAAGTTTTAGCTTTTCTAAATAGTACTCAGCTATGATGAGGAAAAAATGGACCCAGATATCTAGCCGAGTACTATTTAGAAAAGCTAAAACTTTAAAACAAAAACTGGCTCCTAGTTTCTTTCCCATCCACACACACACAGATCCTATCCCTAAAGTTATTGGTTGGTTACCACCTAAACCTAAAGGTTTTTTTAGGTGTGGACATTCCAATTGTTTAACATGTAAACATGTGCACAAAAGTAGTACATCTATTACATCCTTTAGTACTAATGAGCCATTTGAGATTAATAGTTTTCTTAATTGTAGATCACAATTTGTCATCTATGTTATTCAGTGTCATTGTGGGATCCAATATGTTGGAAGAACTATTCGCAGTTGTCATTTAAGATTCTTAGAACACAAATGCAATATCATCAAAGGTTATAAACAACATAGCCTGTCTCAACATATTCATCATTGTCAGAATAGCAAAATGTACAAAATTTTTCCTACAGTTATAGAAAAGATTAACTGTACGCCAAGAGGGGGGGACAGATACAGCCTTTTGTGCAAAAGTGAAGCATATTGGATCTTCAAACTTGATACTTTATCCCCTAAAGGTCTCAATTACACGGTTGAACTTAACCATTGTTAATATATATCCCAATGCCCATTCTTCTCAGACCACAGGTCCCTGTGGGTGAGATAAATAAGGCATTTTACAACTCTGTGGTTAATTATGGGAGCGTCATGTAACAACGGTGAGATGTTATCCTTGGTTTGTGCAGTACCAGATCCAGGACTAGTCCAGTGGATCACCATACAGTGTGGTGCACCACTGACCCATCTGGTACCTTTGAGTCTAAACATATCTCACTGTCTGGATGGGTCACTGCTGCACCACATGTTTTTTCATCTTTGTTTTTTCATCCTTGCTTTTTTTATCCTTGCTTTTTTCATTTTTTCATTCTTGCTTTATTCATCTTTGGTTTTTTCACTCTTCCACTTGTCTATTTATGTATCATATCACACGACAACAAGTCGTTTTAACAACATCTATTATATCCATTATATAATTTTACTATCATTTTCATGAATTTGTTTGGGTCTAACATAATTGGAAACTCACTATATTATTAATTCACTTTAGTAAGTTATAGTAATTGATCATTCAATCACTTGAGCTTTATATAGATGTTTAGTAATTATTATTTATTTTTAATTTTTAATGTTTATAAGTCACTTTATTTGCAGTTCCCATTCAAGTCCTGAATGGGTCACATATATATGAACATGATTTTATTCATCATTTTTTTCATATTACTATTGGGTCCATTCATTTAATTTATTTTCATCAATTTTTAATTTTTATTAAGTTTTCAGTTTTTTAGTATCTTTCTGATTGACTGGTATATATATATATATATATATATATATATATTGAACTGATTCTGTATGGGTTAGTATCATTTAATTAATTTATATGTGTATTCATTAATTCATTATTTATTTCTTATGTGTTCAAAAAACATATATCTATGTGTATTTTTATGTTTAAAGACATATATTTTATTTATATATTTTAATGTTCATACGAATTGGACACCTTTTGAATTTAAATGAGAACATTATTCTAACATTAGATTGATTAATATGATACATTTAAGACAGATTATATATTGTATAGAATTATTTATTTATTTTTCTTATTAATTTGTCTATGTATTTTTAATTATTGTTAGTAAAGGCAATATGTACTAAATATAACATTATGCAATGATTTAAGGGTTCAAATAACAATAAATGCTGACTAATTGATAATCACAGCATTTAAGTTAAACACCTGTTAGTATTGGACTCATTAATTAATTAATTAGTTACACTATATCTGACAAGTCTGGCATGGTGAGACACATTACCTCTGAGGAAACGGCCAGCATTTGGTGCCGAGAAGTGCGTTAGGACAGGACTCTCATCATCGGACCGGTCTGATTGCCAGATCCACTTTCCTTGCAACCCGCACATCACGGTCTCCTTTGCCACCTAGAACCACGAATTTGCACAGGTGTAGGAGACCAGCAGATGCGGCAGGACATTCCAGACACCATATCTGTTCCTGCCGCTCAGATCAGCTGCCCGACTGCCGCTACACACAGAGCACCAGCATGGCCGATGCACATGCTGTGGGAGACCGCTCCACAGTGCTGGGCATCAGCACACACGGCACACACATTGCGGGAGACCCTTTATACCAGGCAGCTTGATGTTCCACACAGGACCATTGCCGTGACTTTTTTCACCTTGGCAGACAGCATACATCTGATGCTTATGGGCTAAGCTGTTCACCATTCTCACGGTCATCCCTATATGAGACACAGCTTCCCATTGAATTACTAACATTTGTTCTGAATTTTCACCACATCTCTGAGCACTCATCAACTCCAAAGTTACGCAAAGGTATACCTTTTTGTTCACACTATTTTTTGTTTCCCGGCCGGGATGAACTGTGACTATTAAGCAAATGTCTTATCAGATTGATTACCAATAATCAGATTCATTTATCATTATTATTTACTACAATTCATGCATGAATGAATATTATTCTATCAATTGTTGATTAATTGGTCCATTACCAGTGTCAATGTACTATATTATGTTTATATATTTTTAGATAATTTTTAATAATTTATGTGTTTATATTAATTCTATCAAGATATTAAATCATCTAATTTTTCAACCAATTTAGGTTCATTATTGCTATACAAAGTAGCGCTCCCTGTTCCCTTGTTTTCTCTGCCTAGCACATGGATTAGCCTATCCTTAGGTGAGCTGCTGTTTGTATATACACATTTAGTATTTGGTGCGCCCCTCATTGTGTTGACTTTGTCTTGTTTTCCATCACCTAGGTGTTCTTGCAGAGTTGAGCATCCGTCCATTTGTCTTGTGTGAATTCGCATTGCAGATGCACTAACTAACTAATATGGGCATGGGCAGTGCAGAGGGAGTCATACTCATACACATTTTGATCACATCTACACTTGAACAGAGAGCTGGTTTAGGGGAGTGAAGGGCGTTCTCGCAAATTGTTAGATGCATTCACATTTGGAGTAGTGTCGGAATGTGATTCAGGCCTACTGTGTCTTATTCTACAAAGCCATGATGTGTTATACTCCTCCCCCTATATAATAATAATAATAATAATAATAATAGGTAATATTGCAAATAAAGAAATTAATAATAATAGTTATACACACACTGTGCTATGTAGTTCAAACTCACATAAAAATTGTCAGATGAAGATTTAATAGCATTTCAACTAAAAGATTCCATTTTGTCACAAAAAAAGAATAATTAAAAAAAAAAATATATATATATATAAATATATATATATATATATATATATATATATACAGTCAGGTGCATAAATATTGGGACATTGACAGAATTTTCATATTTTGGTCTCTATTCACCACCACAATGGCTTTGAAATGAAACAAACAAGATGTGCTTTAACTGCAGACTTTCAGATTTAATTTTGAGGGATCCAAATCAGGTGAACGGTGTAGGAATTACAACGGTTTTTATATGTGCCTCCCACTTTTTAAGGGGCCAATAGTAATGGGGCAAACTAAACAATCCTAAATCTAACTTTCATTTTTAATTTGAGGGTAATTACATCCAAATCAGGTGAACGGTGTCGGATTTACAATGTTTTCTATATGCGCCTCCCACTTTTTAAGGGGCCAAAAGTAATGGGACAAACTAAACAATCCTAAATCTAACTTTCACTTTTTAATACTTTGTTGCAAATCCTTTGCAGGCAATTACAGCCTGAAGTCTGGAACGCATAGACATCACCAGACGCTGGGTTTCATCCCTGGCGATGCTCTGCCAGGCCTCTACTGCAAATGTCTTCAGTTCCTGCTTGTTCTTGGGGCATTTTCCCTTCAGTTTTGTTTTCATCAAGTGAAATGCATGCTCAAATCGGACTCAGGTCAGGGGATTGACTTGGCCATTGCATAACATTCCACTTTTCAGCCTTGAAAAACTCTTTGATTGCTTTTGCAGTATGCTTTGGGTCATTGTCCATCTGCACTGTGAAGTGCCGTCCAATGAGTTCTGAAGCATTTGACTGAATATGAGCATATAATGTTGCCCGAAACACTTTAGAATTCATTCTGCTGCTTTTGTCAGCAGTCACGTCATCAACCAGTTCCATTGGCAGCCATACATGCCCACGCCATGACACTACCACCACCATGCTTCACTGATGAGGTGGTATATTTTGGATCATGAGCAGTTCCTTTCCTTCTCCATACTCTTCTCTTCCCATCACTCTGGTACAAGTTGATCTTTGCCTCATCTGTCCATAGGATGTTGTTCCAGAACTGTAATGGCTTTTTAGATGTTGTTTGGCAAATTCTAATCTGGTCTTCCTGTTTTTGAGGCTCACCAATGGTTTACATCTTGTGGTGAACCCTCTATATTCACTCTTGTGAAGTCTTCTCTTGATTGTTGACTTTGACACATATACACCTACCTCCTGGAGTGTTCTTGATTTGGCCAACTGTTGTGAAGGGGTTTTTCTTCACCAGGGAAATAATTCTTCTGTCATCCACCACAGTTGTTTTCCGTGGTCTTCTGGGTCTTTTGGTGTTGCTGAGCTCTCCGGTGCGTTCTTTCTTTTTAAGAATGTTCCAAACAGTTGTTTTAGCCACACCTGATGTTTTTGCTATCTCTCTGATGGGTTTGTTTTGATTTTTCAGCCTAATGATGGCTTGCTTCACTGATAGTGACAGCTCTTTGGATCTCATATTGACAGTCGACAGCAACTGATTCCAAATGCAAAAGTCACACCTAGAGTCAACTCTAGACCTTTTACCTGCTTAATTGATAATGAAATAACAAGGGAATAGCCCACACCTGTCCATGAAATAGCTTTTGAGTTGATAGTCCCATTACTTTTGGCCCCTTAAAAAGTGGGAGGCACATATAGAAACCGTTGTAATTCCAACACCGTTCACCTGATTTGGATGTAATTACCCACAAATTAAATCTGAAAGTCTGCAGTTAAAGCACATCTTGTTTGTTTCATTTCAAAGCCATTGTGGTGTTGAATAGAGGCCAAAATATGAAAATTCTGTCAATGTCCCAATATTTATGCTCCTGACTGTATATATCTTTATTTACTTATTGTAAAGTATAACCTTTGCTCATCATGTATGCTTTTTGAAATCATCATATTGTGACATGTTACAACAGCCTTAGTATTATCTTTAAATAAAAATGTTAGTGTACAATCATAAGGATAAAGGTTTTGTCCCCTCATAAAATAGATAGTGTGAGCCTGTGTGAGCCTGTGGATGATGAATACACTGGAGTCCTGGTAATTACAAGAGACCATAGTTGGATAATGGATAGCAGAGCCGTAACTAGACTTTTTGGTGCCCTGTGCCAAAAAGAGCAAAATAGGGACATAAAACGTGCACCCAAAAAAGGACCATGGTCTCATGGGGAAGGGCCAGGGAAGAGATAGGGGAGGCCAGGAGATGCTGGGGATGAAAGAAGAGGATGCTACAAGTGAGAATGATAATAAACAGGAAATTGACAGGCCCAAACAGCGCCCCCTGCCCTGTGGTGCCCTGTGCCATGGCACAGGTCGCACCACCCTAGTTACGGCCCTGATGGATAGCTCCAAATGTGGACAACCTGCCAAGTTACCAAAGTAATATATTTGACATTGCAAACTATTAATATCACCTATTGGTGTAGAACCTGGGTGATTACAGTAGGTATCAGTGAAATGTGAAATGGAGGATAGCCCATGCAGTGGGTCCTTATAACCAGGTTTGCAGGTTTATTGGTAACAGCGGTAACAGACACAATGATGACAGTGGTACACAGCGGTGATGCCAGCAGTGGCTATATCAGCGGTAATGCAGGTAATATACAGAGATAATCAGTGTCACCTCTGAGGATCTAAATACTGCACAGCTGTGCAGCAACGTGACACTGAACAAAGTAACGTGTGCAGGGTCACACATGAGACATGACGTCATCCCGCACTGGGTCACAGCGTATAGGAGAAGGGGACAGCACAGGGGACAACTTGTCTCCAACATAAACCTTCAACCTGCTATTTTGCTTTGGACCATGACTGCACCCACAGAAGAACCCTATCGCCAGTAGCAGCCAATTCTAATATGTTCTCTAGGTGAGTGCCCATGTAGTAATGAGGGAGAAGGGCAAACCTTGCAGACCTTAGCTGGGAGCAAAAAACACTGATCTGCAACCTGTTGGAAAGTGAACAAATTGTAAGAGTTATTACACAGACTCCTTACTCTGATATAAACTAAATATTCCCAACAGCTCTACTGAATATTGTCTTCAAGTGGTGGTCCTGCTTGGTAGCACAAAGTTTATCAGGCATATCTCAGACCCTGTTTCCATGCTCTGGATTTCTCCAGGCCCCTATTTCTGAGGCCAGCAGGGCACTGGGCGGATCATAGATGCTAGCCAGTTTTTCTTGTAAAAGGATTACCTAATATCTACCTATGAAGTCTCTGGTAGCCTCAGACCAACAGACAACACTGACATTCTATTGTGTATGGGGTCCTTGGTTCCACAATATTTGATCTTAGGTCCTTCATTCACTGATCTTTTAGTCTGGGGTTTCCCTCTTTTTTCCCTTATATATTAGTTATGTTGCCTTCTGTCATCTGTTGTGATAACACTGAGCCTGATGCAGAGCTGGCAGCAAATCCTACATAGATGCTCCCGCATTGCTAGCATGGAATGCAGGAGGAGATGTATTGAGCCTTCTAAAGAGTGCAGAAGAGGACAAGTTGATAAGTTGCCCATAGCAACCAATCAGATTCTAGCTACTATATATCAAATACATTCTATAAAATAAGTAAAAGCTGATTGGTTGCTACAGGTAATGTCAGGGCTGATGCAAGGTGCCTGGACGCCCTAGGCAACATTTCATCCACTGCCCCTGCTCCCTCCTATTCATACTATGCCACACATTAGTGTCGTGAATTTATAATATGCCACACATCAGTGTCCCAAATTCATAATATATGCCCAACTAATATACCACACAGCAGAACCCCCAAATCATACTGTGCATCATAACACTGCCCCCAATTCATAATATGTCATACAACTGTGCCACAAATTCATTATATGCCACACAGCTGTATCCCCAATTCATAATTTAGACACACATCAATGCCTCAAATACATAATATGCCACACATTTGTGCCCCCAATACATATGCCACACAGCTGTGCATCAAATGTATTACATGCCACATAGCCATCAATTATACTACGCAATGCCCCTAATATATATGCCACACATGTGCCCCAAATTAGTTATATGCCAAACAGTACCCCAATACATTATGCCACACATCCATGCCCCAATGTATATTAATGCCACACATCCATGCCCCAATATATGTCAGCACCCATTAACCCTCCACGCACACACATATACACCTCACCCTGCCAGCACTCATTAAACCCACACATACAGTAACCCTGTCAGCACTCAATAAAACCCCCACGCACACTAATCCTGTCTGCACTCATTAACACACACACAAGCCCCCCACTAGTAGGTAGAGAGTGCTGCCTGGCTGCTCTGATTGTGTGTAATCCACAATCAAAGTGGCCGGGGTGCATCTTTCTCCATGTAGTGTGAGGCTGCTTGTTCCCTGCATACAGGAGGGCAGCCGGCTGAGAGGGAGGCAGATAAAGTTGCAAGAAGCTCCGGAGGCACCAACCTGGGAGCAATTGTCCAACGGCTCAGCCAATTCATGCTCAAAGGCACCTAGAATTGTGGGACCCAGGACAGCTGCTCAGTGTGCCCATATGTTTAGATAGTACTGCTGCTATCTGTTCTTGGTTTGCAACCATCATCATTATCAGTGCAGATTTGCATCATGCTATATTTAGTGTAAATAATATGCCCAGAAACATAAGTATATACACAGTATACTTCTGCCCCTCAGGTGTGGTAAATAATAAATGGCTAATTAAATCAAAAGTGAAAAGTCCACTTCTTATTTCCATCATAAATAGACGTATAATCTGGCAATGCAGACTAACATAGGCCAAGTACAGCTGGGCGTGTTTGCGTAATTGCAATCATGTGCGCACCAACATATTCACCAGTGAAAGCCATATTATTTGCGCGAGGGCCAGTGCAAATACACACCGCTGACAGTGGAGGTAGTGTGCACAAGCTAGTTGCTTTTGATTGGATGGTTACAAATTCACAGCTGCTTCACCTCCAGGAATAGTACCATGCAGACAGTAGCGCTCCAGGTATGTACTCTGAAGCCTGTTGAACCACCTAGAGTGTCCTATGGTGCTGGCTGTCTTGCTCCATAGATGTGACATTATGACATCATGTGTTTGGGGGGGGCGGGGCCGGCACAGAGCCCTGATCTAGCAATGAATGTTGCCTCTATATGCAGCAAGGAAAGTCCCTAAAAGTTCACTTTTCCATACCTAGATCTCATTACAATAACCTTGCTCTGTATAAGAAAATCTCATTTTTGCATCATGTCACAAATCTTGCCACTGTGAAAGCTCTTGGCTCTACTTTCTAGGCTTGGACTCTGGGCTATTTAACAAATAAGAATTGTGACTTTTTACCGACTTTGCTATCTTGCACCACTTGGTAGAACTTTTTGAGGAGTAAAAGATTTATTATGACATTTGTGTATTTAGAGATAAATCAATTCATTCGGGGCTTACAATGGGCATTAGCAAGACCATTCAATTAAAGCCTGCCCAGCACATGTGCCAACTATTAGTAACTTTTGACCTTGATTTTTGGCTTCATTGCATCTTGGCATTCAGGCAGAATGCATATTCAGCACTGCAAACAAAACAGTCGGTTGCATCCGGGTTACCAGTTTTGATTAAAAAAAGTTTTCGGAAACAACAAGCCATGCTGATTAAACTGCACATGTCATTGGGAATTAACATGTTGCAGTTTGCTTGCATTTCTTCCAGAAAATTATTACTGTTCCATTTTTTAACACACAATTTGTTACTGATATGTTAAACCCATGGAACTAGTATGAAGTAGTGATAGTATTTTCAGGATTGAAGTTTCCTGATTCAATACAGGAAATGTCCGGGAGACTCCTGAATCTCGGATGACTCTCCCTGGCTCTGGAATCTGCCGCTGCAGCCAACTGATTGCTCACTTCAGGGTGGTCTGGACGGCTTGATGGCATAATTCACTTTGAATTGTGTGATTGTGGCCCTGAACCCTAGCAAACAGGAAATCTTGGCTTTGTATAGTAGGTTGTGAGGGCCCAATTACGTACTCTTGCATCATGCCCCTAAACCGTCCGCCTGGCTACCCCTTTCCCTGGACCCAGCTGGAGACCCCTTGCCTAGAAGTCAGCAAGTATGCTGGCAGCCAGCTGTGTAAAAGGGTTCCAGAATGCCCTGTGCCGGCCCTGCCCTTGAAGTGCATAATGTGATGCAGAGGGGGCAGGGCCGCTGGCACCGGAAAGTACAGCACTGCCTGGAGCATTCTGAAGATCCTCTGAGCGGCTGCACAGACAGGGTGTCTGCCTAGAGCAGGGGTGGGGAACCTTTTTTCTGCCGGGGGCAATTTTTATACATATAACATTATTTGCGGGCCTGGTACAGACCACGCCCCTTCTCCGTATGATGTCACAAGGGGCGGTGTCACAATCACCGGTGATTGCAGCAATGCGGGGAGCTGTAGGGGTAGCGGTGTGACCGTCTGAAGCGTCCAGGCGGCACTGCTGCATAGATTCTGGCTGCAGGGTACAATTCTAGGCACCCTGCTAGCCAGATGAGGTTAGCAGAAAAAAGCTCAGAGGGCCAGACCAAATGACTCCGAGGGCCTTATATGGCCCCAGGGCCTGAGGTTCCCCATCCCTGGCCTAGAGCATCCAGAGGATGCACTGGTTGGCACTGCAGCAGCAATACTGGCTGCAGGGTGCTGTTCTAGGCACCCTTTTAGCCGAATACAAGGGCTGCAGGACAGCGACAGTGCCGCCCACAGAGACGGCAGCACTGACAGGCATTTTGCAGCTTTCTCTGCATAACTGCATTCCAGTAACAGAGTGCATGCTACATTTGGTAGACAGCCACTTTATTGGCCTGATTCAATAGTGGATGCAGAAGTTCCGGCAGCTGTGCCTGTTGGCGGTCACCCGTCTTGTGACTTTATGCTAATGCTACTGCAACGTCCTCCCCTTGTGTTCACCTGTATGTCCGAATGTGCAAGGACAGAGATGCCCACTGTCAGTGTCTGTACACTTAGTAATACTGAATGGTGCGACCTTAAATGCCACCATTGGTCGCACCATCAAAACTTACACCAGCCCTTTGGCTAATGCACTCACTGAAGACTGAGTTTGACAACCTGTGACCTAAATAATCTGTGCAATTTACTCACAGAACAGTCACCAGATTGCAATGTCCTTGGGTCTCTATATCCATATTGAAAAAATTTCAATGGAACTAGTATAACTATCTCTATGATGCAAGAAACTTGGTGGTAAATGTTCCTGTCGGGACTTGGCAGCTGGCTCCTCATCACTTACCTGTAAGATAGGCATACTTGCCGACATTAAGCTCCCTCCTTCCGAGAGGGAGTTGAATGTCTGCGCACAGCGGGGGGCGTGGCCGGGTAATGAAGCCACATTGGGGGCGGAGTCGCATGATAGCATCATCGTGGCCCCATCCCCTCTTCACAATGTGGAAAATAACGGCATTGTGAAGCAGGGGGCAGGGCCACGATGACGCCATTCAGCGTGAATCGTGTCACTGCCCCCCCCACACTGCGGGGGATTCTAGTTTTCTCTGGGGAAGAGAAGGGAGGGTTAGTGGCTGCCGGGACACTTGCCTGCCTTTTCGGGGGCCGGGAGCAGCTCCCGATATTCGGGAGGCTCCTGGCCAAATCGGGAAGGTAGGCAAGCCTGAAGATAGGTGATTCTCCTCCGACGGGGGTCCCAGTGTTCCTGCAGCTCTCTGGCAGCAGCACATTGTTCCAGAGTTCAGGCCTACTCTGTCCCCAGCACTTTTCCCACCAGCTCTGGTTCCTGGTACATTCACCAGTTGCCAGTGCCACGTTGCTTCCTAGCTACGCACCTTGGCTCCAGATGTTTCTAGGGGCAGCAACCCCTGCTGACAAAGTGGGGGAACAGGGGTGCATGGATACTATTGAAAAAGTCCCTTCCAAAATGGCCACTACCTCAGAGGAGACAGTTAGAACCAGGAGATCCCTACTGTGCATGTGCTGCAGGCAGACGTGCCGGGACCACTGACCGTCAGGGCCGCCAAGAGCCAAGGCGGGCCCTGGTAATAGGGGGCGTGGCCTAACCTCGGGAGGCGTGGCCACGCGCCCTTGCTGAGAAAAAATAAATAAAAAAGATTTGCAGCGCCGCGGAGGGGGGCGCTCTGAGCCCCCTCAGCCCGGCGCAAAGCCAGGGGGGGCACGATCAGTGTGATCGCTCCGCCGCACAGGCATAGGAGACTGTAGTTAAATCAAAGACTGGCAGCATGCGTGCTCAAAAAATGGGGTGTGGCCTAGCTGTCACAAGCCCACACCGCACTTGTGTGTGCATGCCTTTGGTGTGACATTTGCAGGAGTATGACCCTGCATCACACCCGTTTTTAATCACATTGGGGGGCGAGCCCAGCACATTGAAAATACAAGCCAGATCTACATAAAATACTCTGAAATAAGCCACTTCAGGACTACACTGCAACAAGCCACTTCCACATAAAATATATTGGAAAAGCCAGAGCCATATAAACTACATTTTAAAACCACATACACCTCAAATACATTATTATATCCAGAAACACATAAAATAAATTTTGAAATCCAGAACCACATGATAAAACACATTGAAAAAACAAGATTCATGTAATACATACTTCATTCCAGCCTCCTCCCTTGCCATTCCAGCCCGACAGGTCTTAGGCTCCCCCCACTGGCTCTCAGGCAAAAGTGCCCATTATGCAGTGCCCCTTGTAGTTGTCCCCATATGCAGTGTCCCCTGTATTTATGCCCCTTATGCAGTGCCCACAGTGGTAGTGCAACTTATGCAGAGCCCATAGTAGTGGTGCCCTTTATGCAGTGCACCCAGTAGTAGTGCCCCCTATGCCATGCCCCCATTAGTAGTGCCTCTTGTAGTAATGCCCCCTGTGGTAGTGACCCCATCAGTAATGCCCCCAATAGTAATGGTCCCTGTAGTAGTGCCCCAGTAATAGTGTCCCCAGTTGTATTGCCCCCAATAGTAATGCCCCCTGTAGTAGTGTCCTCTGTATTAATTCCCCAGTATTAATGCCCTCAATAGTAATTCTCCCTCTGTAGTAGTGCCTCAAGTATTAAAGCCCCATGTAGTAGTGCAACCAGAGTAATGATTGCATAGGTCGCCCGCCCCTAGAAACGGCCCTGGGGTTGAGACATGTTGCACATAAAACCCCTGACAACAAGCAGTAATATAGATCTGCCCTTGAGAAATTTAAAAAAGTTGGTGTTGCCTTGACATTAATACTGTGTGGCATAACGTGTAAGGGCATTACTGTGTGCGGCAAAATATGGTGTAAGGGGCGTTACTAGCAAAATTATGAGCTTTATGATTCACAGTTTGATTGGAATTGGGTATGAAATGGCTTAGTTGACTAGGTGATGTCATCCATACATTATCAAATGCACATTAGAAGTGTGAGGGTCACTCTGAAAAGAAAAAAAAACAGAAGTTGGCTTTGTTGTCCCTAATCCTATGATGATGTTAACGTCATTTATTAATAAGTAATAAGGTAGTCTTTTCCTTTAAAACCACACCCCTTATTGTGAGACCATGCCCCTAATTGTGCGGCCACACCTCCTCTTCGGGGAGCGGGCAAGGCTATCTTATGCTTGCTTGGGGGTTGGTGCCTTTTTACTGTTCGCACTGGAAGCCATATCATCTATAAATTGCCCTGCCTACTTCAATTCTGCAGCACTACTGGTCCCAGCCAGCTAACAAGTCCAGTTTCAGCCAGGATGCTGAACCATAACTGGCTTCAGCAGTTATCAAAGTCCAGTTCCAGCCAGGAATCTGCAGCACTACTGGTCCCAGCCAGTTATCAAAGTCTAGTTCCAACTAGGACTCTGCAGCACTACTGGTCCCAGCCAGTTATCAAAGTCTAGTTCCAACTAGGACTCTGCAGCACTACTGGTCCCAGCCAGTTATCAAAGTCTAGTTCCAACTAGGACTCTGCAGCACTACTGGTCCCAGCCAGTTATCAAAGTCTAGTTCCAACTAGGACTCTGCAGCACTACTGGTCCCAGCCAGTTATCAAAGTCTAGTTCCAACTAGGACTCTGCAGCACTACTGGTCCCAGCCAGTTATCAAAGTCTAGTTCCAACTAGGACTCTGCAGCACTACTGGTCCCAGCCAGTTATCAAAGTCTAGTTCCAACTAGGACTCTGCGGTACTACTGGTCCCAGCCAGCGAACAAGTTCAGATTCAGCCAGGATTTTGCACCATAACTGGTTCCAGCCAGTTATCAAAGTCCAATTCCATCCATGACTCTGCAGCACTACTGGTCCTCACCAGATTTGGCAATTTCGCCTTTCAACCACACCTGGTGTTTTCTATACTATAAATAAAGCTAAAGAGTGATAAAAAATTATGTAATCATGTTGACATGTAATGACAATTGGCGTGAACACTAACCACTCACAACTATTCCAGTGATGTAACTCGCAGAGAGTGCCAGCATAGCAAACATCTACAGTCTCTAAACACTTCTGTTATTCCCCATAAAAACTCATCACAAACCACCACCTCATGATTAAGCCAAAGACACTGAGGAAAATTAACCAATAACAACATCACAACATTATTCACATCCAAAAATAACAGTAGAGGAGAAAATGTGAGGACGTCTCAAAAGGCACAATGGTAAAGATGAAAAAAAATATTGCCCCATTGAATCCAGTTGCTGAAGTCATCGTAGTATTGGTGGCTTTGAAAAGCGCTGCTTAGTAAATTTACTCCCTGCTCTCTCTCCTTAATGGGTGATTTAAGTATCGTACCAGTAGAGCCGGCCCTAGCCAAATTAGTGCCCTAGGCAAGATTTTGGGTGGTGCCCCCACCCCCCTTGGGATCCTGTAAAGACTTGTAACCTTACAGAAGGGGCATGGTTTCACTGTGCTGTGCCCCCCTTCCCCCATTGTGCTGTGCTCCCAGCACCCCTCTCCCAGCACAAATCACAGCACAGCACCCATCACCCCTCTCCTAACACAGCACCCCTCTCCCAGCACAACACAGATCACAGCACCCCACACCCAGCACAGCACCCCTCTCCCAGCACAGCACCCTTCTGAATGAGCCTCTGTCAATGTGCAGAAGCTTATTCTGATCGTGGTAGCGGCCACCGCCAGCCACCATCCTGGTGTGTGCGGTTACCAGAGCCAGACTGGCACTAACCACTAGCCGCCACCCAGGTGCCCCGTCCCCACAAACTGACGCCAGCTTTTCTGCCGCTGCCCGCTCACTGTTTGCTGCTGCTGGGCCCCTTTTGGAGCTGTCAGCTGAGCTCCGATCAGCGACGCTGTGCAGCGGCAGTAACAGCTGGCAGAGGCCCTGATTCAGAGCCGGACGCTCTGACAGAGCGCTCGCTCTAAATCAGGCCCGGCCCTCTTACTTTTTTGAGCGGCCTCCTGGCCGCTCGCATAGCTGACCACCCACAGCTATAGCGAGCGGCCAAAATGATGGTCGCGATGGTCAAGACCATCGCGACCATCGGGCTTGCGACGTGACCCTTGCGGTAGGGTCTCGCTGCCGCAAGCCCTGGAGTGCTTTTGGCTCTATCGGGGGCGTGGCTGCCCCCGTCTGGGCAGCCATGCCCCCGGCACGCCCACCAAAGGGGGCGTGCTGTCAATCACCATTGACAGCACACCCCCTTTGGTGCGAGACCCATAACGACGGCTTGGCCGTCGTTATTTGGGTCTTGCGCATGCGCACAACGGAGCAGCCTCCGTCGTGCGCATGCGCACTTGGGCAACATCGACCCGCTTGTGTGCGCTCAACGCTCGCGAGCGGGTCTGAATCAGGCACAGAGGGCCTGATTCAGAGCCGCTCGTAAGTGGCCGCTCGTTCGCTCCGAGCGATGTTCGCACAACTGCGCATGCGTATGGGTTGTAATTAGTGGTGAGCGGGTTCGGATTTCTGAAATCCGAACCCCCCGAGCCCCCCCGATCCGAGTCCGATCCAAGTCAGGGTCGACTTTTCCCGTCTGACTCTGATCTGAGATCGAGGCAAAACGTCATCATCCCGCCTTCTGAGTCTCGCGGGTTTTGGACCCTATATAAGGTACCCGCGTCGGCGCCATTTTCTCACTCGGCTGTGGACAGTGAAGAGGGAGGGTGGGAGTTAGGGCTGGCTGGGCTGTGTAGTGTAGTGTAGTGCTGCTGTTGTCCACTACTTCAAAGTCCATAGGGGCTGGCTGTGTTGTGCTGTGCTGCTGTTGTTAATAGGGGCTGTGTCCACTACTTCAAAGTCCATAGGGGCTGGCTGGACTGTGTTGTGCAGTCAGTTCTCCATAGGGGCTGTGTCCACTCCAAAGTCCTGTGCAGTGTCCCAGTCCTAAAGGGGTGCTGTAGTGTTGTCCAAGGGGTGCTCTGTCCATCAGGGGTGCTCCCCCCAAGTGCTAAAAAAATAATATTTTTTGTGTGTTTGTGAATTGTGTGCAGCAGTAGCCGCACGTGCATCAACAAAGTAGTGCCAAGCGTGCGCCTGTGTCATAAGTAAAGGGCCGGCTGGCTTGACCGTTAAAGGGTGCTGTAACCCCCAAAGTACACTCCAGTCCAAACCAAAAAAATATATATTTTCTGTGTTTGTGAATTGTGAGCGCAGTAGCCGCACGTGCATCAACAAAGTAGTGCCAAGCGTGCGCCTGTGTCATAAGTAAAGGGCTGGCAGGCTTGACCATTAAAGGGTGCTGTAACCCCCAAAGTACACTCCAGTCCAAACCAAAAAAAAAATTATTTTCTGTGTTTGTGAATTGTGTGCGCAGTAGCCGCACGTGCATCAACAAAGTAGTGCCAAGCGTGCGCCTGTGTCATAAGTAAAGGGCCGGCTGGCTTGACCGTTAAAGGGTGCTGTAACCCCCAAAGTACACTCCAGTCCAAACCAAAAAAATATATATTTTCTGTGTTTGTGAATTGTGAGCGCAGTAGCCGCACGTGCATCAACAAAGTAGTGCCAAGCGTGCGCCTGTGTCATAAGTAAAGGGCTGGCAGGCTTGACCATTAAAGGGTGCTGTAACCCCCAAAGTACACTCCAGTCCAAACCAAAAAAAAAATTATTTTCTGTGTTTGTGAATTGTGTGCGCAGTAGCCGCACGTGCATCAACAAAGTAGTGCCAAGCGTGCGCCTGTGTCATAAGTAAAGGGCCGGCTGGCTTGACCGTTAAAGGGTGCTGTAACCCCCAAAGTACACTCCAGTCCAAACCAAAAAAATATATATTTTCTGTGTTTGTGAATTGTGAGCGCAGTAGCCGCACGTGCATCAACAAAGTAGTGCCAAGCGTGCGCCTGTGTCATAAGTAAAGGGCTGGCAGGCTTGACCATTAAAGGGTGCTGTAACCCCCAAAGTACACTCCAGTCCAAACCAAAAAAAAAATTATTTTCTGTGTTTGTGAATTGTGTGCGCAGTAGCCGCACGTGCATCAACAAAGTAGTGCCAAGCGTGCGCCTGTGTCATAAGTAAAGGGCCGGCTGGCTTGACCATTAAAGGGTGCTGTAATCCCCAAAGTACACTCCAGTCCAAACCAAAAAAAAAATTATTTTCTGTGTTTGTGAATTGTGTGCGCAGTAGCCGCACGTGCATCAACAAAGTAGTGCCAAGCGTGCGCCTGTGTCATAAGTAAAGGGCCGGCTGGCTTGACCATTAAAGGGTGCTGTAACCCCCAAAGTACACTCCAGTCCAAACCAAAAAAAAAATTATTTTCTGTGTTTGTGAATTGTGTGCGCAGTAGCCGCACATGCATCAACAAAGTAGTGCCAAGCGTGCGCCTGTGTCATAAGTAAAGGGCCGGCTGGCTTGACCGTTAAAGGGTGCTGTAACCCCCAAAGTACACTCCAAACAAAAAAAAAAATATTTTCTGTGTTTGTGACTTGTGTGCACTGTGGCTGCACGTGCATCAACAAAGGAGCAGCGCCAAGCGTGCGCCTGTGTCCCATAAGTAAAGAGCCGGCTGGCTCATTTCTTAAAGGGTGGTGTAACCCACAAAGTGCACTACTCTCCAGCAAAAAAAAAAAAATATTTTCTGTGTTTGTGTGATCTTTAGCCGCACGTATATATCAATATAACATAAATGGAGGACCAAACTTTCTCCGATAAAAATAAAATAGGGAAAGATCAAGAACCACTTCCTCCTAGTGCTATTGCTGCTGCTGGGAGTTGTTCATCATCCCAGAGAGGAAGTAGGAACATCACTACTTTTACTAAACAATTGACCCTCCAACAGTCCCTAGCTTTGAGGATGAAGTACGACAGCAGTAATCCTGAAGCAAAACGTATAACTGAGGCCTTGACTGCTATGTTGGTGTTAGACGTGCGTCCGGTATCCGCCATTAGTGCAGTGGGATTTAGACAATTGATGGAGGTAGTGTGTCCCCGGTTCCAAATCCCGTCTAGATTCCACCTGCATCCTCAAAGCAGCAGCGACAAGCCTGCGTCTGTCTGTTAAAGGGAGGTGACACCCTCAAAGTGTGCTACACAAACAATTAAAAAATTGTTCTTTTTTTTTCTGTCTTTGTGAATTGTGTGGGCTGTAGCCGCACTTGCATCCTCAAAGCAGCAGCGACAAGCGTGCGTCTGTCTGTTAAAGGGTGGTGACACCCTCAAAGTGTGCTACACAAACAATAAAAATATATTTTTTTTTTTCTGTCTTTGTGAAATGTGTGGGCTGTAGCCGCACCTGCATCCTTAAAGCAGCAGCGACAAGCGTGCATCTGTCTGTTAAAGGGTGGTGACACCCTCAAAGTGTGCTACACAAACAATAAAAATATTGTTCTTTTTTTTTTCTGTCTTTGTGAAATGTGTGGGCTGTAGCCGCACCTTCATCCTTAAAGCAGCAGCGACAAGCGTGCGTCTGTCTGTTAAAGGGTGGTGACACCCTCAAAGTGTGCTACACAAACAATAAAAATATTCTTCTTCTTTTTTCTGTCTTTGTGAATTGTGTGGGCTGTAGCCGCACTTGCATCCTCAAAGCAGCATCGACAAGCGTGCGTCTGTCTGTTAAAGGGTGGTGTAACCCTCAAAGTGCGCTCCACAAACAATAAAAATATTCTTTTTTTTTTTTCTGTCTTTGTGAATTGTGTGGGCTGTAGCCGCACTTGCATCCTCAAAGCAGCAGTGACAAGCGTGCGTCTGTCTGTTAAAGGATTACATCGGTGACAGCATCCAAGTAGGCATGTCAGACAGTCCGTACCTGTACTGGCAGGAAAAAGAAGCAATTTGGAGGTCCCTGTACAAACTGGCTCTATTTTACCTGAGTTGCCCCCCCTCCAGTGTGTACTCCGAAAGAGTGTTTAGTGCAGCCGGGAACCTTGTCAGCGAAAGGCGTAGGAGGTTGCTTCCACAAAATGTGGAGAAGATGATGTTCATAAAATTAATTATCAACTCTTCCAGGGAGACCAGCCTCCAGAACGTACAGAGGGACCTGTGGTTCCAGCGGGGACGAATTAATACTCTGTGAGGATGAGGATGTACACACTGAAGAGGGTGAGGAATCGGTGGATGAGGAGGATGAGGATGACATCTTGCCTCCGTAGAGCCAGTTTGTGCAGGGACAGATTAATTGCCAGCTTGTTTTGTGGGGGCCCAAACAAACCAATCATTTCAGCCACAGTTGTGTGGCAGACCCTGGCGCTGAAATGATTGGTTTGTTAAAGTGTGCATGTCCTGTTTATACAACATAAGGGTGGGTGGGAGGGCCCAAGGACAATTCCATCTTGCACCTCTTTTTTTTCTTTGCATTATGTACAGTTTGGGGCCTAGTTTTTCAAACTGCCATCCTGTCTGCCACTGCAGTTTCACACCTAGATGGGTCACGTGTTTGTGCCGCCCACTCGTGTCGCTTAGCATAGTCATCCAGCTACCTCGGTGCAACCTTTTGGACATAAAAACACTATTGTGGGGTGTGAGGTGTTCAGAATAGACTGGAAATGAGTGGAAATTAAGGTTATTGAGGTTAATAATAGCATAGGAGCAGAAAAACCTACAAATTCTGTGATTTTAGCTGTTTTTATGCTTTTTTTCAAAAAAATACAGATCCAAAACACAAAACCCAGAACCCAAAACACGGAAGGGTGGTTTTGGCAAAACCAATCCAGATCCAAAACACGAAGAAAGATCCAGATCCAAAACCAAAACACTAAACACGAAAAGTGGCCGGTGCACACCCCTAGTTGTAATACGTATGCGCGAACCAGTCATTGCGGTCGGAAATTGTGTGCTCGCAAAATAGCGAATGCCTGCTATTTTGAGTGACAGGATGAGGCGTTTGTGGGTGGTAACAGGGGAAGGTGCTTGAAAACGGGGAGTGGAG
Source organism: Taudactylus pleione (assembly GCA_031769625.1). Lineage (NCBI taxonomy): Eukaryota > Metazoa > Chordata > Amphibia > Anura > Myobatrachidae > Taudactylus > Taudactylus pleione. The sequence continues at coordinate 23,095,655 of JAUIMM010000113.1, read as the reverse complement.
ATCCGAACGCAGGCGTGCCAAACGGTCAAAACGGGCGTTTTAAGGGTTTGCATAATTAACAAAGCAGCGTCATCGACCACGTCACTTGGTTGTCTTTTAGCCTGAACTGCTCGCATGATTGCGGTAGGAAAATCCGACCACAAGCACTGCGAGCAGTTCAGATGCCTTTCGATGTACTCGATTAATCTAATAAATAGCGGAGATGACGTAGGATGCGAGCGGCCAGGGGGCGTATTTTTAAAAAACAGCGAGCGCATGTTTCATTCGCTCGTTCAGACATAGAGGCGTCAACAGACCGCAAAGAGCGAGCGCTCTATTTAAATATCCGGCCCCTTTTTAACGTCCGGCTCTGAATCAGGCCCAGGGTCTCTTCCCAGCTAACAGCAGGTGCCCTGCCCAAAATCTCTGCTGGCCCTTGGTGGGCTTGGATGCCCTTAGGCATTTGCTTAGTTTGCCTATGCTTATTTCTGGCTCTGCATACCAGTGTTTTTCAGACCTGCCCAGAGCCAAATTCAGTGGATGTGAGGCAACAACATGCTGCCCCCAAGGCATACTAGCCTACCCTCCCGATTTGGTTGGGAGCCTCCCAAAAATCGGGTGCCGCTCCAGACCTCCCGGGAAGGCGGGCAATCCTCCCGGCCCCCGGCGATGTGCCCGCACCCCCGCGCGCCTTTAGGTACAAACCCCGGCAGCAGGGGGGCCGGTGACGCGATACGCGCTGAATAGCGTCATCGTGGCTCCGCCCCCGCTGCACAATGCCATTAATCACGGCATTGTGAAGAGGGGGCGGAGCCACAATGACGCGATCGCACTGTCACGCCCCCATGCTCCGCCCCCAACACTGCGTCATGTGCCGGGCCCCGCCCCCTTTGGCCGCATCACGCCCCCAGCCCTGTAAGCCCGACGGCTCCCTCCCGGAAGGAGGGAGCCAAATGTCGGCAAGCATGCCCCAAGGCCCTGCACCCTATGAGACGGCACCATTCACACACCCCAAGTTATGGCCATGATTCAGCTAAATGCAGCACTTTCACAGCTAAAGTTTTTTGAGACGTCCCTTTATGTGTTTAATACGAGAAAACAATGGTGTTCTATAATACCAGTGGGCTATAATACTATATCATGCATACAATTGGACAGAGCTATACAATGACATTTGTAAACCAGTGAAAGGTACATCATCAAAAATCAAAATATGAAGCTGCACAATGAAGTATTACATTTCATTAGATATTAATTATTTATATTTTAATAATATTTTACCACTTAAAAATATTAAAACAACTCTTGTGGGACTGTAATTTTGCAAACAAAAAATCCCCACTCAACTGGATACAGCTTTCTAATATCTGTCAGTTAGCTGAAACAATATACATTATAATCCTGACCTACAGCATTACATTGTGAACTAAACTGATTCAAATGCCATAGAAGCTACTGGCTTGAAGTTTTATCACTGTTTAATCTATTATAGAATTTTAGTTTTGTTAGAGGTTATTTTTTTTATTTTATAAGAGATGAAGATGAAAACGAAAATAGACTAATTAAAAGCACAATCACTCTACAGGGTCAGAAGAAAGCTGCTTTTATCACCAATAACACAGATGATTGAACGTGATACTTAGAAAAAGGGGATTATATTAAGGTTGATTTATGTAGCATTACTTTGTCAGGCGAAAGCCTGGGAATGTACATGCAGTTTGCCTGCTGGATAAAAAGAAGTCTAAAACACATATAAGTTTAAAAATAAAATACCAGCCAGTAATTCCTATTCCTGTACTAGTCCCAGTGGCCATGATATTGATTCAATATATAGTAGTTCTAAGTAGGAATTCACTCATACTTACCATTAGGGCTGCCATCAGAAATTGAGGGGTCCGGTACTGACAAAGAAAGCTTGGCCTCCCTGGGTATGGCGCAGAGGTGGGTGGAGCTATGGGAGGAGCTACACAGGGGGGTTGGACATCAATTGTGCATAACCCAGTTTAAAAATTATCAAAGTTTGGGGTGGGGAAGGCAGGATGGGCATGGGGGGCACAGGGCTGGGAAGGCTGGACTAGGGGTGCACAGGGCAGGGAAAGCTGGCTGGACTAAGGGGAGGGGGAGGGAAAGCTAGGGACACTAGGGGGGAGGCACAGGGCAGGGAATGCTGGACTGGGGAGGGGGACAGGGCAGGGAAGGCTTGCTGCATTAGGTGGAGGGGCACAGGGCAGGGACTCCTACCTTGTTTCTTCAGCGGCCCGGGTGACAGCAGTGCAGAATATATGAATCGACAGACGGGGAGACACAACACCGCTGGCGGTATTTGAAATATGACGCTGCCCGCAAGCCAATCGCAGCTCGCGGACTGGCAGCCAATCAGGAGCGGCCGCAATGGCTGCTTCTGATTGGCTGCCAGTCTGCGAGCTGTAATGTCTTGCGGCCGGCACCATATTTCAAATACCACTGGCGGGGCTGTGTCTCCCCATCTGTCGATTCATATATTCTGCACTGCTGTCACCCGGGCCCCCGCTCTCTCCGGGCCCGGCAGACTCCCCCTGACGGCGGCCCTGCTTACCATTCTGGAGAAATTATACGAAAAGCCTGCTCCTCCACGATCCAGGGGAGAGGCGTGGTACTCCCAGATATCGCTGTCTTCGCAAGCCAGAAGAGTCTTCACAGGTGCCGGCAGTGCCATGGGCATAGGACCTGGCAGCCTAGCCCTAGATACAGCAAGGACCAGAGGGGTGGATTTTATCTAGCCTGCAGACCCCTAGTAAAATCAGAATCGGTATGAAATAATGACGGCTGAAAAGCTGCTGGTTCTCATACCGACGCCGGAAGCCCCAAAGGGTGGACATCCCGACAGTGACCCATAAGTATGCTAACCCTCCCCTGCCCCCCCCCTATCCCTAACCTTCCCTTGGTGGTGCCTATCCCTAATTCCTCCCAGGGATGCCTAAACCTTACCTCCCCTTCCTGCGCCCTAAACCTAACCCTCCCGGGGGGTTGCCTAACCCTAACATCCCCCCGGGGGTGCCTACCCTTAACCCCCCCTTCCCTTAGCCTAACCATCCCCGAGGGGGGTACCTAACCCTAAGTTCCCACGAGGATGCCTAAACCTAACCCTACCCACTGTTGCTACAACCTAACTATCCTCGGCTTACCTCATTCAGGATGCCAGCTGTCGGGATTTTTGGCGTTGGGCTAAAGAGAGGCATCGCCTCTCTTTAGTCCCGAGTTGGCCTTCCGGGTGGCGGTAAATTAACCACATCTGATAAAATCTGCCACCTCAGTGAGCCAGTTGCAGTCTGTGACTGCACTGGCTTCACTGTGACTGGCAGTGGGTTTCCATTGGAAGCACTACCTGCCAGTCACACACAAGACAGGCAGCCCCAGGGGGAAGTGTTTTCTCCCCCTTGGACAGCCAGTCCCAGTTGTGTCTAGCAGAGAGCGGCATCCGGTGAAAGCTATTGCTCTGCATATCGGGCAACCCCATAAAGCTTCTAAGGGCTGCAGCTCATGCGGCCCTAGCAGCAGTGGCAGCCCCGCATGCAAGAGGGTAGAAGCCGATGCTGGCCCAGACACAGCCACTCCAGGTATCGTGCTGAAATTGGGGCATTTATCCTGCAGCGTGCCATCCATTACTGCCTCCCCAGGCAGTCTCAGCATTACACTGGGGAGGCGTATAAACAAGTTTTCCACCTGGAGTCTAATCAGTTTGACCTTTATTTTATTTGTCTATTGGCGCTACCTTTTCTTTTTTATTTGCTGTTTGTTTTTAGTGGGTTGCAGTTCCCACTTAGAGTAGCAGCTCAATAGACAAATTTAGCTCTCATACAGACCGATTTGCACACCTGTTCCTATTCTTACATTGACCTTTAAGTTTGGTGAATAATATTTGCTCAGACATGTGATTTTAAAACACAGTTAAGAGACAGAATGTAACCATTTAACTACATAGCAACAACTATGTGAGTGTTCTGTATCAAATAGCTGCCAGCAGGGTTGTCAAGAGCGGAAAGAAGCCTGCTACTGGTGCCTGAGCCAGATGTGAACAAGCTTACTGTGAAACGCGCTTCATTTTAAGAGGCCGGACTCCAGGGTCTTGTGGAGTGCTCATGTGACCCAGCACTGGGAGACTGCAGCACAGCACGGACACACCAAGCCCTCCTGAAGGTTACTAAGCAGACTCTCTCATCCAGCATTTATCGAATATCTCTCCCTGCAATGTGATCCACGCATCAGGGAAGAAGCCATTGAATGCAGTGACGGCAGAAGACAGCGCTCTACTTTTTTCCTTCCATCTCTTATTTATCTATTTATCTAGCGCTGGATTCTTTCCCTCAATATATCTTTAACATATACACATTATTTATTATATGACATGTGTTCCCAGTAGGTATTATGTGCTTGCCATTTGTTACATAGAGGGGATCATATTTCCTGTGATCATACATGGTATTGGAGCAAGAATATTTATGACAGCACAGTAATATGACATGATAAAAAGTGTGATTTTCCATGATAATTTATTGTACTGAATTTCCAGCCAATAATTGCGGGGAAATGTATCAGATTGCATGAATTCTATCTATTTGCATGATCCTACCAAGGATTTGGGGTGACATGATTGGCACTGTCATCCAGATATAACTATGAGTATATTATACTATATCTGATGGATTATCGAAATTGATAGATAGACAATTATAGGGTATTGTGTGAACACCTGCTTGTTGACCCCTATATTGTAAGGATCACAACAAATGATAAAAGAGGATATATACAGTATTTGTATTCCACCGCTGATCTCCACCCAATATGCTTTTCACTGTTATCACTTCATTCTGGGATCACTTATAGCTAAAAGAGTGTGATGGAGAGAAGATTGGTTGTTTATATATTTCACTTTTTTGATCAAAGAAATTATATATCTTGAGAAATGTTTTCAAAAACAATTTTTCTATGAAGAACATAATACTAAATCTGAATAAAGCCACATAAATGAAATTAGGGGTTATCCCTGAATGATGTACTGTAGGTGCATGTGGAGGAATTTTCCCCAAAAACATATTGTCATGAAATAAGTTCATGCTAAAGTGTACTATCTGGATTGTATATTTCATGCTGAGACCTGCATGCTTCTCTGCACCGCCATATACCTTTTATGTTTTGTGTTGAATATGTCCTGTCAAGATTCTATTTTACCTATAAATAATTAAAGGTTACGTTTTAAATATTTAAACATAGATTTAGATTGATAAAGAGTGCACCAAAAAGGACCACTCCCAGGTCTCCCATCAATATATACATGTGGTTGAAAAATGACAGTTAGGAGTTCATTGGTTGGCACTTTGGGGTATATGTACTAAGCCTTGGAGAGAGATACACTGGAGAGAGATAAAGTACCAACAATCAGCTCCTGTCACTTTACAGGCTGCATAAAAAAAATGACAGTTAGGAGCTGATTTGTTGGTACTTTATCTCCAACCTTTTTATCTCTCTATGGAAAGCTTAGTACAGTACATAGACCCCTTAGTTACAGACCCATTCATCATTCATGTAACACAGGGGATATCACTCATATTTCCTGGTTACAATTCTCCTTCATTTTAATTAGGGATGTGCAGGCTCGGATAGGTTCGAGTTTGCACGTGGAGTTCGGATTTTTCCCTCCAAAAAAACGGAACTCAGAACGAGGCAAAACGTCATCTTACATGGACGAACATCATCATTCCTGGTCTTTTGTCCAGGAATGATGATGTTCGTCCATGTAAGATGACGTTTTGCCTCGTTCTGAGTTCCGTTTTTTTGGAGGGAAAAATCCGAACTCCACGTGCAAACTCGAACCTATCCGAGCCTGCACATCCCTAATTTTAATATGGGGAAGTAGAAATTATGCTATTCATCAAGTTCCGAAAAAGGAATTTTTCAGCACTTGACAGTGAAACTATACGCCAGCTTGTACAGCAAAGGGATATTTGCAGCCAGCTTCAACGTTTGCAACAAGTAGCCTTACATTCATTCACTTGTGTGTTTTGATATTTTTGATCTGCATAGGCTACCGTAGCGCAGCTCTAGTATAGCCTAAAGGTGCGTACACACTAGACGTTGTGCTCATGATGCGATATTGTGAGTGATTTCCCTTGATGTCCCCGGCAGTCATGGACACGATTTGGTGTTAAAAAGTGTTCAATTTGACCAACGATCTCACGATCTATCGTGCATCGTGTACGATTTCCAAATCATGAGATCATGCACGATAAATCGTTAGTTTACCAAAAACCCGACGATGATCTGCAAGATTTCAACTAAATTAAATAATGGGTGGGCTTAACTAGGGGGTATATAAAGCAGGCGCCATTTTAGGTCTGTGCACTTGTGTTTTGTTACTAGTGAGGCTTGGTGTATACCAGCTGAATGCTGTAAATTGCTATTGTGCTCTGCTTTGTTTTGCCTGGCTTAACAAAGTATGTTTTTCCTGCATTCTGTGCTAATGGATCCCAATCGGTATAGAGTTCTGCACGCCTATGCTCTGGCTAAGGTGGTGAAGGAGAGGGCTAGCAAAGGAGGTGAGCATGCTGGACCAAGGAGTGGCTGCTGCAGAGGGATACTCGCTCTCACATATCGCTGCTAATGGAGATTAGGGAGAACAATCCGGATGACTACCGCAACTTCCTGCGATGGATGACGCCACCTTCTAGGAGGCACATATAGAAACCGTTGTAATTCCTACACCGTTCAGCTGATTTGGATGTAATTACCCTCAAATTAAATCTGAAAGTCTGCAGGTAAAGCACATCTTGTTTGTTTCATTTCAAAGCCATTGTGGAGGTGAATAGAGGCCAAAATATGAAAATTCTGACAATGTCCCAATATTTATGCACCAGACTGTACATATCTATCTCAATCTATATATATATATATATATATATATATATATATATATATATATCATCTAAATGATCCAGAATATTGTAGACTTTATATAAATGAATATTATTTTCAATTATTTGCCACCCAGCCTCCTCGTCTGCTGTTGTTGTCTAGTAGCTACGTCTGCTGCCTGTGTCCCATGAGGCTGGAGGCGGGCCACGGAGGGGCTGGAGGCGGGGCAGTCAGTATTGACTGACAGCCCCGGGCTCCGCAAAGGCTTATGGGAGGAGCTGCTGCTGGTGAGCATGCGCAGCAGCTCCCCCGTCGGCCATATTTTTGTGCACATTGCAGCTGCTCGCTCCGATCGTGGCAGCGCTTCAGCCAGGGTTCAGACTCCAGGAAGAGGAGGTCGCGCAGGAGCTGAGGTTAGGTGGGATGGGGGATCAGGCTGATGAAGAGCCGGGCAGCTGCCGTGCTGCTGCGCTCATCAGCTCCCTGATCAGAGCTGATTGCGGCAGCGCGACGGTGGAGAGCCGGAGGGAGATAGTCACTGAAAGGTGCGGGGTGGGCTGGGCGGCTGCCGGCCACCAAGGAGACCAGCCCAGCGGGAACTAGCCCAGCGTCCAGGCGGCCCAATCCGCCCCCGCAAAGTGCTGCAGTACCAGTTTTGCAAAGTAAGAAACAAAAATGCACTACACATTTATTTCTTGTGAAAGAAAAGGTTTTTATTTTATTTATTTAGTTATTTTTCTATAAAAGTGCTGCAGTACCAGTTTTGCAAGGTAAGAAAAAAAAAAGTACACATTTATTTCTTTGAAAGAAAAAAAGTTTTTATTTTATTTTATTTATTTATTTAGTTATTTTTCTAGAAATGTGGAAAAGTGGTGTAAAAACACTTTACAACAGTGTAACATTTGCTGCCAACATGGCTGTGTGTAATAAAATGGTTATTAATAACCACACTTTAAAATATGCAATCCCAACATGGAAAAAAACATCTGTAAAAATGCATTTTCTTTTAAAACTGTATATGCATTTATAATGTAATAAAAGGCAATTATCAACAAGGATTATCAGTCCCAATAGCTATGCTGCTGTATGATATGTGTTGGTTCAGACACTGGATTGAATAGGCCAAGAAACACATGGCACAAGTACAGAATGTGGCCCCGGCATCCAACATTCTGTCCTTACACCATGTGTTTAGTGACCATGTCCAATCAGCGTTGTCACCAACATATACCATAGAGTAGCTATTGGGAAAGATAAAACCTGTTGATACTGAAGACAACAACAGCATTGAAACTTCTAAATAAATTATCCCTTACTGGAATATACATAAAATGTAATAAAAGGCAATTATCAACAAGTTTTATCAGTTCCAATAGCTATGCTGCTGTATGATATGTGTTGGTTCAGTTGCTGGATTAAATAGGCCAAAAAACATATGGTGCAAGAACAGATTGAGGCCCCGGCTTCCAACAATCTGTCCTTATGCCATGTGTTTACTGACTGTGTCCAATCAGCGTAGTCACCAACATATGTCATAGAGTAGCTATTGGGAAAGATAAAACTTGTTGATAATTGTATAAAAAAATTAAATGAAACATTTACAGGTCGTAAAAGCCAGAAATCTCCTCCTCAGATTCTAAAAGGGCGGTATAAATAGCCTGGCTTGAGGTAGAAGGGTTAGTGGGTGGGGGAGTAGGCTGTGACTGGGTGGGAGGCATTACAGAGTTGGTAGGGGCAGGTGGGCAGGGATGAGGGTCAGTGATGTACGTAATTGGAGATAAATTATTTCTCATCGCCCTGATGACCAACTCGATGACCAGGTGCTGAAATTCCAGCTGCATTTCCGGTCCCATCTGACGCATGGAGCTATTAATGTGAGACGTGAAGTGATCTAGGTGGTCGGGGGGCCTTCTTAAGACCACTTCCGCCTGTCGCAGAAATTCGTCTCCAGGCTCTGTGGTCAGCTGCCTTCTTCCCATGCGTCGCCTTTTTATTCTGGGGGGGGTTGCAGTTGGTAGTGGGCATGGGGACAGAGAAACATCCCCCTCACTTTCGTCAATTCCACTTAAATCCGGAGTCCCTGCCAAGTCCAATTCTTGGGTGGGAGTCTGTAGAGAAAAAAAATAATCAAAAAATTAATGTTCATGTTGTAACCATTATTTCCTTTTTCTTTTTTTTTAGTTTTCTACATCCATGGAAGAGTGGAAAACCATCGTTGAAGACTTTGAACGGCGGTGGAATTTTCCTAACTGCGGGGGAGCCATCGATGGAAAGCATATCCGCATCACCCCACCTGCCAACAGCGGATCCTACTATTATAACTACAAGATGTACTTCGGCACCATTGTCATGGTGGTGGTGAATGCAAATTATGAATTTGTCTTTGTGGATGTTGGCAAGAATGGCCGTGTTTCAGATGGTGGGTTGTTCAAACAGACGGCATTCTACCAGAGGCTCACCTCCAAAACCCTCAACTTGCCGACAGTGGAGGAGACCAAGCATGGCCTAAACTTTGTGTTTGTGGTTGACAAGGCTTTTGCGTTACACGAAAACGTCATGAAGCCATATGCGCAAAGGGGCCTGACAAGAGAGAAGCAAATCTACATTTACAGGCTTTCAAGGGCACGCCGTATTGTGTAAAATGCGTATGGAATTCTAAGTAACCGCTTCCGCATTTTCCACACCTCAATCAACCTATGAGTGGACAAGATAGACTGGGTCGTCTTGGCATGCTGTGCCCTGCATAACTTTTTACAGCGCAAAACAATGCAAAAAAGGGCATCAGGAACAGTTATGCCAGAAGATCCAGACCAGCCTGACGAGATTGGCCAGCTGTCCTATGTGGCAACAAATGCACTGCTTCATAAAGCTCCAGGAATCCCGTTACAAATTCGTGTTCCTTATCCAAAGACATTGCTAGGGGAAAAAAATATACAAAAAGCAAATAAATAGATGCATAAGGGTTTATAATGATTTTAAAAAGTTTTGTTTTGTTTTTTTATTATTTTTAATGTTACAATGTTTTGTTGTTTTTTTACTATTTTTAATTGTGCCATGTTTTGTTGTTTTTAATGTTGTTTATAGTTTTTTTAATGTTGCCATGGGTTTATGTTTTTATTGTTGTTAATAGTTATAGTATTTTTTATGTTTACAGTTATGTTGTGGTGTTTAAAGTGAATTTTTTCTTCATGCATTTTTCTAATAAGATGTTTAGAATCATTTCAGTATTTTAGTATATTCATAATATGAATTAAATATATAGTATATATACACAATAGGGTTTGGCGTGGAATGGTGCACAGTGGGTGGGTCATGCATTTAATACACATAGGTGGACAGTGGGTGGGTCATGCATTAATAAACACATTGGTGGTCAGTGGGTGGGTCATGCATTAATAAACACATTGGTGGTCAGTGGGTCATGCATTGGTGGACAGGGTTTGCATACATTGGTGATCAGCTGCACTATCTATCATTATAGTCACCGAAATAAGGTCCACGCGATCAGGTGTGCCAGCTGCTGGAATCGCGTCCGTCTCCTTCCAAGGCACGTTGCTACACAAAATGAAGACAGGTGAAGCGGAATGGATGATAGATCGTGCGATAGATCGTGAGTGCCAACACACGTACGATATGCACAAAATCATGTACGAGATTGTCAAATCTTGCCTACGGTAGGCAAGATCTGAAGATGCGATGTATGACCAGCTGGTACGCGCATCAGCATCGTGATCGTGAGTGGCCGCTCACGATTTTGACAAATTTTGGACATATGTTACACGATTTGTTGTTCCGATGCGTCAAAATTGGGCGAATCGTGTAAAATATCATCTCGTGTGTACGCACCTTTAGTGATGGCAATTTTGACATGGATGTGATGTCAGTGAAGCAGCATCTGCAATGGGCTCTATGAGTTTGGGAACATGTGGTGTTCGCTATTTAAGGTAAGCTTATTTTATGTATTATTATCCTGATGAAAGAACGAAAAAAGGAGTCCTGAAAAGTTGATAACCACACAGGGGCCCTTTGTGGTCATTTAGAAGTTGTCCTGAGTGCCACCGTTCCACACAATTATATTGTTTCATCCCGCAGTGGAGAGGAAACCGGAGGACACCAGACGCCATTATCCCCGTGTTTGTTGCATCAGAATGCCAACTTGATTATTTCTTTTTATTGATATATTTATTACAGCAGAGAGTAAAAACACAGTGACTGACAGTCAAAATGACAAAAGATGAATATACATTGTAAAAATGTGAACCAAGAAACAAACAATCTAGAGAATGGAAGTTTTAGGGTCTATGGGGGGTATCCAATTAGCAGTGCTAAAGTAGCACTGCTAATTGATTGTGCCGGGGCTATTAAATTGGCCGCGAAGTGCCACCGAATACCGGCACATATCGTGGATATTTTTCAGGAGCTGATGTGTCCCGAAAAATAATCCACGGTAATTGCCATCACAGGTTATACACCATGACATGACTGAGCACAGCAAGAAGATACAAGGTAGTTATACTGCATCAGCAAGGTCTCTCCCAGGCAAAGATATGAAAGCAGACTGGGGTTTCAAGATGTGCTGTTCAAGCTCTTTTGAAGAAGCACAAAGAAACGGCCAATGTTGAGGACCCTAAACGCAGTGATCGGCAAAGGAAACTTGGTGCATCAGATGAAAGACACATCATGTTTACGTCCTTTAGCAATCGGAAGATGTCCAACAGTTCCATCAGCTCAGAACTGGCAGAAACCAGTAGGACCCAGGTATACCCATCTATTTTTCGGAGACAGTGGTCTTCATGGAAGAATTGCATCCAAAAAGCCATACCTTCAACATGGAAACAAGGCCAAGAGACTCAACTATGCATGAAAACATAGGAACTGGGGTGCAGACAAAAGTCAGGCAGCAAGTGCTCTGGACTGATGAGTCAAAATGTTAAATATTTGGCTGTAACAGAAGCCAGTTTGTTTGCCGATGGGCTGGAGAGCGGTACAATAATGAGTGTCTGCAGGCAACAGTGAAGCATGGTGGAGGTTCCTTACAAGTTTGGGGCTGCATTTCAGCAAATAGAATTGGGAATTTGGTCAGGATTAATGGTGTCCTCAATGCTGAGAATTTCAGGCAGGCACTTATCCATCATGCAATACCATCAGGGAGGCATCTGATTGGCTCCAAATTTATTCTGCAGCAGGACAATGACCCCAAACATTCAGAAGAACAAGAGTCCCGGAAGTGATGATATGGCCCCCAGAGAGTCCTGATCTTAACATAATTGAGTCTGTCTGAGATTACGTGAAGAGACAGAAGGATTTGCGCAAGCCTACATCCACAGAAGATTTGTGGTTAGTTCTCCAAAATGTTTGGAACAACTTCCCCACCGAGTTCCATCAAAAACTGGTTGCAAGTGCACCTAGAAGAATCAATGCTGTTTTGAAGGCAAAGGGTGGTCACACCAAATATTGACCACCCTTATTTTTCCCACTCCTGCCTGAAACATTTGCTTTGCACAGTATTGTATATATATAGAGAGAGAGAGAGAGAGAGAGAGAGAGAGAGAGAGAGAGAGAAGCAGATGGGCGGCACTCGCAGGACTTATAATTGATAAAAAGGAATACTTGACCTTTAGGTCATTTTATTGCCAAAGTTTTAATCCCTCTGAGGGGATTTTTCTCAAGGCTCAATAAGAGTATACAAAATGTGAATACTTAAATAGGGACAGAAAACTCACCCATGTGCTGGAGCTAGATGCCACAACCAGGAAGAGGCGACGTCATCCAGCTGCGTCCCGCAGCCCCCGTGTTCTCCACCAGCATCCCCAGCGGTAACCGGGGCAACGAGAACGCCAGCACCTGCATGTCGGAGGCGTGTGCAGGGATACTGGGGCTGCATCGCAGCGGGATGTCACAGTCACCAAATCCTGAGGGGGCATCTAAAAAATATAATAAAATAAGTGACAACCACCATACACTGTGATACAAAAAAAAAGTAAACAAAACATATACATGAAAACGACTGGGGACTAACATAGACATACATATAAAAAAATTAGATAATGAGATCTAGCAAAGGCAGCGTCAGAGGATGATAGAAAAAATTAATTGATTAATTGTGGACCACAAGTGATGTAACTCACATTCAATAAAGGATATATAATTGCAAGTAAAGGATCAACAAAAATAAGTGATTGATACTGCAATAAATGTAAAAATCAATGCAACAAAAATCATAACTAAAAAATTTAAATTAAAATAAAAAGGGAAAAAAAAGAAAAGAAAAAATTATTTTATGTACTTAGGGACTAAAAGGAGAACTCCATCGATATACAAGCTCATACAGCACCCAAAAAAATGATCCTAAAGATCTCAAAAAAAGAAAAATAATGAAAAAAATGTAATAAATGAAAAAAATGAAAACTTTTTTTTTTATAAGAAACAAGAAAATTGTAAATTTTCATTCATTCCGTAAGGGGCCACTTTATATTGTAAAGAGTGGTTATTCAATTTGAAATGGCATGCGACCGGTTGGTCTGATTCTCTTCCATTAAGCACAAGACTAATTGCAGAACGATGTTGCGCAATCTTTTCGCGGAATTGGCAGATGGTTTTCTCAATATAAACCAGACCACATGGACATCTGATGGCATAAATCACAAAAGAACTTGTGCATGTCAGAGTGTGTTTTATAAAGATCTTTCTGCCAGAATATGGGTGCATTATGTAGTCACCCATTTCCATATATCTGCAGGTGACACATCGATAACATCCTGGTCTTTTAGTAAGAAAATTATCTTGGGTTTTTTTCAAAAAACCCGTAACATCATTTCTGACTAGGTGATCCTTCAAATTTGGCCCCCTCCGGTAGGCTTGCATCACTCTGTGGTCCTTGAGACACTTCAAGTTTGGATCTGAAGTGACTAATGGCCAATGTTGTTTGATAGAGTGCCTGATAGAAGAACTGGCTTTATTAAATTAATTCACAAAAATAATTTTCTTTGGATCTTCTTGTTTTGACTTTGATGACCGTTGTAGCGATGTTTCTCTCGAGATACTAAGGGCCTTAGTTTTGGCCCTCTCTAAGTCCTTTAAACAATGGCTTCTACAAAGAAATTTGTGAAGCATGAGGTCCATTTGTTTTTTTGATTCCTCTTCATTGCTGACAATTCTTCTAATTCTCATAAATTGTGAGAAAGGTAATCCCATTTTCAGTGCTGGAGGGTGGTAACTAGTAGCATGCAAGAAAGTATTCCTGTCTGTGGGCTTAGTGAAGATATTCGTATCAACTGTCGAACCGTTCCACAAAAGTTCTACATCTAAAAAATGGATTTTGTATGGGTCATGGTCAAATGTGAACTTAATGGAATGGTGTAAGGAATTAATAGACAACTTAATTTCTTCAAACTCCAAAGCCGTACCAGACCAGATGACCAAAATGTCATTTATATAATGGGTGTAGAGTAAGCAATATTTGTTAAAGGCTGGATTATCAAGGAACAGTTGTTTTTCCAACTTGAACATAAAAATATTAGCCAGAGAAAGTGAGACATTGGAACCCATGCTGCATCCTTGTAGTTGGAGATAAAAGAGACCATTGAAGTAAAAATAATTCCGTGATAGAGTAAGACGTAGGAGATCAACAAAAGAATCAATATTTGAACCTTTGAAATCTTCATTATTCATCAAAAACTCTGACATAGCAGAAATACCTTCCTCATGTGGAATACTGGTGTAAAGGTTCACCACATCAATTGTACACAAAATAATAGACTGTGGGAAATTCAATATAGATTGTAATTTCACCAGTAATGAGGTAGTGTCTTTAAGAAATGATGCTTCCGACTGAATCAAAGGTTGAAGATAAAAATCTAAAAACTTCCACGCCACACTGTAGATAGACTTACGGGCCGAGATTATGGGTCTTCCCGGATGGGGACTCCAAACATTTGTGGACCTTAGGTAAGGTATACATAGTTGGAACCACCAGATAAGGTTCCAATAATTTTTTCATAGTACTAGCAGTAATGTACTCATGATCAACCGCAGCTTGAAGAATATTTTTTAATTCACTAATGTACTCAACAGTGGGGTCCGACTGAAGTTGTTTATATACGTTTTTGTCATCCAATTGTCTATAAATCTCAGCGCAATATGCTGTGGTGTCTTGTATTACAATTGCCCCGCCTTTATCCGCGGGGCGAATTATAATAGATTAATTTTTTCTCAATGATTTAAGAGCTTTATTTTGATCTCCAGTAAGATTAGAAAATTGCTTACACGAAATAGAATCAGTCATAACTTCATGATCTACCATCATTGAGAAGCAGCGAATAGAGGCATTAGTAGATGGAGGTTCAAATTTAGAGTTGGTTTTCAATGGAAATTTATCGACGTATGATAGTGGGTCAGCTGTTTCAGAGAAAAATTCTTTCAGTTTTAATTCCCTATTGAATTTCCAAGCATCCAGATTCCATTCAAATGGTTCAAAGTTATTTGTCGGAACAAAGGACAAACCTCTCTTCAACAATGTAGTCTCATCAATGGAAAGAGTATGTGAGGATAAATTAATAATTAAGTTCTCCTCCTGTAGGGTCTTCTGCCTCTGGCTCTGGCCACCCCTCCTTGTGCAGCGCCTCTTCCTATACCGCGTGCGGCCCGTGTGGTAACCCCTAAAGGGGGTCTTTGGCTTGAGGTGCCAGATGTTGGTTCAATGTCACTCATGGAGGTATTATTCTCACTTGAGGCATCAGTATCAAATTGTGCAGAGGGATATGCACGATGTCGAAAGGTGTTCCGATGTCTCGATGGATTTTTACCAGTCGCCCAAGGATAAACACTTTGTTCCTCATAATCTTTATTTACTTTATAGAGTTTTTCTTTTTGGAATTTTATCAATTCTATTTTATAGTCTTCCACCTGTGTATTCAATTTTTCCAGCCATTTGGTTGATTTGTCCTGTATCAATTTGTTCAAATCAGACTCCTCAAATTGCTTAATTTTGTCTCTAATGGTGTTCAGTTCCCTGGCCGATTCCTCAATAACTAGGAGGATTAGGTCCAGGGAGCATTTGTTTAGAACAGCAACCCAAAGGCGGCAGAAGTCAATGTTATGTCTGCCTATTGTTGGGGTGTTTCTAATACGAAAGCCTCTTGGTATCTTCCTGTCCCGATGGTAATCTGACAGGGTTGCACCATGTAACTGAAAATCAATTTCTTTCTTTTTCAATTTTAAAAGAGAGAAAAAAAGATCATCACACGTTTCAACACCAGCGGTTTCAGCCAGAGTAACTTTAAAATACAGACTTTCGGCTTCTGAGTCAGAAAAGCTCAGAATCTCACCAATGGGAGGGTTAAATTCAAAAAAGCATTGCCTTCAGCCATGACAATTACACAGTAAAGGGTGATTTGAACAAATGACAAGATAAACACAATGTAAAATAAACTAGAAAAAAATTGCTACTCCACACCTTATAAATCAATTGACACCAAATAATGAAGTATGGGCCTGATTCAGACCCGCGAGCGAGCGCAGGATGCTCGCAAGTAGGTCAATGGTGCCCTACTGCGCATGCGCATGACGGAGGGAGCTCTGTCGTGCGCATGCGTGAGACCCGGCTAGCGACGGGGTAGCCGTCGCTCCGGGTCTCGCACCAAAGGGGACGTGCTGTCGATGTTGATTGACAGCACGCCCCCTTTGGTGGGCGTGCTGGGGGTGTTGCTGCCAGACGGAGGCGTTCCCATGGGAACGCCTACCATCTGAAGCCGGCCCAACTGACATCAGTAGTGATGTCAGTGGGAGTGATTTTGGCTCTGATAGAGCCAAAATCACTCCAGGGCTTGCGGCAGCGAGACCCTACCACAGGGTCTCCGTCGCAAGCCCGATGGTCGCGATGGTCTTGACCATCGCGACCATCATCATGGACGCTCGCTATAGCTGTGGGTGATCACCCACAGCTATGCGAGCGTCCAAGAGGCCGCTCCATTTTCATGTAGGAGTGCCCTGATTCAGAGCGAGCGCTCTGGTCAGAGTGTCCGGCTCTGAATCAGGCCCCATGTGTCAATTGAATACACTCTACCACCCTCACAGCATATGTACAAAATGCATAAATAGTCCCAACGTGTAGAGAGCAGCACAATGAGAAGATGTTTGCACAAAAAACTTGAATGGGGTGCTCCGTCGACATTCACCGGAATGTCCCAAATATAGTTACCATACGACTGGCACTCCACAATAAAGTAAGAAAACTTGCCTCGTTGCCTTCCCTAGGGCGAACCCCAAACCATATAGAAGCAGATGGGCGGCACTCGCAGGACTTATAAATTATAAAAAGGAATACTTGACCTTTAGGTCATTTTATTGCCTACATTTCAAGCCCTCTGAAGGGATTTTTCTCAAGGCCCAACAAGACTATACAAAATGTGAATACTTAAATAGGGACAGACAACTCACCCATGTGCTGGAGCTGGATGCCACAAACAGGAAGAGGCGATGTCATCTGGCTGTGTCCCGCAGCCCACGTGTTCTCTACCAGAATCACCGGGTAACCAGGGCAACCAGGACGCCAGCACCTGCATGTCGGAGGCGCGTGCAGGGATACAGGGGCAGCAGGATGTTGCCATCACCAAATCCAATGTGCTGGAGCTAGACGCCACAACCAGGAAGAGGCGACGTGAAATTACAATCTATATCTATATCGAATTTCCCACAGTCTATTCTTTTGTGTACAATTGAAGTGGTGAACCTTTACACCAGTATACCACATGAGGAAGGTATTTATGCTATGTCAGAGTTTTGATGAATAATGAAGATTTGAAAGGTCCAAATATTGATTTTTTTTGTTGATCTCCGACGTCTTACTCTATCACGGAATTATTTTTACTTCAATGGTCTCTTTTATCTCCAACTACAAGGATGCAGCATGGGTTCCAATGTCTCACCTTCTCTGGCTAATATTTTTATGTTCAAGTTGGAAAAACAACTGTTCCTTGATAATCCAGCCTTTAACAAATATTGTTTACTCTACACCCGTTATATAGATGACATTTTGGTCATCTGGTCTGGTACGGCTTTGGAGTTTGAAGAAATTATGTTGTCTATTAATTCCTTACACCATTCCATTCAGTTCACATTTGACCATGACCCATACAAAATCCATTTTTTAGATGTAGAACTTTTGTGGAACGGTTCGACGGTTGATACGAATATCTTAACTAAGCCCACAGACAGGAATACTTTCTTGCATGCTACTAGTTACCACCCTCCAGCACTGAAAATGGGATTACCTTGAAATGTCTCAAGGACAACAGAGTGATGCAAGCCTACCGGAGGGGGCCAAATTTGAAGGATCACCTAGTCAGAAATGATGTTACGGTTTTTTTAAATAACCCCAAGATAATTTTCTTACTAAAAGGCCAGGATGTTATCGATGCCTTGGGTGTGTCACCTGCAGATATGGAAACGGGTGACTACATAATGCATCCATATTCTGGCAGAAAGATCTTTATAAAACACACTCTGACATGCACAAGTTCTTTTGTGATTTATGCCATCAGATGTCCATGTGGTCTCGTTTATATTGGGAAAACCATCTGCCAATTCCACGAGAGGATTTCGCAACATCGTTCTGCAATTAGTCTTGTGCTTAATGGAAGAGAATCAGACCAACCGATTCGCACGCAACTTCAGATTGAAATAACCTCTCTTCAGCCACTTTACAATATAAAGTGGTCGACCACATTCCACTGTTTGCTAGAGGAGGCGAAAGGGAAAAAGCCCTTTTAAGACTGGAAGCAAGATGGATTTATCGGATGAATTGTGTGGCCCCTTACATAATGAATGAAAATTTACAATTTTCTTGTTTCTTATAAAAAAAAAAAATAATAATTTTTTTCATTTATTAAATTTTTTTCATTATTTTTCTTTTTTTTGGTATCTTTAGGATAATTTTTTTGGGTGCTGTATGAGCTTGTATATCGATGGAGTTCACCTTTTAGTCCCTATATACATAAAATCATTTTTTCTTTTCTTTTTTTTCCCTTTTTATTTTAATTTTAATTTTTTAGTTATGATTTTTGTTGCATTGATTTTTACATTTATTGCAGTATCAATCACTTATTTTTGTTGATCCTTTACTTGCAATTATATATCCTTTATTGAATGTGAGTTACATCATTTGTGGTGAACAATTAATCAATACATTTTTTCTATCATCCTCTGATGCTACCTTTGCTAGATCTCATTATCTAATTTTTTTATATATGTATGTCTATGTTAGTCCCCAGTCATTTTCATGTATATGTTCTGTTTACTTGTTTTTTGTATCACAGTGTATGGTGGTTGTCACTTATTTTATTATATTTTCTTGATGCCCCCTCAGGATTTGGTGACTGTGATATCCTGCTGCGATGCAGCCCCAGTATCCCTGCACACGCCTCCGACATGCAGGTGCTGGCGTCCTCGTTGCCCCGGTTAAGGCCGGTGATGCTGGTGGAGAACACGTGGGCTGCGGAACGCAGCCGGATGATGTCGCCGTTTCCTGTTTGTGGCGTCTAGCTCCAGCACATGGGTGAGTTTTCTGTCCCTATTTAAGTATTCACATTTTGTATACTCTTGTTGAGCCTTGAGAAAAATCACCTCAGAGGGATTAAAACGTTGGCAATAAAATGACCTAAAGGTCAAGTATTCCTTTTTATCATTTATAAGTCCTATGAGTGCCGCCCATCTGCTTCTATATGGTTTGGGGTTCGACCTAGGGAAGGCAACGAGGCAAGTTTTCTTACTTTATTGCGAAGTGCCAGTCATATGGTAAATATATATATATATATATATATATATAGTATATACAGTATATATATATATACATATATATAGAGAGAGAGCCCCTGAGGAAAACTGAAGTACAGTTGAAACGATTGTTGGGCCACTGATAGCTATGTGGTATGTCTGTTCACATACCTTGTGAATAAACCTGTGGATTTATCTAAACGTGAGTGCTGGTTTTTTGTTTACTCTGCAGGCGATTAGCTTGCTTAGTGACAGGGTGTTTATGGTACAACTTGTTTTGGACCTAGCACCCCCCTGCCAAATAGTGTTTTTTGAGTGCCATCTCTCATGCTATATATATATATATATATATATATATACAGTCAGGTCCATAAATATTGGGACATTGACAGAATTTTCAGATTTGGGCCTCTATTCACCACCACAACAGATTTGAAATGAAACAAACAAGATGTGCTTTAACTGCAGACTTTCAGATTTAATTTGAGGGTAATTACATCCAAATCGGGTGAACGGTGTAGGAATTACAACAATTTCAATATGTGCCTCCCACTTTTTAAGGGGCCAAAAGTAATGGGACTATCAACTCAAAAGCTATTTCATGGACAGGTGTGTGCTATTCCCTCATTATTTCATTATCAATTAAGCAGGTGAAAGGTCTGGAGTTGATTCTAGGTGTGACATTTGCATTTGGAATCAGTTGCTGTCAACTCTCAATATGAGATCCAAAGAGCTGTCTCTATCAGTGAAGCAAGCCATCATTAGGCTGAAAAATCAAAACAAACCCATCAGAGAGATTGCAAAAACATTAGGTGTGGCCAAATCAACTATTTGGAACAATCTTACAAAGAAAGGACGCAACACCAAAAGAGCCGGAAGACCACGGAAAACAACTGTGGTGGATGACAAAAGAATTATTTCCCTGGTGAAGAAAAACCCCTTCACAACAGTTGGCCAAATCAAATACACTCTCCGGGAGGTAGCTGTATATGTGTCAAAGTCAACAATCGAGAGAAGACTTCACAAGAGTGAATATAGAGGGTTCACCACAAGATGTAAACCATTGGTGAGCCACAAAAACAGGAAGACCAGATTAGAGTTTGCTAAACAAAATCTAAAAAAGCCATTACAGTTCTGGAACAACATCCTATGGACAGATGAGACAAAGATCAACTTGTACCAGAGTGATGGGAAGAGAAGAGAAGGAAAGGAACTGCTCATGATCCAAAACATACCACCTCATCAATGAAGCATGGTGGTGGTAATGTCATGACGTGGGCATGTATGGCTGCCAAAGGAACTGGTTCCATTGTATTTATTGATGATGTGACTGCTGACAAAAGCAGCAGAATGAATTCTGAAGTGTTTCGGGCAATATTATGTGCATATTCAGTCAAATGCTTCAGAACTCATTGGACGGCGCTTCACAGTGCAGATGGACAATGACCTGAAGCATACTGCAAAAGCAACCAAAGAGTTTTTTAAGGCTAAAAAGTGGAATGTTATGCAATGGCCAAGTCAATCCCCTGACCTGAATCCGATTGAGCATGCATTTCACTTGATGAAAACAAAACTGAAGGGAAAATGCCCCAAGAACAAGCAGGAACTGAAGACATTTGCAGTAGAGGCCTGGCAGAGCATCGCCAGGGATGAAACCCAGCGTCTGGTGATGTCTATGCGTTCCAGACTTCAGGCTGTAATTGCCTGTAAAGGATTTGCAACAAAGTATTAAAAAGTGAAAGTTAGATTTAGGATTGTTTAGTTTGTCCCATTACTTTTGGCCCCTTAAAAGTGGGAGGCACATATGGAAACCGTTGTAATTCCTACACCGTTCACCTGATTTGGATGTAATTACCCTCAAATTAAATCTGAAAGTCTGCAGTAAAAGCACATCTTGTTTGTTTCATTTCAAAGCCATTGTGGTGGTGAATAGAGGTCAAAATCTGAAAATTCTGTCAATGTCCCAATATTTATGGACCTGACTGTATGTATATATATATATATATATATATATATATATATATATATATATATATATATATATATTAGGGGTGAAATCCGAATCCCCCCGAGCCCCCCCGATCCGAGGCCGATCCGAGTCAGGCTTGACTTTTCCCGCCTGACTCAGATCTGAAATCGAGGCAAAATGTCATCATCACACCTTCCGGGTCTCGCGGATTTTGGATTCTATATAAGGTACCTGCGTCGGCCCCATTTTCTCACTCGGCTGTGGACAGTGAAGAGGTAGGATGGGTAGTGCAGTGTAGTGTTGTGCTGTGCTGCTGTTGTCCATAGGGGCTGTGTCCACTCCTCCAAAGTCCATAGGGGCTGGCTGTGTTGTGCTGCTGTTGTCCATAGGGGCTGTGTCCACTCCTCCAAAGTCCGTAGGGGCTGGCTGGACTGTGTTGTGCAGTCAGTTGTCCATAGGGGTGTGTCCACTCCAAAGTCCTGTGCAGTGTCCCAGTCCTAAAGGGGTGCTGTAGTGTTGTCCAGGGGGTGCTCTGTCCATCAGCGGTGCTCCCCCCAAGTGCAAAAATTTTTTATATTTTTTCTGTGTTTGTGAATTGTGTGCGCAGTAGCCGCAAGTGCATCAACAAAGTAGCGCCAAGCGTGTGCCTGTGTCATAAGTAAAGGGCGGGCTGGCTCATCCGTTAAAGGGTGCTGTAACCCCCAAAGTGCACTGCAAACAAAATAAAAAATTATTTTCTTTTTTTGTGAATTGTGTGCACTGTGGCCGCACGGTTATCAACAAAGTAGCGCCAAGCGTGCGCCTGTGTCATACGTAAAGGGCCGGCTGGCTTGACCATTAAAGGGTGCTGTAACCCCCAAAGTGCACTCCAAACAAAGTAAAAAATTATTTTCTGTGTTTGTGAATTGTGTGCACTGTGGCCGCAGGTGCATCAACAAAGTAGCGCTAAGCGTGCGCCTGTGTCATAAGTAAAGGGCCGGCTGGCTCGTCTGTTAAAGGGTGGTGTAACCCCCAAAGTGCACTCCAAACAAAATAAAAAATAATTTTCTCTGTTTCTGAATTGTGTGTACTTTGGTCGCACGTGCATCAACAAAGTAGCGCCAAGCGTGCGCCTGTGTCATAAGTAAAGGGCCGGCTGGCTCATCTGTTAAATATTTTCTGTGTTTGTGAATGTGTGCACTGTACGTGCATCTGTCTGTTAAAGGGTGGTGTAACCCCCAAAGTTCACTCCAACAAAAATAAAACATTTTCTTCTGTGTTTGTGAATTGTCTGCACTGTACGTGCATCCTCAAAGCAGCAGCGCCAAGGGTGTGTTTGTCTGTTAAAGGGTGGTGTAACCCTCAAAGTGCACTCCACAAAAAATAAAAAATTCTTCTTTTTTTTCTGTCTTTGTGAATTGTGTGCACTGTAGCTGCACGTGCATCAAACAAAGGAGCTGCGCCAAGCATGCGCCTGTGTCCCATAAGTAAAGAGCCAGCTGGCTTCTTTCTTAAAGGGTGGTGTAACCCACAAAGTGCACTAGTCTCCAACAAAAATAAAAAAATATTTTCTGTGTGCGCCTTAGCCACACGTATATATCAATATAACATAAATGGAGGACCAAACTTTCTCCGATAAAAATAAAATAGGGAAAGATCAAGAACCACTTCCTCCTAGTGCTGAAGCTGCTGCCACTAGTCATGACATAGACGATAACATGCCATCAACGTCTTCTGCCAAGGACGATGCCCAATGTCATAGTAGAGGGCACATACAATCCCAAATGACAAAGTTCAGGAAAATGACCTTAAAAAAAACCATTTAAATCATCTGAGGAGAAACGTAAACTTGCCAATATGACATTTACGACACGGAGTGGCAAGGAACGGCTAAGGTCTTTCCCTATGTTCACGACTAGTGGTTCAGCTTCACATGACGATGGAAGCCCTCCTCCCGCTAAAAAAATCAAACGAGTTAAGCTGGCAAAAGCACAGCGAAGAACTGTGCGTTCTAAGAAGATCACAAATCCCCAAGGAGAGTCCAAGTGTGGTGGCGGTTGCGATGCCTGACCTTCCCAGCACTGGATGGGAAGAGGTGGCTCTTTCCATCATTTGCACGCCCCCTGCAAGTGCTGAAAGGAGCACCCACAGTTCACTTGCTGATATGCAAATTGAAGATGTCACTGTTGAAGCACAACAGGATGAGGATACTGGTGTAGCTGGCGCTGAGGAGGAAGTTGGCGAGGAGGATTCTGATGGTGATGTGGTTTGTTTAAATCAGGCTCCAGGGGAGACAGTTGTTGTCCGTGGGATGAAAAAGCCCATCACGGTCATGCCTGGGCAGAAGACCAAACATTCCACCTCTTTGGTCTGGCAATACTTCTATCCAAATCTGGACAACAACTGTCTTGCCATATGTACCATATGTTAAGGTGAAATAAGTAGGGGTAGGGACGTTAACCACCTAGGAACATCCTCCCTTATACGGCACCTGCAGCTCGTTCATAAAAAGTTACTGTCAAGTTCAGAAACTTTGGCTAAGACCGTAAACAGTCCAGGGACACCTAAATCCCGTTGTCCTGTTGTATCCAAGCGCCTGCAAACCACACCGTCAACTCCCTCCTCCTTAGTCAGGATCGGAAGTAGTCCTGCAGGCCATGTCACTGGCATGACTGACTCTCCTATCCGGGATTCCTCCGGAGGATCCTGCATTGCCACGCCTACTGCTGCCGCTGCTGCTGTTGCTGCTGGGAATCGTTCATCATCCCAGAGAGTAAGTAGGAACACCACTACTTTTACTAAACAATTGGCCCTCCAACAGTCCTTAGCGAGGAGGATGAGTACGACAGCAGTCATCAGGGCCGGACTGGGACTAAATATAGGCCCTGGCATTTAAAGCACACAGGCCCACTTCACGTCAGCATCTGGCTCCTGGCATCGACTCCTCCGCTTACTATTCATGACTCCTCCCACTTCTTAGTCTATGCTCTTACAAATATAATTAATATTAGAACAGCATACAAGTTATACATCATTCTCCGTATTATAATATATGCACACTACAGAGCTCTTCCTGCAGCAGATTCAAACATGTGCCATAGTCAGATATTTGGTTGGTTCTGTTAGGTAAAGCTGGGACTTCATTGGTGGAGGTCACACACAGAGAAAAGGGATGGCATTACCCAATTGCCCAATAAGCTCTAGCTTAGCAGTTGTAGAGGATTAGATAGTGATCACTGTAGGAATTTTTTAGGGCAGGGGTGCTGAACACAGAGGAGGACACATCTGTGCACTAAAGCAGAGCCATAACTACACTTTTGGTGTCTTGTTTTATGTTCACTTTAGGATTGTGTAAGGGCATTACTGATCACAGATGGATGGCACACCTGCGTGCACACCAGAAAAGGGGCGTAATCTCATGGCACGCCAACCCCCCCCCCTTTCCATCACTCATACAAGAGAAAAGGAGACAGCTGATGGTTGAATGAGTATAAACATTGAATCATAAACACCCAATCCACATCATAATGTGAGCCCAGTGTGACTTACACAAGGAGAACACAGGAAACAGACATTTGGATAGAAAATAATAAAGTACAAAATGAACCTCACATTTACTACTGTATTACCTGCTCAGCAACATGTGGGAAAGAGCCGCACTCACACTCCTCACCGGGCAGCGGACCTGACTGCACTCATGTGAGAGGGGCTACAGAGTGTGACACTGAGCCGGGATTCACACAGAGACAGCAGGCCTGATGCCAGAGCCTGCAGTGATATCACGGCCCACCCCCTCCCCAAACAGGCCTATACTACACAGCAGGACCCCCGATTTAAAGCATGGCACATAGCAGGGCCTCCAATTCATAGCAAGGCAAACAGTAGGGCCCCCATTCATAGTATACTACACAGTAGTAGTTCCCCCATTCACGTTATGCCACACAGTAGTAGTGTCTCTTATACCAAATTATTTTACGCAGTAGTAATGCCCCTTATAAGACATTATGCCAAACACAGAGATGCCCCTTATAATACATTATGCCACAGACAGTAGTGCCCCTTTTAAAGTCACACAACTTAGTTCTGTCCCACCATTGACTGAGATGGATAGAAGAAAAGAGAGAAGGACTGGTCCCAGTACTAGATTGGGGGTAATAATTGGTTATGTAAGTGAAATTCCTATCAATCAATATTCATATGGATAGGTGCACCCAGAAGTAAATGGTACAGTGAAAATGAAAAAGAGGAGGAGTACGTCTCTATGGGGCACACTAAGAAGAATTTGGGGCCCATTTATCATTCTATATTTGCGGCTATATCCCCAAAAACATCATCGGGGGTTAACTGCAAATATTAAGTTTCCCCTGCATGAAGGAGGGACTGCAGCAGTTATCCCTCCATTCCTGCTGGCAGCTGTATCCCCGATAGGTTTCTGTGGGGGATGCGATGCTGCCAAATTTAACAACATCTGGAGTGCGATGCATTCCGGAGATTGGCCCCCGCAGCTAACACCATCTGAAGATGGCGTTGCCTGATGTAGCCTATGGGCTACACTGCGCTTAATCTGTAGGCGGTGGGTTCCTCCAGATCCCTCTCTGGCACTGGCGGCCGTGCATGTGCAGTTAGTGGGACTGCGCATTCACAGCAGCCGCGGCAGCTCTCTGGGCACATCGCAGGGACAGGCTCCTTTCGGAGCCCCTGTCCCTGCATGTGCCGGATGATACGTACAGGAACTATGATCACATTTTGCAATGCAATCATAGGTGATACTGTCATGCCCAGATCACATTGCAATTTCGATCATTAATAAATGGGAGCATAAATGTAGTATTGCTAAAAACAATTAATTTTATTTTTGGACTAACCTCAATGAACATCTATATAACAAATATAGGCATAATGAAATATCTGGGCTGAATGTAATTAAGCCTGTGGATCAGGAGTCCAGTATATTTATAGCCAATTAAAATACAAAAATACTAGACAAAGTGTAAAGGCGGAAATGGGATACGTTCGGCATCCCAGCGCTGGCATCCCGACCACCCGGATACCGAAGGTAAGTAGCAGGGTTGGGGGAAGGGTTAGGGTTAGGCACAAAGGGGGGATGGTAAGTAAAGGGTGTGGGGAGGGGGAGGTTAGGTGCAGGCACTAGGGAGGGTAATGTAAGCATACCGACCAACAAGTGTCGGTATACTAACCCTGCGGGATGCTGGCGTCGGGATTCTGACCGCTGGGATCCCGACTGCTGGCATTCTGTACCTAACCTGGCGAAAATATGTGGTGGGTGTGACAAGGGGAATGAAACAATTGAAGACAAGATCAAAATAACGCCACACCAGCCTGCATACCGTATGTACAATTTATAGTGGAATCCCATTCTTATATTACATCTGAAAATTCGTATAATACTAGGAGGTAATTTATATTGTTAGAATAACCAGTACACTAGGCACGGGATACATTCAGTATCCCGACAAAAGGGATGCTGGTGATCAGAATACCGACAACGGAATACCAAAACTTATCTGAATCCCAGCACCGGGATCCTAAAGGTAAGTAGCAGAGTTGGGGGAGAGTTGGTGTTAGGCACTATGTGAAGGGTTAGGCACTAAGGGGGGAGGGTTAGGTTTAGCCACAGGGGAGGAGGAGGGTTAGGTTTAGGTACTAGGGGGGAGGTTAGGTTTAGGCACCAGGGAGGAAGGGTTAAGGTTTGGTTTAGGGAGAGGGTTAGGATACCGATCGACAGGTATCAGTATCCTAAAGGCCCCAATACACGGTGCGATTTGCAAACGATCCAATCTCGTTTGCAATTTCCCTTGAATTCCTGAACTCTCCCGGTCATACGATATTGTGCCCACACTCGGAACAACTGCCCAAACAACCAAACGATATAGATGGGTCGTAGAGGACTGCAGTATGCAGTACTATCGACCATCGTACACCGCATCGTTCATTATGCACACACAAGAAACGATGCGTGTCATATCGTGTACAATAGGTCGAAATCTTTCTGCAGGTTCAACTGATCAGCAACGACGATGTATGACGGTGGGGGCGCGCATTGGCATCATGATCATCCCTACACACAGCACTTTTTAAATGATTGGTCATTCCAATCGATCGAAAGCGGCCAAATCGTGTAAAAAAAATCACACCGTGGGCCTGATTCAGCAAGGATCGCAAGAGCTAAGATGCACAAAGTCAGACGATTTTCACGTTCTGCACATGCACGAACTAGCCACTGCGATCGGGAATGAGATCGCAGTGTGTATGCAGACCCATTGCAGAGTGATTGAGAGGAAGTACCATTTGTGGGTAGTGACGGGGGGGTGGTCCGGCGAACGCAGGCATGTCAGTGCATTGGGACGGCGTTGTAGGGGCATGCATAAATTAGTCACTGCAATACCATATGCAATTTGATGCCTCGTGGTGTACACTGAAGTTACCAATTCCTGAGTGAGGTCTGACCTGCCTTAACTGTGCATCTGAGTCCAATTGTTTCGCTATGTTCTCAAAGTATACAGCTGTGAGTAAGGGGAAGTGGGCGTCCAAATGTTAGGCTGTGACTGCAATGCGAATGCTGACATTTACATATCCCCGCTGATATTAGCTACTGGCTACTGCGCTGCGTGCATATAAGCAGAATAGCGATCCTTGCTGAATCGTGCCTCGTGTATGGGGACCTTTACCCTGTCGGGATGCCAGCGTCCGGACACTGACCACCAGGATCCCGAGTGCCGGTATCCCATACCCATCCCGCTAGGCACACATTATGCAAGTAACGTGAAATATAGAAAAAAGGAGTCAAGTCCCTGTTTGAATACATCAGATTGGCTCTGCATTAAATCATTCACTGATGTATTTGCAGCTAGTTCACAAATTTTGTCACTGCATATACATGAGTATATACCTCCAAAAAAAATCAAATATTGATAAGTGGTTTGGCTTTTAGAGGTTTATACTCTATATATATATGTATATGTAGTGACAAAACAGGGACTTGAAAATGAAAGAGGGTACAGTCTCAGCCTTATGATAGAGACAGTTAGTCAGTGTACACAGCTGAAAGGCATTGCAGGGGTTAACTCCAGTCACTCTTCCAGTGTGTGTGATGTTACCTCCAGTCTTGTAATCTCTTGCTTCCTTACTGCAGTCACGTCAGTGCTGTGTCCCATTAGAAGCTGCTGGTGTCTGCTTTGAGTGCAGGGCTGCGTGGGGGTGGAGGAAGCATAAGGAACCATTCCACACAGATGTCGGGACTAGGGAGCTGCAGAATGCTGGCTCAAGAACTGTCAGCTGACACAGTACCAGTGACATCACAAAAGGGGCGGGGCTTAACACATTTTTTGGCTCCATATCCTCCTAAGCAGTTTCTTCAAAAGCATACTGCTGCTGCTCGGCTGAACCGGCCCATCTTGCCATCGGCCCTTCTAGCATATGCCAGAACTGCCAGATGGCCAGTCCGGCCCTGACAGTCATCCTGAAGCAAAACGTATAACTGAGGCCTTGACTGCTATGTTGGTGTTAGACGTGCGTCCGGTATCCGCCGTTAGTGCAGTGGGATTTAGACAATTGATGGAGGTAGTGTGTCCCCGGTTCCAAACCCTGTCTAGATTCCACTTCACTAGGCAGGCGATACTGAGACTGTACAGAAACGTCAGAAAAAGTGTCCTCAGTGTCCTGAAAAATGTGGTTGTACCCAATGTCCACTTAACCACGGACATGTGGACAAGTGGAACAGGGCAGACTAAGGACTATATGACTGTGACAGCCCACTGGGTAGATGTATCACCTTACGCAGCAACAACAGCAGCGTCACCAGTAGCAGCATCTCAGAAACGCCAGCTCGTGCCAAGGCAGGCCACACTGTGTATCACCGGTTTCAGTAAGAGGCACACCGCCGACAACCTCTTAGAGAAACTGAGGGAAATCATCGCCCAGTGGCTTACCCCACTTAGACTCTCCTGGGGATTTGTGATATCTGACAACGCCACCAATATTGTGCGGGCATTACATCTGGGCAAATTCCAGCACGTCCCATGTTTTGCTCACACAATAAACTTAGTGGTGCAGAATTTTCTGCAAAGCGACAGGGGCGTGCAGGATATGCTTTGGGTGGCCCGAAAAATTTCTGGCCACTTTCACCATTCAGTGACTGCGTGCCGAAGACTGGAGCACCAACAAACACTCTTGAACCTGAAGCAAGAGGTTGTGATGCGGTGGAACTCAACCCTCTATATGCTTCAGAGGATGGAGGAGCAGCAAAAGGCCATTCAAGCCTATACATCCACCTATGACATAGGCAAAGGAGGGGGTATGCACCTGACTCAAGCGCAGTGGAGAATGATTTCCGTGTTATGCAAGGTTCTCCAGCCCTTCGAACTTGCCACACGTGAAGTCAGTTCAGACGCTGCCTGCTTGAGTCAGGTCATTCCCCTCATCAGGCTTTTGCAGAAGCAGCTGGAGAAAGTGAAGGAGGAGCTAAGATGGAGCGATTCCGCTCGGCATGTGGGACTTGTGGATGAAGCCCTTCATTCGCTTTGCCAGGATTCCAGGGTGGGCAATCTGTTGAAATCAGACCACTACATTTTGACCACCGTACTCAATCCTAGGTTTAAAGCCTATGTGGTGTCTCTCTTTCCGGCCGACACAAGCCTGCAGAGGTGCAAAGACCTGCTGGTGAACACACTGTCAGCTGAAGCGGAACGTGACACGTCAACAGCTCCTTCTTCATTTTCTCCCGCAACTGGAGCTGCCAGGAAAAAATTTAGGTATCCTAAGCAACCCGCTGGTGGTGATGCAGGGCAGGCAGGACCAAGTTTGGACATCTGGTCTGGACTGAAGGACCTGGCAACAATTTCTGACATGTCTACTGTCACTGCATATGATACTGTCACCATTGACAGAATGGTGGAGGATTACATCGGTGTCAGCATCCAAGTAGGCATGTCAGACAGTCCGTACCTGTACTGGCAGGAAAAAGAGGCAATTTGGAGGCCCCTGTACAAACTGGCTTTATTTTACCTGAGTTGCCCCCCCTCCAGTGTGTACTCCGAAAGAGTGCAGGGGGAGTCGCACGCTGGGAACTCAGATGAGAGAGTGCATGGAAGTGACAGTAAAGTTACCTCGCCAAGATAGTCAGCAGACCAAGGCTGTGGTGCCATATGTGTGGGATTGCTGATGCTAATGCAGTCTGCAGGCAGGACGCACGTTTCGCTGGGGTGGCTTGGTCACCTGACTCTATATTTTCGATTATTCTTATAATTATACTCATCTGTGTGTTTTCTCTCTGACCCACTGTGATTTTCAAACAAGTGGAGTTAGGAGGAGGGGTTAATTCAGTCTTAGATATTCCCCCATTTTTTTCACCTTGCCTATAATTAACAGCAGAATTACTTTTATAGATCTAACAGGAGAATATATACCGGTATGTTGTTAAATACTTCTTTATGCAAGATAAAGGTGTGGTGAAACATTGTTTTATGTATATATAAACTGAGTGTTTTCCTTAGTCCTGATTGCAACATCTGTGCTTTTTGCCCATGTTTATACATCGTTCTTACTGGTAGCGGATTTACATTGATTGATGTATTTGGTACATATAGGGTTTAAATACTCTTGTTCCCTGCTGCTATTCAATCAATGGCTTGTGATACAAGGTTAATCACTCTCATATATCATCATATATACTAATATTTGTTTTCTTACTGTATGCTGATTGCAACATTCATGTTGTTTACATTTGTTCACTATATGTATTTGCTTTACATGTGAGTTATCTTATTGAAGATAATATATCCTAGTGTATATAAACTGAGTGCTTTCCTTAGTCTTGATTGTAACATCTGTGCTTTTTATCCATGTTTATACATCATTCTTACTGGCAGCGGATTTACACTGATTGATGTACTTGGTACATATAGGGTCTAAATACTATTGTTCCCTGCTGCCATTCAATCAATGACTTGTGATTCAAGGTAAATCACTCTCATATATTATATTATATATACCAACAATTGTTTTCTTATTGTATGCTGATTGCAACATTTATGTTGTTTACGTTTGTTCACTACATGTATTTGTTTTACATGTGAGTTACCTAATTGAATTTATCCTAGTGTATTTAAACTGAGTGCTTTCCTTAGTCTTGATTGTAACATCTGTGCTCTTTATCCATGTTTATACATCATTCTTACTGGTAGTGGATTTACACTGATTGATGTACTTGGTACATATAGGCTCTAAATAATCTTGTTCCCTGCTGCCATTCAATCAATGACTTGTGATTCAAGGTAAATCACTCTCATATATTATATGATATATACCAACAATTGTCTTCTTATTGTATGCTGATTGCAACATTTATGTTGTTTACATTTGTTCACTATATGTATTTGTTTTACATGTGAGTTACCTAACTGAAGAGAGTTTATCTTACCAAGTTCACTATTAAAAGTTAAGTTTTAATTTCATATAATTCTGTTCATTAATTTTCATTACATTTCCTTTCTAAGAGTGCCCCAACAAAGGCTTATTAGTCTTTTTACTAGTTTTTGCTCTTTGCATAACTATTTATTATAGGTGTATTGCATAAATCCTATGGGTGCACCACCAACATTAGAGACATAAAGAATTTTTTGTTAAAATGTGTGATAGATCATTACGTTGGTTTTTTCTTTTTTGACCTAATCTAATTGTATTAGGCATTATTCACTACCATTTCTCTCACCACTAGTGCGGACTCCTCTGTTTATTCTTTTTATCTGCCTCAATGTTAGAAATGTCACAGGAACATCCCAACGTGTTTCGTCCCTTCTGTTATGTTTGAGGACTTCTTCAGGGGCGCATAGATAGTATTGACCATGCATTTGATTTATATATACACAGTAGTAGTAGTGGTAATTCACTAACTATCAGCACTTATGTGGTTTATCTCCTGCTATTTATCCGTGTTTGGGTGCCACTACTGCGCATGTGCAAAATTCTTGTGTAAATGCGGCTTTTAATTGTGCCACAATAAGGGCCGGATTAACAATGGGGCAGGTGGAGCTGCAGCTCTAGGCCCTCCCATTAAAATAGGCCCACAGGATCTGCTGTAGACAGGATTTTTTTCTTCCTGTTATAGCCTGCTGCTGTTGTCCAAACGAGCCCCCCGCTCCTCCATCTCACCCTGACCACCCGCGGCTCAAACACCGGGCATACACATGGCAGCCACAGTGCAGTGGAAGGTTTCACTAGCCCTCCCTGCACTGCATAGTGTTATGTGCTGGTGCTTCCTCCAAGCCGCATGACGTCACTTCACGTATTCGGCAGCTGCAGTAGTTTCCACATCAACCCTACTGTACAAAATACATCTGCCTTCCCGGTGTGTGGCCGGTGGTAACTACGGAGGAGGGGAACAACACATGATCACGCTGCAGCCGGAGTCCGCAGGAGGACTTCATCCTCCAACTATAAGGTACCGTCTCAAACTGAGACAGCACTGCAGTGAGACGCCAACCCACACGCAGCACCCAGACAACAGGTCTCTGCCACACATCTCCACAGCATCAAACAAACCCAGTGCCAGATTAAGGTCCACATGGGCCTGGAGCTGAAATTTATGAATGGCCTATTGTGTGGCGCTGCAGGGGAGTGTGATAACTTCTGTGGCAGTGTGACCAGTGATGTGGTCTACACAGGGGGCATGGCTATGTCCATGGGGGCAAAACTTGCGCCTACCTTTAACAAATTTATAGTGGAGCTATAACAAAAAAGTTTTGTTTCTTTTGTGAAAGTGCAAACACAGCTGCCATCCGCGGCCTGCGGCACCTCTGGAGGTTATGATTGATCATAATCACCCCTCATAGATGCAGCAGCTCCCTATATGCATACACACAGAGACATATATATATATATATATATATATATATACACACACTGTATATAAACACTAATATATATATCAATGGGTTGGGTATGGGTTTCCAGCGCCGGCATCCCACCAGGGTTAGGATAACAACACTTGCTGGTCAGTATCCTGACCCTCCCCCCTAGTGCCTAATCCTATAGTGCCTAATCCTAACCTCTCCTCTCTGCACCCATAAACCTAACCCTCTCTACTTAGTGTCCAACCCTCCCCCTAATGCTTAACCCTAAGCCCGGTACTTAGTCAGAATGCCGGCGGTCAGGATGCCGGGACCAGGATTCTGACAGGTATCAGGATTCCAGCGCTGGCATTGTAAGCACCGGAATCCCGACTGTCGGTATAATGACCGCATCCAATACCAGTGAAGGCGACACTCTGACTGCAATTGTGGATCACACAAGACCCCCAAGATGCTTTCAATGTTTCAGAATTCTTTACTTAGGTTCTTTAATCATGAAAGAACCTAAAGCCAGGTACACACTAGGTCGATGTTGGACTGACCCGCGACCTGCTGATTTTTAAGTGTATACACACTTGCCAATCATCTGCCCGATGACCCGGCCTTGACAGCTGCACAGCAGATCGGATATGTCTGTGAACCATGTCGTTCACAGACATATCCGCTGTACACACACGGTGATGCACTATGGATATATCGCCTGTTCAGTGAAATGGGGGATATATCTATCAGTGTGTACCCAGCTTAAGTAAAGAGTTATTGTATTTTGAAAGCAATTGGATGTCCTGTGTGGTCCATAATCACCATCAGGGTCGCATTTATTGGCATAATTGTGTGGATGCCAACCTATTGCAGAAGTTGGCAATTAAGGAGGACACTGGCGCAAATTCTATTTACGAGCATGCAGGGGCGTTTTAAGAGAGGAGGGGGCCCGTGTGCACTCCTCGTGCGGGGCCCCCTCCTCTCTCCCTGGTGGCTGGCCGCCGACTGACGCGGCTGGCTAGCCACTGGAGCATTAGTCGACTCCGGGCACTAGAGTGTGCCCGGAGTCTACTACAAATGCGCAGAACGCCGGAAAATGGGCGGGGCAGCCATTTTTCCGGTGTTCTGAGCAGCAGTGACCCCCGACGCTGGACCTCGGACAGGTAAGTTTAAAAAAAATATGGGTGCAGTGTGTGCGGTGCGGGGCCCCCCTGGACCCGGGGGCCCCACACCGCACACACTGCACTCATTATAGATACACCGCTGCGAGTATGGGAGTGCCAGGTTCAACAACTGATCTATATATATATATATATATATATATATATATACCCACACATATACAAAAACATATACATATATATATTTACATACTTGTGCACACATATACAAAAACATATACATATATATATACACACACACACATTTTATATATATATATATATATATATATACATACACACACACACATTTGTGTATATATACACATATATACATACACACACATACACACACTTAATAGATGCCAGACATTACACTGACCTGTGGGAAGGAACGCTGGTTAAGCATGCTGGCTTCTTCTCACAGCAGCTCAGCCTCTGCACTCTGCTCAAAAGGCTAACCTTATAGTTTAATTTCATTGCGCAGGGAGGAGGGGAGTAGTGGCCCCTTAGGTGAAACGGCTGGGCTTCAGATGACCCAGGGAACCGGAGCCAATTTCACGTGGCCAGGGAAGCTAGTACGACCGGGGGGGGCGGAGCTTCGGGCGGCATGGGGGCGGAGCTTCGGGCGGCATGGGGCGGAGCTTCAGACTGCAGGGCCAGGGAGAGAAATTGGACAGTCAGTGACGAAGCTTCGGACTGCCGATGCGCGGAGGGGGGTGAATGGACCAGACTTCGAATCCTCCATCACTGCAATGTCGGATTCAAAGTAGTGCAGACAGTGTTCACAGGGATTTTTTTTTCCTGTCTGCACTGCGTTGGGCCTATTTGAATGGTTGGCCTGGAGCTGGAGCTCCACCCGGCCCATTAGTAATCCGGCCCTGAACAAACCTAGATGTCCCGCTACTGCCAGCAGCACCCTTACCCGTCACTTACCTGGCCCTGTCTTCTCACCTTCCCTCACCCCCCACCTTTTGTTACTGTTACCTTTTCATTGTATTAACACATTGTTTTACACCCTGGCCAGGATCTCTCAGACATAAACTATCAGGGCTGTCAAATCCTATTATTCTCAACTCTGATTGTTGATTACCATCCCCAGTCGTACCTACTATGGGATACTATTTATGCTACCATACAGCTGTATTTAAATTATTTACATGAGTAAAAGCCTATTTGTTTTTATCAATCTCATTAACCACTGTAAATTCTACTATTAGCCATTTGTTTAGTCATTCAACTGTTCACTTTCTGCCTAATATATTAGCCCCTGGCCAGTTGCCATTTTAATGAAATATTAAAGGCTATTCACTTCACCTATACGTCAGGTGATCTTAGTGTGCCCCTGCTCCACTCCAATACGTACCCTGTTCCGGTCGGCTGTCTGTGTCCTCCTAGCCTAGGTCTATCCCTTCTTCCTATGAGCATACATATCGGAGACAGGCAGACTTTAGAAGGTTATTATTTCTCAGGTATAGACAGCGCAGCTGTGGCGGATAAGAGTTACCACACTCCTTTTTCAAGCTACCAAGTGTGGTAGCTGGGAAACGTCATTGTTAAGCCCTCTATCACTGAGATACTGTATAACAATGACAGCGCCATGCTGCTCCATACATCATCGCAGAGAGACGTTTGTGACAGCATGCTGGTCTTCCTGTGTTTTACGAGTGATATAGTGGCCAACACAGTGGTCGTGACGGTGCAATCACTTTATTGTGGCCCCACCCTTGCTACACAGTGCGGCAAATATCTGCATTGCGAAGCAGGGAACAGGGCCACGATGACGCGATTCAGCACAAATCATGTAATTGGCCATCTGGATCGCCAACTTCACTCAGGAGGTGGGAGGCCTCCGGCGTCACTGGGAGATCTGTTAGGAAAGGATCCTATGTGGCCCTGAAGAAAGAGAGAAATAGATAGATAGATAGATAGATAGATAGATAGATAGATAGATAGATAGATAGATTCTATATTATTTGTGGCAATTAGTAACGCTTTTTTTTTAAGTTCTCATTGTGGTGTCTAGACGTAATTTCTTCTCAGTATAGCTATTAACAAGTAAGGTCTCTCCTTTTATAGAGAGAGATTTTACATTCATGACATCCCTATGTGACCCCTATGCTCTTTAGTAAAGGGGATTCATATTTACGTCATTACAAAGTCCCAATTTTGTTTGTTAGGTTATGGTCACATAAACAATGGATGTTTTCTTTGGTTCAGACATTCACACTATTAATATATTCCCTGTGCAGTCCACACCCCCACAACACTGGTCACACCTCTTACATCACTACTCACATCCCTATGGCGCTAGTGAAACACCCCCTGCGGCGGCACACAATAGGCCCTTCATACATTTCAGCTCCAGGCCCAGGTGGACCTTTACCTGGCACTGGCCACAATATACACATGTGCATGTTTTAAGCAGAATCGTTGTACTACAAGCTTGCCGCGAATTGTTCATGTGTAAGATGTGACCACGAGGTGTGCATGTGCAAAATCTATATGGAGTAATCGTGGACACATATTAGTATATAAACCCACGGCATCTAAACTTTATGTCTATCAATGTTACGCCTTATCATTAAACACATAGCTACAATAGAGACACTACTTATGAATATTTTAAAAATAGCTACATACTGTATATATCGGCATCATTTTACTGGAGTTTATGGAAGATGCCATTTTAGGTGATGCTTCTTTCAAAAGTACCCCAGGGCATGTAAGCAAATAACAAACTGGTGCCACTTTTGGGGGGTACATGTGGCGCTGCCCAGGGGTGTCTTTAGATAGAAGGGGGCCCGTGTGCATTAACCATTCGGGGCCCCCTCCTCCCTTCCTGGTGGCCGGCAGCCAACTAACGTGGCTGGCCGGCCACCGGAGCATTTGTAGACTCTGGGCACTAGAATGTGCCCGGAGTCTACTGTGCATGCGCAAAACGCCGGAAATATGGCTGCGGCGCCCAATTTCCCGGCTTTTTGTACAATGCTGACACCTGGTGCAGGACCTCGGAGAGGTAAGTTTTAAATAATATGGGTGCAGGGTGTGCGGTGCGGGCCCCCCCTGGACCCGGGGGCCTGTGTGCACCACACATCCTGCACCCATTATAGATACGCCCCTGGTGCTGCCATTTTTCAAGTGATCTAATTCTAATTTTAAAGAGTCATGCAGATGACATATATACGCCACCATACACCACTTTCTAGAAAACATTTTTTAGAAAATGTATGTGAAAATATATATATAAAAAAGTTGCTAAACATTATTTCAGGTTGTTTATTATAAAATTACTAGTGTTATGTATAGGGCAAAAAATATATATATATAAAAATATACATAATACACATTCAGTTACCATTATTAACAAAAACAGGACTATATACAACATATATACAACATCTACATACAACATCTACCTTTTGTGGTCAGTCATACAGAGTAGAAATGACCAGGAGGGGAAGACTTAGGTGCAGTTGGTCAACTTACCAAATGTTGCAACAACTGAAACTAACATTCCCTGTTTATAAAGTATAGTGAATACAGCTTCTAGTGTGTATATAATATATATGGTGAGTGCAGGGCTTCTGTGATTTTTATTTAAATAATGTGGTCACATACAACATGCACCCCAGATACAGGAGTGTTGAAGGCAGTGGATCAATGTATTTTTTTTATCTGATTAATTTTTGAATTAGGGGCTATTTATAAAAGCTGGGAAAGAGATTCAATTGTGAGAGATAAAGTACTAACCAATCAGCTGCTAATTTACATTATGCAGGCTGTGTTCATAAAATGATAGGAGCTGATTGGTTGGTAATTTATTTTTTACAATTTTATCTCTCTCTCAGCTTTGATAGTGGTCACATCTTCTCTTGCACCCCAGTGTTAGCTCATTAAGGGCTCTATTTACTACAATCCGCATATTGAATGCGGATTGTAGTGTGATATTACCGAGTGAATTCGCATTGCGAATTCAGGTAATATCACAGGGATTTACTATAAATCCCTTGCAGGGACAGAGCTTGCGATAAAGCTCTGTCCCTGCGGATCCCATCCGCACTCTAGTCACGGTATTTTCGGAAAAAATACCGCAACTAAGAGCACGCGCATGCGCCAACCGACCACCGCTACTACCCCCCCACCGACGCTAAGCCCCGCCCCCGCGATCGCGGACCCCCGCTACCCCCCCTCCTCCCCC
This sequence comes from Taudactylus pleione, assembly GCA_031769625.1. Taxonomy (NCBI): domain Eukaryota; kingdom Metazoa; phylum Chordata; class Amphibia; order Anura; family Myobatrachidae; genus Taudactylus; species Taudactylus pleione. The sequence continues at coordinate 23,056,859 of JAUIMM010000113.1, read as the reverse complement.
CCCCGCGACCCCCCCTCCCTTCATTACACTTACCTGCATCCTCCTGGCCTCCGGTGGTCTTCTCCGGGCTTCCCGATCAGGTGATCTCCCATACTGCACTGGGGCCCGATCACCTGATGACCGGGCCCCAGTGCACTGTGGGAGACCAGCTGACCGGAGAGGAGCCATCACCGGAGGCCCGATCACCGGTCCCTGGATTCAGGTAAGTGAAAAAAAAAATGTTTAATTTCTTTTTTCTTTTTTTTACAGCAATCAGCTTGTGGTCTCTTTAGACCACATAGCTGATTACTGGTACCGGCTCCCGCCTCTGCTCTCCCCGTTAGAGCAGAGTGGGAGCCCGGTAACCGGGGGAGACCCTGGATAACGCCACCTCCAGGTGGCGTTATTATCACAGGGCTTCCCCCGGTATTTTTTTACAATTTATTTTTAGTAACTTGCACACAGATCACATTTCCCATTACAATTATGGGAAATGCGATCTGCTTTACTAAAAATAAGTGATAATGGGGGTTGGAGTAGAATTTTACTCATTCTACTCCAATTGCCCTGTAATAAATACAGGTGAAACTAAAATAATGTGAAAAGGGTGTGAAAACACCCTTTTTCACTTTATTTTAGTAAAAATAATGTTAATAAATAGAGCCCTAAGAGCCCTATTCATCATAACTAAAAAAAAATCGATGGAGGTAATTAGGTTTAGAACTCACATGGAATTCATCTAATTACCGGAGGAATTCATCATTCCTCCTCCCCATAACTATCTATTCCGAAAAGCTGTCATTTTTGCAATGACAGCTTTTCAGAAAATGGATACTTTTCCCTCGCTACTCTACCTTACCGTAGCTGGAATCAGTGCAGCGCATGTGCTGTTATGTTCACAAAAGTGGTACATGCGCAGCACTGATTACAGCTGCGGTAATTGTGTCCCCCCAAAGTCCCCCCCCCCTCCGCTCCCCTCCCCCACCTACCTGGCCACCTGTCACGTGTTTTTTTTTTTTTTTTTTTTCAACTTTACTGTGTTCTGCCGGGAGAACACAGTACACACAGAGCAGCAGCCGGAGCCGGAGGAGGGACCAGGGAGTGACGGAGGGAGCCAAGGAGGACTTACTCATGCTGAAAGCAGGTAAGTGTAACCCGCTATACGCCACCTGAGAGTGGCGTATAGTAACACCATCAAACTTAACGCATCTGTAGGCAGTGCTGCGCATGCGCTGGTTTTACAGATGTAACAGCGCATGCGCAGAAGTGTTTCCAGATGCGATAAGGTAGTGTAGGCAGGGAAAAGTATCTATTTCCCGAAAAGCTGTCATCGCATAGATACTTATGGAAAGGTGGAATGATGAATTCCACCTATAATTAGCTAGAACTCCATGAGAGTTCTAGCTAATTATCTCCAGAGAATTTTTAGGTTTAATGAATAGGCCCCTGAAAAGTGAAATGAACATTCCCTTTTTATAAAGTATAGAGAATACAGCTTGGAGTGTTCATATTGAATCATTCAATACCAGCCTGCCAGTTGAGTGATTGTTTGCCATTGTGCATGTGTACAAGCAGCACTGCGTGTGCTCAGCGCTCACATTGTGATTACGGGCGCACAAAGGATTACATCACAAATTGAGTAACAGGCGGTCAGCTTTTAGGGGTGGTGACAGGGGAGAGGTCAGAAAAACGCAGAAAAATGCAGGAGTGCCTGTCCGTTTGAACGCTTTTCATGGGTGTGCATAAATTAGCCTCTGCAGCTGCTTACGCAGTTTGAGTGCTCACTACACACAACGAGACCGGCAGTTCCTGCGGCTGGTCAGACCTGGTGTAAATGCTGCGTGACGGGCCGATGTGCGTCAATAGTACCAATGTATACGCAGAAAAGCGAGGTCGGACGGATATGAGAAGGTAGCAGTTGGTGTCTCTATGCCGACAGAGCTATGGCACGCATTAGCATATTTTTCGCAGCTGTGTTCCGTGTGAAATTGCAGCTGCAATCGTAATTGTGTACGCTGCTGAATCAGGCTCTAAATTCCCTACCACACACACACACGCACACACACACACTCTCTCAAGGAGATGTTGAAGTTGATTTTCAGGAAATGTTGAAATTGATTTTCTAAAGGTACTGACTGAGCCATATTTTGTGTCTAGCCATATATATATACCACACTGTATGGTGCAAAGTATAAAACTTTGTATTAGTCAGTAGAAAAAACACGCTGCTTGTGAAGTGACCTGGTCAAGCATTCCAGGATAGGAGGTGGGGTGAATGAGTAAACCAAGCCAAGGGTGAAAAATAAAGTGAAATATTTAAACTGTCAGTTACATTTAAGAAAACAAAAATTGGTGCCTGATTGTCCAACAAGAAGGAGAGATTTGATGCTAATACTTTCTGTCACATTATCTTGGTATTTTTGTAAACTTTAAATGAACAGAGTATAAAACGTAATCTTTACCTTCTCACAGTGGGGGCATCCATTCTGCGGACTGAACCACAATTCATGAGAATGCATCACTGGCGAATGACAATGATTTGTAGTGAATTATGATATTGTTTGAGCACTCAAAATGGCTTCCTCTAATCTCTGTAGCTGACTGAATCAGTGTTTCCACTTACTATTTTGTATTTCATTACTTCCGAAAATTTGGCTTTGATCAAATTTCTTAAAATGATTAATTAAAACTAAAAGTAGTAACTTCCAGGAAATCTGTAAAAAAAAAAAATGTATTTTTTTTAAATTTTTTATTTTTTAAATACTTTAATAATAAAAAAAATGTCCATCACCAGCAGCTGGTCATTCCAGTCTTCCCCCTGCACATGTGTGGGCGAAGGAAGGCCCTCTGAAAGTTCTGCCTACCCTATCACTGATAGAATAGATCAGAATAGGGAGGGGGAGGAGACAGACAATTTGAGGGGGGGCACAAGGCAGTCAGGGAATGGTGAGAAAACAGGGGAGTGGGCGGGGTAGAGAGAGGCAGGGGAAGGAGAGGGGAGTGGAGGGGGATGAAGTTGGACAGTTTATGCAGCAGTCTCACTAATTTGCACACTGAGGGGCTGGTGCAGAGTTACACGCAATACTGTTTTGCGGATGGGCATGGTGCATACCTCCCAACTGTTCCAATTTTGGCAGTGAAGTGACCGCTTTTTGGGACTTGTCAACAGTGTCCTGCGGTGGTGGGGAGACTTAGGAGGCCCCCTCTCACCCACTGCTCTGCTTAGTAGAGCAAGCTGTAAATAGATGGTGTACGCATATGTGTGGTGTCTATTCAGGGCCAGTTTAAGGACTACATGGGCATGGGGCTGAAGTGTGGCCAGTGCTGTGTGGGTGTGGCCAGTGCTGTGTGGGTCAACCATGTGGCCATTTGGTGGCTAGTCATCATCATACTGTCATCATACTATGGAGACCTGGAGCTGGAGCTCCATCTGCCCCATTGTTAATCTGGCCCTACGTCTATTCAGTTGATAGAGGGACTTGGGGCATTGCCAGCAGCTCCTCGAGTGCTGGGCATGCTCCCAGCATGACAAAAATGGGAGATGTTGCTTACGGGTGCAGCATTTCCCCTTGTCACATGCTCCTTTTCGCCAGCACGGCCAATAATTCCCTTCATAGTGCCGCTAAATAAATGACAAGCACCGTAGTGCTAATCCCCTGCTTAGTTGCACCTAAATAAATGACAAGCAAAGCATGTACACCTGCCTATATTGTGCAGTGACCTATATTGTCAATGTCGACATTTTGACCGTCTATAATTTCATTTGGATAAAATGTCGACATGCAAAATATAGACATGCCTATATTTTGAATGCAAGGTAAACCACTGGAAATGCAGTTAACTATACTGTTATTGCAATGCTATTAATTTAATATATGTCTATAAATGCCATTCATTGCATTTAAACACGCTTGTTAATAATGAAAGTCACTATGGTTTTTTTTTAGTCACAATATTTTTTTTTTCTTGCAACCACAATGTAATAGTATATGATTTGTCCTAAATGTAAATTCTAATTACAATTAGACCGATGCTAATTGCTATCAGGCTGATACTGATGTTGGCATGCTAATTACAATCAGACTGATACTGCTATTGGCATGCTAACTACAATCAGACTGATACTGCTGTTGGCATGCTAACTACAATCAGACTGATACTGCTATTGGCATGCTAACTACAATCAGACTGATACTGCTATTGGCATGCTAACCACAATCAGACTGATACTGCTGTTGGCATGTTAATTACAATCATGCTGATATTCCTGTTGTTATGCTTATATTCTGATATCAACAGTCTTAGTTTCATCGCAAGTAGTATAACACCTGCCAAATATTATGCAAGTCTTGATCGTGCCTCCAAAACAGCCCTGACCCATTGAAGCATGGACTCCACAAGTCCTCTCTGAGGGTGTCTTATGGTATCTGGCACCAAGATGTTAGCAGAAGATCCTACAAGTCCTGTAAGATACGAGGTGAGGCTGCCATGGCTCGAACTTGTTTTTCCAGCACATCCCACAGATGCTCGATCAGATTAAGATTTGGGAAATTTGGAGGCCAAGTCATCACTTTGATCTCTTTGTCATTTTCTTCAAACCATTCCTGAACAATTTTTGCAGTGTACCAGAGCACCTTATCCTGCTAAAAGAGACCACTTCCTTCAGAGAATGTCACTGTAATGAAGGGGTGTACTTGGTCTGCAACAATGGTATGGTATATGGGGCGTATCTATAATTGGTGCAGGGTGTGCAGTGCACATGGGCCCCAGGTCCAGGGTGGAACCGCATTGTACACCCTGCACTCATATTATCTAAAACTTACCTCTCCGGGGTCCCGCGTTGGGTCTCTCAGCGCTGCTCATGCGCTGTGGGGAAATTGCAGTAAAAATGTCGGCCGCGCCATTTCCCTGGCGATCTGCGCACACGCAGTAGACTCTGGGTACACTCTAGTGCCCAGAGTCTACTGATTCTGCAGTGGCCGGCCAGCCGCGTCAGTCGGCTGTCGTCCGCCACGGTGAGAGGAGGGGGCCTGTGACGAGGTATGCACACGGGCCCCCACCTCTCTAAAGATGCCCCTATATGGTATGGTGGTATGTGTCCAAGGAATGCAAAGACCCAAGGTTTCCCAGCAGACCATTGCCCAGAGGATCACACTGCTTCCGCCAGCTTGCCTTTTTTCCATAGTGCATCCTGGTGCCATCTCTACCCCAGGTAAACAACGCACACATACTTTGATGTCAAATAAAACATGATTCAGACCAGGGCACCTTCTTCCATTGCTCTATGGTCCAGTTCTGATGCTCACGTGCCCATTGTAGGCACTTTCTGCTGTGGACACACTGACTGGTCTGCAGCCACGCAGCCCCGTATGCAGTAAGCTGTGATGCACCATATGTCCTGACACCTTTCTGTAATATACAGCATTAACTTTTTCAGCAATCTGTGCTACAGTAGCTCTTTTTTTGGTATAGGACCAGACAGACTAGCTTCACTCCCCATACGCATCAATGAGCCTTGTCCTTTCTAGGACCACTTTTGGCAGGTACTAACCACTGCATACCAGGAACACCCCCAGGGGCGTAGAGAGCCACGCAGGGCCCCGGTAAAGAGGGGGCATGGCCTAATCGTGGGAGGCATAGCCATGCCCCCTTCAGCCCCTCAGCCCGGCGCAAAGCCAGAGGGGGGCGCGATCAGTGTGATCGCTCCCCCCTTCAGGCATAGGAGATTGCTGTGGCTGCTTAGCAGCCGCAAGCAATCTCCCACTGCAGCCCAGCACAGAGGGAAGGAGGAGGGAGGAAGTGAGGGGGGGGGGTGGCGCCGGACCCGGGCCTGGGTAAACTGTACCCACTCCCCCCCCTCTCGGCGCCCATGAACACCCCACAAGGCCTGCCGTTTTAGAGATCCTCTGACCCAATCACCTAGCCATCAGAAATTGGCCCTTGTCAAAGTCGCTCAGAGGTCTATTCATCATCGAAGGCGTATGGCCTCCGATGATGAAGGATTGATCTTGCTGCGAGGGATACTTAAGTATCCAACTCGCAGCGGGGGAAACGTGACACCGGAGCAATTCATCATTGCTCCGGTGAGGGGAGAACTGCTCCGAAATGCAGCTGTCCCCTCGGTTAGTATCGCAGCTACAGATGTAGCTGCGTTACTTACCTGCTCCCCGTCATCGTCCCCTGGCGTCGGGTCACGCATGCACACAGCCGCTCGGATCCCTCTTCGCCTCCCCGGAACTCCTTCCCATAGGAAGGAGCAGGGATCCGAGAACAAGCGCCATCTGAAGATGGCACTTCTTCTCGCTAGCAAACTCAGTTTTCTGGGTTTGCTGAATACCAAGGGGGTCCTATCAGACCCCTGGAGATGAATGACTCGGTAACTTAAATATGCGGAAACTAGCGTTTCCGCATGGTTGGTGGGCCATTTATCGTTTGATGAATAGGCCCCATAGATCCTTACACTTGCCCATTTTTTCCAGTTTTTAACACATCAGCTTCAAGAACTAAAAGTTCACTTGCTGCCATATATATCCCACCCCTTGACAGTTGCCAAAATAAGATTATGAATGTTATTCACTTGTCATGTCAGTGGTTTTAATTTTATTGAGCTTATACTCCTGGTTTGGGACCTATTCATCCTGTTGATGTTCCTCTGGATCAGATAAGCTTTATTTGCACTGATATTCTCTGTGCAATATTGTACACTTAATATATTTTGTGCTTTTTATAATAAATTCACCTTTTAAAATTTACTATACTAAGGGCCGTATTCAATTGCAGGCGAAAAGCCGTGATCGGCGAAAAGTTTTTGCCAGTTGGAGACTATCTGCCCAATTCAATTGCAATGACTTTTCGCTTAAGTGGAAAGTCAATGCATTCAGATAGGCGAAAAAAATTAGCCTCTAAATGGAGGCGGAAAAAAGAGCAGTTTTGGGGTGCAAAGTTGCGGGAACCCCCGTGCAGTGTTAGGACAGTCCCCCAAAAGTAAACTGCATTAAAAAAAAAGTTTAAAAAAAACTTTAGAACACCCCAAAAAAGTACTTTCGTTTTGGTGGCGAAAAAGTGCAAAGTTGGGGGACAAACTTAAAAACTAGCGAAATAGACTCCTGGGGGGTTCCCAAGTATGCCCCAGGTGTTTTTTACTTTGCAGGTGTTTGCGGCAGGTGGATTTTCCTTGATTTTTAAAACTTCACTTTAGCAACTTTTAAATATGCTAGCCCCCATTTTCAGGTACCCCAATTTGCTGGGACTACGTATTTTGTTGAAAAAAAACTGCTAAATGCTATTCTTCACTCCTTATGCAAATACGCTAAATGGCACCTATTGAGATCATTTAACTACCCCAAATACCTTCAACAGGGCTATTCGAGGGTATCCATACTGATCCCCCATGTCAGTGTATCTTTTGGGGGGTGAGGCTGATTTCCCCAAAACTGACAGTACTTTTCGCCTGTTTGAGTTTCGCCGGGTCCTATTTCCACATCCCTTGGAATTGAATAGGGAGAAAAGCGGTCACGCGCGATACTTTTCCGGACCCAAAACCAGCGATGTAGGCGGAAAGTGCAGCAGGCGAAAAGCCCCTATATATATATTTTTCACTTTTTTCACCTATTGTGTTTGGAGAATTATGGGAAGCCAGCGGAGCTACAACTCATTCCTGGGGGTAAATTTACTAAGAATCAAGTCTGGGAGAGTTTGCTTTTTTTTCAACTCGATTAGCTTCACCTAAACTCGGGTGATTTGAAGCTCCTGAGACTCGCAAATTTACAAAGAAGTGAGTATAGCTGAGAGTGAGATGGCCGATGGTGAAGCAGAGCGAGATTTCTCTCCCGAGTAGCAGGGTTTGCAGGAGTTTTCTCCCCCGAGTAGCGGGTTTTGCAGGATATGACTCACCCGAGATTGCAGTGTCTTCTCTCTGCAAAACTCTCCCGAGCAAGCAGCCTGCACATATCAGTGAGATATGTGTAAGCTACTTGTGTAAAAAAAACGTTTTAAAAGTGTAAAAAAAAAAATTATACCTCCAGGCTGCAGGACCAGTCCTGATTTTAAATATATGGGGGAAAAAATTGCGTAGGGTCCCCCCTATACTTAAAACCAGCACCAGCCCCAAAACGGCCGGGCTGTAATGCCACAGCCTGGGGACCCTTTCTCCGGGGCTCCGGGTCCAAAGCATTAGCACCCCAAGCCAGTCAGGCCAAGCCGGGGATCTCAGGGGAGGTGGGGGTCCCCCCTCTCCCTTAACCCCAGGCTTGGTCTGAAGCCTGGGGCTCTTCCCCGCACCCCTGGAGCGTTGGGTACGGGGGTAATAAAGTGGGGAAATATAATTAAACTATTGTATTTTACAGTGGAACTACAGGTGCCAGCATGCTGCCCTTTGGCACATGTTGAACTATAAGTGCCAGCAGACGTGTGTCACCTGAACCCCCACTGTAAAACAAATAGTTAAATAAAGACAAAACACACACCCTGCAAAGTATAACTTTATTACACACACCTACCCATTCACACATACTTACCTATACCAGATGCTTCTGTCCCCTTCTCCAGTAGAATCCGTATTGACTGGCCCTGCAAAAAAGATTTAATACTCACCTATATCCTGGCGTTGATCTCCGCAGTAATCCTGAATTATGTATTAAAAGTTATATTTTAAAACACATATTTATCTAAAAACGTGCCACCAAAAATAGTCTCTCTCGTTTTGTTTGGTTGCTCAGTGGCAATAGGAACAAAATATAAATACATTCTGGAGATTGGGTCTTACCTTTAGTGGAACATATATAAATATATATATATATATATAAAACTCACAAAGGGGACTGCACTCCAGGTCTTTTAGGTACAAAAATATTTGTATTTAAATGGTTAAAAATACCAAAGTCATGTTGACCGACAGACATTTTATCTGGCCGGCTGCCAGCCGCAGATGTCGCCAGCATACACTGTGAGAGAAATCTCCGACATCCGCGCTCCACCCCGGGGGAGGAGACATTTCCCTGTTCCTTACGTAGGAAGGAACACAGGAAATGTCTGTCTGTCAGCCGCGCTGGGCATACACTGCCCGATGCGGCCGACAGTTACCGGGTAAATATCGCATCGGACTATCCTGCATGCCCGACCGAGCAATATTTAACCCTCGGTCGCCCGCACACACGCTACAATTATCGAGGCGATCTGCCTGATATCGGCGGATCGCCCCTATAATTGTAGCGTGTATGGCCAGCATTACAAAATAAAATGTTGGCCAAAAAATATCAAGCCTGCCCTCTTCTGTGTCCAGCCAGCCCCTCCCTTATGTGCGTCCCGCCAGCCCCAACCTATGTGCGTCCAGCCAGCTCCCATTTCTGTGTGTCCAGCCAGGCCCTCCTTATGTGCGTGCAGCCAGCCCCTTATGTGCGTCCAGCCAGCCGAATGTGCGCATCCAGCCAGCCCCCCTTATGTGTCCAGCTAGCCCCCCTTATGTGTCTAGCCAGCCCCTCTTATGTGTGTTTTCTGCATAGGACCCTTCTGGGTGTCGAGCCTCCCCCCCTCTTTCACAGGCACAGCACAGCCCATCGGCAGCGTATTTATACTTACCGGCTTCGCGTGTCACTACCGTCTCCTCTGCTGAGTCCGGGGCATTCTTGCCCCTCCACATGCCGGACGGACCAGGGCTGTTAGAACCGCAGCAGGTCCTAGTGCCCGCCGGCTCAATCTAATCTGACGGAGGCAGCATCAGTGCTGCTGCTGCTGCTCTCCGTAAAAATAAATAAATCCTGAAATGACAGGGGGGGGGGGGGGTAACCATGGTAGAAGTGCCCCACCCCCTTTTGACAAGTGTCCGGGCCGGGGACTCCAGTCCTGGCAGTCCCCCCCTGATGGTGGCCCTGCCCCCCATGTAAATGGTGGATCTATGACAGGGGAAATTAGCCTATTCATTCACACAGCATCACGTTACCCTCTGCGCTGTACAGATAACTTGTATATTAGTGATACTAAGGCTATGCAACTAAGATTGAAATATTGCATCTTCAAATTCAACTGTAACAGCAAATTTGATCAGCAAAATAGCAGCTCAACATAACCATTACTTAATACCGCTATTCAATGCTATATACACATCCTGACTAGTTACTGTATAATCAGACAAGTGTCATATTGTATGTGTGAGATTGAGAGTGGAGCGTCAGAACAATCTGAGCGTGAAGTAGGGGTGTGCACCGGCCACTTTTCGTGTTTTGTGTTTTGGTTTTGGATCTGGATCTTTCTTCGTGTTTTGGATCTGGATTGGTTTTGCCAAAACCACCCTTCCGTGTTTTGGGTTCTGGGTTTTGTGTTTTGGATCTGTATTTTTTTAAAAAAAAGCATAAAAACAGCTAAAATCACAGAATTTGTGTGTTTTTCTGCTCCTATGCTTTTATTAACCTCAATAGCCTTAATTTCCACTCATTTCCAGTCTATTCTGAACACCTCACACCTCACAATAGTGTTTTTATATCCAAAAGGTTGCACCGAGGTAGCTGGATGACTATGCTAAGAGATACGAGTGGGCGGCACAAACACGTGGCCCATCTAGGAGTGACACTGCAGTGGCAGACAGGATGGCAGTTTGAAAAACTAGGCCCCAAACAGTACATAATTCAAAAAAAAAAAGAGGTGTAAGATGGAATTGTCCTTGGACCCTCCCACCCACCCTTATGTTGTATAAACAGGACATGCACACTTTAACAAACCAAACATTTCAGCGCCAGGGTCTGCCACACGACTGTGGCTGAAATGATTGGTTCGTTTGGGCCCCCACAAAACAAGCTGGTAATTAATCTGTCCCTGCACAAACTGGCTCTACGGAGGCAAGATGTCGTCCTCATCCTCCTCATCCACCGATTCCTCACCCTCTTCAGTGTTGTGTACATCCTCATCCTCACAGAGTATTAATTCGTCCCCGCTGGAATCCACAACCACAGGTCCCTCTGTACATTCTGGAGGCTGGTCTCCCTGGAAGAGTTGATAATTCATTTTATGAACATCATCTTCTCCACATTTTGTGGAAGCAACCTCCTACGCCTTTCGCTGACAAGGTTCCCGGCTGCACTAAACACTCTTTCGGAGTACACACTGGAGGGGGGGCAACTCAGGTAAAATAGAGCCAGTTTGTACAGGGACCTCCAAATTGCTTCTTTTTCCTGCCAGTACAGGTACGGACTGTCTGACATGCCTACTTGGATGCTGTCGCCGATGTAATCCTTTAACAGACAGACGCACGCTTGTCGCTGCTGCTTTAAGGATGCAGGTGCGGCTACAGCCCACACATTTCACAAAGACAGAAAAAAAAAGAAGAATATTTTTATTGTTTGTGGAGCACACTTTGAGGGTGTCACCACCCTTTAACAGACAGAAGCACGCTTGTCGCTGCTGCTTTAAGGATGCAGGTGCGGCTACAGCCCACACATTTCACAAAGACAGAAAAAAAAGAAGAATATTTTTATTGTTTGTGGAGCACACTTTGAGGGTGTCACCACCCTTTAACAGACAGAAGCATGCTTGTAGCTGCTGCTTTAAGGATGCAAGTGCGGCTACAGCCCACACATTTCACAAAGACAGAAAACAAAAGAAGAATATTTTTATTGTTTGTGGAGCGCACTTTGAAGGTTACACCACCCTTTAACAGACAGAAGCACGCTTGTCGCTGCTGCTTTAAGGATGCAGGTGCGCTACAGCCCACACATTTCACAAAGACAGAAAAAAAAAGAAGAATTTTTTTATTGTTTGTGGAGCGCACTTTGAGGGTTACACCACCCTTTAACAGACAGACGCACGCTTGTCGCTGCTGCTTTAAGGATGCAGGTGCGGCTACAGCCCACACATTTCACAAAGACAGAAAAAAAAAGAAGAATATTTTTATTGTTTGTGGAGCGCACTTTGAGGGTTACACCACCCTTTAACAGACAGACGCACGCTTGTCGCTGCTGCTTTGAGGATGCAAGTGCGGCTACAGCCCACACAATTCACAAAGACAGAAAAAAAAAGAAGAATATTTTTATTGTTTGTGGAGCACACTTTGAGGGTGTCACCACCCTTTAACAGACAGACGCATGTTTGTCGCTGCTGCTTTAAGGATGCAGGTGCGGCTACAGCCCACACATTTCACAAAGACAGAAAAAAAAAGAAGAATTTTTTTATTGTTTGTGGAGCGCACTTTGAGGGTTACACCACCCTTTAACAGACAGACGCACGCTTGTCGCTGCTGCTTTAAGGATGCAGGTGCGGCTACAGCCCACACATTTCACAAAGACAGAAAAAAAAAGAAGAATATTTTTATTGTTTGTGGAGCGCACTTTGAGGGTTACACCACCCTTTAACAGACAGACGCACGCTTGTCGCTGCTGCTTTGAGGATGCAAGTGCGGCTACAGCCCACACAATTCACAAAGACAGAAAAAAAAAGAAGAATATTTTTATTGTTTGTGGAGCACACTTTGAGGGTGTCACCACCCTTTAACAGACAGACGCATGTTTGTCGCTGCTGCTTTAAGGATGCAGGTGCGGCTACAGCCCACACATTTCACAAAGACAGAAAAAAAAAGAAGAATTTTTTTATTGTTTGTGGAGCGCACTTTGAGGGTTACACCACCCTTTAACAGACAGACGCACGCTTGTCGCTGCTGCTTTAAGGATGCAGGTGCGGCTACAGCCCACACATTTCACAAAGACAGAAAAAAAAGAAGAATATTTTTATTGTTTGTGGAGCGCACTTTGAGGGTTACACCACCCTTTAACAGACAGACGCACACTTGTCGCTGCTGCTTTGAGGATGCAAGTGCGGCTACAGCCCACACAATTCACAAAGACAGAAAAAAAAAGAAGAATATTTTTATTGTTTGTGGAGCACACTTTGAGGGTGTCACCACCCTTTAACAGACAGACGCATGTTTGTCGCTGCTGCTTTAAGGATGCAGGTGCGGCTACAGCCCACACATTTCACAAAGACAGAAAAAAAAAGAAGAATATTTGTATTGTTTGTGGAGCACACTTTGAGGGTTACACCACCCTTTAACAGACAGACGCACGCTTGTCGCTGCTGCTTTGAGGATGCAAGTGCGGCTACAGCCCACACAATTCACAAAGACAGAAAAAAAAGAAGAATTTTTTTATTGTTTGTGGAGCGCACTTTGAGGGTTACACCACCCTTTAACAGACAGACGCACGCTTGTCGCTGCTGCTTTATGGATGCAGGTGCAGCTACAGCCCACACATTTCACAAAGAGAAAAAAAAAGAATTTTTTTATTGTTTGTGGAGCGCACTTTGAGGGTTACACCACCCTTTAACAGACAGAAGCACGCTTGTCGCTGCTGCTTTGAGGATGCAGGTAGAATCTAGACGGGATTTGGAACCGGGGACACACTACTTCCATCAATTGTCTAAATCCCACTGCACTAATGGCGGATACCGGACGCACATCTAACACCAACATAGCAGTCAAGGCCTCAGTTATACGTTTTGCTTCAGGATGACTGCTGTCGTACTTCATCCTCATCGCTAGGGACTGTTGGAGGGTCAATTGTTTAGTAAAAGTAGTGGTGTTCCTACTTCCTCTCTGGGATGATGAACAACTCCCAGCAGCAGCAGCAGCACTAGGAGGAAGTGGTTCTTGATCTTTCCCCATTTTATTTTTATCGGAGAAAGTTTGGTCCTCCATTTATGTTATATTGATATATACGTGCGGCTAAGGCGCACACAAACACAGAAAATATTTTTTTATTTTTGCTGGAGAGTAGTGCACTTTGTGGGTTACACCACCCTTTAAGAAATGAGCCAGCCGGCTCTTTACTTATGGGACACAGGCGCACGCTTGGCGCTGCTCCTTTGTTGATGCACGTGCAGCCACAGTGCACACAATTCACAAACACAGAAAATATTTTTTTATTTGGTTTGTAGTGTACTTTGGGGGTTACAGCACCCTTTAACGGTCAAGCCAGCTGGCCCTTTACTTATGACACAAGCGCACGCTTGGCACTACTTTGTTGATGCACGTGCGGCTACTGCGCACACAATTCACAGACACAGAAAATATTTTTTTATTTGGTTTGGAGTGTACTTTGGGGGTTACAGCACCCTTTAACGGTCAAGCCAGCCGGCCCTTTACTTATGACACAGGCGCACGCTTGGCACTACTTTGTTGATGCACGTGCGGCTACTGCGCACACAATTCACAAACACAGAAAATATTTTTTTATTTGGTTTGGAGTGTACTTTGGGGGTTACAGCACCCTTTAACGGTTAAGCCAGCCGGCCCTTTACTTATGACACAGGCGCACGCTTGGCACTACTTTGTTGATGCACGTGCAGCTACTGCGCACACAATTCACAAACACAGAAAAAACATTTTTTCTTAGCACTTGGGGAGAGCACCCCTGACGGACAGAGCACCCCCTGGACAACACTACAGCACCCCTTTAGGACTGGGACACTGCACAGGACTTTGGAGTGGACACAGCCCCTATGGACAACTGACTGCACAACACAGTCCAGCCAGCCCCTATGGACTTTGAAGTAGTGGACACAGCCCCTATTAACAACAGCAGCACAGCACAACACAGCCAGCCCCTATGGACTTTGAAGTAGTGGACACAGCCCCTATGGACAACAGCAGCACAGCGCAGCACAGCACAACACTACTCTGCACTACACTACACTACACTACACAGCCCAGCCAGCCCTAACTCCCACCCTCCCTCTTCACTGTCCACAGCCGAGTGAGAAAATGGCGCCGACGCGGGTACCTTATATAGGATCCAAAACCCGCGAGACCCGGAAGGCGGGATGATGACGTTTTGCCTCGATTTCAGATCCGAGTCAGGAGGGAAAAGTCGAGCCTGACTCGGATCGGCCTCGGATCGGGGGGGCTCGGGGGGGTTCGGATTTCACCCCTAGCGTGAAGTGGGCTGTACATATTTTATGTCCTTTAAGATGACTTGCAAACAACAGCACAGACCTACCCAGGAGCATATTAAGGGCTCTATTTACTACAATCCGCATATTGAATGCAGATTGTAGTGTGATATTACCGAATGAATTCGCATTGCGAATTCAGGCAATATCACAGGGATTTACTACAAATCCCTTACAGGGACAGAGCTTGCGATAAAACTCTATCCCTACAAATCCCCTTCGGAGCCTTATCACGGTATTTTCGCAAAAAATACTGTGATTAAGTGCCTGCGCATGCGCCGACCGGTCGCCGCTGCTACCCCCCTGGCGCTAAGCTCCGCCCCTGGCGCTAAGCCCCGCCCCCCGCGATCACAGACTTCCCCTCCCCCCCGCGACCCTCCTCTCCCTTAATTACATTTACCTGCATGTTCCGGGCCTCCGGCGATGTTCTCCATTCCTCCGGTCAGGTGATCTCCCATACTGCACTGGGGCCCGATCACCTGATGACCGGGCAGTAGTGCACTATGGGAGACCAGCTGACCGGAGGGGAGTCATCACCGGAGGCCCGACCACCGGTCCCTGGAGTCAGGTAATTAATTTTTATTTTTTTTTTACAGTAATCAGCTCGCGGTCTGTTTACACCACACAGCTGATTACTGGGACCGACTCCCGGCTCTGCTCTCCCCGTTAGAGCAGGGCAGGAGGCCGGTAACCAGGGGAAACCCTGGATAACGCCACCTCCAGGTGCCGTTATTATCACAGGGCTTTCCCAGATATTTTTTCACATTTTATTTTTAGTAACTCTGGTCGGATCACATTTCCCATTACAGTTATGGGAAATGCGATCTGCTTTACTAAAAATAAGTGATACTTAGGGGTTGGAGTAGAATTTTACGAATTCTACTCCAATTGCCCTGTAATAACTATAGGTGTTACTAAAATAATGTGAAAAAGGTGTGAAAACACCCTTTTTCACTTTATTTAGTCAAAGTAATGTTAATAAATAGAGCTCTAAGAGAGGAAGGGGCTCATGTGCACAGTCCCCTCCTCTCTAGCTGACTGCACAATAGTGAGCACTAGTAGACTTTAGCACTGTGCCAGTGCATGTGCAGGTCTCCAGCGGACATTTTTCCGGCAATTTGTCTCTACTGCGTATGCGCAAAACGCTGGGAAGATGGCTGCCCTACTATTTTCACAGTGATTTGTACAGCACTGCCATTGCTGATGCGGGACTCTGGAGAGGTGACTATTGAAGAAATGGGTGCAGCGTGGGCGCCCGGGACCCAGGTGCCTGTGTGCACTGCACACCCTGCACCCATTACAGATATGCCACTGGACCAATGATGTGCAGTCAAGTGAGACAGGTGAGGCACAGCCTTTCCTGTCATACTTCAGTATACTCCAGAGTTTTGACTATAAAAAATATAAGAAAATTAAATAAAATATTATAAATATATTTTATATATTATATTATTATATATAATATTATTCTAATCATTGTTTTAGTCAAAACTCTGAAGTAAAAGTGTATGACAGGTGAGGCACTGCCTCCCCTGTCTACCTTTTCCTGCACATCCCTGATCAAAACTCACCAAATTTCCAGCACTCTATACTGCTGCACCTTCGTATAATGCCCACATGAACCCTCGGGTTCATATATGTATCTGTAAATCTGGCTCTGATACTAGCAAGTGCCTCCCCAACCATTTACCTCACCGCATGTCACTGCACTGGACCTACCCCTAACAATGAAGGGATCACCTCAACCGTACATAGAAACATTCCTGTACACACTGTTGTGCAGATTGAAAATAAAAGTGGCAAAGAGACACATCTGTACTCGTAGTGATACTTGAGAATGAAATGGTGTAATTCACCACAACCTTTCATACTTCCTCTAACAGGTAAATTTATTTATTACCAGTTATTTATATAGCGCACACATGTTCCCAAGCGCTTTACAGAGAATATTTGGCCACTCACATCAGTCCCTACCACATGCTCACACACATACACACTAGGGTTAATTTTTGTTGGGAGCCAATTAACCTACCAGTATATTTTTGGAGTGTGGGAGGAAACCGGAGTACCCGGAGGAAACCCACGCAAGCGCAGGGAGAATATACAAACTCCGCACAGGTAGGGCCATGGTGGGAATCGAACCCATGACCTCAGTGCTGTGAGGCAGTAACGCTAACCATTACACCATGTCCTGTATCACCACATTATTAGATATCTGGGAACATGTTATAGCAGTGGTTCCCAAACTGGGTGCCTCAGGTTGGTGGTCCAGTACCAAATAAAATTTTTTTTGGTCAGTGTGATAGGGAAAACCAGTGCTAATGACTGGCAATCAAACAATATGTGGTCAAAAAGAAGCGCAGCCCTGTCAGCCGCCAACATAATGGCGGCTAAGGGTGATATATAAGCGCAATTTACTTCATTTAATTTTTGATGAATTTCTCAATAAGAAACTTTTGGCCCAGGGGTGCCGTGGGGAAAATGCTGATACTCTAGGTTGCCGTGATTTCAAAAATGTTTCTGAACCACTGTGTTATAGAAATTATAATACCCCTTTCACACTGCATTGCGGGTCACACTGCATTGCCTGAGATTTTGTACAAGGGTCCACCTGGGTGTGACCTCTTTCGGACTGGTGGCTTATTGCTGGGTCGATGACGACACCGCCATCACGTGCTAAGCCGGCACTTGAAAATGAGAATCTCCAAGCGCCAGCTCTTCCTATGCTGTGAACGGGTCCCAGGTTGCATCGACCCGGGTTACCTGTTCACAATGGGCCGCGAGCCAGTTTGAACACGTGTTCAACCTTGCCTGTTACCAGGGTTTAAAGGCCATGTCGCTCAACCCAGGTTATTTCAACTGGGCCCTTTCACACTGAGCAATATCCCAGGTTGCTGCACGATCACATGAAATAACCCGGGTTATTGCTGGCAGTAAATAACACTAGTAACAGTCCATATGTGGCTGGCAGCCTCTGCACTGCAAGACAGTGGAAATTTGTACTGTAAGGGGCATGAGCTACTTGAAGTACTGTTGCTCCTGACTGACAGACCTTTAAGCTTTAGCAGCATCCAACTCTTGATAAACAGTTAAAGGTAACTTTTATACTGACTGTTCTTAGACAAACTTTGTTTTGACAATCATTTAATGCATGGTATTGTACCCAACAGAACAGATAAAGGGGCATATTTATTAATCAATATGGGGAAACTGCCGTTTCCGCATGTTTAAGGGCATAATTAAGTATCCCTTAGATGTTCCAATTAGGAATGCAGGAGCTTTCAGAGATATCTCCTGCTTTCTGTCCACCGCTTCCACCAGCAGCTGTCCCCATAGTTTCTGTGGGGACAGTATTTTACAAGATCTTGCCTGGGTGGATTAATGTCAACTTCAAAGCACCAATAGGAGGTTTCTGGCAGTAAATTACATTTTAAGTATTTTGGTAGCCAGGATTAGAGCTCTCATAGGATTCAGCAAAGTTGTAGAGCTTATGCTAACTTCTGAAATATGACCTAGATGAAGGCTTGGACTTGCGCTAATGTTATGTCTATGCAAGAATGAAAATTAAGATTGGTAAGTTAAGGTTGCTATTCATATTGCCTTTTGTTAGTTTCTTCTTTTTTTGTTTTTTGCTTCAAGAGCAGTTAATCTGTCCACATACAGATCCTTTTTTGCTCCCTAACAATATAATTTCCATTTATCTGGACCAAACCATCTTTTTATTCATCTCTCAGGTACAGTATGTGATATCCACCCTCCTGCAATCTTCATACTCTGAACTTTATTCCATCTAACTCATTTAAATGTATGTGGTATCTTAAATTGTTGCAATAGTCATTACCTGTTTTTGAGATGTTTTCAGTGAAGCATAGTTTATGATATCATACTGGGCTGTTGTTTACATAGTCAAACTCAGGGAAATTGAACACCTTAGGTCAGCTGTACATGTATGAGATGTAGCCTGTGTTAATCAGCCACAGTATATCTTACCTGACAGTTCTAATGGTCTGTACACACGTAGCGATCTGCCAGTGATATGATATCGCTGGCAGATCGTTATGCACCCTCCCTGGTATGCTGGATGATCAATATCGATCACCAACTTGCTGACGACTATAGCGATCCGCGATCGTCCATCCCTATAGTAACTTGCTCGAAATCGAGCCAGTTGACCGGCATGCACGGCCGATGGACGATATCGCTATTGTTGATACGTGGCTGTGCATCGCTGGTCGCCGGTAAGTTGGTAGGGACCATTTAAAAGAATGGTTTGAAAGGTATCGATAATGATATCGTTATCGTTCAGATCGTTCTTTTAAATCTCTACATCTGTACGCTCCATAAGAGAGCTGTGCATCCCTTTCACAAAGTATCCAAAATGAACAGTTAAAAAAACAGTTGAACAAACATTGAAAAACATGTAAGAGCAGGTCATTTCAAAATGAAATATATATTTAAGTAATATTCTAAGATTTTCACTTTCAATCAGCTCCAAACTGCCATTTTTCAAACACAGCCTGCGACATGGCAGTTAGGAGCTGATTGGCTGGTAACTTATCACCGTTCACTTTATCTCCTAACAAAGCTTAGTAAATAGACCCCTAAATCACCATGTACCAAATATTATTCTTTCTTATTTCAATCCATGGCATCTTCTCTAAGGCTATTACATCCTTCACTCTCCCTGCAGCTCACCCCTCTGTACACATTGCAGCCTCAATAATCTACTCCCCTCTTGTGAATACACATGAGCTTATCGTTATAAATTGACAATAACATCCACAACCTGTCGCCATAAAAAACTTTCATACAAAACCCACAACTATATTTATATCTCTCTCCTTCTACTTCTATTAGCTGATGACATATCACCAAATCCAGGCCCTACACACATGCCCTACTCACAACGGAATATAAAACCAGCAAACCTCAGACACATCACATGCCTCCCATCACCCTCCACAACAATTGCCTTATGGAATGGATGCTCTGTCTGCAACAAACTAACATCCATCCATGACCTCTTTATTTCAAATAACCTCAATCTTCTGGCATTAACAGAAATATGGCTCATACAATCAGACACTTCCTTCCCTGCAGCACTCTCACACAGTGGCCTACACTTTACACACACCTCCAGGCCTGGTAATTGTAAAGGAGGTGGAGTAGGAATATTACTGTCCCAATCTTTTACATACACAGTTATCCCACAGGTACCATCACTCACATTTACATCATTTGAAGTACATTCTGTCACGGCCAGGGTATTTCAGCATGGCGCTAGGCGAGTGTTACCTGTGAGGTCATTGTGGCGCGGACTGTCTGGTGGCGGAGCTGGTGTCTGGCGGGGGGCTTTGGCTGCGCGACTTGTTGTGCGGGCCTGTTGTCACTCTGCGCTGGTAAGGCCTGGCGGCGTCTCCATTCCGTTTGGCATGGGCGCCACCATCTTGCCTTCTGGCCAGGTGATCCGGCTGGCCAATCCTGGTGAGTCACATGTTCCCTCCGGCCAGTAACAGCACGGCATGGGGTATTTAGGAAGGGTCAGTGCCTTCCTTCTTTGCCAGTGCAACGTGTATCTCAGCCTAGCTGAGAGGGAGTTCTCTGTGCTTTCCTGTTCCTGTGAATTCGCTGTCTGCCAGTCTGCCTGTCAGCTCCTAGCTCCCACTGGACTACTCCGCTTCCTCCATCACCCTTGCCCATACCTGAGTGCCTGAGCCTGCTGACATCCTGCGCTTCAGTTCACTACTTGTATACCTGGCTTGTTTATTTTCAGTTCACTCCCTGCATACCTGGTTTGATTATTTTCAGTTTCACTACCTGCACACCTGGACAGCTCTAACTGTTTCTACTTGGACATTAACCCTTTTACTCCCACCACAGAACTCTTGTGCACATTTATATATTCCTGGACTTTTATTTACTGCCATTATATGTCTACTCAAGCACTTATTAAAAATCCTAGTTTTATTTTCAAATCTGCTTCTGTGATCGCTCCTGCTACCACCCCGGGTCCACAAACAACCCAGAACATCACAGTTTGCACTGGCCCCATGGAGCCGGCCACGGATCAGGAGTCAGGAGTGGATTTGTTCAGGTGCATTTCTGGTCGTTTAGAAAATCTGGAAAACATGCAGCATCAGATGGCTCAATTTCTGCAAGAGATGTCCGAGCGACAGGATAGTTTGCAAACTTCCTTTTCTACCCCTGAAGTACCAGCATCTACATCCGCATCAGCGTCTGGGAATACAGGAGGCAGATCATCTCCCCGCTTACGTCTTCCTTTACCAAATAAATTTGAAGGCAATCCTAAACTCTGCCGAGGATTCCTAAATCAGTGTGACATACATTTTACCCTGCAGCCTGACAACTTTCTAACTGCAAGAACTAAAGTGGCTTATATAGTCTCTCTGTTATCCGGCCAGGCCTTGGAATGGGCTTCCCCACTCTGGGAGCGCTCAGATCCGCTGCTGGATAATTACGCAGGCTTTGTGTCATCCTTCAGGAGGATTTTCGATGAACCTGGGCGTACTGTATCAGCATCGTCAAACATCATGACACTGAGACAAGGGGTCCGTCCTGTCAGTCAATATGCCATGCAATTTCAAATTTTAGCATCAGAGCTCAAATGGAATGAGGAAGCCCTCACCTCGACCTTCTGGCATGGGTTGTCAGACCGACTAAAGGATGATCTAGTCACTCGAGAGCTTCCTACTAATCTGAACGACATGATTTCATTGTGTATCAAAGTTGACCTACGCTTCAGGGAACGTCAGGCTGAAAAAAACAGAACTGACCGGCAAAGGTCATCTACCCCCTCCATTTCTACCCGTCCCATTCCTTCCCCTACTGAAGAGGAGCCTATGCAGGTGAATCATACACACCTCTCTAAAGAAGAACGTCAGAGAAGAATGCAAAAGAACCTCTGTCTGTACTGCGGAGAGTCCGGTCACCTGCTGATCTCCTGCCCCCGTAAACCGGGAAATGCCAAATCCTAACTGACCCTGGAGACATCAAGTTAGGAGTTATGAACCAGTCTCCAAAAATTTAAGATTTCACGATTACCCTAGCCTTGGATCTTAAACCCAAACCTGTCTTTGCTACTGCTCTACTCGACTCGGGAGCAGCCGGAAATTTCATAACGTCTAGTTTCATAGATAAATTTCAGATTCCTTGTTTGTCTCTCAACCATGCTATCTCTCTGACCTCAATAGACAGACGCCCTCTAACTAACGGGATAGTCACCAAAGAGACTCAACCAGTATTGGTCCGAATTGGGGCACTTCATTCTGAGTCCTTAAAATTCCTGGTGATATCAGAGGCCTCTCAAGAAATTGTTCTTGGTCTACCATGGTTACGTCAACATAATCCCAGAATTGATTGGAGTTCTATGCAGATTCTGTCATGGGGTATGGACTGTCAGAAATCCTGTCTTCCAAAAATTCGACCTGTGAGGAAGACAGTTCCATTAGTTTCTTCTGCCATTCCCAAGGAATATCAGATGTTCGCCGACGTTTTCTCTGAACAACAAGCAAATATCTTACCCCCTCATAGGGAATGGGACTGTCCAATTGAATTGATACCTGATAAGATGCCACCTCGCGGTTGTACCTATCCGCTGTCCTTGCCTGAGACTCAAGCCATGACCGAGTACATCCGGGGCAACCTAGCAAAGGGGTTCATTCGCCCTTCTACTTCACCTGCCGGAGCTGGGTTTTTCTTCGTTGGCAAGAAGGACGGTGGTCTAAGACCATGTATCGATTATCGAGGCCTTAATGACATTACTGTAAAGAATCGATACCCTCTTCCCCTGATTACTGAGTTGTTTGATAGGGTCAAGGGCTCTGTAATTTTTTCTAAATTAGATCTAAGAGGGGCTTACAACCTCATTCGTATCCGAGCTGGCGATGAATGGAAGACCGCTTTTAATACCAGAGATGGACATTTCGAGTATTTAGTAATGCCCTTTGGATTGTGTAACGCCCCTGCTGTCTTTCAAAGTTTCGTTAATGAGATTTTCCGGGATCTGTTATATGTTTCGGTTGTTGTCTATCTGGATGACATACTGAATTTCTCACCCTCTGTGGCTAAACATCAAGAACATGTTAAAGAAGTTCTGACCTGTTTGAGAGAAAACCACCTTTACTGCAAATTGGAGAAGTGCGTCTTTGGAGTGCCCAGTGTACCTTTTCTCGGCTATGTAATATCTGGCTCCAGTTTAGAAATGGACCCCAAGAAGGTACAAGCAATTCTGGATTGGACCCGACCTCAGACACTGAAGGCCATCCAGAGATTGTTGGGCTTCGCCAATTATTATAGACTCTTCATTAAGGGATTTTCTACACTGCTGGCTCTCATTACAGCCTTGACCCGCAAAGGTGCTAATCCTGCCCAATGGTCACCTGAGGCAGAGTCTGCCTTTCATCTTCTAAAACAGGCCTTCATCTCAGCACCAGTTCTTCGACAACCAGATCTGGACAGGCCTTTTTTGTTGGAAGTAGATGCATCATCTGAAGCTGTGGGAGCAGTCTTGTCTCAACGTTATGAGGACAACCGAGTCCATCCATGTGGGTTCTTTTCTAAAAAATTCTCACCTGCCGAAAGGAACTACGCCATAGGTGAGCAAGAACTACTAGCTGTAAAGTTGGCGTTGAAGGAATGGAGATATTTGCTAGAAGGCGCCAAGTTTCCATTTACTGTATTTACGGACCATAGAAATCTCCTATTTCTCAAAAACCTCCAATGTGTGAGTCCTCGTTTGGCCCGCTGGGCAATATTCTTTGCCAGGTTTCAGTTCACCCTGACCTTCCGGTCTGGAGCACTTAACCAGAAGGCTGATGCCCTATCGAGATCTCTCCTCTGAAAATCAAAGCAATAACCCTGTCTTGGAATCAAGAGTTTTCGCCGCATTACAACTTCAGCCTCCTATGGGAAAATCATTTGTGGCCCCGGAATTAAGGAAGCAGCTTCTCACTTGGGCACATTCCTCTCGCTTCGCAGGGCACTCAGGCACTCGGAAGACCTTGGAGTTCCTGAAAAGACACTATTGGTGGCCTTCTATGAAGGCAGATATAATGGAGTTTATCTCTTCCTGCTCCTCCTGTGCCCAGCATAAATCATCACGACAAGCTCTAGCTGGGGAATTGCTTCCATTACCTACTCCATCACGTCCATGGACGCATCTCTCCATGGATTTCGTCACAGACCTGCCAGTCTCTCAAGGTTTCAACACTATCTGGGTTGTAATAGACCGATTTTCTAAGATGGTCCACTATATACCGTTGAAGAAGTTGCCTTCTGCCCCTGACCTGGCACAGTTGTTTGTCCAACACATATTTCGTCTACATGGCCTTCCTGCTGAAATTGTCTCTGACCGTGGTGTGCAGTTTACTGCAAAATTCTGGAGGGCTTTGTGTTCTGTTCTTCAAGTGAAGTTAAACTTTTCCACGGCCTACCATCCGCAAAGCAACGGCTCCACCGAGAGAGTTAATCAAGATCTAGAGACTTTCTTAAGAATTTTTATGTCATCTTCCCAGGACTATTGGGCTGCCTTGCTGCCGTGGGCTGAGTTTGCACATAATGCTTCCTACCACTCGTCAACTAACCAAACGCCATTTCAGGTTGTATATGGCCTTCATCCTCGTGTTCCCGAATTCCGAAGCCTGCCTGTTTTTGATGTTCCGGCCATGGAGGACACGGTGCGGAATTTTGCTGCCATCTGGACTCAAGTACGGTCTGATTTGTTGAAGGCATCCTCTCGCTATAAGTCCCAGGCCGATAAGAAGCGTAGAATAGTTCCACGCATGCAAGTTGGAAGCCAGGTCTGGTTATCCACCCGGAATCTTTGTCTGAGGGTTCCTTCTATGAAATTTGCACCACGCTTCATCGGTCCCTTCTCCATAACAAAAGTCATTAATCCAGTGGCCTATCGTCTACAGTTACCCCCATATCTAAAAATCCCTAATTCCTTCCATATTTCCTTATTGAAGCCCCTGGTCCTGAATAAATTCCATAGTGCTCTACCTGCTTCTCCTCGAGTCCAGACGGAGAGAGGAGTTGAGTTTGAGGTCGCCCAGATCTTGGACTCTCGTCTACGCAGAGGTTGTCTACAGTATTTGCTGGACTGGAAAGATTACGGTCCAGAGGAACGTTTCTGGACCGATGCTCGTGATGTCCACGCTCCCACGCTCATCAGGAGATTCCATTCTGCCCATCCGGAGAAGCCTGGTGAGTGTCCTGAGGCCACCCCAAAAGGGGGGGGTACTGTCACGGCCAGGGTATTTCAGCATGGCACTAGGCGAGTGTTACCTGTGAGGTCATTGTGGCGCGGACTGTCTGGTGGCGGAGCTGGTGTCTGGCGGGAGGCTTTGGCTGCGCGCCTTGTTGTGCGGGCCTGTTGTCACTCTGCGCTGGTAAGGCCTGGCGGCGTCTCCATTCCGTTTGGCATGGGCGCCACCATCTTGCCTTCTGGCCAGGTGATCCGGCTGGCCAATCCTGGTGAGTCACATGTTCCCTCCGGCCAGTAACAGCACGGCATGGGGTATTTAGGAAGGGTCAGTGCCTTCCTTCTTTGCCAGTGCAACGTGTATCTCAGCCTAGCTGAGAGGGAGTTCTCTGTGCTTTCCTGTTCCTGTGAATTCGCTGTCTGCCAGTCTGCCTGTCAGCTCCTAGCTCCCACTGGACTACTCCGCTTCCTCCATCACCCTTGCCCATACCTGAGTGCCTGAGCCTGCTGACATCCTGCGCTTCAGTTCACTACTTGTATACCTGGCTTGTTTATTTTCAGTTCACTCCCTGCATACCTGGTTTGAATATTTTCAGTTTCACTACCTGCACACCTGGACAGCTCTAACTGTTTCTACTTGGACATTAACCCTTTTACTCCCACCACAGAACTCTTGTGCACATTTATATATTCCTGGACTTTTATTTACTGCCATTATATGTCTACTCAAGCACTTATTAAAAATCCTAGTTTTATTTTCAAATCTGCTTCTGTGATCGCTCCTGCTACCACCCCGGGTCCACAAACAACCCAGAACATCACACATTCTATTAGGACTTTCACCCCTTTCTCTCTGCGCATTGCTGCTATCTATCGCCCACCTGGACCACCCCAACAATTTCTCTAACATTTTTCTGCCTGGCTCCCTCACTTCCTATCCTGTGATTTCAATAACCCCATTGACAGTCCACAGTCTACTCATCAGGATGGCCACTGCCTTGATCTTGTATTTACCAGACTATGCTCAGTTTCTGATTTCATTAATTCTCCTTTCCTTCTCTCACATCATAACCTTATAACCTGCACACTCTCCTCCATTACGTCAACCTCAATCAAATCAACCAAGCCTCCTCAAACCCACAGAGATATTAATGCTATTAATTGTCAACAACTAGCCACCTCTCCAGGGGTGTTTTAAGAGAGGAGGGAGCCCATGTGCATTCCTCGTGCAGGGCTCCCTCCTCTCTCCCTGGTGGCTGGCAGCCGACTAACGTGGCTGGCCAGCCACCTGAGCATTAGTAGACTCCGGGCACTAAAGTGTGCCCGGAGTCTACTGCGCAATTGCAGAACGCTGGAAAAATGGCTGCGGCGGCCATTTACCGGCGTTCTGTGCATGCCCCGTAGACTCCGGGCACACTCTAATGCCCAGAGTCTACTGCGCATGCGCAGAACACCGGAAAATGGCTGCTGTGGCCATTTTTCCGGCATTCTGCCATTGCGCAGTAGACTCCGGGCACACTCTAATCTGACACAGGACCTCGGACAGGTAAGTTTAAAAAAAATATGGGTGCAGTGTGTGCGGTGCGGGGTCCCCCTGGACCCGGGGGCCCGTGTGCCCCGCACCCACTGCACCCATTATAGATATGCCACTGCACCTCACCTGCAACAATTACTCTAAACAATTTCTAAGTTCACTTCTCCTGAGACTGCTGTATCACACCAGACCCTAGAACTAGCCCTTGATGAAGTAACTCCAGCTACCTATCACACTCCACATAGACATAGACATCAACCGTGGCATTCCAAATTGACAAGACACCTACAAAAATTTCACGTAAAGTAGAACGTCAGTGGCGTAAATCTTGTACTCCAAGTGACTTCCTCACATATAAGATTATCTACCACTCTTATCGTAATGCACTGGATAATGCCAAACAAACATATTTCCAATCGGTCATCTCTGCCCAAGCCTCTACCCCTAAGCGATTTTTTTTTATACATTTAAATCACTTTTTAGCCCTCCGTCACCCAACCCACCTGCTACTATCAGTGTTCAAGATCTTGCTTCCTATTTCAAGGACAAGATTGATATCCGAAATGAAATGGTACGCTCTTCCTCAGCTAGGGACCTGCTCAATTCCCTACCTGAACCCGATGGCATGTTCTCATCATTTGACACCACTAATGAAGATGAAGTATCTACACTCTTCTCATCCTCCTACTCTACTACCTCTCCTCTTGATCCTATACCCTCACAAATCAGTAAAGCTCTGTCTCCTGTGCTCATCCCACACTTAACTAAAACCTGTAATCTCTCTTTCTCTACTGGTATCTTTCCATCACTGTTCAAGCATGCAGTAATTACTCCCATTCTGCTTTCTTTCACACTGTTTATCACTCTCTTCTCATACAAACACTACAATCCCTAGGTCTTCAAGACACAGCCCTTTCTTGATTCTCATTCTACACAGTTCGCTTTTTTGATTCTACCTCCACTTCGCTTGGAAGAGTTAAAATATCACTTCAGTCTCAGTCGCGGCTGTATGAGGTAGTCAGCCTCATAAATATATAGTATAAATAGTGCATTCGCGTAGGCTGAGGATAATTATTATTCCACTCAAATCAATCATCAGAATAAAAATTACATAGACATTTATTTCAATTGACATCACAACAAAAAACAATTAACATTTTCAACCTTCACTAATTGTGATTAGTGATTAAACATGCAGCAAATAATACATATTCCCTGGATAAGCTCAGTTATAACCTTTAAGTACCGTCACTGTTGTTTCACATGCTAGATAGCCTAGATTTGGATATAATGTTCTTTAAATAATAGAACCTGCGAACTCTTGTGTCCTATAGAGAAGTGTATGGGCTGAGAGCATGAAGAAAACACTTTTCAATTGAAACAATGATGCGTTCAACCCGACCAGCGGGGAGCGTCTAATTGAAGTAAAAGTTCTTTTATAATCCTAGGGTTACAAACAGTAATAGCAACCCCGTATATTGTTACTCACAGCTCCAGCTGTGTGAATAGGTGAGTGATGATAGGCTGAAACCTTTATAGTGTATCCGCTATTTATCGGTGGAGTATAAGGGATTCTACTCTTTGGGATTCTTTTTAGTGATGCAAGCTCCTCTTCGTAGTCGCTCTCTTGTAGTGCTCTCTACATAGCTCAATAGGTGGATCTCCTCTCTTCCCTCTTCCAATCAAGAACTATGTAGGAATGATATCAAATATACTCCAACGATAAATAGCGGATACATTATGAATATAATATTTGTCTCTATATGTCCGTACTTTGTACTTTATCTATCTCTTTTTTTATATAATGAGGATCTTGGTAACACCTTTAATGCAAATCAATTTATATATATATCATTATATCTTCCTTTCTGTGTCCCATAAGAGAGAGCTCTATGCAGAAGAATATGAGTCCTAATCATGTGGACACATAATGTATACAAACAAATAAAGGTGAAATGGTGTTTATACATAAAACAAAAGAAAGTATTTTCAAAAACATATGAATTTAAGAACATGAAAAATCTTTAGAAAAGGTAGCTTTTAAATATGATAAAATATAAACTAAATATTAATGATGTCAATTAATAATCTGTGTTTGTGTACCCCTTTATATAAATC
Organism: Taudactylus pleione; assembly: GCA_031769625.1. Lineage (NCBI taxonomy): Eukaryota > Metazoa > Chordata > Amphibia > Anura > Myobatrachidae > Taudactylus > Taudactylus pleione. The sequence continues at coordinate 23,028,078 of JAUIMM010000113.1, read as the reverse complement.
CAGATCGATATATATGTTTAATCATGGGTTCAACAATCTGCTGTTTGGCTGACTAGTGTATGTTGGTCTGCTTAATATAATAAAATCAATAGGAAACAAAAGATTAATTAAAGTTCTTTATTGAAACTTAATATCTCAGAAACGATCCCACTGAAAAGGTATTATCACTCCTTAACCATGATAACAATATTCTAGAATGTGATAGAATATTATTTGAGTGTAGTGTCTGCACAAAATTGGTTTGTGCAGACTACACTTTCTCCTGTTTAAATCTCTTATTGGTGTTTTTAAAATATTGTACTCAAGTCAATCGTCCTAACTGAATGACAGCTGAATTAAGTGTAACTAATTTGAAATGCTATTTAAACATATGATCATGACCATGTATTTCCACCTTGAAAAAGACGCCCTTGAGACGTTGAAACGCGTAGGTGTTTTTCCACTGCAGCTATTCCCGTGGATACGGCTCACTCATCCTGTTTGCCAGTGTCAACATCTTGCCGTTTGCTTGCTGAAACCATCCAACTCTACTTTTACCTGGGCACTCTGCATCCACTAACTGGCCACGAGCTAACCCTGTTTAGAGGTCTGCCGGTAAACGGACTGATCTCCACTACTGCAGAGTCTAAAGACACATGGAGCACAAGACAGGATACCGCTGGTAACACCCGGTAAGAAATCTTCCTCCGGGGATCCTGCATTGAAATTTCCTGCATAGGAGGTTAATTCGATAGCCGATTGGGGATATAATACATTCCGGCTACTCCAATACATACAGAACATTAACGGGATCCCTATAAAGGTTTCAGCCTATCATCACTCACCTATTCACAATATACGGGGTTGCTATTACTGTTTGTAACCCTAGGATTATAAAAGAACTTTTGCTTCAATCAAACGCTCCCCACTGGTCGGGTTGAGCGCATCATTGTTTCAATTGAAAAGTGTTTTCTTCATGCTCTCAGCCCATATACTTCTTTATAGGACACAAGAGTTCGCAGGTTCTATTATTTAAAGAACATTATTTCCATATCTAGGCTATCTAACATTTCAAACAACAGTGACATTATTTAAAGGTCATAACTGAGCTTACCCAGGGAATATGTATTATTAGCTGCATGTTTAATCACTAATCACATTTAGTGAAGATTGAAAATTTTAATTGTTTTTTGTTTTGATGTCAATTTCTGACATTATTATTATTGTGATTTTTTATTGAAATAAATGTCTATGTAATTTTTATTCTGACGATTGATTTGAGTGGAATAATTATTATACTCAGCCTACGCGACTGCACTCTTTATATCGCTACCTCTATCAGTTGGAGTACCGCAAGGCTCAGTCTTGGGTCCTCTGCTTTTCTCAATCTATACCACCTCTCTTGGCAAACTAATCAGCTCTTTTGGTTTTCAGTATCATCTGTACATGGACAATACTCAAATCTACCTATCCTCCCCAGATTTGTCACCATCTGTGCTTGTCCGTGTCACTGAATGTCTCTCTGCCATTTCATCGTGGATGGCATCTCGCCACCTCAAACTTAATATATCCAAAATAGAATTAATTATAGTAGTTACCAACCTGATATCGCTATTGCTGATGACAACTCGACAATCAACCCCACCCCACAAGCTCACTGCATAGGTATCATTCTTGACTCTGAACTGTCTTTTGTTCCCCACATTCAATTTGTCTCTAAATCCTGTTACATACATCTAAAAAACATAGCCAAAATTCGACCATATCTTACACAAGACACTGCAAAAATTCTAATATATGCACTCATTATTTCCCGCATTGACTATTGTAATAGTCTCCTTACTGGTCTTCCCAAAAACAGGCTCTCCCCACTACATTCCATTTTGAATGCAGCTGCGAAGCTGATCTTTCTCGCCAAATGTTCAGTGTCTGCTGATCCACTCTGTCAGTCCCTCCATTGACTGCCGGTCTTCCACCGTATTCAATATAAAATACTTACACTCACAAATAAAGCTATTAACCAAACCACACCAACATTCATCTCTTCACTTATCTCAAAATATCTTCCAACCCGACATCTCCACGCTGCACCAGATCTGTGTCTCTCCTCCTTACGCATTTCTTGTTCACATGCAAGGTTACAGGACTTTTCTTGGGCTGCACCCACCTTGTAGAATGCCCTCCCATGCACAAAAAGACTTTCCGCGAGTCTAAAACATTCAAGCATTCTCTGAAAACTCACCTCTTCAGACAAGCTTATCAGATTCCAGAACCACCCCCATAACTTTTATAGCTTCCCTACCTAACTCCCTTCTTATAGTTTACACATATCACATTTTCTCAATTTCACATTTTCCTAACCCTAGGCCAACTTTCCAGTGTGACTGGATCATACAGCCTGCCAAGAACCACCGCAATTGGGCTGGACCAATTTGCAATATGTAGCAGCTATCCTTGTGTATCAACACCTAATTCCCTATAGATTGTAAGCTTGCGAGCAGGGCTCTCTTACCTTTATGTCTGTCTTTTACAACCCAGAAACTGTTAATAAATAAATAATAATAAATAATTTCTGGAGAATCAAATCAATAGAAAATTGCAACTCACGTTACAATCCGATCAATTTTAATGCAATATACAGAAATGGAAAGTTAAAATTAAAATACGAGTAATAGCTTCACATGCATAACAATTTTGATCAAACTGTGCAGTTCATGTGTAATATAGAATGATTGTAGAATCATTACACTATTATTGTACAAGTAGAATACATAGGGAGGAATTCAATTAGCCCTGAACATTGTTCGGTGGCACTAAAATGGGACCATTCTCCATTCTTTAGCTTCAGGCAATTCACTTAGCACCCAAAAAAATTACCTGTTTTCGGGGTAATACACATAGAATCCGTGATAAGTTCACAGACCTGTGTGTTTTTGCGGGTGGCTTCCCTAAAACAGGGTAATTGTCAGGGATTTTTTTTTGGAGCCTACTTTGGTCCTGAAAAAAACCCTGATAAATGCTGCAGGCGGACGCGCTTCATGGCTAATTGGATAGCTCCGGGGATCAGTTAGCACGCAGTGATTGCGTAATTTTGGCCCCGCCCCCGCTACACAATGTCGATATTACAGGTATTGTGAAGCAGGGGGCGGAGCCAAAATGACGCGATTCGGTGTGAATCGTGTCGCGGCTCCCCCCGCTGCGGGGGTTTCTAAGGTAAGTGCGGGGGGGATAAGAGGGGGAGGCGGCAGCCGGAAGAATTGCCTGCCTTCCCGGGAGGTCGGGAGCAGCACCCGATTTTCGGGAGGCTCCTGACCAAATCGGGAGGGTAGGCAAGTATGCAGCAGTGCCACATATTCGGTTTGTTATAATGTGTGTCTACCTCCATGTGGTAGGTGGGCATGCATTTTTGGTCAAACGTGTGCTAAGAACCTTATTTACATATGCTCCCTGTTAATTGTAGAGTTTATCATAAATGTTTTGATTATCAATATTTTTAGGGCTTAGAGTGTGCGCCTGCATATTCTTATTCCTGCATGGCACTACAAATCTCAACATGGTAGCACCTCGTTTATAATTAGAATGTGCAGTCCAGGCCCCCTTCTCCTCCCACCTTCATTTTCCTCTGTAATGTGTGTTGCCAACTTTACAATCAATTAGGTCAATTAATTCACCCAAAGGAGCAAACCCTCCACTTGTTTTCCAAGAATACCAATCTGTTTCCAACTGATAAAATCATCTGATGCAGATGTCTGAATATGACACATGAGAATGTCCTAAAATGGGCATTCAACTGCACATGTGTAACCGGGCGGAAACACATAAATTAGTTTTAATCTTTTTCCTGTACTTGGCAGTAACAATCCAGTGAGACTTCACTTTTGTTTTAATTTTTTTTTTTTAAATGTATATCCTAATATTTTTATTCTAACAATATAATCTTTTCATTTTTTATTTTTTTTTTGCAGAAAATATACTCAGCAGACAGATGAAGAATAAAATGAAACTAAAGGTTACCAGCACAAATGATTGTAATCTGCAGGTGTGCCTGTGGCTGAGCATCAACCTCTATTTCACTCCTTCAGTACTTTGAATTTCTTGTTGGCAGAAAGATTAGACATTAAGCTAAATGAAAAACTATTTAAACTATTTTAAGTAGGAGTAGTCTTTGACTGTTAAATACCGAAGGATGTTTTATCCTTTTTCCAGCTATGTTTTATTGTCAGGTTTCGTTCTGACTACACCTAGGGAGGTGATGCCAAATCAGCTCGCTCAAAATCACATGGTATAAAATCAACTTAGATCATCGCTCTATTAACCCTTCAGTTTATCTTCCTGTTTGAAACAAAAAAAAGTCTTCTATCTTCCTGCTTGCATTACTGATCCGAGCTGCATCCTTGGACGCAGCATCGGATCATCTACAATCCTATCGGCCAGCTGAGTGACCATGGGATCACACAAGCTGTTCGCCACAGATGAGTAAAAGAGGCCAGGAAACATCCATGAACAGACGGAGATCCTGACCTCTCCACTCCCTTCAACGTTGGAGTCACGCCTCCGTTTTGGGAAACGGAGACCATCGCCACTCCCTCCCCGCTCAGAAATGGCAGCAGACTGTCAATCACTGACAGTCTGCTGCCGAACTGCGTGTGGCGTCGCAGACCCGTACTGCACATGCACAGCATGGGTCTGGCGCATGCGCAGATTCTCGACCATCAGGAATCTGTGATCAGCAGTGCACGCTATCGCCCGCTTAATGAGGAATTCTGTTCACCTCCTCCTGAGACTCAAACAGAAATCCGTGTTAAGTAGGGATTTTTGCCCTTATTGTGGCTGATGAGTATGCGTTAACTCATAACTCTGGGTTCTTCTTATTATTATCATTTATTTATATGGCGCCACAAGTGTTCCGCAGCGCCTTACAAAGTACATACACAGATAAGTGAACAAGAAACAAGTAACTTACAGTACATTACAGTGCAGGACAAGGACATGGTTTATATACATTGCTGAAAAAGCGATTAAAACACTAAAAATAAGCAGCAGGGAGTCAGCAGTCAAGTGTTATGGTGCATACACACGATCAGATTTTTCTTCAGATTTGAACGATAACGATTTTAAAAATCGTTCAATCATTCATATCTGAAAGAAAAATCTGACGTGTGCAACAATGAACGATGCGCGTTCACGTTTGTCAGATAAACAAAATCTGACATCTGATGTGTTTGCAGTCAGATTTCGTTCATCGTTCAAATCGTTGAAATCATTCACATTGAACGATTTCAACAATTTTAACGATGAACGATTTTGTCTGGGTAGCCACTCCCCGGCTTCCATTTTGTGAAGGATGCGACGCTGAGACCACAGCATCATTATTGTTTTCAGCCACCAGGTCCAAACGGGCCTATGGGGGGGGTGCTACCAGCGGGAGGGTGCTGGGTGGGGGAAGGAGAGGTGGTGGGCAGCAAACATGAAATGGGCATGTGGTGGTGGGACCACCAGCGCTGAGGGGGGAGATGTGGTGAGCAGCAAACACCTAGCATGTGTTGCAAACCTGGCAATGTTATATCAAAACTCATGTGGTAACCTTGACTTAATATGGTAAGTAAAGAGTTTACCTTGCGTGTTGTGGTTCAATCTTCACTCGACTTACGGAGAGGTGAGAGTAATGGAAGCACATGAAGGGGTGACGAGGCAGCTTGTGGTTTTTATTTGTGAACACAGGTTTATTAGAGAGTCGGCAGGGCACTTGCATAAATAACACACCTCACTCACTGAGGCAGCCTTTGTATTACATCAGTGGGAAAAACATCAATAATGAGATTACACATAAAAAAACAATGGCATTTGCACGGCACCATACGGATTGGTGTAATAATACTTCGGCAGTATGACCGTACAATGTAAGACAACTTTTACGTTACTATTCACAGTTAAATTCAGTATTAAGCATACATTCTTATCTCAAACGGTTGCACACTACAAGAAAACAATTCAGCAATGATGACAGTACTAAACTAACTAACAATTTCAATGTCCAGATGACCTTAAACACAAAACACGTCTTCGCTGCTGCAGCTGGTGGAGCTCTTATAGATCAGTTTAAGTTGTCCATGGTACTAGTCCCACTTAGTGTAACATATTTTAGTATTAAATCTTGGAGGGAAGAATCGCCAATGTGTATATGGAAGTCCTGTACGCAGTACAGCAATTCAGTCACTGAATGTTAATTCCACTTTTCTCTCTATAGGCACATTCAATTCTCAGGCAATCAGAAGGTTATTCAATATTCCTAGACAACTGTTACTGTAAAGTGTCCCGCAGTTCTATCCCAGGTTGATGGGCTATATTGTCTCCTTTAAGTAGCGTATTCCAGCTTTCAAGTATCAAAGAATCACTGTGCTATGAAATAGGACAGTCTTGGTGTGATCCGGAAAACATGCAGGGTAAATAATAGTGGTAAGCTTGGTCAGTGAAGCAGATTACTCGTATATAATGAAAGTGAAAATAACACTGAGGTTCTGCTATTTGCAACAAGGTATGAGAAAGTCCACTAATACTGAGTGTCAGTGCAGCTCTGCCTGTGGTGCAATCAGTCCTCCACTCACCACTCCACTCCTGTAGTTACCTCTGGTGCAAGGCTATGTAACTTTTCCACTGCTGGAGCTGTATGTCTATACTGCAGTTAATCGGTGGCCATCTTGTGGTTGGCAGCATGGCAACTCAAAGCAAGTGTTGCTGTTGGCCTGCGGCCATCTTGTGGTTGGCAGAAAAAGTTATAAATCGCAATAGGACAGCGCCTTCTCTTACAAGTAGTATAACTGAAATGAGGGTGCTTTGGGTTTACCCTATGATGGCTGCTGCTGTGGTATGGGGCAGGGAGGATGATTACCCTGTACTGCATGTTGCCACTGTGGCTCCGTACCTCCACAAGTGGCTCTTGCTGCTGCACTGGATGCCTTAATGGAGTGCTACTCAGTGCTGCCCTTGGTCCCAACTTCCCACTGCTGTGGCTCACCTGACCCGGTCTATCTTCCGCGGGTCCCCGGTGTCCACGTTCCCGGCTCGGCTGCTCCACACTACACTAGAGCTTTGCAGCTTGGCAGTCTCTGCCTGCTGTCCTCGCGCTGCACGCCACACTTCTCAGCTCCTGGAACGCACTCTATAACTGACCCTCTTCTTCACGGGCACCTGGCCACACCCACCGCTTGAGAGATAGGGCAGGCTCATCCAATCAGCACCCGCTGTCCCCGTGCTTCACACATGCTGGGGAGATATGTATTAACTCCTTCCTGGCCCAAGGTGGTATTAACCCCTCACAGTCCTAGGGGTGTCCGCTTCATGGGTGTCACACTCACATGTAATAGTACACCTGGCATCTTATGGAAAACCTGGCATGTAATAGTAGACCTGGTTTGTTATAGAAAACCTGGCATGTGTTAGAAAACCTGGCTTGTTACAGAAAACCTGGCTTTTTATATGAAACGTGTCATGTTATATAATAGTAAACCTGGGTTGTTATAGAAAATCTGGCATGTTATAGATAACCTGGCTTGTTAAAGAAAACCTGGATTGTTATAGAAAACCGGGCATGTTATAGATAACTTGGCATGTGATAGAAAACCTGGCATGTTATAGAGAATGTGGCATGTGCTAGAAAACCTGCCTTGTTAGAGAAAACCTGCCTTGTTATAGGAAACCTGGCATGTTCTGGATAACTTTGGCATGTTTTAGAAAACCTGGCTTGTTACAGAAAACCTGGCTTGTTATAGGAAACGTGTCATGTTATATTATATTAAACCTTGCTTGTTATAGAAAACTTGGCATGTTATAGATAACCTGGCTTGTTACAGAAAACCTGGCTTGTTATAGGAAACGTGTCATGTTATATTATAGCAAACCTGGGTTGTTATAGAAAACCTGACATGCTATAGATAACTTGGCATGTGATAGAAAACCTGGCATGTTATACAGAATGTGGCATGTGTTAGAAAACCTGGCTTGTTATAGGAAACATGTCATGTTATGTTACAGTAAACCTGGCTTGTTATAGAAAACCTGTCATGTGATAGTAAACCTGGCTTGTTACAGAAAATCTGGCATGTTATGGAAAAACTGGCATGTTTTAGTAAACCTTCCTTTAGTAGTAAAGCTATAATGTGTAATGTAGAGAGCATGGGAACAGCATATATGGGGGTAGACAGCAGGTTGAAAATATATAAGGGGCACAGCTTATATTGAGGATATGCATACTATGCTATGCACTGAATAAATGGCCATTGTTTAAAGTGGCCATATTATAAAGGGGCTTTGCATCACTGGGACAGGCACATCAGGTGGCATAACATAACTGGATCACAGCGACATAGGGGTTCAGCATAAGGGCCGCAGCATTTTTTATGGGTCAGATGTCATCCAATTTTTTTTTAATTTTTTTTTTATTATAGTAATGGATTTATATTAATGCTTTTTTGGATCTTTTACATTTCAGACATGGCTGGTAACCAAGAATGCTGGACAGGATTTCTGGGACTGTACCAAGCCAATGAGTGTTTGTGGAATCTCAAAAAAAGAGAATACTCAGATCGGGGATTGAAAAACAAGGCTTATCAGAAGCTGCTGCAGTATTGCAGGTGCCTGAAACAGGATGCTGACATTGATTGGGTAAAGCAGAAGATCAATAATTACCGAACATCATTCATGTGGGAGCACAAAACATATGTGAATGCCAAACCTTCAGGAGCAGGGGCAGATGAGGTGAAGAAACCAACTTTATGGTACTAAGACATGCAGTCCTTCGTCCCGGAGAGTCGGTCTATTAGCTCACTGGATGAGGACGTGGAGGAGGATCGTCCTGTGGAAGTACCGGAGACTCAGGATTCCGTAAGTACATTCAACTTTTTATATAAAACTGTTTTTAGGGGAAATTTACATTTTACAAATGGGATGTAGTCATGTAGTCACCAGATGAAATGTAGATCATTGCTTTCCGAAAGTTTTATTTCCTGCAGGTGAGTACAGATTCCACCTTTTTTTTTTTTTAATATATTAGATAATTAACATTTGTTTCTCTCCTAGGGGTATATTTACTAAGATTCGAGATGGTCCCGATTTGCAAAGTAATTCATCTTGCTGAAAAAACTCGCCAAAACTCAGGTGATTTAGGGCCTGATTCAGACCCACTCGCGAGCGGCTGTCCGCTCGCAAGTGGGTCGATGATCTGCACTGAGCATGCGCACGACGGAGGGAGCTCCGTCGTGCGCATGCGCCAGACACGACGAGCGAAGGACTTTCCTTCGCTCGTTGTGTCCGATCAAAGGGGGCGTGCTGTCAATGTTGATTGACAGCACGCCCCCTTTGGTGGGCGTGCCGGGGGCGTGCCTCCCTGACGGGGGCGTTCCCACGGGAACGCCTCCCGTCAGAAGCCGGCCCACTGACATCACTAGTGATGTCAGTGGGAGTGATTTTGGCTCTGATAGAGCCAAAATCACTCCGGAGCTTGCGGTTGAAAACCTCAACCGCAGGCTCCGGCTCGCAATTTCGATGGTCTCGATGGTCACGACCATCGCGGCCATCAAAATGCACGCTCGTATAGCCTGTGGGTGGTGACCCACAGCTATACGAGCGTCCAGGAGGACGCTCCATGAAAATGGAGCCCGGCCCTCATTCAGAGCGTGCGCTCTGCTCAGAGCGTACGGCTCTGAATGAGGGCCTTAATCCCTTGTTTTACTCCAAATTTACCAACAGGCGATTTGAGGCTAAACGAGTTTGCCGATGGTGAAGCAGAACGAGATATCTCTCCCGAGTAACTCGTTTTGCAGGAGATTACTCACCCGAGATTGCAGTGTTATCTCTCTGCAAATCTCTCCCGAGCTAGCAGCCTGCACATATCAGTGAGATATGTGTTGGCTGCTTGTGTGTTAAGACTTGTAAAAAAGAGTTAAATGTTTTTTTTTTAAAAATGACATGAGGTCCCCTCCCCAAAAGACTAACCAGCCCCAGACTTGCCAGCCAGTCCTGGTTCTTAAAATTACAGGGAATAAAATGTGTATGGTTCCACTGTTATTTAAGAACCAGCACTAGGCAGCAGGGACAGAGCTGGTTTTAAATAAACAGAGAAAAAAATTGATGTGAGGTACCCCATATATTTAAAACCAGCCCTGGACCCTTTCTAACGGGGGACTGATGCCACTGCCAGGGGTGCCCTTTCACCGGGCCCCTGCCTACAAAAAGGGGCGAGCTGTCGATCAACATCGTTTGTAGCGAGCCCTGGAGCGAGTGAATTTCTCACTCGCTGCAGGGCTCACGCGGGGCTATGCGCTTACGAGCGGGTCTGAATCAGGCCCAGTCCCATGGGCCCCTGGTTTGTAAAAATGTGTTGTCCATTTCAACTTTTGATTATGTTTATAATAAAATATGGGCCACTACCTCGGTAGTTTAATTAATACATGCTCAAATGCATAATTTAAAAGGAAAATAAAACAGGGAAAAAAACACAAGGGTGAGAGGGGACTATACACAGGGGAGCAGAAGGGCTACAGAGATGGAGAGGTGGTAAGAGGGGGCACTGCAGAGGCAAAGTGGGCCAAAGATGGGAAGAGAGGATTGGAGCATAAAGGTGAAAAGGGAGACTACACAGAGGAGCAGATGTTTTAATAGCATAAAGATTTGTATGGAAAAGCAAACTTGTACCCTAAAACTTACCTCATTTTATTTAAAGAAAGGATACACTATCTAAAAGAAAATATTAAGTGCTCTATTTATAAAGCAGTGAAAAGTGTGGTGATGTGAACCAGTTAAGACATTTTCAAAAGCAATCAAACAGCTTGTAAGTAGCATTTATCAAGTGCAGTTTATAAAATAATAGGTAGTAGCTACAATGGTTGCTATGGGCAACTTCTCCACTGGTTCACTTCTTCACACTTTTCACTGCTTTATAAATATGCCCCTAGTGTTTGTTTGGTACAAAGTGTTTTTCATCTGTTATCAGCTTTATGTTCTGCTATACCTTCACCGGTAATAACACCCGTGTGTAAAATTGAGATTTGTTATGGACCACTGCAAACAGGACATTGGTGTGTACTAGAACACCAAGACACAAAGTAGGTGCTAGTGGCCTGTGCACCTGTCTCTCTCCCCCTGAGTACAGAGGAAGATGGGCCCCAGGAACACACCTCTCTCAGGACCTACCCAGATTCAATAACTGTATGGTGCACATCTACATTGAACACAATTGATGTGGAAGCCACAGGCAGCGGTATTTTGTAGTGTGCCCGGCACCAGTGATTGGCTGCTCTGTGCACACTGCAGCAGCCAATCACTGCTGCCAGTATCATCCCTGCTGCTCTGCCGTGCACCTATTAAACTGCTTTGTTTTATCGGGTCTCTGCAGCGCAGTGACACCCTGTGCTCTGGGTAATCCCTCACAGTTTGTAATGATTTTCTATACAACACAACGCATCCCTGGGGCCACAGGCCCTTTTTAAAAATTAGTGCCTTGTCTGCAAACCTTAGTTAAAAACACACTATAGTGTATTTTTTACATCTCTGTGTATTTGTCGTTAACATACACTATAGTAGGCCGCAATCACCAAGGTATAATTATGGTTTTGTAAAAAATTTGGTAGTGTGGGGAGAGGAGGCAGTGAAACATCAGAAACCTACATGTACTTTATTGAAAAAGAAAAACAGAGTGGGTATTTGACCAACATTGAAGTAGACTTTGGCCGGTTTAGGGGTACATACCACTTGAAATGAGACTCTGCATTGTTCAGCTTTTGTCGCTACATCTAGTGGTGTCCAATAAGCAGGCCACAGCTGTTATTCATGTCTGACGTCACATTCCAACATGGCCTACAACAATATTGTTATTTGGACATGATAAAGCTGTTGCAAGACATGCTGGGATATGTAGTTTAACAGAAGGTTAAGGTCAGAGTATTGCCCATATTTTTATTATAAATGTTTAAACAGTCATTTACTATAATTATTTGGCTAAAACAAAAAACCTACAGACACTTATTAAAGGCTGTGACAAGAAAACATGTTCCAAAGAAGTCTTTAATTTACATTTCCTTGTAATTTAGGAAACTGTACATTTTTTATTATAAGAGCTTTCAACATTAGGAACGCTCTGCCTGCCAGAGAACGGCACCTTCACCATTGAAATATGACAGGTACCGCTCCCTGATTTCCTTTGCCCCTGCTCTGCCACCTTGGGGAAGCGAAGGGTGATTTACTGAGGGCCAGTTGTGAACCCCAGGTTCCATTGAAATTCCTGTTGACAAACTCAATTGTCCTTGGCTTTTCCGCAGCAATAAGTTATGTAGGACACAAGATGTCAGGGCGACCCAATTGATCTTGTCGATGCGAAGGTTGATTGACATGTGGAACACTCAAAACCTATAGCTGAGAATCCCAAAAGCGTTCTCCACTAGGCAACAAACACATACGACAAACCATAAGAACACTCATCAGCTGTTGGAAGATTTAAGGTCTTCTTCACCATCCTTTCGTAAAATGTGGTATTTTTAAAGGAACCACCATTGGAGGCTCGACCGTTCTTTCCAACTTCTATAAATAGAAACTCATACTTTACCGAAACAATCGAGATTAGGACAATGCTGAAATAGCCCTTGTAGTTGTAGTACAAGGAGCCACTGTTGCTGGGTTGGGTTATCCTAATATGCTTTCCATCAATGGAACCACCGCAGTTTGGAAAGTTCCATATCCTTTCGAAATCAGCAGCATTGCTCTGCCAATCAGCAACAGTAGAAGGAAACTGAAATTAGAAACAGAAATTAAGTGTTACAAAATATATTACACATTTTATAGTTATAAAAACATCATCACATATAAGGACTATTTAATTAAACTGGGTGGTCAGATACTGATCCTATACAAAGGTGTATATGTCTTTTTAGATGACACTGCATGAGCAAACAATTTGTGCGCTGATATGGGTTCACCACCATATATGATTTGTTTTTGTGTTTTAAATTTGCAAAAGCACTAACCCCTACCACGCTACCCACTATACACCTCACCACATCAAGAATAGTTGTCCCATGCTTTGAAGATACAGCGTTGCCAGGCTGTAGCTGTCCATAGCAACAGCGACACATATGGACAGTACATAGAACAGACTATCGCCAATGCTATCTTGTAGATAGCAGCGCCGATAGTGCAATGTGCATAGTGCCCATATATTTTACTAGGCAGACCGCCATTAACACATAGGGGAGAAGCGCTGTCAGTGCACTTGACGTACACTGATAAAGCCTCTGCCGTTGGTACATCGAAACTATTATCACTAACAGGGACGTTTCAGACCCGGTCGCAAGCGTCGATGTGCTCACAACCGGGTCGATGGTTAGCCCTGCGCACACGCAGCCCCGGAGCGAGAGAGAAACTCCGTTATGTAGGCGGGGCGAGGGGGTGGTTTCACAAACAGAGGCGATCCTGACGGAACGCCTGCCGTTTTGTGGGCGGCCGCACTGAGGGGGTCATTCAGACCCGCTCGCGAGCACAGGACGCTCGCAAGCGGGTCGATGTTGCCCCACTGCGCATGCGCACGACGGAGGGAGCTCCGTCGTGCGCATGTGCGAGACACGGATAGCGACGGGCTCTCCATCGCTCCGGGTCTCACACCAAAGGGGGCGTGCTGTCGATGTTGATTGACAGCATGCCCCCTTTGGTAGGCGTGCCGGAGGCGTGGCTGCCAGACGGAGGCATTCCCATGGGAACGCCTACCGTCTGAAGCCGGCCACACTGACATCACTAGTGATGTCAGTGGGAGTGATTTTGGCTCTGATAGAGCCAAAATCACTCCAGGGCTTGCGGCAGCGAGACCCTACCGCAGGGTCTCCATCGCAAGCCCGATGGTCGCGATGGTCTTGACCATCGCGGCCATCATCATGGACGCTCGCATAAGCTGTGGGTGGTCACCCACAACTATGCGAGCGTCCATGAGGACGCTTCATTTTCATGGAGGAGGGCCCAGGGCCCTGGGCTCTGGTCAGAGCATTCGGCTCTGAATCAGGCCCAGACATCAGCAGTGATGTCAGTGGGGAGCTTACTGCTCGATCAGAGCAGGAAGTTCCCTGGGGCTTGCGGTTGCCGAGACCCAACCTTAGGGTCTCGTCGCAAGTCCCGATGGTTGTGATGGTCTTGACCATCGCGACCATCACCCTGGTCGGTCGTTGGAGCTGTGGGTGGTAACCCACAGCTTAGCTAGCGTCCAGGAGGCTGCACTAAAAAAAACAAGCGGCCGCCCTCATTCAGAAGAGCACTCGCTTCTTGCAAGCCCCTTTGAATGAAGGCCTTAGTCTCTTCCTCAAAGCCCGAAGGCTTTCCTTAATCTTAAGGATAGTCTGACAAGAGCACCTGCATTGCGAATACCTGATTATGAAAAACATTTGATTTGTAGTGTACGGAAGCTAATGGTTGTGCAACAGGTGTCCTCACACAAAAACATGGTGATGCCAGTAGGCCTGTAGCATACTACAGTGCACAATTGGACACTGTGGCAAGATCACTCCCGACGTGTTCAAGAAGTGTAGCAGCAACTGCTCTATTGGTCAGTAAGAGTGAGGATGTGATATTAGGCCATGATATGATTGTCTATACTCCCCATGCTGTATCTGCTTTGCTAAACTTTGCCCAAACCTGACATGTCTCCTCAGTTAGGTTCACAAAATGGGAACTAGCCCTAATGGCACCTGCAAACATCACCATCAAAAGAAGCAGTACATTAAATCCAGCTACGTATTTACCATATGTGCAACATGATGCACAAAGGGTGGAGAGAGGTGAGTCGCTGGCGAAAGGTGAGTTCTGCAGGTATATTGACTAGGGGTGTGCACCGGCCACTTTTCGTGTTTTGTGTTTTGGTTTTGGTTCTGGATCTTTCTTCGTGTTTTGGATCTGGATTGGTTTTGCCAAAACCACCCTTCGGTGTTTTGGGTTCTGGGTTTTGTGTTTTGGATCTGTATTTTTTTTAAAAAAAGCATAAAAACAGCTAAAATCATAGAATGTGTTGATTTTTCTGCTCCTATGCTATTATTAACCTCAAAAACCTTAATTTCCACTCATTTCCAGTCTATTCTGAACACCTCACACCTCACAACAGTGTTTTTATGTCCAAAATGTTGCACCGAGGTAGATGGATGACTATGCTAAGCGACACGAGTGGGCGGCACAAACACGTGGCCCATCTAGGAGTGACACTGCAGTGGCAGACAGGATGGCAGTTTGAAAAACTAGGCCCCAAACAGTACATAATTCAAAGAAAAAAAATAGGTGCAAGATGGAATTGTCCTTGGGCCCTCCCACCCACCCTTATGTTGTATAAACAGGACATGCACACTTTAACAAACCAATCATTTCAGCGCCAGGGTCTGCCACACGACTGTGGCTGAAATGATTGGTTTGTTTGGGCCCCCACAAAACAAGCTGGCAATTAATCTGTCCCTGCACAAACTGGCTCTACGGAGGCAAGATGTCGTCCTCATCCTCATCCACCGATTCCTCACCCTCTTCAGTGTTGTGTACATCCTCATCCTCACAGAGTATTAACTCGTCCCCGCTGGAATCCACCACCACAGGTCCCTCTGTACGTTCTGGAGGCTGGTCTCCCTGGAAGAGTTGATAATTCATTTTTACGAACATCATCTTCTCCACATTTTGTGGAAGCAACCTCCTACGCCTTTCGCTGACAAGGTTCCCGGCTGCACTAAACACTCTTTCGGAGTGCACACTGGAGGGGGGGCAACTCAGGTAAAATAGAGCCAGTTTGTACAGGGGCCTCCAAATTGCCTCTTTTTCCTGCCAGTACAGGTACGGACTGTCTGATATGCCTACTTGGATGCTGTCACTGCTGTAATCCTCCACCATTCTGTCAATGGTGACAGTATCATATGCAGTGACAGTCCGGACCAGATGTCCAAACTTGGTCCTGCCTGCCCTGCATCACCGCCAGCGGGTTGCTTAGGATACCTAAGTTTTTTCCTGGCAGCCCCAGTTGCGGGAGAAAATGAAGAAGGAGCTGTTGATGTGTCACGTTCCGCTTCAGCTGACAGTGTGTTCACCAGCAGGTCTTTGCACCTCTGCAGGCTTGTGTCGGCCGGAAAGAGAGACACCACATAGGCTTTAAACCTAGGATCGAGCATGGTGGCCAAAATGTAGTGGTCTGATTTCAACAGATTGACCACAATGGAATCCTGGCAAAGCGAATGAAGGGCTTCATCCACAAGTCCCACATGCCGAGCGGAATCGCTCCGTCTTAGCTCCTCCTTCACTTTCTCCAGCTGCTTCTGCAAAAGCCTGATGAGGGGAATGACCCAACTCAAGCTGGCAGTGTCTGAACTGACTTCACGTGTGGCAAGTTCGAAGGGCTGGAGAACCTTGCACAACACGGAAATCATTCTCCACTGCGCTTGAGTCAGGTGCATACCCCCTCCTTTGCCTATGTCATAGGTGGATGTATAGGCTTGTATGGCCTTTTGCTGCTCCTCCATCCTCTGAAGCATATAGAGGGTTGAGTTCCACCGCATCACAACCTCTTGCTTCAGGTGATGGCGGGGCAGGTTCAAGAGTGTTTGCTGGTGCTCCAGTCTTCGGCACGCAGTCGCTGAATGGCAAAAGTGGCCAGAAATTTTTCGGGCCACCCAAAGCGTCTCCTGCACGCCCCTGTCGCTTTTCAGAAAATTCTGCACCACCAAGTTTATTGTGTGAGCAAAACATGGGACGTGCTGGAATTTGCCCAGATGTAATGCCCGCACAATAATGGTGGGGTTGTCAGATATCACAAATCCCCAGGAGAATCTAAGTGGGGTAAGCCACTGGGCGATGATTTCCCTCAGTTTCTCTAAGAGGTTGTCGGCGGTGTGCCTCTTACTGAAACCGGTGATACACAGCGTAGCCTGCCTTGGAACGAGCTGGCGTTTCTGAGATGCTGCTACTGGTGACGCTGCTGCTGTTGCTGCGTAAGGTGATACATCTACCCAGTGGGCTGTCACAGTCATATAGTCCTTAGTCTGCCCTGTTCCACTTGTCCACATGTCCGTGGTTAAGTGGACATTGGGTACAACGGCATTTTTCAGGACACTGAGGACACTTTTTCTGACGTTTCTGTACAGTCTCGGTATCGCCTGCCTAGTGAAGTGGATTCTAGACGGGATTTGGAACCGGGGACACACTACCTCCATCAATTGTCTAAATACCACTGCACTAATGGCGGATACCGGACGCACGTCTAACACCAACATAGCAGTCAAGGCCTCAGTTATACGTTTTGCTTCAGGATGACTGCTGTCGTACTTCATCCTCCTCGCTAAGGACTGTTGGAGGGTCAATTGTTTAGTAAAAGTAGTGGTGTACCTACTTCCTCTCTGGGATGATGAACGACTCCCAGCAGCAGCAACAGCAGCAGCGGCAGCAGGAGGCGTAGCAATGCAGGATCCTCCGGAGGAATCCCGGATAGGAGAGTCAGTCATGCCAGTGACATGGCCTGCAGGACTACTTCCGATCCTGACTAAGGAGGAAATTGACGAGGAGGGAGTTGACGGTGTGGTTTGCAGGCGCTTGGATACAACAGGACAACGGGATTTAGGTGTCCCTGGACTGCTTACGGTCTTAGCCAAAGTTTCTGAACTTGACAGTAACTTATTATGAACACGCTGCAGGTGCCGTATAAGGGAGGATGTTCCTAGGTGGTTAACGTCCCTACCCCTACTTATTCCACCTTTACATATGGTACATATGGCAAGACAGTTGTTGTCCGGATTTGGATAGAAATATTGCCAGACCAAAGAGGTGGAATGTTTGGTCTTCTGCCCAGGCATGACCCACGGACAACAACTGTCTCCCCCGGAGCCTGATTTAAACAAACCACATCACCATCAGAATCCTCCTCGCCAACTTCCTCCTCAGTGCCAGCTACACCAGTATCCTCATCCTGTTGTACTTCAACAGTGACATCTTCAATTTGCATATCAGCAAGTGGACTGTGGGTGCTCCTTTCAGCACTTGCAGGGGGCGTGCAAATGGTGGAAAGAGCCACCTCTTCCCGTCCAGTGCTGGGAAGGTCAGGCATCGCAACCACCACCACACTTGGACTCTCCTTGGGGATTTGTGATATCTTCTTAGAAAGCACAGTTCTTCGCTGTGCTTTTGCCAGCTTAACTCTTTTGATTTTTTTAGTGGGAGGAGGGCTTCCATCGTCATGTGAAGCTGAACCACTAGTCATGAACATACTAGGGATCGACCTTAGCCGTTCCTTGCCACTCCGTGTCGTAAATGGCATATTGGCAAGTTTACGTTTCTCTTCAGCTGATTTAAATGTCTTTTTCAAGGTCATTTTCCTGAACTTTGCCATTTGGGATTGTATGTGCCCTCTACTATGACATTGGGCATTGGCCTTGGCAGACGACGTTGATGGCATGTTATCGTCTATGTCATGACTAGTGGCAGCAGCTTCAGCACTAGGAGGAAGTGGTTCTTGATCTTTCTCTATTTTATATATACGTGCGGCTAAACACAGAAAATATTTTTTTATTTTTGCTGGAGAGTAGTGCACTTTGTGGGTTACACCACCCTTTAAGAAATGAGCCAGCTGGCTCTTTACTTATGGGACACAGGCGCACGCTTGGCGCTGCTCCTTTGTTGATGCACGTGCGGCTACTGCGCACACAATTCACAAACACAGAAAAAATATTTTGTTATTTGGTTTGGACTGGAGTGTACTTTGGGGGTTACAGCACCCTTTAACGGTCAAGCCAGCCAGCCCTTTACTTATGGCACAGGCGCACGCTTGGCACTACTTTGTTGATGCACATGCGGCTACTGCGCACACAATTCACAAACACAGAAAAAATATTTTGTCATTTGGACTGGAGTGTACTTTGGGGGTTACAGCACCCTTTAACGGTCAAGCCAGCCAGCCCTTTACTTATGACACAGGCGCACGCTTGGCACTACTTTGTTGATGCACGTGCGGCTACTGCACACACAATTCACAAACACAGAAAAAATATTTTGTTATTTGGTTTGGAATGTACTTTGGGGGTTACAGCACCCTTTAACGGTCAAGCCAGACGGCCCTTTACTTATGACACAGGCGCACGCTTGGCACTACTTTGTTGATGCACGTGCGGCTACTGCGCACACAATTCACAAACACAGAAAAAATATTTTGTTTTTTGGATTGGACTGGAGTGTACTTTGGGGGTTACAGCACCCTTTGACGGTCAAGCCAGCCGGCCCTTTACTTATGACACAGGCGCACGCTTGGCACTACTTTGTTGATGCACGTGCGGCTACTGCGCACACAATTCACAAACACAGAAAAAATATTTTGTTATTTGGTTTGGAGTGTACTTTGGGGGTTACAGCACCCTCTAACGGTCAAGCCAGCCGGCCCTTTACTTATGACACAGGCGCACGCTTGGCACTACTTTGTTGATGCACGTGCGGCTACTGCGCACACAATTCACAAACACAGAAAAAATATTTTGTTATTTGGTTTGGAGTGTACTTTGGGGGTTACAGCACCCTTTAACGGTCAAGCCAGCTGGCCCTTTACTTATGACACAGGCGCACGCTTGGCACTACTTTGTTGATGCACGTGCGGCTACTGCGCACACAATTCACAAACACAGAAAAAATATTTTGTTTTTTGGTTTGGACTGGAGTGTACTTTGGGGGTTACAGCACCCTTTAACGGTCAAGCCAGCCGGCCCTTTACTTATGACATAGGCGCACGCTTGGCACTACATTGTTGATGCACGTGCGGCTACTGCGCACACAATTCACAAACACAGAAAAAATATTTTGTTATTTGGTTTGGAGTGTACTTTGGGGGTTACAGCACCCTTTAACGGTCAAGCCAGCCGGCCCTTTACTTATGACACAGGCGCACGCTTGGCACTACTTTGTTGATGCACGTGCGGCTACTGCGCACACAATTCACAAACACAGAAAAAATATTTTGTTTTTTGGATTGGACTGGAGTGTACTTTGGGGGTTACAGCACCCTTTGACGGTCAAGCCAGCCGGCCCTTTACTTATGACACAGGCGCACGCTTGGCACTACTTTGTTGATGCACGTGCGGCTACTGCGCACACAATTCACAAACACAGAAAAAATATTTTGTTATTTGGTTTGGAGTGTACTTTGGGGGTTACAGCACCCTTTAACGGTCAAGCCAGCCGGCCCTTTACTTATGACACAGGCGCACGCTTGGCACTACTTTGTTGATGCACGTGCGGCTACTGCGCACACAATTCACAAACACAGAAAAAATATTTTGTTATTTGGTTTGGAGTGTACTTTGGGGGTTACAGCACCCTTTAACGGTCAAGCCAGCTGGCCCTTTACTTATGACACAGGCGCACGCTTGGCACTACTTTGTTGATGCACGTGCGGCTACTGCGCACACAATTCACAAACACAGAAAAAATATTTTGTTTTTTGGTTTGGACTGGAGTGTACTTTGGGGGTTACAGCACCCTTTAACGGTCAAGGCAGCCGGCCCTTTACTTATGACATAGGCGCACGCTTGGCACTACATTGTTGATGCACGTGCGGCTACTGCGCACACAATTCACAAACACAGAAAAAATATTTTGTTATTTGGTTTGGAGTGTACTTTGGGGGTTACAGCACCCTTTAACGGTCAAGCCAGCCGGCCCTTTACTTATGACACAGGCGCACGCTTGGCACTACTTTGTTGATGCACGTGTGGCTACTGCGCACACAATTCACAAACACAGAAAAAAAATATTTTTTTTTTGGTTTGGACTGGAGTGTATTTTTGGGTTACAGCACCCTTTAACGGTCAAGCCAGCCGGCCCTTTACTTATGACACAGGCGCACGCTTGGCACGTGCGGCTACTGCGCACACAATTCACAAACACAGAAAAAATATTTTTTTTTTAGCACTTGGGGGGAGCACCCCTGATGGACAGAGCACCCCCTGGACAACACTACAGCACCCCTTTAGGACTGGGACACTGCACAGGACTTTGGAGTGGACACAGCCCCTATGGAGAACTGACTGCACAACACAGTCCAGCCAGCCCCTATGGACTTTGAAGTAGTGGACACAGCCCCTATTAACAACAGCAGCACAGCACAACACAGCCAGCCCCTATGGACTTTGAAGTAGTGGACAACAGCAGCACAGCACAGCACAGCACAACACTACTCTGCACTACATTACACTACACAGCCCAGCCAGCCCTAACTCCCACCCTCCCTCTTCACTGTCCACAGCCGAGTGAGAAAATGGCGCCGACGCGGGTACCTTATATAGGATCCAAAACCCGTGAGACCCGGAAGGCGGGATGATGACGTTTTGCCTCGATTTCAGATCCGAGTCAGGCGGGAAAAGTCGAGCCTGACTCGGATCTGACTCGGATCGGGTGGGTTCGGGGGGGTTCGGATTTCAGGAATCCGAACCCGCTCACCCCTAATATTGACACACATGATTGTATGGAATAACTGAATCAAACCTTTTCTGCAAAACCTGACATACGGGATACACCTTTAGAAAATGTAGATGTGACATTTTACACGGATGAGAGTTGTCATAGACAAACTGGCACTGGACAGTTATATACAGGTTATGCTGTAGTAAATGACGAAGATATCATAGAAGCCGAACCTTTAGGTCCACCACACTCGGCCCAAGTGGCGGAACTGGTGGCATTAAGGAGAGCGTGTATATTAGCGGAAGGTAAATCTGCTAATATCTACACTGACTCTAGCGCTTGCAATCGGGTCGATGTTAAGAGCCTGCGCACGTGCAGCGGCCGCACTGCGCGTGTGCAAGCCCCGGAGTGAGTGAGAATTTCTCTCGCTCCGGAGCTCACTACAAAAAGGGGCAGCTATCGATGTTGATCGACAGCTCGCCCCGTTTTGTAGGCGGGGTGAGGGGTGGCTACACAAACTGAGGTGTTCCTGATGGAACGCCTGCCGTTTTGTGGGCAGCCACACTGACATCATCAGTGATGTCAGTGGGGAGCTTCCTGCTCGATCAGAGCAGGAAGCTCCCTGGGGCTTGCAGTTGCCGGGACTCAAACATTGGGGTCTCGTCGCAAGCCCTGATGGTCGCAATGGTGTTCACCATCGCGACCATCAACCTGGTTGGTCGCTAAGCTGTGGGTGGTAACCCACAGCTTAGCTAGCGACCAGGAGGCCACACTAAAAAAAGGAAGCGGTCGCCCTCATTCAGAGCGAGCGATCGCTTCTTGTGACCGCCCCTGAATGAGGGCCATAGTCCTTAAGGGGGTCTATTTACTACACAGTGTTTTAGGAGACAGAGTGAAAAGTCATAAGGTGTCAGGCAATTGCTGTGTTTGAAAAATGACAGTGGGACGCTGATTGGCTGCCATCCTTATAACTTTTCACTCTGTCTCCAAAAAAGTAGCAAATAGATCCCTTAGTAGGGCCGGATTAAGGGGGAGTGACAGAGACACACAGAGGGGCCCCCACACTGTCACTGCATAGGAGGGGAGCGCTACAGGCATCACTGTGTAGGGGGGCTGCTACAGGGGTCACTGTATAGGGGGGCCACTTCATTGGTGCACTGTGTAGGGGGTGTGTGTACTACTACTGGCTATGCATAGGGAGGACTACTGCTGGGGGCACTGTATAGGGGGGACTACTTCTAGAGGCCTGTATAGGGGGGGACTACTACTTCTACTACTGGGGGCAGAGCATGGGGGGATTACTACTGGGGGCACTGTATAGGAGGGGACTACTACTGGGGTCAGAGCATGGGGGACTACTACTGGGGCACTGTATAGGGGGGGCTACTACTGAGGGCAATGCATAGGTGGGGACTACTACTGAGGGCAATGCATGGGGGGGACTACTACTGAGGGAAATGCATGGGGGGGACTACTACTAGAGGCAATGCATAGGGGGGACAAATACTTGGGGCAATGCATAGGGGGGACCACTACTGTGGGCATTATATAAGGTGCACTTTGTGGACCACTACTGGGAGCCCTGCATAAGGGGGCATTGCATAGGGGGGACTACTACAGGGGGCTCTGCATAAGGAGCACTGCATAGGGGGACCAGTACTGGGGACATTGCATAAGGGGCACTTCTACAGTGGGCAGTGCAAGAGGGGCATTACTAATGGGGGTATTAAGGTAAATAGAAGGAAAAAAAAATTCTAGGGTGGCAAGAAACGGTGGTATATAGAGGCCCCCACAAGTTTGTTGCCCAGGGGCCCCGACAGACCTTAATCCAGCCCTGCCCCTTAGCTCTGAAAAGTCCCGTCCTTTTCATACACATCGCTGGTTTTCCATGTTAAATAGTATTGCGCTGGTCCCCACTTACAGTAAAAACGGGACCAGGCAAATTTGTAATTTGCCACAAAAACTGTCAGATTAGGTGGAAACTGCCAGACACCTCCCTTAAGATTTACTGACATGGGGGATCAGTATGGAGTCCACCAAATTTACCTTGCTGTAGGTATTTTAGGTACATAAATGCTGGCAATAGCTACTAATTGGCATCCTAATAAGTCGTGAAGAATAGCATTGAGGCATTTTTGCACATATTTGGGAGCCCCCCTGAAGGCAATTTTGCACGCTTTACGGTTTGACCCCCAAACTTTGTACTTTTACACCCACCACCAATTTGAATGTAATTTGTAGGGGTGTTCATTGCTTTATTTTAAACTTTTAATATCACAGATATCCTTTGGGGACCTCTAATAAGGCTGCTTGGGGGTTCCCACAAATTTGCACCCCAAAACACAAAATCTGCACTTTTTGCAAACTCCATTCAGAGGCAAATCTATTTGACCTGCGATAAATGACGTCACCGGGGAAAGTTACCCACAAAAATTTACTTTTCACAACTGACTGAAAATATGCCCCACAGTGTGTCAATGCATGCATTTATCTGAGTGCATAAAGCGCAAATTTAACTTACCTTTAAGTACTCAGACTTGAGGACCTGGTATATGGCCTTACACGTCTCGGGTATGATGATGCCCAAAGCCTGTGGTGAAATGAGGGAACCGAACTTAAGGTCTGCCAAGGAATTCCGGTAGCGAAAAACCGTAAGGTAACCACCAGCCTCTCCTCAGCCAATATCGCCCTCCTCATATTGGTAAGAAATTCCGGTAGTCATCTGTATTATTCTCACGGATTTTCATCAACAAAGGCATATGGGACATGGTATCCCTCCGCAGCAGCCACTCCTTTGTCCAACAAGAGCGAGACCTCCTCCTCCCCTCGGCCCTCTCCCTCTCAGACAAGATTGCGACTCCTGTGTACACCAACATGATTCGCTGACAAATTGGTTCCATGTCAGAATAGCACAATACACACACTTTGTAAAAGGCAAGCCAAAAACAAAGCGGAGCAAATTAGCAATGCAACGACGTTTAGCAGGTATAAACCGAACCAAACTAGCCACAGAGCAAGAAATGCAAAATATTAAAATGGCCCCCACCTTTTTATTCCCTCATTCGAAGCCCCTCCCACCATATCACGCACATCTGTTCAGTATACACAAGAATTGTTTGGACCAATCATTGTCATTGGAATTCTTCTTCATTTAAATACTGTCAGATTTGTCCAATATCGTTCATCGTTCAAATCGTTGTAAAAACATTTGACAAATCATTCAGATCATTCATCCTTCAACGATATCGTTCATCTGACATATCGGACCGTGTGTATGCACCATTACACTACTGCTACCAATACTTAGAACTTTATCTTGCCATTATATGATTTGTGTGTTTAAGTTGAGGCAGACACATTTGGAGGTGATTTTGTTTGTGGAGGAAGTGAAGTAAGGACATTTGGTGATGCCACAGTTGTCACACATCTGCAAGTGTGTAACCCTTCCAAATTCTTCAAAAAAAATTGTGTATCTGAAATTGTCCTTTTTTTCTCTCCTGTATTATTATTATTATTATCATTTATTGTATTTGTTTGTGAACTCTTAGGGGGTCATTCAGACCCGCTCGCAAGCGCAGGACGCTCGCAAGTGGGTCGATGGTGCCGAAATGCGCATGCGCACGACGGAGGGAGCTCCGTCGTGCACATGCGCGAGACCCGAATAACGACGGCCAAGCTGTCGTTATGGGTCTCACAACAAAGGGGGCGTGCTGTCGATGGTGAGTGACAGCACGCACCCTTTGGTGGGCATGCCAGGGGCGTGGCTGCCAGACTGAGACGTTCCCATGGGAATGCCTACCGTCTGAGTCCGGCCCCACTGACATCACTAGTGATGTCAGTGGGAGTGATTTTGGCTCTGATAGAGCCAAAATCACTCCAGGGCTTGCTACCGCAGGGTCTCGTCGCAAGTCCGATGGTCGCGATGGTCTTGACCATCGCAACCATCATCATGGACGCTCGCTATAGCTGTGGGTGGTAACCCACAGCTATGCGAGCGTCCATGAGGCCGCTCCAAGTTGAGGGAGGAGGGCCTTGATTCAGAGCGAGCGCTCTGGTCAGAGCGTCCGGCTCTGAATCAGGCCCTTAATTTGTTGACATTATGTTTGTTTTTTTAGTTGTAATAAATAATTCCTAACTTAAGAAAAAAATTATATGTCTGGGATTGTTATACATCACTAACAATTATGACAAATTCAATAGTGTATTTATTAAGAGTGGCCCTACAGCCGCTGTGGAATGTCGAAGCTGGATTATTGACTGAGACAAGATCAGTTTAAAATTGGATCGCAGCGACGCCATCTTGCGACTGGTCGCAAGACGCCATCTTGGAAATGAGATCGCAAGACGCCATTTTGCGAATGGTCGCCTAAGCGCCATTTTAGATAAACTCACACTTTAGTACATGTGGCGATATTACTATTAGCATCATGCGATTGCATCTGTGACCATCGCCATAAGTTACGGTGATTCATCAAAAGCCCATTTCATGACTTTACGTAGTTTGGGTGCTCTGGATAAAGTGTGTGTATTATTATAATTCCCCTAAAGGATATATTTCAGAAATGGCTGTACAGTATGTCAAAATTGGATTACATTAGCTAAACAGAGCAAATGGCCACGTGACAACTAGCCTGTGAAGACAAGCTTCATGGACATAACGTCTGCTCTCCCTCCAGGTGGCCCTGCTCGAATACAGCAAGAGGGTCATTTGTAGCACCTTACATTAGCAGGCTTCCTACAATAAAATACCTTCAAAGCCAAGAGTGTTATCTGAGGTTTGGGTCTTGTAGCTGTGCTAATTTGCATCCACACAGGCCCTGGGAGAACAAAGACCAGTATTTTGGAGCCTGAAAAGGGTGGGGGCTGCTGGGGCATGAGCAAGTCATGGAACTATAATGCTCAGCATTCCACACTGCTAGGTGTTCTCATACACACATTAATACGCACAATTGCGCTGTTAACTAGTCGCATATTAGCGAATGCATATGATCCTGTATGAAAACGGTGAATATTAGCTTCATGCACACGCATCTGCCCCAAGTTAACTAGTGTCTTTACATCAAACCCCACATACTCACACATTACATATTCACATACAAGGTTCCATAAGCTTTAAGGTATAAGATTCAAGTATGCACATTTACTATAATTGCTATGAAATAAAGATTATTTCATAACTAAGGTTTTATACGTGATAAGTAAGCCATGTTTGGTATTGTACTGACTCATTTTACAGTATTCCGGTAATATCGATGGAGAGATCGCAACATGCATTCTCAACTTATGGACCGCAGAGACTTTAAGCAACAAAATGTACATTATATGAACAACTGTTAGGATGTTGCATGAGGCGGGAAACCAGAGACCCCCAGTTGTTAGAGGCTGGACTGTGTCTATTTGAACCAACCTGTTAAATGCCTTGTAACATATGCCCTCTCCTTTAGGACCAATGGTATTAGCAACAAACTTCTCTATTGTGTTGTTTATTTCTGGGGGGTATAAATATGTGTGCTCTGACCCTGGGTTCCTAGTAGGGGTGAGCGGGTTCGGATTTCTGAAATCCGAACCCCCCCGAGCCCCCCCGATCCGAGTCCGATCCGAGTCAGGCTCGACTTTTCCCGCCTGACTCGGATCTGAAATCGAGGCAAAACGTCATCATCCCGCCTTCCGAGTGTCGCGGGTTTTGGATCCTATATAAGGTACCCGCGTCGGCGCCATTTTCTCACTCGGCTGTGGACAGTGAAGAGGGAGGGTGGGAGTTAGGGCTGTGTAGTGTAGTGTAGTGTAGTGCTGCTGTTGTCCACTACTTCAAAGTCCATAGGGGCTGGCTGTGTTGTGCTGTGCTGCTGTTGTTAATAGGGGCTGTGTCCACTACTTCAAAGTCCATAGGGGCTGGCTGGACTGTGTTGTGCAGTCAGTTCTCCATAGGGGCTGTGTCCACTCCAAAGTCCTGTGCAGTGTCCCAGTCCTAAAGGGGTGCTGTAGTGTTGTCCAGGGGGTGCTCTGTCCATCAGGGGTGCTCCCCCCAAGTGCTAAAAAAATAATATATTTTCTGTGTTTGTGAATTGTGTGCGCAGTAGCCGCACGTGCATCAACAAAGTAGTGCCAAGCGTGCGCCTGTGTCATAAGTAAAGGGCCGGCTGGCTTGACCATTAAAGGGTGCTGTAACCCCCAAAGTACACTCCAGTCCAAACCAAAAAAAAAAATTATTTTCTGTGTTTGTGAATTGTGTGCGCAGTAGCCGCACGTGCATCAACAAAGTAGTGCCAAGCGTGCGCCTGTGTCATAAGTAAAGGGTCGTCTGGCTTGACCGTTAAAGGGTGCTGTAACCCCCGAAAGTACACTCCAGTCCAAACCAAAAAAAAAATTATTTTCTGTGTTTGTGAATTGTGTGCGCAGTAGCCGCACGTGCATCAACAAAGTAGTGCCAAGCGTGCGCCTGTGTCATAAGTAAAGGGCCGGCTGGCTTGACCGTTAAAGGGTGCTGTAACCCCCAAAGTACACTCCAGTCCAAACCCAAAAAAAAATTATTTTCTGTGTTTAGCCGCACGTATATATCAAATCGATATAACATAAATGGAGGACCAAACTTTCTCCGATAAAAATAAAATAGAGAAAGATCAAGAACCACTTCCTCCTAGTGCTGAAGCTGCTGCCACTAGTCATGACATAGACGATAACATGCCATCAACGTCGTCTGCCAAGGCCGATGCCCAATGTCATAGTAGAGGGCACATACAATCCCAAATGGCAAAGTTCAGGAAAATGACCTTGAAAAAGACATTTAAATCAGCTGAAGAGAAACGTAAACTTGCCAATATGCCATTTACGACACGGAGTGGCAAGGAACGGCTAAGGTCGATCCCTAGTATGTTCATGACTAGTGGTTCAGCTTCACATGACGATGGAAGCCCTCCTCCCACTAAAAAAATCAAAAGAGTTAAGCTGGCAAAAGCACAGCGAAGAACTGTGCTTTCTAAGAAGATATCACAAATCCCCAAGGAGAGTCCAAGTGTGGTGGTGGTTGCGATGCCTGACCTTCCCAGCACTGGACGGGAAGAGGTGGCTCTTTCCACCATTTGCACGCCCCCTGCAAGTGCTGAAAGTAGCACCCACAGTCCACTTGCTGATATGCAAATTGAAGATGTCACTGTTGAAGTACAACAGGATGAGGATACTGGTGTAGCTGGCGCTGAGGAGGAAGTTGGCGAGGAGGATTCTGATGGTGATGTGGTTTGTTTAAATCATGCTCCGGGGGAGACAGTTGTTGTCCGTGGGATGAAAAAGCCCATCACGGTCATGCCTGGGCAGAAGACCAAACATTCCACCTCTTTGGTCTGGCAATATTTCTATCCAAATCCGGACAACAACTGTCTTGCCATATGTACCATATGTAAAGGTCAAATAAGTAGGGGTAGGGACGACAACCACCTAGGAACATCCTCCCTTATACGGCACCTGCAGCGCATTCATAAAAAGTTACTGTCAAGTTCAGAAACTTTGGCTAAGACCGTAAGCAGTCCAGGGACACCTAAATCCCGTTGTCCTGTTGTATCCAAGCGCCTGCAAACCACACCGTCAACTCCCTCCTCGTCAATTTCCTCCTTAGTCAGGATCGCATGTAGTCCTGCAGGCCATGTCACTGGCATGACTGACTCTCCTATCCGGGATTCCTCCGGAGGATCCTGCATTGCTACGCCTACTGCTGCCGCTGCTGCTGTTGCTGCTGCTGGGAGTCGTTCATCATCCCAGAGAGGAAGTAGGAACACCACTACTTTTACTAAACAATTGACCCTCCAACAGTCCTTAGCGAGGAGGATGAAGTACGACAGCAGTCATCCTGAAGCAAAACGTATAACTGAGGCCTTGACTGCTATGTTGGTGTTAGACGTGCATCCGGTATCCGCCATTAGTGCAGTGGGATTTAGACAATTGATGGAGGTAGTGTGTCCCCGGTTCCAAATCCCATCTAGATTCCACTTCACTAGGCAGGCGATACCGAGACTGTACAGAAACGTCAGAAAAAGTGTCCTCAGTGTCCTGAAAAATGCCGTTGTACACAATGTCCACTTAACCACGGACATGTGGACAAGTGGAACAGGGCAGACTAAGGACTATATGACTGTGACAGCCCACTGGGTAGATGTATCACCTTACGCAGCAACAGCAGCAGCGTCACCAGTAGCAGCATCTCAGAAACGCCAGCTCGTTACAAGGCAGGCTACGCTGTGTATCACCGGTTTCAGTAAGAGGCACACCGCCGACAACCTCTTAGAGAAACTGAGGGAAATCATCGCCCAGTGGCTTACCCCACTTAGACTCTCCTGGGGATTTGTGATATCTGACAACGCCACCAATATTGTGCGGGCATTACATCTGGGCAAATTCTAGCACGTCCATGTTTTGCTCACACAATAAACTTGGTGGTGCAGAATTTTCTGAAAAGCGACAGGGGCGTGCAGGAGACGCTTTGGGTGGCCCGAAAAATTTCTGGCCACTTTCGCCATTCAGCGACTGCGTGCCGAAGACTGGAGCGCCAGCAAACACTCTTGAACCTGCCCCGCCATCACCTGAAGCAAGAGGTTGTGACGCGGTGGAACTCAACCCTCTATATGCTTCAGAGGATGGAGGAGCAGCAAAAGGCCATACAAGCCTATACATCCACCTATGACATAGGCAAAGGAGGGGGTATGCACCTGACTCAAGCGCAGTGGAGAATGATTTCCGTGTTGTGCAAGGTTCTCCAGCCCTTCGAACTTGCCACACGTGAAGTCAGTTCAGACACTGCCAGCTTGAGTCGGGTCATTCCCCTCATCAGGCTTTTGCAGAAGCAGCTGGAGAAAGTGAAGGAGGAGCTAAGACGGAGCGATTCCGCTCGGCATGTGGGACTTGTGGATGAAGCCCTTCACTCGCTTTGCCAGGATTCCAGGGTGGTCAATCTGTTGAAATCAGACCACTACATTTTGGCCACCATGCTCGATCCTAGGTTTAAAGCCTATGTGGTGTCTCTCTTTCCGGCCGACACAAGCCTGCAGAGGTGCAAAGACCTGCTGGTGAACACACTGTCAGCTGAAGCGGAACGTGACACGTCAACGGCTCCTTCTTCATTTTCTCCCGCAACTGGGGCTGCCAGGAAAAAACTTAGGTATCCTAAGCAACCCGCTGGCGGTGATGCAGGGCAGGCAGGACCAAGTTTGGACATCTGGTCCGGACTGAAGGACCTGGCAACAATTTCTGACATGTCTACTGTCACTGCATATGATACTGTCACCATTGACAGAATGGTGGAGGATTACATCGGTGACAGCATCCAAGTAGGCATGTCAGACAGTCCATACCTGTACTGGCAGGAAAAAGAGGCAATTTGTAGGCCCCTGTACAAACTGGCTCTATTTTACCTGAGTTGCCCCCCCTCCAGTGTGTACTCCGAAAGAGTGTTTAGTGCAGCCGGGAACCTTGTCAGCGAAAGGCGTAGGAGGTTGCTTCCACAGAATGTGGAGAAGATGATGTTCATCAAAATGAATTATCAGCTCTTCCAGGGAGACCAGCCTCCAGAAGGTACAGAGGGACCTGTGGTGGTGGATTCAAGTGGGGACGAGTTAATACTTTGTGAGGATGAGGATGTACACACTGAAGAGGGTGAGGAATCGGTGGATGAGGATGAGGATGAGGATGACAGTTTGTGCAGGGACACATTAATTGCCAGCTTGTTTTGTGGGGGCCCAAACGAACCAATCATTTCAGCCACAGTTGTGTGGCAGACCCTTGCGCTGAAATGATTGATTTGTTAAAGTGTGCATGTCCTGTTTATACAACATAAGGGTGGGTGGGAGGGCCCAAGGACAATTCCATCTTGCACCTCTTTTTTTTCTTTGCATTATGTACAGTTTGGGGCCTAGTTTTTCTAACTGCCATCCTGTCTGCCACTGCAGTGTCACTCCTAGATGGGTCACGTGTTTGTGCCGCCCACTCGTGTCGCTTAGCATAGTCATCCAGCTACCTCGGTGCAACCTTTTGGACATAAAAACACTATTGTGAGGTGTGAGGTGTTCAGAATACACTGGAAATGAGTGGAAATTAAGGTTATTGAGGTTAATAATAGCATAGGAGCAGAAAAACCTACAAATTCTGTGATTTTAGCTGTTTTTATGCTTTTTTAAAAAAAAATACAGATCCAAAACACAAAACCCAGAACCCAAAACACGGAAGGGTGGTTTTGGCAAAACCAATCCAGATCCAAAACACGAAGAAAGATCCAAACACGAAAAGTGGCCGGTGCACACCCCTAGTTCCTAGTCTTCGTGCTGAATGCTGATTGACAAGGGGTTTCTTGCTGATGCCTAACATCTGGACCAGAGAGCGCTGCGTATGTATAATTGTACTTGGGTCTGTATAATCTCTTTGCGGTAAGATTTTATGAGGATCATAGTGTGTAACTGCTGTACTTTTACTTGAATAATACTTTGTGCTTTGGAACCACAGGTTCTAGGTCTGGAGTCTTTATTTACTGTATGACTGCGTACGCAAATTAGCGTCAACCTTAGAGGTTTATAGGCAGGATATTAGAAGGTATAGGCAGGGGTATATAGAGGTTCAAAGGCATTATCCTTAGTAACTACACATCCAAGCATGGCCTGCCACATGATTGCTAATAATAATAAGGCATGTAATTACTGTGGAACAGCATGCTGGGATTTGCAGTTCCACAGCAGCAGGTGGGGAGCACAATAACACAAACACAATTGTTTCAAACAACTATTCCTGAGTTTTCAATGACACTCTTGTATTGCACAATTTGTAATGTTTTTATACAAGGAACATGATATAATCGTTTAGGGCACTAATATTTATTTGCAAAATGTAAAAACATCACACAATGAAACACTTTACACTACATACAGTTAAATGTCATTGAATTCATGCCTCAGAAACAAAATTGCATTAAGTGAATATACACACCTATAGTGGACTGTGCAATCACTCAATGCAATGGAGAGCACCTGCTACTTAATTGTGTGCATGCATCGACAGCCATCGAAAACATACACACAATAGTGGGTGACCCGACCCTCCCGCAGACTTTGCTACATCTCCTGCATGCAGTGACAGCTCAGGCTGCATAGGGTTTCTCAATGTCTAATTTATGCACGCCTTTTCAACGGCGTTGAAATGCACTGATACGCCTGCGTTCGCACGACCACACCCCGTCACCACCCACAAACGGTACTTCCTGACAATCACTGGGTCATAGGTGTGCGTGCTGTCTGCGATCGCATTCCCTTTCACAGAACCTGGTTCGCGCACACGCACTGTGTCTTATACGCATGTGCAAACATCGGCGGAGTGTGCGCGAACGAGGCATTGCGTTGATTGCTGAATCAGGCTGACTGTTCTTGTATTTTTTATACAAAATACAGTGACAGAGCCTCCACACATGGGCCGACACTGGCTAGCGCTACAAGCCCACGCCCACCCTCCTCAATCCCAGCAGGTGCCCCCCCCATGGCCTCACTTGGCCACCCCCCTCTCTTCTCCAACTAACACTTACCTGGGAGATCAGTGAGCTCTCTCCTATGATCAGCTGGTCACCAGGGCTCCTGGTCTGTGACCCCAGTCAGCTGTGCTGTAAACTAAGATGCTGCTTTACAGCACAGCTGACCAGAGTCACAGTGCAGGAACCCCGGTGACCAGCTGAATGGAGGAGAAAGATCACCGATCAGAGGACCCCCGGCTGCAGGTAAGTGTCTGAGGTATTTTTTCTAACACTATTATTTTTAACAGTAATCAGCTTATGGTCTATTTAGACCACAAAGCTGTTCACAGGGGGCTGGCTCCCGGATCTCTTCTGCCTGTCAGAGTGGAACAGGAGCTGGGGAACCAGGGGGAACCCAGCATAATGCCAGATGACAATGTTATAGCAGGGCTCCAACCCGGTATTTTTTTTACAATTCCCCCATAGTAAATTTCAGGCAGATTGCATTTCCCATTATAAGTATGGGGAAAGCGATTTGCTTGCTAAAGAAAATTAGAATAAAAGGTCTTGGAGTTGTTTTTAACGAAAACTACTCTAATTGCCCTTTAATACATTTCAGTAAAACTAAAATAATGTGAAAAGTGTGTGAAAATACCTTTTTTCACATTATTTTAGTAAAAAACAGATTGATAAATAGAGTCGATAGAGGGCCTGATTCAGGAAGAATCGCAATTGCAAAGCTACATGCAGGCAGCTTTGCAATTGTGTCCTTGCAATAATGCAAATGCAGGAGGAGGTGTTTGACACCCTCTGCTGCACTGCGATCCCAGCACTGCGATGGAGGTTGCAGGCTGGGATCACCTGTATTCTGCGCGGTGCAGCCGTGAGCACTAGAAAATAAAGGGGCGTAGCTTCATGTGTGGGCGTAGTCTTGCATGTGGGGGTGTGGCCCCACGTCCTGAACCCCCCTTTTGCCCCCGGGCACCAGCCTATGTGAAGTGCCAGCTCCCTCACTGTGCTAGTAGCCGAGTCCTGCATGTAATGCAGCACCCAGCTCCTGTCACTGAGGGGGAGCTAGCACTTTGGTGTCACCGCTCAGCTGGTGACACGCAGGTGCGGCCCGCACCCCCCTTGCGACACCAGTAGTGGCGGGCGGCCGACCAGCTGAATAAGCCTCAGCTTACTCAGGCTTGCAAGCCCAGCAGACTGTGTATATTCACGCAGTCCCTGGGCTGGCAGACAAGCCCCATTTCCATGAACGCCGGCCGCCCCTGCTCCCGCACTGCCCCTTAAATGCCTCTACCTGCAATCAGGCAGAGGCATTCTAGGGCTTGCATGCGTCTTAGCAGGAGCCATTTTGCACACTTGCAAAATGGGTCCTGCGCACGTGCAGATTCCAGATAATCGGGAATCTGCGTTCAGCAGTGCACATGTGTGACTGCTAAATCAGGCCCAGAGTCACTTTAACAGAATATCTAAATAGACAGGTTTATCACTGGAAAATCCACAAAAGAAGAACTATACCCCTCATGTAATTAATAAACTGGGGAGATGCCAAAAGCTCAAACATAATTTGAGAACAGATACTAATGAGTTTATTCCATGCACAGAGAAGAGGGTGGTTCTGTCGCCTATAGCAAAATATTGTATCTACGCCCTATCAACACACCCTGACACTTAGAGGGTGCACAGCTTCTTCAGAAAGCCCTAGTATTCACAGCAGGGTGTGGCTATGACCCACACATGGTGCTGACCAGAGCTGGGTTAAGACTATGGACACATATAACAGGGGGACCTCAAGAGGTGTATCTGTCATGGATGCAGAGTGTGCGGTGCACAGGGGTCCATCTAGGACTAACCACTGTGCCTTCTGCATGGTGCATGGTGTGCCAGCTTCCTATGCTTCTTTTGTGGAGGCTTAGTCTTGTTAAGGTGCCCACACACATGGTGATCTGCACACGATCAGCCAATGTGCACAATTTCTGTACGATTTCCCTTGAAACTCTCCCCGACAGCTCTGCACACGATCTCCACACGATCTGCACACAATTTGGTGTCCACTCTTCAAGCGATCTCTCCTGCAGTCAGGCTCTCACAGTGCATCGCCTCCTAGATTGTCAGATCTGCCCCACTGCACGGCAGATCTGAAGATGTGATGTGCTACCTGCGGGGACGCGCATCGCATCGTGATCGTGACTAGGGACTCACAATTTACTCACGATTTGGCTATATTTTACACGATCTGTCGTTCCAATGTGTCGGAATCGGCCAGATCGGGTAAAATATCGCTATGTGTGTGGGCAGCTTTAGTGATGTATTCAGAAAGATGGCACCGCACAGGAGCTAGCAAAGACGTTGGCACTGTGCCAGAGTCTTTGCGCTCCTCTGTGGAGTAATCAGATAGGCACAGAAGCTGAACAGGGTGGAGTCTTAGAGGGAGGGGGCAGAGCCTTAAGGAGAAGGGAGAAAAAGACAACAGTATTTCAGTGGATGTTGGTTCCAGAGGAGGAAGCAGCCATCATGCTGATACTGAGGAAAGGGGACCGGTAACAAGTACAGGGGTGTTGGCCACGGGTTATGCAAACTGTGGCTGCCACCAGTGTTCAGTAACAAGGACATCAGAGATTTCCTTATTATTGTGCTGGTAGCCTCAGTGCCATCCCCTCAGGTGCTGGCACCCTATGCAGCTGCCTAATGGTAGTGCTGGCCCTCTACACAGTCCATATTAATGCTAATTCAGTCTGTGTAGTTACCAGGAACCAGTGCCTCTTTGATGTTACTTGTTACTGATAAATTAACTGCCTTCTCATGAATATACAGTGGTTAGCTCTACTGCCTCACAGCGCTGGGGTCATGGGTTATACTTTGACAAGGGCTCTATATGTGTGTGTAGTTTATATGTTCTCCCTATGTTTGTGTGGTTTCCGCCAGGTGCCTCGTCTTCCTCCCACAGTCCAAAAACCTACTATATATTAGTGTGATTGTTGGGTGGGAAATGTAGACCGCACAATCCCCAGGGCTTAAGCACATATTGCTTTAAGGGTAAGGCATCTTGCGAAGGGTGAAGACTTCAAGTTCTAAAGGTCTTGTCATCTCTCTCTCTGGTAGTGCCCTAACATAAACCTTATGAAAAAAATACAGTAAAATAAGGATACACTAAAATTCAATTGTGAAATGTAATGAGTTGAAACCAGTAAAAATCACAAATGCTGTTTATGTATTTGGTAAGATGTTTATTTAATAAGTGGCCGATGGTGTTAGCGGACAATGCAGCAAGATGACAGCCTCAGCCCAAGCGGATCTTTTCATCACCTTCTAGGGGCACATTCCAGATGGATGACAGAACGTGCGCTACAACGAGCTGTAGTCTTGATCTAAAGGGAATTCATTTAAAGTTTCAGATCATCAATTCATTGGAAGAATTAATCATTTATGTTTTAACAATAGTGAGAATACTCTAAAAATAACAGCAATGACAGAGATACTGTACCCAGAATACAATTCCCCAAA
This sequence comes from Taudactylus pleione, assembly GCA_031769625.1. Classification (NCBI taxonomy): domain Eukaryota; kingdom Metazoa; phylum Chordata; class Amphibia; order Anura; family Myobatrachidae; genus Taudactylus; species Taudactylus pleione. The sequence continues at coordinate 22,991,687 of JAUIMM010000113.1, read as the reverse complement.
GAATTCTTACGGTAAAATAAAATTTAATTACAAGGTTTAAGCAATCAGAGTTTTAGTTATGCTAAAAACATAGGCCCTCATTCAGAGCCACTCGTTAACAGCAGTACGCTCGTTGCGTTCCGATGTTGAATAACCGCGCATGCGTCGGTGTAACACTGCGCATGTGCGTACTGCAGATTGCAAGTTTTTTGGGACTCGTTCCTAAAATAGCGTACAGGAAGTGACATGTCAAATGTGATTGACAGAACAGGGCGTTTTAGGGTGTTGACGAGGGTGGAGATGGAAAAACGCAGGCGTGGCGAGGCGTTTTTGGGGCGTACATACATTAGCAGATGCGAGCGTAAAATGTGTACGGACCGACTCCTACGTCACTGGATGATCCTCTTTCCCTTCCAAATGCTCGCACAGCTTAGGGTCTGGATTACTCGACCACATTGGCGATGGCCTTCTCCTCCGTCCCTGGACTCCACGATGTTCTTGCGATTAATCGCGGGCGACCAGAGAAGCAATTAGTGTTGGATTGAGAACCGGCTTGGTATGTGTTTTGAAATCAGTTTTTTGGGATAGCACAAAACGTACGCAGGTGGAACTCAGAGCTGCTAATGTCAGGATGACACAGTCAATTTGCGTACATTTGGGGGGGTTTATTTGGGCAGCAATTTGGTGGTTAGGGCCTATTGTAACAATAATTTCATCATGTTTTCAGTTTCGCACCATTTTATTTGTGCCTCTTGAATTTGCCGAATTATATGAATTTTTAAACGTTCCTTAAAGAGCCCTTTTTTTATTTTTTGGCCGAGTTTTTGCCTTTTGGCCCAGGATTAAATGTAACCCATTTGTACAATAATTTCACAATCCAATGTCATTGTTTAATTTACAATTTATTGCTCAATCAAAAAAACTTATTTGAAAAATTTTGGGGACATCTTTTTTGGCCAAAGATATGTTCCCAAATCAAACAAATTGGCCCAACATAACTGTTGACATAAACATACATCAAAAAAATAAAAACATTTCACAAGAAAGGAGAGAGAAGTTTTGACCCGAAAGGAATATGAGCCAAGCACAGAAGGATTGTGGGAAAAGTCACCATTGCTGTCACCGTTTTTTCACCCGTTTGGATGGGGGAGGGAGGGCGCCAGACCGGGTCCGGGATGTCATCGGGCTGGCCTGTCCAGAGGCAGATGTTGTGGCCTCTGGACTAGGCACAGGGCTAGGCACATTTGGAGGATTGGCTGATGTTGTGCCAGAGGTGGAGGATCCTGATGTTCCGGCAGGAAGGGAGGTCGGCTCCACCATGTGCTGGCGAACGAGCTGCTCCAGGGCATTGGCGATGCGGATGTTGGCCCTGGTATTTTCCGCCAGGGCCTGACCAATGGTCTCGTTGGCCGCAGCATTTTGCTCCAGGGCCTCAGCCACCCGTAGCAGACTGGCGTCCATCCTCTGCAGAATCTCCGTATGGGAATCCGATTTGAAATTGAGTTCTGTGAGGAGGGCCACTGCCTGCGAGGGGGATTGTCCTGGACTGGCTTCTGCAGGGTCCTCAGCCGGATGTACTGGTTCCTCCCCTGCAGAGCCAGCAGAAATTCGGCGGCCAAGGCTCCCCTCTGGAGCAGACTCATCCGCCTGTGTCTCTGTTAGGAAAAAAGAGAAAAGCCTCACATTACAATCTACATATTGGCACAATAACATTTCAGAGTTGATGACATCCAAAGATTTACCTGGGACAACATGAGGAGCCGCAAAGTCTGGCATGTCTGTATCCATGTTGGACACGCCAAACACCTCCACAGGCTGCACACACCCCTGTGCCAGCTCTTCTAAATCTGTCAACTCCAATGACACAGGGGTGGGACCCCCACCTGTCCCCCACCTGTCCCCCTTGCATGCCTAGCCCTGTCCACGAGTTTTTGTTTTAAGCGATATTTGAAGTCGCCCCATCTGTGGGAAAAAATGGAAGCCATTATCCTTTGGTTTAAAATGGGTTTTTTTTTTAGGGGGGGCAAGGGTTTACTTACCGCCGTTTGACATCCCGGGCTAGACGGACATAATCACCCACCCTATTGACAGCAACGGCTACCTCTTCCCACATTCTCCACTTCTGGCTTAGACTCATATTCCTGTCTGCCTGTGGCAGGATGTCCACACAATTCTGGATCAAAACCTCCATCTCCTTTCTTGTGAAATGTGGCTGGCCTTTTTTTTTTGGCCGCTTTGGCCGGAATACTGGGCCCAGCAGCCTCTTCCATGTCATCCTCCTCACCTATTTGTGTAAATTTACAGAATTCACAAAATCACAACTTGCCTAATCTTATCTTTCAAATTAATCGTTGATAGAAAATGCATGAAAGACTTACCGCCTGACTCTTGGGCATTTTTTCCCTGGTCTGTCGCCATGTCTGAGCTCCAAACAAGAAATACACCAGAATTTGAATGTGTTTTCGTGATGTATTTATACATGCGTCCTTATTTTGCGGCCGCATCATTGATTGTGCGGCCCTATGATCCCTCCTTAATTTGTGCGGGAAACGAAACACTATTTATGGCTTGGTGTGTCTCAAGTCGAGGTGGCGTTTTTGGATTGTTGGAGGTTATCTTGGCTGGAGTTTATTGATTGCGTAGAAAGGAGTTGGCGGTTGGAGATTCGTTTGTTGGTTTGATTTGCGTTTTTTTTTTCCGTTATCTTTGTTGGTTTATATTTTTGGGACCTCGTTTCTTGATTTGGTAAGTTTTGTGAAGTCTAACAATTGTTGTTTCATTGTGTTTCTTTTTTTTTTTAAATTTTGGATCCATAATTTCTTCTATTTTAGATTTTGTTTATTTTCGACCCAAAAGACCTTTTGATTTTGACTCTTATATATTTGCTCTTGGTAAGTCAATTTTTTATCTTGTATTTGCAAACTAATTAGCGCATTTTTAGTAGTTACTCTTGGGACTTGTATTAGCGAACTAATTAGCGCATTTTTAGTAGTTACTCTTGGGACTTGTATTAGCGAACTAATTAGCGCATTTTTAACAGCTTAATAATCATTCTAACTTTTTGGTGGTTTCTCTTTCGCTTTTTGTGCCAACATTTCGACCCATTTTGATGTACTGTGTTAAATGTCGCTTTGCTGTTTTGCTAAATGGGTGTTTGGCATATTTTAACTTTGGTCTAGCACAAAATTTGTAAACAAAAATGCACAGAGTGAAATGTGTCAAGTAATTTTGGTGTTTATTTTCAGTTTGGACGTATCATGACAATACCCCGGCATGTAAGCAGCAATGGATGGTATCATCAAGCTAAGTTGTTTTAATATAGTTTTGGGGTGGGTCCAAAGCCTTACTTTAAAATCTTTGAATTTCAGGTTGATCTGGGGCGGATTGTTCTGGCCATGCTCCCGGAAGCCGACCAACCTCAATCTCGTCCCAGGCGTAGGCATCATAGGCATGCAAGGCCCCAGATATTTCGAACACGTGTCACCCTTTTTGGAATGCCCGATGATGAGGTTTTAAGACGCTACCGTCTACCTCCCAAAATCATCATAGACACTCTCTCATTAATAGAAAGTGATCTTGAGCGGCAAATTGACAGTCCAACAGCAATACCACCACTTACGCAATTTATGGCGGTGTTACATTTCTGTGCCTCAGGATCGTTTCAAACAACGGTGGGAATAGTGGCGGGCATCTCCCAATCCTCCTTTTCCCGGATCCTGAGGGCAGTGATGGAGGCACTTTTCAAGCACCTCCATCATTTTATTCAAATGCCTTTGGATATGGGTGCCCTTAGTGTGGCCAAGGCCAATTTTTACCAAATAGCTGCCTTCCCACACATCATAGGGGTTGTGGATGGTACTCACATACCACTTCAGCCTCCAGCCCGGCTGGAGGCCATATTTAGAAACAGGAAACACTATCACTCCCTGAATGTAATGGTGGTATGTGATGCCTCCCTCCAGATCCTGTCCCTGAATGCTAAATTACCCGGAAGTGCACATGACTCCTTCGTCATCCGGCAATCAGGGATATGGCACAAATTAACCAACCTACAAGCTGGTGATGCGTGGCTTCTGGGTAAGTGGAGACCTTTAGTACATAACAATGTTAAGCTTGATACACAGTGTTCCTGATGTTGTCAATTCTTTTCCATAGGAGACAGTGGATATCCTTGCATGTCCTGGCTGCTCACTCCTTATTTGGCTCCCACACCAGGCCCACAAAGTGCATTTAATTCCGCACTTACAGCCACCAGGCAAGTGGTGGAGCACTGTATCGGCCTTTTAAAAGGCCGATTCAGATGCCTCCACCGCTCTGGTGGCGAGCTCATGTATTTGCCGGATATGGTGTCGAAAATTGTGGTCCTGTGTGGGATATTTCACAACATCGCCATAAGGAGTGGTGTCCCAATGCAGCCAGAGGATGCCTTACCTGAGGATGGCCCCCCCGAGGTTGGTCGGAGGTCAGTATGTGGGGGGGCCATACGCGATGATGTGGTGGCCAGATTTTTTAGGTAAGTTTGAACAAAACAGTCTTTTAACCTAATGTGTTTGTGTTTGTTTGCGAACATCTAATTTTGTTTTCTTTTTTTCAACATCTTCGGTTTGTTCACATAATCTTTGGCACTACAACGCTCACTACTTCATGCTACCCTTACCAAACCTGGATCTGCTCATTTTGGGAATATATTCTGGAACCCATATCGCAACGCCATGTTTGTGGAATAATTTTGGCATGGTCCTTCCTCAACCAGTTCTTGATTTGTTTTTTTGGTTTTTTTTTTTATTGGGTATGTGTTGTATTTGAGATTCTCACTGTGTGTTTTTTTTGTGAGTGACCACTTAGATTTCTCAGTTATGTTGTGAATAAATGTTTGGAGAGTTAAATGTTCTTCCTTTTTTTGGACGTTACCAGCAAGTTTAACCAGGTTAACACACCTTACATTTGACTAAGGGGTAATCCAGTACTGACGCCAGTTGAGCAAAAATGAAATATGTTTTCAGGTTCCCAACCCACACCAAAAGGAAGCCTGTCCAATCATTTGGCTTTGTAAGATTCGCCTAAGCAGCTTGCCCACCAACTAGGAACCTGTAAAATGTAGAAATATCTAATTGCCACTACACACAAAAAGGGAAATGACATTGTTACTGTTATGTGTTTCTTGAGGGTGTTTTACATACAAATACAAAACCCAATCTAATTTTTAAAAAATGCAAAACCTTGCAGGAACAGTCTACTTATGTCAGGGTTAACTATCTTTGGTTTTGAAAAAACGAATGAGGCAGAACGTATATTAGAAATAAACAATTTATTTTGAAAAAGATAAAAACAAAAAAAAACTACTGCCGAAGGATGCCAGACAGCCGGTCAAGGGCCACAAGCACCCCAATTACATTTTGGCGCATGTGTGCCACACAATGTTCGACCTCTTGCCGACGCCTCTGTTCCTCTGTGGGTGAGAAAAGTGTGTGGATTAATCAAACAATAGGGAATCCACATTAAAAAAACAAAAAGCACAACGAAATCACTCCAAAACCAAAATTTAAAAAAAAAGGGGTGCTGCAAAAATTACAAGGCCTATGTAGAAATACCCACAGGTGTGATATGTGTATGTTGAAATCAGCAGGAAGAGGTAAAGGCAAACTGCTAAATCACCAAAAAAGAACCCAAAAATCACGAATAAAGGAACAACACATGATTACATACAAACAGTTTGTGGTTAAAAAAAACGCAAAAGAAAAACATACCGGTAGCCAAAACGGCAGATCCCGAAGTCCCTCCATCTTCATCCTCGGAGGAGACTTCATTCCCCAAAGAACGGGGCAGGGTTATCACGGACTCCGGGGAGGGGGTAATTGGAAGAGGGGTGGTTGGAGGAGAGGGGGAAGGGGGACGGAGGGGAAGGAGGCCCGACAGTTCCGGGAGAGGCTCTTGGAAGGCTTGGGAGGAGGGGGGAATAGGGGAATTATTTGGGGTGGAGTGTTGGCTGGGGGTGGGTGAGAGTGGGCGGGACCGCCGTCTGGCCGGACGGTGACGGCGTAGTCTTGCCTGTCCCCCTAAAAGATGTCAAACAAATTGTGGTTAGTTTCTGGCCAAATCCTGCCCAAATAACATTTTAAAATCACCCACCACCAACAAAAAACATGCAAAATATGAGTAGAATGAATATATCAGAAATAGAGGGAAAACATGGTCATGCAGATATGAGGAGAATGAATAAATAGGACAGACATAAAAACATGCACACGCAGATATGATGAGAATGAAAAAATAGGACAGACATGAAAACATGCACACGCAGTTTGCCCCACAAAGACAAACATGAAAACCACAATACATAACACTTACTTTCCAATATCTGCATGCGAAAGCATGCCAGCAAGCGGGGCGTTGCCGTTGCAGGTCAGACCACCTGCGCTCCAGCTGGCCGATGTTGCGGCGTGAGCCGAAGGAGCGCAGGCGGGCCCGTGCCTCCGCATACGCGGAACGCTTCTGCCGGTTGGTGATGGGTGGAGGCTGGCTGGTGATACGCCGATCCAGCACCTCCGTTAGCACCAGCAGCTCGCGCCTGGTGAATGCGGAGGCTCTCATGATGGCAATGGTGTTTTTCTTAAAATTCATTTTTGATAAAGTATGCAAAAAATTTCTGATTGGCTAATGTAGCTTGGAAATTAACAGGAGCAATTTGATTGGTTAGTGTATGAGTCATGTGTTCGACAGGGCCAGAAATCTCTGGAGAGTTATGATAGGCTTGATGCAGTGACATGCGTAAGCAAATTTAAATAAAGAAATGAACCCCGGAAAATATGCGGGGATCCACAGCAATAGAACAATTGTCTCATTGTGGCTAACATGTTTTTTGAGCAATAAAAGCGAATGTTTAAGCCGTACGTATTCTGCGGGTAAACACAAACACGGACAAGAGTAAAGTTTCTTGCATTGTGTTGAAAAAAAAAACATTAAGCTAATTGATACATTGATTGGCATGATACCATTGATGGAGGTAGGCAGAATAAAGGAGCAGGTAATCGACATCTGACATGGCCTCTTCCGGTTTATACTTGTGCGTGCGTTCCCTTCAAGCCATTTCGGGGATGTACGCTCGCTATTTCGCACGCTCGTTAGTTAGAGGAGGGGTCGTCTGAGTTTGGGGAGGATTTTTAGATGCGATCGAAAATACGAGCGAGCCCTTGAATTTAAATATTTTTGTACGTACGCCTAACGTACGTGCGCCCGCTTGCGAGTGGCTCTGAATGAGGGCCATAGTGTTTTTTTTTTTTTTTTAACCCCAACTCTCAAATTGTAATCCAATGGGATTGTGTCATACAGTATAAGGAATCCACAGGAAATATTTTGAATTTGTCATCCAATCCTACACTAGCCACTAAACACTAATGATGGCTATACACTAGCCACTATACACTAATGATGGCTATACACTAGCCACTATACACTAATGATGGCTATACACTAGCCACTATACACTAATGATTAGGGATGTGCGCCGGACCATTTTTTCCGGATTTGGATTTAGATTTGGTTCTAATTCGACGTCTGGCTTTGGATTTGGATTTGTCAAACTGCGGTGACTGGTTTTGGATTTGGATTTGGATTTTTTTTACAAAAATTTACAAAAAAAGCTAAAATCACATAAATTGGTCCTTTTTTTCTTCTTAGAGTATCATTAACCTCAGTAACATTAATTTCCAGTCATTTATAGTCAATTTAGACCACCCCACAGCTTATAATATTGTTTTCAACATTGTTGGCCAAAGGTTGCAGTGAGCTGACTGGTTACCAAGCGACAAAGCAGCGTCACATACACCACAGTTTAAAGCACATCCACACAGCAGTGGCAGAAATGAAAAGTAGTGCACCCACCCAGTGGGGTACGGCCAGCAGAATCACAGTACTTGTATACACAGTGGGCTTCGGCCCAAGGAGTCACAGCACACAATTTTTATTCACATTACACCGCACATAGTGCCACTGATTCACATTACACCATAAAGTAGTGTCTCTTATTTATGTTACGTCACACAGTAGTGCCCCTTTTACACAATGCCAACAGTAGTGCCCCTTTTACACAATGCCCACAGTAGTGACCCTTTTACACAATGCCCACAATAGTGACCCTTATACACAAAGCCCACAGTAGTAATACCCCTTTTACAATGCCCAAAGTAGTAATGCCACTTATACAATGCCCCCAGCAGTGGTGTCCCTTACATAATGCCCCCAGTAGTGGTGGCCCCTATGCAGTGCCCCTAGTAGTAGTATGCCCCCCAGTAGTATGCCCCCCATTAGCATGCCCCCCAGTAGTATGCCCCCCAGTAGCAGTGCCCCCAGTAGTAGTGCCCCCATTAACATGCCCCCAGTAGTGGTATGCCCCCATTAGCAGGCCCCCAGTAGTAGTATGCCCCCCCTTAGCAGGCCCCCATAGTGGTATGCCCCCTATTAGCAGGCCCCCAGTAGTAGTATGCCCCCCTTAGCAGGCCCCCAGTAGTAGTATGCCCCGCATTAGCAGGCCCCCAGTAGTAGTAGTGCCCCCCTTAGCAGGCCCCCAGTAGTAGTATGCCCCCCCTTAGCAGGCCCCCAGTAGTAGTATGCCCCCCTTAGCAGGCCCCCAGTAGTAGTAGTATGCCCCCCCTTAGCAGGCCCCGCGTAGTAGTAGTATGCCCCCCCTTAGCAGGCCCCCAGTAGTAGTAGTGCCCCCATTAGCAGGCCACCAGTAGTAATATGCCCCCCTTAGCAGGCCCCCAGTAGTAATATGCCCCCCACAAGCAGGTCCCCAGTAGTAGTAGTGCCCCCACTTAGCAGGCCCCCAGTAGTAGTATACCCCCTATTAGCAGGCCCCCACTTAGCATGCCCCCAGTAGTAATATGCCCCCCCTAGCAGGCCCCCAGTAGTAGTATACCCCTCATTAATATGCCCCCTTACACACACGCATAAAAAAAAAAAAAAAAAAGAAAACTTACCTGAATCCCCGCTCCCGCCGCTGTCCGTTCTGCTCTGCTGTCACGCGCTGAGGAGGGAGCCGGAAGACGGAACTCATGAGTGAGCTCCAACCAGCTCCCTCCATACTTCAGCCAATGAGAGTCTGCCTGACTCTCATTGGCTGCTATTACAAACGCCGCTGGCGGCTGTGTGTTTGATCTGTGTAGGGCAGCCCGCTATCACAGTGGTCTGCCCTACACTAGAGGAGCCCTGACGTCAGATTCTCTTGCAAGAATCCGACATCAGGGAGCTGCGGCTCAGCCTCGAACGGTGATCCGAGTCAGGCGGGGAACACCCGAACAGCATTCAGGTGGACTCGGATCCCCAATGTTCGGAGCGGTTCGGATTCCATAGAATCCGAACCACTTATCTCTACTAATGATGGCTATACACTAGCAACTATACACTAATGATAGCTATACATTAGCCACTATACACTAATGATAGCTATAAACTAGCTACTATACACTAATGATGGCTATACACTAGCCACTATATACTAATGATAGCTATACACTAGCCACTATACACTAATGATAGCTATACACTAGCTACTATACACTAATGATAGCTATACACAAACCATCAGATTATGGAACTGTTTTATACAACAGATACATAATTGAGTATCTGCTTTATATGCTAGCCTCCAGATTGGGGTCGCTTAGTATACAGGTCACCAGATTAGATTCCTTATACATGCAGATCATCTCCACCTTGGGATATTTTTTTTTTCCAAATTGAGAATTTTTTTTTTGCTTTGCTGAGATGACAAGAGAACAGGACAGCTCATCACTACATCTGGAGGTTCTCATGAGTATTTGGGACACTGGGCCTGATTCAGAGCCGCTCACTGTTTGTGAGTGCTCGCTCTGAATCAGGGCAGGGGTTTTATTTTTTTCTCTTGCCCACTAACTAAGATGTGTATGCCCACCCACAGCTTGTGCGAGTGGGCTGGAGATGGATGCGAGATTATTGCGACCATCGGGCTTGCGAGGAGACCCTGTGGTAGGGCCTCAGCTCTCGCAAGCCCGAGTGGACTCCCTGCTCTAATAGAGCAGGAAGCCCACTACTGACATCATGAGTGATGTCAGTAGGGCCACCCACAAACGCCAGGTGTTCCTAAGGGAACTCCTGTATGTGTGCAGCCACCCCCCCTGCCCGTCTACAAAACAGGGCGAGCTGTCTATCAACATCGACAGCCACCCTGTCTTGTAGCGAGACCCACAGCGATGCAGCTGCCGTCGCTAAACGGGTCTCGCTCATGCGCACGCCGGAGGCGGTGCATGCTCAGAGGGGGACCATCAACCCGCTTGCTAGCGCTATGCGCTTGCGAGCAGGTCTGAATCAGCCCCACTATACCTAATAGATCTTGCTGTATAAAACTGTCTCTTAAACCCTAATGTGGATATGGTGTACTCATTTATATATTATATAACTACACCTGCGTGTACTGAAGAATTTTTATTCATACACTAATATCTCCTTTTATATATATATATATATATATATATATATATATACACACATTTATTTATATACACCCACATACAAATACTGTATATTTATATATATATGTGCATCTATATATCTATATATATATATATATATATATATATACAGCATATATATAATATGAAATCTCAGTCTGCTGGCACTCACACAACTCAAGCAGCTTGCTCCGGTGCACAAGTGAAAAAAATCCAAAGTGGCAAATGACTGGCACTCGGAGTCGATTATCACCAATAGCAAAGGTATATTGTGTCTAACATTTTCGGCGTCACAGTATATATATATATATATATATATATATATATATTAGGGGTGAGCGGGTTCGGATTTCTGAAATCCGAGCCCCCCGATCCGAGTCCGATCCGAGTCAGGCTGGACTTTTCCCGCCTGACTCGGATCTGAAATCGAGGCAAAACGTCATCATCCCGCCTTCCGAGTCTCGCGGGTTTTGGATCCTATATAAGGTACCCGCGTCGGCGCCATTTTCTCACTCGGCTGTGGACAGTGAAGAGGGAGGGTGGGAGTTAGGGCTGGCTGGGCTGTGTAGTGTAGTGTAGTGTAGTGCAGAGTAGTGTTGTGCTGTGCTGCGCTGTGCTGCTGTTGTCCATAGGGGCTGTGTCCACTACTTCAAAGTCCATAGGGGCTGGCTGTGTTGTGCTGTGCTGCTGTTGTTAATAGGGGCTGTGTCCACTACTTCAAAGTCCATAGGGGCTGGCTGGACTGTGTTGTGCAGTCAGTTGTCCATAGGGGCTGTGTCCACTCCAAAGTCCTGTGCAGTGTCCCAGTCCTAAAGGGGTGCTGTAGTGTTGTCCAGGGGGTGCTCTGTCCATCAGGGGTGCTCCCCCCAAGTGCTAAAAAAATAATATATTTTCGGTGTTTGTGAATTGTGTGCGCAGTAGCCGCACGTGCATCAACAAAGTAGTGCCAAGCGTGCGCCTGTGTCATAAGTAAAGGGCCGGCTGGCTTGACCGTTAAAGGGTGCTGTAACCCCCAAAGTACACTCCAGTCCAAACCAAAAAAAAAAATATTTTCTGTGTTTGTGAATTGTGTGCGCAGTAGCCGCACGTGCATCAACAAAGTAGTGCCAAGCGTGCGCCTGTGTCATAAGTAAAGGGCCGGCTGGCTTGACCGTTAAAGGGTGCTGTAACCCCCAAAGTACACTCCAGTCCAAACCAAAAAAAAAATTATTTTCTGTGTTTGTGAATTGTGTGCGCAGTAGCCGCACGTGCATCAACAAAGTAGTGCCAAGCGCGCGCCTGTGTCATAAGTAAAGGGCCGGCTGGCTTGACTGTTAAAGGGTGCTGTAACCCCCAAAGTACACTCCAGTCCAAACCAAAAAAAAAATTATTTTCTGTGTTTGTGAATTGTGTGCGCAGTAGCCGCACGTGCATCAACAAAGTAGTGCCAAGCGTGCGCCTGTGTCATAAGTAAAGGGCCGGCTGGCTTGACCGTTAAAGGGTGCTGTAACCCCCAAAGTACACTCCAGTCCAAACCAAAAAAAAAATTATTTTCTGTGTTTGTGAATTGTGTGCGCAGTAGCCGCACGTGCATCAACAAAGTAGTGCCAAGCGTGCGCCTGTGTCATAAGTAAAGGGCCAGCTGGCTTGACCGTTAAAGGGTGCTGTAACCCCCAAAGTACACTCCAGTCCAAACCAAAAAAAAAATTATTTTCTGTGTTTGTGAATTGTGTGCGCAGTAGCCGCACGTGCATCAACAAAGTAGTGCCAAGCGTGCGCCTGTGTCATAAGTAAAGGGCCAGCTGGCTTGACCGTTAAAGGATGCTGTAACCCCCAAAGTACACTCCAGTCCAAACCAAAAAAAAAAATATTTTCTGTGTTTGTAAATTGTGTGCGCAGTAGCCGCACGTGCATCAACAAAGTAGTGCCAAGCGTGCGCCTGTGTCATAAGTAAAGGGTCGGCTGGCTTGACCGTTAAAGGGTGCTGTAACCCCCAAAGTACACTCCAGTCCAAACCAAAAAAATATATATTTTCTGTGTTTGTGAATTGTGTGCGCAGTAGCCGCACGTGCATCAACAAAGTAGTGCCAAGCGTGCGCCTGTGTCATAAGTAAAGGGCCGGCTGGCTTGACCGTTAAAGGGTGCTATAACCCCCAAAGTACACTCCAGTCCAAACCAAAAAAAAAATTATTTTCTGTGTTTGTGACTTGTGTGCACTGTGGCTGCACGTGCATCAACAAAAGAGCAGCGCCAAGCGTGCGCCTGTGTCCCATAAGTAAAGAGCCGGCTGGCTCATTTCTTAAAGGGTGGTGTAACCCACAAAGTGCACTACTCTCCAGCAAAAATAAAAAAATATTTTCTGTGTTTGTGTGCGCTTTAGCCACATGTATATATCAATATAACATAAATGGAGGACCAAACTTTCTCCGATAAAAATAAAATAGGGAAAGATCAAGAACCACTTCCTCCTAGTGCTGTTGCTGCTCCTGGGAGTTGTTCATCATCCCAGAGAGGAAGTAGGAACATCACTACTTTTACTAAACAATTGACCCTCCAACAGTCCCTAGCGATGAGGATGAAGTACGACAGCAGTCATCCTGAAGCAAAACGTATAACTGAGGCCTTGACTGCTATGTTGGTGTTAGATGTGCATCCGGTATCCGCCATTAGTGCAGTGGGATTTAGACAATTGATTCAGGTAGTGTGTCCCCGGTTCCAAATCCCGTCTAGATTCCACCTGCATCCTCAAAGCAGCAGCGACAAGCGCGCATCTGTCTGTTAAAGGGTGGTGTAACCCTCAAAGTGCGCTACACAAACAATAAAAATATTGTTCTTTTCTTTTCTGTCTTTGTGAAATGTGTGGGCTGTAGCCACACCTGCATCCTCAAAGCAGCAGCGACAAGCGTGCGTCTGTCTGTTAAAGGGTGGTGACACCCTCAAAGTGTGCTACACAAACAATAAAAATATTCTTCTTTTTTTTTCTGTCTTTGTGAAATGTGTGGGCTGTAGCCACACCTGCATCCTCAAAGCAGCAGCGACAAGCGTGCGTCTGTCTGTTAAAGGGTGGTGACACCCTCAAAGTGTGCTACACAAACAATAAAAATATTCTTCTTTTTTTTTCTGTCTTTGTGAATTGTGTGGGCTGTAGCCGCACTTGCATCCTCAAAGCAGCAGCGACAAGCGTGCGTCTGTCTGTTAAAGGGTGGTGTAACCCTCAAAGTGCTCCAAAAAAATAAAAAACTATTTTTTTAATGTGTTTGTGACTTGTGTGCAATGTAGCCGCACTTGCATCCTCAAAGCAGCAGCGATAAGCGTGCGTCTGTCTGTTAAAGGGTGGTGACACCCTCAAAGTGTGCTACACAAACAATAAAAATATTCTTCTTCTTTTTTCTGTCTTTGTGAATTGTGTGGGCTGTAGCCGCACTTGCATCCTCAAAGCAGCAGCGACAAGCGTGCGTCTGTCTGTTAAAGGGTGGTGACACCCTCAAAGTGTGCTACACAAACAATAAAAATATTCTTCTTTTTTTTTCTGTCTTTGTGAATTGTGTGGGCTGTAGCCGCACTTGCATCCTCAAAGCAGCAGCGACAAGCGTGCGTCTGTCTGTTAAAGGATTACATCGGTGACAGCATCCAAGTAGGCATGTCAGACAGTCCGTACCTGTACTGGCAGGAAAAAGAAGCAATTTGGAGGTCCCTGTACAAACTGGCTCTATTTTACCTGAGTTGCCCCCCCTCCAGTGTGTACTCCGAAAGAGTGTTTAGTGCAGCCGGGAACCTTGTCAGCGAAAGGCGTAGGAGGTTGCACCACAAAATGTGGAGAAGATGATGTTCATAAAATGAATTATCAACTCTTCCAGGGAGACCAGCCTCCAGAACGTACAGAGGGACCTGTGGTTGTGGATTCCAGCGGGGACAAATTAATACTCTGTGAGGATGAGGATGTACACAACACTGAAGAGGGTGAGGAATCGGTGGATGAGGAGGATGAGGACGACATCTTGCCTCCGTAGAGCCAATTTGTGCAGGGACACATTAATTGCCAGCTTGTTTTGTGGGGGCCCAAACGAACCAATCATTTCAGCCACAGTCATGTGGCAGACCCTGGCGCTGAAATGTTTGGTTTGTTAAAGTGTGCATGTCCTGTTTATACAACATAAGGGTGGGTGGGAGATACCAAGGACAATTCCATCTTGCACCTCTTTTTTTTCTTTGCATTATGTATAGTTTGGGGCCTAGTTTTTCTAACTGACATCCTGTCTGCCACTGCAGTGTCACTCCTAGATGGACCACGTGTTTGTGCCGCCCACTCGTATCTCTTAGTATAGTCATCCAGCTACCTCGGTGCAACCTTTTGGACATAAAAACACTATTGTGAGGTGTGAGGTGTTCAGAATAGACTGGAAATGAGTGGAAATTAAGGTTATTGAGGTTAATAATAGCATAGGAGCAGAAAAACCCACAAACTCTGTGATTTTAGCTGTTTTTATGCTTTTTTTCAAAAAAATACAGATCCAAAACACAAAACCCAGAACCCAAAACACGGAAGGGTGGTTTTGGCAAAACCAATCCAGATCCAAAACACGAAGAAAGATCCAGATCCAAAACCAAAACACAAAACACGAAAAGTGGCCGGTGCACACCCCTAATGTATATATATTTATCTCCAAGGTCCAGCAGTCACATCAAACAAAGTCCATGAGGGGTGCACATCAGCTGTATCACCGAATTCCCAGGTTCACCAGCAATTATATATTTTTAAAGGATGGCACTCACCAGTAGTTTGCAGTTTTTAATATTCAGAAGAAAGGGCTTACATACAGGGCGACGTTTCGGTCTACTACACGGACCGTTCTCAAGCAGTCAAGTCTCAAATATAATGGATACCAGGTGCCATCCTTTAAAAAATATATATATATATATATATATATTATATATATATATATATATATATATATATTTCAATACACATGCTAAAACAGAGTTATGGAGAAATTAAGATCCAATAAAAACATATACAAATATATATATATATATATATCTTAGATCTTGAAAAAAGTTCAGTAAAGAACTGAAACGTTGACTAACTGTGTGTCACGTATCGTTTATCCATTGAGATTATGCCGCGAGTGCCGCACCTTGGCTATCTGTATACATATATATATATATATATATATATATGTGTGTGTGTGTGTGACTGAAATTTTTTAAATAAAAGGGCCATGTCTGGGCAACATGCAGCCAGTGAGAGCTGTGAGGGAAGTGGAGCCTCCCTTCAACTATCACTGCACAGAGTTTTATCAGTCTTTTTTTTTTTTACCAGAAAGGATTCCATCCTGTCTAGTATTGACCAGGATGAACTCTTTTTAGTAGCCAAAAAGAAAGAGGGCCCTGCTAGTGAAAGCTTCTATTCAAAATGGAAAAATTTTAGTGGTGGCACAAGGAGGTGACATGAAGAGGGTAAGTATATGGGGAGGAGGTGGGAAGGGTTACAAGGGCAGTATTAATGAAATATAAATAAAGGAGCATATTTTACTACAAGGATATCTTAATTTTCAAAAATGATAACGAATGACTAGATATATTATATATTATTGGAATTTATCTGTTTTTACAGGTGTATCTGGAGGATCTTTATGCTTATGTTCACATTTCTTAGTTTTATTATTTTTATTTAATTTCCAGCTATGATGAACTATCACGTGTTTTGGATAGCCAACAAAATAAATCCAAACTAATCCGAACTTGCGATAAGTTTGGAGAAAAGAACAGAGTAAAACTGAACCCGCACATCTCTAATGGTAATGCTAATCCATGTTTTCTTGTTTTGTTTTTTTCTTATTATTGTTTCTTTTTATTCTGGTTGTGACTAATGGCGCTCGTTGTTTATATCATTCTGTCTTATGCCTGTACCCCCCACCCTTATTGTTTTACTTTTCCCCTTTTTTTTGTACCCCCATCTTCTATTTTTCTGAAAAACGAATAAAGACTACAATTAAAAAAAAAAAATTATATTGGTATGACAAAGAGATGTATAAATACTAGGACATTAGGAAAAAATAAGTATCCACAATAACACTGAAAGCACTTACCTCAGGTATTGCCAGGTGTTTACTTGGCATAGGAACCACGGGGGCAATTTATGCAGCGCACCCCTAAAAAGAGAAAACATACACAATTGTACCTAAATGACTCCATGAGAAATCAATTATACAACCTTCCTAGGCTGATTCACTTCAGTGGGACATTGGGCCTGATTCAGAGCCACTCGCTAGATGTGATTACTCGCACGATGTGTATGCAAATTGCGTAGACAGTGCTGCTGCACAGCAATGCATTAGCACGCCCAGTATTTCTTAGAGCGAGATCACATAGTGTATGTAGACACCCACCATCCTGTTTTAAGACACCCACTTGTGCACATCATGTCCAGGAAGTGTATGCAACCATCGGTACATCGGCTAACATTGGATGCTATTGCAGCGCTTGAGGTTGACCATACCCTGCCGCGAGCACTGCAAGCACTTCAGTGTAAAAACAAGCCAGGTGACGTGTACTATGATGCTGTCTTTTAATTATGCACACCTCTAATACGCTGTTGAGATGCTCAGGCACGCCTGCATTTGCACCTCCACTCCCCCATTTTTAATGGCCAGCCCCTGTTACCACCTACAAACGGCTTCCCCTGTCAATCACTCTGCTGGGCTGTCTATGTGCAGCGAGCGAATGCATTGTGAACTTTCGCTAAGGTATGCGCATGCACACTGCATAACATCGGCAGCAGCGAGGGTATGCATCTTGGCGAGCAGGTCTCAATTAGGCCCATTGTCCTTCTCATTTTATACTCATTATACTATATTATTATACAGAAAATAAATACATTACAGTGACATTTTAAGTAAAATGTAATATGCTATATGATAGATATTGAGATGCTAAGATTAGTATATAAATGAGATCTAAAACTATATTAGATGGTATATGATTAACATTTAAATAGAATTAGCTAAAATATTCTATTCGTATCTATAAATTACACTATTTGTCATTATGTTAAATTTTTATCCATAATTCCCATTGTTTCATATTGTGCATGTGATATCTGTACAAAGTACGTACGTGCATCTCATAAGAGCAATGTCCCTGGGACTGAGCCTGTTGTCCTTCCAGTCCAGTCCTATGGAAAAGAATACAGAAATAGTACAGTTATTATTGTGTCTGGTATATGATTTGCTTCAATTAGTCAATGGATTATAGTTTGTAAATATAAACCACTATTAGTTCCTTTTGTTCCCAGGTCAGTCACTTCCTTTCCCTAATCTGCAATCTAGTCCAGTGCATTAGACACTACTCCATTATAGCATACCCCAAGGCAGCCTTTTTATTTTATTAACTTTTTTGAAAATATATTTTCTATTAACCACTTAACCACTGAAGGTTTTTATTTTTATGGTCACAAAATGTACCATAGATAAAATATTGGACAACTGTAAAGACCAGCATATGTACCCACCTCCCAACCATCCCAGCATGGTAACTTTTAGGGCAACTACACTTTGCATGGCTACGATAAGCCATGATGCAGATTGTTAGTCCATAACTATGATAAACAGAACCCTTTAACTTTTAAATGCGTGGTACAAGAATACCTGGAGGACGAGTCTCAGCTGAGCATTGATTTTTCTGACACCCTCAGGGATCTTGTGGGCCAGACTCACATGGTGCACCTTCACCTGCAGGAGGAAGGGCGGACAGCAGAGAGTCACTGACACTGGCACACTCAGAGTACACAAGGAGAAAGAGAATATGGAGTAGTAACAAGAATGACCAGGATACAATGGTGGAGTATTCCCCAAAGATGTGGAACTAGGAGTATATAATGATAAAGTTTAAACACTCACAGTTTCACACCCTACACCCATATGCTTTAATACTTACCCCTCCGAAGTCAGACTGTAGCGCTGGACAAAACACCTGAAAAATGGCCACCACGGCTATTTTTCCATCACTTTACGCATGCGCACTTGGGGAACCATGGGGAAAATGGCAAGAGCAACATTTTTCCAATGACCTGCACACACTCTAGTGCCCTGAGTCTACAGTTGCAGTGCTGAGTGCTGATAGCCACCGGAGAGAGAAGAGGTGCACAGACACAGACCACACACGAGCCCCCTCCTCTCTAGAAATGCCCATGCTGAAAACACTTACCTCAGGTACTGCCAGTTGTTTTCTAGGCATAGGAACCATGGCCTCAGGTACTGCCAGGTGTTTTCTTGGCTTAGGGACCATGGCCTCAGGTACTGCCAGGTGTTTTCTAGGCATAGGAACCACGGCCTCAGGTACTGCCAGGAGTCTCAGCTGAACATTGATTTTTCTGGCGCCCTCAGGGATCTTGTGGGCCAGACTCACATGGTGCACCTTCACCAGCAGGAGGAAGGGTGGACAGCAGAGAGTCACTGACACTGGCACACTCAGAGTACACAGCGAGACAAGAGAAGTAGTAACAAGAATGACCAGTATACAATGGTGGAGTATTGCCCAAAGAGGTAGAGCAAAGAGTATATAATAATAAAGCTTAAACAATCAGTTTAATTTTTATTTATGTAAAACCATTTTTATATATACAGTATATATATATATATATATATATATATATATATATATACTGTATATATATATATATATATATATATATTTTTTTTTTAAGAAGAGAAATTATGAGGGATATGTATCAAGCCTAGGAGAGAGATAAAATTTAAAGTACCAACCAATCAGCTTCTTACTGTCATGTTACAGACTGTTTGCAATTTTTAGAATCTGATTGGTTGGTACTTTATCTTTCTCCTATTTATGTCTCCAAAGTTTGATACATCTCTCCTTATGTCTGACACGAAGAGGATTAGAAAATGGGGAGAAGGAGGGAAGGGTAACTACTCTTATATCCTCAAGGGCAGTATAAATTAAAAATAAATAAATTGTGATATTTTATTACAAGAATAGCAAATGACTAGATATGTGATATATATAATTGGAATATATCTGTTTTACTAGTTTTATCTGGAGGTTTTTATGCATTTATTCACATTTCTTAGTTATATCTATTTAGCTTATCTTATGGACCTGTCCACTAACAACTATTTTTATTTCATTTACAAGTATAATGGACTATGGGCCTGATTCAGAGCCGGACGCAATTAGCGCTCGCTCGTCCAGAAAATAAGGGTGGCTATTCAAATCAACCGTTCGCTCTTTGCGGTCTGTTCACTCCTCTAGGTCTGAACGAGCGAACAAAACTTGCGGTCGTTTTTTTTCAAAATACGCCCCCTGGCCGCTCGCATCCTACGTCATGTCCGCTATTTATTAGATTAATCGAGTACATCGACCAGGGTATGAACTGCTCGCTATTCTTGGGGTTGGTTTTTGCTACCACAATTTTGCGAGCAGTTCTGGCTATAAAATAACCCAGTGACGTGGTCAATGACGCTGCTGTTTTAATTATGCACACCCATAAAATGCCCGTTTTGACCTTTAAGCACGCCTGCGTTTGGATCTCCACTCCCCGTTTTCAAGCACCTTCCCCCGTTACCACCCACATACGCCTACTCCTGTCACTCAAATTATCAGGCATTCGCTATTTTGCGAGCACATGAATTTCGACTGCACTGACTGGTTCGCGCATGCATATAACGATCCGTACGCATGCGCAGTTGGGCAAACATCGCTCGGAGCGAACGAGCGGCCGCTTACGAGCGGCTCTGAATCAGGCCTTATGTTTCTGCAAGGCCATTTGTATTACATGAAACCTATTTTTGCTTTCTCCATATTGTGTAGAAATTGTGACACTTGAGGAGTAATATAAGATGTAAATGTCAGTGTAATAAGCATTACATTGTATGACAAAGAGATCTATAAATACTAGGACATAAGGAAAGTGTAGCTACAATAACACTGAAAGCACTTACCTCAGGTGCTGCCAGGTGCTTTCTTGGCTTATGGACCATGGCCTCAGGTACTGCCAGGTGTTTTTTGGCATAGGGACCACGGCCTCAGGTACTGCAAGGTGGTTAATTGGCATAGGGACCATGGCCTCAGGTACTGCCAGGTGTTTTCTTGGCATAGGGACCATGGCCTCAGGTACTGCCAGGTGTTTTCTTGGCATAGGGACCACGGCCTCAGGTACTGCAAGGTGTTTCTTGGCATAGGGACAATGGCTTCAGGTATTGCCAGGTGTTTTCTTGGCATAGGGACCACAGCCTCAGGTACTGCCAGGTGTTTTCCTGGCATAGGGACCATGGCATCAGGTACTGCCAGGTGTTCTCTTGGCATAGGGATCACAACCTCCGGTACTGCCAGGTGTTCTCTTAGCATAGGGACCACAACCTCCAGTACTGCCAGGTGTTCTTTTGGCATAGGGACCACGACCTCAGGTACTGCCAGGTGTTATTTTGGCATAGGGACCACGACCTCAGGTACTGCCAGGTGTGCTCTTGGCATAGGGACCACGGGGGGCAATTTACGCAGTGTAGCCCTAAAAAGAGAAAACAGATAAATTTGCACCTAAAGGACTCCATGAGAATGTAACAATAGCTAAGGTGAATACAATATGATAATGTACTCATGACTAGATATTATGCTATGTAATATGGTTAACATTTGTATAATGATAGCTAAAACAAAACTTCATAATAATCTATTCTTATCTATAAATGACATTCATTTTCATTATTTTACATTTATATCCATAAATCACATTGTTACACATTGTTCATGTAATATCTGCACAAAGTACGAACGCAGAGCGTCTCTTAGGACCAGTGTTACTGGAACTGGAGGCTTTGTCCTTATGGTCCTCCTTATGAGCTGTCTCTATAGGAAATAATACAGAAATAGTACAGTTGCTACTATGTCTGGTATATGTTTTGCTTCTGATAGTCAATGGATTTGGAAGTGTAAATCCCTATTTGTTCCTATTTAAACTGGGTCAGTTGCTTCCTTTGCCTAACCTGCAACTATAAAGAAGAGCACATATACATATCTCCCAACTATCCCAGCACTGTAAATTGTGGCACAACTACAATGTGTATTGCTGAGATAAGAGGTGATGCAGATTGTTAGCGCACAACTATGATAAACAGACTCCTCAATCTTTTAATTTAAAAAAACCAAGAATACCTGGAGGACGAGGGTTTTTTAGCTGCACTTTGTCTTCTCTTGCAGCCTCAGGGATTTTTGGGGGGGCACAAACACGGTTCCTCTCCACCTGCAGGAGGAAGGGTAATCAGCAGAGAGTTAGTTACTGGGCACTGGCACACTCAGAGAAAGCAGGAAGACAGGAGATTATGGATGGGTAATCTACGTGTCCTCCTCACACAGACATGTAATACCACAGATGTAGCTTTTATGACTGATTGAGCCTGTAGTATATCTTTTAACATATTTTTTGTATAATATTTTTATTATTATTACACAGTTTAAACAGAGAATACATTTCTCTATATAACATATAAATATAACAACAATACAATGATATAGTAAATTAATATATAAAAGGCTAATACGTATGTCATACAATAAAAAAACAGATTCTCCACTTAGTAGTCAGCATCTTATAAAGATAATACATAGCATGAACCATATAGTGACTGCATTGTACAAAAACAACACTCCCGCATAACATAATGAACTATAAATAATATGATTTACCCTCAGAATGGTGGGTGACCTTTCTCAAGTATCTCCGTATCTCCACGTAGTCATAATTACTACTTTACGTATCTTTTCTTTGATAGATGGTGGTAAAGTACTGATATAAGGGAGCCATATCTCAAAAAAAAATTTGCACTATTTTCAATATCAAGTGAGCTTTCTACCCAGTCCATCTGATAAAGATACATTAATCTTGGTAACCTAAGCGTTAAGGGAATAGAATTAGAATCGATCCACTGTGACAGGATAGTTTTTTTTGCTGTTCCCGCAACTCTAGCTAGTAGTAAGCGTTTTCCCCTTGATATTCTCGGTTGAGTTGTGGTAGGATAATGGTTCCACAATGCCCATGCCATAGATATCTCAAAGGGGATATGTAATATATTATTTATGTAAGACTGAACTTCTCTCCAAAATGTCTGAGTAATCTCACAGGACCACAAGCAATGCACTATGCCAGCATTGGGTGTTAAGCATTTAAAACAATTAGAGTTGTCTGATGTTCCTATTAAGTGTCTAAGTTTTGGTGTATAATACGCTCTGTGCAATATTTTGTAGTGCATCTCAGCATATGAAGAAGAGACCAATTGCTTAGTGTTGTACAGGACGTAATGACATATTGAAGCGTCAAGTCTGGAAACGCATCCTTCCATTTGGCCAAACCTGTATCAACCTTGGCAAGATCTAATCGTCTTCGGGCATAATCATAAAGCATTGAAGTAGAACATGGCCTTCCCATCCCACTCCTCACCACAGCATCCAAAGCATTAACTTTGGGCCTGATTCAGAGCCGGACGCAATTAGCGCTCGCTCGTCCAGAAAATAGGGGTGGCTATTCAAATGAACCGTTTGCTCTTTGCGGTCTGTTCACGCCTCTAGGTCTGAACAGCGAACAAAACTTGCGGTCGTTTTTTGGAAAAATACGCCCCCTGGCCGCTCGCATCCTACGTCATGTCCGCTATTTTTTAGATTAATCGAGTACATCGACCAGGGTATAAACTGCTCGCTATTCTTTGTTTTGGTTTTTGCTACCACAATCTTGCGAGCAGTTCTGGCTATAAAATAACCCAGTGACGTGGTGAATGACGCTGCTGTATTAATTATGCACATCCATAAAACGCCCGTTTTGACCTTTAAGCACGCCTGCGTTCGGATCTCCACTCCCCGTTTTCAAGCACCTTCCCCTGTTACCACCCACATACGCCTCTTTCTGTCACTCAAATTATCAGGCATTCGCTATTTTGCGAGCACATGAATTTCGACCGCACTGACTGGTTCGCGCATGCGTATAACGATCCGTACGCATGCGCAGTTGGGCAAACATCGCTCGGAGCGAACGAGCGGCCCGCTTACGAGCAGCTCTGAATCAGGCCCTTTATCCAACTGATCAAGATGCGACAGTGCTTTTAAAATATAACTTCTTACTTGAAAATATGCAAATACTGGAAAATTAATATTGTTATAACGCTCTTTGAGTGTAGACAAAGACAAAACTGTAGAGCAGTCTTCATCTAAAAATTGGTAACCAAACTAAGGTCCCGGAGATTCCAGTCCCTGAAATTTTTTTCAGATATATCACCTTGTAAAGTAACATCAGAAAAAATTGGTTTAAACAAAGACCCCGTGTGTGAAAGATTAAGTAGTTTCCTCAATAGTCACCAAGCAGAACAGGGGGTATTCAAAAGTGGGTTAAGTTTAATATGCGGAGCAATATGTCTTTTAACATATTTTAATTGGCAGCTGAATTCTAATAGAAGGCAAAAGATCACATTCCAACCAATCTTCTAATAAAACTGATTAATAATAAATCCCTTGTTGCACCACAGTGATACCCAGTAACATAGATAAGTATGCAGCTACCCCTTGGGGGCTGCTCACCAGTGTATTGATGTGCTTGGCCTTGCTCCCGTAGGTGAGTGTGCTGCGAGAGTCTTCATAGGCAGCATCCGCAGGGCTGATGTGTGTGATCATCACCATTCTGCTCCTGCCACTCAGTGCGCCCTGTGATAGATAAAGCTCTGGTTATAGGGGAGATCACTGAGGAATCCTTATACAGTGTAATGAACAGTTAAAGATATACTATTATTTTATACTATGATTGTGAGAAACAAATGATTGTTTATATTATATAATATTAATATCATGATTGATTGCAGCCATTGTGTGAGATAAAATAACACAACAATGTGTTAGGAGCAATATTCCTGATGACTGAGGTTCTGGCATGGATGCTATAGCCACTTTCCTTTTACCCAGGGCCTTAGCATGTAAAGGGGACCGCACACCCCTTTAGTACCAGGGCATAAGTCTCTTAATGGCCCTGTTTGAAAACTCTCATTCATAATCCTATTTGTATCCCCAAAAAATATCTAAGTGACTAATGCTATTATTCATCAGTCATGGGTGTATCTATGGGATGGGTATAAAATACAGACGTCTCAATAGCTGCTTTTTCAAATCCCAACGCCGGAACCCCGCACAGTCAAGATCCGACAAGGTGGTAAGTATGCTATCCCTAACCCTCTGCCCCCTTAACCCTCCCTTAGTGGTGCCTAACCCAAACCTCCCCCCTAGTGCCTAACTCTAACCTCCCCTTCCTGCACCCTAAACCTAACCCTACCGGGGGGGTGCCTAACCCTAACCTCCACCCAGTGGTGCCTAACCCGCCCTCCCAGCGGCCTAACCCTAACCTGGCTGGGGGGTGCCTAACCCTAATCTCCCCCCTCTTGGTGCCTAAACCTACCCATCGCTGGGGACAGTGCGGGACAATGTGCTACTTACCTATGTCCAGACATTCTGCATTTTGCCGCTGGTCAGGATTCTGGCGTTGGTATATCAGCGGCCGGTATCCCATCTGCCGGCATTTTAACTACATCCTGTCTCTATAATGGGTGCAGGGTATGTGGTGCACATGTCCAGTGGTCTCACACCACACACCCTGCACCAATAACCTACAAGTAACACACTGTCAATGCTGCTATAATCACCAAAGCAGTCACTGGGAAAATGGACATGAGTACAGTGCAAGAGCCTAATTAGCACATGTGCCTGCAAGAGAAGGGGTAGACTTGCATGGAGACTGCACAAGGGGCCCTTCTCTCTTATCACTGTCCCTGACATCATATGTGCGTAGGAAATCTCATCGCAGCCAGGTCAATTTGCTGTCCCGATAATTAATATAGCTGCCTGGTCTCTTGCGTAGCACCATGATGCAATTCCTTAGGGTCAGAAGGGAGCGGTTTATATAGCCACTTTCTTTCAGGGTTTGGCCAGTGTTTTTAGTCTGATAAAAGCCACAGCTTTTGCGAGCAGCCAGGTGATGGTCGCGATGGTCGCGACCATCGGGCTGGCGGCAAGACCCTTGTGGTAGGGTCTTGTCTCCCGCAAGCCCCAGTGAGCTTCTGGCTCTAATAGAGCCGGAAGCTCACTACTGACATCACTAGTGATGTCAGTAGGGCTGCCCTCAAACGGCGTTCCTTTGGGAACGCCTCCGTTTGGCCAGCCACCCCCCCCACCCCGCCTACAAAACGGGGCTAGCTGTCGATCAACATCGACAGCCACCCCATTTGTAGTAAGCCCCGGAGCAAGTGAATTTCTCACTTGCTCCGGGGCTTGCGAATGCCGCGCGTGCGCAATGCCCCACCATCGACCCACTTGCGAGCGCATAGCGCTTGTGAGCGGGTCTGAATCAGGCGCAAGGTGTATATGAAACATAAATTAATTTCATGTATATACACAAACTTTGCTTGAGCCACAAAACTATTGAAAATATGGTATAAAATGACCTGCAGGCTGTGTGTATAAGGTGTATATAAAACATAAATACATTCTGTGTGTATATTTGGGTCCCATTCCCAAAATATTTCATTATGATATGCAAATATTCCAAAATACGGAATATTCCATTATCCAAAATACCCCTGGTCCCAAGCATTTTGGATATGGGAGACTCAACCTGTGTATATATATATATATATATATATATATATATATATATATATATATATATATATATATATACAGTATATGTATATATATATATATATATATATATGTGTGTGTGTGTGTGTGTGTGTAAATATAGTTATAAACTCAAACACTTTAGCCAAATAAACATTGATTAAAGTAATTGCAACTTATAATGAACTAAAGAAAAGAAAACCGCTCACCAGCTGAAAAATATATGGTTTTTGTGTCTGTTCTTCATTGTTGTGATTTAATGTGGGTTGAAAAAAGAAGGAAGTGTATGGGAAGGGTGGAGGTGAAGGAGACATGAGAGAGAGTAGGTCACTACCAGGATCATATTTCAAAATTCTCCTATCTTCATCTACTGACTAAGGGCCCGATTCAGGTGGACGCAAAGGCGATTACGCACACAAGGCCTGATTCAGGCCCGCTCGCTTGCATTAAGCGATTTTTCACAATCTGCGCAAGCATATGAGTCGCAATGCGTGTGCGCGATCCACTCATTGCAATGGGAAAGTGCTCGCCCATAGCCCGCAGTCGGGCCGCTATTTTGAGTGACAGAGCCGTTTGTGGGTGGTAACGGGAAGGTGCTTGAAAACGGGCCTGTGGATGTGCGACACAGGTGTGCCCAACCGTCAGAACGGTGTTTAATGGGTGTGCATAATTAGCAAAGTAGCGTCATTACACACGTGACTGGTTTGTATTTTAGCCAGAACTGCTCGCAATGTTGTGGTGGCAAAAGGCTACCACAAGCACTGCAAGCAGCTCCGATGGCTCTTGATGTTCCCGATTAATCCTACAACTTCCGGAGATGATGTGTGTTGCGAGTGGCAAAGGGGCGTCTTTATACAGGTGCGAGCGCATAGTGCGGCCGCTCGCTATTACTTAGTGGGCGGCTTTACGCGACACAGTGCCAGCACATGACTTAAATAGCCGGCACCTTTTAGCCAGCGAGTGGACGCAAATAGCGTCCAGGTCTGAATCAGGCTCACAGATAGAGCGATTGTCTGCCATTGGGCATAAGCCACTCTGCGATTACAGATGCACATAGGAATCCATCGCAAAGTTAATGACAGGCTGTCAGCATTTGGGGGTGGTGATGAAAAACGCAGGCGTGCCTGTCCATGTGAATGCTTTTTTTTGTTGTTTTATATTGGCGGATGCATTACAGGAAGCAGTTTGGGAGATTCTTGCTACAAAAATTATACTGGGATCTGGAATGATCCACTGAAATGATGGACAGCGATGTATCAGAACAGACAACATTATAGTCAGCATTGGCATTGCTGGCCAGATGCCGGTCAGTCTGCACAATCTGCAGAGTGTCCAGGATGACATGTAGTGGCAGCCAAAAGTGGTATGTCACATCTACATCTGGCATCCCAAAGAGTTTTACATGTGACCTGCCGATGCGCTTCCTGGGCTGCAGATGTTTGTGTTATTACTGGTAGCAGAGGCAATAATATAGCTAAACAAAGTATATGACCATATTTCCCAGCATTGTAGTCTCAGGATGTGGGACATTGCGCTCACCAAAATGGGGGCGGGCATCAGGAGAAGGGGGCAGAGCCTCACTGAAAGGGACGGTGCCTCGAGGAAACCCGTTTGCGTAACTGTGGGGGTGTTCCCAGCACTCTCTGAGATGCTGGGCTGCCCCCAGGCTCCCCCTACACTATGAATCGATGCCATACAGTATCTATTCTACTGCTGTTTACCCACTTCCCCCACCACGGGACACTGCGG
Organism: Taudactylus pleione; assembly: GCA_031769625.1. Classification (NCBI taxonomy): domain Eukaryota; kingdom Metazoa; phylum Chordata; class Amphibia; order Anura; family Myobatrachidae; genus Taudactylus; species Taudactylus pleione. The sequence goes on along the minus strand of JAUIMM010000113.1, from coordinate 22,963,833 downwards.
CCCGTGGGAGGGACAGTCCCAGAAAACCGGGACACTTATGCAAGTTGTATAAGTCCAAAGATTAATCAGAAAATTTATTAAAAAGAACATTGATATATAATGCTAACATCATTAAGTGTACACTTGCGCACGCTTTTTGTGATGGTAATAACAATCAGGGATTGTGGCGGTACATGTACGTGATCCATGTCCAGAGCTTGGTCAATTAATAGAAAGAATCCCCATCTTCAGCGAAAACACCCATTTTCACCAAACTTAGGGGTCTTCTACTCATGGTAAATACAGTAGATCTCAAAGTCTTTCAATTGAAATAAAGGTCAGCACAGAAATGCAGAGACAGTACATCACATTCCTAGCTGAATGGCTGCCAACTTTCCTCAAGCAGCAAGCCAAGAGAGGAAGTGCTGTTCCATTAGAGCCTTAAGGGGACTCACCTGGACTAAATAATTCATGTTTTATCTGTCACCTCCATCAGTACTGAGCTACAGTAAAGTGTCCCAATTGAGGTTTAACCCTATACTGACAGTTGACGCTGCATGCTAGGCTTTTGAAAACTCCTTTTTGGGAAACACTACACAGAGGCATATATAAAAGCCACTTGAAGACTAGGTTAAAGATTTCAGGAAGAAAAGCACAACATTTAAAACCATAAAATGGATTTTACCATATTTAGGGAAGCAATGAGGGAGCTTGTACAGAGGTGAATTTATTTAGAAAATCAGTGGTCCTGATATAGAGAGGACAAAGTGGCCAAGTCGCAGTGCAAAATTATGCTTGTCTCAATTTTTGCCAGTACTCCTAATTTCCATCTGAGCTCATTGGTTTGAAACGCAAAATAGGAGACCTGGCAAAGGAGTGAAATGGACTGTGCGCCCTTTATCATACCAAGGAACAGAGAAAGGAGTGCAGAGATTTAATTTTTAAGGTATTGGGGTGTGGAAGGGCGCACAGTCCAGTTTATTGGCAATGGAGTACACTCCTGTGCTGCCTCAATGATGCCAATACTGAGGTATTAGGTCCTTTACCAAGATGGCCACTGATATGCCTTCTGCACATTCGTGACGCCATCTTGTCTACTGTGTGTTCATCTTCGCATAATCACCTAGTGTATGTTGATATTAAAATGAACCTCTATATACCCCTGCCTGTATCTTCTAAAACCCTTCCTATAAACCTCTAAGGATGACGCTAATTTGCGTACGCAGTCATACCATAAATAAAGCCTTAGACGTGGAATCTGTGGTTCCAAAGCACAAGTGCTATTCAGGTAAAAGTTCAGACAGTTACACGCAATTGATCAAGACACAATTTAGGCGCAAAAGGAAATTATACAGACCCCAAGTACAGTATACATACGCAGGCGCTTCCGGACCCGGAGATAGGCATCAGCAAGAGACCCCTAGTCATACAGCGATCAGCATGAAGACTGAGAACCAGCATTCGTGCACTCATATTTATACCCCCCCCCCCAGAATAAACAGGACAAAAGGGAAGTCTGTTGCTGATATCATTGGTTCCCAGGGGAGAAGCATCTGTTACAGCACATTTAACAGGCTGGTTCAAACAGACTCTCCCTGCCTCTAACAGCTGGGGATCTTCCTCTTCACGCCCCCTGCAACATTCTAACAGCTGTTCCTAAAATATACATTTTGTTGCTTGTAGGCTCTGCGATACATAACTCGAGAATGCATGATGCGATCTCCTCACCGATAACACTGGAATACTGTAAAAATAATACGCATTAGTACAACTCCAAACACGACTTGTTTAGCATGTATAATACCTTAGTTATCAAATATCTTTATTTCTCAGCATTTAACTAACTGAACCAACTTAAATCATACACTTTAGAGCTTATTGAACCTTATGTGTGAATATGTAATGTGTGGGTATTCGGGGTTTGATATAAGGACGCTAGTTATTAATGGGTGAGATTTAAGTGCATAATTTCTCATACACGAAGTGAACATCCAGCTGTGTGGATTGCTGAGGGTTGTAGTTCCACATGCCCTCTGTCAGCAGGCCCCCACCTGTCCTGTGTTCAAAGGAAAAAACCTCTTTTGTTCTCCCAGACTCTTGTGTGAACTGTGAATCAAGCTGTGAAGTTGGGGCCATCCTGTCTCTGTGTGGGGCTAAGGCCTGTTTAGGAGTCAGACAAATCCAATTGTGTAGATCAAAGCCTGGATTATATTACAATTGCCACAACTATACTTTATCTGCATCCAGGGATTCCCAATTTGTATGTAAAAATACCCATTGTCTATTCTATTTACTTTTACTCAGAAAGCTTGTTCTTCCAGTTGCCCTTGGTAAATTAACAAAAACATTGCCATCTGTTCTTAGCTCCAGAGTTGTAACTTGAATTGACGCTGGTCACAAAATGGCGTCTTGCGATCTCATTTCCAAAATGGAGTCTTGCGGCCATTCGCAAGATGGCGTCGCTGCGATTACATTTTAAACTGAACTTGTCTCAGCCAATTATTCAGCTTCGACATGTATACCACAAAGAGTACACATATATTAACACTTTTCACTAAGCAAGATCAGGTCTGAAACTTTTTTTAATGTGACACAATTTGTTCCTTTTTGGTGCACTTCGGGAAAGTATTTGTGCTCGGAATTAATCAATAAAATCTTGAAGTTCCTTTACACTTATATTAACTGAAGCCATGAATAAGGCATAAAATGAGCAGTATTTCTAGAGGACAACGAAAAAGATTAATGTAATGAAAAAGGTGTTTCTATAGTGACGGAGGTTGGATTTTGTTGTACAGTAACATTGACACTTTATCAGAGTGTGCCTCTTTGCTGACCTAGGCACAGTGCAGGGAGTGGATAGACGCTGTTTGTGCACACTGAGGACCTCATTCAGAGTCGGTCGAAGCAGCCGCACGGTCGTACAGGAAAAGGGGCCGGATATGCAAATGATGCACTCGCATATTGCGTCCCTAAGTTCGGATCGTTAGCTGCCCGACCAAGGGGAGGAAGCGGCCAGAAGATAAAAAATACGCCCCCTTCTCGTACGCATTACACGTCATCTCCGGCCATATAAGGATTAATCAAGACCATCAGAACTGGTCGTAGAGCTTAAGGTTGACTATACCCTATCTTAAGCTCTACGATCATGTCAGTGTAAAAACCTCCCATGTCACATGTGCCATGACACTACTTTGTTAATTATGCACTCCCATAAAACGCCGTTCGCATAATTAGGCACGCCTGCATTCGGATCTCCACTCCCCCGTTTTCAAGCACCTTCCCCTGTTACCACCCACAAACGCCTCAATCTGTCACTCAAACTACCGACCTGGCTGTGTTCAAGGAGAGAGAAATGTCTGATCGTAGCGGCTAGTTTGCGCACGCGCATTGCGAACTTTACGCATGCGCAGTTTAGCGAACATCGGTGGCGTACGACCGTGCGGCCGCTTCGACCGACTCTGAATGAGGTCCTGAGTGCTTCGAAAAGATGGTTTGCTCCAATTGTGAGTGACTCAATGTTAATGGGATGACACAAAATACCTTTCTGTTTCAACAAGTTTGGTGGCTCACACAGTGTCTGCACACTACACGTTAATGTGTTGCATTCCGACATCCCTGGATCTCATCCAGCTTCTAATTGAGGTTTCATTGAGTCTCTGTTCTGTACATAACTGCAGCTTTCATCAATGAGTCTCTTGTATTTAGAATTTGGATCAAATTTGCATTCACTTCCAGTGTCACAAGGACAGAGATTCGTTTTCACGTTATGTTCTTTGTGATAGTAACCCTTCTACAAACATCTTGATAAAGGTAAGGAGCCATTATCTAAATTCCATTAGGTGTCACGTCCTGTATTTGCCACTGCAGTTTTCTTGCAGAACGGCTTCCAGTTGAAATTAATATCTCTCTATTACGGCTTGCTAACAGCTGTGATTTCCTGTGTTTATTGGGGACAACTTTCATGATGAATTTAAATTTAAAAGAACAAAGGAAATAAAAATAGGCTTCAGCTTTTTTTGTGCAAATGATAGTGTTAAAATAAAAAACAGTAGAGAAAAAAAAACTTGCATGCAGAATTTAAAAACAAAAATACAGAAAATAAATAAGCCTGCATTCTGTAATGCCCATATATTACAAGGTGCATGGTGATATAGTAAAGTACATACTTACCAACTTTCTGACTGACCCTTCCAGGAGGTAGGTTGGTATAGCGGGGGGCCGTGGCGCAGCATAGAGGGGGGGGAGTGGTGGGGGAATATGATGCTGAATTGGGGGCAGAGCAACCACGTCATCATGATGCCGCAATTCAGCGCAAATCGCATAACTCCCACCTGCTGCAGAAAGGGGTGCGTGTGTTTTTGTTGTGGTGCATTGGCGTCCAAGGGATATGCGGCTGGCCAATTTGCCTGCTTTTCTGGGCAGTCGGAAGCATCACCCGATTTTGTGAGCCTCCCGGCTCTTCCGGGACAGTAGGCAAGCATGGTACAGTGTGAGATATTAGTTCATCAAAATATTTAAGTTGTCGAAATTCCTCAATATGTCTATACCTCTATTCTAATAGCTCTAGGTGCCGAGCTATATCCACAAAGTGGGGAAAGATGTTAATTCGCAATCGACAGACATTTTATCAGACCGACAGAAATTTTATCTGGCAGCCTGCCAGCCGCAGATGTCGCCGGCATACACTGTGAGATTTCTCTCACAGTGTATCAGCCTGACATCCGCGCTCCATCCCCCGGGGGAGGAGACATTTCCCTGTTCTTTCCGTAGGAAGGAACACAGGAAATGTCTGTCTGTCGGCCGCGGCTGGGCATACACTGCCCGATGCGGCCGACAGTTTACCGGTAAATATCGCATTGGACGGGCATGCTGGACAATCCGGCATGCCCGACCGAGCAATATTTAACCCTCGGTCGCCCCCCCACACGCTACAATTTTCGGGGCAATCTGCCAATATCAGGTGGATCACCCCGATAATTGTAGCGTGTATGGCCAGCATAAGCAGTGTTAGGAGACAGATTGAAAAGTGATAAGTCTGTGATAAGGTGCCAGCCAATCAGCTCCCAACTGTCATTTTTCAAACACAGCCTGGAGAAGGCAGTTGGGAGCTGATTGGCTGGCACCTTATCACAGACTTATCACTTTTCACTCTGTCTCCTAACACTGCTTAGTAACTAGACCCCACAGCCTGTGACAGTTGGGAGCTGAGTGGCTGTCACCTTATCACTCTCCAGTTTATCATCTCCCCATCTAGGAGTAAGGTAGATTTATAAACCAGTAAGGGAGGGTTTGCATGATGGCAGGACTTCTTTCTGCATCTAGAACTGAAAGATATCTTGAATGCATATGTCAAAATTAATAAACATTTTGGGCTTTATGAAATAGAGTGCGACTTGCAGTCGCAACTCACAGGAGTTCCCGAACTATCTGGTCAGAAATGGCTCAACAGCCTTCACTAGGTGAATAAAAGCCATCACTGACAGTTAATCATGCCGACATTCATAATGTCGACATGATCGGAAAGCAATTTTAACACTCTCTTTCTCTCTCTATAGAGAGAGACGTAAGTAAAAACTGATCAATGAAAAGAAACCGGCATGCTCTGCTAGATAATCTGTATATGATGCTCCAGTGCCCTGCAAGGGAGGGGATACATTCCCAGATATAGCAGCAATGATATGGCAGCACTCAGATACTTCAAATCAGGTGAAATACACAATCTCTTTAATCCAACTTTTAGGGACTAACCCATCCCGGAAAACGGGTTATTCCCGAAACGTTGGCTTAAAGAGATTGTAATGACAGTGAGAATTGTTCCCTCTAGTGTGAAATGTTTAAAGTGTCTAAAGATCTATTTAAAGGGCATATATACCAGAAAGCAATACTGTGATCTTATCTGTAGCGTAATACTCACAAAGAAAATATATATAACCCTAGTGTGTACGTGTAATAGAGAATTTAGGGATCTACTTACTAAGCAGTGTTAGGAGACAAAGTGAAAGGAGATAAGGTACCAGCCAATCAGCTCCTAACTGCCATGTCGCAGGCTGTGTTTGAAAAATGATGGTTGGGAGCTGATTGGCTGGCACCTTATCTCCTTTCACATTGCCTCCTAACACTGCTTAGTAAATAGACCCCATAGATTGTATACTCCACTGGGGCAGGGACTGATGTGAATGGCCAAATAGTCTCTGTAAAGCGTCACAGAATATGTGTGCTATATAAAGAACTGGTAATAAATAAATACATAAATAAATATGTATAAAAAAAGGTAAACCGTGTCTATGTGCCAAATGGTGCAATTCCAGGGGTATATTTACTAAAGTGTTGTTAGAAGTGGAGATGTTGCCCATAGCAACCACTCAGATTCTACCTATTATCTTCTAGAACACAGGTTCTCAAACTCGGTCCTCAGGACCCCAAACGGTGCATGTTTTCCATGTTTCCACACTGAATCAAGTGAAATAATTAGCTCCACCTGTGGACCTTTTAAAATGTGTCAGTGAGTAATGACTACACCTGTGCACCTGCTGGGTGACCTGCAAAACGTGACCTGTGTGGGGTCCTGAGGACCGAGTTTGAGAACCACTGTTCTAAAATTCGTGCTAAATAAATGATAAGTAGAATCTGATTGGTTGCAATGGGCAACATCTCCACTTTTAAAAACCCGCACTTTAGTACATATACCACTGGGAGTCACGGTATTAGAGTTGCCTTTCGGAATTGCACCATTTGGTTACATAGACACGGTTTACCTTTTTTTGATGCATATATATATTTTCTTTGTCAGTATTACGAGAGAGAGGCAAATGGGCAATGACCGTACTAGGGAGGCCAATCCTGCCCGATTTTTTCAATCCCGGGATTGAAAAAATCTCAATCCCAGGATACCTGGGATTGAGTTGATCAATGTTGCCCGCCCACAGCATGCAGACATTAGGCTCACTGAAACAGCTATTAAGCTCCTACAGATATTTGCTGCCCTCTGATCCGCTCTTCTCCTGGAGTTATCCACTCAGACTTCAGACTTCTGCTATTGACTGCCACAGTATGGACAACTATAAGGGATGGGACACTGCAGCTGAGTAGCCATCACCTCTTCCGCAGAGCCTTCTAGTCCAGGTTCCCAAGGGCGTGCAGCTGTGCAGTCTGACCTCTATAAAGTCACACGCAGCCGCACAGCCGTAGGAGGCCCGAGGGCAGCGTCTGAGCCGACGGAACTATTGCTCAACACTGGCCCTGGCCTGAAGACAAGGCACGCATCTTAATCCCAAAATATCTGGGATTGGAGGCACTAATCCTGGAGTTGAGATCCCACCATTTTTAGCCCTAAATCCATGATCTCGCCGATCCTGATCCTGGAAGGAAGCAGGTCCAGTAGTGAAACTCAATGCATTTCATCCTGGAGTTATTCATTGTTTATCTGTAACGTTAAGACCTTGGGCCTGATTTAGCATCGTAGGAAATTCTGCGATTTACACAGATTGGGCGATTATTTGCCATTGCGTATGCGTGTAAATCCCACGGTGCACGCTTCACGATCACTTTGCGATTATATACACACATAGGAATCATTTGCAAAGTGAATGTCATGTTGTCATTGTTTGGGGGAGGTAACAGAGGGTTGGATCGGTGAACGTAGGCATGTCTGGCCATTTAAACAGACCAATTTCACTTTTATATATTGACTTGAAGCTCTTTTGCTAAACTGATAGCAAACCAATTGAAACACCTGTTGCTAAATTGATTCATGGAGACCAGGGTTTTACCGCATACACCATATGTACAAAGCATTCTCCTGATTGGCAAAGCCATCTTCGCTGTGCTCTGCTACCCTTAAAACCCTTTATAAAGTAATCTCCCATTGGTATAGATATCCTGCCCTATTGCATACAATGTATCCGGGAGTCTGGAATGCATGCTGGTGGCCCGAGAAGCCTCCTGTATATTTGGTGGGGTTGCCCATCCATATAGTTTTGGCTTCTTAATATCACCTCCACTAACACCGGCACTTAAAATCTCTTTTAAGGCATCTTAATAACGCAGCGATAATAATGTGCTACTCGTCCTATGGAAATCACCATCAGCTCCTTCCATTAGAGACTGGTTCAAAAGGACTGATTATTATATGAATATAGAAGATATTATTACTTTCTCATTGGGCAAACCTACGGATTTTTCAGCCACCTGGCTACACTGGCTGGAATTTAAGGAGTCCTCTATATATGTCTGTAAAGCGACTTTGAGTCTTATAGGAGAAAAGCGCTATATAAATAATTGTATTATTATTATTATATGCCGCCTACCTGGGTCTATGAGCAACCCTCCCCTTTTCGACCCCCTCACTAAGCTTACGCTTCACTAGACAAGGTCACACACCTACCAACTTCTGTAATATATTTAAGGAGACCCTCTAATTCTTAACCTCTATTCCCTCCTTCCCCCACCCCTCTGTCTTTCCTTACCCCCGTCTACCATTTTCTTCTCCCATTTACTTTGTTTATATTATCTATATCTTATATATAAAATGAAATGGTCTATTTGTTGCTTTTTGTTTGTCCCATTATGCATTCAGCCACCCGTGCACCGGTTGGGATGAAAGCATTGCGTGGTGGTCCAATTGGATCCTGGCCAGGGTTTAGGGGGGTTAGGGTCCTGGTCGAACCTCCTGTTGGTGTACACTGGGCAGAACTTCACATTTTCACCTACTTTTGTAGAAATAGAGGATTGGGGCTATTCATTCTAAAGATAATGCAGGAGATATCACTGATATATCCTGCTTACCTTTCAGCCCCGATCTGTCCCACTGTCCCTATACACTAGTATGGGGACCTAAATTCATCAAGCTTCGAAAATATTATATTTTAGGAGCTTGACTGCAGGAGCATTCGCCATCTTCATAGGAATAGACCCCTATATGTTTTTCTTTTCTTTTTAATCAAGTTATACAACTTTTGTAATACCTAATATACAATGCACAATTGTGTGATATATTCTTCATTATTTGCCCATTTTCGGATGTTTCCATGTCTTGTGTTATTAGCACTTTTTGTATTGTTTATACTGTGTATATTCTTCCAAGTATGTAATACTATGTATGACTTTTTTCTTTAACAAAAACAGTTTGGAATGCCTATAAATTGTTTTACAGGTGGTACTATGTCCCCACTAGGTTAAAGAAAATGCACCCAGAGATCTACAGTCTGTGTTGGTGTTGTGGGATGGATAGTGGAACATTTTTACATACAGTCAGGTGCATAAATATTGGGACATTGGCAGAATTTTCATATTTTGGCCTCTATTCACCAACACAATGGCTTTGAAATGAAACAAACAAGATGTGCTTTAACTGCAGACTTTCAGATTTAATTTGAGGGTAATTACATACAAATCAGTTGAGCGGTGTAGGAATTACAACGGTTTCTATATGTGCCTCCCACTTTTTAAGGGGCCAAAAGTAATGGGACAAACTAAACAATCCTAAATCAAACTTTCACTTTTTAATACATTGTTGCAAATCCTTTGCAGGCAATTACAGCTTGAAGTCTGGAACGCATATACAACACCAGACGCTGCAAATGTATTCAGTTCCTGCTTGTTCTTGGGGCATTTTCCTTTCAGTTTTGACTTCATCAAGAGAAATGCATGCTCAATCGGATTCAGGTCAGGGGATTGACTTGGCCATTGCATAATATTCCACTTTTTAGTCTTAAAAAACTCTTTGGTTGCTTTTGCAGTATGCTTCGGATCATTGTCCATCTGCACTGTGAAGCGCCGTCCAATGAGTTCTGAAGCATTTGACTGAATATGAGCATATAATATTGCCCGAAACACTTCAGAATTCTTTCTGCTGCTTTTTTCAGCAGTCACATCATCAATAAATACAAGGGAACCAGTTCCATTGGCAGCCATACATGCCCACACCATGACACTACTACCACCATGCTTCACTGATGAGGTGGTATGTTTTGGATCATGAGCAGTTCCTTTCCTTCTCCATACTCTTCTCTTCCCATTACTCTGGTACAAGTTGATCTTTGTTCCAGAACTGTAATGGCTTTTTTAGATGTTGTTTGGCAAACTCTAGTCTGGTCTTCCTGTTTTTGAGGCCCACCAATGGTTTACATCTTGTGGTGAACCCTCTATAATCACTCTTGTGAAGTCTTCTCTTCATTGTTGACTTTGACACATATACACCTACCTCCTGGAGAGTGTTCTTGATTTGGCCAACTGTTGTGAAGGGGTTTTTCTTCACCAGGGAAATAATTCTTCTGTCATCCACTACAGTTGTTTTCCGTCATCTTCCAGATCTTTTGGTGTTGCTGGGCTCTCCGGTGCGTTCTTTCTTTTTAAGAATGTTCCAAACAGTTGATTTGGCCACACCTAATGTTTTTGCTATCTCTCTGATGGGTTTGTTTTGATTTTTCAGCTTAATGATGGCTTGCTTCACTGATAGTGGCAGCTCTTTGGATCTCATATTGAGAGTCTACAGCAACTTATTCCAAATGCAAATGTCATACCTAGAATCAACTCCAGACCTTTTACCTGCTTAATTGATAATAAAAGAACGAGGGAATAGCCCACACCTGTCCATAAAATAGCTTTTGAGTTGATAGTCCCATTACTTTTGGCCCCTTAAAAAGTGGGAGGCACATATAGAAACCATTGTAATTCCTACACCGTTCACCTAATTTGGATGTAATTACCCTCAAATTAATTCTGAAAGTCTGCAGTTAAAGCACATCTTGTTTGTTTTATTTCAAAGCCATTGTGGTGGTGAATAGTGGCCAAAATATGAAAATTCTGTCAATGTCCCAATATTTATGGACCTGACTGTATATGGTGGAGTTGTCCAAAACTGGTGTCCCTCTGGAAAGAGATTTGTGGCTTTGCCAGCTCCATCCATGGCATCTCAGTCCATTTTAGGTACAAACATTTTCTTCTGCCAGTGTGTGTCCCTAATGCAATTCATCATCAGTATAAATAATTTTGCCACATGGTGTTGGCAGCCAGGTGGCTCCAGCCATCGGAGATCTCATAGTTAAAATTTGGCACATTCGTCCTATGGAACATATGTCTAGTATCATGCGGGGCTCCTCCAAGGGTTTTATTAAATATGTGAACCCTGGACCTCCCACTTTTAGGTCCCCCATGCATTTAACTGATCTGTCTGAATTTGGCCAGGATCTCCGTGATTTGTGCCCTGTGCCATTCAAATGTAGGTGTTTCAGATGAGTCTACCCCCTCCCCTTCTTCCCTTCCATTTCCTCCATCTTCTCTTCTTTTGCAGTGTACATGGCGAGTGCGATGTATCATTATATCATGTCATTCATCATATAGTGTGTACCCAGCTTTAGAAAAATAAAAAAAATTATTGCAACCCATACGGCGCCCCTAGCCGAGAGCAGGAACCTCAAGCATCAGCTCCACTGGCTCTGCCATCGCTATGCCCCCAGTGGCAAATGCAGGATTTCTAGAGGGGGAGTTTCCAAATGCTTGATTTTAGGGCAAGTGTGGCCTGTCCATGAAGAGGACATAATTAGCACTTAACCAGATTTAATATGCATCATACAAAGTGTAATGTGCGTCATAATTCCAGCATATGCAGGACCAGCGATCGCAGTAAGCCATTAAATGTGGCAGTAGGGCCATCCTGCCTGAGCTGAATGTTTTTATTTCAGATTTGGGCACCATTCCAGAGCATTGGAGCAAGTTCGAGAGTCTCAACAGAAGAACCTAGAACTGCCCTGGGCATATATGTACATATTAGTCTAGTTATTCATTGGATCAGGGGCGTATTTATAATAGGTGCAGGGTGTGCGGTGTACATGGCCGCTTGGGTCTTGGGGGTGCCCGCAACTGCACACCCTGCACCCATATTATGTAAAACTTACCTCTTAGAGGTCCCCCGTCGGGTCTCCCAGCTCTGCTCAAACGTCGGAAAATGGCGGCCACGGACATTTTTCCGGCGTTTGGCGCATGCTTAGTGAGGAAATCGCTGGGAAAATGGCGGCTGCGCCATTTCCCCGGTGATCTGCACATGCGCAATAGACACCAGGCACACTCTAGTGCCCAGAGTCTATTGATTCTGTGGTGGCCGGCCAGCCGCGTCAGTCGATGCGGCTGACGGGGGATCCACACGGGCCCCCTTCTCTCTAAAGACACCCCTGCATTGGATAGTGTATATGTATATGGTATATTGGATAGTGTATATGGTATTAATAACTAACCCTATTGATGTTCTATAGCAGTGCACCTCTAACAGTGCATGATTTCCAGATCTCCTATGTTAAAAGATCCACAAGTGGTGCTAATTATTTCATTTGTGATACTGAGAAGAACAAGCAGCACTAGTAACATTCTATTATATTACTATTTCTATTGTGGTCATGGTGTGGGCTGGGGAGGGGGGGTTTCCAGGCAACCGGAACCCCCCCTTCCCCTGCGTTTGCCTATGGCCCCTGCTTATACATACAGTATGTCCTGTTGTGGAATTACCTACAAATTATACTGTCTTGCATAAAGGAGTCAGTGTGATTGTGTAATAATAGAAATGGAAGCACAATATCACTTCATAATTGAATAATGTGCTGTCTTATTGGGGATTTCCGTGCATATGTATCCCCCCGTCTGGCAAATGATTATGACAGAAAGGAGAAAACAAGAAACGATGTGGCAAGGGAAAAAATAAATTATTTTCCTTAATTATTCACATTTAATTTTATGGACTTAACAAAACCTTTAAGATAATGTCTAGCTTTCTATAATACAGGGATAACAAATGTGCACTTTCTCTTGGCACTATATTGGCCTCAGACTACAATATTTTTTTAATCCTAAGGGGTCACCATGACTCCAACTGATCTGTCCTTTTTTGACAGGTCCAAGCTAATAATATCAAAACATCTAATAGTAACTAACATATCAATATGTTTAGATCTAATCAGGGCCGGTGCTACCATGAGGTAGCTTTAGGCAGCCGCCTATGGGCGCCGGCCACTGGAGGGCGCTGCTGAGTCCATATACATACACACAAAAAATGAGTGGCATAATTCATGGCTGTGAGGCATATATTGAATTTGTGGCACAGCTGTGTGGCATATTATGAATGCGGCAGTGTTATTAGGTATATTATGATTTTGGTGCTCTGCTGTGTGCAATATTCTATATAGTGTATTATGTATTTTGGACACTGCTGCCTGGCATATTATTAAACTGGGGAGACTGATTCGTGGCATTATGAATTGGAGGGAGCAGGGGCGGTGGGTGAAATGTTGCCTAGGGCGCCCAGAAACCTTGCAACGGCCCTGGATCTAATTCAGTATACATCTTGCACAAGAGGGGTAAATTCATATCTCATGATTTTTGTAACTTTGACAGTGATATTCATGTTCCATCTGCTGGCAACAAAAAGAACTGCAGCTACACAGAAATAGGTGCAATGTGGTCCAGGCTTAAAGATTAACATAAAATGCTCAATCTACATATGGGCAAAGATGTGTCTGATGTTAAATTTAGGATATACTGTAGATATGTCTATGGCAAAGATGTGTCTGATGTTAAATTTAGCATATACTGTAGATATGTCTATGGCAAAGATGTGTCTGATGTTAAATTTAGCATATACTGTAGATATGTCTATGGCAAAGATGTGTTAATCGTCGTCATCAGCCCTAGTTTGCAGTTGCACATGGTTTATGCCTTCTGCACAATTTCCATCTTGTAGCTAACGTTTACTTGAGTTTAACTTGACTGCACTCACACAATAACACCACTTATCTGCCTCTCAGAAGAGCACAAGGGGCTGCAGGTGCAAGACGCTCTAAACATGGAAGCAAGCTGTGCAAATGTACATTGTGCCAATATTATGAAAGATACATTTTGATTGTCAAAGCAAAACCCTGTTAATGGGATAGAGTAGACATTTCAACAGTCAGGATGTCAACAGTCACAATACTGACAGCAACATCCTGACTGTCAGAATACCGACAGATTGCGGAGGTAAGTGTTAGGGTCAGGGGGAAGGTTAGGCTACAGGAGGGGAGTGGCTAGGGTTTGGCTGCAGGACAGGAGGGTTAGACTGCAGGAGACGGGGGTGTTAGGCTGTGGGACAGGGCGGGAGGGTTAGGCTGCAGGAGACGGGGGGGTTAGGCTGTGGGACAGGGCGGGAGGGTTAGGCTGCAGGAGACTGGGGGGTTAGGCTGTGGGACAGGACAGAAGGGTTAGGCTGCAGGAGACGGGGGGGTTAGGCTGTGGGACAGGGCGGGAGGGTTAGGGTGCAGGAGACTGGGGGGTTAGGCTGTGGGACAGGACGGGAGGGTTAGGCTGCAGGAGACTGGGGGGTTAGGCTATGGGACAGGACGGGAGGGTTAGGCTGCAGGAGACTGGGGGGTTAGGCTATGGGACAGGGCGGGAGGGTTAGGCTGCAGGAGACTGGGGGGTTAGGCTATGGGACAGGGCGGGAGGGTTAGGCTGCAGGAGACGGGGGGGTTAGGCTGTGGGACAGGGCGGGGGGGTTAGGCTACAGGAGACTGGGGGATTAGGCTGTGGGACAGGGCGGGAGGGTTAGGCTGCAGGAGACTGGGAGGTTAGGCTATGGGACAGGGCGGGAGGGTTAGGCTGCAGGAGACGAGGGGCTTAGGTGTGGGACGGGAGGGTTAGAGTTAGGCTGTGGGATGTGAGCATTAGACATGCAGGAGTTGGGGGGTTAGGCTGTGGGACGGGAGGGTTAGGGTGAGGCTGTTGGATGGACGGGAGGGTTAGGGAAAGGTTGCGGGGCGGGAGGGTTAGGGTTAGGCAGCAAGAGGGGTGGGTTAGGGTTATAATACTTGCTGAAATTTGTCTGGATTTTGACTGTCGGGATTCCGCTGTCAGTATTCTAACCGTCGGCATACTGACCATCGGGATCCGTACCCAACCCCTGCTAATAACGGTATGGTTAGATGTAGTGTAATATTTTAGAGAACCAAAAACTGGTTCAAAAATGTAACACTGTAATTTAATCTAAAGATTATTTCAACATCTTGATATCAGTAATTACAGTGTGAGCTCCTATCACCAGGGTGAAGGTGTCCTAATAGACTCTGTAGTAGATAAAGGTTTACTGTTAAATTCTCTTACATTGATAAAGATTAAAATGTAATTTTCTGGATGCATAGAAAGTTCCTGCTGAGGGATATATACAGCAGCTGGCTGCAGCAGAAAGCAAAGTGAACGTGGATGTGATCACTTTACTTCTACTGATAGCCAGGACGGGCTTTTAGTGTAGCCCCTGTCTGGGCAACACAGTAATACATTCAAGCAAATAAGGATTCCCTATTATAGGTGGCAGATCGCATATGTTAATTTATATGCCCCCAAATCTGGAAGATCCAGGATATATAGCCTCAATTATTTTACGGTGTAGAACACATCACTTGAGGATGTAGACATTTGTAGATATATTGTTCTTCCTTTGTGGCTTTACGGTTTTTCATGTTTTCTTGTCGTACAGTTTAATTTTCCAGTGAAGCAATTTCTGAAAGTCTCTGCAAATATTGTATGGGAGCAGTGGCGTCACAAGGGGGGTGCGTGCAGGGGGCACGGGCCGCACCTGGGTTTCACCCGCCGAGGCACACTCTCCCTCAGTGACAGTAGCCGGCTGCTGCACTGTAGAATTACATGCAGCACTCAGCTCCTGTCACAGTGAGGGAGCCAGCACTATTGGTACACTGGTCCCCAGTGGCAACCCGCACCTCCGGGACCCCCCGGAGTGGTTCGGTTGCGTGGCCCCGCCTCCAGCCATGAGGCCACGTCCTTGTCACAAAACCTCACCCCCTTTTTTCCTGACACACGGCACACCACTATACTGCCCACCCCTACCCGCACCGGGTGCATCAGCAGGTAGGGAAGCTAATGTATGGGAGCCCCACGGAATGGATCTATGTACCCTGAGGAGCCTACAATGCAAAAAAATTATTTAATGTGTGAATGCATTAAACAGTAAGACAGCACCAAGCAACGTTTCTCTATCAGTTGTATAGCTGATTCTGAGTTGGCAGCAAAGCAAAACACAGAAAGTAGCTTTACACCTTGGTAAAACCATGTTGCACTGCAGGTTGTGGAAGTGGGGGAGAGAGGGCTGTGGGGAGCAGGGGTAGTATCTATAATGGGTGCAGGGTGTGCGGTGCACATGGGCCCCCAGGTCCAGGGGGAGCCCGCACACCCTGCACCCATATTATTTAAAACTTACCTCTCCGAGGTCCCATGCCGGGTGTCAGAGCTGTACAAAAAGCCAGAAAAATGGCCGCCGCGGCTATTTTGCCGGCGTTTCGCACATGCTCAGTAGACTCCAGACACACTCTAGTGCTCAGAGTCTACTAATGCCGCGTTAGTCGGCTGCCAGCCACCGGGAAGAGAGGAGGGGACTCTGGGCAGGGAATGCACACTGGCCCTCTCCTCTCTAAAGATGCCCCTGGTGGGGACACTATGCCGCTGTATGGGAGAGAGGGCTGCGGGGACACTGTGCGGCTGTGTAAGAGAGGGCTGCGGGGACACTGTGCGGCTGTGTAAGAGAGAGGGCTGCGGGGACAATGTGGCTGTGTAAGAGAGAGCTGCGGGGACACTGTGCGGATGTATGTTGAGTGAGGGCTGCGGGGACAATGGGGCTGTGTAAGAGAGAGCTGCGGGACACTGTGCGGCTGTGTAAGAGAGAGGGCTGCGGGGACAATGCGGCTGTGTAAGAGAGAGCTGCGGGGACACTGTGCGGATGTATGTTGAGTGAGGGCTGCGGGGACACTGTGCAGCCGTAATGGAGAGAGGGCTGCGGGGACACTGTGCAGCCGTAATGGAGAGAGGGCTGCGGGGACACTGTGCAGCCGTATTGGAGGGAGGGCGCGGGGACACTGTGCGGCGCTATGGGAGAGAGGGCTGTGGGAACACTGCGTGGTTGTGTGGGAGAAAGGGCTGCGGGGACACTGTGCGGATCTATGTTGAGTGAGGGCTGCGGGGACACTGCGGCGGTATGGGAGAGAGGGCTGCGGGGATACTGTGTGGCTGTGTAAGAGAGGGCTGCGGGGACAATGCGGCTGTGTAAGAGAGGGCTGCGGGGACAATGCGGCTGTGTAAGAGAGGGCTGCGGGGACACTGTGCGGATGTATGTTGAGTGAGGGCTGCGGGGACACTGTGCGGCGGTATGGGAGAGAGGGCTGCAGGGATACTGTGTGGCTGTGTAAGAGAGGGCTGCGGGGACACTATGCGGTTGAATGGGAGAGAGGGCTGCGGGGACACTATGCGGTTGAATGGGAGAGAGGGCTGCGGGCACACTATGCGGTTGAATGGGAGAGAGGGCTGCGGGGACACTGTGCGACTGTATGGGAGAGAGAGAGCTGCGGGGACACTGTGCGGATGTATGGTGAGTGAGGGCTGCGGGGACACTGTGCAGCAGTAATGGAGAGAGGGCTGCGGGGACACTGTGCGGCGGTATGGGAGAGAGGGCTGTGGGAACACTGTGTGGTTGTATGGGAGAGAGGGCTACAGGGACACTGTGCAGCCGTAATGGAGGGAAGGCTGCGGGGACACTGTGCGGCTGTAAAGGAGAGAGGGCTGCAGGGACACTGCGGCTGTATGGGGGAGAGGGCTGCGGGGACACTGCGGCTGTATGGGAGAGAGTGCTGCGGGGACACTGCGGCTGTATGGGAGAGAGGGCTGCGGGGACACTGCGGCTGTATGGGAGAGAGGGCTGCGGGGACACTGCGGCTGTATGGGAGAGAGGGCTGTGGGGACACTGCGGCTGTATGGGAGAGAGGGCTGTGGGAACACTGTGCGGCTCTATGGGAGAGAGGGCTGCGGGGGCACTGCGGCTGTATGGGAGAGAGGGCTGTGGGGACACTGCGGCTGTATGGGAGAGGGGGCTGCAGGGGCACTGTATGGGAGAGAGGGTTGTGGGGACACTGCGGCTGTATGGTAGAGAGGGCTGTGGGGACCCTGTGTGGTTGTAAAGGAGAGAGGGCTGCGGGTACACTGCGCCTGTATGGGAGAGAGGGCTGCAGGGACACTCCGGTTGTATGGGAAAGAGGGCTGTGGGAACACTGTGGCAGTATGGGAGAGAGGGCTGCAGGGACACTGTGGCTGTATGGGAGAGAGAGCTGCGGGGACACTGTGCGGATGTATGTTGAGTGAGGGCTGCGGGGACACTGTGCGGCAGTATGGGAGAGAGGGCTGCGGGGATACTGTGTGGCTGTGTAAGAGAGGGCTGTGGGGACATTGCGGCTGTGTAAGAGAGAGCTGCAGGGACACTGTGCGGCCGTATGGGAGAGAGGGCTGCGGGGACACTATGCGGTTTAATGGGAGAGAGGGCTGTGGGGACACTATGCGGTTGCATGGGAGAGAGGGCTGCGGGGATACTCTGTGGCTGTGTAAGAGAGGGCTGCAGGTACACTGTGCAGCTGTATGTTGAGTGAGGGCTGCGGGGACACTGTGCGGCAGTATGGGAGAGAGGGCTGTGAAAACACTGTGTGGTTGTATGGGAGAGAGGGCTTCGGGGACACTGTGCGGATATATGTTGAGTGAGGGCTGCGGGGACACTGTGCAGCCGTAATGGAGGGAGGGCTGCGGGGACACTGTGCGGTGGTATGGGAGAGAGGGCTGCGGGGACACTGTGCGGCGGTATGGGAGAGAGGGCTGCGGGGATACTGTGTGGCTGTGTAAGAGAGGGCTGCGGGGACATTGCGGCTGTGTAAGAGAGAGCTGCAGGGACACTGTGTGGCTGTATGGGAGAGAGGGCTGCGGGGACACTATGCGGTTGCATGGGAGAGAGGGCTGCGGGGAAACTCTGTGGCTGTGTAAGAGAGGGCTGCAGGGACACTGTGCGGCTGTATGTTGAGTGAGGGCTGCGGGGACACTGTGCAGCCGTAATGGAGAGGGCTGCGGGGACACTGTGCGGCGGTATGGGAGAGAGGGCTGTGAAAACACTGTGTGGTTGTATGGGAGAGAGGGCTGCGGGGACACTGTGCAGCCGTAATTGAGGGAGGGCTGCGGGGACACTGTGCGGTGGTATGGGAGAGACGGCTGCGGGGACACTGTGCGGTGGTATGGGAGAGAGGGCTGCGGGGATACTGTGTGGCTGTGTAAGAGAGGGCTGCGGGGACATTGCAGCTGTGTAAGAGAGAGCTGCAGGGACACTGTGCGGCTGTATGGGAGACAGGGCTGTGGGGACACTATGCAGTTGAATGAGAGAGAGGGCTGTGGGGACACTATGCGGTTGTATGGGAGAGAGGGCTGCGGGGATACTCTGCGGCTGTGTAAGAGAGAGCTGCAGGGACACTGTGCGGCTGTATGGGAGAGAGGGCTGCGGGGACACTATGCGGTTGAATGGGAGAGAGGGCTGCGGGGACACTGTGCGACTGCATGGGAGAGAGAGCTGCGGGTACACTGTGCGGATGTATGTTGAGTGAGGGTTGCGGGGACACTGTGCAGCCGTAATGGAGGGAGGCTGCGGGGACACTGTGCGGCGGTATGGGAGAGAGGGCTGTGGGAACACTGTGTGGTTGTATGGGAGAGAGGGCTGCGGGGACACTGTGCGGATGTATGTTGAGTGAGGGCTGCGGGGACACTGTGCAGCCGTAATGGAGATAGGGCTGCGGGGACACTGTGCAGCCGTAATGGTGGGAGGGCTGCGGGGACGCTGTGCGGCTGTAAAGGAGAGAGGGCTGCAGGGCACTGCGGCCGTATGGGAGAGAGGGCTGTGGGGACACTGTGTGGTTGTATGGGAGAGAGGGCTGTGGGAACACTGTGCGGCTGTAAAGGAGAGAGGGCTGCGGGGACACTGTGCATCCATAATGGAGGGAAGGCTGCGGGGACACTGTGCGGCTGTAAAGGAGAGAGGGCTGCAGGGACACTGCGGCTGTATGGGAGAGAGGGCTGCGGGGACACTGCGGCTGTATGGGAGAGAGGGCTGCGGGGACACTGCGGCTGTATGGGAGGGAGGGCTGTGGGGACACTGCGGCTGTATGGGAGAGAGGGCTGTGGGAACACTGTTCGGCTCTATGGGAGAGAGGGCTGCAGGGACACTGCAGCTGTATGGGAGAGTGGGTTGTGGGGACACTGCGGCTGTATCGGAGAGGGGGCTGTGGAGACAGTATGACTGTATGGGAGGGGGCTGTGGAGACAGTATGACTGTGGGGCCCCTGGACCTTATTCAGAGGCGGCCGTACAGTCTACGACCGCACGGCCGCCTCGATGTTTGGCCAGTGGCAGCCCAAACGGAGGCGTTCCCATGGGAACGCCTACCGTTTGGGGGAGGCCCCACTGACATCACTAGTGATGTGGTTGTATGGGAGAGAGGGCTGCGGGGACACTATGAGGCTGTATGGGAGAGAGGGCTGTGGGGACACTGTATGGGAGAGAGGGCTGCTGGGACACTATGCGGCTGTATGGGAGAGAGGGCTCCAGGGACACTGTATGGGAGAGAGGGCTGCGGGGACACTATGAGGCTGTATGGGAGAGAGGGCTGCGGGGACACTGTATGGGAGAGAGGGCTGCGGGGCCACTATGCGGCGGTATGGGAGAGAGGGCTGCGAGGACACTGTATGGGAGAGAGGGCTGCAGGGACACTATGCGGCTGAGTGGGAGAGAGGGCTGCGGGGACACTATGCAGCTGTATGGGAGAGAGGGCTGTGGGGACACTATGTGGCTGAGTGGGAGAGAGGGCTGCGGGGACACTGTATGGGAGAGAGGGCTGCGGGGACACTGTGTGGCTGTAAAGGAGAGAGGGCTGCGGGGACACTGTGTGGCTGTAAAGGAGAGAGGCCTGTGGGAACACTGTGTGGTTGTATGGGAGAGAGGGCTGCGGGGACACTGTATGGGAGAGAGGGCTGCGGGGACACTATGTGGTGGTATGGGAGAGAGGGCTGCGGGGACACTGTGCGGCTGTAAATGAGAGAGGGCTGCGGGGACACTGTGCAGCCGTAATGGAGGGAGAGCTGTGGGGACACTGTGCGGCTGTAAAGGAGAGAGGGCTGCGGGGACACTGTGCAGCTGTAAAGGAGAGAGGGCTGCGGGGACACTGTATGGGAGAGAGGGCTGCGGGGACACTATGTGGTGGTATGGGAGAGAGGGCGGCGGGGACATTGTGCGGCTGTAAAGGAGAGAGGGCTGCGGGGACACTGTGCAGCCGTAATGGAGGGAGAGCTGTGGGGACACTGTGCGGCTGTAAAGGAGAGAGGGCTGCGGGGACACTGTGCAGCCGTAATGGAGGGAGGTTTGCGGGGACACTGTGCGGCTCTAGGGGAGAGAGGGCTGCAGGGATTCTGCGGCTGTATGGGAGAGAGGGCTGTGGGGACACTGCGGCTTTATGGGAGAGAGGGCTGTGGTAACACTGTGCGGCTCTATGGGAGAGAGGGCTGCAGGGATACTGCGGCTGTATGGGAGAGAGGGCTGTGGGGACACTGCGGCTGTATGGGAGAGGGAGCTGTGGAGACACTGCGACTGTATGGGAGAGAGGGCTGCATGGACACTGTATGGGAGAGAGGGCTGTGGGGACACTGCGGCTGTATGGGAGAGAGGGCTGTGGGGACCCTGTGTGGTTGTAAAGTAGAGAGGGCTGCGGGTTCACTGCGCCTGTATGGGAGAGAGGGCTGCGGGGACACTGCGGCTGTATGGGAGAGAGGGCTGTGGGGACACTGCGGTTGTATGGGAGAGAGGGCTGTGGGAACACTGTGGCTGTGTGGGAGAGAGGGCTGCGGGGACACTATGCGGCTGTATGGGAGAGAGGGCTGCGGGAACACTGTATGGGAGAGAGGGCTGCAGGGACACTGTGCCTGTATGGGAGAGAGGGCTGCGGGGACACTGCGTCTGTATGGGAGAGAGGGCTGCAGGGACACTGCGGTTGTATGGGAGAGAGGGCTGTGGGAACACTGTGGCTGTGTGGGAGAGAGGGCTGTGGGAACACTGTGGCTGTGTGGGAGAGAGGGCTGCAGGGACACTATACGGCTGTAAAGGAGAGAGGGCTGCGGTGACACTGTATGGGAGAGGGCTGCGGGGACACTATGCGGCTGTAAAGGAGAGAGGGCTGCGGGGACACTGTATGGGAGAGGGCTGCGGGGGCACTATGCGGCTGTATGGGAGAGAGGGCTGCGGGGACACTGTATGGGAGAGACGGCTGCGGGGATACTATGCGGCTGTATGGGAGAGAGGGCTGCGGGGACACTGTATGGGAGAGAGGGCTGCGGGGACACTATGCAGCTGTATTCGAGAGAGGGCTGCGGGGACACTATGCGGCTGAGTGGAAGAGAGGGCTGCAGGGACACTATGCAGCTGTAAAGGAGAGAGGGCTGTGGGGACACTATGTGGCTGTATGGGAGAGAGGGCTGGGGGACACTATGTGGCTGTATGGGAGAGAGGGCTGGGGGACACTGTGTGGCTGTAAAGGAGAGAGGGCTGCGGGGACACTGTGCGGCTGTATGGGAGAGAGGGCTGCAGAGACACTATGCAACTGTATGGGAGAGAGGGCTGCGGGGACACTATGCAGCTGTATGAGAGAGAGGGCTGCGGGGACACTGCGGCTGTAAAGGAGAGAGGGCTGCAGGGACACTATACGGCTGTGTGGGAGAGAGGGCTGCGGGGACACTGTATGGGAGAGAGGGCTGCGGGGACACTGCGGCTGTATGGGAGAGAGGGCTGTGGGGACCCTGTGTGGTTGTAAAGTAGAGAGGGCTGCGGGTTCACTGCGCCTGTATGGGAGAGAGGGCTGTGGGGACACTGCGGCTGTATGGGAGAGAGGGCTGTGGGGACACTGCGGTTGTATGGGAGAGAGGGCTGTGGGAACACTGTGGCTGTGTGGGAGAGAGGGCTGCGGGGACACTATGCGGCTGTATGGGAGAGAGGGCTGCGGGGACACTGTATGGGAGAGAGGGCTGCAGGGACACTGTGCCTGTATGGGAGAGAGGGCTGCGGGGACACTGCGTCTGTATGGGAGAGAGGGCTGCAGGGACACTGCGGTTGTATGGGAGAGAGGGCTGTGGGAACACTGTGGCTGTGTGGGAGAGAGGGCTGTGGGAACACTGTGGCTGTGTGGGAGAGAGGGCTGCAGGGACACTATACGGCTGTAAAGGAGAGAGGGCTGCGGTGACACTGTATGGGAGAGGGCTGCGGGGACACTATGCGGCTGTAAAGGAGAGAGGGCTGCGGGAACACTGTATGGGAGAGGGCTGCGGGGACACTATGCGGCTGTATGGGAGAGAGGGCTGCGGGGACACTGTATGGGAGAGAGGGCTGCGGGGATACTATGCGGCTGTATGGGAGAGAGGGCTGCGGGGACACTGTATGGGAGAGAGGGCTGCGGGGACACTATGCAGCTGTATTCGAGAGAGGGCTGCGGGGACACTATGCGGCTGAGTGGAAGAGAGGGCTGCAGGAACACTATGCAGCTGTAAAGGAGAGAGGGCTGTGGGGACACTATGTGGCTGTATGGGAGAGAGGGCTGGGGGACAGTATGTGGCTGTATGGGAGAGAGGGCTGGGGGACACTGTGTGGCTGTAAAGGAGAGAGGGCTGCAGGGACACTGTGCGGCTGTATGGGAGAGAGGGCTGCAGGGACACTATGCAACTGTATGGGAGAGAGGGCTGCGGGGACACTATGCAGCTGTATGGGAGAGAGGGCTGCGGGGACACTGCGGCTGTAAAGGAGAGAGGGCTGCAGGGACACTATACGGCTGTGTGGGAGAGAGGGCTGCGGGGACACTGTATGGGAGAGAGGGCTGCGGGCACACTGCGGCTGTATGGGAGAGAGGGCTGTGGGGACCCTGTGTGGTTGTAAAGTAGAGAGGGCTGCGGGTTCACTGCGCCTGTATGGGAGAGAGGGCTGTGGGGACACTGCGGCTGTATGGGAGAGAGGGCTGTGGGGACACTGCGGTTGTATGGGAGAGAGGGCTGTGGGAACACTGTGGCTGTGTGGGAGAGAGGGCTGCGGGGACACTGTATGGGAGAGAGGGCTGCGGGGACACTATGTGGTGGTATGGGAAAGAGGGCTGTGGGGACACTGTGCGGCTGTAAATGAGAGAGGGCTGCGGAGACACTGAGCAGCCGTAATGGAGGGAGAGCTGTGGGGACACTGTGCGGCTGTAAAGGAGAGAGGGCTGCGGGGACACTGTGCAGCTGTAAAGGAGAGATTGCTTGCGGGGACACTGTATGGGAGAGAGGGCTGCAGGGACACTATGTGGTGGTATGGGAGAGAGGGCTGCGGGGACACTGTGCGGCTGTAAAGGAGAGAGGGCTGCGGGGACACTGTGCAGCCGTAATGGAGGGAGAGCTGTGGGGACACTGTGCGGCTGTAAAGGAGAGAGGGCTGCGGGGACACTGTGCAGCCTTAATGGAGGGAGGTTTGCGGGGACACTGTGCGGCTCTAGGGGAGAGAGGGCTGCAGGGACACTGCGGCTGTATGGGAGAGAGGGCTGTGGGGACACTGCGGCTTTATGGGAGAGAGGGCTGTGGGAACACTGTGCGGCTCTATGGGAGAGAGGGCTGCAGGGACACTGCGGCTGTATGGGAGAGAGGGCTGTGGGGACACTGCGGCTGTATGGGAGAGGGGGCTGTGGGAACACTGCGACTGTATGGGAGAGAGGGGTGCATGGACACTGTATGGGAGAGAGGGCTGTGGGGACACTGCGGCTGTATGGGAGAGAGGGCTGTGGGGACCCTGTGTGGTTGTAAAGGAGAGAGGGCTGCGGGTACACTGCGCCTGTATGGGAGAGAGGGCTGCGGGCCCACTGCGCCTGTATGGGAGAGAGGGCTGTGGGGATACTGCGACTATATGGGATTGAGGGCTGCAGGGACACTGCGGTTGTATGGGAAGAGGGCTGTGGGAACACTGTGGCTGTGTGGGAGAGAGGGCTGCGGGGACACTATGCGGCTGTATGGGAGAGAGGGCTGCGGGGACACTGTATGGGAGAGAGGGCTGCGGGGACACTGCGCCTGTATGGGAGAGAGGGCTGCAGGGACACTGCGTCTGTATGGGAGAGAGGGCTGCAAGGACACTGCGTCTGTATGGGAGAGAGGGCTGCAGGGACACTGCGTCTGTATGGGAGAGAGGGCTGCAGGGACACTGCGTCTGTATGGGAGAGAGGGCTGCAGGGACACTGTGGCTGTGTGAGAAAGAGGGCTGCAGGGACACTGTGTGGCTGTGTGGGAGAGGGCTGTGGGGACACTATGCGGCTGTAAAGGAGAGAGGGCTGTGGGGACACTATGCGGCTGTAAAGGAGAGAGGGCTGCGGGGACACTGTATGGGAGAGAGGGCTGCGGGGACACTATGCGGCTGTATGGGAGAGAGGGCTGCGGGGACATTGTATGGGAGAGAGGGCTGCGGGGACACTATGCGGCTGTATGTGAGAGAGGGCTGCGGGGACACTGTATGGGAGAGAGGGCTGCGGGGATACTATGCGGCTGTATGGAAGAGAGGGCTGCGGGGACACTGTATGGGAGAGAGGGCTGCGGGGACACTATGCAGCTGTATGGGAGAGAGGGCTGCGGGGACACTATGCGGCTGAGTGGGAAAGAGGACTGCAGGGACACTGTGCGGCTGTAAAGGAGAGAGGACTGTGGGGACACTGTATGGGAGAGAGGGCTGCGGGGACACTATGTGGCTGTATGGGAGAGAGGGCTGGGGGACACTGTGTGGCTGTAAAGGAGAGAGGGCTGCGGGGACACTGTGCGGCTGTATGGGAGAGAGGGCTGCGGGGACACTATGCGGCTGTATGGGAGAGAGGGCTGCGGGGACACTGTATGGGAGAGAGGGCTGCGGGGACACTATGCAGCTGTATGGGAGAGAGGGCTGCGGGGACACTATGCAGCTGTATGGGAGAGAGGGCTGCAGAGTCACTATGCAGCTGTATGGGAGAGAGGGCTGCGGGGACACTATGCGGCTGTATGGGAGAGAGGTCTGCGGGGACACTGTATGGGAGAGAGGGCTGCGGGGACACTATGCAGCTGTATGGGAGAGAGGGCTGCGGGGACACTGCGGCTGTAAAGGAGAGAGGGCTGCAGGGACACTATACGGCTGTGTGGGAGAGAGGGCTGCGGGGACACTGTATGGGAGAGAGGGCTGCAGGGACACTGAGCCTGATTCAGAGAAGGACGGAATTTCTGAGCCGCACACAAGCAGCTATGCAATTTCGTCCATCTTAATGAAAATACAAATGCAGAAAGAGGTGTCTCCTTGCTCCATTTGGGAGCACTATCGCAGCCATCGTGACCGGTTACTCCTTTGCTCAGGCTGTGGGAGCTGAAGCTTCCTGCAGCCTGACCGGGTGCTGGTCATTTCACTTCTAGTGCAATCTTATAGTCCCAGCACTAGTGCAGCAGATATCACCCCTGCCCAAGGTGCATACTTGCCGACAATCAGCTCCAGCCTTCCGGGAGGGAGCTGATTGTCGGCTAATAGCGGGGGCGGAGCCGGTCATTGGGGGCGGAGCCGGGGGTGGGGCGGCCATTTTGGGTCACGCTGGGGGCGGAGCCACATGATCGCGTCATCGTGACTCCGCCCCCTCTTCACAATGCCATGATTTTTGGCATTGTGAAGCAGGGGGCGGGGCCACAATGACGCGATTCTGCGTGAATCGCATCACCGGGCCCCCCGCTGCGGGGATTTCTATTTTTTTCAGGGGGGAGGTGGGGAGGGTGTGAGACTTCCGGGAGGCTTACCTGCCTTTCCGGGGGGCCGGGAGCGGCACCCGAAAATCGGGAGGCTCCCGGCCAAATCGGGAGGGTAGGCAAGCCTGCCAAAGTGGTATCCGGTCTTTAGGTCTACAGTTAAAAGGTAAACAATGTTTAGGTAGACAATACAAGTTAGACAGGCAATAGGTCTTCAGATATGAGCCGTCCTTTGCGATAGAGAGACTTCCGGGTTTATGACCAGGAAATCCCTCTGGCGTCCTTCTGCGCATGCACAGAATGACGTGCACGCTGCAGGGGACACTGGGAGGGATCTGATTGGATCCCTCTCAGTGCAGAACGCAAAAAGAAGCCCATAGGCTGCCAAGTAGAAGCTTCGGAATGTATCGCATTGGTACAGAAGAAAAATGTTGCCAAATTCCGAAAACGTTAGTTTTCGGATTTTTGGAGCATTTTCCATTTAGTACATCCTGCCCCAAATGATTCAGAGACAAGGGAGTGATCAATCTGTCCTCACACATACATGGCTAAACTGGCCTGAGTGTCATTCCAAACAACTGGATTCCAATACAGGAACAGGCTCCTGCACTTCCAGGTTTTCCGTAATACCCAATCCAATCCGCCATACTCAATCAAATCCCACTTCTGTCTAATCCTTAATTAAACTTTTCCCTGTATATGGAGGATTACTTCATGTATACAAAGGTCTAAAACATTATTTTATTTTTTAATTATTTTACAACTTTTGCTAGAAGACAGGATATTACTTTTCAGCTGCTAAACTAGGTCATGTCTGACAGCTCACATAATCATTTCTTATAAACAGACCTTACACTGTATAATGCATATTATTATTTTTACACGGATCTTTGTCACAAGAGGGTTAAATACTTGTGGAGGTGGACCCGGGGTGGCTTCAGAGGAGTTTATAGGAGCAGACTTCTGATATGGAAAGGACTCTGGGGGTCATTCAGACCCGCTCGCGAGCAAAGGACGCTCGCAAGCGGGTCGATGTTGTGCGAATGCACATGTGCACGACGGAGGGAGCTCCATCGTGCGCATGCGCGAGACCCGGCGAGCGACGAGGAATACGTCGCTCGGGGTCTCGCACCAAAGGGGGCGTGCTGTCGATGGTGAGTGACAGCATGCCCCCTTTGGTGGGCGTGCCGGGGGCATGGCTGCCAGACGGAGGCGTTCCCATGGGAACGCCTACCGTCTGAAGCCGGCCCCACTGACATCAGTAATGATGTCAGTGGGAGTGATTTTGGCTCTGATAGAGCCAAAATCACTCCTGGGCTTGCGGCAGCGAGACCCTACCGCAGGGTCTCGTCGCAAGCTCGATGGTCGCGATGGTCTTGACCATCGCGACCATCTTTTTGGCCGCTCCATTTTCAGGGAGGAGGGCACTGATTCAGAGCGAGCGCTCTGGTCAGAGCATTCGGCTCTGAATCAGGCCCAGACATCAGCAGTGATGTCAGTGGGGTGCTTCCTGCTCGATCAGAGCGTTCTGCTCTGAATCAGGCTCTCTGGTCTGAGATGTGTGTTGCTCATGAATGGCTCACTGATGAAGAATGGATACTGGAGACGAGATACACCCAGAGTGGACTGCGGATACACCCAACAAGTAACTGGGACGTCTGGATAATTTAAGCAGGGCTCCCTCTGGTGGTGGTAGTAGGGAGTAGCACCGCTGGTATGCAGAGTATCTGGGAGGCTGGAACCTGGAGCAGTATACTATATGTGAGACTCAGCAGGAACAAGGAATAGGAGGGAGCTCAGAGAACTAACACCCAGCTAGGCTGGGAACAACGTTGCGCTGGCAATGAAAGGACTGCAGATCAGCCCTTAAATACCCGAAGGAAGTGCAGGATTGGTTGCTAGGGACTCCCAGGAATGCTCTGACTGGATTGGCCGAAAGGAGTCACCTGACCACATCCAAGATGGCGGCGCCCATGTCATGCTGCAGCACTACCAAGGTGTGCAATACTCACAGTAGCAGCCAGGACACTATGCCTCCAGACCCCTGTAGCATGCAGCATGGACCTCCATGTGCCTGCACCCCCGCCAGAAGGACCCCGCCAGAGCGTCCAGACAGGTAAGTGCCGCTGACCCCGACCCCTTACAGCCCTGGTCGTGAAAATCTTAAGATGGTTTTATTTTTGAAAAGTTGACCAGACAAGTTCGATATATTAGTTAGACATCCATAATGTTGACCTGAGTCTGTCAACATGTTCCACACTTGCCAACATTCTACATGTCCCCTACTGGAGGGGGCAGCCAGGTCAGCCTAGCGTGGTGCGGCATTTGGGGGGGAGGCGTGGCTGAGGACATGACACAGAATTGGGGGCAGAGCGGAGCAGTGACTGCATGATTGCATTATCTTGGCCCCATCCCTGCTACACAATGCCAAGATTACCGGCATTGTAAAGCAGGGGGCGGGGCCATGATGGCACAATTCAGTGCGGATTGCGTCATCACCCCCCTCCTCCCTGCTGTGAGGGTGTGCGGGGGAATCGTATGTGGCCAGTCCAGAGACTTTCCCGCTTTCCCAGGTGGCCAGGGACGCCAGCCAATTTTCGGGAGCCTTCCGGCCATTCTGGGAGAGTAGGCAAGTATGACATGGTAATTATGTCTACAGTGATTATGTTGACATGTTTATTATGATGATATTCATCATGTCGACATGGTCAAAATGTCGATAATGTGGTTTTTAGGTATGTCTATCCTGAACACTAATGATATCCCTAACATTATTCTTTATGCTAGAACTAATCCCTAAACCTAAGTCTAACCCTAATGTTGACATTTTAACAATGTTGACACTTCCCAGATGTCAACATTTATGATGCCGAAATTTTAACCGTGTCAACATTATTTCTGTCAACATTCCGTTATCGATATAATGAAGGACCACATACCGCCCAGACAGACAGTGAGTAGGTTACACAGGGAAATATAATGCATAGCACTGGACTTTGGTATATCCCAACAATAGCAAGTTATGTTATTTATAGGTATACCCTAAGACAGAGGTTCTTAACCTGATGCATCAATACCCAATACCCCTTGGGTGGTATGGGAACCGTATAATGGGGTATGGGATTTGATCTCAAAACAATAAAAAAAAAGTTGTCATTAGATTAGAATAAAATAAACTGGTTTGAAAATTGTCTATGTGCATATGAGGGTGAATGTTAGAAAGCTAGCGAGTTCTTGCGGGAGCGTTTTTAATCCTATGTGTTACATTTCTTAACACAGGACTTTCATTTACATGCCCAGGTGTTCAGTTTCCTCCAGCATTAGGAGAGATGTGGGTTTGTTACGTTAATGCTCCTTGGAAAGGTCAGATGATTATTGAACCTGAAATCAAAGAGGAGAAATCGATTTGATTTGTCAGAGGACATACGAGTCTCATCATCAGTAACTATACTTCCATTCCATGTTTTGTAGCTAGCTTGTGTATTTGTGATTTGCCAATTTTCTATAAATAAATGATAGAAACCTTATGATTTTCTTTCAGTGGTTGTGTAAAACCAAACTATTTACATCTTTAAGGTAAAACTGGTGCCTATATGACTGGTGATGAAGATTTCGACAGGTGAAATTGGTATGGGAACATATTGTGCAATCCACTGGGGATCTTTAATTGTAAAAAAAAGGTTAAGCACCCCTGCCTTAAGAGATCTAGCGGAAGACACAATGTCATTACACAGGGTTTGTGTTCTCAGCCAGGAATGTGTTAAGGAGGTCTTATTGTGAAGCCTGGTACTAAATTCCTGGCAACATGGTAACCCTGAACTTGGAAATCTAGATAACTGTATTACAATGTATTGCATTGCAGAACACATTTTGTCAAGACATATTACAATACTCAATTAAATGTATCACACTGGCTGAACTATTTCTCTCTTAAGTGTTTGAAGAGTTTGTACACCAAAGACTGATCAGAACTATGGTAAAACCGATGGTGGCCGATCGGCGCATCTGCAGGGAGTATACTGCGCATGTGCTGATCAGTGTCTGCGAGATCGCTCACATGTTGCAGCATATTGACATGCTATGGTCATTTGGGGGCAGGGTAGGGGCGGGGATGGCCAGTGTCTGCGTTTTCATGTGTGAGAACACCAGCCATCCTGAGTAACCTGACGGTTAGTCAGATGCCGATGTTCTTGCAAGTGATCCGATGGCTGCAGCCTCAGACGCAGAAGCCTGCAGGAGACCTCTACTTACACAAAACGCCTACTGCGGAATTAGCATATTGTACCATCGCTGCTGTATCCAAAGACACAGCAGCGGAGAGAATAGCTACCAGTAAAGATCATTGGATCAAATAAGCTTCTTATTCATTTATTGTAAACACATTAAGCACCAAGAGCACAACTGGGTACATACAATACTGTATTATTTGTATTTTTTTATACCTATTAGTTGCCGCATTCTATTGTCTCCTGGGGGTACTTATCTCCTGCGGCATCTCCCCTCATCCTTAAGAAACACTCCATTGACCTCTCGCCCCTCCTAAACAAGATCCAATCCAGCCATAGGTCCTTTTATTGAAACAAAGCAGTCTTCTTCGCCAAGGTTATCAATAACCTCCTCATGGCAAAATCTTCTTTTCTCCCTCTACAACCCACCCCTCTTCTCTACAGCTCCTACAATCTCCAATATCATGTGTATGCTAACAATACCCAAATTCACCTCTCATACCCCGACCTCTCACATTCATTCCTCTCTGTTCCCCAAGTCCGCTGTCTGGGTGTCATCCTTGAGTGTAGTGGATAGATCCTGTTCCATAGATGTACGTTGACATCATCAGTTACTGTCCAAAGTCATTAGTTACTATCCATGTGGAAATAGTGGAGGATTCTGACTTTTTGGTTTTAAACAGGAGGTGTCAGAACAGTTACCACAGGGATAACTGAAGACCAGCCATCCTATTACGCTCACATTAGCCCTGTGCCAATTGGGGCCTTACCTTCCCTGATCCCCCACTCCCTACCACCACACAGTGCCTCCATAATATGGCAGGGACGGAGAGGCCAAGAAGAGAACAGCATGGAGAACAAATGCTGCAGCTTAAATTATATTGTTGGGGCTGTTCCAATCCACAGGTGAGCAGGGAATACACCCTGGCATCAAAGGAGGGTCTGGAGCTGTGCTTTCAAACGCTCCAATGTTAGCAGGCTAAGTTATCATGCTATATTATAGGTTAAATAAGGTGTTTATGCGACCTTTAAGAGAGGATAAGTACACATTACTACCAGTCATAGCTTTAAGTACACATTACTACCACTCATAGCTTTTAAACCACAAAAGGGCATAATTGGCCTACATTCACAACATGAAGCTGGAACCTGATTAGTTATATAACTATGCCAGTGTTGCTCTCTCTTGATCATGGTAAATGTTTTTCTGAATAAGTGGAGGCAATGGGCCAGTGGGCCTGATTCAGAGCCGGACGCTATTTGCGCTCACTCGTTCAGAAAAAGGGGCCGGCTATTTAAATTGAGCGCTCGCTCTTTGCGGTCTGTTGACGCCTCTATGTCTGAGCGAGCGAACGAAACATGCGCTCGCTATTTTGTAAAGACGCCCCCTGGCCGCTCGCGTTCTACGTCATCTCCGCTATTTATTAGATTAATCGAGTACATCGAAAGGCGTCTGAACTGCTCGCAGTGCTTGTGGTTGGATTTTCCTACCGCAATCATGCGAACAGTTCAGGCTAAGAGACAACCAAGTGACGTGGCCGATGACGCTGCTTTGTTAATTATGCACACCCTTAAAACGCCCGTTTTGACCGTTTGGCACGCCTGCGTTCGGATCTCCACTCCCCGTTTTCAAGCACCTTCCCCTGTTACCACCCACAAACGCCTCATCCTGTCACTCAAATTAGCAGGCACTCGCTATTTGCGAGCGCTCGATTTCCGACCGCAATGACTGGTTGGCGCATGCGCATTACAACCCATACGTATGCGCAGTTGTGCGAACATCGCTCGGAGCGAACGAGCGGCTCTGAATCAGGCCCTGTATCCGATGGAATGAAGTACCGGCACTGTGGATGCTCGGAATGTCAGGATTCCCTTTACACATAGTGGTTCTAGATAAAAGAGAATGTTGTTGATGCAAGATCACATCACAGCCCAGGTTCTTGTAACACAATGTAGTAAGACACTAGTGACATGGCAGAGGCACTAAGATATATGGCATTCTATCATTTCACATGTACGTGGTAACATTACTAATGTCTGTGCCTTATTAGTCATTTTTTTCTAACTGTATTTGAATCATAATTAATTATTTGGCCACATTTTCATTATCCCTTTGCTGCTGTTTTGGCACTTTTTGGGCTGTTCGCATTCCAACATCAATATCAGTATCAGTAAGTCTTTATGCAGAACCGACACACAAATTAGACCTCTTTCTTTTTTTGAATCAGAAAATATCATTAGTATGCTGATTTCTCCTCACATGGCAAAGAAAACCTACATAACATGGCCAAAAAAGGACTTGCTTACTGAAAATACTAAAGTATTAGTAAGGTTTTCATAATGGACTCAATTGAAATGAAAATGATAATGCATTTTTTAAATTGTCAGAATGAAATGAAGGAAATGTGTAGGAATAACATGGAAGCCCAACCAAGCATACCACTTTGAAACACAGACTACCCACATTAAATGAAGAACCCCTGTGTTTATTAATGCCAGGATGTGGGAGATCTGGGCATTAGAGCCCCCCATCTCTGAATTTCTTAATGCTGTCTATAGTATAGACCAGTGGTTCCCAAACTTTCTTGAATCACGGCAATGGTATTAGCATTTTTTTCACGGCATCCCAAGGGCAAAAGTGTATTATTGAGAAATTCAGCAAAAATGATTCAATGAAGTAAATTGTGCTTATATGTCACCCTTAGGTTTGTGGTTGCACTTCTGTTTGTCCCCATATTTTTATGATTAGCAGCCACCAGCACTGGTTTTGCCTATCACATTGACCATAAAAAATTGATTTGCTACTGGACCACCAACCTGTTTCACCCCAGGGTGCCACAGCACCCAGTTTGGGAACCACTGGCATAGAGTGTTATTGTCTGGTTATCACCAAAACATAACTACAAATGGAGCACTTTGGAGGAAAGACAGAACTCTCCTCTTTCAAATGAAATTGCCCCTGACTGTGTAGGTGCCAGGATGGCGCAAATCATACATGTTAAGTGCCCTCTTTTACCTGCTGGCTCTACTTGTATTTCTGCAGTGCAGGTTGTTATTGTCTGGCAATCACTGGTGATCAGACAGTGGGCCAGTTTCAGATATGTACATAAACCCGATGGTTTACGTCATACTTGCCAACTCTCCCTCATTGTCAGGGAGACTCCCTGAAATAGCAGCAATATCCCTGTCTCCCTCAAGAGTCTAGCAAACTCCCTCATTGCATCTTACACCTATTATGAAGCTGTTATATAAAAAAAAAAATCAACAACAGATATATACATTCAAATGGTATGATTAGTATGGTTATAAGGCACAATGATCACTATGACTACATGCATTTTCTAAATAGTATCCGTGTTTTTTGATCAATAATAGTTCTTACTAACTGCTTTTGGGCTCATTTACATGTGGATGTAAGTCAGTATTATGACACGCCCCTCAGATGTAGCAGTACACGCCTATCACATGTATGACACGCCTCTCAGATGTAGCAGTACACTCCCACTTCACTGCCGCTCTCGTAGGTGCTGCTTTCACAATCTCCATGAAATGCTTTTTCAAAAGTAGGCAAGTATGGTTTACGTACATATCCGATGTTTGTGGGTCTACGCATGCGCAGGGCCTGTTCTGCACATGTGCATAATCAGTCCTGCATGTTAGCACGCAGTGTTCCCAAGCTGCAGCATGATTGACATGGTGCGGCCGTGTGGGGGCAGGGAGGGGGCAGCGCCAGGCCGTTTTCATGGAAATGGGTGCATTTCGCCCCAGTTTCCTTGGAGTACCGAGGTCAGGGTCTGCACCGTAGGACACAGCTTTCCTGGCCTCGCAAGCTGCCAGGAGCCGGCCTGGCAGAGTCAGCCTGGTCAAAGCAGCAACCACTGGTCGCGATGGTGATCAGGAACACCATCTACGGACACAGCACTGGGATTGCAGATACATGCAGATCCAACCCCACACTTGTTGTCAGTTTTCTTTCACTCGTTCTTGCATACACCAACCAACACATCACCACTTCCCCTTCCCGCCCAACTCCCCCCCACACACACCCATCTAACACTAACAACCCAATCCCTCCCTACACAGGAGCGCACGTATACCCTATTTTGTCTACCATATGTAGAGATCTGTTGTAGAACAATAATAGGGTTAAACTCTCCATATCTGAACTGCAATTGTGTTTGCCATAGCACATGACACTCTTTGTCGTATTACATACAAAAGCTGGCACTCACACGGTAACAGGACAAGGATAGCTTATCTGTAAGTGATTTTATTACACACGTTTTGGGTTTTGGATTTGTCAAATATGAACCGTACAATAGTGATAGAGAGTAGGGTGCAGCCAAATCTATGGGAGGAATAGATGGATAGATGATCCCTCCGGGGACTGGAGATTGTGTATGTATATGTGAATACTGACGCCATGCTGACTATTACATTACACTGTTACATTATAATGTGGCACTTTATTTTTATTTTGGGACTAGGAGGCGTTTAGGTGTTATTACTTTTTAGCCTAACAAAGAATTTGTATTCCAAGGGGCCAGCCTGTCTGATTTTTTCCCAGAGAAAAATATTCATCATTGGTATAACATCATTTAGTGTCAGATTAGTTCATGAAGACATGTCAGATGCAAAATGGTCAAGGCCGAACAGCCAGAAGAAACAAAGTTTTTACCATCTTAATAGTAACTCTGGGCCTGAGATATATGTAATGCCGATATTTACGCAGATTGCGCGACTTTTAGCAATTGCGCATGCGTGAAAGCCTTACGATCACACAGAGGATTCACTCACAAAGTCAGTGATAGATAGTAAGCATTTGGGGGAGGTAGCAGTGTGGGGGGGGGGGGTAGCTAAGGAAATGCAGGTGTGTCTGCCCGTTCAATTCAAACTCCGTTTCACAGGCGTGCATAAATTAGCCTTTACAACCTCCTTTCCTGCATGAGAGCTCTTAGCGTGTCAGGAGAGACGCTGTGTGTGAGACAGGTCAGACTTCACTCAGAAGCTGCGTGACTGCCCGATCCGCGTCGATGTGCCGATGTTTATGCTGATGAGCGTCGTTGGATGACTAGGAGACGGCAGCATTGGACGTCCCTATGCTCGGGTAAGCTTATTGCAGTTGTCACTGCATCAGTGTAAATCTCGGAATCAGACCCTCTGTTTATTATGAAGGTTTTTTCAAGAATTATGTTTTTCCCTAGGCCAGAAAAAATCTTTATTTTCTAATTGTATAAATACCTCGTAATTTGAACATAGGGCCTGATTCAGAGCCACTCGTAAGCGGCAGCTCGTTCGCTTCGAGCGATGTTTGCCAAACTGCGCATGCGTACGGATCATTATACGCATGCGCGACCCAGTTAGTGCGGCCGAAATTCATGTGCTCGCAAAATAGCGAATGCCTGATAATTTGAGTGACAGGTTGAGGCGTATGTGGGTGGTAACAGGGGAAGGTGCTTGAAAACGGGGAGTGGAGATCCGATCGCAGGCGTGCTTAAAGGTCAAAACGGGCGTTTTATGGGTGTGCATATTTAAAACAGCAGCGTCATTGACCACGTCACTGGGTTTTTTTTTAGCCAGAACTGCTCGCAAAATTGTGGTAGCAAAAACCAACCACAAGAATAGCGAGCAGCTCATACCCTGGTCGATGTACTCGATTAATCTAATAAATAGCGGACATGACGTAGGATGCGAGCGGCCAGGGGGCGTTTTTATCAAATAAACGAGCGCATGTTTTGTTCGCTCGTTCAGACATGGAGGTGGCAACAGACGGCAAGGAGCGTACGGTTCATTTGAATAGCCACCCCCTTTTTCTGAACAAGCGAGCGCTAATTGCGAGCGGCTCTGAATGAGGGCCATAATTTCAATATCTATTCATTAAAAATTTACCAGTTTCTTCTTTGTCAAATATTGTGGATAAGATAGGTAAAGTATTTAGCGGCTTTCTTTGTTTGTCTCTATTATTGACTGTTGATTGAAATTATTAACATATTTTTTTGGGGTGTATCTAGGGAACTGAGCGCCCCTGGCAATGGACTGGTGCTCCCCTCTCCCCATAATTTCTGAATAATAATATCACTATACATTAAATAAGTACTTAAAGTGTTTCACCATCTACCCACCTTCTGTCTCTCCAGCCAGCCCACATGTTTCATCAGCTAGCACCTCTGTCTGTCTCCCCAGCCATCCCCCTATACAGTGCCCCCAGTAGTATTCCACCCTATGCATTGCCCCAGTAGTAGTCCCCCCTATACAGTTCCCCCAGTAGAATCCCCCCATGCTGCATTGCCCCCAGTAGTAGTCCCCCTTATACAGTGCCCCCAGTAGCGACACCCCCAATAAAGTGCCCCCAGTAGTGGCCCTCCCTATACAGTGCCCCCAGTAGTGGCCACCCCCCATACAGTGCCCCCAGTAGTAATCCCCCCATGCTGCATTGCCCCTAGTAGTAGTCCCCCCTATACAATGCCCCCAGTAGCACACCCCCAATAAAGTGCCCTCAGTAGTGGCCACCTCCCCATACAGTGCCCCCAGTAGCGGTCACCCCCTATACAGTCCCCTCTAGTAGCCACACAACACCCCCCCCCCCCCCCCACGTGCCATTCTTAAACACACGGAAAAATAAAACATAACTTACCTGATCCCCGCTCCAGCTGACGACTGCCGCTGTCCACTCCTCCCGGCCCGCTCTGCACTATGGGAGAGACGTATTGACGCCTCTCCGATTACCCGCTGCGGGGGGAGCCGGAAGGCTCCCCCCGCAGCAGCCTATGAGAGCAGCAGCCTATGAGAGTCTGTCTGCTATAACAAACACACAGCTGTGTGTTTGTTACTGTGTAGGGCAGGCCGCTGCCACTGTGCAGGGGGTGCAGATTTGGGGAGTGCAGATTTGGGGAGTGCAGAGGCTGGACAGTAGGAGGAGGGATTGGGATTAATGAAAATATTAGTTTTAAGAACACGTTTGAAGGCACGTCTTATTAACCATGAGATGACATTCCAAAAGTTGGGAGTGGCACAGGAAAGTCCTGAAGGAGAGAGTGTGGGGAGGTATTCAGGCACGAGGAGAGGACACAGTCATTATCAGACCGAAATGGACAAGCGTTAGTATGAGTGGAAATTAGGCTGGAAATGCAGGGGGAGCAGATAATTTTGTAGATGAGATAGAGAGAGGTTTGAAATGTATTCTGAGTAGGACAGGGAGCCAGTAAAGTGCATGGCACTGGTTGGCAGCAGAGACAGAACGACAAGACTGAAAAATTAAGTGAATGTGTCTTGGAAATATTACAGAAGTGGAAATGTCAAATTTGGAGGGACTTGGGGCTTCATTCAGAGGCGGCCGTACGGTCTACGACCGACAGCGCCAGTCGTAGCGGGTCTCTTTCCAAAGGGGGCGAGCTGTCGATGTTGATTGACAGCTCGCCCCGTTTGGAAGGCGGGCCGGGGGGGTGGCAGCCCAAACGGAGGCGTTCCCATGGGAACACCTGCCGTTTGGGGGAGGCCCCACTGACATCACTAGTGATGTCAGTGGAGAGCTTCCGGCTCTGACAGAGCCAGAAGCTCTCCGGGGCTTACGACAAGTGAGACCCTACCCTAGGATCTCGTCGTAAGCCCCGATGGTCGCGATGGTCTATGACCATCGCGACCATCACCCTAGCGGTCGTTAGAGCTGTGGGTGTAAACCCACAGCCTAACGACCGAAACAGAGGCGGCCGGTCAGGATGCAAGCGGCCGCCCAGTTTCTGAGCGACCGCTTGCATCCTCCGACCGCCTCTGAATGAGGTCCTTGATGTGGGGGGAGAAGGAAAGGGCAGAGTCAGTGGAGAGGGAGATATTATCAACAGAGAGAGAGAAGGAAGGTGGACTTAGCTGGGGAAAAACAATGACTTTGGTTTTGGAAATATTGAGTTTCATGAAGCATTGTGACATTTTGAAGGAGACAACTGACAGACAGGAGGTGACATGGGAGAGTACTGGAGGAGAAAGATCAGGGGAAGAAAGGTAAATATGGGATTCATCGGCATAGTGGTGGTAAGGAAGCCAATGGAACTGATGATTTACAGAGAGAAGAGGTGTAGAGAGAGGAGAGAAGGGGGCCAAAGACAGGAGCGATTGGATGAGTAGGAGGTGAACCAGGAGAGAGACAAATCAAGTAGAGGGTTTTGCTAGAGGAGAGGTGGTCAGTGGTGTTGAATGCTGCTGTGAGGTCCAGGATTACAAGAACAGAGAAATGGCATTTGGATTTGGCCTTGGGGAGATCACATTGCATCTGGAAGTAAATAGTTCAATGGTCGGTACTGCTTAGTTACCTGAGCTTACTGTAGGCTGAGAACTTAGGGGACGATTCAGACAAGTAAGCAATGCAGCGCACTTTCGCAGCCGTCAGGGACAGGGTATGCAAATTCTGCGAATGCACGGCCAGGCTTAAGGACACCCTCTATGTCTTTCTCAGCACACGTCATCTCCAGGAAGTGTATGATTAATCAGTAATATCGAGTGCCATCGGAGCTGCTCGCAGACCTTGAGGTAGACCCTACCCCGCCGCAAGCACTGCGATCACTGCAGGCTGAAATACAACCAGGTGACGTGTACAATGACGCTTCCATGCTAATTAAGCATGCCCAAAGGACGCCGTTTTGACGCCCAGATACGCCTGCGTTCGCACATTCACTCCAGGACCTTCCCCTGTTACCACCCACAAACGGCACTATCTCTCACTCAAAGTAGCGCTCAGTCTGTGTACTACGAGCACACAATTCCCTATC
The DNA here is from genome assembly GCA_031769625.1 of Taudactylus pleione. NCBI lineage: Eukaryota > Metazoa > Chordata > Amphibia > Anura > Myobatrachidae > Taudactylus > Taudactylus pleione. The sequence goes on along the minus strand of JAUIMM010000113.1, from coordinate 22,924,248 downwards.
GCAGTTACTGGCTCGCGCATGCGCACTGCGATGCATGCGCAAAATGGGCGACTATCAGCCATAGCGTGCGATCGCAGCTTAGCGTCCGGGTCTGAATCAGGCCCACAATTTAGAGCAACACAGAGAGAAGATGCAGTAACATGGAAACAATATGGTAATTTATTGAATAAAAGACAGGGTCAGGTTGTCTATAAACATGTAGACTAATTAAGCAAAACAAAAAGGTGATATTTATATATAACATACTAATTTGGCAATGTGTGTGTGTGTGTGTGTGTGTGTGTGTGTGTGTGTGTGTGTGTGTGTGTGTGTGTGGTCATGTGGTGTTTGCGTTAAACAGCTAGATGATACTGTGTATGAATAGACCATAATTATGTTAATTATAGAAAAGTGGGTGTTCATTATAAAATAATTTGCTATCATCATTTTCTAGTCTGCTCTATACTTTGTAATTCTCTTGTGGATGATTATATAATGATTTGCTAAGATTTCTTTATTATGTAGTTTTGTTTTCCTGCTGTTATTGTAAAGTCAATTATATACTTTTACACAGAAGTATAAAAAATCATGGGATAGCAATATGTAAAGTTAATGGCAGGTGGCATCACCGTACTGTGACATCTTGGAAATGCCTAGACCTGCATCAGTTGTAATCTGACATCTTGTGAGTCGCTTTGCGACACCGGCTAGACTGCTCATGGCAAGGTGACATGAATTATTGGAGTTCAAACGCGGCATGATAGTGGGTGACTGATGGATGGGACATTCCATTTCCAAAGTTGTGCGGACATTCAACATTCCTTGATCTATGGTGTCACGTGTGTACAGTGGTGCTTAATGATCGCGACCAGCAGCGCCTGATCAGAATTGAGGTAACAGACAAGCGATACTGGCTCAAATCCCATCCACATACAATGCAGAAGGTCCCAGATTTCCAGCAGGTCAGTGCATCGTTCTTTAACTTTCAAGGAATATGGGAGCAGAAGACCGACCAAAGTGCCCATGTTAACACTACGACACCGGACACAGTGCCTCACCTGGGCTTGTGATGTCACTAATTTGACCGTGGAGGACAGGCAACATGTGGTGTGATCTGATGAGCCATGGTTCCAGTTGTTTCGGTTCTGATGGTAGGGTTAGAGTGTGGTGCATACCCCATGAGGCTATGAACCTCAGTTGCCAACAAAGCACCATGCAGGCTGGTAGTTCCATGTAATGGTGTGTAGACATGGCATGGGTTGAGTCCGCTAGTCTGTCTGAACATGTCATTGACCAGTAACTATGTTGCATTGCTTAATGACCATTTGCAGCACTTCATGGACTTCATGTACCCCCAAGATGATGGAATATTCCAGCAGGATAATGCCCCTTGTCACAATCGTGGGATTTAGGAGCTGTGTTCCCGGACTGGGCCTTGGATCTGTATTACTTGGCGCAGACGCTCGCTGGCGGAGACTTGGCTTAATGAAGTTTCTCCGCATGAGAGGGTGCAGCGAACTGACAGGAGTTTGAGGAATGCGGCAGTAGCGTGGTAGCTAGGAAACTACGTGGAGCGGCTGGATAGCCGTGGGTAGACGTTGGTAGCTGAGTGGCTACGTGGAGCGGCTGGATAGCCGTGGGTAGACGTTGGTAGCTGAGTGGCTACATGGAGCAGCTGGATAGCCGTGGGTAGACGTTGGTAGCTGAGTGGCTACGTGAAGCAGCTGGATAGCCGTGGGGTAATGAGCTCCTTCTAGAAGATATTGCCATTCTTCGAGGGCTAGTTTCATGGCGAGTAACTCTTGATCTCCGATGGTGTAGTTCTTTTCTGCAGGCAAAAACTTCCGGGAAAAGAAACCACAGGGATGAAGTTTTTCATCTTTAAATCGCTGGGAGAGCACTGCACCGACACCTTCAGAGGATGCGTAAACCTCCAGGATAAATGGCCGGGTGGAGTCTGGTTGCTTTAAGATGGGAGCGGAGATGAAGGCTTGCTTAAGAAGAAATGCAGAGGTAGCTTCGACGGACCATTTAGTTGGATCTGCTCCCTTGCGGGTGAGGGCTGTAATCGGAGCTACCAGAGTTGAGAAACCTTTTACAAACTTGCGATAATAGTTGGCAAATCCTAGGAATCTTTGTATGGATTTTAAGGAAGAAGGAAGAGACCAATCAAGAATGGCTTGTAATTTTGAAGAATCCATTTGAAGGCCTGTTCCGGAGATGATGTATCCCAGGAATGGTACACTTGAGACCTCAAACAGACACTTCTCTAATTTGCAAAAAAGTTGATTGGACCGCAACCTCAGAAGGACTTGTTTCACCTGGTCTCGATGAGTTTGGAGGTCTTGAGAAAAAATCAAAATGTCGTCCAAGTAAACGACCACACACTTGTACAAAAGGTCCCGGAAGATTTCATTGACGAAAAACTGGAAGACGGCCGGAGCATTACAGAGGCCAAAGGGCATAACGAGATACTCGTAGTGCCCATCCCTGGTGTTGAAGGCCGTTTTCCATTCATCGCCTGGACGGATACGAATTAAATTATAGGCTCCTCTTAGGTCGAGTTTGGTAAAACCTGTGGCTCCCTTGACTCTATGAAATAACTCTGTTATGAGAGGAAGAGGGTAGCGATTCTTAATAGTTATTTCATTAAGACCCCGGTAGTCAATACACGGGCGCAAGCCACCATCTTTCTTTTTTACGAAGAAAAATCCAGCCCCTGCTGGAGACGTGGAAGGTCGAATGAAGCCTTTACTTAAGTTTTCCTTAATGTACTCCGACATGGCCTGAGTCTCAGGGAGAGATAGAGGGTAGGGTCGGCCTCTAGGAGGATTCTTCCCGGGAATCAGATCTATGGGACAGTCCCAATCACGATGGGGAGGTAACAGATCTGCGCTCTGTTTGCTAAAGACGTCCTGAAACCCATCGTAGGCTTTGGGCAGGTCTGTAGAATCCCGTACGACGGAAGATCTGACAGGTATTACCAGCTGAAGGCAGCCTTTGAAGCAATTGGAACCCCAGGAGGTTATTTGCATGGTGGTCCAATCGATTTGTGGTGAATGTCTCTGTAGCCAGGGTAATCCGAGGACTAAAGAATAAGAGGCTTTGGGAATCACTAGGAAGGATAGTTGTTCGGAATGGAGCACCCCAATGGTAAGTTTAAGTGGTGTTGTACGATGGGTGATGGTTCCACTAGAAATGCGACTACCATCGATGGCGGCTAAAGTGGTGACTCGAGGCAACGCTTCCATGGGGATTTGATGTTTCTGGACAAAGTCAGTAGTGACAAAGTTCTCTGCCGCTCCGGAATCCAGAAGAGCTAATACAGCTTTGGAACCTCGAGGAAACTTTAAATGAGCCTGGATGGTGGAATCAGACTTCCTTTGTGATTCAATGGCAACTCCTAACTTAACCTCTCTTTCATAAGTTAGGAGGAGGCGTTTCCCGGATGAATGGGACAAGATTTAACTAAATGTTGAGGAGATCCGCAGTACATACAGAGGTTCTGCCTCTGCCTTTTCTGCCATTCCTCAGCCGATAAATGAGAGCGGTTGACCTGCATGGGTTCTTCGCCCAGAGGAGGAGAGGGTAAACGGGAAGCTGGACGTGGCCTTCCACGATCAAATCTGCCTCTTTCCAAGGCACGCTCCCTGTGACGGAGATCCACCTTGTTGCAGAGAGACATTAACTCATCCAAACTGGTTGGAAGGTCACGGGAAGCTAGGTCGTCTTTGAGTCTTTCAGAAAGGCCACTCCAGAAGGCAGCGATGAGGGCATCCTCGTTCCAATTGAGTTCTGAAGCCAGAGTTTGGAACTGGACTACGTATTGGCCGACGGTCCTGCTGCCCTGACGGAGGCGTAGAATATCAGCTGATGCGGAAGTGGTTCTTCCGGGTTCATCAAAGATTTTGCGAAATGTGGCAACAAATTCAGGGTAGTTGGAGAGCAGGGGATCCGACTTCTCCCAAAGGGGCGAGACCCAATTGAGTGCTTGGCCAGAGAGTAGAGAGATGATATATGCCACCCTGGTTCTGGCCGTCGGAAAGTTGGCGGATTGTAGCTCGAATTGGATTTCGCATTGGTTTAAAAAAACCCTGCATAATTTGGGGTTGCCATCGAACTTGCTCGGAGGGGAAAGCTGAAGATGAGCAGGAGGTAGAACCAGAGGAGTAGGTGACAACACAGGAGGAGAGGCGGCTTGGGAGCCAGCGGGAGCGGGATGAGCCAGTAAGGACTGAATGTTGTCCAGGCGTGATGACATATCTTGGATGAATTGGATCAACTGGGCCTGAGAGGTCTCCTGTCTTTCCAGACGAGATAGTACATCCTGCGAGGGATCTACCCCAGATCCTTGACCACTTGCCGAGTCCATCTGGCCAGTGCAAACTGTCACAATCGTGGGATTTAGAAGCTGTGTTCCCGGACTGGGCCTTGGATCTGTATTACTTGGCACAGACACTCGCTGGAGGAGACTTGGCTTAATGAAGTTTCTCCGCATGAGAGGGTACAGCAAACTGACAGGAGTTTGAGGAATGCGGCAGTAGCGTGGTAGCTAGGAAGCTACGTGGAGCGGCAGGATAGCCGTGGGTAGACGTTGGTAGCTGAGTGGCTACGTGGAGCGGCTGGATAGCCGTGGGTAGACGTTGGTAGCTGAGTGGCTACGTGGAGCGGCTGGATAGCCGTGGGTAGACGTTGGTAGCTGAGTGGCTACATGGAGCAGCTGGATAGCCGTGGGTAGACGTTGGTAGCTGAGTGGCTACGTGGAGCGGCTGGATAGCCGTGGGTAGACGTTGGTAGCTGAGTGGCTACGTGGAGTGGCTGGATAGCCGAGGGTAGACGTTGGTAGCTGAGTGGCTACGTGGAGCGGCTGGATAGTCGTGGATAGACGTTGGTAGCTGAGTCTCTACGTGGAGCGGCTGGATAGCCGTGGGTAGACGTTGGTAGCTGAGTGGCTACGTGGAGCGGCTGGATAGCCGAGGAGAGACGTTGGTAGCTGAGTGGCTACGTGGAGCGGCTGGATAGCCGAGGGTAGACGTTGGTAGCTGAGTGGCTACGTGGAGCGGCTGGATAGCCGTGGGTAGACGTTGGTAGCTGAGTGGCTACGTGGAGCGGCTGGATAGCCGTGGGTAGACGTTGGTAGCTGAGTGGCTACATGGAGCGGCTGGAGCGCAGTGGGAAGGTTTGCTTAGTTAAACGAAGAAACTAGTTGCACTGGCAACTTGTGTGAGCATTGGGGATCCTTTTGTAGTGGACACTGGGAGCTGACAGGCTGAGAGAGAAGAAGGCTCCTCATTCATGGTAGTGGGGTCACATGGGCAATCCAAGATGCCCGCGCCCATGGACCGGAGGACAGCGCTTCCTGGAGGTAGTCAGCGGGGACCAGCGGTCAGCAGGAGCCGGCGTGGGAGCAGCACAGCAGCGGGACCCACCAGAGGACAACAGCGGAGACTGCCTTGAGAGATGAGGAAGGAGCGTACAGCGCGGGAGCCGGAAGACAGCGCGGGTCAGCCGCGAAACGCGACTGCAGAAGCGGGACACCCCAACACAAGGTTCAGTAGCACCGTTCACCCCCTTCCTTTCCTGCACATACGGAGCTGACATTGGTGAGACATGTATTATACGCCGCACGACTGGATGATACGGGATACCTGAGCGGCAGGCCAAACGGCACGGCTCACTTACCCTGCTCCATATGCAGTTATTACCTTGAACATTCATTCACAGCTACTACTGTAACCATAGTCGTATGCTTTGGATCAGGGTGCCTGGCGGTGCGAGACACCCTGGTGCCGGACAGGTAAGTGGGGGGGGAGGTGAGCGGAGGGGGGAGGGTGGTGGGAGGGTCCGGGGGGATGGTACGAAACTTAACGCATCTGTAGGCAGTGCTGCGCATGCGCTGGTTTTACAGATGTAACAGCGCATGCGCAGCACTGTTTCCAGATGCAATAAGGTAGTGTAGGCAGGGAAAAGTATCTATTTCCCGAAAAGCTGTCATCGCAAAAATGACAGCTTTTCGGAATAGATACTTATGGAGAGGTGGAATGATGAATTCCACCTATAATTAGCTAGAACTCCATGAGAGTTCTAAAGCTAATTATCTCCATTGAATTTTTACGGTTAATGAATAGGCCCCATAGAGTGTTAAAAAATCCACAGTGGGACAACACTTTCCCCAATAGTGATTTCTGATCTTCTTTTTTCAGTTTTTTGTAAGTCAATAATAAATCACAATTTTTTGTGCATTATTAATCTTAAATAAATTATGGCTTTCCATAATAAGCTAATGAGACTTCTTGGATTTATTTAATCTCAGATATCTCTCCACATAGAGGACGTGAGTGATACGTCTGGACCTTTTTGATCAACCTCATATGTACATCCCTATGTGGATTAACCACACTTTACCTGTTTGTCTTTATGTTCTAAATTTCTTTTAGGTGGCGCTACTTGACCCTATAAACCTCATCGTTACTGTCCAATACCATTTGGCAAGACGATAACAGATGGAGACTGTGGGTTTAGATAGCTAACCACTATCTATATATACACACTTCTATGGGATTACTGGACAAGGGAGATCTCTCACTTCTTCTCCTCTGAAGATGTACATGAGAAGAAATAGCAGAGCCTTTGTTCCAGAATCTTTATCCCAGACTTTTTTCAATAAAAACAATCTTTTTAAGATATTTCTGTAACTTGTCTTTTTTCCCAGCAACTCACATACCGAGCCTATAATCCTCTCATTGGTCATCCAATGCAAACTGTATAATAACCAACAGCAGAGATTGGGTTTGATGTAGTGGTTTACTGTTGACTGTTTTCAAGGGATGCTTGCACTGGTAGATCTCTCATTCTCTCTCCTCTACATCGTATGAGAGATGATAGTAGAGCCCTTTTGCAAATTTGGATACATCCAACTGACCCTTTGCTCTTACTCTCTGATTTCTACTATCCCTTCAATATACACAGTAACAATAGTGACGGTGGTCTTTGGACGTCCTATTAAAAGGACTAATTATTGCACTTTACTGAACCTTGTGTTTTTTACATTGTATATTCATACTTTTTATGACATATTCTTTATTTTTCTATATTGAGTTTACATATTTCGCCTATTACATATCTATAACAGCGGAAGATATTATTTTATATACTTCGGTATTTAATTTATATATCTATATATATAAAGTTAGTGTTGTATGTTTGTTAGTCATTGTATTTATTATATTTAATACCCAATAAAGGTTAAGTTTTATTAAGATTAGGTATTGCATATTTGTGTGCTCTCACTATAGAGTCTATTTGTGGATGGCTAGACCCTCCACGATTTTTCCCTTTCTTCGCATGATATTTTACTCTGAGAAGCACCTCCACAACCTTAATTACACCTAAACAGGCTTAATGCTCTAAATAGTGGTAATAGCAATACATCTATACATATTATCATACATTGATCAATTCATACATAAGGTATTATTTAAACCTGTGCGGTGATACTCCGTTCTTCCCTCTCCCCCCCCCCCCTTTTTCATACAATACAGTCGCTAAAGCTGTCTGCATTATATGGTGGCCGCTAATGCTTTCTGTAGTACATGGCGGTCACAAATGCTGTTTGTAGTATATTACAACCGATGTTGCTACCTGTAATTTATGGCACTTTGCGAATAAGATTTTTTGATGGTAAAAAGTCGCATGAAAAGATGCTCAGCGCTACAGAGTTGCACGGTGCTCACGCGTTATGTTTAACGTGACTTGTAGCACATGTAAGTAACATGTGGACACATCTGTATGATCCTCGCTACTGCTGCCTATATTATATGGAGGTCGCTAATGCTATCTGTAATATATGGCTTTCGCTAAAGCAGTCTGTTTTATATGGTGGTCGCTATTGCTGTCTGTATTATATGGCGTTACTAATGCTTTTGTAATATATGGGGGTCACTAATGCTATCTGTAGTATATGGCAGTCACTAATGCTGTCTGTAGTATATGGCGGTCACTAAAGCTGTTTGTAGAATATGGCGCTCGCTAAAGCTATCTGCATTATATGGTGGTTGCTAATACCTTCTGCAGTATTTGGGGGGTCACTAATGCTGTCTGTAGTATAGGACAACCACTGTTGATACCTGTAATTTATGGCACAGTGCGAATAAGATGCAGAAACTAATAATGTTTTAGTACATTAGCACGGGGGATGAAATGGGTTTCTCCCTTCCCTACACATTAGGGTGGGTTAAAAAAAAAGTTTACGCATCGATTGCGAGGGACCACTGGAGAAGATGATTGCTATTTAGTTTTTCAAAATGGGATAATTTTCGTATTTACGCCCTACAGGCATGCCCGCAGAACACCACCAAGAGCGCTCTGGCAGTGCTGATAGAAGTATACTGTGGTATACTGTGTTGTTGTTGTCCAGCCTGTCTCCAGCAGCAGTCACTGAGTGACTCGGTGGGATGGAAGACTTGCCAATTGCCTGCTGCTTCCCTGCTCATCATGCTGTGGCTGTGCTAGTAGAAGCTGCAGCAGTGCAGGGGACAGGGGCAGGATGTTCTCTGATTGGTTATCACTGTATCAGTGAGCCAATCAGAGCTAGCAATTTGTCTGGTTGCCTAGCAGCAGCCTAGACATGCCTCCCAACATGACCCTCTCCAGGAGGGACACAATGCTCTGGTCCTAGACTTCCCTGGTAAGAGGTGGGGCTGCAGCGCAATTCAAAATTCAAATAGGGGAGTCACACCAACTGTCATTTCACCCGCTGCCAAACATCACTGGCTGTGACTCACTGGCAGTTGGTGTGACTCACCTATTTGAATTTTGGACTGTGCACCTCTGGAGCCGCCACCAATCATAAATTACCAGGGAAGTCCAGGACTAGAGCATTGTGTCCCTCCTGGAGAGGGTCATGTTGGGAGGTATGGGTATCAATGAGACTGACTGATTCCCAGAGACAGCCTCCAACGAGTACAAGATGCCCCTGATGCAAACGCACAGCAGCCAGGAAGGAGCCAGAGCCAGTGCAGCTCTGAGGAATTAAAGAAAGAGCCAGTCATCGGAACACCATAGAATACTTTCCATTATTAGGATGGATTCGGAAAAGGCTCTGATCAATTCCACTTGAAAGAAAACAACTCCCCCTCCTCCCCCACCTCCTAACTGTCCTATTTTCAAGACCCCTCAGGAGTTTGATGGGACTGCTCTTCCGACTTACGAAAAAGTAGTTCTTCAAATCCATGCCAATTTCATGACATGACATTCTGTTAGATACATGTCGACTCGTAACCCATCAACTGCAGAGGTCGCTAGGGCTGTTGCTAATAGAATTATAGCTGTATGGACTAAAGCATCATTACCTATTGTCACCGTGAAAACCATAGCCGAACGCGTTCAGACGTACTACAAGAAATATCGAGCTTTGCACGACACTCCTAGGCCCTAGAGGGCCTACTCTCCATAGTGGTGAGTCCTGGGTTGTTGCATGTATTTGTTCGCAACAAGCTGCGAGGTGCAGGCAGAGGGCAACAGATACCCTACTACTGCATTTTTGATGATACGGCTATGTTGAGCGCACTTACTATATGACACTATACAGTGGACAGGGTGTGTATTACGAGTCATGACTATTGTATTCTGCTACATAGCAACAAACAGTACGAAAAAAAAGCGCTGCCAGAGTGCTTTGTGGTGGTGTTCTGCAGGCATGCCTATAGGGCATAAATACGAAATCTTTAGGCACCAGTTGGCTGACTAAGATATTATCCGATTTTGAAAAACTAAATGGCAATCATCTTCTCGAGTGGTCCCACAACATGTTTTCGACCCTAACAATCGATGCGAAATAAATTTCCCTTTCAACCCACCCTACTACACATACTATGTTCCAGTCAGTAGTGGCTCCTGGCACGGGCAAGCGCCCGGAGCGCTACTGTTTCCGGAGGGCCCAGGAAACGCCCACCTCACTCCCAGCGCTATAGTCCATATTTAAGCTCAGGGGAGGGAGCGGAGGAGGGAAGGGCCGGCAACACAGGACCGCGCTGGGCACAGCCCAGCCTAGCGCCGGCCCTGGTTCTAGTACTGTATACATAAAACGTGTCCACATATTATACTAATCCCACTTATTACAGAGTTCTCCACATACTACACAAAATATCATATCATGCTGCCACCCACTCTCTGCACTTATATTGCTACACATCACACTACAGACCCCATTTAATTATTATTTATAAACCGCCACTAATATATTTAGTCACTCACATCAGCCCTGCCCCATTGCAGCTTACAGGAATGTACGCTGTACACACAACAGCTGTGTGATTGGACCAGGGCCGTAACTAGGGGTGTAAGACCGATGCTGTCGCACAGCTGGCAGGGCACTGTCGTCAGCGCCATTGCAGCTACACGGCCCTTGCTTCTGGCTAGCAGAGTGCCTGGAACGGTACCCTGCAGCCAGTAATGTAGCAGCTGTGCCAGCAGTAGCGTCTTTTGAGCGCTACAGGCAAGAACCCTGTCATTTATACAGCTGCAAAACTCGGAATCAGGTCCTGCCGTGTATACAGCTGTACAACTCTGATTCAGGCCCTGCTGTGTATACAGCTGTACAACTCTGATTCAGGCCCTGCCGTGTATACAGCTGTACAACTCTGATTCAGGCCCTGCCGTGTATACAGCTTTACAACTCTGATTCAGGCCCTGCCGTGTATACAGCTGTACAACTCTGATTCAGGCCCTGCCGTGTATACAGCTGTACAACTCTGATTCAGGCCCTGCCGTGTATACAGCTGTACAACTCTGATTCAGGCCCTGCCGTGTATACAGCTTTACAACTCTGATTCAGGCCCTGCCGTGTATACAGCTGTACAACTCTGATTCAGGCCCTGCCATGTATACAGCTGTACAACTCTGATTCAGGCCCTGCCGTGTATACAGCTGTACAACTCTGAATCAGGTCCTGTCGTGTATACAGCTGTACAACTCTGATTCAGGCCCTGCCGTGTATACAGCTGTACAACTCTGAATCAGGTCCTGCCGTGTATACAGCTGTACAACTCTGATTCCGGCCCTGCCGTGTATACAGCTGTACAACTATGAATCAGGTCCTGCCGTGTATACAGCTGTACAACTCTGAATCAGGCCCTGCCGTGTATACAGCTGTACAACTCTGATTCCGGCCCTGCCGTGTATACAGCTGTACAACTCTGATTCAGGCCCTGCCGTGTATACAGCTGTACAACTCTGATTCAGGCCCTGCCGTGTATACAGCTGTACAACTCTGATTCAGGCCCTGCTGTGTATACAGCTGTACAACTCTGATTCAGGCCCTGCTGTGTATACAGCTGTACAACTCTGATTCAGGCCCTGCTGTGTATACAGCTGTACAACTCTGAATCAGATCCTACTGGACGCTCCTTACATTGCCGCTGGCTGGATACTAGAGGAAAGGAGAGTTCCGCACAGAACCTATCAAAGATATTCTAGCCAACCAAATCATGCAAGATAATATTATAGATAATAAATATCAGGCGGTGAGGGTGCTCCCATAGCCTATATGTACAATCAAGAAAAAACTTCAAACAAGAAGTGGTAGGCACTATTCAATTTGTAGGAATAAATATTCAATTTATTAAAAAATAAAAAAACACACATAATCCACATATAAATGAATTAAATATTGCACGATGCTTCCAATCCAGTTGGTACTTAATATTCCAATGAAATGTTATACTTTTAGAAGACTTCTATTCAAAAAAACCACATGATCATTGTAATCGCTCATTAGAATGGCTTAAAAATAGCATGCGTATAAAAAAGAAAAAAAAAGGGAAAAATAGACAAAATGGGAGGCTTTTGTTATAAAAAAAAGTCACTTTGTAACAATCAGCTCAAGTAACATCCTTTTATCCAATAACCAACGTTTGTATTGTAGTTGTTATAATTATTCCATCATGCTGCACTTTATGACTCAGACACCATTTCTCTGGCAGTTTCCTGATAATAATTATACAAGAACACAGCCCAGGCTTCCAGGGGGTTTTAACCAGCTGTTTGTAATTCCTGGCTGTTTATACCAGAATACATAGTCAGTTTGAAATAGCTTACAATACAGAAATGTATACTTCTCTCCTGGATTAGATCATCTGATAAGTCATTCACCTGTGCAGTCTCCTGTAGATAAGGGGTAAATAACGCGTTTCTCCGCCTGTTAATGCTATCAGCGGCTTCCTCAGATGTACAATATGTACCATCAGATACGCGCAAAAAAGAGAAAGAAAGGCTGGGTGCTGGGGCATTCTTGGTATGAATCTGAAGTTATTAAAGATAAAATTTAGCTTTTATTAAGAAATCATTTTAAAAAGGTCATGGATAAATTAAACTGCACAGACCTAAGACAACACATGAACAAAATAGTAAAATAAGTATTAAATAGTTATAAGGCAAAAATATCTGAAAACAAAAAGGTACCTCTTTTCCTGCGTAGATACCTCAGTTGTATCTATAATAGATGTATACGTGTAATGTAAACCTAGGCAGGAAGGTACCCAATAATTACCCTGCTTAATCCAGCATATTATTAAGAGTGTAAAAGAAGTATTGAAAAAGGGGAACATGAGAAGATGAAAAATCTCTAATGTGTTACCAATATGTCACAGTACACCTTGATATCCTACCTACCACACCTGGTATTCCCTGGTGGTCTCCCATCCAAGTCCAAGACTGTATAGCTGCCAAGATCAGACGAGATTGGGCACAGTCAGTCTGGTATGGTTGTAGGTACATAGATATTGTGGGGAGATAAGGTGGAATGCCCAGGTAAACACAAAAAGAGGTAGTTGTAGGACTGTCACAATGGAAAGTCCACTTTGTTAGAGTTAAAACATACCAGGAAAAGTATTTACATGAACATAGTTTCCTGGGTCCCCAATATATATGATACAAATCTCTTGATAATCAAATCAATACAATGGTACCACAAACAAAGAGTATTGTTACAGCTTCAATACCTATATTTATTCTGGAAGTGGTCGTATTAAATGCTCCTGTGTGCCATATGTTGGTACATGTGTATACCTAATGATCCGCCAAACAACAATTGGCTTATAATTAATTTTATAGAGGGAGCAAAACAGCATATAGGTTGTTATATATAGGTTGTCACAGTTATGTAACTTAGAACGTGTGGGTTCCAAAAAGCTTCTTAAAACAGTATAAGCAATTAGATATTGAATATTGGTGTCATAATCATAATCTGACAAAACATGCATGTGGTGACTGGTTCAGACATATAAGTAGCATGCACTATAATAAATCAAGGAATGTGTGTTCCCAACAGCTGAGATAATAAACCATCAAATGACAATGCAAAGACTTAGGTGGAAAGCTGTAGATGAAAAAGAGGGTCAGAGAAAGCCACTGCCCAAGAGAATGTCAGTAACTGTAGAAGAAACTGCCACCGATAGAACACGGTCATTGGTATTAATGCGTAAATCAAGGCACTGAAGCATCCAAGGCACTGAAGCTGAGCTACTGGTCGCAGGGTGACTTAGCAGGCACCCTGCAAGCACATGCAGGGTCCATGGGACAGAAGATGTCGTCTATCTCATGAGTATCGCACGTTCACGCTGATGTACGGTCTACACCAGGGGTTCCCAACCACGGTCCTCAAGGAACACTAACAGTCCAAGTTTTAAGGATAGACACACTTGAGCACAGGTGACTTAATTAGTACCTTAGTTATTTTGATTTAACCACCTGTGTTCAAGCATGGATATAACTAAACCCAGGACTGTTGGTGTGCCTTGGGGACCGAGGTTGGGAATCACTGGTCTACACAGTGACTACAACAAGGACATGGAATTATTCTGGTTTTAATTAAAACTTATTCCCACTAAAGTCACATTCTGGAAAGTAAACAGCGGTACCTACATGTGTTGCAGAATTCCCTACTTGTAAAAGGAATGCAGGTAATAAACCTGCCAAGAGCACAAACAGCTTTCTCATTGGAATGAAGGATGTATTTTTCACAAGTCGCTCAGGTGAGGTTTTATTAGACAATCCTTGTTCTACAGAACATTATGAAATGTCAGCTTTCACCTCTCTCTTTTTTTTTTTGCAATATATGTTTATTAGTTTTAAATGACAGAACAGGCAACACTTCCAAAATGCAAACAAATTATACAGCATTGCTATATAGAATAAAACTATACACTAATATATTTTCGAAACCTATATTAGAAATCAAAAACATACAATCAATAATTCACCATCAGAAAAAATATATATATGCGAAACAAACACACACACACACATACACCAAAATAAAAGACGGAAAAGACCAGACTGGGGAAGACACATTGGGAATGGGGGGGATAGGAGGACCTTGAACACCAAATATTCAGGTCACAGCTGTGGCATATTCAGTGGAAGTTTTAAACTGAATCCAAGGGAGCCAAGTGGCAGTAAATTCAACGTATTTCTCAACTCCAAGACATAAATCCTCCATGTCCATATAGAGGTCTATTCGGACAAACCATTCCTTAAGTGATGGAGGAGCTACAGATTTCCAGTGAGTAGGTATTACAGCTTTCGCTGCACTGTTAAGGAATTTGAGGAGAGATTTTTTATATAATGTTAGCGGCCCAGGATATAGGTTTAGTAGCCAAAAGGAAGGATCTGGGGGAACCTCCTGTCCTAAAATTAATGCAGAAACAGAAGTCACTTTCTTCCAAAAGGGGCGTAATACTTGGCAGTCCCACCAGATATGTAGGGGCGAGCCTTCTGCGGAATTACATCGCCAACAACAGTTAGACACAGTAGGGAACATTTTAGCTAGTATTTGAGGGCACCTATACCAGCGTGTGATCACATTATAATGAGTTTCAATAACAGTAGCTGACTGAACTGGCAAAAGAGTTATCAAAAATCTTAAGTCTGTCCTGAGGGGAGAAAGAAACTCCCAAATCATGTTCCCAATCAACTAGAAACTTAGGGGGTAAGGAGTATATATTCTCAATCAATAGTCTATAACACAAAGAAAGGGAATGGGTCGGACGAGTATCCATCAGGCACATATTCTCAAAGGAGGTCAATGGTCTATTGCAAGCCAATCGCACTTCTCTGCTTTGAACAAAATGTTTTAGCTGAAGGTATCGCCAAATTTCTGCTGCTGGCAGGGTCCATTTGTTCTGGAGAGAGCCAAAAGGTATGACCCTAGCGGATTCTACCAACTGCCCAACCCGAGAGACTCCCTGCTCAATCCATTTGTGAAACAAATGCCCAGAAGTACCTGGGGGGAAGTCGGGATTATTAAACAACGGTGTCAGGGGTGAAAAAAGAGAAGATATCCATGAACATCTCCTCAGTCTATTCCATCGAACCAGGGTAGGGCCTATTGTAGGATGAGACAGACCAGGAACTTTGGATCTCCATGGATATGTGGAGAGGACCTTAGAAACCGAGTGGCATTCCAACTGAACCCATGTCTAGCATCTCCAGTCCTCGTCCAGTCCATTATGTGACCAAGCATAATTGCATCGTAGTAAGTGGGAAAGTGCGGAAGTTGAAACCCCCCATTGTCTTGCGTCTAAATACTATAGCATGTTTAAAACAGTGTTTGCGACCCCCCCCAAACAAATTCACTATATTGTGTAACTCCTGGAACCATTGTTTAGGTATATTTATTGGCAAAGATTGAAGTAAATATAAGACCCTGGGTAGAATATTCATTTTAATCACACTAACCCATCCCAATCAAGAGAGGGTTTTATTTGTCCAGGTCTTTAACTCTAATCGCAAAGTCTGGAGTAATGGTTTAAAATTGTGGTCAAATAACTTAGAGAGTTCTCTATCTAGGGTGACTCCAAGGTATTTGAGGCTAGACGTGTGCCAGGAAAATGCAAATGCATGTTTCAGCGGAGCTATGGAGGGTGAGCTGGCTGTTAGGTTTACTGCTACAGATTTTGAGTAATTGACCTTGAAATTAGACAGAGCACCAAATCTACTAAATTCCGCTACTAAATTAGGGACGGAAGTAACCGGGTTGGAAAGCACCGCCAAGAGGTCATCCGCAAATAGAGCCAATTTGTATTCATTTTCCTTAACCCTTATACCCGTCACATTGGGATTAATCCTAATAGCACGCGCCAGGGCCTCTATACAGAGCACAAAGATAAGAGGGGATAAAGGACAGCCTTGTCTAGTACCGTTACTAATCCTAACCGTATCAGATAATACCCCTTTAATCCTAACCCGAGCCGAAGGGAGGTGGTAAAGCGACATTATTCGATGTTGACATTCAGGACCCAGACCTATGTGTGTTAGAACACCCTGCATAAACAACCATTCAACCCTATCGAATGCCTTTTCGGCATCAGTGGAGAGGAGGATAACTGGAGCTGAGTCACCTGTGGCCAAATGTATCAGATCTATTACTTTAGTGGTATTGTCCCGCGCCTCCCTCCCCGGGACAAAGCCCCCCTGATCTGAATGTATAAGACTTGGAAGTAAAATTTTAAGCCGATTTGCCAGGAGTTTAGCAAATAGTTTAATATCTACATTGAGCAATGATATGGGGCGATAACTCAAACATTGGGCTGGATCTTTTCCCGCCTTAGGGATAACGGTAATGTGTGCCTCAAGGGTTTGAGGCGAGAAAAATTGGCTGTCTGTAAGAGCGTTAAAAGCCAGGAGCATTTTGGGGAGCAGTAGTTTCTGGAACAATTTACAGTATACAACAGAGAAACCATCTGGGCCCGGGCTTTTCCCAGATGGAGTCGTCTTAAGTGCCCCCTCTAGCTCAGAAAGGGAGAATGGAGATTCCAGCCAGACCCTGTTTTCATCTGTGATAGTTGGGAACTGTATGTCGCGAAGATATTGGGCTACCAACCCTCGAAACGTGTTAATCTGTTCTGGGGACTTAGGGTCTCCCAAGTTATATAGCTTAGTATAGTATGATTGAAAATCAGAGGCGATATCCCGAGAAAGTGTGAGTCTCGCCCGAGGGAGCATTAATAGATTGGATAAATAGACAGGCTCTTTGTGCTCTGAGGGCCATAGCTAAGTACTTGCCTGGCTTATTCCCCCACTGAAAAAAGCGACCTCTACAAAGGCGAAAATCGCGTCTTACTGAATCAAAGAGAAGTTTATTCAGGGCAACTCTGGTAGCTGTCAAGTCAGTGAGAAGCTGGGGAGAGGGACACTTCTTGAAAGATGTATCTAATGACCTAAGCTTCTGCAAAAGAGCCTCTTTCTTTTCCATTTTTTCCTTCTTCAGCATTGACGCCAACTGGATCAGTTTACCTCTGAGGACACATTTGTGAGCCTCCCAGACCATAACACTGGAGACCTCCGGAGTTTCATTAATTGAAAAATATTCCTGTAGAGCCAACTCCAGTTGAGTCTTACAATGAGGGTCAGCTAGAATTTGTTAATTCAATCGCCATAAGCATTATTTAACAAAGGGGTATGAGGTCAACAGCGTCACGGAGATAGGAGAATGATCCGACCATTTAGTGGGCCCAATGTCAGAATGCTGAAGAAGGTGAAGGAACCTATGCGGTAAAAACAAATAATCAATTCTAGAATATACATTATGTGGTTTTGAAAAGAATGTATAGTCCCTATCACTGGGATGCTGGAGCCTCCAGGTATCTATTAGCTGATGTTCATGTAGGGTACGTCTTATTTCACTATGTCTCTTTGTGGAGTGTCTAATGGAAGGTCTTGAAATATCAAGTTCAGGTTGGAGAGACCAGTTCAAATCCCCACCCATGACAGGGATACCAGACACCAGAGGATCTATGCGATCGAGAATCTGAGAAAGAAACACCGACTGGTTCTGGTTGAGTACATAAACATTAATAAAAGAGTACGACTGGCCATACAAAGAGCATCTAACCATATGCACTCTACCCTCTATCAACACAGTATGCGAAAAATCCTGAAAAGCGAGTGTCTTTGAGAACAGCTTGGCCACACCTAATGATTTAGAACTACTATTGCTACTAAGAAAGACATTGGGATAATTACGATCTGAAAATCGAGGAGCTGAACCTGATTTAAAATGCGTTTCCTGAACAAACACCACCCCTGCTTTAGCAACCCACACAACATACAGAAATTAACAATCATACACTGCAATAAACTAAAAATGCAAAGAATAATATAAACGGCACCCCCTGAAAGCCCGAACCCATACATGTCCAGTATCCCAAGGGGCGCCGTGAACAAAGAAGATAGAAAATCAAACAAATACATAAACAAATATGATAGAACCGCCACTTGGGAGCTCAGGCGTGAAGGACACGGCCGAGACCAAGATATAGTAGGCGGTAAGGGGGTCACCAGGGGGCGGTGACCACAGCATCCCTGAACATTAAACGAAACTAGTAAATAGTGAGTACACTCAAATATACGCAACCCAATAAAGTATACAATAACTAAACAAATTATCTATGATAGTTGACCTACAGTAGAACAGATCAAAAATTTTACATAGCCGGAACATCGTTAGAGAAATTAAGCTTGCCGCTATCGACAAGATACATAGCCCCTAATAGTATGTTACATCAGTTAGAAGTTAAACAAACCACAGAACATTAAACTGAGCAAGAGTTAACGAATAATCATCCCTAAGGAAAAAAGGCATGTTTGTGAGACAATAAAGGAATGGAACTAAACCACACCAACCTAATGCAGAATGTAATATTCATTCCCCTCTGGCAAGAAGGTAAATCAAGTAGCTTGCCCATAGGGGATCAATCGTGTTTAGGTAAGGGACCCGAGAGCACGTGGGACCTTAGGAGGTTTAGGGTTACGATGTACCCTCTGCCAATCATTATTTGGGTGAGCAAGTTCCTCTGGGATGGAACATAGGAGAGGCTCCTGCCAATCCGGTAAGACAATCAAAGGCAGTTTGAACAGAAGGAAGCAAGATCCGCTGAGTCCTTGAAGGTATACATCTTGCCATTGTGAGAAACTTGAAGGCTAAAAGGGAAGCCCCACCTATATTTGATCCCCAGCTTGCGGAGTTCTGTAGTTAAAGGTGAAGAGCTCTGCCTTTCTGTAAAGACAACCAGGACAGGTCCTGGAATATCTGGATATGCTGATCATCCACATTGATAACATCTCTCTGACGTACTGTGCCAAGAATGCTCTCCTTCTGTGGAAAAATAGTGGAGGCGGCAGATTATATCTCTCGGACGATCTGAGGGGGCGCCTCTAGGCCTCAAGGCACGATGAGCCCTGTCAAATTCAATTCGGGAATCAGGATCTGCACCTAGGAGCTCATTGATTACTTTAGTGAGAAAGTTAATAATACCCTGAGGTGGAATATCTTCCGAAACTCCTCTGATCCGTAGGTTATTCCGTCTTCCACGGTTGTCCAAATCGTCCAAGCGATCATGTAGTTGTTGAAAATCAGCAGCTTGACGGAGGACAACCGCACGGAGAGCGTTATGGGCAGCTGCCGAGTCAGAAGTAAATTCCTCCAGGGAGACCAGTCTAGAGCCAAGCTGGGACACTTCTGATTGGATAGAGGCAATCTCTGATCGGACAGTATCACGAAGTCGGTTCTCCAACTGCTCAAAGTCTTGTTTCGTGGGCATGGAGCGGAGTATGTTCAGGATCTGAGAAATCCCCTCTGAATCCGCAGCAGGAGCATGATCAGAAAACTGTTCCTCCATCTGAGACAGGAAATCAGGAGCCTGAGATAAATCGGATGTGGAAGGAGCCGATGTGTCTTCTGTAGGAGCCGATCCCTGTGGGAGGAGAAACTGGCGTAAAATAGAGGATGACGGGTTGTCCGAATGATGTGTAGAGTCTTGTCTTTGGGATTTTCTCCCTGTTTTCTGGGAGCTCTGCTTGCCTTTCAACATGGAGCAAATATAATCAAGATACTAGATAACAGTAAGGCAGCACGTAGGAGTAAAATTCGATATCCGTGAAAAGTTGCGCAAGTAGAGTGTAAGGCCACCAGGGACGCCGTCGCCACCTTCCCCCCAAAAAGCAGCTAGGCCGGCATCATTAAGTGTAACGGGGTGATCTTCGGCATTGGGTGTTGGTAGCGCCAACAGAAAAACTGGGCATCATTAGGGCATAAGAATTGGTGTGTGAAATCAAAGGCAGGCTCATATATATGTCTTATAACTGAGAGCTTTGTGAGATGTCCAGAACAGTTGCAGCAGCCAACCACCAGATGGGGCACCAATTCCCAAATAAAGGACAGTCCCCAGAGATAAGTCAGTAGTGAGATATCCCAGCAAAATGCAAAAGTGTATAAATATAGTAAAGATATAAAATATAGGGGATTTACTTCCCTGCTGTAATGGCTAGCTGTGAGGTTGTCATGGGGAAGCCACTTGAGGAAGGCATCAGGGTTTCTGATTTCTGAGGGAGCCCGTAGTATTTTCTAGGAGACACACTGCCTCTCTTGACATGTGCAGGCAAGATGGCGGAGGTGTGCTGTCGCACGGCCTGTGTCCTCCCCAGCTGGGGCCGTCCGCGCAGCCCAGTGGAAGTGTCCACAGGAGTGAGCTGTGAGAGCAATCTGCCCTCCGCTCTCCCCTCAGAAAGCTGTGCAGCGGCAGGCAAGGAGAGGTCTCGGCGGCAGGAATCAGAAGCGCCGCTACTAGAGGCCGCGGCTTCTACACGGGGGTAGGCCCCGATCTTTTCTTCCAGCGCCGGAGGTTGCAGAGCTCGCGGAGAGCAGCCAGGAGCGGCCCCAGGGTCAGGTAAGGCTGCGGGAGATAGGTAGGCTATGGAAAGGGCGGGAGTCACCCAAAAGTCGGCGTTACAGGTCCTGCTACAGCCGGAGCCCAGACGCCACACATCCACCTCATCCACCGGCCAGGCCACGTGCCCCCACGTCTCTCTTTTTTACTTGCAATAACGCAGGGGTAGCCAACCCTGGTCCTCGAGAGCTACCAACAGTGCATGTTTTCCAGGTCTCCTCACAGAACCACAAGTGAAATAATTAGCTCCTCCTGTGGACCTTTTCAAATGTGTTAGTGAATAATGAATACACCTGCGCACCAGCTAAGTGGTCTGGAAAACGTGAACTGTTAGTAGCTCTCGAGGACCGAGGTTGGCTACCCCTGCAATAACGTGTGCTGAATTAGTTGGTGTGTGGGCTACAGGTGTGAATTTGACTTGAAAGCAATCTATGATTGCAGATCCAGGTTGCCTACAGTATGTAGTCTCTGTCATTTAATTCACTCCAGGTTACTGCACCTATAAAATCAAATCGGTAAACCTTTCACAGAATATTTATACCATACCATTGCTGTCAGATTTTGAATGGAATAGGGGCTGCAACCTCTCTAGGCCTGCCACCCATAGGCACAGAAATACTGTACCTGGGTCTAAATCAACGCCGAACTACACTGCTTTCTCTGTGGTCAAAATAAATAAATCTATCTATACAAAAATAGAACAGTGACACCTAGTGGCCAGATTGATTATTACATGCTTGTCATATACTGCATAAGCAATAATGATTTAACAACATTCATGGGAGTACCTTTATTGACATACAAACACATTTAATGCCAAATAAGTAAGCTGAATGTTTCTTGACATAAAACTTAAAATATAATTGTTTTACTATTTTAAAGCTCTGATTTTAGGTAATAACATACACCAGACCACAAATTATAAGTATACGGACTAGGCAGAAAACAGTCCCCTCTGCCATAGGAGAGTCTTTTTGGAAAAATAAAATGCAAACTTTTTTACAAGTCATATTTTCTGGAATGAGAATGCAAAATTAATATTAAAACTACTAACAAAAATGATAGAGCCAACTGCATGATGTTAGTAATTACTTAAGCAGGATGCACGTGTACCTTTCTTTAACGCATGAAGAGTCCAGAAACTTTGAGCCTTTTTAACATGTAACAGTGGATGTGTTTCAGAACTCAGTGTCAATTCGGTTGCAAATGTCCAATGGTTTCGGGATTGTGCATGCGCCAGGGCCACAGTGCGCATATTCTGCGATGTTACTGCAACCCCGGTCACAGTGCCCTGGACGCTGCAGCATGAGATGGGGAGGCGCGTCATCTAGATTTGGGGTGGTGTCGAAGCCAGTGGCTGCGTCCTCGGACTCGGGCCCTGATTCAAAGCCGGACGTTCTGACAGAGCGCTCGTTCTGAATCAGGGCAGTCCCTACTACTTTTTGGAGCGGCCTCCTGGCCGCTCGCATAGCTGTGGGTGACCACCCACAGCTATAGCGAGCGGCCAAAATGATGGTCGCGATGGTCAAGCCAATCCCGCGACCATCGGGCTTGCGACGAGACCCTTGCGGTTTGGTGTGAGACCCATAACGACGGCTTGGCCGTCGTTATTCGTGTCTCGCGCATGCGCCCGACGGAGCCGCCTCCGTCCTGCGCATGCGCACTTGGGCAACATCGACCCGCTTGCGAGCGGGTCTGAATCAGACCCTCAGTTATACTGGCCCCAGCAGTGTAGTTTTGACGGACATCCTCAGTAACCTGAGGGTTACTCAATCGTCCGATGCTGCAATCGGTGTCTGCGATGTTAATCCAATACTGCAACTTTAGATGCAACGGGATACGTTTAGGAAGCCGGCAGCCACAATCCCGACCGCCGGCTTCCCGAATCCTCTATCCCGCCTAGGGATAAATGACCGGCGTCTAAAATCTAGACGCCTGTCATTTTCCCGGCGCCGGCACGAGTGGACAGCCGCGGGGGGGGGGGAATTAGGGTTAGGCACCCCCCGGGAGGTTTAGGCTAGGGGGAGGGATGGATAGGCACCCCCTGGGGGGGAACTTTAGGGTTAGGCAGCGTGGAAGGGGGGGTTAGGCACTTAGAGGGGGAGGTTAGGGTGTCACTTGGGGAGGTTAGGGTTAGGCACCCCTAAGGAGGGTTAGGGGGGTTGGTTAGGTTAGTAAGTACTTACCTTAGGGACGATCGAAATTTCCAGCGCTGACGGGCTCTGCTGTTTTGACGGGCTGCCGCAGCCGGGAGTCGAACTGCCAGTCATGCGGCAGCCGGCTATTCATACCGAATGCGATGCAACCATCAGATCATAGAAGCCGGCAGTAGGCGTCTTTTGTACAAGGCCCTCAGTGACAGGCAACGATACACTTCCAGGGCCCACATTAGGCAGCCCTCTGACAGAAAAAAATAACAAATCAAATCATCATGAAAAAAATTCCAAATATGAAGCTACTCCCATCTCTTGTAAATATCAATGCGTTTCGGTCTCCAGGACCTTTTTCAAGACATACTGGCGGTGTGAGGAGCTTGATATTTATGGGTCAGTGAGCCTATCAGCATGTGGCAGGAAACTGTCACCAATTAAATCAATAATTGCAAAAAAGTATAGAAAGACATCATAAACAATATATCAATAGTCATGATAATATTGATAAATCTTATAATTGAAAAACATCTTTTAAATTCAATTTAAGCCGGTTTCTTGGTTTAAATTGTATGTCTTGAAAAAGGTCCTGGAGACCGAAACGCGTTGATATTTACAAGGGCAGTAGCTTCATATTTGGACATTTTTTTTGATGCTTTGAAATTTCTTTTTTTCCTGCATCCAATTTTGCACTCAAATTTTTGGGTATTGTTATCTTTTTTTATGAAAATTTTTTATGACTTTGGTGAACTGTGTATATACTGTGAGATTGTAAGCTTGCGAGCAGGGCCCTCTTACCTGTATGTATGTCTTTTACAACCCAGTAAAATTTTAATGTTGATTCAAATTGTAAAGCGCGACGGAATTTGCTGTGCTATATAAGAAACTGTTAATAAATAAATAAAATAATACTTCTGCATGACTTATCTTGGGGTTTACACCGCTTTTATTAAACCATTTTTTGGATTTGAACACCTTCATCTATTTGTGTATTGAATGGAGAGATCCAAGTGAGGACCCATGGTGATGTAAATAACTTTATGCAATGATACCTCTATGGGAGTGTTACCATCCAACACAGTGTGAGTCGGGGTGCGCATCTATACTCACAGTATAAAGATACCTTTACGGGATTAGTATCCTATGACCTAGCATGAGTTTGGGTATGCAATCTATGCGACCATCTAAAGATACCATTAGGATTATTGATTACCATTTTGCTGTGAGTTTTGGGTATGCTCAATGTGAATACTGTTTAAAGAACAAAATAAACCATTATGTCCCCTGTTTAATAAGTATAGATGTGAGTTTGGTACGCTTGTCTTCCAAAATTGCATCTGAAACATAATTAGGCTTTAAAGATACTTTTATAAACTTACTATCCTCACTATCCATGCGAGTTGAGTATGCCACATTCCCATCTATTAAAGAAAAGATTCCACTGTTCCAGATATTGTGGATTTGTTGTATGAACATAGTATACTTATTGATGTTTTTTCTTTTTTATATCGACTGGGTGAATATTACTCCAAGACTTGCCATAGCAGAGGACTTATCCATCCACATGACAACAGGACAATACATCACTCACTATATCACAAGGGATGTATTATCACTAATTGTGATTTTTATGTTTGTATTACCAGTGCCACTGGTTGTGTCCTTTCCAATATCTGACTTGATACCTTTCTGTATATATCAGCAGGCCTGTTAAACAAGTGATACACTCTATAACAGTGTTTCCCAAACCCATTCCTCAGGGAGCACTAACCGTGCATGGTTTCCATATTTCCTAGTTGGTGTGTGTATTCATTACTGGCTGACACACTATAAAAGATCCACAGGCGGAGCTAATTATTTTACTTATGATTCTGTGAGACCTGGAAAACATGCACTGATCGTGCTCCCTGAGGAATGAGTTTGGGAAATACTGCTCTATTACAAATATAATTACAAAGCTTTAAGGAGGTGGGCGCAGCAAGTGAAGGCTTGTTTGGCTGCATGAGGCCCCAGGGCCAGCTGTTGCCCACCACTGACCTAACTTGATGGACGACTATAGCGCAGATCGCATCATTGAGGTTGCGGGCAGCTAGTGGCCAGCTCCAGACTTGCCTCCTCTTCCAGTAACCCAATTTTTGGGAGCCGCTTGGCCTTTACGGGAGAATAGGCAAGTAGGACTCAGTCACACCTATTGGAAGCTGTCATTCCACTGACAAGGCTGCCAGCACGGTGCGAAACATGTCGACGTGAAAGGGTTTATTACTGCTTGTGACTTCAGCTAAGCCGCTATATGCTCTTAGAATTGACCAAACCAAAGGTTTATCACTCTGCCCCAGGTAAAGAAGCACAGAGGGGAGCACCCGGTGGTAGGAGCGGCCACAATATACAGTTATGCTGAGGTACCCCAGGAGTGCCGGAGCACAATATTACAGCAGTGCAATACATTACCTGCATGAACCGGGCCTTGGAGCGGTGAGGAAACTGCAGGCTATACCAGGCTATTTAAGCCATTAAAAAATGACGATACCTTTGGATACATGTATGATACAGATGGGTAAGAGCACTTAAACATTCAGTATATACTGTGCTAGCGAGCAAATTAGAGACTATTTCTCTTGCTTTCAAGATTGTTGCCTTATTATCTTCACTATTTAAAGACTCCTTTGGATACAAGTGTTTGAGGATCACAAGCGGAAGAAATACAAACTACAATTGCTATTTTGCATTTTATATATGGCTGTAGTGTAATATGTGTTGTTAATGTGGTACATGTTTACTAAAAAATAATAAATTGAGAGAAGCCTTGGTCAATATGGCGATGGCGTATATGCATAAGTGATCGCAATGCTAACTCACGCACACGCACTGAGATGCATACGCAGTACGCACCATCGACCGATCTGAGAGGCAAGGGTGTCAAACGCATAAAACCTCAAAAACATCTGAATGGAAGACCAAGTGGCTGCCTTGTACAGCTGAACAGCGGAGGCACCACGTCTAGCAGCCCAAGAAGGACCCACAGACCGAGTAGAATGAGCCTTAACAGAGGCTGGAACAGGTAAACCTTCCTGTACATAAGCCTCCCTAATAACAGAACAGAGCCAACGGGCTAAGGTTTGTTTGTTGGCAGGCCAACCCCTCTTATGAAAACCAAAGGGGACAAACAAAGAATCGGACCTTCTAACAGAAGCAGTCCGATCAACAAATTCTGAGAGCACGGACAACGTCCAACGAAGCCTCGCCAGCTGTAAGATCAGGGGACTGAAAAGCTGGCACCACCAGTTCCTGATTGATGTGGAACTTAAGACACAACTTTAGGCAAAAACTCAGGACGAGTGCAAAACACTGCTCTGTCCTGGTGAAAAATTAAGAAGGGGGGGGGGGGGGGGACTACAGGAAAGTGCCCCCAACTCGGATACCCTCCTGGCTGAAGCAATTGCCAGGAGAAACACAGTCTTAAGTGTTAACCACTTGAGGTCTACAGACTCAAAAGGAGGTCCCTGCAGGACCCAAAGAACCACCGCCAAGTCCCACAGAGCCACTGGAGCCACAAAGGGAGGCTGGATTCTAAGAACACCCTCGAAAAAGGTGTGAACGTCAGGCAGTGTAGCGATTCTACGTTGGAACCACACAGAGCCGATACATGAACCTTCAGGGAAGCAAGACGTAAGCCCAGGTCAAGACCTGACTGCAGAAATGCCAAAATCCTAGAAACCCTGAACACCTGAGGATCAAAGTTTCTGGACTCACACCACTGAAAGTAAGTGTGCCACACTCTATGGTAAATCCGTGCAGAGGCAGGTTTACGCACCCTCATAATGGTACTGATGACAGAGCTTGAAAAGCCCCGGGACCTTAAGACGGCTGTCTCAAGAGCCACGCTGTCAAAGACAGCCAACCCAGATCTGGGTTAAGGCAAGGCCCCTGAGACAGCAGGTGCCGACGCTGAGGTAGAAGGAACGGGGCATCGACGGACAAGCTCCTGAGATCGGAGTACCAAGGACGTCTGGGCCACACTGGAGCCACCAGCAGGAACGTGCCCCCGTCCTGTTTGATATTTCTTAGTACCCGAGGGAGCAGAGATCGGAGGGATAAGGTACGCTAGGTGAAATGTCCATTTCACCGACTGCGCGTCCACCAGGCTTGCGCCTGCGTCCCTTGTCCTTGAGCCGTACAGGGGTAACTTGTAATTGTGACGGGAGGCCATCAGGCCCAACTCCGGCAGTCCCCATTTGTCCACGAGAAGTTGAAACACCTCTGGGTGAAGCGACCATTCCCCGGGATGCACGTCCTGACGGCTGAGGAAGTCTGCCTCCCAATTGAGGACTCCCGGGATGAAGACTGCCGAGATTGCTGGAAGGTGGCACTCCGCCCAAGCGAGGATCTGAGACACCTCCGACATCGCAGCTCGACTGCGAGTTCCTCCCTGGTGATTGATGTACGCCACCATGGTGGCGTTGTCGGAATGCACCTGAACTGCCCTTCCGTGAAGAGCGGTGCCTGACGACAGCAGAGCCCTGTACACGGCCCGCAGTTCCAGCACGTTTATGGTAAGAACTGCTTCCTCCGCAGACCAACGGCCCTGAAGAGACAACGAGCCGGTCACTGCCCCCCAACCCCGGAGACTGGCATCTGTTGTGAGCAGAACCCAGTCCAGGATCCAAAAGGGGCGACCGTCGATGAGATGAGCTGGCTGAAGCCACCAAGGTAGAGACTGGCGCACTTCCGAGGACAAGACCAGTGTCTGGGATCGGATCCGGTGAGGTAACCCGTTCCATTCCCATAGAATCTGCCCCTGCAGGGGCCTGGAATGGAACTGGGCAAATTCCACCATGTCGAATGCTGACACCATGGACCCTAGGACTCTCATGGCCGAGTGTATCGACCCCCTGGCACTGCTCCGGCAACTGTGTATCCACAGTTGTAGGGAAGACACCTTTTCCGGAGTCAGGAAAAATCCTTTGCTGACGAGAATCCAGAAGGGCTCCCAAATGAACCATCCGTTGTGATGGGATCAGAGATGACTTCTTCCAATTTATCAACCACCCGTGTGCCTGAAGACAAGCAATGGTCAGGTGGAAATGTCGAAGTACCTCCGGGGAGCTCGCCAGCAGAAGATCGTCCAGATATGGCAGCAGCCGTATACCCTGGCCACAAAGGTGGGCGGCCATAATTGCCATCACCTTTTTGAACACCCTCGGAGCCGTGGAAAGGCCAAAAGGCAACGCCCGAAACTGGTAGTGATGTTGCAGGATAACAAACCTCAGATACCGCTGGTGTGCCGATGCTATGGGCACGTGGAGATAGGCGTCCTGGATATCCAGGGAGACCATATGATCGCCAGAATGATGGAACGTAACGTTTCCATCCTGAACTTGGGAACTCTGAGGTATTTGTTCAGAGACTTCAAATTCAGGAAAGGGCGATGAGAACCATTGGGCTTCTGTACCAGAAACAGAGTAGAATAGTATCCCGTCCCGCGTTGAGACTGCGGAACGGGAACAATGACCCCTGCTTGTAGCAAGGATTGTATAGCCACCTGAATCTGGGAAGCTTTGGTCTTGTCCAGAGAAGGACTCGTGCAAAAAAACTGGTGGGACGGCCTGACCCAAAAAGACAGGGCGTACCCGAGAGACTACTTCTCGAACCCAGGCATCCGTGGTGGTATTGTGCCAACACTGGGCGAATTGGAGAAGTCGGCCTCCCACTCTGAGGTCCCCCAGAGGGAAGCCCGTCCCATCAGGCCGCAGGTTTATCCTCCTGCTTGGAAGATGGGCACCGAGCACTCCAGGCTTGCTTCTTGGGTTTAGAGGCGGTCTTAGCCGCCGACTGCCTCGGGAAGGACTGACCTTTTGCTTTACCCTGAACCCGAAATGAACGAAAGGCCGAGCTCTGGACCGTGGCCGGCGCTGAAGGGAGGAAAGCGGACTTGGATTTAGCCAGGGTATGCACTATTTTGTCCAAGTCCGGACCGAATAGCAATTCTCCATTGAAAGGTAAGGCCTCCAGGCCTTCCTTTGAATCGGAGTCCGCTCTCCAGGACCTCAGCCGTAAGGATCGGCGGGCAGACACTGCTGCAACCGATACTCGAGAGGTCAGCAGACTAGCATCCAAAGAGGCTTCTCCAATGTAGGAAGCAGCGTCCCTCATCTGACCTAACAACGTCCTCTGGACATCCGGAGCGTCGTCCGGAAAGGTATCCTCTAATGCGTTGGCCCAACCCTCAATGGCCTTGGCCAACCAGGAGTTAGCCATGGACGGTCGGGCCACTGCCCGAGACGGAGTAAATGGACTTTAAGCAAGTCTCAACTTTCCTGTCCGTGGGATCCTTCAGCGAGGATATAGACGGTAATGGCAAAGTAGCGCTCCTTATTAAACGGGTGACGTGGGAATCCACCGCAAGTGGAGTTTCCCATTTTTTTACAATGTGCCTCAGGAAAGGGGTAATTAGAAGCCAACCACTTCTGAGGTAGAAATCTCTTACTGGGCGCCTGCCAAGCCACCGCCATATGATCCGTCAACTGATTAGACAGGGGAAACACAGCAGAAGCCACCTTAGTTTTTTTTAAACTAGGATACTTCGACTTAGGAGCTGGTGCCTCAGCCTCTATTAGAATAGCTTGCACCGCCCTAACCAGCGCTCGCACATTAATGGACGACTTGGAATCCACTTCCTGGACCGATGTGTCAGTCAGTGTCATCATGAACCTCCCCATCATCTGAGGACCCCTCGGAGTCCGATACATGCGGCGCCTTTGCCATTAGAGTGCGTTTTGACACCCTAGATGGCATGTCATTCTGCAACATTGACTGAAAGGCCGAAGATGCGGCCGCCAAATTTTGTACGGAGTTGCAGAGCACATCCACCCAGGGTGGAGGAGCCGCCACAGGGGCCTGGATGGGCACCACAGACTGCTGCGTCACAGGGGAAGCCTGTATATACATAGGTAACCCCGCATAAGGACCAACAGACTGAGACCCGGGGGGGCTGCGCAATAATTGCGGGACACCCGGGGAATGGGGGACGGCCTGGTGGGGCAACGCCCTAGTAGGTACAGTAGTCGGAACCGACAGACGGTCCACAATAGACACCAGCACCTGAGAAAACATCGCCCATGGTGGTTCCTGCGTCATAGGAGGTTTTGATGGGCCAGGAACCACCTGGCACAGTTTACACAGGCCATCCTGTGACAATTCCGCCCTATCCACTCCTGCAGAACAGCGTCCGCAGGAGACCAACACCGGAGCCACGGAGTGCTCAATCTCCTCGTCCGACATGAAGAAATATATTATATAAATATATCTGGCAACAGAGCCGAATCAAGCGCACTCACCAGTGTGCTGAACAACAGCCCACAATATGGTACTGTGTAGCACACAACTGTATGTGACGGACCTCAATAGGTGAGGTCAGTAGAAACGCCCCTCCCCCACACACCTGTAGGGCTTGTAGAAGTAAAGGGATAGGTATAAGCAGACAGTAAGTAGAAATAAGTACAGACAGGCAGCACTAGCAAAAGTCACATACAATGCAGAGAAGATATACTCACTGCACCTTTCCACTACAATCAACCTCCCAGATTCAGTGTCTGGGAGGGCTATAGCGCTGTGTACACTGACCTTGATCGGGGGAGAGGTACACAGGGGGACCAGTCCGCATGCTCCCTGAGAGTATCTGCGCTGCCACATATAAAATGGCCCCCAGAGGAGAAGTGGCCGAGTAACTGCAGCTCAGCGACGCCAGACTACGTGCTGAAAGGTGCGCTGAGCTGAGGAGCCGCTAAACAGGGAAGGCTTCCTCCCCTGGCTAGCTATTAAGCCCAGGGCTGCCGGCTTCCCGCTTGCCATGTGAAATCCCTGGTGGTCTAGCGGTCTCACGGGGTATACCTCCGCAGAGGGGGAGCCCGCCGCCACCGCTAGCAGCCCCCGGTCTGTCCCCTAGAACCGGGGGCAAAGGACTGCATTCCTAGTAAGACCCGCGAGCCGCCGCTAATCGGCAACTCGCGGCTTACCTTGTCCTCGGGGACTCCGGCAGCAGTCCAGGGAGGTCCCCAGAGTCCAGCTAGTACGGACTCTGGCCTCCCGCCGTGATCCCCAGTGCGATACTGGCGTGGCGGCGCCAGCGGGGAGTAAGAGCGGCAGCGTGGGCGTCTGTACAGACAGCCCTTCGCTGCCACTGAAGAGCCCCTGTTAAAAATCAAAACCTAACAGGCTCTTATCTTTTTTTTTTTTTTTTTAATAAAAAGCTTTTGGGGGCTGCTCCTGCAGCCCCCCTGCGCAGGGTGACCCAGAGTCCGGCCGGGCACCAACTCAAACTGAGGCGCCTGTGGCTCGGGGGCGGGGTATAGAGGAGGATGGACCCAAGTGCATCCTGGGAGCAGCAGTAAAAGCTTTAACTGCGTGGTGCCCGTGGATCCAGATCCAGCGAAACCCCGAGGTCAACCCTGTGGACCCCCCTATGGACCCTGAAGTAGAAATAAACGATTGGAGAAAGGAATCATAGAATCATTTTTTTAACAAAATGTAATCAATTTGAGTAATCAAAGTAGCCACCTTCAGCAGATATAACCCCCACACCCACTTGTGGCATTCTTTCTACAATGAAAATCAAATATTGTCTAGGTCAGGGGTCCCCAAACTTGGTCCTCTAGGCACCCTAACAGTCCAGGTTTTAAGGATATCCATGCCTGTGCATAGATGGTATCAAACTGACTGAGGTACTAATTAAATCACCTGTGCTTAAGTATGGATAGCCTGAAAACATGGACTGTGCCTTGGGGACAGAGTTTGGGAACCACTGGTCTAGATCTAGGAAGTTATCCCTAACACTGTTGCAGAAGTTCTCACAAATGTGTTGTGCTTGCAGGCTGCCCTGCTTTCACCCTTCTTTTCAGTTCATCCCAAACCATCAATGGGGTTTAAGTATGGAGGCTGTGGGGGTTTATGTAATAGGGTCCTGTTATCAGCCTGTGGAGGTTATGTAATAGGGTCCTAGTTATCAACAGCAGCGTGACTCCTGCATTCTTAGCTTCAGATTTAAAGCAGAACAAATTTAAATGGCAAAACCAACCATTGTACCATTTCACACTGAACTTGCCTCATTAGTGCAATGTTTATTTGTCATTCTTAGCTATAGTAAATGTCACACTGTAGACCAGGGGCGGCCAAGCACAGGCCACAGCCCCCGGCTAGAGTTAGTAAATGCTTTGAGCATGGAGCGAGGCCCGGTGACTTCAATGCCTGGCCTGTTCCCTCCTACAGCTACACATGACGGTGTCAGTGCAGACTGCTGCAACGTGCACAGAACTGGTGGCTGCGGCTGAGGGAGACAGGACTTGGACACAGACCAGGAGACATTTGGCAGGAGGAAATTTTGGAGAGGTAAGTTACATAAAAGGTGCCATGAGCTGGCACATAGGGGGAGCTGAGACAGCACATAAATGGGGGCTCAGCAAAGAACCTAATTGCTGGGAGAAAACGTTGTGTGTCCCTCCATTCAAAGTCATTTTCGTAATATAACACTACAAAAAAAAGTGTGTAGACCAGTAAAGCCCTGTGTACTGTCATGCCGAAACACTACAGAAAGAAGATGAATGAAATCTGACATTTTGCACAACCTGATCCATAGGTTATTTTTTAATTACTGCTTTCGTGAAGGCTGTTGAATGTGTTTCTGCAGGGATCTTGCTCCATGAACTGGTAACCAGCTGCAGGGGACATGGGCTATAGACAACTCAAACTGCTAGCTAGCAATAATACAGCTAATGGTGCATACACACCGTCAGATTTTTCCTTTAGATCTGAATGATAATTTAAAAGTCGTTCATATCTGAAGTAAAATCTGACATATGTGACATGCCTGGACGATGAACGATGCACGTTCCTGATGGTCAGATAACGATATCTGATGTGTTTGCAGTCAGACTTGGACGATTCCATTCATTTTAATGCAGTCAAAAATCATTCAAAACTTTGAACGATTTTACCAATCGGAGCATACACACGGTCAGATGAACATTAGAGCTGAATGACAGTCTTTTCAGTGAATCTGTCTGTCAAATAGGTTTATCCATCGTAATAAAAGCTTATCTGTTGTGTTTGGCATGCTGGGTAATATAGCCTAGTGTCTAATGTCAAGCACTTTGCGCAGCAGCTGAATTACCACATTTAACCAATTTCTGTTAAATGTGACATATGAGGTCTTTTGTAATTGCTGCCGTACCCAAGGGGATTTGGTTACACCTCTAGATCAGTTTTAAGACTTGTAGCAGTGAACAAGTGTGTACAGTATGTCTCTCCTCAGCAATGGGCAGCAGTCACCCAGCATAGGAACATGTAGGTAACAAGAGTGGACGTACAACCAAGAACAGCAAGGATATGTGCTAGCCCATTATACATGCATGAGTACAAGTCCCTGCTGATGTAGTATTGGCGTCACAGCAAACTGAAACCAGTACTTAATCCCTTTAATCTCTGCCCCTTAGCATATAGTGAATTTACATTGCAAACAGCAGTCGGGGAAAAGAACAGGACACTATCCAATTAACAACTAAACTCCTCCAGTGGCCACAACAGCAAAGCTGGTATTTTCAGGCTTACAACAAGGAAGATCCTATAGTGACAGAGACTAAATGATAAGTTTTCACCTTCAAATTAACTGGACTACAATTTTAATTTACACCAAAAATTAAGTTTGTCTTTCTGGTCTAATAAAAACAACCTTAAAGAGGATTAAACTAAAAATAAAACACAACGCAGTTGACATTGTGAGAACAATCAGGACTCCCAGCTCACAGGAAATAGCCACAAGTGGCAACACTGAGATCACATGAAGTCACCACATCTCAGATAGACGACCAGGACCAAGCTTGTTTTGTAACTGGATTTTATTATTAACAGGCCAGAGTGGGAAGCATCAATGGGAAACCTAGAAAAAATAAATAAAAGTAAGACACATAGGAAAACCCTTTACATAAAAGCAAATGTGTGACTGGAAACTGCCTACCAAAAGGTAAGCTGCAAGTGTAATCATTCTGCAAATTACATTCTCTACCAAGGCTAAAACTCTGTACTATACAATGTTCGTTATATCACTCTGACACAGATCAGAACAATATATCTTATAACTACTGTAGTGTGTATGTCCAATCAGTTGAACATGATGCAATGAACGACACGTGCCGTTCTATGCAGCACATAACGTTACATGAGACACCTTGTGCAACTTACCGTTTCACTGCATTGCTGGAGCGCAACGCAGTACAGTGTGTACCCACCTTTACACAACTGAAGACCGTAATGTTACTTTATTTAAAGTTTATTTGAAATTTAGGGCACATAATCCTGGATTTCATTTGTCTTCCAATGACATGTGCTTTTGGTGTGATATTTACCATCCCTATTTTTTATTCATAGATTGACACCTGGATGTAAAACTTAATTTGAATTGCTCATTGGTGAGGTCACTTTTCCACTGCAGCTCGGTCAAGCTTTAACACTGCTGCAGATAGCTGAAGCTCATGCCACATATTTAGATTACTCTTTCACCTAAATGAAATCAGGACAGTAGAGAACAGAGGCCCTGATTCAGAGGCGGACGCTCTGACAGAGCGCTCACTCTGAATCAGGGCATTTTGGTTTTTTTATGGAGCGGCCTCCTGGCCACTCGCATTGCTGTGGGTTGCCACCCACAGCTAATGCGAGCGGGCAGGATGTTGGTCGCGATGGTCAAGACCATCGCAACCATCGGGCTTGTGACGAGACCCTTGTGGTAGGGTCTCATGGCCGCAAGCCCCAGAGAGCTTTCGGCTCAAACAGGATTGGCCGCCGCTATCCGGGTCTCGCACATGCTCACGACAGAGCAGACTCAGTCGTGCGCATGTGCACTGGCCCACCATCGACCCGGTTGCGAGCGCACAGCGCTCGCGAACGGGTCTGAATCAGGCCCAAAGTCAGTTACTGTGATGCCACCGATTCTGTATAGCAATCCACATAGGAAATTTGTCAGAGAAACTGCCCGCTGAGTAAGAGAAGGTGGTCCCTCATGCAGCATGACAATGTGCTGCCCACTGTGCTCAAACACTTGCTGCATGTAGACCTCATTCATCCAGACCAACACTATTCAAGTAACTGATAATGACTGGTAACATGCAGTGCCATGTCCCCCTTCTGCAGCCAACAAAACAGTTCTCAATCTCAACCCTTGTTTTTCCAACAGGCAATGTTTAGAGGATGTCTGTGGAAGCAGGTGGTGTAATTACTATCCCAGCAAAACAAATTACCACACCTGTGCATGATTATAGAAATCCACAGAATGACCTGTTACATTCGCCACACCCCAAGAGGACTATTTATCAAGGTTTTTTTTTCATAAAATTATGTTGAAACTACAATTTCCGCATAATTTTATGGTTTGTTGGCATATACTAATAGCCTAATGCAGGAGATATCACCAAAAATCTCCTGCAGAATGCCAATTAGCACTGCAGATCATAGTCCCCATTATCATCAATGGGTACTATGATCTGACACCTATGTATCAAACTCCAAAAAGCAAGCAATCTCCATATGGTGTAAACCTCTTTAAGCCTATGGAAGCTTGCAAGCAGGAGATAGCTCTTCTGATCCCTGTACGGCAGCCTCCAGCCAGTGGCGGCAACTTACACACTGCTTAAATGCAGCGTCACATTCCCTTGGAGTCTTTAAAAATGCCGGGTATGTAACTCGCAGGGAAAGCTGTTATCACAACCGCTGTCCCTGAGAGTTTCAATTGGTACATAGCAGGATTATTTCATTAATTAAAATATCTGCCAGAAATGGGATAATTAATCACGACAGGTCAGCAATTAATTCATAGGCCCACTATTTGGCTGTTTGGAATGAAAATCTAGTAATGAATGGGAGCAAATGCAATCAACCATATGCTCCCAAAAAATCTGAAAATAGACAAGAATGGTTGTTCAGATAAATTAAGTTAAATCAAATGGATTTTAACCAACTTGTCTGAACTGTTTGTTCGTTTTTCCTGCATTTGGAAGCAAATGGTAATTTTATCTTTTACATTACCAGATTTTCATTCCAACCAGCCATGTTGTCTCTTTTGAAAAGACAGGTTGTGGCCAGCTTTAGTGGTATTTGGGGACTGGAGAACCACAATTATAAAGACCTTTATTTATAAAGCACCAGTAAATTCAGTTTTACAATTTTATTGATCAGTTCATGACAAGGACGAGTGGGACTCATCATCCACAGTTTTAAAGTATAAGCGGATGACAAGCCCCACTCATTCTCTGCGGCAAAGGTGTGAAGCCCCAATACTGAAAGGCAGGATCTGCTGGTGGCAACATTGTTAATATAGACACAGGAGGACCATCTTCGTCTGGACGTCCAGCATGGCAGCCCCGTTCTCTTTCTAACTGAAGAATGGCAACAAAGATGGCAGGACTCCCAGAGTCTGGCTGTTTTGGGAAGATTAATCTGCTTTAGAGTGACTATTATAAACCATCACAATCCCTGCAAATGCCATTCTGGTCTGTAGGAGCGTGCACAGGTGTGGCTGTCAAACCCAGGTTGAAGACTGTCACAATGTTACCCCAGCAGGGATCTTTGCCATAGCTCTGCACAACAGTTTAAGGCGACGGGAGTTTACCGGCCATTTAGTAAACAAATCTACACAAGGAGCACTTAGATTAAAAATGAGGGGAACAGAAGGGGGAACCTAAATCCCAACCACCACAACAAAATAAAAATGTTGAACACTCAATTTTACTTCCAGATAGCAAAGTGAGTCACCCATGTATTTACACCATTGCAGTATTCTTTGACTACAAATTCAGATGAATATGTCTAATTGCCAATTTCAACCACTATCTAGGTCACCTTTTAGTTCATCTTCCGGATCAGTCTGTTGATCTGGTCCTCCCGGTTTCCGGCATCACCACCTTCCACGAAGTGTGTAGTTTTCTTCTTCATGCCACCCCTGGGAGAAGACAGCTTGAAGGGCCAGAGAAAGTTGTTTGCGGATTTGAAGTTTTTGCCAACAGTGTAAATCTCATGGATCAGATCTTCAACACAGATTATGCCACGCCTGCCTATTAACGAGTAAAACATTCAGGTTAGCAGACCATCCGCTAATGTGTTACAAGTCGTAGTATATAAAACAGTAAAATATAAAATCACTTAATTCAAAACTAAATCATTGTAAAGCTTTTTTTCCATGGGTCTTCAGTACTTCAGTAACCACCTTCTTTGGGGAGATTAAAAAGCACTTGCAGCAATGACAAAAGGCAGTTTCAGTAGCATCAAAAAATTAAATTATTGTTTACTTTCTGAAAGACCGAAACAACTGAAGCCTAAAATATAACAAATAATGATCACTGTATTTCTGCAGTTTAAAAAAAAAAAACAACTGTCCGACTGTCACTACAAGGCTGTAGCATGGTCAAGATTAGCACAGATAGCCAATTAATGCACTACGAAGAAACCACTTTAGATTTGTTATAGAAAATATGAGATATGGTAAGAACTTACCCTTGTTATCTCTATTTCTACGAAGTCCATAGGGTTCCACAGGATACCTTGGGGGTATAGGTGTGACGTCAGTCGCAGGGCACCAAAGAGTTAAGCTTTCAGCCTCCCAGGATGCACTAGGTCCCCCTCCTATACCCCGCCCCCAGGCCAAGGCACCTCAGTTAGTTACCAAGCCATAGGCCGGAGGAGGAGAAGGAAGAGAGAGAACAAAGATCTGGACACATACAAGAATCACATTCTCACCAGAGGGAGACGGAAAACCGGTGACCAGAGCAAAGCCCATCTGCAGCACAGGTGCGACAGGGCGGGAGTCCTGTGGAACCCTATGGACTTCGTAGAAATAGAGATAACAAGGGTAAGTTCTTACCATATCTCATATTTTCTACTTCAGGGTCCATAGGGTATCCACAGGATACCTTGGGGATGTCCCAAAGCAGTATCCTTTAAGGGTGGGGACGCTCCTGTGCAGAAAGGAGAATCCGCCGCCCGAAGGAAGCATCCTGAGAGGCGAAGGTGTCAAACCTGTAATACCTCACGAAGGTATGGACAGAAGACCACGTAGCAGCCTTGCAGATCTGAACTGCCGAGGCACCACGTCAAGCTGCCCACGAAGGACCCACAGACCTAGTGGAATGAGCCTTCAGAGAAGGAGGGACCGGTAGGCCTTCATGAAGATAAGCTTCAGAAATAGCCATACGGATCCAGGCTGCCAAAGTTTGCTTTGAAGCAGGCCAACCCTTTTTACAGAAGCCATAGAGGACAACAAAGCGTCCGACTTCCTAAACAAAGAAGTGCGGTCCACATAAGTCCTTAAGGCCCGCACAACATCCAAAGAGGCCTCACCCACGGAAAGACCCGGTGAGTTAAAGGCCGGAACAACTATTTCCTCGTTAACCTGAAACTGGGAAACAACTTTGGGGAGAAACTCGGGCCGAGTGCGGAGCACTGCCCTGTTCCCATGAAAAAACCAAGAAAGGGGGTCTACAAGAAAGAGCCCCTAACTCAGAAACACGTCTGGCTGAAGCAACGGCCAGAAGGAAAACAGTCTTAGCTGTTAGCCATTTAATATCCACTGAGCCCAGTGGTTCAAACGGCGGTCCTTGGAGAGTCCTCAGGACCACAGCCAAATCCCAAGGCGCCACAGGTGGAACAAAGGGCGGCTGAATACGGAGAACACCTTGCATAAAGGTGCGCACATCCGGGATTGTAGCAATCCTACGGTGAAACCAGACAGATAGGGCCGAAACCTGTACCTTCAAAGAAGCAAGGCGAAGCCCATGATCTAGTCCCGCTTGCAGGAAGGCGAGAATCCGAGACAGACGAAACTCCCGCGGTGCATAACCTCTCGGTCGACACCACTGGAAGAACGTATGCCACACGCGATGGTATATCCTCGCGGAAGACGGTTTCCGAGCTCGTAACATGG
Source organism: Taudactylus pleione (assembly GCA_031769625.1). Classification (NCBI taxonomy): domain Eukaryota; kingdom Metazoa; phylum Chordata; class Amphibia; order Anura; family Myobatrachidae; genus Taudactylus; species Taudactylus pleione. The sequence continues at coordinate 22,885,441 of JAUIMM010000113.1, read as the reverse complement.
TACACAGCATAGAGCTGGCAAACCCCCAGGACCTCAGCATGGCCGTCTCAACAGCCACGCCGCCAAAGACAGCCGAGTCAGGTCCGGGTGAAGACAAGGACCCTGAGACAGAAGGTCCGGTCGTAGCGGCAACCGCAGAGGACTGTCCACGGACAGACCCTGAAGGTCTGAGAACCAGTGCCGTCTGGGCCACGCGGGAGCTATCAACAGGAGCGTCCCTCCTTCCAGTTTGAATTTCCGGATTACCCGTGGAAGAAGGGAGACCGGAGGGAACAGGTATGCGAACCTGAACGTCCACCGGACGGACAGAGCATCCACCAGAGACGCCCCTTCGTCTCTTGTGCGAGACCCGTACACCGGCAACTTGTTGTTGTGCCGGGACGCCATGAGGTCGATTTCTGGAAGACCCCACCTGTCCACCAGTAGTTGAAAAACGTCCGGGTGCAGGGACCATTCCCCTGGATGAACGTCCTGGCGACTTAGAAAGTCCGCCTCCCAATTTAGCACTCCCGGGATGAAGACCGCTGATATGGCCGGAAGATTGCGCTCCGCCCAAACCAGGATCCGAGATACCTCTACGAGAGCCGCCCGACTGCGAGTTCCTCCTTGCCTGTTTATGTAGGCCACGGTGGTAGCATTGTCCGACTGGACCTGCACCGGGTGACCCTGGAGAAACCGCTGTGCCTGCAGGAGAGCATTGAAGACCGCACGGAGTTCCAAGATATTTATTGGAAGCTCCGCTTCTGTCGGTGTCCACCTGCCCTGGAACAAGTGTGGACCCGAAACTGCTCCCCAGCCCCGAAGACTGGCGTCCGTTGTCAACAGGACCCAATTTGGAACCCAGAACGGACGTCCCTTGTTGAGGTGGGTCATCTTTAACCACCACGCAAGGGACAGGCGAACCTCCGGGGTGAGCACAATCGTCTGGAACTTCAGAGACTGAGGCAGCCCGTTCCACTTGGACAGGATCAGGTGCTGCAGAGGTCTAGAGTGAAACTGGGCGTATTCCACCATGTCGAACACCGACACCATGGAGCCCAGTAACCTCATCGCCGAGTGTAAGGACACCCGGCGGCTGTGCAGACAACTGCGCACCCTTGACTGTAAAGCAGAGATCTTGTCCTCAGTCACGAAGATCCTTTGCTGTCCCGAGTCCAATAAGGCTCCAAGATGCAGAATCCTCCGAGACGGGATTAGAGTGGACTTCTGCCAGTTAATTAGCCAGCCGTGCCGTTGCAGCAGTGCAATGGTCAGGTCCAAGTGATGTAACAGGAGCTCTGGAGATCCTGCCACCAATAACAGGTCGTCCAAGTACGGCAACATGCGGACTCCTTGCAGCCGCAGAGAAGCCGCCATAGCGTCCTGTATGTCCAATGACACCATGTAGTCCCCAGGTTCCAGCGCCAGAATGATGGACCGTAGGGTCTCCATCCGAAACTTCGGGACCCGCAAAGACTTGTTGAGTGCTTTGAGGTTGAGAATCGGACGATATGACCCATTGGGTTTCTGTACCAAAAATAGATTTGAATAGAAACCCTGGCCCCTCTGGGAGAATGGAACAGGCACTATAACTCCAGCCTGGAGCATAGTGTGCAATACCTTCCGCAGCTCCGTAGCCTTGTTCCGGTCTGATGGTAGACCCGTGGTGAAGAATCGAGCCGGGGGTCTGTGCCGGAAGGAGAGGGCGTACCCGTGAGAGACCACCTCCAGAACCCAAGTGTCTGTCGTAGTGAACGACCAACACCGGGAGAACTGCAGCAGGCGGCCTCCCACCCTGGGATCCCCCAAGGGGAGACCCGGACCGTCAGGCCGCAGGCTTGTCATCTGGCTTGGGGGCCGGACGTCTGGTACTCCATGCCTGTTTCCGGGGCTTGCCCGATTTCTTAGGGCCAGCCTGTCGAGGAAACGACTGTGGTTTGGGCCTGCCCTGGGCCCTAGATGACCGAAAGGACGATGGTCCAGAACCAGAAGGAGCAGCGGCCGACGGGAGACAAGCAGATTTGGCTGCCGCCAGCGTGGCCACAATCTTATCCAGATCCGGACCGAAGAGAACTTCTCCGGTAAACGGCAACGCTTCCAGACCTTTCTTGGATCTGCGTCCGCCTTCCAGGATCGCAGCCACAAGGTGCGACGAGCAGCTACCGCTGCTGAAGAAATTCTAGACACCAGAGTACTAATGTCTAGAGCCGCCTCGTTGATGTAGGTGGCCGAATCACGGAGATTGCCAATCAACTCCGCTTGTTCGGCCGGACAGTCGGATTCAAAAGAAGCCTCTAATGAATCCGCCCAGCGCTCCATCGCTCTGGCAACCCAGCAAATGGCCATAGCCGGCCGTGCTGCCCCCCCTGCAAGGGAATAAGCGGACTTCAGGCAGATTTCTACCTTGCGGTCCGTAGCATCCTTAAGGGAGGACATGGATGGCATCGGCAATGTGGCACTACGGACAAGACGGGTCACGTGAGAATCCACCTGTGGAGGGGATTCACACTTAGCAAAATAATTATCCGCGAACGGATAAGCCACCGCCAGGCGTCTCTGCGGCTGGTATCTTTTGCCAGGTTGTTTCCACGCCTCCTCTAAATGGTCCACCAACTGACCCGAAAGAGGAAAGACTGTGGCATCGCCCTTCACATCTTTGAAAAAGGCATACTTAGATTTAGCCGCTGGGGGAACTTCGTCCTCAATCACCAAGGCTGTGCGGACCGCCCGAATAAGTCCAGGAATATATACTTTGGACTTAGCATCAGCGTCCTTAGTATGGAAAGGTTCCTGATCGTAAGGATCCAGAATCTCCCCATCATCAGACGTCCCTTCGTCATCCTCATAAGGAGCGGACAGAGACGCCACCGGCCTTTTATGAGGCCGCATCACAGACTCCCCTTGCAATACATCCGACAAGTGCTGTAAAGAACTCGTCAGGGAGTTAACCCACGCTGGCTCCTGAGAACCCGGGAGCGGGGAAATAGGGAGACTGTGGGGTACCACCAATTGTCGTGGGAACCCCTGCATGGGTGACGACACCACAGACTGCTGGGACAAACCCATCGGAGTAAACGCGGGCTGCGGAGCTAACTGGCCCACTAAAGCTGTTAACGCCTGAGCGAAACAAGCCCAGGGCGGCTCCTGTACCGGTGCTGTAACCGTAATAGGCCGCGCCATGGACAACACTGCCGGCAAAGGCCCTCCGCGCTACCCTCCCCCTCCGCTAACGGTACTTTGCACGTGGTACACTGTAGCCGGAGGGGAAAATCACTTTCAGACATGATGGCACCACGTATGTGACCTCTCTCACCAATTAAGTATTAAATAGGCGAGAGACCACCCTGCAGCACCGCACCGCAAGGGCTTTAGCAGAAAGAACAGGGACAGTAATAAAGCTGACAGTTTAGTGAAGAAAAGATTACAGGCAGCGCTAGCACAGTCACATACAATGCAGAGAAATAACAATTCCTGCACTAACAGCGCTGATCACTCAACTACACAGACACAGGGCCTGGTAGGACACAGCGCTGCATACACAGACCTGAGCCACAGCGGAGGAGAGGTATGCGGGGGGGACCCAGACCACGATGCTTCCTTCCAGACTTCCAGCAGCGTTCACCATGCGTTGCAGAGAAGATGGCCGCCGAGGAGCAGAGAGAAGCTGGCCTGGGGGAGGAGCGCTGACACAGGACCAGTCAGCACAGTGCAGAGAGGGCTGTGTGCAGCGGGGGAGGCGCCGGCTGTGAGACAGGGAAGGCGCGCTCCCCTGGCATGCATTTAACCCCTGGGACGCCGCAGCGCTACCGCTCTGCTGCGGTCCGCTGTCCCAGGGGGTAGTGGAAGCGCAGGTTGGTCGCCTGGCTCCACGCTGCAGCCAGTCCCCAGGGAGCCCCCTGCCTGGGGACTTAGGACCATGTGATCAGCGGGGACCCACCGCGGGACCCCGCTGCTTACCTCTGTCCCCCTTGAATCCGGCCATGGTCCGGAGCATCTGGGGTCACCGCTAGCTGTGACCCCAGACGCCCACCAGCATCCCCGGATCAGTACCGGCGTTCTGGTACCGGCGGGGTGTAGGGAAGACAGCATGGACGTCAGGACTGACTGTCCATGCTGTTCATCCAGATGTGCAGCCACAGCTGCATGAAGAAAAAGCTTCAGGGGCTCTTCTAGCCCGCACTCCAACAGGTGCACCCGACTCCGGCCGGGCACCAAACTAAACTGAGGTGCCTTGGCCTGGGGGCGGGGTATAGGAGGGGGACCTAGTGCATCCTGGGAGGCTGAAAGCTTAACTCTTTGGTGCCCTGCGACTGACGTCACACCTATACCCCCAAGGTATCCTGTGGATACCCTATGGACCCTGAAGTAGAAATGTACATTTTACTCCAGCCATAAAGTAACTATAGCTAGATCAGAGCATTTGTACACATTAACATTGAGCAAACAAAGCATAAATGCTCCAGTAACACAGCTATATACTTATTGGACAAGTGTGACATTTGCACAGGTAGCAACTAGAATTCAAATGTACACCTGTGGACAAGAGCCATCTAAAGTCCAGGCCAATAAAGCTCTTGTAGCAGGTCTGTTTGCCATTTTTAAAACCAGCAGAGTACCTAGCACTTCTTTCCTGCAGATACCCCATCATCAGAGGGCTGGTAGTGTGTTATGTCTCACACCCATAAGCAGTTTAGATCATGCAATGCAGAAAAAAGCATTCACTCTACGCCATACTAACCTCACTACTAAAACTTACCGAGGTGCTTCTCAATCAGAGAGTTGTCAGTCATAGGGATACGCTGCTTTCTGATCTTCAAGTATCCACGCTTGTAGATGAGCTCCTTCACAGACTTCAGATTGGGGTAACTACAGAACACAAATGTTCCCCAAAATTAAACATACATTTAGCGGCAGAACCAAATAGCCACAGTGCTTACTGAGGGCTTGTAGCAGTATAAATCCGGAGGTACTGAATGCCTCTAAACGGCTGAATTCGCCGCAGACAACGTGCGATCTCAGATTAAAGCAATCAACCATTTTTAGCCAACAATTTAAGCTGGGTACACTGGAGCGATGGGCATTTGCTCAAACATCTGAACAAATGCCCTTGCCCGTCCACACTTGAACAAGTTACTGAACGACTGAAAGATTACAGTTTCATCCTTCATTAACTTACTACAGGTTGCTGCTGCACATCAAACCTAGCAAATGTCGCAGTGCGCTATCGCCGGTACACACTGAGCGATGTAGGCAATTTGATGTTACGAAACTGCAAAGATCCAGTGTGTATTAGGGATGTGCAGGCTCGGATAGGTTCGAGTTTGCACGTGGAGTTCGGATTTTTCCCTCCAAAAAAACGGAACTCAGAAAGAGGCAAAACGTCATCTTGCACGGACGAACATCATCATTCCTGGACAAGTCCAGGAATGATGATGTTCGTCCGTGCAAGATGACGTTTTGCCTCTTTCTGAGTTCCGTTTTTTTGGAGGGAAAAATCCGAACTCCACGTGCAAACTCGAACCTATCCGAGCCTGCACATCCCTAGTGTGTACCCAGTTTTAAATAGGGACCACAAGGCTGCAAGATACCAACCTGTATTAACTACTCTTGAATTGTCAATTTATGGCTGGAAAAAGGATTTTTAAATATCTTGATCAGATTCCTGCTATTAGACAGATACTCACCCCCAGGCAATGTAGGGCTCTACCAATCTCAACATATTGATAGAAGCCTTGTTGAGTTTCACAAAAGTGCCATTGAAGATCTGACGCAGTCGGAGGAGTTGCAACACTTTACGAACCTTTGGGCTAACTCCATTGATGCTGAGGGGAAAAAAATTAAAATAAATAAATGATTGGAAAGTTCTTGCTTTACCCATTGCACTTTCCGTTCAAGACATTTTCTGTGAGCAACACAACAGGTAGTGCATAATGCAATGCACGCTCGGAATGCTTATAAGGCTCCAGCTATTACAGGGTTTCTGCTTCAGAAGTAGTTTGAGACCCAGATGTGGATTTAAAAGCAAAGTTCATAACTGTATATAAAAACAAACCCATGCAAGAAATATCTGGTAATTAAAAAGTATTCCTATGTTTGCAACATCTACAAGTGATCTTTTTGCGATTAAACTAGTCATTTATATAAATAGTTTTATTCACTAGTATTTGGGATAAATCATTCGCTGGGTCACAGTCTCTATCCCCCTCAAACAGCCACAAACTCTGGATAATGTCCCAAGCTGTCAGTCGCAACAGTTGCTCAATATACTATGAAAATATTTTCCTAACCCCCGCTGGTACCAGTCCACACAACCCTTGTTCCCCGAGCTCCAATTCCTTCAGCACCAGCTGAAACTCAGGAGCAAGAGATGGTGACCTGTGATTGGTCCTCCCACTTTAAGCACCACCACAGATGTTTAATGTTAGAAAATAAAAGTAACTTGTCATTTATGTATTACAGAAGCAACAAAGACCAGGAAAAACAGCTGCATGAACATAATCAAACCTTAAATACCTCATTAGATCATCATTACACTGAATCATCCAATATGATCTCTTACCCTCGGATTCTAATAACAAATGCCAACTTAGGCTCAGCAGGGACATAATAGCTTCCGGCCTTGCGGGCCATTCTGGCAAGGCGAATTTCACGTCTGGCCATTTGTCTGTATTCCTTATAGTAGCCCTCCGCCCGCTTGTAGATGATCTTCCTTTTTTCTTTACGGACCTGCATTACAAATAAAACACCAGATATAAATAGCAAAGTGCATTCACAAACCTAACCTAGATATACAAGTTACCCAAACCTACTGTAGCTCCAGACATTCACACTACAAAAACACATGCAACAAAACAGCCAAGCATTTATGACAGCAGAACACTGACGGAATATGTACATCATTATTATCTTATTTAAAGACAAACAAGCTCACCTTTTTTGTAGCCAGAATTCGCTTGACCCTTCGGACCTTTGCTGCCGCGAAGGCTTTTCGCCTTTTTAAAAGGCTTTCTGGAACGGACGGCAGCTTCTTCTCCCTACAATTTAGACAATACATTTGTGAGATTCTCAGGTATACACAGATGATGGATTCTTCCCCAATCCTAATACTAGCAGCGGAATAACCAGCTATGTGGCCGGCACAAATAGGACATAGCACAACTATTACTCCAGCAACATGCTACCTCCATAAGTTTTACTGTGGTTGTAAGGAGCAGATGGAACTGGTTTCTCCATAGTAACTTTAATAGAGCAAATGACCTATCTGCATTTCCTAGTTCAAGTGTAGGCAGCCTGTGGCACTACACGTCCCAGCATGCCCTTACAGATTTACTGTTAGGACATGCTAAACATGCGGCAGGGCATGCTGGGATGTGTAGTTCTACAGCAGCTAGAGAGCATGAATAGGTTGCCTACACCGGTCCTAGGTCTTTTATTTATGAATAGCCCATGATCAAAACCAAAGTTATAGGACTTTATTCAGCAGACTGAGGGGAACACAGGTCCGGCCACTGCTGCAAGCTATAACAGCCAGCGCTCACACACAGGGACAGCATCACTGCCACCCATAGCAGGCAGCAGCGACCGGTGCCGGCAGTCAGAGACTCCCCGGATGTCGGCTCCCACCAGGCCACAGTACAGGCCGGACGGGCTCACACATCGCCCCCTTAATCTGGAGCCGACCGGCGCAATACTGTGCGCGGCATGTCCCCCCTACACTGGGGGACGGGCGCTGCTAAGGGAGACGCGCGGAGAGGCGACATGGCCGGCAGATGACAGCTGATTACACGGAGGCCACGGACTACTCACTCTGTCCCCGCCATCTTCACCACCAGAAAAGAGGGCAGCACGCATGCGCAGTTGAAACTTAACAGCGCGGCGACGTGACGTCATCAGGCTGCGCGCCAGACTGTGTAGAATCATGGCTGTGACGGGCGGAAGTGTCCCAGGCTCTCCTCCGTCATGGTAATGTCTAAATCCCCTTCACGGAGAGGACCCTGACGTCATCAGCCAGCGGCCTGTCATGCGCCAGTACCAGCAGTCACTGCACTTGTTTTGTTATTGATCATAATTTTATCCTCGCAAAACGTTCTGTATACTGACTTCTGCTGAACGTGGCGCCACTTCATTTCTATACATAGTGCTGTTGATGTGTTATTTAAAAGCGTATATGTTTCTGTTATGTTGGCTTGGAACTCATTTTTTAGACACTTCGTGAGCACTGCCATGGCCCAGCCCTGTCTGCCTTTTCCTGTATCCTGTAACCCCAGGCTTTGGTAGTACCCTAAGAAAGATGTGGTCTAGCTACAGAGCTCTCTGTAGTATAATAATAGGTGGGCGCCTTATTTCCTTCCCTTTACACCAGTATGCAGCGCATCACACTGTATATCACACAGCGCACATCACACAGTGTATATCACACAGCATATAACAGCGCACATCACACAGTGTATAACAGCGCCATCACATAGCGCACATCACACAGTATATCACACAGCGTATAACAGTGTATATTACACAGCGTATAACACACAGTGTATATCACACAGCGTATAACACAGTGTATATCACACAGCGCCATCACACAGGCCCAAATCACATTATTATAGTTCCAACAGAATACAGAGCACTGTATAGTGAGGGGGTCATCATACAAATAAACAACATAATAAAATGAAGCAGACGGTAAAGATGTGTCTGCATAAATTAACTTACAACCTTTAAGGTATTTGGGAACCACTGATAACATAATAACTGTAGTGGAAGAACAACACTAGGCTGCCACATGTTCAGATGAATAGATAGGACACTACACCAAAGGCAAAACTCAAGTTTTGGTGTTTTCCAGGGAATGCTACCACTTTTGCAGTAGTTGTCTCAGTGATTGTACTGTAATAACTTTTATATGAGTCACCACCATTCTGTTGGGAGACAGGATAGGGATACCCACAGCAAGTATACAACACTACTATCTCCTGAAAGTCTTGCATATCTTCTTATATATAAAGTTCATTGGTTTGTTTGTCCGGTTATGCATTCAGACACCCCTGCACCAATTGGGATGAAACCAACGCGAGGTGGTCCATTTGGATACTGGCCAGGTTATAGGGGGGTTATTGTCCCGTTCGGACCTCCTGTTGGTGTACGCTGGGCAGAACTTTGCCCCGGGAGCCTGTTCTGGACCTTCCACTGGATGTATTTGGATGAAAACTTCACAGAGGGTGTCAGCTGGTCTGGGATGCCTAATGGAGTGGTTGGGGTCCCAGCAGACCTCATGGCAGAATGCGCCATGCAGAACTTTGACCAAGGGAGCCTGTTCTGGTCCTTCCACTGGATGGATTTGGATCAAAACTGTAATAACTGACAGAAATAACCATAATTCAATGACCTGAAAAAACTGAATGAAATAACCATAAATCAATGAACTAAAATAACTGACAGAAATGTAGGTGGAAAGACAAAAACATATTGTGTACCCAAAAGCCTTGGAATAGCAACAATGATAACAAGGAAAACTTTATTCCAATCTCACAATGTAAAAGTGATTATAAAACTGAACAGAAATTAAAGCTGGGGATTAGGGCTACTGACGACACCCCAAAAATCAAAAAATACACTGGTAATTATTTTTAAAATGTCAGTTACATCCAACTCATTGATAACTTAATAACTTGAAGATTTAAACCCGGGCAATGCCGGGTACTTCAGCTAGTTTATCATACGTAACAAATAGGCCTACTGATCAACTGGTCACCAAGACCCCTTTAACAAGTAGTCAAGACTGCTTACCAGTATATAACCTCATACCATTACATTACTTCTGCTCTAGATGTTGTAGAGACCCTGGACAGCATATACAGTAACTTACCCATGAAATAATGTAATACTGGTCAGTGAGTTACAAAGATTTCTGACCAATATCCAATAACCCATCAAAGAAAAAATCCCTCATCCAAAAATATTATATAAATAGTTATGGTTAGTTATTGGTAATGATGTATTCTCTGATTTAATTATAACAACAGCTAAATACTGGCTGATTGGAGGGGGATTTCCCCCACAATGCAGTGTTGATTTCTGTGCTTGAATCAATGATCATGTCCTCAGAGGATGAATCCCTAATGCTTGTGTACGTGATTACAGTACTTTGCATTTTGGGGGGTATCCCTAGCACCAGACACACAGTTTTGTGTGTGCTCTGTTTCTGAAATAACTATTAATTTTTGCAGTGGAGAACTGGGATGGCCAGCTGGGAAAAAATGTTGTGCAGTGGTATTCTGCTCTCCAATAGCTGGAAGGAGGACGCTGGCATGGGCAGAATGGGTCCTGGGATGTCACAAGGCTCATTCAAAGCTGCCCCATCGTATGCCAATTATTTTATGTTTCAGTTTGAACAGGATTTATTTTTCAATAACCCTAGTTTTTAAATAAGCTATAATTTTTTTATACACGCTACATTGATGATATATTTATGATTTGGTCTGGCACGAAATGGGAGTTTATTTCTTTTTTTGAGTCACACAATAAGTCAGATAGTCCCATAAAATTTACCGACACCATAGATCCAGATATGGTTAATTTTCTTGATGTGCAGGTCAAATTGTCAAAGGGAGTACTTAGTACCTCACTGTTTAAGAAACCTACAGACAGGAACACACAACTGTGTCACGTCCCGTTCAATGTTTCAGCCCCATAGACTTTTATTATGAACATGAGTTCTTGATAAAAGTCTATGGGACTAAAACGTTGAAAGCGACGTGGCACAGTTGTCAGAGTTGAGTGCTGCCTTCTATTTCATATGTGCATTTGGTTGTGACACAAAACTTCCAGGAGGGCACCAGGGCAAGTATAAACTTATTACTAGTGGAGTGCCGGGATTATATGATATTTATATATCATACAGAGATATCTGTAAGATAAAAAAAATAAAACCCTTTATGTTAAGATTCTGGCCCATTATTACAGAGCGCTCTTACATTTGTATTTTGTGTATTATAGAAACCGTTGTAATTCCTACACCGTTGTAAATCCTACACCATTGTAATTCCTACACCGTTCACCTGATTTGGATGTAATTACCCTCAAATTAAATCTGAAAGTCTGCAGTTAAAGCACATCTTGTTTGTTTCATTTCAAAGCCATTGTGGTGGTGAATAGAGGACAAAATATGAAAATTCTGTCAATGTCCCAATATTTATGCACCTGACTGTATGTGTCCACCCAGTGACAGCATAGAAATGCACTTTGCCATGTTCGTTATAAAGGTGAATGTCACATTACTTTATTTATATACAAAATAATGTAATGAAATGTCATATACACAAGAAGAATAGTGTCTTGAAAGAGATAATACTAATGCAAAAGTTACAATTTCCATATATAAAGTGTAATCAATTATAAACACTTGCTAACATATAAAGTACTATCAGCTGGGAGGTTCAATATACAAACAGCCAATAAAAAATAAACGTCAGTGCTGCTGGTCTAATAAGCTTATCTAGGGATGTGTCTAACTGGCCCATTTATCAAGGATAGCTTTTGCAATGCGATCAGGGCATGCCAGTAACACCCCTGATTGCATTGCAAAAAATCTTTTCGGCCGGATGTATCATCCGGGACATGCAGGGACACTGGCTCCGAAAGGAGCCCCTCCCTGTGATATCTCCGGAGAGCTGCCGGCCAGTGCAGGGGGTGGTGCGCATGCACAGACCCGTGGGCTGCACATGCACATCCGCCATAGCCGGGGAAGGTTTCGGCGGATCCCTCCGCCAGCTAACAATGCGCTGTGTAGGCCATAGGCTACAGCACCTAACGTCATCTTCAGATGGCGTTTGCTGCTGGGGCCAATATCTGGAATGCATCGCATTCCGGATATTGGTAAATTTGGCAGCATCGCATCCCCCATAGAAACCAATAGGGGATGCAGCTGCCAGCGGTAATGGAGGGATCACAGCAGGTATCGGAGTTACCTGCTGCAGTCCCTCCTTAATACATACAGGGAATACTTAGCATTTGAGGTAAACGCCCAAAATCGGGTGTTTTCGGGGATTTTACCTCAAATACATTTTGATAAATGGGCCCCCAAGTCTCTTCAGGTTGTGTCTGGATGGAATGTGTTACAGATATGGGTACACACTCTTACTTTACTCCACTTAACCTTATAAGTTAGTTGAGTGACAAGGTTTTACTGTACTTTCACTGCAGCATTCTGGGCGTATTTAGGGTTGGATGCATTGGTGCAATGACTGTGTCACAAGCATGGAATTTAGGAGCTGTGTTCCCGGACTGGGCCTTGGATCTGTATTATTTGGCGCAGACGCTCGCTGGAGGAGGCTTGGCTTAATGAAGTTTCTCCGCATGAGAGGGTGCAGCGAACTGACGGGTTTGAGGAATGCAGCAGTAACGAGATAGCTAGGAAGCTGCGTGGAGCGGCTGGATAGCCTAGGGTAGACGTTGGTAGCTGAGTGGCTATGTGGAGCGGCTGGATAGCAGTGGGTAGACGTAGGTAGCTGAGTGGCTACGTAGAGCGGCTGGATAGCCGTGGGTAGACGTTGGTAGCTGAGTGGCTACGTGGAGCAGCTGGATAGCCGTGGGTAGACGTTGGTAGCTGAGTGGCTATGTGGAGCGGCTGGATAGCCGCGTGTAGATGTTGGTAGCTGAGTGGCTACGTGGAGCGGCTGGATAGTCGTGGGTAGACGTTGGTAGCTGAGTGGCTATGTGGAGCGGCTGGATAGCCGTGTGTAGACGTTGGTAGCTGAGTGGCTACGTGGAGCGGCTGGATAGCCGTGGGTAGACGTTGGCAGCTGAGTGGCTACGTGGAGCGGCTGGATAGCCGTGGGTAGACGTTGGCAGCTGAGTGGCTACGTGGAGCGGCTGGATAGCCGTGGGTAGACGTTGGCAGCTGAGTGGCTACGTGGAGCGGCTGGATAGCCGTGGGTAGACGTTGGTAGCTGAGTGGCTACGCGGAGCGGCTGGATAGCCGTGGGTAGACGTCGGTAGCTGAGTGGCTACGTGGAGCGGCTGGATAGCCGTGGGTAGACTTTGGTAGCTGAGCGGCTACGTGGAGCGGCTGGAGCACAGTGCGAAGGCTACTTAGCTAAACTAAGAAACTAGTTGCACTGGCAACTTGTGTGAGCATTGGGGATCCTTTTATACTGGACACTGGGAGCTGACAGGCTGAGAGAGAAGGAGAAGGCTCCTCATTGGTGGAAGTGGGGTCACATGGGCAATCCAAGATGGCCGCGCCCATGGACCGGAGGACAGCGCTTCCTGGAGGTAGTCAGCGGGGACCAGCGGTGAGCAGGAGCCGGCGTGGGAGCAGCACAGCGGGAGCCGGAAGACAGCGCGGGTCAGCGCCCGCACAGGTAAGCGACGGGGTCTGATTCTGGGGTCTCCAGGCCGGCGTGTGACAGTACCCCCTTCTTCAAGAGTGGCCACCGGACACTTCCTTGGTTTATGAGGAAATTTCACATGGAACGCTTTGACCAGACGGGGTGCATGGACATCGGAGGCATTTATCCAGATTCGTTCCTCCGGACCATAATTCTTCCAGTCGATAAGGTATTGAAGACGGTTGTATCGACAACGGGAATCTAAGATTCTGTCAACTTCGAACTCCTCTCCCTGCTGTGTTTGAACACTAGAAGCTTTAGGCAGGACCTTCTGAAATCGGTTTAAGACTAGTGGTTTTAAAAGAGAAATATGGAAGGAACTTGGAATGCGAAGAAATGGAGCCAGACCATATCCCCAGGTCGGAAATTTGGAATCGCTCGTCTTTGGCGGTCAGCAAATCTCTTGTACCGGGCTGACGTTTTAGTCAGAGAGGAACGAACCTTTTCCCAGATGTTGGAGAATCGTTGAAGGGACATTTTGGCCGCAGGCACATCTAATGTGGGAAGAAGAGGGAAATCTGGCACTCGAGGATGTTGACCAAAAACTGTAAAAAAAGGAGTTGAGCTGGTGGATGTGTGATAATGATTATTGTGGGCAAATTCGGCCCAAGGAAGAAGTTCAATCCAGTCATCTTAGGAGGAGGAGACAAAAGTGCGCAGAAACTGTTCCAGGTCTTGATTTACCCTTTCGGTCTGACCGTTGGTCTGGGGATGATAAGCGGTAGAAAATTTGAGTTTTACCTGAAGGGCTGAGCAGAGTGACCTCCAGAACTTCGCTACGAACTGTACTCCCCTGTCGGAGATGATCTCTTGAGGAAGGCCGTGGAGCTTGAAGATCTCTTTTATAAAGCTCTGGGCGAGTAGAGGTGCAGACGGAAGCCCAGTAAGTGGTACGAAATGAGCCATTTTAGAAAAACGATCCACGATAACCCAAATTGTGTTGTGGCCCCGAGATGGAGGAAGATCAGAGATGAAATCCATAGATAGGTGAGTCCATGGCTTAGATGGAATTGCAAGAGGTTGGAGTTGACCGTGTGGAACCCGCCGAGGTATCTTGTGTTGGGCACATTTGATGCATGAAGACACATAAGACCTGACGTCCTTTTTCATCGAAGACCACCAATAGGACCGCTGGATAAATTCTAGGGTTTTATCCATACCCAGGTGACCAGAGAACCGGGAAGCATGAGCCCAATGCAGTAACCTCTTGCGGAGTTCCGGAGCGACGAAAGTCTTCCCAACGGGGGGTATAGAAGATAGTTGAGTAGAGGCGAAGGAAGCGGAATTCAAGATTGGTTGGGGCTGCTCCATGGGTAGATCAGGGTTGCTCGTCATGGAACGGGAGAGTGCGTCGGCTTTGAGGATTTGTGAACCGGGGCGATAGGAGACTTTGAAATTAAATCTGGAGAAAAACATTGCCCACCGGGCTTGACGAGGGTTCAAGCAATTTGCAGATTTAAGATAAAGGAGGTTCTTATGGTCAGTAAAAATGGTAATGGGGTAATGAGCTCCTTCTAGAAGATATCGCCATTCTTCGAGGGCTAGTTTCATGGCGAGTAACTCTTGATCTCCAATGGTGTAGTTCTTCTCTGCAGGCAAAAACTTCCGGGAAAAGAAACCACAGGGATGAAGTTTTTCATCTTTAAATCGCTGGGAGAGCACTGCACCGACACCTTCAGAGGATGCGTCCACCTCCAGGATAAAGGGCCGGGTGGAGTCTGGTTGCTTTAAGATGGGAGCGGAGATGAAGGCTTGCTTAAGAAGTTGAAATGCAGAGGTAGCTTCGACGGGCCATATAGTTGGATCTGCTCCCTTGCGGGTGAGGGCTGTAATCGGAGCTACCAGAGTCGAGAAACCTTTTACAAACTTGCGATAGTAATTGGCAAATCCTAGGAATCTTTGTATGGATTTTAAGGAAGAAGGAAGAGACCAATCAAGAATGGCTTGTAGTTTTGACGAATCCATTTGAAGGCCTGTTCCGGAGATAATGTATCCCAGGAATGGTACACTTGAGACCTCAAACAGACACTTCTCTAATTTGCAAAACAGTTGATTGGACCGCAACCTCAGAAGGACTTGTTTGACCTGGTCTCGATGAGTTTGGAGGTCTTGAGAAAAAATCAAAATGTCGTCTAAGTAAACGACCACACACTTGTACAAGAGGTCCCGGAAGATTTCATTGACGAAAAACTGGAAGACGGCCGGAGCATTACAGAGGCCGAAGGGCATAACGAGATACTCGTAGTGCCCATCCCTGGTGTTGAAGGACGTTTTCCATTCATCGCCTGGACGGATACGAATTAAATTATAGGCTCCTCTTAGGTCGAGTTTGGAAAAAACTGTGGCTCCCTTGACTCTATCAAATAACTCTGTGATGAGAGGAAGAGGGTAGCGATTCTTAATAGTTATTTCATTAAGACCCCGGTAGTCAATACACGGGCGCAAGCCACCATCTTTTTTTTTTACGAAGAAAAATCCAGCCCCTGCTGGAGACGTGGAAGGTCGAAAGAAGCCTTTATTTAAGTTTTCCGTAATGTACTCCGACATGGCCTGAGTCTCAGGGAGAGATAGAGGATAGGTTCGGCCCCTAGGAGGATTCTTCCCGGGAATCAGATCTATGGGACAGTCCCAATCACGATGGGGAGGTAACAGGTCTGCGCTCTGTTTGCAAAAGACGTCCTGAAACCCATCGTAGGCTTTGGGCAGGTCTGTAGAATCCCGTACAACGGAAGATCTGATAGGTATTACCCGCTGAAGGCAACCTTTGAAGCAATTGGAACCCCAGGAGATTATTTGCATGGTGGTCCAATTGATTTGAGGTGAATGTCTCTGTAGCCAGGGTAATCCGAGGACTAAAGAATGAGAGGCTTTGGGAATCACTAGGAAGGATAGTTGTTCGGAATGGAGCACCCCAATGGTAAGTTTAAGTGGTGTTGTACGATGGGTGATGGTTCCACTAGAAATGCGACTACCATCGATGGCGGTTAAAGTGATGACTCGAGGCAACGCTTCCATGGGGATTTGATGCTTCTGGACAAATTCAGTAGTGACAAAGTTCTCTGCCGCTCCGGAATCCAGGAGAGCTAATACAGCTTTGGAACCTCGAGGACACTTTAAATGAGCCTGGATGGTGGAATCAGACTTCCTTTGTGATTCAATGGCAACTCCTAACTTGACCTCTCTTTCATAAGTTAGGAGGAGGCGTTTCCCGGACGAATGGGACAAGTTTTAACTAAATGTTGAGGAGATCCGCAGTACATACAGAGGTTCTGCCTCCGCCTTTTCTGACGCTCCTCAGCCGATAAATGAGAGCGGTTGACCTGCATGGGTTCTTCGCCCAGAGGAGGAGAGGGTAAGCGGGAAACTGGACGTGGCCTTCCACGATCAAATCTGCCTCTTTCCAAGGCACGCTCCCTGTGACGGAGATCCACCTTGTTGCAGAGGGAGATTAACCCATCCAAACTGGTTGGAAGGTCACGGGAAGCTAGGTCGTCTTTGAGCCTTTCAGAAAGGCCACTCCAGAAGGCAGCGATAAGGGCATCCTCGTTCCAATTGACTTCTGAAGCCAGAGTCTGGAACTGGACTACGTATTGGCCGACGGTCCTGCTGCCCTGACGGAGGCGTAGAATATCAGCTGATGCGGAGGTGGTTCTTCCGGGTTCATCAAAGATTTTGCGAAATGTAGCAAAAAATTCGGGGTAGTTGGAGAGCAGGGGATCCGACTTCTCCCAAAGGGGCGAGACCCAATCGAGTGCTTGGCCAGAGAGTAGAGAGATGATATATGCCACCCTGGTTCTGGCCGTCGGAAAGTTGGCGGATTGTAGCTCGAATTGGATTTCGCATTGATTTAAAAAACCCCTGCATAATTTGGGGTTGCCATCGAACTTGCTCGGAAGGGAGAGCTGAAGACGAGCAGGAGGTAGAACCGGAGGAGCAGGTGACACCACAGGAGGAGAGGCGGCTTGGGAGCCAGCGGGAGCGGGATGAGCCAGTAAGGACTGGATGTTGTCCAGGCGTGACGACATATCTTGGATAAATTGGATCAGCTGAGCCTGAGAGGTCTCCTGTCTTTCCAGACGGGATAGTACATCCTGCGAGGCTTCTATCCCAGATCCTTGACCACTTGCCGAGTCCATCTGGCCAGTGCAAACTGTCACAAGCGTGGAATTTAGGAGCTGTGTTCCCGGACTGGGCCTTGGATCTGTATTATTTGGCGCAGACGCTCGCTGGAGGAGGCTTGGCTTAATGAAGTTTCTCCGCATGAGAGGGTGCAGCGAACTGACAGGGGTTTGAGGAATGCGGCAGTAACGAGATAGCTAGGAAGCTGCGTGGAGCGGCTGGATAGCCTAGGGTAGACGTTGGTAGCTGAGTGGCTATGTGGAGCGGCTGGATAGCAGTGGGTAGATGTAGGTAGCTGAGTGGCTACGTAGAGCGGCTGGATAGCCGTGGGTAGACGTTGGTAGCTGAGTGGCTACGTGGAGCGGCTGGATAGCCGTGGGTAGATGTTGGTAGCTGAGTGGCTATGTGGAGCCGCTGGATAGCCGTGTGTAGATGTTGGTAGCTGAGTGGCTACGTGGAGCGGCTGGATAGTCGTGGGCAGACGTTGGTAGCTGAGTGGCTATGTGGAGCGGCTGGATAGCCGTGTGTAGACGTTGGTAGCTGAGTGGCTACGTGGAGCGGCTGGATAGCCGTGGGTAGACGTTGGCAGCTGAGTGGCTACGTGGAGCGGCTGGATAGCCGTGGGTAGACTTTGGCAGCTGAGTGGCTACGTGGAGCGGCTGGATAGCCGTGGGTAGACGTTGGCAGCTGAGTGGCTACGTGGAGCGGCTGGATAGCCGTGGGTAGACATTGGTAGCTGAGTGGCTACGTGGAGCGGCTGGATAGCCGTGGGTAGACGTCGGTAGCTGAGTGGCTACGTGGAGCGGCTGGATAGCCGTGGGTAGACGTTGGTAGCTGAGCGGCTACGTGGAGCGGCTGGAGCGCAGTGGGAAGGCTACTTAGCTAAACTAAGAAACTAGTTGCACTGGCAACTTGTGTGAGCATTGGGGACCCTTTTATAGTGGACACTGGGAGCTGACAGGCTGAGAGAGAAGGAGAAGGCTCCTCATTGGTGGAAGTGGGGTCACATGGGCAATCCAAGATGGCCGCGCCCATGGACCGGAGGACAGCGCTTCCTGGAGGTAGTCAGCGGGGACCAGCGGTGAGCAGGAGCCGGCGTGGGAGCAGCACAGCAGCGGGACCCTCCAGAGGACAACAGCGTACAGCGCGGGAGCCGGAAAACAGCGCGGGTCAGCGCCCGCACAGGTAAGCGACGGGGTCTGATTCTGGGGTCTCCAGGCCGGCGTGTGACAGACTGTACATAGGAAAAGATGCGTGCAAGAAAAAGTACACTTGTATACGTAGAGTAGGACACATTTCAAGATGTGTGCAGCTTAAAAGTAGTATTTATGCCAGTCAGGTGACAGGTGTACACGTATATACAGTATACTATTGCCCCACAATAACGTAGAGATGTTACTTGACAGGGCCTGATTCTGAGTTGTATACCATGCCGATCACAGCTGTAATGTATTATTATCCTTTATTTATATGGCGACGCAAGGGTTCCGCAGCGCCTTACAAAGTACATAAACAAATGAGCACACAAAAAAAACAGTTATTAACAGTACAAACAGGGCCGGCCCTAGCCCACATTTTTTTTTAAGCGAGTATATTTTTTGGTGCCCCCAATGCAGTGCCCCTTTTACAGTGCCCCCAGTAGTGGTCCCCCCTGTGCAGTGCCCCTTGTGCCCCCAGTAGTAAGCCCCTTATATAGTGCCCCCTGTAGTAGTCCCCCTATGCAGTGCCCCCAGTAGTGGCACCCCGTATACAGTGCCCCTTATATAGTGCCCCTAGTAGTGGTCCCCCTGTGCAGTGCCCCTTGTGCCCCCAGTAGTAAGCCCCTTATATAGTGCCCCCAGTAGTACTCCCCCCATGCAGTGCCCCTTATATAGTAGTTATATAGTATGCAGTAGTAGTAGTACCCCCTATGCAGTGCCCCTTATATAGTGCCCCCAGTAGTAATCCCCCCCATGCAGTGCCTCCAATAGTAGTACCCCTTATGCAGTGTGCTTTAAACAGTGGCCCCAGTTGTAGTCCACCCCCTATGCAGTACCCCCAGTATTGCCCTTTAGATAGTGCCCCCAGTAGTGGTCCCTCGATGCAGTGTCCCCAGTGGTAGTCCCCCCCTTGTAGTGCCCCCAGTGGTAGTCCCCACCCTTGTAGTGGTCTCCCCTTGTAGTGCCCCTAGTTGTAGCCCCCCTTGTTGTGCCCATAGTGGAGGTTCCCCCCCATGCAGTGCCCCAGTAGTAGCCACCCCTTTGTAGTAGTCCTTCCCCTTGTTGTGCCCCCAGTGGAGGTCCCCCCCCTATGCAGTGCCCTAGTAGTAGCCACCCCTTTGTAGTAGACCCCCTTGTTGTGCCCCCAGCGGAGGTCCCCCTGCCCAATGCAATGCCCCAGTAGTATCTCCCCCCTCCCGAGTAGACACACGTAATAAAAATAAAAACACTTACCTGATTTCCCGCTCCGGCCGCCGCCAACCGCACCTCAGTCCGTCCTCCCGGGCCGGGCCGCTCTGCATATTGGGAGAGATGTCATGACGTCTCTCCCATTACCCACTGCAGGAGCCGGAAAGCTCCAGCCCGTCTCCGGCAGTGGGCACAGTAGCCAATGAGAGTCTGACTGACTCTCATTGGCTGCTAATCAAAATAAACACACAGCTGCCGGTGCAGGAGTCACTGTGTAGTGCTGACCGAACTCTGTCCAGTCAGCGCTACACGCGCGGTACTGCTGTGTCACAGAGACACAGTCTGCCCGCGGCCCGCATGGTCGCATCTGAGGCGCCCTCCACTATATGGTGCCCTACTCAACTGCGTACCATGCATAATGGTAAAACCGGCCCTGAGTACAAAATAATGCAGGACACGGACATGGTTTATACACTTTGCTGCATAACATTAAAATACGCAGCAGGGCGTCAGCAACCGAGTGTTAGGTGCCATTGTGGGGGGTTAGGAGGAGTAAAATGATAATATAAGTAATTGAAGGAGAAGCACGTGAGGAAAGAGGGCCCTGCTTGTGAGATGCATGAAATTATGCTAATTCTAAGCCGCCAAGAACAGCACAGAGACACCCACTGGAACCATCGCAAATGCATAACAACTGGCTACACATTCGCAGCCCATGCACAGATCCTTCACTAATAAACTGCTTGAGTACGTCTATTGCCATTCAGCATGGCAGCCTGAACCGCGACGCTGGAGCCACGCTATTAGCGTACAGGGTTGCAGATGCAGGCAGCGACACACCCATAAAAAGGCCGCCACACGCCTGCGTTTTTCGCCACCACTCCCCCATCAACACCCCCAAATGGTGCCTGACTATCGGTCACTCTGCGTGAAAGTGGGCTCTGCGAGTGGCATCACTGATGGAGCTTGGCGCCAGTGCAGTTTACCGATAATCACTCAATTGCGAAAACATCGGCATAGCATACAACTCTGATCAGGCCCAGTGTTAGTAATAAATGCTAAAGCCACATTACCCTATTATTACACAATATAATAATGTGATGACGTGTCATACACAATACTGAATTTTGTTTTGGCCGCTAATAAGAAATGTGAAAGCCGCATTTTCCATATAAAACTAAGGGCCTGATTCAGACCCGGACGCAAGCGGCCGTTCGCTCGTACACATTCGATGTTTTCCAACCATGCATGCGTCCGGTTATCACTGCGCACGTGCGGCCGTATCTTTGCTGTAATTTTTCTTTCGCTCGTATACACAGCGAGCAGGAAGTGATCTATGTAATTTGATTGACAGAATGTCCGTTTATGGGTGGTGACGGGGGTGGAGATGTGAAAACGCAGGCATGTCAAGCCGTTTTTTGGGCATACATTTATTATCTTGTGCGAGCGCAATATTTGAACGGAAGTTGTGATACGTCACTGTGTGATCCAGTTTCCATTATGACTGCTCGTTAAGCTTGTGGTAGGGTATTGGATCTCGCAAAGACGATGGTATCTTTGTAGCTCCCTTAGCGAATCGATGTTTTGCTATTCTCCTTAATAAGGCACAAGACCAATCATCTAATAATTGGATCACTTGTTATAATGTTATTTGCAGTGGCCCTGATTTATTAGCTATATTTGAAACGCATGTTGTGATCCTATTTGTTTGTATGTTTGGAAATCACAACAGCAATCACCTAATAAATGTTTCACTTGTTATAATGTTATTTGAAATGTGCTTGTTTTATTTGCTATATTTCGTATGCATGTTGTTGTCACATTTCCTTAGTTTTTTTTATAGCAGAACACCAGTCACCTAATAAATGTTTTTTTTTTGTTTAAATACACAAAGACAATCACCTACTAATTGCTTAGCTTGTGTTATTGTTTACTTACCTGTTACCTTATGGGGTTTTTTTTGGAAGCAATTTTTTTAGTATATGACCTTTGTCATGTATTTAAGTATGTTTGTTGCAGTCCCTTTTACCCAGTTGATAATGAAATTTCTAAACAATTTTTTGTTTTAATTTTTTTATTTGCAGAAAATAATTTATTATTATTAATATAATTTTACATTTTTTTTTTGTTTGGGTCAGCCAAAAAGGAAATTATTGTCAATTGCACAAATAAAAAAAAAGAAAAAAAAAAGGAGAGGGAGGTTTTGGGGTGCACAAATATGGGGCAAACACAGAGATGGATTTTTTGGAAATTAGCCAGTGCTGTCAACGCCTTTTCGTCCACTTGGCCTGGTGTTGGAGGGAGCATGACTTTGTCCGTGTGCTCCTGCGCCTGGCCTGAGGTAGATGTTGTTTCCTCTGGCCTAGGCATAGGGCTAGGCACATTTTGAGGGATGGCTGATGTTGCGCCAGAAGTGGAGGGCCCTGATGTTCCGGCAGGAAAAGAGGGCGGCTCCAACATGTGCAGGCGGACGAGCTGCTCCAGGGCATTTGCTATTCTCACATTGGCCGCAGCATTTTCCTCCAGGGCGTCCGCCACCCGTAGCAGATTGGCGTCCATCCTCATCAGAATCTCTGTGTTCTTATCTGTTTTTTCATTGAGATCTGTGAGGAGGGCCACTGCCTGCGAGGGGGAATGTCCTGGCCTGTCTGCCACAGGGTCCCCAGCCGGATATAGTGCTTCCTCCCCTGCGGAGCCAGCAGATCTACTGCGGCCAAAGCTCACCTCTGGAGCAGACTCGTCCTCTTCTGTGCCTGTGTGGAAAAGATTTAAAAAAACAAAAATTAGTACATTTGAAACTTTACTTCTACATTTTTTTTAAAAATTAACATAAATTTTACCTGCGGCAACATGTGGAGCCACAAAGTCTGGCATGTCTGTGTCCATGTTGAACACGCCAAACACCTCCTCTTCCTGCACACACCCCTGTGCCAGCTCCTCGAAATCTGTAAGCTTCAGTGACACGGGTTGGCCCACCACCTGTCCCCCCTGCATGCCTAGCCCTATCTGCCAATTTTTATTTTAGGCGATATTTGAAGTCACTCCATCTGTTGTTAAACAATGTAGGATTAGATTTTAAATTAAAAAAAAAAACTTTTGAAATAGGTTAGAGCATTTACCTACCGGCGTTTGACCTCTTTGGTTGAACGGACAAAGTCACCAACCCCATTGACAGCACTGGCTATTTCCTCCCACAGTTTCCATCTCTGTGTTGCACCCATATTTCGGGGTGCCTGTGCCAGGTTATCGATGCACATTTGCACCAAAGCCTCCATCTCCTTTCTTGTGAATTGTGGCTGCCTTTTGCGTTTGGCCTTGGCCTGGGTACAAGGCCCCGCAGCCTCCTCATTCTCAGTCTCAACACCTTTCAAAAAATTAAAAAATAAACATTATTTGTCTATTTGTTATATTATTTTTAAACTTTAATTTTTGAGGTACTTACTGTGAGTTCCAGGATTTTGGCTTTGCTGCTGTTCAGTGGTCATGATGAGACAATTGAATTCAGCAGACCCATTGTTGGCTCTCATGATGTTTTTATAGATGCGTGTGCATTATGCGGGCGCATCTATTGTGCATCATTGATTTGAGCGGGAAAGTTAAGGCTATTTAAGGCTTTTTTGTGGCCTTCTTTCGGGATGGGTTGTTTGGAGTTTTTTGGAGTTGGATTTGTAGATGGAGTTGTAGTCGTGGTCTTGGGCGGAGAGTTTGGAGTTGCTGTTTAGAGATATGTGTTTGGTTTGGTTATATACGTGAGCATATTTGCGGGTTTTTTTGGTAAAAGATTTTTCTTATTTTTGGAGGTAAGTTTTTAATTTTTGATTTGGGTCTATTATAACTTGATAATAATTGTAAAATTTTAAATGTTAATACGTGTTTACTTTGCTTTTATTTAGTTTTTTTATTTTTATTGTTTGCTTTTTTGGTTTTCGATTATTTTGGTCTGTTCGTCTGTGTGGTAAGTGTTTTTTTTCTACATTATAACCCTTTATTTATGTACATTTTTGTTGGATTTTTTAGGGGTCACGCTGTGCAGATTGGTGTACCTAAAAACATGTCGGTTTTGCAATGCCATTTTTTTTTTTTTTTTTTAAATGTATTGCGTATAGTTTGGCCATCTCCTGTCTGTGGGTTAAGCGTACCATTAAGCGTTAAATTTTACATATGGTGTATAGTTTGGCCATCTCCTGTCTGTGGGTTAAGCGTACCATTAAGCGTTAATTTTTACATGTGGCGTATAATTTGGCCATCTCCTGTCTGTGGGTTAAGCGTACCATTAAGCGTTAATTTTTGCATATGGCGTATAGTTTGGCCATCTCCTGTCTGTGGGTTAAGCGTACCATTAAGCATTAATTTTTACATGTGGCGTATAGTTTGGCCATCTCCTGTCTGTGGGTTAAGCATACATTACAATTTTACTGTAGAATCCAAGAATAACTCAACATCATCTGTGTAGTGCATTCATTCTTGTTATTTTGGGCTTAGCCTGTCTTGTTTTTTTTAAATTATAATTTTAATTTCTTTACAAATTCAAAATTGTAGGTTTACTACAAGATGTCACTGCCCAACCCTGTAAGATTCTTCTTTATATGATAAAAAGATAAGTATATTTTAACATTCTTAAATTTCTAAATCATAACTACATTGCCTAACATTTCAGATTGATGTTGGGCGAATTATAGTGGCGATGGTCCCAAACCCCGACCAACCTGGACATCCTCCTAGGCGTAGGCCTCGTAGGCATGCAAGGCCCCAGATATTTCGAACACGTGTCACCCTTTTTGGAATGCTTGATGATGTGGTGTTAAGGCGTTACCGCCTACCACCAAAAATCATCCTAGACACTCTTTCATTAATAGAGAGTGATCTTGAAAGGCAAATTAACAATCCAACAGCAATACCACCACTTACGCAATTAATGTCGGTGTTACATTTTTGTGCCTCAGGATCCTTCCAGACCACAGTAGGCATAGTGGCCGGAATTTCGCAATCCTCCTTTTCAAGGATCCTGAGGGCGGTAATGGATGCCATATTTAAGCACCTCCATCATTTTATTAATATGCCATTGGATATGGGGTCCCTTAATGTGGTTAAGCAAAATTTTTTCGAAATTGCAGGCTCCCCACACATCATAGGGGTTGTGTATGGCACTCACATACCACTTCAGCCTCCAGCAGTGCTGGAGGCAATATTTAGGAACCAAAAGCATTTCCATTCAATTAATGTAATGGTGGTATGTGATGCCTCCCTCCAGATCCTGTCCCTGAATACCAAATTCCCCGGAAGTGCACATGATTCTTTTGTCATCCGGCAATTAGGGCTTTGGCACAAATTAAACAACCTACAAGCTGGTGATGCGTGGCTTCTGGGTAAGTGGTACCCTTAATTTTAAAAACAAACACTGATGACTTAGAAATTGTACTGATGTTTATTTTCAAAGGAGACAGTGGTTACCCTTGCACGCCCTGGCTGCTCACTCCTTATTTGGTTCCTACACCAGGGCCACAAAGTCAATATAATTCTGCACTTACTGCCACCAGGCAGGTGGTGGAGCGTTGCATTGGCCTTTTAAAAGGCCGATTTCGATGCCTCCACTGCTCTAGTGGCAACCTCATGTATTTGCCGGCTATGGTTTCCAAAATTGTGGTCCTGTGTGGGATATTTCACAACATTGCCATAAGGAGTGGTGTCCCAATGCAGCCAGAGGATGCCTTGCCTGAGGATGGCCCCTCCGAGGTTGGTCGGAGGAGAGTGTCTGGGGGGGCCATACGTGATGACGTTGTGGCACGGTTTTTCAGGTAATTTTTTTAAATCATTTAGTTAATCAAACATATGTAATAAGGTAATTTTTGAGTGTTCAATTTCCGATGTGTTCATTTTTTTTATTTTTCTTCTTTTTTTTAACAACAAATTAACAACAACCTGCATACTACCTGAAAATAAACGACTGTGACAAATATGTTCCAAAATGGGAATTTACATCTGGACAAATGAATTATTACCATGAATTGTGGAAACATGTTGGCATGCTACATATACAACCAGTTTTTGATGTTGATTTTTTTTTCATGTATATTAAGCGTGTTTGTGTTGTGTTTATTACATTTTTGATTTGAAAAATTTGTTTTGTTTTTTGATAAATTACACAAAATGTGTTATTTTAAAAACAGGACAATACCTTCTTAATTTTGGGCCAAGTGTAAACTGTTGCAAATGTGGCAAAAATGTTTTGGTAAAAATTCACTTTTTACACAGGTTTTCCATTTTTTTATTTTATTATTTTTGTTTTTTTAATAAAAAAAGTTATTATGGCGAAGCAGTATAGAGGTAAAGACTAATACAAACACATTTATGTAAATGTATCCATAAAAAATTTGAAAAAAAAAATGTGTTAATAAATTTGAAAAAATGCTTATTTAATGTAATGGTATTAAAATGACCACTTTCATAATTACTTGGAGTCTCCAAAGATTCCTTTTCAAAATGTCAAAATACATTCAACAAATGCAAACTTATTATTTGTCCAGGGATTAAAATGTTAGAGGCAAGGATTGAGAGTTAATACCCAAAATGTTTTTTTATTTTTAGTAAACAAAGTAACAACTACAACAGACCAAATATCCCACAATTAAGGCCTCTTTAAGGCCAACAAATGGTCCAAAGAAATTAGAATTGAATCAATATGGCCATGCAGACGCATGA
Source organism: Taudactylus pleione (assembly GCA_031769625.1). Lineage (NCBI taxonomy): Eukaryota > Metazoa > Chordata > Amphibia > Anura > Myobatrachidae > Taudactylus > Taudactylus pleione. The sequence continues at coordinate 22,858,869 of JAUIMM010000113.1, read as the reverse complement.
TTTCTGCAAAAATCGCCTCATTCTGCATCCGTGCCTATGTTGAAAGAGAAATGTGTGTATTACTAAAATGTAGGCATTAATATTTTTTTAAATGGTCATTAGGATTAACATATAAAACAAGATAAGATACCAAGCAAAATGGGTCAAACATTTCTCATTTATTAAAATAAACTCCAAATTGTAAACTTTCAACCACAAAGCAAATGTAAAAAAAATATAAAAAAAAAAAAATGATAACAGTGGTTAGAACAAAAACATTTGCATATGAAGTAAGCCTAACACAAGTTGACAATTTAAAAATTAATAAAAAAAACATGAAAGACACAAGTGGTAGTGGCTTGGCATGTGTCATATGCACAATGTTAAACCAACATTTTTTTAAAAATAAATAAATAAATAAAACTAGCAGATTTGTACTAAACTGAATTTTTGATGTACACAGGGCAAATTTAAACTTCATAAAAAATGGTTAAAAAACAAATATAATGTCAAAAAAACAAACCCCCCCCCCAAAAAAAAAACAAGATTCCACAGTGTATGCATATAGGGCACATTTCAAAACATTACACCCCCCCAAAAAAATACCTGCAGCATCCAGAACAGGGGCAGAGTGGCCAATCTCATCCTCGGATGATGTTGGCCAATGTAGATGAGATGTGGGAGGGGTGAGTTGGGAAAGAGATGAGGGAGTGGAACATGGAGAGAGTGGATCAGGGGAGTAGAAATATGGATGGGTATGACACGGGAGGGAGGGGAGGTTTGGGATTGGGGGCCACGAGGGGGAGGGGAAATATGGATGGCAAGGTCAGGGGAGGGTGGTGAATTTTGGTGAGGAGTGGGCAGGGGAAGAGAGGGTTGGAATGGGTGGTAGGGGTCGGGCCGGCCTTCTTCGACGCCTCACTATCCACTCTTGACCTAAATGATGGATAGTTCAAAATATTAACTAAATTGGCATACATTAAAAAATAAAAAAACAAATCCTTTAGCCTAAATTCACATACACAAATACAAGGTATAATTTTTTTAAAAACAAGGTCATACTGCAAACATGCACACGCATTAATTATAATTTACATTAGCAAAGTACATTATGCAAATAAAATTAAAATGAAACCATTCACTTATACACATACGCCGACAGATCCGCAGTCGGAGAGACTCGAACAGGCGTGGTGACCTGCGGCGCAGATCCGACCATCTGCGCTCCAATTGGCCAATGTTCCGGCGGTAGCCCATGGAGCGCAGACGACGACGCACCTCCGCGTATGCCCGACGCTTCATGATATTGGTGACGGGGGCTGGTGTGTGGTAATTCGCTGGTCCATGACTTCTGTAAGGACTAGCAACTCATGGCGTGTGAACGCACTGGCTCTCATGATGGCAATGATTTTTTTCACACAAAACAGTTTTAATAAAGGTACAAGAAAAATCTGATTGGCTAATGTACTTTCATAATTAACAGGAACAATTCTATTGGTTAATGTGTGAGTCATGTGAAAAACCCCCAAAAATATATTGGGACTTAAGATTGGCTTGATGCATTTAGATGCGTTAGCAAAGGTCAGAACAAACGGAATAACAATATAATCTGTTTGTAAACCAAAAAGGAAAACATTAATAACATAGAAACATTCTTTGGACTTATAATAGAAATCTGCTTTGTCCTTAAAACCGTACGGATTCAGCGGAACAAATGTCACACAATACAAACAATAAAGTTTATTGACATTCAATAAAAAAAAAAACAAGATTGAAAACATTTGAGTTACAATTAAGTAACTTAATATGGTGATTGCCACCAATCGATTCAAGTATGTTTGCAGAACGAGAAACAAGGCAATCGAAAACTGACAGGACAACTTCCGGAAATTACTTGTGCGAGCGCAGACATCAACCAAAGATGAGTAGAGCGCTCGCTATTTTGAACGCTCGCTAGCTAGAGGAGGGGTTGGGTGAATATGGGGCGGAAGCATAGCTATGAGCGATCACACGTGCGAGCGCTTTGTTTTACATATTTCCACTCGTACGGACTGCGAGCGAACGGCCGCTTGCGTCCGGGTCTGAATCAGGCCCTAAATACAAACACTTTTTTTGTGTATATCACCTTGCGTTCCACAGTGGATTTATTTGCATTGCTCCTGGTATATTCACTCGCAGTTCATAAAACATGTGAATAAATTACATACATATACATTGCCAAAGCATGTTTTTATATATATGACACTCTATATATAAAGCAAATATCACAACAACATATTTAAAATATTCACTCTAAAAACCACTTCGAAGTCTCTATTTTAGCCAAGTGGAGTCAGTGTTTTTAAGGTGTGTACCCACCTCATCTCCGACTTGGCAAGTTGGATTTCTGAATCTTTTGATCTCCAGTTACTTTGAATCTGTTGTGTACCCCAGAATTTTTTTTATTTTAAATTCAGATTTAAAATGGGCCGAAACTGGATGGTTTTCATACTCTTTCCTAATGTTGTCAATATGCTCTGATGAATGTAATTCTAGGGCCCTAACGGTCTTACCCACATATTAGTAACCACATCAAACAAGTCCTGCATCTATGAAAACCATGAAAGCGAACGCTGGGTCTTGTATTTGTTTAGATAAGACACTTCTGCCTAATTTGTCTTTCAAATTGGCAGATTTCTTATAAATAAATAAAAATAAATTGCTCTTTAGTATCAGATCTCATTTCAACAGATGCCAGTTATGTTTATTATTATTCTCTCTATTTTCTTGAACTGTTTGCCGTCTTGTGCTATAAAAGCCCATTCAAATTCATCTGTTTCTTTAGGTTTTAATAATTGGCAGCTTTCTATTTGTTGTATTTTAGTCTTAGCCTTATTGATGCTTTTGTTTGAATATCCTTTATTTAAAAATCTATGGGACATTTCATTAGATTGTTGTTCAAACAGAAGATCTTCTCAACAATTTCTCCTGAGTCTGGTGTATTGTCCTAGTTGGGAGGTATGCCATATCAGTGGTTCCACACTTGACTTTGGAGGCCCCTGTTCAGCTACATACTTCACTCTGGAGGCCCCCTGGGCCTGATTCAGACCTGCTCGCAAGCGCGTCGATGGTGGCCCAGTGCGCACGCGCGAGCCCCGGAGCGAGCGCAAAAAGCACTCGCTCCGGGACTCACTACAAAAGGGGCGTGCTGTCGATGTTGATTGACAGCTCGCCCCATTTTGTAGGCGTGGGGGGGTGGATTCACAAACGGAGGCGTTCCAATGCGAACGCCTGCCGTTTGTGGGCGGCCCTACTGACATCACTAGTGATGTCAGTAGGTGGACTTCCTGCTCTAATAGTGCAGATAGTCCACTGGGGCTTGCGGCAACGAAACCTTACCGCAAGGGTCTCGTCGCAAGCCTGATGGTCGCAATGGTCTTGACCATCGCGACCATCATAATGGCCGCTCGCATAAGCTGTGGATGGTAACCCATAGCTATGTGAGCGGCCAAGAGGCCACAACAAAAAAAAACAACACACGCCCTGATTCAGAGCGAGCGCTCGCTTTTTGCGAGCGGCTCTGAATCAGGCACCCTGTTCAGCTACAGTTCTACTGTGTAATCAGAAAAATAAAACTTTTATTAAAAAAAAAAAAAGTTATAGCTACGTAATTCCAGTCCAGAAAATAATATTTATTTTTGTGATGGCTGGAAATTAGCCCCATCCATTTTAATAAGGGTTTCAATGAGAAAAATTTTTCTTTAGTAATACATTTTTTTTCTCTTTTATCTATTGTTTTTGTTAAGGCTATTCTGAGACGGCATTAACAGAACATTTATCACAGTGGGTGATGGGATGTAGTCAGCAGACCGGCGGCCTCTAAATCCCGACGGCTGAATCATGAAAGGGAGTTAAGATAGGCGTCGAAATACCAACGCCTATCTTAATCCCGACGCTGGAACACAGAAGGACGGCTGCCCGAAAGAGGTAAGTCCGGGGTGTCCTTAGTGTTAGCCCCGAGGGGTGAGGGTTAGGGTTAGGTTACATAGCGGGGTTAGTGTTAGGTTTCAGGGGGGGTGGTTAGGGTTAGGCACCACTGGGGGGGGTTAGGCACTAATGAGGTGGGTTAGGTTTAGGCACAAAGGGGGAAGGGTTAGGTACACACTAACTGGGAGGGTTAGGGTGCGGGGTGGGGAGGGTTAGGCTACAAGCAGAGCTCCAAGCCTGCTAAGTGACACTGATATTTTTATCAATGAGACCAAGCTAAACACAGACTCACTGACCCTAATGTAATAGCTTGCAAATTGTGGGATAACCTGGGACTGTAACTTACAGGCTGTTACATTTGGGCCCTTGTGTCAGGATTCAGCCTGGGATCGGCCACTGCAGCGCCGGCTTCCCCTGACTAGCTGCGCGGTCAGATGCCAGGTGCGGCGGTGGGTGACAAGCTGAGTATTATCCCCGGGGCCCTGTTAACTTCTACGCAATCCTCCATATTAGAGTTCCCGCAGGGGCCGTCATGTGCGCAGCCATATTGTCTGTCTCCTCTGACCGGATCATCCACCAATGGTACCCTGGTCACCTCTCAGCTGACTCTCTCCTCCAGTGGACGGCTACCTAAGGGTATAAAGCAGGACTCCAGGAAACAGGACAACTTCTCTTCTCTAGTAGCTGATAACTTCGGATCGCTGTTCCAGGCTCCACGCTGTTATCTCCTCAGTACGCTTCACCAGTCTCTGTGATATTTTACTTCAGTCACTACCTGTTATTCTCCAGTGATATTCAGCATCGGTCACTACAGATATTCTTCAGTGATATTTAACATCAGTCACTTCAGTGATATTCAACATCAGTCACTACCAATGATATTCAACATCAGTCACTATCAGTGATATTCAACATCAGTCACTACCAGTGATATTCAACATCAGTCACTTTAGTGATATTCAACATCGATCACTACCAATATTCTTCAGTGATATTCAACATCAGTCACCTCGGTGAAAGTCAACATCAGTCACTACCAGTGGTATTCAACATTGGTCCCTACCGATACTCTCCAGTGATATTCTACATCGGTCTCTATCAATATACCAATATACCTCTGTATTACTAACATCAGTGATTACCGATATTCACCATTGATCATTTCAAGCCACTCAGTTGACTTTTCTTAACTCCCTGTCAGTTGCTTATTCCTGGGTCCCCGATCAGAGGGCCGTGACCTGCTCATTGGGCGCAGCTAAACCAATACCCCAATTGGAGGGGTCACTGGTGAAAACCACCAATGAGTTAGAGTCCGCGCCTCTGGTCAGGTCTCATCAACACTGGGAATTATCCGATGAGGAAGTTGTATGTACTTCTTTCTCATTTACTGCTGTCTCCCCACCTAGTCACCACGACTTCCAGTCCTCTGACTGGAAACTTCAAGGGCCAGGTCGTGACACATTGCATGAATAGACATGTCAGTACAGAACACCTATTCACATCAGTTCAACTCTGATGCAGACAGATGAAAGGGCTCAGCTGTGGGCACAGCTGGAGAGGGAACGCTTGGGAGAGTGTTGGGTAGAGAACAAACAATGGTGAGAAGTGAATACATGGAGGAGATAGTCAATGGGGATGAGTGCTTGTAAGAAAGAGCAGGGTGATGCTAGTGAGAAGGAATACAGAGAATGCAGGTGAGACAGAGGGCCTGATTCAGAGCTGGACGCTCTGACCAGAGCGCTCGCTCTGAATCAGGGCCCTCCTACCTAAAAATGGAGCGGCCTCCTGGCCGCTCGCATAGCTGTGGGTGACCACCCACAGCTTATGCGAGCGGCCAAAAAGATGGTCGCGATGGTCAAGACCATCGCGACCATCGGGCTTGCGACGAGACCCTGCGGTAGGGTCTCGCTGCCGCAAGCCAAGGAGTGCTTTTGGCTCTATCAGAGCCAAAAGCACTCCCACTGACATCACTAGTTATGTCAGTGGGGCCTGCTCCAGATGGAAGGCGTTCCCATGGGAACGCCTCCGTCTGGGCAGCAATGCCCCCGGCACACCCACCAAAGGGGGCGTGCTGCAAGTCACCATCGACAGCACGCCTCCTTTGGTGCGAGACCCATAGCGACAGCTTGGGTCGCATAGCTGTTGCTATGCGGGTCTCGCGCATGCACATGATGGAGCTCCCTCCGTCGTGCGCATGCGCATTAGGGCACCATCGACCCGCTTGCGAGCGCTCGCAAGCGGGTCTGAATTAGGCCCAGAGAGAGAACTGCTCTTGAGATATAACCAAAAAGAACCAGGTGCTAATAAACAATGAAAATACTAACGTTACAAATAATGGATGCGATATAATGGAATGTAATTAAAGCAGCAGTTTCAATAGGTGTGTATCACTCATTAATCAACAAAACATACTAATATAAAACATATTGATATTGCGCTAGTAAACTTGTGATGGGAGATGCACTAAGCCTTGGGGAGTGATAAAGTGGAGTTAGATAAAGTACAAACCAGTCACCTCCTAACCGTCATTTTTCAAGCACAGCCCATAAACTGGCAGAAGCTGATTGGTTGGTATTTTATCACTCCATTTTATCACTCAAATGCTTAGTGCATCTCCCCCAAGGACAGAAAACTCACATGACTCAATAAGACAGGTTTTATAGGTAATTAGGAGATATAATAAAGATAACCCAAAATAGGGTATCATACAATATGACAATAACATTTGTATAGACTCTTGGGTTACATATGTCGGTAGTTGTCAGCGCTAGCAGTGCTATCTCAACTATTTGAGTAAAAAACTAATCAACTAGACAAAACCACAATATACAAAATAAATCTGGGTGTACAGTGATTTTCCAGGTGCTGTCCCTAGGGCCATGAAGTGACTGTGCACTTGAAGGAAGTATGGGAATAATAAGGCAGAGTTGGGCAGATAAGTGCAGATCCACAATCTTTACAGTTCGCATATAGGACGGTTGTATTAACACTAAAATGCAGCCAAACCTCCGAAAACTGCATATGTAGCAAGCTCCGGGAAGCGACATCATCTATAGATGTCACTGCCTATTAGAAGCCTATGGGGGTTTTTTTTGGGATGATTCCCAGAGAGGTATCCAATAGGATCCCTCCCTGGGTCCCCCTCGGCTCACACATGCACTGGCCAACAGCCACACATGCCCAGAAGGACACTTGGGTCATAAACCCATAAGTTCTCGCACTCATTTTTTTTTATTGAGGTATCATAGAACAATTGTTAACAATCAGAAGAAAAAAAGAAAAACATTTATCACTTCAGCAAATATTAGATTCAGTACAGCCATGACAAATATGGCTTTACTAGAAGCAGCACATATAAGACAGCAAGTGTAATGGAGCATAAACACGGTCAGATTTGTCAGATGTGTCAGATGAACGATTTAATTATATGAACGATCTGAACGATTTGTCCAACGATTTGAATGATTTGAACTACGTATGATTTTTGACTGCATTAAAATGAATGAAATTGTCAAAATCTGACTGCAAACACATCAGATGTCAGATATCGTTAACTGACCATCTGGAACGCGCATCGTACATCGTTCAGACATGTCAGATATGTCAGATTTTCGCTCAGATATGAACGATTGAACGATTTTTTAAATCGTTATCATTCAGATCTGAAGAAAAATCTGACCGTGTGTATGCACCATAACATGTACATTCCTCACACTCTTATGGGAAGAGCTGTCCTGTTTTTAATCGCAAAACCACATGCATACAGCATTAATAAGCGGCGCTATGCATGCGGTAAGTGTCTGGATGTATCGCATCCAAAATGCGGTGCTTAATACATGTTGTCCATAGTGCTTAATGGGGTATATTTCCTAATGTGCAGATTTTTAGAAGTGGAGATGTTGCCCATAGCAACCAATCAGATTCTACTTAACATTTATCTAGCACCTTCTAGAAGATAATAGCTAGAATCTGATTGGTTGCTAGGGGCTACAGTTCCACTTTTGAAAACCAGCACTTTAGTAAATATACCCCAATGAGTCTAAATTGGTCAATTGAGTCAAATGTCTATATCTACTTGTGCCATGGTAAATGTCCTTTTAGATAATTTATTAATATAGCAATGACATTGTTTTTCAAAACTTTCTTTTAGAGGGGATCAACACTTCATTTCTGCATTTAACCTCCATTGGAGAATAACAAATTATACATTTTACTACAAAACATTATATAATACATTATAGCATAACATACTTTAAAATTTGATGACATATCATATTAGTTACAGCTGGCTGGACTCTGTGGGGCAATCAGAATCTGGGAAAATGTAGAATGCTGTAAGGATATTATGTTACAACGGTCAATGAGGAGGTAAATATGGAGTGATGTTTTAAAGTGAAATAACACAGATATGTCCAAAAAGCCATCCACTCTCATTATCAATACCTATTAATTATCACTAGATGGCGCTCTGTGGCAACATCTGAATGCTGAGCGCTGAGACCAGGATGAAACCATCTCTCAGACGTTTTTATGCATTATTGTTTATTAACATTTATTTATATAAAACAAACATACTTTGAAGCTCTTTGCTATTGTGAACAGACACAGTGATTACTACTAACACAAAACTGAGTATTAGCAAACAGGAAGAGAATAAAAGTAAGTTTTGGCGTGAACAGTGTAGGGGGGTTGGGTATTAATTGGGTACCCTAGGGTAATTTTTGGAATTTGATAAGCATAGAGGTGAGTTTTTCAGGGAACACTTAAGAGTTTAGATGTCAGGGGCATGTGTTGTTGTATTAAGGAAAAAGTCCACAGCATGGAAGCAGCCTGAAAAAAACTATTGTAACTGAGACTGGCTGTGATTAATGAGGATGTGAGAAGAAGATTTTGGGCAGAGCAGATATATGGAGTGAAATAAGTGAAGAATAATATATATGTATGTTGGTACAGTATGGACTCATGGATTTGCACTTTCACAGGATTTCCTGATTAACATGCTGGATGCTTTCAGCTAGAAGTTCTCACTGTGCTTCTACCATTCCCTACTCCCAGGTTGTACTTGGCATAAACAGCCAAGTGTCTTCAAGAACTAGGGACATGTGCAGCTGGGGCAAATAAAGGGCAGCTATACTGCCCCCTTGGCCTTGCACCCTAGGCAGTGGCATCGGTTCTACCAACTTCAGTACAGCCCTGCATATACTAACCACTGAATGAAGGCTGTCATACTTTAGACGGAATGGGTATGAAGTCCCGACGCTGGCAGCCTGAAGGGAGAAGATCCAAACAGGGCAGGTAAGTACTTTATCCTTACCCCTCTCCCCCCTTAACCATAACCCTCCCTTAGTGGTGCCTAACCCTAACCTTCCACCCTAGTGCCTAACCCTAACCTTGCTAATAGCCACCAGATTGCAAGTTCTCCTACATCCCGATTGAAGGGTCTGTTACACACTAGCCACAAGATTGAAGGTTCTGCCATAAATTAATTAGCCACTTTACAGGAGGCCCTGCCATACATAAATTAGCAGATGTAAACAGTAGGCATTATATTTGATGTCCAGCCATCACTATGTACTCTATACTACCAGATTGGGCTATGCTTTATTTTATTTATTTATTTTATATTACCAACCAGTGGAGGCTATATCATAATTACTAACTCTCCTATTTTCAGCGGAACAACCTTAATGAATGTGCCTTCCTGCGATCAGCACATTCAACGGAAAGGTGGGAGGTATTTCCTTGCGCACACAACGGTGTCTTCTGTGGCTCTGGTGTTTTTACTAGAAAGACATGGTCATGCCCATTATGATGCAGCCACTCCCCAGTGTGCCACAGCCATGCCACTGATTCAGAATTTAGTAATTTTGGGAGATATGACTTCATTAAAGGATATCATTGATGGTCATCCTGTTTAGCTGGTTGTAGAGCCCAGGGGCATTTCTATAATGGGTGCAGGGTGTGCGGTGCACATGGACCCCTGGGTCAGGGGACCCACACTGCACACCCTGTACCCATTAACTCTTTATACTTACCTCTCTGTTGTCTCCAGTAGTGCTGCTCGGCAGGGCTGGACCGGCACTGCAGACAGGCTTGCCTACCCTCCCGATTTGGCCGGGATCCTCCCGATTTTCGGGTGCTGTTCCCGGCCCCCCCGGAAAGGCAGGCAAGCCTCCCGGCAGCCAGCGATCCTCCCGACCACCCCCCAGATTAAGCTAGAAATCCCGCAGCGGGGGGGCGGTGACGCGATTCGCGCTGAATCGCGTCATCGTGGCCACGCCCCCTGCTTCACAATGCCGAAAATAACAGCACTGTGAAGAGGGGGCGGGGCCACGATGACGCGATCGTGCGGCCCACCCCGCCCCCAATGTGACATCACTTGCTGGCCACGCCCCCTGCTGTTAGCCGACAATCAGCTCCCTCCCGGAAGGAGGGAACTGATTGTCGGCAAGTATGACTGCAGAGCAGCAAAAGTCACTGGGAAAATGGCGGCGGACATTTTCCCGGTGACTCACGTATGCGCATTACTGCTGTCCCCGGGAAAACGGCACAGGTACCATTTTCACGGAAACCCAGTGCACAGTAGATTCTGGTACTAAGCACTAAGCCAGAATCTACTGCCGCAACATCCACCGCAGCACAGCAAGAGAGAGGAGGCCCGCACTGAGTCTGCACATGTGACCCCTCCTCTCTTAAAACGCCCCTGTTAGGACCCCCAAGTTTTCTGGTGACAACTGATCATCACTAAAACTCACAAAGATGAAGCAGCATTTAGAAAACAAATATACACTTTTGGAACCAGTGTAGGTGTTTATCCATCCTGAAAGAGCTATACATGATTATACATTTACAGTAGAGATGAACAGTTTGGTTTTGCTGATAATCAAACACACCCGAACTTTGGGGCTCTGAGTAGAACCGTGTCCTGACACAGGTCTTCTCGCCAAGTTTGGATCTTGGATCTCGAAAATAAATCTTGCGTGTGTTGCATTGCATGTAAGTCCGTCCCTCGTAATTTCAAATGCCATTTCACACAGGAGAGTGTATGGAGAGGGTGTAGGCTGTAGTTCATGCTACAATACTACATACTAGTCACCATTACAGAGAATTGCAGGTGTGGGAAGCGTGTAAAAGACTGCAGGTATCTTTGTCACTGTATACAGTATGTGTGTTTGCCATACACTAGTTAGCACTTGCAATCCAGTGCAAACAGGCTCTTGTGTATGAACAAGAAAGTGAACTTGAAGTGAGTTGCATTTACTTACAATCGTTTTATATTGATGTGCTATATTATTTTATACTGTCATGTGTTTGGCCACTGCTCTGTCCCATAGTTTAGCCAGCCAGTTCGCTGCAGCCTTCGGCCAATATTGGTCAAAACAATATTGTGAGCTGTGAGGTGGTCAAAAATGACTGGAAATTAATGTTAATGATGTTAATTATACTGTAGGGACAAAAACAGGTCCAAGTTACATGATTGTAGCTGTTTTTTATAAAATTTGAAAGATATCCAAAAGCCAAACCAATCAGTTTCTATCTATCATTTTATAGAATGTTCTTTATTAAATGACACCTAGTAGCGGGTTGGGCATATGACTAGCTGCCGGGTGTAATGCAGACGCCGGAAGCCTGAAACAGCAGAATCCCGACGGGGCAGGTAACTATACTAACCCTACCCTTCTCCCCCCTTAACCCTTCCATAGGGGTGCCTAACCTTAAAACTCCCAGGGTGGTGCATAACCCTAAGTCCCCCCAGGGGTACCTAAACCTAACCCCCCCCTTCCTGCACCCTAAACCTAACTCTCCCGGGGGGGGTGCCTAACCCTTACCTCTCCCCAGTGGTGCCTAACCCCCCTTCCCCTAGCCTAACCCTCCCAGGGTGGTGCCTAACCCTAAGTCCCCCCGGGGGTGCCTAAACCTAACCCTTTTACCCCCCTCGGCTAACAGCTAACCCTTCCCGCTTACCTTCATTCGAGTTCCGTCGTCGGGCTATAGGTAGGCGTCAGTATTTAGATGCCTATCTTTAGTACTGTCAGGATTTCAACGCCAGGATTCCATTAGATGCCTTCCCGTTTGTCGAGATTCTAACTACATCCCCTAGTAGCTAATTGTTTGCTATGGACAACTTCTCTATTTGTCCCCTTTTAAAGGTCTGATACATCTCCCACCTAAATTTGCTGGTGAGTCTCTTTAAATCTAATGACATTGGTGGTGCAGCAGGCATATAACACACTATCTGTACTAGCATGCTGTGCACACTAATGACACAATCGCCTGCTGATCATGCTCCTCTTGACATGTCATAGTGCTTCATCCACAGTAAACCAAGCACAAAGGATAATGTTGCTAGCCTTGACTGACAATATAGCTGCTTATACATACTGTAGGATTGAAACCAATCTTACTTACACACTATAACCTGTGGAACGATTCTAGTAGACTCTAAATATTGCAGCGTCTGAAAGAACCATGTGTTATGAATGACAGAATTTTGGCCCAGCATACCTTCCCATCTGAACTTTTGTGAGGGACTCTGGGAAAATTGCTTGTAGGAAACTGTATGCAAACTCATATTAGTGCCAAGAAATGCTCAAAAAGTAATATTCTGAGTGTCAATGAACATATACTGGAGAAGGTAGGAGTAAGATACTAACCTAACCCCCGGTAACCAGCCTATGCCTAAACTCCCCACTGCCTGATTCCACCAATCCCTCTGTCTACTTCAGCAGACTGGAGCCCTAAATCCAGAAGGAAAGCAGAGAACTGGATAATGCAGTGGTCAAAGCCAAAAACAATGAGCATTTCGAACAAAGGCCGGTAAGGATCAGGAGCATGAAGCCATTGCCCCTGGAGAGCAACTATCATGGTTTTTTATAATGTTCTGAGCAATTGTGCATAGAAGCCAATTGCTTATAGTGACGCATCTACGTACACAGAAGAAGGAGTGCAGTAGCCTTTGAAATTGTCACCCGACCGCTTTTAAACAGAAGAGGTCATTTATGAAGAGTTGGTTTCGGGCAGGTGTACAAGGATGGTCCACTCTGCACACATCAAGGTTCACACTTTCCCTCCGCTCTCAGGGGCACCTCCATAACCTAGAATTGCACTAGGTAAGTATGCAGAGGAGAAATATTCTCTGATGCTGCAATGTACAAAACTGTATGTCAAATCTCCACAAGCACCACTTTCAATAAAATAAAGTTTTACTATTTTCACCTAAAATATTATGGAGATAGGCATTGATACACAAGGATAGGTGCTATATATTGCATTTTGGTCCAGCCAGAATGCAAAGTTTCTTGGTGGGCTGTATGATCGAATCACACAGGAATGCCAAAGGTAAGGAGGATGTGAAAAAAAGACAATGTGTAATGTTATGGACTGTGAGAGGGGATGTAATTAGATATGGAAGCTATGAAGGTTATGTGGGCGGTTCTGGAATCTGATAAGCTTGTCTGAACAGGTGAGTTTTCAGGGAACGCTTGAAGGTTTGGAGACTAGAGCCTCATTAGTCGTTTAAATTAATCATGTGTGTGAGGGGATATCTGGAGGTTATCCGTTCAGAATATCAACATTCAAAATGTCGACATGGACATATGTTCAGAATATCAACATTCAGAATGTCGACATGGACATAAGTTAGACAAGAATAATGTCAATATTCACAAATGCCGACATGGTTAAAATGCCAACATGCTCATAATGTTGGCATTTAACATGTTGACACCAGAATATCTACAATCTATTTTCGTGTTATTTTTAGGGTTAGGTTTAGGCTAGTGGTTAGGTTTAAGGTAAGTCTAAAGCATGCAAAAACTGTATATATTCGTTCTGGCATCAGTGGCGGCTCCAGGCACTGGCAAGCCGGGCCGTTGCCCGGAGCGCCATTGTATCCGTCGGGTACAGGAAAAGCCCACCCTCCCTCACGGCACTAGTTGGATAATGTAAGCTCAGGGGGAGGGAGATGAAGAGGGAAGGGACGGCAACACAGGACGGCGCTGGGCGCAGTAAAGCCTAGCGCCGGTCCTGTCTGGCATCAACATATTGCTTATCGACCTAATGTCCATTTCAACATTCTTACTGTCGACATTCAGAACCTGTCAATATACTGAATGTCGACTTTTCATACTCAAACATCTAGAGTGCCTTTATTAAATGTGGCACTTCTGGGTGTGATAAACTGTTTATTACATTACTCAGAGACCCATTGCAATTACACTTCCACCAATGTGCAACAATCAGACATAAAACAGGTTCTTTTAAAAACTTAGGTCAGGGCACAAAGACTGCTAGCTCTGAGGTAGTGCAATACAGAATTCCTTGTGTGGAATAAGACCTCCAGTCCACACATTAAATTGCACCTCTGCAAATGCACCCTCCCTGAATATTGGTGTGTGCCAATGCTGTTTTTTAAAGAATGCCTTCACAATACCCAACTTCAGCCTGTGACCATCTTGCTCCATAAACCATGCACCACGGCAGAAATTTAGGCACTTGCACAAATCATGTGACACAACCAATCCAATGACCACCAGTGATTTTTACAGTAACCTCTGAGTTAGCAGTGAGCACTTACTTTCTTACTATAGATTGTTATGTAAGAGTAAACTGGCCTACGGCTCTGGATGTCTTGCAGATCTGAAGCCCAAATGCTGCTAACCTGTTCTGGTATATGCTGGATATGTATTGTATAGATATAAACCTGATCAGAAATACCTTTCACATCCAGCACATTATAGCATTACATATTTTGGGATGTTGTCTTTTCATCCTGACAAGTAACGGATCTACTATAGATAACGAGATAGGCTGCACAAAATAGGATCCTGGCTTTACATTTATATTCCAATATGAAATGAGTTTCTTAAGCTCAGTAATATGGAATTTTTATACATTGTGATTTTATTCTTCACTGTGTCCAGTTTCTCCCTCCAGCCTGTGCAAACGTTTAGTGCCTTGTAAATGTGGATATTTTGATCTGAACACCTCTGTGCCCTGGCAGAATCTATGCTTATTTCTGTACACTGAGATGTCCTGCAGGAGACTTGGTGTATTTGTGATGCGGAGCAGCTATTTTGTTCATCGAAAATGTCCTCCAGTACATTAGGCAATGGCCTTGCTGGATCTGTCTAAACTGCATCCACTGTCTTTTAATTCAGAAATGTTGCAAAGTATGGGATGTCTATTGGAGTGACAAACACGTATGTGAGAGAAACAGGTCCCATGGGGCATAGGATCACTATCAGCCCAACTTCAAGTGTTCTAAGCTTACAGATGGTAGTTGGGCGCCACAGCAAGCGTCATGATCTCTAGGCACCTCCAGGCTGGGCATGAGAGTCCAATGTAAGGACAAGGAAAAAGCCAATTGTTTGCAGATCTGCTACACACATCAATCACAATGAGTATTGACATAATAATGCACAAGCATTGGGAACACAGAAGCCAAGTGAGAGCTCTCCCTTGCCAGAGAGCAGTGGCATCCCTCCCCGCGGTGTCACCCGGTGCAGTGAGGGACGATGAAAAAGGGGCATGGCCACACGATATGGGTGAGTGGCCACGTGAGAAGGGGCGTGGCCACGATACCCAAACCCCCGTGGCTATTACTTGGGGGGGTGCATGAGGTTCCTGTTTGCCGTGCTGACCGGCTCCCTCAGTGACAGGAGCTCCTCTCAGTGAGGAGGAGTCTGCACCTTGGTGTCACTCCTCGGTGGGTGACACGGACCGCACCCCCCTTGTGATGCCACTGCCAGAAAGCACTAATAAATCAATAAAAAATGGACTTACCGTGAACTAGTCAGTCAGTTAGGGGTCTATTTATAAAAGCAACAAAACACTCATATCCAACTTTTTAGTTGGAGAAAGCATCAGAGGCTCATTAAGAAAGGAAGGGGTCCGTGTGCAGGCTCCGATCGGGCCCCCTCCTCTCTGGATTTGCAGTAGACTCTGGCAACAGATTCTACTGCGCAGGCCTTAGGCCTGCGTCGCGTTTCCCGGACATCTTTACTGCGCATATGTGAATCACCGGAAAATGCCCGCGGAGGCCATTTTCCCATTGATTTTTGCAGCTCAGCAGACAGCGCTGGGCAGACGGAGAGGTAACGTATATACTCGAGTATAAGCCGAGTTTTTCAGCACATTTTTTGTGCTGAAAAAGCACCCCCTCGGCTTATACTCGAGTCATGCCCGCATGGTACGCAGCTGAGTCTCTGTGACACAGCTGCACCGCGTGTGTAGCGCTGACCGGACGGAGTTCGGTCAGCACTACACACTGCCAAACACACAGCCGCCGGAGTCGGCAGCTGTGTGTTTGTTGTAATCAACAGCCGATGAGAGTCTGTCAGACTCTCATCGGCTGCTGCTGCTCCCACTGCGGGAGCCATCTTCCGGCTCCCACAGTGGGTAATGGGAGAGACGTCATGACGACATCTCTCCCATAATGCAAAGCGGCCAGAGGATCTGATAACAGCGGCGGGACCAGGAGTGGGGTTTCAGGTAAGTGGTTTTTTTTATATTTATTAGGACTACTGGGGGCACTACCAGGGGGGGATTACTTCTGGGGGCACTACCAGGGGGGGATTACTTCTGGGGGCACTACCAGGGGGGGATTACTTCTGGGTGCACTACCAAGGGGAAATTACTTCTGGGGGCAATACCAGGGGGGGATAACTTCTGGGGGCACTACCAGGGGGGAATTACTACTGTGGGCACTACCAGGGGGAATTACTTCTGGGGGCACTACCAGGGGGAACTACTTCTGGGGGCACTACCAGGGGGGAATTACTTCTGGGGGCACTACCAGGGGGAATTACTTCTGGGGGCACTACCAGGGGGAATTACTTCTGGGGGCATTACCAGGGGGAATTACTTCTGGGGGCACTATCAGGGGGAATTACTTCTGGGGGCACTACCAGGTGGAATTACTTCTGGGGGCACTACCAGGGGGAATTTCTTCTGGGGGCACTACCAGGGGGGATTACTACTGGGGCCACTACCAGCTGCTGCATTTCCCACCCTAGGCTTATACTCGAGTCAACAAGTTTTCCCAGTTTTTGTGGTAAAATTAGGTACCTCGGCTTATATTCGGGTCGACTTATACTCAAGTATATACGGTA
Source organism: Taudactylus pleione (assembly GCA_031769625.1). Taxonomy (NCBI): domain Eukaryota; kingdom Metazoa; phylum Chordata; class Amphibia; order Anura; family Myobatrachidae; genus Taudactylus; species Taudactylus pleione. The sequence goes on along the minus strand of JAUIMM010000113.1, from coordinate 22,841,812 downwards.
AATATATTTTAAAAGGGTACTCAAGAGCAAAGTGTAATTAACGCGCTACACTAAAGCAGCTGGAGGAAGAGATGGTCAGTCCCAATGTAAATTCAAAATCAGTTACCAAAAAAACAACGCTGATAATAACCAAATAGATATTCAAAATACAAAAAGCATACATATGTATTTATTAGTTGTTTAAAATCACTTAAAAAATTTGCAAATTCATATGCATCAATTCATAAGAAACGATCACAGATAAAAACATACACAATAAAAATGTATATAAGGTGCATTCATATTAGCTGTAAGGGGTTCCCAAATACTGTAAACTGGGGTTAGGACTCTCCCTTGTGTCCGTAAACAGAATAGAAATAAGCAGCAATTAAGTTACCAGTCTGTGGAGCAAGTCTATTCAGGAAAATCCTTTAGCATCCACGATGTGAGAGGTGCGCTGAAGCAAAGCCCAATAGGTGAATTCCAAATGCTGCAATATGTCCAAGAGGAGATGAATAGTCCAAATAAAGTCCAGTAAGTAATGGGGGTTCCCAAAATAGTGTGAATAAGTTTTGTGTGGGTCACGGATAATCCTTAAGTACCCACTCCGTGTGACAAATTCAAAACACATGCAGTTAATAAATAATCATAAACACAAACCGTCCATCATTTTAAATAACAAATTCTTATCAAAGCAATCTTTCTTAAGAAAGCGTGCACCCATTATAAATACACCCCTGGAAAGCATGCATGTTCTTATCTCCATACAGATGTGTCCTTCCTCATCTAGCCTCAATATGTCACAAGGTGTGATATGCCTGGCGTGAGCGAGCCGTCAGGTCCAGTGCAACTCTGCTAGTGTCGGGCATCTTTTTATGACAAAAATGTGCCAAAAATTGCATCCAAGGACGAACCAGGAGACTGTGCTGATTCATTTGATATGTGACACTTGTATATCTGTGTGAGAATTAGAATATAAATGGAACTTGGCGAGGAATAAACCTGCGGCCGCTGCATCGTAGCATTTCGCATGCTGACACTGCAAATTAATCAGCAGAGTCCTGGTGCGTCCTAGTGGCATCGCATTGCGCCTTCAGCAAAAAAAAGATGCAAAAATGGTGCTTGCCGCTGGTAGTGTCTCACGGGACCAGATGCGACGAGAGGGGCTGCTTGGTGCGACTGCAGCAACGACGAGTGAGGACACATCTGTATATGCGAATTAGAAGAACTATGCGGAGAAACCAGTTTTTACTTATTTTTACTGCGCTTCTCATGTTTCATGTAGTCCCCATAGCTTATAATAGGGGATGTGCATGTCCACAATTTATAGAAATCAGAGAAGGTATCTTTGGGTGGATGTCTACCTATGGGGGAGATTTATCAAAGTTTGGAGAGAGATAAAGTACAGTACCACCCAACCAGCATCTAACTATCACTTTACAGGCTGTGTTTGAATAATGAAAGCTAGGAGCTGATTGTTGGTACTTTATCTCTCTCCAAGCTTTGATAAATTTCCCCCATACTTTATGAAATGCATTGCATTGCTCGTCTCCTCCCCTGGTCAGTCATGGAACGTCAGAATCATGCATGATTATAATCTCATTAACTGAAGCATTTGACTGCAATAAATGTCTCACTTAATAGAGCTAAATATTCTGGAAGTTCAGAATCATGTAACAACAAAAATAGTAAATATTAGTTTAATGTGATAGAAAATAAAAAGACAGGAACATTTTATAATAGTAGATTTTAATTCTTTAATAGAATTACTTTTGGCTATTGTTGGAATTTAGGCTGTATGTATAGCTTCATTTAAATGTTGCCACAAAAATGTATCCAGCGTTTTACAGCATAAATACTTTTGGAGAACATATTCAAAAATAATAATATACTGGGAAGGAGATTCTTGCCCCAAAGGGCTTACAATATAACTAAGTAATTGGTGACATGCACTAATAGCTTAGTAGGTACAAACTTTTAAGGGCTCATTTATTAATGATCGCTTCTGCAATGCGGTCAGGGCATGATAGTAACGCCCATGATCGCACTGCAAAATGCGATCATAACGGCCATATGCATCATCCAGGACATGCAGGGACACTGGCTCCAAAAGGAACCCGTCCCTGCGATGTCTCCGGAGTGCTGCCGGCCAGTGCAGGGAGCGCTGCGTATGCACAGCCGCTATAGCCGGGGAGGGTTCTGGTGGATCCCCCATAGAAACCTATGGGGGATGCGGCTGCCAGCGGTAATGGAGGGATCACAGCAGGTAACGGAGATACCTGCTGCGGTCCCTCATTAATACATCCGGGGGATACTTAATATTTGAGGTAAACTCCAAAAAATTGGTGTTTTCGGGAATTATCCCTCAAATATACTTTGATAAATGGGCCCCATAATCCTTTAAAAATGCTGATTACAATTTATGGTAAGATAAGTGCAGTAATGGCGTTGAAGTAGTGTGTCAGGAGCAGTGGTGCAGATACGAGCTACCAGTCCTTGTAGCTCTCACCCATCTGCATGGTTACTGTGGACGTTACAGAGAGGCCAGATAGAAAATAACACGTGCAGTGATGACCCCTAGTGATCTCTGTCATTGGCTGCAGGAGCCTTGACCCCTAGTGATCTCTGTCATTGGCTGCTTGCACCTCTTTAGAGCAAGCAGCCATTTAACCCACTGCCCATGATAATAGTTACTTCTTGCTACTGTCAGTCAGAAGCAGCCTGATTCTTGGTAATGTTTGCTGGTTCTACTTACGACCTTTGCCTGATTCTGTCCCTTTAATGAACTGCTGCCTGCCCTGACCGCTACTTGTATTTTGACCATTCTCTGGCTTGCCACCTGCTCTGACGTTTTGCTAAGATATTAATGAATACTGGTTTGACACAAACTAGTCTTTATACTGCACCAACACCAATTAGTACCTGCATAACTGTTGTTATAAAATCCTCTGTACAGTTTGATTAGTGTCTCCATAAATTCCTGCTGCCAGTGGCAATCTATTAATATTACTATACTAGTTCTACTATTATTATTATTATTACCAGTTATTTATATAGCGCACACATATTCTGCAGCGCTTTACAGAGAATATTTGGCCATTCACATCAGTCCCTGCCCCAGTGGAGCTTACAATCTATATTCCCTACCACATGCTCACACACACATACACACACGGGTCTACTACTATTACTACTGAATGCACCTGGAGGCAGCCCTGTAACAGGGTGGCAGTGCGCCCTGTGCAGGCCCTGCCCACTAAACCCCATTACATCATGCCTAGGGGGAAGGGCTGCCGTCTCTCTTTCAAGTAGAGCACTGCCTGGAGCATCCTAAGGGCGCTCCCAGCAGCTCCACAGGTTTCTGGGTGCCTACCTGGCATGTCCCTTGGCTGCAGGGTGCTGTTCCATGCACATGCAGGTACCATGGGACAGTGACGGTGCTGACCCCAAAGTCTTGTGCATTGGCACTGCTCTTACACCCCTAGTTATGACCCTACCTGGAGGTAATTGAGCAGGGCCGTACCTATCAGTAATGTGGGATATTTTACAGAAAAGGATAGAAGCTAGCAATAATAACACAGTACACGTTTGCCACTTGAAGTGAGCAAGAGAAGGAAGAGTAAACAGAAGTAACAGTAATCCCTAGGCAACATATAGAGTCTACATGTATCTACATGTGTTATCTCTCTGTTCCATCAACAGTGACGTCAAGATTAGGAACTGGGCCAGATTGAAGTATCATGTTCACTTTGTTTGGCCAAAGTGATTTTAGGATGGAGATTGGCCAAGCACAAGATAGTTTTAGATTTGTATTGATCTTTTTCAGTGATTTTTGGTGTATAAACTCACAGTCAGGTTTTGCCTGCTACATACAGGTGGTGATAATGACTAAATTGGGTCACTTATAGAGAGAGAGTGTAAGAGTATCTCCTAGTATGAACGATCTCGCAGTACTATAAAAAGCTTGGGACTGATTCAGACCCGCTCGCATCCAGCGTATGCAAATTTGTCAAAGTGACGACATGGGAAGTGATCGCTCGCCAAGGCATAAGCACACCCACTTTGGCTGTGCGAGCGATCGCTCTGTGTATGCAGACACCCATTAGCGTATGTAGAGACGCCCACTAGCGCACGTCATCTCCAGGAAGTGTATTAAAACATTGGAATATCGAGCACCATCGGTAGTGATCGTGATTGTGGTTGCCTTACCCTGCCGCAAGCACTGCGAGGACTTCAGTGTAAAATACAGGCATGTCACGTGTACTATGACGCTGCCTGTTATTTATGCACGCCTTAAAAACGGCGTTGAAGCACCCTGGCACGCCTGCGTTCGCACCTCCACACCCCCGTTATTTGTGTCCTGTCCCTGTTACCACCCACAAACGGTCTCTCCTGTCACTCATTTCACTGGGCTGTCTTTGCTGGACGAGCGAGCGGCCTGCAATCGCACAGAGTAGTTTGCGCACGCGCAGAACAAAGCGTGCGCATGCACTTTCGCAAACCATCGGGCCGCTGAATCAGGCCCCTGGTCGGGTCAGAATCCTTTGACACAGTGACTTTACAGCATGAAAAAAGCATAGGCCAAAAACAAATTACACATATACAGCGTTTATGCTTCTACATTGACACTCAGGGGTATATTTACTAAAGTGCAGGTTTTTAGAAGTGGAGATGTTGCCCATAGCAACCAATCAGATTCTACTTAACATTTATCTAGCACCTTCTAGAAGATAATATCTGATTAGTTGCAATGGGCAACATCTCCATTCTAAAAACCTGCACTTTAGTAAATATACCCCTCATTGGCTCCTGAAGCCATAAATACACTATATATCAGCATTGCTATTAATGCAGCAGTGTACCATAGATGAAATTCTCTGGGGCCACCAGTTTTACAGCTCATTGTAATCACTTGAAAGACAGAACTTTAGCAACATTACAGTGTTTCCCTTATTTACTCTCTGTCCAAGAAAGAATTGTGAACAATTTATTTTCTCTCAGACCAGCTCTGCTTAGTCACTTGTTGCGTGATTCCTGGAAGGTGGAGCTCTGTGACCGTCTCTGAGGACATTTGGCAGGTGGGGAAGCACACCTGTCAACCTAACGCAGGTGTCCTAAGGTGAGACAGTTACATAGGGAACACCTATGGATCTAAAGGCTTTCATTATCGTATGCAGGGCAGGGACTGCTGTCTCTGCCCTGCATGTGTTTTTGGTTTCATCCAAATTCACAATTTCATTCATTGGGCCTGATTCAGCATGGATCGCCATTGCAACCGCGTACGCAGATCACCCGATTGTTGTGTACTGCGCATGCGTATGCACCGCCTTGCGCTTGTGTGGCAATCACACTGCAATTGCGGACGCACTGTGAAATCCATCGCAGAGTGAGTGACAGGCCGTGAGCGTTTGGGGGTGGTGATGGGAGAGTGGTTGGAGAAACGCAGACGTGCCTGGCCGTTTTAATGCCGTGGGCGTGCATAAATTAGCCACTGCGATTGCCTACGTAGCTTGTGTACTCACTGTGGGCCTGATTCAGAGCCGGACGCTATTTGCGAACGGTCGTTCAGAAAAAGGGGCCGGCTATTTAAATTGAACGCTCGCTCTTTGCAGTCTGTTGACGCCTCTATGTCTGAGCAAGCAAACAAAACATGTGCTCGCTATTTTGTAAAGACGCCCCCTGGCCGTTCGCATCATATGTCATCTCTATTTATTAGATTAATCAAATACATCGAAAGGCGTCTGAACTGCTCGCAGTGCTTGTGGTTGGATTTTCCTACCGCAATCATGCGAACAGTTCAGGCTAAGAGACAACCAAGTGACTTGGCCGATGACGCTGCTTTGTTAATTATGCACACCCTTAAAACGCCCGTTTTGACCGTTTGGCACGCCTGCGTTCGGATCTCCACTCCCCGTTTTCAAGCACCTTCCCCTGTTACCACCCACAAACGCCTCATCCTGTCACTCAAATTAGCGCATAATTTCCGACCGCAATGACTGGTTGGCGCATGCGCATTACGACCCATACGCATGCGCAGATGTGCGAACATCGCTCGGAGCGAACGAGCGGCTCTGAATCGGGCCCTGTGAGCAAAGAGACTTGTAACTGCTGAGACAGGTCAGATCCTAGGTAATTGTGGATGAGGGGCCGATGTTCTCCGATGTTACCAATATATATGCAGGTCAGCAAGGCATTACGGATGTGAGAAGACAGTAGTGGGCGTCTATGCTGGCTCAACGTTGGCAGATATTAGCATATTTTCGCAGATTCATTGCATGTGATTACGCAGGTGCGATCTGTGCTGAATCAGGCCCATTGGTAATAATCAGCATTATGTAAACACATATGCACTATAGTTATGTATCTGATGTGTATACATAATTAACCTTATTAAAGGCTACTTAAACCCAAAATACAAACAGATGCAAAATCTAATTGCATGTGGTTAATACTTAAGGTGCATACACACACAACGATTTTTTGAACAATTATCGTTAACGATATTGTTTATCATTCAATCGTTGAACAAATCGTTCAGTTTCTGCATTATAACGATGAACGATTATCGTTCATGCACGTTCACGTTTGTAGTTCATGACCAACTCAACGATTTTCATTAAGGGAATATGCAAAAATCGTTTGTAGTGCAAAACTATCATTTATTACATTTAGTAAATGAACGATTTTAGTAAACGATTTTCGTTCATTTTTTCAGGGGAAAAATGAACGAAAATCGTTTACTAAAATCGTTCATTTACAAAATCGTTGTGTGTGTATGCAGCTTAAAAAGTACATGTAAAACTTTCTCTTTATTTGGCGGTGGAACAAAGCCTAATTAACAATGTGTTTCACTATGTACAGTATATTGCATCTTATTAGATTAGTTGTGGCTCCTGTCCAATCAAACGGGTTTTTACCATAGTCACTTACATACATTCATTCTTCTTCCCAGTCACTTTTAGGATATGTACACATGGGACTGTGGGCCTGATTCAGAGCCGCTCGTAAGCGGCCGCTCGTTCGCTCTGAGCGATGTTCGCACAACTGCGCATGCGTATGGGTCGTAATGCGCATGCGCAAACCAGTCATTGAGGTCGGAAATCGAGCGCTCGCAAAACAGCGAGGGACTGCTAATTTGATTGACAGAATGTACCATTTGTGGGTGGTAACAGGGGAAGGTGCTTGAAAACGGGGGAGTGGAGATCCGAACGCAGGCGTGCCTAACGGTAAAAAGGGCGTTTAATGGGAGTGCATAATTAGTAAAGGAGCGTCATCGACCACGTCACTTGGTTGTCTTTTAGCCTGAACTGCTCGCAGTGATTGCGGGAAGTAAAACCTACCACAAGCACTGCGAGCAGTTCAGATGCCTTTCGATGTACCCGATTAATCAAATAAATACCGGAGATGACGTGTGAAGCGAATGGCAAAGGGGCATCTTTACAAAATAGCGAGCGCATTTTTCGTTCGCTCACTCACACATAGAGGCGTCAACAAACCGCAATGAGCGAGCGCACAATTTAAATAGCCGACCCCTTTTTTTGAATGACTGGCCACAAATAGCGTCTGGGTCTGAATCAGGCCCTGTGGGTTCATGGCAAAGTGAACACTATGTCAAAAAAGCAATCTATTGCTCAATATGAGGAGCGGCTTGCCTATACTTTCTGTGATGGCGGGCCCTGAATGTTGTCTTATTTTACCTGCCGGTATTCAGTGAGTACAAACAAACCGCTACCAATATGTGACTATTTTGAGGCCTAGTTAACGCAGTGAGAGGCAGCTCAGTGCAGATGGAGATACAGCTGCCCGTGGAATCTGTTCACTCCATACTGATAGCCACCAAGGAGCAGTGGTTTACTACAGGTAATAGCAGGAGTAATACAAGGCTGGAGGTGTGAAACCAGCAGGGTGATACATATAAAGAGAGGTGAGAAGTGGCTGAAAACCCCTTTCCTTATCTGTTCTTGGCCACAGCAGATTTGGGGGGAGAAGTATCAAACCTTGGAGAGATATAAAGTGGAGAGAGATAAAGGGGTAGAGGTTGTATTCATAGAGCAGTTGAAAACCCTGTTTTAAGGAAAACAGGGCTTTTCACTGCTTTCGTTAATTCATACAGTGGGTTACCATGGAGAAAGTTACTCCATTTTATCTCTCTTCAAGGTTTGATACATCTCCCCCATTATGAGATATGGTGCTGCAGAGGAGAATAATCTGAGCTGCTTTATCATTGCAGAGCCTCCTAGCCATTTCCGGAGGGTAGGCAAGTATGCATGAATGTGAGAACTCCTTACGGTACTGTCGGATTTCTGAAAAGGGTACGGGTCCATGCCATGTCCAAAGTGAGTTGTATATCTGCAGTTTCAGCAGCAACCTATACAGGCACTAATCTGCCTCATTTACCTGCTTACATATAGGACCTGATTCAGACCCGCTCCCTGACGGGCGATTTTCGCTCAGTGCGCATGCGTATAATTCGCAGTGCGCGTGCGCAAGCCAGTCTTTGCGATCTGTTTTTGGTTGCTCGTAAGCCACTATCAGGTCGCTGCTCTGAGTGACAGATAGTGCCGTTTGTGGGTGGTAACAAGGGAAGATGCTTGTGAACGGGGGAGTGGATGTGTGAACGCAGGCATGTCAGGCCGCCAAAACGCTGTTTAAAGGGCATGCATAATTAGCAAAGTAGCGTCATTGCACACGTCACCTGCATGTATTTCAGCCCGCACTGATCGCAGTGCTTGCAGCGAGGAAAGGCAACCCCAAAGGCTGCGAGAAGCTCCGATGATGGTCCAGATTAATCATACATTTCCCGGAGATGACGTGTATTGCGAGTGGCAAGGGGGCGTCTTCAGACACTTGCGAGCGCACTTTGCCGTAGCTTGCTAACACATAGTGGGCGTCCTTACGCGACGCAGTGCAATCGCTTAATTTAAATATCTGGCCCCTTTTTGCCAGAGAGCGATCGCATCTTACGAGCGAGTCTGAATGAGGTCCATAGTGCTTTATTTTTATATAGGCACAATCAAAGCAAAGTATTTCCATTATAAAAGAAGCTATTTGTTCTTAGTGTATACAGAACAGGACCACTATATAAACATTATCATGGTGGGTTCCAGTCTTTAAATCTGTGATTTTAGAACTGATGTAAGTTAAGTTGGGTACACACTTAGCAATATTTTTTAACAATTTGCCCAACTCCAATGAATCAGAATGGCAAATCATCAAAAAGTGTGTGTATGCTCTATATCCGGCGGTACACAGTCCCGTGGGGTCGTCAGCCGAATCGTCAGGTCGGCCCTACATGCAGCTCAATCTGACGATGCAGCTGACGACCCCATGCAGCGAGATGTGGCAGGGGCCAACATATCGGGCGGTCGGGCACCGGATCGTCTAATGTAAGGGTGAGCAATAAGTGGCCATCCAGCTGTTGTAGAACTACACATCCCAACATGCCCTGCCACAGTTTTGCTATTTGACCATGCTAAAACTGTTACAATGCATGCTGGGATTTGTAGTTCAATAACAATTGAAGGGCCACTTATTGCCCACCCCTGGTTTAATGTGCACCAGCCACCTGATATGTCCACCTGTCGGCAGGGTAGGGGGGGGGCCCATTGGATCGCTGTTCTTAAAATACTTAATTTTTCATGTTTTAGTAATGGTATAAAACTGGTAGGTAGCAAGTGTTTTCCAGCAAATTAAAGTCTATACAGTATGTTTGGTTACAAAAAAATGTATTTAATGTATACTCACCTACAGAGCCGTAACTAGACTTTTTGATGCCCTCGGCCAGAAAGAGCATTGGCGCCCCCCAGTTTTCAAATAGTGACATAAGGTGTGCACTTGAAAAAGGGGTGCTGCCTCATGGGGAAGGGGCAAGGAGTCCCATGGCTGCACTGATTACAATACTTATGCAGTATAACACCCCAGCTCTAGATGTAGGAGAGCGCTGGTTCAGCTGCATCTGCAGCAGGATTTGTCCATCACAACAGCTGTGCACAAGCCTGGAGCCAGCAGTGTAGATCATAGTATAGAAAAGTGCAGTTTGTAGTGTATATGAAGCAAATATCAGAGGCGGGTTTGAGAGGATGGGTATGACAGTATTTTAAAATGTGTGCATTAAATAAAAGATGATGTGACTGAAGGTGCTTGGGAAGGTGGCCACATGGAGGGGGAGTCAGCCACAGAGGAGATAGGGGCGGCCAGGAGATGCCAAGGATCAAAGTAGAGGAAGCTACAAGAAAGAATAATTAAAAACAGAAAATTGACAGGCGCCATTGAACAGCGCCCCTTGCCCTCCGGTACCCTGTGTTGTGGCACATGTCGGACCACCCTTACCTACTTTTCAGCTCTCTCCTCTTCTCTCCCTGAGGAGAGATCCCGGCTGACTGGAGGTGGGTGAGGGGCCCAGCACTACATGTCATTAGGCCCTGTCCCTCACAGGGAATGCTGTTATTTGCGGGTAGATCTTGAGGGTGCGAGACCAATATGCCATAATTTGCATAGAAACATGTCATATTGGCTCCGCCCCCTCACATGGAATTAGCCTCCCCATAATGCCCACTTTGTTAGGAAGTGGGCAGGATGCAGGAGGACCATCTACTCTTCCTGGGGTGCTGGGGACTGCCTGTGAATTGTGGTGTCTCCCGAAGACAAGTTTTCAAAAAACTTTTAACTCAGACCTGCAAGTTCAAAAGCACTTTCCCATAAATGCAACACCCCCACATACCTGTCCCACATCATTTACCCCATTTTTAATCTTTTAAGAGAAATTCACCTAAAAACTTTCTTCTCAGTATTGGCCATATTGTGCTATTTAAATCCATCCAAGTGCCTGATTATTCATTGCCAGAGTTGTACCAGAGATTCTGCACTGCGTAAAAGAAGCCCTGAGTATTTGTGATTGTTTTATACTTTATTTATACCTTTCTGTGTCCATCCTTTTTTTTTTTTGGTTGTACAATTCCCACCAACCAATTACCCCTCCTTCCCTTCTCTTATTTTGTTGACATACTGTATGAGTCTTTTGTGTAGTTCATATAATGAGTTGTAAAGAATCTTGTAGTTTAGGGTTATTTGTCTTTTACGATGTTATGTATTATGTATTGGATGTAATCTGTCTTTAGAGTCTGTGTATTCTTTCTCCACAAATCATCAAACATTTCACTGTACTTAACTTCCTTCTTATAATGTTACATTTACATTCTGATATATGCAGCAACATCATTGAGGTCAGGCCTGACAATACCCATTTCACCAGGAGAAAGAACTATACTATACCTTAAAGAAGATTTATAATAGTTTTAGTGGGATTATTTCCATTTGTCAATAATTTAAAGGATACCTCCACGAAAAAATTAAAATGTTGTTATAGGGTGGAGTACTAACACCTAAACTATAACTGTTACTAACTTGCCGAACCATGGCAGTGTCCCTAATGGATCTAAAGGTGCATACACACTAGACGATATTTTGCATGATTTGCCCAATTTTGACGCATCGGAACGACAAATCGTGTAAAATGTGTCCAAATCGTGAGTGTCCACTCACGATCACGATGCGCGTCCCCGCGGGTCGTACATCGCATCTTCAGATCTTGCCTATAGCAGGCAAGATTTGCCAATCTCGAGATTCAGGTTGTTTGTCAGATAGTTTGTCAGATTGGACAGATTATGCAAGATATCGTTTGTCAGGGAGTGCACGGGAGTTGCCGGGGGAGTTCAAGGGAAATTGTTGATGATATTGCATCTTTTGTGAGTCATCTAGTGTGTACGCACCTTAAAAGTTCCAAGCTGCCTCCACTCTCCTTTTTCTGCGCTACCTATTTGAAACAATCAGCGGATGTCAATACACACAAGGTAATTTTCAGGAGATAGGGTATTACAGCAGGAGGTTTTAGATCAGCTGATAGAAAAAGTCAGACCCAGGCCCACACCAAACATTCCTCTGTGTCCTCTCCTGTGTCGCCAACAGCCTAACGCTATTGGTGATGTGTTACTGTCAAATGCGCAAATGCGGGAGCCATCTACGCATGCCTCTTCATCCCAACGGGATCAGCAAAACTAGAAAGGCTTACTGCTGTTTAGTACATATAAACAGCCTTGCATTCCCCATACCTGATTATAGGGAAATGAGGATGAGGGGGAAGTAGGGGCCGCCAAAGGAAATCATTGTTGATCATTGTCTTCATTTTCAGTAGCCTGTGATCAGTGGCGTAAGTTCATCCCAGACGCCCGGAGGCAAGTTATAATTTGGTGCTTCACAGCCGCTAATACTGTAATGTAACAATTCACATGCAGACAGGCTATAGATAGATGAAGGCAGCAGCTGATGGTCTGACATGGAGCTCTCCACTAGTGTATGGTGGCTTCTCAGGTGCTGGGAAGGGGTGCCGTGTATTGGGCGGCCATGACGGTACACTCCGGGTACATAGTTACAGCTCTAAGTGGGGTGTGTGTATGTTATGTAGGAGGAGGAGGAGGTGCCCCTTCAGAGCTGGAGCCCGGCGGCAGGCGCCTCCATTGTCTCCCATAGTTCTGCCCCTGCCTGTGATAAACCTTTACCTGTGGTAAACGGCAGAGATAGCAGCTATGACTCATTGCTAAGCCCTATATGTGGGTACACATGACTTTCAGGTGGTTTAGATAAAAAATATTAAGTTTACATTATAATCATTACCATCACCATGACCATCACTGTTTGTGTAGTTTAACTTATTTTTTGGTCAGGAAAATTGTCATGTGTCCTTTGCTTACAGCTTGTGTATGTATGTGTGTCTGTGTATGTGTGTGTGTCTGTGTATGTATGTATGTGTGTGTATGTGTGTGTGTGTGTGTGTGTGTGTGTGTGTGTGTGTGTGTGTGTGTGTGTGTGTGTGTGTGTGTGTGTGTGTGTGTGTGTCTGTGTGTGTGTGTGTCTGTGTATGTATGTATGTATGCCAGCCAGACCTGCAGAGCAGTAGATGTCAGGTGCCTGAGATGCCCGGGCAATGCGGGGTTAAGTGTGTAACACCCACTCCCACCATGTGATGTCCGCCCCGCCCTCCGGTGTGTGGTGAGGGTGTGCGGGCTTCTCCGGGCGGGGCGTGGCCGTGTGATACCTCCTGGCCGGTTCCCGGGTATATAGTCAGCTGCTCCCGGGACACAACATGCAGCAGCAGCACCCGGGCTCCCAGCTCTCCAGCAGCAGCGTAGATCCCCTGCAGCAGGTCAGAGCGCCGGAGCCCTGTGCTGTGAGTGTGCGGCGCCCAGACGGGACGTGCCTCCTCCTAGCTGCTCCCTCTCTGCCGCTCCGCTCCGGACCTAGCCGGGACATGGACAGCAGGACTGCGGACCCCAGCCTCGCTCTTGCCGTGCAGTCCCAGTAACTTCTGCGCTAGAGCTCCGGCACCAGGACCCAGCGTCAGCCCCCCTTACCCCGGACAGCACAGTCTGTAGCCTTCGTACTCCAGTCACCGTTCCCCGGAGGGGACCCCGCACCATGAACATCGCCCTGGAGTTCTTCGTGGTCACCTTCAAGGTGCTGTGGGCCTTCGTGCTGGCTGCGGCCAAGTGGCTGGTGCGCCCGAAAGAGAAGAGCGTCGCCGGGCAGGTGTGCCTGATCACCGGGGCTGGCAGCGGGCTCGGGCGCCTCTTCGCCCTGGAGTTTGCCCGGCGCCGCGCTCAGCTGGTGCTCTGGGACATCAACACGCAGAGCAACGAGGAGACGGCGGGCATGGTGCGGCACATCTACCGGGAGCTGGAGGCCGAGGACGCGCTGCGGCGGGGTGAGTGTGCAGGACGGGCCCGGGAGAGGACTGGGCACCGGCTGTAGCCACTGGGCAGCCCACCCAACTAACTTCTTACCATCCCTGTATACTGCTGTTATCTCTCTGTCCTCTGCCTCATATCCTGATCATGTAGAGCAGGGGTAGGCAACCTGTGGCGCTCCAGCTGCTGTAGAACTACATATTCCAGCATGCACAACCACAGTTTTAAAGGGCATGCAAAATCTGTGGCACCGCATGCTGGGATCTGTACTTCCACAGAAGCAGGAGTGTACAGGATGGTCAAAAAAAGATGCACAAGTTTATAAGGTATAATGCACCAAAACATTTCATGTATGATTTGTGGGTACATACAGTAACCACTGGTCCTGATATAGCTCATATTCATCTGTCATTTCTAAGAGGGATAGCCCCCAATTTTTAAATGTCAAATAGTTGTATTGGGTGACTGTGACTCAACGTACAGGTGTCAATATTCGATCAGCCCCCTGTACACTAATTGTTTTACCTCCTGCATTTTCTGTGTTTTTAATATTTTCTAGTTGAAGGAAACTCTAGTATACCTGATTGTGGGTGTCATACTGCAGCTAGGGAATTCCAGGTGTTTTCTAGAGCAGCCTGTAGGTGATGTCTTGTACTCCAGCTGCTGTGGAACTATACATCCCAGCATGCACTGTCACAGTTATAGCATTCCCTAATGAAAATCTGGGGCAAGACCTGCTGAGATATGTAGTTCCACAGCATCTGGAGTGCCTACCCCTGTTCTAGAGCATGCATCACGAGTACCTGAATCTGTAAGATTCATGGGTGTTAATAAATGGTTAAACCTTTTTGCTCTACTACATTCATCATTCTAGCCCCTTCTTTGTATATCGCAGAGCAGATTTGCCCCAAAGCTGTTAGTTAAAACTGCTTGGTTATGTATTGTCTTGTGTATGATCAAAGTACAGGCACAGTTTGCATTGGATGTGGTCCCAATCCTTGTTACATAAATATGTGCCGTTTTTTTACATCTGTTATAAGTATAATATTTAGAGCTCCACATTTGTGTGATGCAGAAACTGGACCAGTTGATATAAGGAGCTTTAATCTGGGGAAATGAATGGCTTGGTGCTAAAGTTAATTCAGTACTCAATATGATTAAACACTTGTTAGCTACTTGTTACTATGTGCTTTTTTTTTTTATTTTTTTTATGTTTTTAATTTGTGTTTATTTTTTTTCCTTACTTTCCACTCGTTCATAGCTGGGAATTCTGTGGAGGAAGAGGTGCTGCCATGCTGTAATCTCCAGGTCTATACGTACACTTGTGACGTAGGAAAACGGGAGAGTGTGTACTCCACAGCTGAAAAGGTCCGCCGGGAAGTGGGAGATGTATTTCTGCTGCTCAATAATGCTGGAGTTGTCTCTGGACACCATCTCCTTGAGTGCCCAGATGAATTAATTGAAAGGACTATGATGGTAAATTGTCACGCTCACTTCTGGGTAAGGTTTCATATTCACCTTTTGCATTCTTAAGTTCTTTGCTTCAACCCTGTATTCTCCTACTGCTGTACATGAATTACCCATTTTATAGATAGTCCAAGTATAACTAGATAATTTAAAATATGTTTCTGTCTTGGCTATGGCTGATATCAGACATATCCCATAGACCAGAGGTTTCCAAACTCTGTCCTCAAGGCACGCTAAAGGTCCAGGTTTTAAGGATATCTATGGCTGAGCATAGATGGATAAATCAAAAGACTGAGGTACTAATTTAGTCACCTGTGCTCATGCATGGTTATCCTTAAAACAAGGACAGTTAGGGTGCCTTGAGGACTGAGTTTGGGAACCTCTGCCATAGATCGATCTTAAGCATTGAAGGACTTGTACACATTTAAATACATTTGATACAACTTCTCTCCCAATATGGGGTGAGCGTCGTGATGAGACCTACTAGGGTAACAATACAAAGCTATAGTAACCATTGAAGTCCATCTTCGGCTGATCACGTAGGAGTGATTTGGAAATGGAAGCAATTGCATAACCCCCAAAAATTGTTTCCCTACACAGTAGCAGAACTTATGTCCATATCTTGATCTGCATTTATCGAAGGACTTGATTCAACTATGTATAATGTAGTGGGCATCCATACGGTAGCCCCTAAATCGCGCATTTTAATAAACCCCAATTGAATTGTTCCCTTGGAGACTGATCCGTGACAGGCAAGCGCAGTACAGGAAAGCATGGTGATGCAAGTTATGCACGCCCCTTGTGAGATTCATCTTCTTTTGTGGTTTTTTTTTTTTTTTTTTTGTATCTTCCACATATGCTCCTTGCTAAGCATAGATTCTGCAGATAGGTGCAGTTTGTGATTTGAAGTAATGCCAGACGTGGATTATTTTTCTTGTCCTAATAAGATCATACATACAAGTGGCTGTTATATTCACTATTGTTTGTCTCAGTGCGTGTGTTTGGGTGGAGACGAGAGTAATGGATGTGATATATATTATTTTATTTTACGCGGAAAGCGTCTTTTCATGCAACTTTTTTACCTTCAAATGCGTCTTATTCACAAAGCGATGCGAACAGAATGCACAAGCAGCCTCTATACCACTAGCGTTCCCGCTAGGCTGTTTTAGTGGGGCACCGCGCCATGCCCACTAAAACGTGCCATCACCACCTGCGGACGCTGTGTCCTACAGGTTGGAAAAATTGCGGTGCAGCGATCACCGCTGGTGAATAGATGCCGAGTGCATGCGCACGGCATCTGTTTAGAAAGGGGAGAGCTTGGGAGCAGCCCGGCGTGTCCGGAAGTGCCGGGCACACCCCAAGAGTCCTAAAAAGGGGGTGTGTCTTAAAGAGATGCCCCCTTTTCTCGTGACCACTCCCCATTTTTGGACACTCACTGAAGTTGAAGTGCCCTTTCTACGGTCTGGCGCCCTGCCCCACATCGGACCTAGAGTGAATACTGTACCAAAATATATTTCCATGAGCAGACATCTGCAATAATTAAAATCTTAAAACAGAAAATATTGGCAGAAATAGTACTTTTATTATTTATACTTTGTTTTGCTTCAGGTATTCTCAAATTGGGGAATTTATCTTCTCATGGCCACATGCCATGTTCAGTTTTAAAATACTTCCCTTAGATACCACCACTTGTCTGTTTTTTTAGAAGCTTTAGTAAATATGCTCCTGTCTGATTTTCTGATGATAGTAGTTAACTAGGCTGGGTACAGTGTCCCTACCTATTACAGGAATTTTGTTACTGATTAATTTCATTGTTATCAAGTTAAATTTTAGTTACACACCCCCTCCCACCCCTACATCTAAATTCTGTACAGTCACTGGAGACAATGGGTTTATGTGTAGTCAGTTATCCTTGAGTTATTAAACCAATTGTGATGTGCCTCTTCTACAGTATTGATCTTTTTCTCGGGTACAAACCTGGGGTTGGGTGGCCAAATGCAGTCTCTCTTCTGCAGGATAGCCATAATATCTTTAAATACTCAACTGTTTGTGCAACAAATATTTACCTTGTTGCATTTTTTTTTTTTTTGTTCAGTTCCACTATGATTAAGCTGCCCCTTGTGAGCAATCATGGTAATGCATCCCATGATCAACTGGTTTGTCAGATGGAGTTCTGCAACTGCTGCTACTAAAGTTAACATAACTTTACACATTTCTTTTTATTCATAACTGAAACTATTACCTAGCCTGGGGTTGTAGAGCTCTGAACTTTAGCAGTCCTTTGAAGCTTTTGAGAAGCTGTCTTCTTACTGTAGTCCATATCTAAGAATGATGGTGACCATAGAGTATTTTTGCCTGAATTACTTTGAGAGAGCTGCACCTAGGGGTATATTTACTAAAGTGAGTTTTTAGATGTAGAGATGTTGCCCATAACAACCAATTAGATAACATTTAACTAGCACCTTCTAGAAGATGATAGCTAAGTAGAATCTGATAAGTTGCTATGGACAACCTCTCCACCTCTAAACTCTCACTTTAGTAAATTTACCAGAGTACTACTACTATCACCCATAAGCCCAGGTATAGTTTGTAGACTGTCAAAAGCTTAAAGACAGCATAAATTAAGCTTCAGTGACTCTTCCAGATTAAATAAAGGCCACAGTCCGATATTAATGGACCCAGGCCTAAAGAGCATATGATTCTAAGCATTATATTTAAGAAGAGGATTAGAAATATATGGTTGGAAGTGAATGTGTATGGATAAAATGCTGAGTTACGTGACTCCATTTTACAGTTTGTACATTTCACACTGACAATTGAATGAACGGCACATTAATAAAAGGTTGGGTCAATTGTGCCGCTCCACCATTACGTCTAAAAACTAATACTACTTTTACTACTCTAAAATGTGACACCGCTGTTTACTCAAGCGTCAATGTGTACTACCAGTTCAATATATCGTATAGTTAAGGGTATATGGAGAAAAAGCATTCAACACCTAAAAAGCACGTTCTTATCAGTCTTTTCTGCCGGTGGGAACAAGCTGGTTAGACCTGCAGGGGCTGGTGCAGAGTAACACAGTGCACTTTTGTGGACAGACTTTCATTTGTTTTCTAGCTGAGCGTTCTCTGGTGCCGAGCGTGCCGAAGTACAAGATATGGGAAGCTGTACACCACACGCATCTCAGCTTGTGGCTACAGGGGATGCAACTTGGTGGTAATAAGACATTCACACCTAGTCAAAGCTAAGTGAGGCCGTGACCGCAGCATTGTGGGCTATGCTGAGGTATGTGTACTTGTAATATTCGTTTTTCCGACTGATCTCTTATTTATTTATTTATTTATTTATTAACAGTTTCTTATATAGCGCAGCATATTCCGTTGCGCTTTACAATTGGAAACATTGATAGAACAAAACAGGGTAATAACAGACAGACATAGAGGTAAGAGGGCCCTGCTTGCAAGCTTACAATCTATATGTACTAAAGATAACCCTGGTGCAAGTGCACACTAGTGATGCTGGGCATTAACCCAGGTGCACAGATAGAAGTGGTCTGTAGGCATGCAACTCAGCATATGAGCGATATCTGAATTTAGTTCCATTCACAAAATTTGGGTGCAGTTAGTCTACTAGCCTTCGACTTTGCAATGGCCTGCAGTGTGGCGGTCATTTCTTTGTGTCATTTTGGACAGATGACTTGCTACATGTCACTACCCTATAATTGAAAACCTAGGAAATGAAAACCCTACTTGGTGTGAAAAGGACGGCTAAACCCGATCCTTAGTTCCCATGTTGCAGTCCCAGGTGTAGGACAATCCTTGGCAAACATTACCGAAGAAAAGATTGCTCTCACTGCATCAGAATGTTCTATTTTTGGATAACCGCAAGTTCTTGAAACTGCTGATTCAGTATTCTGGCAGAGGTAATATACACAAGTGAGAACTCCATTAACCTGTCTGTTGGACTTTTGCAGTAAAGACTTTTGGATGCTGGGGGGGGGGGGGGGGTGGGAGCATTTAATAATATCCAAGAGCATTATTTAATACTGGTGTTGTGCAGTCAACTAGCTGCTGGTGGAAACTACTGTTCCTGTGGTTTCTGCTATGTATATTAAGCCTGCCGAATGAGTTAGCATTGAGATCAATGTAGTTTATGGTATTCAGTATGGGGCCTATTTTGACAGGTATCATATTTTTCGGTAGCTGTCACAATATTTTCTGCCCTGTTAGCCGCTCTCATTTAATTTAGAGGTAAACAATTGCCCTATTTTTATTTTTTTATTTTTTTTTAGCCAATGCAATTCTCTGCTGAAATTTCCAGGTCCAAAATACCCACCTATGCATCTATCTACCTACTAGGCTTTCTAAACATTCCATAATGTTTTAATTAGCTTGAAATGTAACCACATGTGTAACTCTCTCCTCGACAATCCTGCTGTCTATTATACATCAAACAATTGTATTGTGCCCTGTTCTCATGCACTCTATTGGGTAACTTGTAAAAAAGCACATTTTCCTTATTTGAGATAAGTTTGTCTGGTAACCCCAGTCTCTGTATCATAATTGTTCATTTCCCCAGATTTAGTCCCCTGGCTGAAAACTGTTTAATTTTAACATTGGTCTTTAAGGGTTGTACTCTCCCAAATGAAGGGAAATTGACGTAAATTTGTAAATTCTAATGACTGTGCTCCGCTGGGCAAAGAACAGATGTCTGCAAGAATCACTTGATGTCATCTAGCACTTCTTCCAGTGACTGGAGACATCTGCACAATGGATGCAGCCAATTTCAGTGGTAGATCGTCCTTCCTTTTTCTTTCCATATCCATAAATATGTTCCCCCAGCAGCTGTGAGCTGTGGTGTAACACTTGCTCACATCTACTGGAGAAAGATGGAATCTGCTTCTGTCACACGGTCACTGGTGCTATCGTTGGTTGAGTTCAAAATTCAACTTTCGTTTTTTTTTTGTTTTGTTTTGTTTTTTTTTTTAATGTGCAGGGTGCCGATCGCTGATGAGGGCACATTTTAATTTTAGACTCAACTTGTTGCTAAAGCTGATTATATAAAATTATTGTAATAAAAAAAAAAATCTAATGCCACATACTAGTAGTATTCTTTCAAAATAAACACACGCACTGAGACAAACAATAGTGAATAATAATTTTATATTCTCCATAAAAGGGAGAAAGATATGTTCTTTCTGGAGAAATTCCCTTTTGCAACACCTGATGTGTGGGTTTTTTTTTTTTTTTTCTTTCTAATTTTGTTTTAGTTCAGCCTCTTGGTTGAGCAGCTGAACCCAACTCTTCCCCCTTTTGCTCCGTTGTGGTCCTACAGTGTGTATCTTCTCAGGAGAAGGCGGGTGTATTTCACAATTAACAAAACTGACATGGCGTGGAGCCTTGCTAAAACTACCCCTCTCTCTAGTAAGAGAGGAGGGTTAGAAGCAGGATTTTGGACAGCATTTCAAACACTCCTTGATGTGATAATGGTGGTTACCTGAATTTGTTTTAAACCTACTGGGCGCAGTTAAATTGTTTTCACTGGCAGCTGACACCCCCCGACCCCTTTGTGCCAGACTGAGCTATTCAATTGTTGCGCCGGCATTTCATCTCGCACCCCTCCCCCCCCCCCCCCCCCCCCCCCAGGGGTGGCGAGCTAAACTGCGCAATAAGTGACCAGTTTAGACTCCCAAACGGCACTTTCCACGTTCACGCCCAGCATTTTGGTTGGGTTTAGCTGTGTTACGTGTCTACACCCGACCCCTGTAACCGCGATAATTGGCATCGATTCAATAGCGCCATGCAATCTCCCATCACTTTAGACTGGAGATCGGGCGGGCTAAGCCAATTGAATTCTGCCTACTGAATGAAGCGGCCAACATTTGTTTAAATTGCAATGCTGCTAGATACAAGTAGCATCGCAAGTGGATATATGGTTATTGGAAACAAGGATTTCCATTTTCTGACATGCTTGAATATGTCTGATTTCTAGTGGGTATGAGGCCTAATAATGAATAAGGAACTCCTCCAGGCATGACTTGTTGGAAGCATTGGAGTCCCAAAGTTAAAGAAAATTTTGTTGTCTCTTGTGATCAGCTTCCTAATATAGAATTGCAATAAAGTCCACTATGCAGATGAATCTTAATGATTTTTCACGCATGCATCTGAGTGTCTTAACGGCGTGCAGGTAGATGTGCATTCTATGTAAAGCTAGGCGTATTCAGAGACCTGTCTAAAGCTGGATACACACTAGACAATGTGCAAACGACGTGATGGTCGTCCCTATTCCCCTTGAACTCCCGGACAAACACTATAGTGCATACACACTGTGCAGTCTTCCAAACGATATATTGTGCGTCGTTCGGTTGTTTCATCGTTACCTATATAATGTTAACTTATCTTCTGGTCGTCCAGTAGTGCGTACACACACTGCACGATTTGCGGCAAATCATTGACCTCTTCAGATTGAGCAGCATGTATGGCGGATCTGAAGATGCGAGCATTAGTGTGTACTCGTTGGGCGATTTATCGTTCCGATGCGTCGGAAATCGGCAAATCGTTTTACAAATCATCTGGTGTGTACCCAGCTTAACTTCAAATGAATCTCTTGCAGCAGGGATAGGGCTGGTGCATGCTGATAGCCATGACGGCTACAGGTAGATGGATGGGGCAGTATGGTTTAGCTCTGAATCGGGGCCCAATGTGTCTGCACACAGTAAATTCTGCAGATAGAACTGTTAGTGTTAGGAAATATACCATTGGATATGGAAGCCTGAAAGAAATCTTGGTGGACCTATTTAGTGATGGGTAGAAACACTTCAGTATGTAAAATGCATAAGATATATATTAGAATATCAGCGTACACAGCCTTTAATGCATTCGTTTCTAAGTTGAAATTTTACTTGCTCTCTAAAACTGCATGGACCACTCACTCACTGTTTGCTGATGACGTATTGGCGTCACTCCCCTCTCCCTCCAGCTTTGGCATGTAAGAAACGTTCTTAGATATTAGCTGGCCAGTTACTAGCATGTCCAATCTGCACATTTCCCATGCTTTACATTATTCCTGCATTTAGTCATAGATTTCTGCCTGTTTGCGACAATGTCTTGGCCCCAGCAGCTTTCGGTTAGTCACTACTTGGCAATAACACAACACTTGTAGTGCTCACGCTCTCACATGGCTCAGTCTGCAGACCTATTACACGGAGTGCTCAAGGGGGAACATTATATGGTCGTCTCGTAGTGACCATCTGCAGCTCATCAGTTGTGGAACTGTAAGCACCTAGTTGCCAAACTGCTGTACACCTAATTCTACCTACTAACAATTATCCACATGGCAACGGCATATTCTGTAGTGCTTAACAACTGGGAACAAACTCCTTAATAAAATGACTGTCTGTTAGCTGACAGGTAACAGGGCAATCCAATTACTTCATTATTCCAAAAATGACACATGCATTTCATTTTAAGATTCCTGGCTAAGAGATCATATTTACTTGAATTCCCCTCCCATTATGAATTATCCATTCATCTCGTGTTGCTAAATATTTAATGTATACATCTTGGTAGTATGCTTGTACTAAACTAAATGATCTTTTTGATTCTTTTCCCCTTTTTTATTATTTTTTATTTATTATAATTGACAAAATAGGGGGGACGGAAAATACTCTTCCTTTGCTCAAAGTCCTGTAAACTGCTCTAGTACGGAACATGACATGAAGGGTTAAGTTGAAAAAGCCTGTTAATCTGTCTGTAAAAGTCATTATCCTAAAATGTAATTATGAAACTGCCCATTGCTCTCAATACGTTATTTCCTTGTTTCCACATTTGCTTTACTTTTGCCTAATTTGTCTTGACACTGCAGCTGTGGCAGCCTTTTGTGCGGCTAAACCGTTCCTCTGTTGTGCTGCATGAAAAGCACTGGATAATTCTGGATAAGGGGTGGGAAGAAGTGCTAGACTGTTAGAAGTTAATTTGCCATAAACTAGAACGTTGAGAACCAATTACTAAAGCTATGAAGTGACATGTAAACGCTTGTCCAGTTTCACACATTTTGTGTCTAATAAGTAATTGCTGATTTGCGCGCACACAAGAAGTGTAGTAATCTGCACAATGCAAGTACTGGCTTTCTGCACACTCAGTGGTATGAGTTATGTTCATGCTCAATCCTTTCAGTGAACAGAGCCTCAGTATTGCACATCCTTGATAAACCTGCAGTATAAATCCCAATTTTAAAGCGTACCAGAAAGCTGGTGCTATACCAAACATTCAGATTTGCATTTATTTATGTCATTTGAACTCAGCAGAACTTTGCAATCTCCATCTTTTTAAAATGGAGCTTTTAATGATCCACCTTTACATCTATGATAGTGCCGTTGCTTTAATACAAACATTGCTCTTGGTTATGTGCAATAAAAATGCATAACCTAATCATATGTCGATGTTATTACAAAGAGAAGGAAGCCCAAAAATGCCAGTTTATTTCCTGCCCAGTTTTCTGCAGACCTATAAAGCAATGACTGGCTGGTACTTGGGGATTCCATTATCAATTTGCAGACTCCAATCAGCGCGACCAGTGGTCTGGCTAATAAGTGCTGAGCCCTGCTGATCTCTTCTATGACATGTACAAATGGTCACCCTCCTTTGTAAATATTCTGTCTTGACGATGCCACGAGACTGGTCTATAGTGCAACAATCCTGCTTTTCTCTGTTCAACCTCTCCTACATACATGAACGAACTATAAAGCTGCCAGGGGTACAAATCTCTGTTCTTTTGGTATGTTGTCGCCACGTGTTTGGAAATCCCATGCTTTCTCAAATATTTCATAGGAATGTGCTTTTAGTTCTATTGATCAGATGTGCTCAAGAAACCGCTACGTACGTCTGGCTAAGTATACTGTAGAAATTGATCCTGAATATGGAGGGATTATTCTTGTCATTGATGGTCTGTGCTAAGAAGCATTAACTGGAGATGAGGTAGGGTTCCCATCTTGTTAGTCATGCCGTAACTAGCCAGCTTTGGTGAGCCATGTTTCTTGGACCCCAAGTGTCGGTGTACCATGTCTTTTTCAATCCTACAAGTTGTTTACCAATAGCAACTTTAACTTCTCTGACAATCAATGGTCCCCAATTTGTAGTTTTGGCTCATCTGTTCCCTTGGTCTATCCCAAAATTTGCAACAGCGACCTAAATTGATTTGACACCAGTAGTTCCCTTCAAAATAAACTTTTGCTTCTTCTAGCCAACTGTAAAGCAATACTAAAGGGCATGTGTTTCCCTTCAACAATTCCAATTTCCAACTATTAATAATACCACTTTCAGAGAGAAAATGGCAAAAAAAAACCGGCATTTGCATGCCAGGTTTTTTTTTGTTTGTTTGTTTGTTTTGCCATTTTCTATTTGCTACCCCTTTCACACTGAAAATGAATTTGCCAGGTAATTCATTTTTACATGGTAATTTGCTAAACAACCCAGGACTAAATTCCCGAGTCTCCGAGCCTGCAAAAAACTAGGGTCGGAGACCTGTGAATTTAGTCCTGGGATGACCCTTTCACACAGGGAAAAATCCAGAGTTGTTTACCAGGTAATTTGCTAATTTCATTTTCAGTGTGAAAGGGGTAGTTTATATGTTGCACACATTTAGCAGTGCTGTACAGAGAATATTTGGTACTTCACATCGGTCCTTACCCCAGTGGAGGGGTTTGTTTTTTGTTTTGTTTTTCCCTTCTTTTCTTGTCAAGGCCAATTGACCTACCAGTATGCTTTTGGATTGTGGGAGGAAACCAGAGAAAACCCAGGCATACACAAGACCATAGAAATTCCACACAGATTGGGCCTTGGTGGGAATCAAACCCAAAACCTAAGTGCTGGGAAGTATCAAGTGATTCATTGCTCCAAAGTGCTGTCCTATGCCTAGAACAGGAAAGCTGTGGTCCTGCCTGGTTATCTAATGCATTATTGCCATGGTTGTCCAGGTTATGTGCTAGACTATGATAGCGCAATGAATATAATAGTAAGGTAGACTAGTCCCTCAAACTACCATTTCACTGAATCTATGGATTCTAAAGCGGGACTTGGGACACCCCAGTTATCTGCAGTGTCCCCAACAGAAAAGTTCAAATCTAGTAGAGCAATTTATGAAATGCCTCACTTATATTTGAACGTATCTCCAAGGGATTTGCGGTATTGTGCTCTGTATGTTATGTGTAAGTCCCTGTTCACCATGGTCACGTTATTCTGTATAAATGGCTCTTTTTAATATTTGTAATTAAAATTCTTATGGAAAAATAGTCCCAACCTTTTCATTAGAAAAGACTGCAGTGTTTGGAGATGCCGGCTAATCCTGCGTATTTGGCAGCTATCTATCTTTAAAACCTCCTTTTGTGCAACGCTAGCCAACTTGGATTAGTTTCTTAACACCTGCAGGCCTACTCTGCAAAGGACATGTGGACTTGCTTACTGAGGGGAGAAATGGTTTGGAATGCGTGTACCAGGCCTAATGGTTAGCATCATCCAGCAGCATAAAAATACCTTTCGGTTTTGGAAGGGTTTTTTTTTTTTTTTTTTCTTTTGCTCCCCCCCAAGATAAAAAATCTATTCCACAGGTCCCTTGTTCCTCCAGTGCTTTGTTTTTGAATTGGCAAGTGTCGTAACAAAGCTGTGTTGGAAGGAAGGACATGGTGCGATCACAGAACTTTGTTAGATCTTAAACAAACACAAGATGGTTCTCAGGAGTTTGTTGATTAAGTTACAATGATTACTCTGTGCTCAGCAGTTGGCACCAGCAGAGCTAGAAATTACAGCAGATTTGATTTCAGGGGACACAGTGATAATCTTGTTAGTCAGAAATTAAGTATGCTTCAAAGAATTACTTGGAAATCCTTAAAAGTGCAAAGAGATCTGAAAACTACCTGTTTTTCTTGGCCTAGTCATCAGAACATTTAAATAAAACCATTTTAGCAGAGCCTGGTTGTGTTTTTTTCTTTTTCTTTTTTTCCCTCTGGACTAAGTGTATGTGTGTGAATGTAGGGAAAAGAGGAAAAAACATAAAATATATATATAATATATACTCTGCTCCTGAACCTCTCATTAACTATGACTTAATGTCCTGGGCCAAAATGTATTTTCTGTAAAGTGTTTTTTTTTTTTTTTTTTCTATAGCTCCGCCCACTATTCCTGAACCTATATTTCCAGCAAAATAGCTGTGTGTGTGAGACAGATTGTGTTTAACTTCTTCCATTTTAAACTGTTAAGTAGGGTTGGAATGTTTTTTGCTTTCTAACTGACTTTAAAACTTTACATCATTTAAATTGGGTATATGAAATCTCATGTCTTTTGGCCTGTGCCATGCCTTAATGTCATCACTTCTTAGGCAATTATTGGCTGTAGTCACAAGGATATTGGTTCACAAGATGGCTGCATTCTGTGTATAGATCACTGGAGCCCTAATGGAATGTGAACTGTGCTTTACAAGATTATTCAATGTGCAGATTCCATTGCCATTCTATGGAGCTATATGTGATGTTTGTGAAAACGCTGAAATTCTACTATTCCGGCCAGTAGTATCGTGTTTGAAATGCGCAGCAATTGCCCTCCAGCCCCGTAGAGACTGAGCACCTGACAATTGTATAGAGTATCACATGGCTATTGGATGTTTATGATTAATGATCCAGAGGTAACGAGTTATGCTGGGCCTGGGTACATACTGACAGATATATCAGCCAATATATCTGCTGCACATCGGCCAGTGTGTACCAGTGATCTGTCTGAACGGCGTCATTCAGACATATCGCATTGGCTGCGCTGCTCAGCCGATGGACAGATATGTCTGCAGACATATCTGACCATCGGCAGATGTGTATGGGCGGTCTGCAGACCACGCCTCGGGGAGGGACACTCCGCCGGGACCCGCTGCAGCATGCAGATGAGTGTTGATCAGTGTGTATGAACGACCATCGTCTGCAGACCACACACACACACGCGCGCCCGCCCGGAAGGGGGCTTGACCCGCCCACCGGGACACTCCGCCGGGACCCGCTGCAGCATGCAGATGACTGTTGTGTATTGTGTATGAACGACCGTCGTCTGCAGTTCACTGGATCTGCAGATATATCGCTTAGGCGTATACCCACCATAAGTTGCTGGTGTCTTACACCATGCAACTTTAGTAACAATTGATAAGGGTATGTATTTTGCTGTCATTTTATTTTTATTTGCATTATGGTTTGAAAACTGCATGAGTCTGGGCTTCTGAGTATTTCTTCTAGCCAATGTCCATAAAATACTCATTCCTTTTAAAGCGAAAACAATTGACACAAATGTCCCCTGGGGGTAAAGCCCATCTATCTGGAAGTGAAGTCGGTCTGTGTGCATTTCCTGGTCACTGGAGATTAATTGGTGCTATATAATTGTTTCCAATTATATAAAACATTTTTGAAGGGATTAGGCAGAGTAAAATTTATTACAGTTTTTGATTGTGTAACATACTGCAATATGCTGTAGCTTGCTCCGTGCCAGGAATCTGGTTTTTAAATTGAAGACTGCAGACCATGCTGTTTGGCACTGTCACTTTACATGCTATTGTTACATAGTCAGCAGACACTAAATGCATTGATAGCGGTTATTTAGCTAATCTTCCTTTGGCTGCCTGCAGTGTCTTAGATAACAGTGCAAATGAGGCATTGTCCATTAACTGCTGCTTATATGCTTTCACTCTTATACAGACCACAAAGGCATTTCTTCCCAAAATGATGGAAATGAATCATGGACATATTGTTACCGTTGCCAGTTCGCTGGGTTTGTTCAGCACAGCAGGTGTAGAGGTAAGTGGTATTGTGTGTTTTGTCTTATTTTCTGTTACATTTTTTTTTTTTTTTTCTCTTCTACCCAAATCTTACTGCTGTATGCCGTAATGAACACATTAGACAGTACTATTCTCTTGTAAAATAAAATGGGAACCTTTTATGGTAGGGCAATGTAAAGAGGCCAACTATGCCTTCAATTAATACCGCAGGTTGATGAACCATATTACAGATGGGATCTACTCTGTTTGGCCATTGTTATGCTCCGCTAAACTTTATACATAGAATCTTGCATTTTATTAACAGTCACATAATACTTAACTATTCAATTAAACCAAAATCAATTTCAGGTGTTGCAATGCAAACCTCCTAAAGGGCCCACCTGCTTTCATGACACGTTGATCACATGATCTAGCAGTTATGACCCATCAGTACATAGGTAGCCTGGCATAAAAGCTTGTGGCGACTATTTTATAGCTAATTAAATGTGATCTTGGTAGGAAAAACATTCAGTGCTCTAGAAATATTTTTGTTTTTGAGATTTGCTTCTCACCCACATTCCATAAAAATATTAAAACTCCAATGTATGGATTCTTATTTCTTCCCCTCTAAAACACAGGATTACTGTGCAAGCAAGTTCGGTGTTGTGGGTTTCCATGAGTCTCTTAGCCATGAACTGAAAGCTGCAGACAAAGATGGGATTAAAACTACTTTGGTTTGTCCCTATCTGGTGGACACAGGCATGTTCCGGGGTTGCAGAATCAGGTTAGTGCATATAGGAGAGGCGACGTCCTTTCTATGTCCTTGATGCAGTGCCATTGTCTGTCTGTTAATCTGTTTCAAGAAATGCTTCTAAAACCGAAATTAGATTATTGCTGACTGACAAATACTCTGTACTATAGATATTTTGATGGTGGGGGTGGTAATCACATAATGTGTGTCTGATAAATTATCAGTACCTCAGTTGGTGACTCAAAGGTGATTTGCTAAGTAAGAACACTCCCTATTTGATTACAGCTTCACCAACAGCAGGAGCAGGTGTGTGTGCTTGGGATCCGATCTAAAGATCTACAGTAAAAAGGTACACCATGGGGCCAAATGTAATGGGGTGAGAGAACTCCCATTTCTAAACTCAGCCAAAGTAATAGTCAAAACATGCAAACTTGCACGTTTTTCATAGCGTTCTCGCTAGCCTGTTTTAGCGGGGCGCTGCGCCCTGCCCCCTTTCTGGAGGGCAAAAAGCGCCCTGCCGTCACCGTGCACCGCTAAGACAGCCTGCTGGTGCCATCTTCACCCGCGGGTCACAGTGTCCCGCGGGTGGGGATATGTGCGGTGACCCGGTCACCACTGGTGAATAGACGCTGGGCACATGCGCCCGGAATCTATTCTAGCTGTCAGCAGTGCTTGGGGACTGCCCAGCATATCCGTAAGTGCAGGGCACGCCCCCTAGAGTGACAACAAGGTGATGCGTTTTAAAGACGTGCCCCCTTTTCGGTTGCGCACGCAGAAGTGCCCTCTCTAGCTCCGGCGCCCTGCCTGCCCCCGGAGCTAGAGTGAACACTATTTCAGCCTCAAAGAACTCTCAAGATTTAGGGGCCTATGCATCAAAGCTTGAGAGATAAAATTGTGTGAAAAATGACAGTTAGGAGCGGATTGGTTAATACTTTCTCTCAAACACCGCCTATAAAAAAAGTTAGAAGCTAATTGGTGATTTATAGCTCACAATTTTATCTCATCAAGCTTTGATATATATATATATATATATATATATATATATATATATATATATATATATATATATATATATATATAGGCCCTTTAAAACTCTCTCATCCCAGGTGTTTTTTTTTTTTTTTTTACGGCTAAACTCTTACATTTTCTAAACTCTCACCCTATTACATTTGGCCCCAGATGTTAGACAGTCAAAAGGTTGACATGTAGAAAGGTCAACATGAAAATAGTCGACACAAAAATGGTCAACTTCTTCCCCTTTTCTGTTCGGGTTAGACACCAAGGGGATTAGGGTTAGAAATTTAAAAAATTGTCAATCATTTAATGTAGACCATTTGTACATGTCGACCTTTTGTCCCTGTCGACCTATTGACTGTCTAACATCTGGTGTCTACATTTTTTACTGTAGATCTTTCAATCCACATCCGTGTGCATTGGGCTATCCTGCATTACTTTTACTTTTGAAGCTATTCGGTTTGTGGAAAATACAGGATGACCCAAGCATTCAGCATTGGAGGCCTCTGAGGCATCCTAGTTTAAAATGAATTTGTTGACAAAGGTATTTGCAGGAATATTTAATGATATAATAGTCTCCAAAGAAATAGGTGGGTACGGCGCCAATAATAAAAGTGAACAGTGATGTACAATTTAGTGTTTAAAACTGTAGCAAACTTAGCCTTACAGTATTATGGCGTCAGCTCCAAGTCAATAATAAAATACTGCTAAAAGTATTGATAAACAATGGATAGAAACTGAATTGACTAAATAGCGACTAGCTTGCTAGGTGGAGGTGTAATCTATTAACATTTACTACTGAATGTGTTTAGAAGGTATATAAACCATATAAGTGGAAAAGTGTATGTATTATATATATATATATATATATATATATATATATATATATTTATTTAGAAATATTGTAGAAGTGGCTTTTCATCAACCCCACCCATCTGTCTGTCCTGAGCAACTCCAGACAATATCTAATGGGCAGCCAACCAGCTCTCATCCAGGTGCGCCTCATTATTCTATCACTGTTATGAAGTGTCAACACAGACACAGGCTGGAATGTGTAAATAAAACTCACTGAAACATTTATCTTTCAGGAAAGAAATTGAGCCATTCCTCCCGCCCCTGAAACCAGATTACTGTGTGAAGCAGGCCACGAGAGCCATCCTCACAGACCAGCCCATGATCTGTACTCCTCGCCTCATGTACATTGTCACCTGCATGAAAAGGTAGCTGTCTGTGCTGCAGAGCATTGTACAGAAGGATAATGTGTGTTATCTCATGGTAACTAGTGCACTGATGTACTATCCTGCTCAAAGCTAGTTAAAGAAGACAGGCAAATATTAATAAGGAAATAAATGACATAAGATTTATCAGTTTGAGGTTCCAAACGTCTTCACAAAAGAAGAATCATTGTGACTTTGCTTAAACTGAACTTTTAGCCAATTATGGTAGTAGGACATTCACAAAACAGACCATCCCAGTGGTGAAGGGGGGGCTCTGCACATTGTGCACCCAGAATAGACCCTACAGTGTGCCTGCAGCGGGTCTACCCCCGTAATTAATCTGTCAGCAGTGCCATCTTCTGGGAGGTACCTTTGGAAAGGTGGTGCATATATTCAGTCAGGGCAGTGCCACTCTTCTGCGCCTGCATCTTCTTCCCTAATTTCACATGGAAGATGACGCTACAGACAGATCTGTAGCCAATGTGAGCATTAGACTGCTTTTATAATGCTAATTTTAATCATTATAGCTGTAATAGAATGTGTGAAATCCCATAAATGATATACTCTGCTTACAAAGAATGGACTGTGATGACCGCACAAGGTATTTAATGTCCATTAAGTTAAATTATTGTATCTAAACCCTTTTGCATAGTGCTTTGCTTGGTACATTCCTTTTGGTAAAATAAGTTACTGATGACTCTGGCTTTTCCTTTGCTAAGTAGAGAAGTGTATGTTTTGCATCCTAGTCAGTAAGTGTGTAACATGCAATGTCTTCTCTTCGCAGCATCCTGCCGTTTGAAGCTGTGGTCTGTATGTACCGGTTTCTGGGAGCAGACAAGTGCATGTACCCCTTTATTGCTCAAAGGAAACAAGCCACAAATAATAATGAAGCTAAAAATGGAATTTAACTTTTTTTTTTTTTTTTTTATTTCATTTAGTGTAACTGTCTCGTGATTAGACTGAACTTTTTATTGTTGAACAGTCAACACATCTAAAGACTTGGGAAAGGCACTAGTGCATCAGCATAACGTTCGTGACTGTTTGTTTTTTCTTCTACACTTCGGTGCATCTGTTCTTTATTCGAGGCTGGACTCTGAAGTCATACCTGGTTCCTCTGTTCTTGTTCTATACACTGTAAATTTGACCTAGAGATTTTACAAAATGTGACCAAGTAAAAAATGTTTGAAAAGCTTAAATGTAGCAATAAGTCTTCTGTAGAGCTACTGTATAACAGTAAACCTAACTTCTGCAACTGCACTGTTACATAAACTTGTATTATACAAAAAGAAAATGAAGAAAGAAGTATCGGGACGGCAAACAAAGCCTAGATCAAATAAAAATCTGCCTATCAGAGGGGAAGCAAATTAACCTTTTTTTGTTTTAACATATTTGATTTTCCTATTCAGTCTACCTGCCCGCTGCACACAGTGAAGGCATCCGATGTTCGGGAGATTGATACCTGTTAGTTCGCTAGGAATCTGTGCCTTCAGCAAGGCCTGAACCACGTACAGCACGAATGTACTGTAACCCATGTATGTGTCTTAGACCAGCTTCTACTAGTCTGACTTGCACTAGAGTGATGAAATATGCTATACATGATGGCACATTTCTCTATTATACTATTAAAGTCATACCTTTTGGTTATATGACTAGTTCCTTGTAAATTGATAAGCTGCCTTGTTATTGGTTCAGTCCACAATATGGCCACTTTTGCAATGGGTACACTCTAAGAACAAAGTGGCTACTTGCAAAACCATGCATGTATTAGAACATGATGTAAGCGGCAAAAAAAGTGCTGTAGGTTATTGGGTAGTATTGAGCAGTTAACTGTATGTTTTGACCCCTCCATAACAAATCTGTTGTTGGCGCTATTTCCCCCAGCACTTTTTAGTCTCTTAAAATGCATCTCTCACATACCATTAGTGGAGGCAGCCATTTTCTTAGTTGAGAAAATATTCATCGGAATGCGGTTTACCTATTCTATAGGAGTCTGTGCTTTGTGACAATTAGTCAGGCAATACACATATTGGTTACCAAGTTCTTCAGTGAGGTCACTGTTAAGGCAGCATTCTCATGGTTACCACTTCAGCACACAAACCATGTCTGCCTTTTAGTGGACCTATAAATAACATTGGAAATATCTTGGTAGAAGTGTTGGGGTCTATGTGGAACTAGATGTCAATGCCCTGTAACTGGACTCTAGGGAGTAGATATATTAAAGTGCTGGTTTATAGAATTTGAGGTGTTGCTCATAGCAACCAATCAGTCTACTTAACAGAAGAAAATAGGTAGAATCTGGTTGCTATGGGCAACAGCTTCACTTCTATAAACCTTCATTTTAGTAAATACAAACCTAGAGGTTCAAACACTACATACAAATAAGTTGAACAACTTTGCTGCCAACAAGCATCCTAATTATGGTACATGTGAAATTTGTAGAGGTGTAAAGATTATTATTATTATTTTATTTTTTTTTTGTGTTCTACAAAATTTTTTTATGTTTTTGTATAGAAAACATTTTTACAGTTGTGCCTTGAATTAAGTAAAAAAAAATATAGCTAGAAAACATTGTATAGCGAATTTCTACCTCTGTATCTAAATGTATTCAATTGTCTTGTAAATTACTATCAGACTTCTGTAATTTACATTTTTTTTTTTATTATCATTTTGACGTCTTAAATATTGACCAGTGTCTGGTTTTATTAAAGCAAATTACCTTACTGAACATGTGGTGTGTCAAATAAGGTTTGAGTGCGTTTGTAAATCTGTGGGCGGAGTAATGCTTTTTAGTTTTGCAACTAATGAAGTGAAAAAACAGAATGTTCCCCTTTTTTATAATATACAGATTTTATGGGTTGAATCAACATTTTTAAGAATCCTGCCTGTGACATCACTGAAATATCAGTTTTTGTCCCTGCTTAAATGGATTATTTGTTGGTGCAGTCCACAAAATGGTTTCCTCCACTGTGTGCAGACAAGGCAGAGGTTCCCAAACTCCTCCATTACACTCCAGGTTTTAGATATCTATGCTTAAACCCAGATGGTTTAATTAGTGCCTCAGTTAAATTGATAGTCACCTGTGCTCAAGCATGGATATCCTTAAAATATGGACTGTAATGGCGGAGTTTGGGAACCTCTGAGACAAGGGATACCCTTTAAGACAGCCAAACAGCCACGTTCTGTTGCATCGTTTCTTCATGCAACTTCATACAATGATCCCTCTGTTTTTATCGAACAGCATATATTGGGGAATACACTGTGTAGGCTAAACATCCATGTTACATTTACAGTATGTGGAGGCAGCCATTTTGTGGGCTGGGCAAAAATTAGGAATGTAACCTATGAATTCACTAGGATGTCACTGTATAGTGATAGGCTGCATATGGTTTCAGCCCACAAAATGGACTCCTCCTAGTGAAAGTAATTTGAAGCACATGACACAGTATGGTAACTATGTAGTGATTAGCTCTGCACACACCAAGGTGTACACTTCTCTGCACCTGTGAGCGGCCTCCAAAAAAAAATGTCTGTAGCTGTGCAAACATTTTTAGGAGGCGCACTCTACAAAATGAACCCTTTTATGGTAATTCCAAAAATGTTTTATATTCCCCTTTAGTATAAGCCTTGTCTCCTGTGCTGGAAGGCTGTTCCGCCTATCTACTACCCTTGAGGTTAAGTACTCCTTTTTTTTTTTTTTTTTTCTAAATCCTGCTGCCGTCCAGTTTCTTGTGTATCCCCTTGCTCACATACAATTATACAGTCAGGTCCATAAATATTGGGACATTGACAGAATTTTCAGATTTTGGCCTCTATTCAACACCACAATGGTTTTGAAATGAAACAAACTAGATGTGCTTTAACTGCAGACTTTCAGATTTAATTTGAGGGTAATTACATCCAAATCGGGTGAACGGTGTAGGAATTACACCAGTTTCAATATGTGCCTCCCACTTTTTAAGGGGCCAAAAGTAATGGGACTATCAACTCAAAAGCTATTTCATGGACAGGTGTGGGCTAATCCCTCGTCATTTCATTATCAATTAAGCAGGTAAAAGGTCTGGAGTTGATTCTAGGTGTGGCATTTGGAATCAGTTGCTGTCAACTCTCAATATGAGATCCAAAGAGCAGTCACTATCAGTGAAGCAAGCCATCATTAGGCTGAAAAATCAAAACAAACCCATCAGAGAGATAGCAAAAACATTAGGTGTGGCCAAATCAACTGTTTGGAACATTCTTAAAAAGAGAGAATGCATCAGAGAGCTCAGCAACACCAAAAGACCCAGAAGACCACAGAAAACAACTGTGGTGGATGACAAAAGAATTATTTCCCTGGTGAAGAAAAACCCCTTCACAACAGTTGGCCAAATCAAGAACACTCTCCAGGAGGTAGATGTATATGTGTCAAAGTCAACAATCAAGAGAAGACTTCACAAGAGTGAATATAGAGGGTTCACCACAAGATGCAAACCATTGGTGAGCCACAAAAACAGGAAGACCAGATTAGAGTTTGCCAAACAACATCTAAAAAAGCCATTACAGTTCTGGAACAACATCCTATGGACAGATGAGACAGATCAACTTGTACCAGAGTGATGGGAAGAGAAGAGTATGGAGAAGGAAAGGAACTGCTCATTATCCAAAACATACCACCTCATCATTGAAGCATGCTGGTGGTAGTGTCATGGTGTGGGCATGTATGGTTGCCAATGGAACTGGTTCCCTTGTATTTATTGATGATGTGACTGCTGACAAAAGCAGCAGAATGAATTCTGAAGTGTTTCGGGCAATATTATATGCTCCAATTCAGTCAAATGCTTCAGAACTCATTGGACGGTGCTTCACAGTGCAGATATACAATGACCCGAAGCATACTGCAAAAGCAACCAAAGAGTTTTTTTAAGGCTAAAAAGTGGAATGTTATGCAATGGCCAAATCAATCCTCTGACCTGAATCCGATTGAGCATGCATTTCACTTGATGAAGACAAAACTGAAGGGAAAATTCCCCAAGAACAAGCAGGAACTGAAGACATTTGCAGTAGAGGCCTGGCAGAGCATCACCAGGGATGAAACCCAGCATCTGGTGATGTCTATGCGTTCCAGACTTTAGGCTGTAATTTCCTGCAAAGGATTTGCAACAAAGTATTAAAAAGTGAAAGTTAGATTTAGGATTGTTTAGTTTGTCCCATTACTTTTGGCCCCTTAAAAAGTGGGAGGCACATATAGAAACCGTTGTAATTCCTACACCGTTCACCTGATTTGGATGTAATTACCCTCAAACTAAATCTGAAAGTCTGCAGTTAAAGCACATCCTGTTTGTTTCATTTCAAAGCCTTTGTGGTGGTGAATAGAGGCCAAAATATGAAAATTCTGTCAATGTCCCAATATTTATGGACCTGACTGTATGTAATGCCTTCCATGCCTGTACTTTGACAGTTTCATTGACTGTGCCACCCATCCAGACACAAACACACCCATTGAAGTTATTTTTGTTTGTCTACCTCAAAACCTACATGGATAATGTACCATTTTAGTAGTCTCTTATGCTCCCCACAATTGGACACTTCTTTGAGGGTATTTGCATGGCGAGGAACTCATAGCTCAAAGTCCCATTTTAAAAATAAATAATTTTTTTTTTAATGTCTTAAAGCATTAATCTCACCCTCACAGGTGTCTCTATACTATTCCATCATTTCACTTATTGGAGTACAGATCGGGGAGTACACCAATGGTAGTCTGCTGAAAACATTCCATTTACTGCAAAGCTGTTATTTGATCTGTAATGTGTCCACTTAACCACATTTTCATTCCACTTCCAATTTCTGTCTTACTTGGAGAACAGTGTGAAATCCTTAATTGGCTATCTCCATATGCCACATCTACAACACCACCTTTAATATACACCATGATATGATTGCCAACTGTTATGTTGGTGGGCATTTGGGACAGTTTCCAAGTATCTACAGTAGTAACAATGATTGTTTGTTTATGCGGCACCACAAGAGTTCTGTAGTACTCTTATGTAGTGGATGGAACATACTGCAATTACAAACAGGACAGTTCTAGACAAGTTCACAACTGTACAGCTTTACATAACTGAACTACAATCTACCAGTTCATAATGCTGTAGGGACCACCAAATGAGAGAGAGCCCTGCTCACATGGGATTATGACCTAGAGGGGCTGTGAGTTGGGTTTTCAGAGGTTGACCTGGCTGAAGTGATGTAGGCACGTTTGAGCGCTGAGATTGTCCGTCTGGGAGGGATAAGAGCAGCACAGGGAAAGTCCTTAAGCCAGGCATGGAAGTCTATGATCGGGGAGAAGGCGAGGCAGCAGTCATTGGCAGAGGTGTGGGTGGGTGTGTCTGGAGAGGTGGAGTTCTAGAAAGCGGTGACACACCAAAGACAAGATGACTGACAGACAGCATTTTACACAGGAGAGGTAAAATTGTTTGTCTGTGGCATACATATATGGTATTGTAGATGGATGGCGCTGATAAGCTCCTAGAGGGAGAAGAGAAGGGTCCCACAGAAGAGAGTCTTAGGGGATGCTAAAGGGAAGGGAGGGGTGGAGGCTGGTGTGGATACACAGATGTAGCGGTTGGACAGGTAGGAAGAAAACATTTGATGTAAATAATACATTAAAAAAATGTAGATTAACGCAAGGAGAATAAATAGTATGGGGTCTATAGAGAAGACTGTTTAGGAGTTCACCTTATTGCCTTGGTACTGTTACTGCTATATACAGCCTTATTATGGGGATAATCCGGTTCATCCACTTGACACGGTGCAGATTTGTCTCATAGCCACAATAATTCTGTTCGCAGGCAATCCATGTTATATTACTGACTACATTTTGAATTTCATTAGTTTATGGCATTAAAGTGTTTATTTTCCCACACTGAAACCATTGTGCTTAGTCTGTCTCATAACTGACTCTATGTCCAATGCCATTTCTTATATATAATATAAATAGATATACACATACATACAGTGTGTGTGTATGTGTGTGTGTATATATATATATATATATATATATATATATATATATATATGCGCATATGCAGAGAAAAACAGCAGCACTCACAGGACTTGAAATGAATAAGACTCACGACTCCAAAGGATCTGCGAGTCATTTTGGATTCTTAAAATAAACACTGTTTCCCCATTTGGACTCAATGAACAATTATCCTTCTCATGTTTTTACTAAAGTGCGAGTTGTCTCTGGTTGGAGCAGCAGCACCTTAATACCACTAACTTGGGTATGTATTACCCCCTATTTGTTCCATTGGATACTTTTACCTTATGCCTTGCATTGTGTTCTTGCTTTTGTTTTCTTTTCTCTTAATATCGTTCCCCCATTATCCCTTCGTTATTCCATCCCTCTTTTCCTGTTCCTTGTGGATGTTCTTTGTCTCAATCAGGCCTAAGGCGCGCTACCTATATTCTGGATTACATACGCCTAGATTACAGTCACTCTACACTGGACATGCCTTATACTGTCTGATCTTTTGAAGCTAAGCAGTGTAGGCCAGGCTAGTACTTGGATGGGAGACCTCCTTGGAATACCTGGTACTGTAAGATGGCATCATCCATGGTTACATTTTGAGTCAATACATTCACTTTCCCATTCCCATTTTTCCTTTTTTTTTCCCCATGTTTGTCCACTGCCCATCCATCTATTGTCTGGTTGCCTTATATATCCATTCTTATTTTGAGTCCTTCCCATGATAGTGCTCAACATCTGTTATATTGGCACACCTGGGCTGTTTTACAGAGGTACCAAGCATTTTTCCTGCTGCTTGTTGTTTTTAGTATCTATATATTTATATTTAGTTTGTCAGTTTGTTATGTCAGTACACATATGTAGGGCTGACAGCACTGTTCTCTGGGCACCACTTACCATTCATTTGCCCATGGATGCATCATACCTATTGGGCTACTTGCTTCCCATCCTGTTTTGTTTTTATTATATCCTGTCTACAGAAAATGTCTCATTATTTGGTTTCTATTTGCATTTTATTTCTATATGCACCACCTGTTGCATATCTGTTTTTTGTTCGCTCACTTTCCTTGTTTGTCCACTTATCATTTATTATTAACTGTGTTTTTCATTTTGCCCTGCTCATATTTATTGCCCATACTTCCGTGTATTTCGTGGACTCACCTGTATTGTATTTATAACAATTTGACTATGTCCATTGTAGATGCATTTATACATTATGTTATGTATCATATTGAGCCTTGTTTAGCATGTCACTCAGACTGCTGTTTTTTTTTTCTTTGCCCCACGCAGCGCTCATACAGAGCCGGTTTGCCGTGGTGATCCACAGTGGCACCCGACGCTCGTATGAGCCGCGTCATGACACGTGGTCTCTAATCAGAGCTGGGTTGCCTTGGGAACCAACATGCGGCACCTGGAGCTCTCAGAAGCCGCGTCATCACGGATGCGCCGGTCCCGCCCCTGTGATGTCATTCACTTGGTGGGCGGCCGGGCGGTCAAGCATGGACTTTATGGAATGTCACAGGGTATGTGGGTATGTTATGTATCACTTCACCGTTGTTCTTGATAAAAGTCACCGACTGAAACGTTGAAAAAAAAAAAAATTAACGCAGATCCTTTGGAGTCGTGAGTCTTATTCATTTCAAGTCCTGTGGGTGCCGCTGTTTTTCTCTGCATATACTTGGTTAACAACCATTGGAAGGCACCCAGGCGAGTATTACCTATATTGTGGAGTGCTGGTGTTATTAATATATATGTGTGTGTGTGTGTGTGTATGTGTATGTATATATATATATATATATATATATATATATATATATATATAAATATTTTAGTGGTCCTGTTATGAGGGGGTAATTCTTTCCCAAACATCTGTTCTTCTCTTTTATTTTTATTTTTTAGTAGAGTCCCAGCCATTTGTGGCAATAATAGTGGACTGCAAACTTTTCATCAGGAAGGAAAGTACTGTTTATCTTTTGGTCTCCCTCACTGTGACGGAGAGAGCACTGATAATTTTTTCTCCATCTTGCAAAAAGAAATCTAAACAGTTGTAGTATTTTATTTACTGACTGCGAGATTGTTGCACTTTTTTTTTTTTTTAAAGCATGGTAACTTTAGATTACTGTTTGAATGTCGTCCACACACACACTTTGGTGACAATGAAGTATTGGCTCAGTTTGAAAGGAAGCACATGATATGTTTTCACAGCAGTGGAACTAAAAAGTTTTTTTTGCAGTTTAAGCAGTCTGTGAAACATCTGCTGATGCTTTAGTAAATCTAAGACGAAAAAGTATACTTTTGTATATTTTATCACTGGCTTTAGTGATGTTGCAACATAGTCAAAATGTAGTTTTATATTGAGATCCAACAAGGACCCAGGGCATCAGGGAAAGAAAATGTTGTTTCCATAACTATCGAAGTTGCTCACTTGTAGAGGATCGCCTTTATTAGACGATATCTGTCGAACTATGTCTACAAATTGTGTTACTGATTTTGATGTATCTCGTTCCACTTGTTTGGAGACTTTTTTTGTTTCAATGGAACATCATTTGTGCGTTTTTTCTTTAGTAAGGATAAAGAGGCTGCAGATTGCTTGAAAAATTCCCACCTGTAATTGCAAAGATCAAAGCAATCTATGAAAGAATATCGGAGAGTCTGTCTGTGTTCATCTTTCAGTGGGAGACAAAAGATGGTGTGTATGTGATGATGAGATCGCTGTCACTTTTTACTTGGTCATAATGCTGAAGAGTATTGGTAACAATTGAGGTCTTCTTCTAAAGCAGCAGCCCATGATTCTGCCTAAGTGCCAACGCTGAGATTATTCTTACAAACCCGCCTATATGTTTCATCCGATCGGTCTCTTACGTTCGCTTGTCATTCAGATAAAATAGCCTGTGATCCCCAGCTAAGGTACCAATTACTATTTGAAATTCCACCATCAAAACTCTCTCCTGTCTTCGTTCTCGGCATGTGTCTGAGCGCATTCTTTGGGCTTAGATCATATTTGTTTTCTTCATAAAATGCAATTCCAAGCTAAAAGGGTTTAATTACACTTTGTGCTTCCATAATGGTAATCTCCAGTAATTATGATCCACAAAAGATAAGCAGTAAGTGTCTGACACTGGCCGACATATCAGTTGTTCAATTGAACGGCCGATGTATCGTGTACTGCACAGCCGATGCCCAATAAATCTGCAGCTGCATTGGTACATTGTGCTGTGTGTACAGGCGGTCAGCCGACCGCCCGTAAACTTGCTGCACAGGTTGGTGGTAATTTACAGCTCAACTGGGCGGGCACATGTAAATATCCACCCAGTTGTCATGTCAGTGAAGACAAATCGGGCAGTCTATAGGCAAAACATTTGTTCTGCAGGTATATCTGTCAGGTGTGTACCCACCTTTTAGTGTTGTGCTGCTAATATGTTTACATGGTCTGCCTGGCATGTATCAAGGTGCATGGTAACTCTGAAGAAGAAAAAAAAAAATCCTGTACTATTTTTTTATTTTATTTTTGCCTAAAATATTGCTGCTGTTTAGCTTTTATTATTATCATTTTAGGGTGCCAGACAATTTCCGTACAGGGAATATAGACATATCAAATGTACAGTAAATGTAATTTCACACTGAAACAACACAAAGCAAGTAACTGACATACT
Organism: Taudactylus pleione; assembly: GCA_031769625.1. Classification (NCBI taxonomy): domain Eukaryota; kingdom Metazoa; phylum Chordata; class Amphibia; order Anura; family Myobatrachidae; genus Taudactylus; species Taudactylus pleione. The sequence goes on along the minus strand of JAUIMM010000113.1, from coordinate 22,800,209 downwards.
AGGTAGGATACAAACGGGGCAACGTTTGGGAGACTATCAGCCGTATTCAATTTGTTTCGCACCCGCGATACTTTTTCGACTCTCGGTTTTTCCGCCTACTTCACTTGTTTTGCATGTGGAAAAGTATCGCGAGCATGCCCGCGTATCCCCGTATTCAATTTTGAAAGTAGGCGAAAACAGGACCCGGCGAAACTTAAACAAGCGGAAAGTACTGTCAGATTTGGGGAAATCAGCCTGACACCCCCCAAAAGATGCTCTATCATGGGGGTTAGCTATGGTTGATTTGGCTTGCTGAAGGTATTTGGTGTTTTTAAATGGGCTCAATAGCTGCTAAATAGCATTTTTGTATAAGTGGTGAAGAATAGTATTCAGGAGGTTTTTTTGCCAAAAATAACTTATTCCAGCAAATTTGGGGTACTTGAAAATGGGGGCCAGCATATTTTAAAGTCGCTAAAGTTGAGATGAAAAAATTGTGAGAAATCCACGTGCCGCAATCACCTGCAATGAAAAAAAACACTTGGGGCATACTTGGGGACCCCCCTGGAGTATCGTCCGCTAGTTTTTAACTTTGTCCCCCCCAATTATTATTTTTTTCACCCCCAAATTGAAAGTGATTTTTTTTTTGGGGTGGTAAGTGTTTTTATGTCATTTTCTTGACACAGTTTACCTTTTGGGGGACTGGCTGTAGGCTGCACGGAGGTTCCTGCAATGTTGCACCCCAAAACCCCAATTCTGCACTTTTTTCCGCCTGCTATTCATAGGCGAAACTTTCTGCCTATTACATTGCATTGACTTTCATTTTTGCCGATTCTGGCTTTTCGCTCCAAATTGAATATGGGCCTATTTCTAGACAGGCATGGGGCGATTAGTCGGGGAGAGAGGAAGGCATTTCAACACTCAATGAGATTTAGAGTATACAGAATCAGTGTCGCTAAAGGAGATGAGGCAGCAAGAAGCACTGAAAGAAAGGGTAGTGCTTAGAAGGAACATTAGGACCCTTCCTGTGAGAACGTGCATGCTAAGAGGGTGGTAGAACAAGGGAAGGGTAAGCTGGGGAGAAGAGAACAGTGGAGATTTAGGAGGACAGATGATAGGCTTTGGTTAAAAAAAAAAAAAAAAAAAAAAGGTGTGAATGTTGAAGGTAGTGAGACTTATACCCCTTTTCCACCAAAATTCAGGGTCTGACCTGGAGTTGGAACGAGGTTCCTATCCGGATCAGACCCGGAATTTAGCCGGCGCCAACTCTGGATACTCCCGAGTCGGCGCCGCTCACACCGCAGTCTGGTCTGGATAGACCTGGCTTTTCCGGCGTGAAAGTGGACGCTTGGAGATGACGTCATCTCCAAGCGCCACTGAAGCCGGACCAATCGGCCGGCTTGCGGCGCACTGCAGGTCATCAAGACCCGGAGTGCGCCGTACACACAGCAGGGTTTCACGGGCTGCGCCGTGTTAAACCCTGCTATTTACCTGGGTTGGATTGCCAGGTCACTCGACCAGGCGATCCTACCCTCTCCCCTTTTACACCAGGGAGCTGCCCGGAGATTCTGTTATGAAAAAAAAAAATCTCTGTTTTAACCCCCCCCAACAAACAATTCAATAATAAATGTTCTTAAAAACTCTTGCATAACAAATGAATGCATACAAAATATAGATGTTCTTTCATTGATGCAACATCAGATGGCTTAACCAAATGTGGTCAAATCTCCAACAAAAGTGGGAGAGTAGTTCCCTAACATTTTGGCCCTTATACGATACTGTGCAAAAGTTTTAGGCAGGTGTGGAAAGAATGCTGCAAAGTAAGAATGCTTTTAAAAAATAGAAGTGTTAATAGTTTATTTGTATCAATTAACAAACAGCAAAATGAATGAACAGAAGAGAAATCTAAATCAAATCATTATTTGATGTGACCACCCTTTGCCTTCAAAATAGTTTCAATTCTTCTAGGTGTACCTGCACAAAGTCAGGGATTTTGTGGGATTATAGTCCGGTGTATAACCAATTATACCAAACAGGTGATAATGACCATCATTTTCATATGTAGGTTGAAACACAGTCATTAACAGCTGTGTAGGAGATGTAAAACTGGGTGAGGAACAGCCAAACTCTGCTACAAAGGTGAGGTTGTGGAAGACCTTCATGTCACAGGTTATACACCATGGCAAGACTGAGCACAGCAACAAGACACAAGGTAGTTATACTGCATCAGCAAGGTCTCTCCTGGGCAAAGATTTTAAAGCAGACTGAGGTTTCAAGATGTGCTGTTCAAGTTCTTTTGAAGAAGCACAAAGAAACGGGCAATGTTGAGGACCCTAGATGCAGTGGACGGCCAAGAAAACTTAGTGCACAAGATGAAAGACACACCATGCTTACTTCCCTTCGAAATGGGAAGATGTCCGGCAGTGCCATCGGCTCAGAACTGGCAGAAACAAGTGGGACCTAGATACACCCAACTACTGTTCGGAGAAGTCTGGTCAGAAGTGGTCTTCATGGAAGAATAGCGACCAAAAAGCCATACCTTCAACGTGGAAACAAGGCCAGGCGACTCAACTATGCACGGAAGAACTGGGATGCAGAAAAATGACAGCAGGTGCTCTGGACTGATACAGCCAAATATTTCAAATTTTGAATTCACAGAGGTCTGTTTGTTAGAGCGGTACAATAATGAGTGTCTGCAGGCAACAGTGAAGCATGGTGGAGGTTCCTTGCAAGTTTGGGGCTGCATTTCAGCAAATGGAGTTGGGGATTTGGTCAGGATTAATGGTGTCTTCAATGCTGAGAAATACAGGCAGGTACTTATCCATCATGCAATACCATCAGGGAAGCGTCTGATTCGCTCCAGATTTATTCTGCAACAGGACAACAACCCCAAACATAAAGCCAAGGTCATTAAGAACGATGTTCAGCATAAAGATTAACAAGGAGTCCTGGCAGTGAAGATATGGCCCCCACATAGCCATGATCTGGGATTACACAAAGAGACAGAAGGATTTACGCAAGCCCACATCCACAGAAGATCTATGGTTGGTTCTCCAAAGATGTTTGGAACAACCTCCCTACTGAGTTCCTTCAAAAACTATGTGCAAGTGTACCTAGAAGAGATGATGCTGTTTTGAAGGCAAAGGGTGGTCACACCAAAATATTGATTTGATTTAGATTTCTCTTCTGCTCATTCACTTAATTGCATTTTGTTAATTGATAAAAAATAAACTAACACTTCTATTTTTAAAGCATTCTTACTTTAGCATTTTTTCCACACCTGGCTAAACATTTGCACATTTACTGTATCTATTTTGTATAATCCAGCTCTTCAAAATAGAATTTAACTTTTGCACTACTCTGCAACAAGAAACATTCTCGCCTTGCCCGCGAGTGCTCTGCAAAACCGTACACTTTGGTGGAAATCAAGGTGCACCACCAAAGACTCTATATTTCTCTAGCACTGAGGCTCAGTGCAAGCAGCTATTTTGTGGTTTCATCTAATAACAAAAAATGCAGCCTTTCCAGCAGGGCACTGAAGTGGCTGAGGGGTTGTGGGTGGGGGGGTAGGAACAGGGCCGTAGGAAGATTGGTGCGGCCGGTGCCTCCGCACATGGCAGAATCCTTCCTGGGTCACCAGCCGCACAGTTTCCGGCTCCGGAGGTCTGCAGGAGTAGACCTCCTGCAGTGCTGCACGGCGCACCGAGAAAGCCAGCGGAAGGACCCGCCCACCCTCCACCCCCTGCATGGAAAGGTAAGCACTCAGGGGGAGGAGGGGGGCCGGGATTGAGCGAGAGGGGTGGCAGTGCTGCACAGGGCACACTGCCATCCAGCTACGGCACTTAGTAGGAGTGCTATGAGAGGTGGACAATAAAGTGGCCGAGAGGGGGGGGGGTTTGCAGTGCCGTGAGAGGTGGACATTGAAGTGGCCGAAGGGGGGTGTAGATGTGCTGTGACGGGTGATCATTGGGGGGGAAGGGTTGTCTGTGAACAGATCTGTCACCGCAAACTACCCTGTCACCCACCACATCTGTGCTTGCAGACACTGGGGCTGCTGATGGTGGTGCCACCCGTGTCCGAGGAAGGGACTGGGAGCTCCTCTCTTCTGCTACTAACAGGTAAGGTCATTCCTCTCTGGAGTGCTGGGGCAATATGGGCGAGATGCATGATGCATTGCACTCTCGATGAGATGCATTCTGCCGGTGATCACACACATTCCGGCATTGGTAATGCCGGCATGCATGATGATCCCTGCAAAGGACCGCTCTGTTGGTAAGAGCGGCCCTTTGCGATGGAGGGACTTCCAGGTCTATGACACAGAAGCCCCTCTGGGGCTCTTCTGCGCAATCGCGGAAGGACGCACACACCGCAGGGGGTGCTGGGAAGGATCCGATTGGATCCCTCTATCAGCACTCTTCCGATAGAATCCCATAGGCCTCTATGAGTAACACCAACAGAAAGATGACATTACCCACCTCAACTAAGCCAGGGCTTGGTGTATATGAAAAAAGCGGTCAAACCGGCAATTTCGGGGTTTTACCGTATTTTTCCAGTTGGTGCCCTGTGGGGGCCAATGTGCGTTTTTATCTTTTTCCTGTGTGGCAGCCAATGTGTTGTCGAAGCTGAATAATTGGCTGAGACAAGTTCAGTTTAAAATTTTATCGCGGCGACGCCAACTTGCGACTGGCCGCAAGACACCATCTTGGAAATGAGATCGGAAGACGCCATTTTGCGAATGGCCGCCTAAGTGCCATTTTAGATAAACTCACATTTTAGTACATGTGGCAATAATACTATTAACACCATGCGATTGCATTTTTCACCATTTCCCATACGCACATTAATACACGCAATTGCGCTGTTAACTAGTCGCATATTAGCGAATGCATAGGACTTTGTATGAAACCGCTGTTTTATTAGCTTTATGCGCACGCATCTGCCCCAAGTTAACTAGCGTCCTTATATCAAACCCTCAATACCCACACATTACATATTCACACATAAGGTTCAATAAGCTTTAAAGTGTATGATTTAAGTTGGTTCAGTTAGTTTAAATGCTGAGAAATAAAGAGATTTGATAACTAAGGTATTATACATGCTAAACAAGTCGTGTTTGGTCTTGTACTGATGCGTATTCTTTTTACAGTATTCCGGTGTTATCGGTGGGGAGGTCGCATCATGAAAACTCGAGTTATGGATCACAGAACCTACAAGCAACAAAATGTATATTTCAGGAACAACTGTTAGGATGTTGCAGGGGGCGTGAAGAGAAAGATCCCCAGATGTTAGAGGCAGGGAGAGTCTATTTGAACCAACCTGTTAAATGTGCTGTAACAGATGCTTCTCCCTTGGGAACCAATGACATCAGCAACAAACTTCCCTATTGTCCTGTTTATTCTGGGGGAGTATAAATATGTGTGCACGAACGCTGGTTCTCAGTCTTCGTGCTGAATGCTGTATGACTAGGGGTCTCTCGCTGATGCCTATCTGTATAGGGTCTGTATAAATTTCCTTTTGTTCCTAAATTGTGTATGGATCAATTGTGTGTAACTGTCTGAACTTTTACCTGAATAACACTTGTGCTTTGGAACCACAGATTCCACATCTAAGTCTTTATTTACGGTATGACTGTGTACGCAAATTAGCGTCATCCTTAGAAGGTATAGGCAGGATATTAGAAGGTATAGGAAGGTGTATATAGAGGTTCTGATCCAGTATCGTTAGTTGGGGGCTCGTAGTGAAGTCACTTACCTGCTCACACGGTACATACGTCTATCGATATTTCAGCAAAGGGTGGAGTGGCCACATGCAGGGTTTGCCTGCAACCGCTTTGTGCTGAAAGATCGCTATCCGTCTCCGTGTGAATCAAGGAAGCTGACTAGTATCCAGGGACAAGAGAGGAAAAAGTTTGTTTTCCTCTGTTGATAGAACCTTAAGTTTAAAGGGGTGTCGCAGTACTGAGTACGTGGCTAAGTCACAGGTTTCCGCATAGCAAAGACGCACTTTTGCGTACGCAGTTAAAAAGCCATTATACGGTTGTGTGGTAGTCGCATTATTGTATATGCGACTGGTCGCACAATAGCGTATACGTACTTCCGGTTGTGCTGCCACGTGTTTGAACAAAGCCATTGAGGTTTACATTTTTTTCTATTACCAATATCTGGGTTAACGTGTATTTTTCTGCGCAGGAAAAAAAGTTTGTAACAGTGAATATTTGTTGAGCAAAGTTAAGGGTATCGTATGATCCTTAAGGGCTAGGTGCAAGGGTTAGTCTAGCCGCTCGGTAAGCAGCTTTACCGTTCTATACACAGTAGCAGGTGTACATGTTGTCTTTGTTCAAGAGAGGTGCGTGAGAGTAGCCGACATATAAACTCTCATAGGTGTGGAAGTTGCTTTACTAAATCTTATCCAGGTGTGTGGGCGCTGCCGACTTAAATCGTCCACAGGTAAGTGAAAGTATCTTGATTGTCTTTCACCGGTTTAAATCTTTATTGAAAAGCGTTGGAGTTGTCTCAGAATGGCAGCCACGCAAACAGTAGAGATGTTAGGCAATGATGTGCTGCTAATGGAGGCGCCGATCGGATCGGCCTGTCGTATCATGCATACCAAGTACGGTACTTATGCAATAAGGTATTGTGATTTATGGTTTAATATGACTAGAAAGAGTGTTAGACCGTTTCCCAGAATTGGTAGTTTTGATAAAAATGTGTTAGACAATGTCCGGGATCACATCAGTTTGATGCGCTCCCGAAAGAAAAAGGTTAAATATTTTGAATGTTTAAAACTGTGGCAGCATGAAGGGGATGCGTGGCTTAAAAATGTGCAAATGACACAAACTAGCGTCGTGAGCACATTGCCAGAAAATACATCCGCGACGCTGAATTGCAATACGGACAAGCCGCAAAATGGCGCGCACGTGCGGCAAGGTAGCGTCGTGGAGAGTATTGCCAGAAGTTCATGCTCACCTCCCCCACCTTATGTGGATGGGGGTGCAAGTACAGTTACCAAAAATACCCATAAAAATGTAACAAGCAACTTGTACCCTCTCTTAAGCAACTATAAAGAAAATGTTCATGATACGGATGATGAGCCTATTGTAATGTCTGCCATTTCCCATGCTGTGCAGATGATAGATGCTACATCACCACAATCACGAGTGGTGCCTCCATCTCCATCGGTAACAGCAAGGGAAGTGTTAGTGTCTTCTGCACCCGTAGAGGAAGTTGTTCATACCATACGTAGCAGCAGCAGACTAAACCCCCAGCCAGGTAACCAGGTCAAAGGTAGCAGCACTACCAGTCTGCATCCCATTCAGACAATAACTGTTCCAAATGGAAATGCAGATGCGAACGGTATAGTGCCCACGAGGGAAGTAGTAATGCATTGTCCTTGGACAAGAGCAGAACTAAATTCCATCATAAATGATTTCCCCGATCCCAAAAAGGAATTAGCCAAATGTCAAAGATTTTTGAGAAATTTGGGTAGTTCACATGAGCCCACTAATAAAGATTGGCGTATGGTGTTAAGGGCCTGTCTGCCACGAAATACCGACGTGACAAAATTTATCACGGATTGTGTATTGGATGTTGACGTTCCCTTAACAGACCAAGTAAACCAAGGTAATATTTCCAGCATTGTAACTCAATTGGGTATATATTTTCCAGTAGTAGTTAACTGGAACAAAATTTTCACCATTAAGCAGAAAGAGAGTGAGACTGCAGAAGATTGTTGCGATCGGGCTCTGCAGGCTATCACCCAGTACACTGGGATAGAGGATATTAAAGATAGCACTCACCACCGGGGGATGATAGTCACAGTACTTGTGGACGGTCTGAAAGAGAGTTTAAAAATTCGGGTTCAGACCTCACAGCCTGGCTGGCGGGGACTCACAATAGATACCCTCATAGAAACCGCCATTGAACATGATAAAAACATCTCCAAAAAGAGAGAAGCCCAGAGCGAAAAACTAATGGCTGTCAGTATACAAGCTCTGGAGGGAATGACGGTAACATCACAGACAACAGACACACTTGCACTTGCACACACACTCACGTCTGAACAAGTATGTGCTCTCACTAACCCCACTCAACAACAAACACAACTGTATCCCACTAACCCGATGCAACCACAGGTCCCAGGCTATCCACCAACTTCTTATCCCCCACAATACCCTTACCCTCCCTATCCTTACCCATATCCACCACCTTTACCCTCAGCGCAAACCTCACAACACCACGTCTTCACCCGAAACACGAACATGTTTTAACTGTAAACAAACAGGACACTTAAGTAGAAACTGTACAGTAAAAGGAGTAGGGATCCCACATCAGGGAAGACCTAGATATCCCCATAAGGGATATGCACAGAGGCCAGCAAATGTTCAGCAGGCACCAGCTCCAATTGTAGCCGTAAATGCTTTATTGGAGAATGGTAGCCAACGCTAGGGGGCAGGTCATACCTGTAGTCTACAGATGGTCAGGTTAACGGGAAGTACTAGGGAAGAACCGGTCATGATGGTTGATGTAGCTGGTACTGAATATCCTTTTCTTGTAGAAACAGGGGCGACCAGGTCGGTGATAAAATCTCCCGTTAATTTGCAGGTGACCAACGAGACCGTACCAACAATGGGTGAAACAGGTAGAGTGGAACATTATCCTTTAACAAAGTCCACAGAGGTTACTATTGTGCCGTTGCATACCAGGCATTCTTTTCTCCTGGCTGCTGCGGCTCCTACTAACCTACTGGGCAGAGACTTGTTATGTAAGATGGGATGTGTTATATATTGCACCCCTGATGGTGTATTTTTAGATATCCCAGAGAGAATGGTATACGAGGTGTGGGATATGTTAGACACTCCTCAAAGGATAATGTATCACTCTACAGTTTTAAAAGAAACTCCATCACAGGTAGATGAAATGTTGTCCCTAATTCCAGATCCCCTTTGGACTAAAGATGGACAGGACACTGGATTAATGGCAAACGTAAGCCCAGTAATGGTAAATTTAAAAAGCGGAAGGCAAGCTCCAAAAATTCCCCAGTACCCACTAAAGCAGGAGGTAGAATTAGGGTTTTTTCCAATAATTGAGCGATTATTACAACAGGGAATTTTAGTCCGTACAGATAGTGTAGCCAACAGTTCCATCTTCCCGGTAAAGAAGAGTGGTGAGAGGGGTTATAGGCTGGTACAAGACCTTAGAGGTGTTAATAAGGTAGTAGAGAGCCAATTCCCTGTAGTGCCAAATCCAGCCGTCATTTTGATGCAGATCCCACCAAATGCAACCCATTTCACTGTCATTGACCTCTGTTCTGCTTTCTTCTCTGTGCCTCTCCATCCTGACTATCAGTATCTATTCACATTTACATACAGAGGTTTACAATACACATGGACGCGATTATCCCAAGGTTTCATAGACAGCCCTAGTATCTTCTCCCAGGCATTGCATGACTGTTTACAATCTTTTCAACCTGCCAATGGATCTGTTCTAATTCAATATGTGGACGATTTATTGCTATGTTCTGACTCGTTTATGTCATATTTGAATGATACTAAACTTTTGTTACTCCATCTCTCACAAACAGGACACAAGGTGGCTAAGGACAAACTACAGGCGTGCCAATCCAGAGTAAAATATTTGGGACACTGCCTAACCCAGGGGTTATGACACCTTACAACAGATAGAATCCAGGCCATACAAAACATGACACTGCCTCAGAATCAACAGCAAATTCGTACCTTCTTGGGAATGTGTGGATACTGTAGAATGTGGATACCAGGTTTTTCTATTTTGGCCTTACTTTTACAGGAATTAGTCTCTTCCTCAAAGCCCGATCGTGTCATACACACAGAGGAATCAGAGCAGGCTTTCCTTAATCTGAAGGACAGTCTGACAAGAGCTCCTGCATTGGGAATACCTGATTATGAAAAACCTTTTGATTTGTATTGTACGGACGCCGATGGTTGTGCTGCAGGTGTCCTTACACAAAAACATGGTGATGCCAGTAGGCCCGTAGCATACTACAGTGCCCAATTGGACATGGTAGCAAGATCACTCCCCACCTGTTTGAGAAGTGTAGCAGCTACCGCTCTATTGGTGAGTAAATGTGAGGACGTAGTATTGGGCCATTATATGATTGTCTACACTCCCCATGCTGTATCTGCTCTGTTGAACTCAGCTCAAACCAGACACGTCTCCTCAGCTAGGTTCACCAAATGGGAACTAGCTCTAATCGCTCCTGCAAATATTACTGTTAAACGTTGCAGTACGCTGAATCCAGCAACATACCTACCATATGTACAACATGATGTACAAAGGGTGGAAGGAGAGGAGTTGCTGGCGGGAGGTGAGTTCGGCAGACATAATGATACGCACGATTGTATGACATCTGAATCAGAGCTTTACTGCTAGACCTGACATACATGACACACCTTTAGAGAATGTGGATGTAACTTTTTATGTGGATGGGAGTTGTCATAGACAAACAGACACAGGTGAATTATGTACAGGTTATGCTGTTGTAAATGACACAGACATCATAGAAGCTAAACCTCTCGGTCCTTCTCACTCAGCCCAGGTGGCAGAGTTAGTAGCACTGACTAGAGCATGTGAACTGGCAACAGGCAAATCTGCTAACATTTACACTGACTCGAGGTACGCGTTCGGGGTGGTGCACGATTTTGGGGCTCTATGGCGTCTGAGAAATGTTATGACAGCAGCAGGCACACCAGTTGCACATTCCCAAAACATAAAACATCTTTTAGAAGCAATCCAACTGCCCAAAGCAGTGCAGTAATTAAATGCAAAGCCCACATATGTGAGGATGACCCAGTGTCACTGGGCAACAACAGAGCTGATGAAGCTGCAAAATGGGCAGCAGGGTTAAAAATGTTTTCTCCAACTGAAACAATTATGTCATTCCAAACTATTGATATGCTGAAATTAATTGAGATGCAAAATTTGTGTTCAATTCAGGAAAAATCCACTTGGAAGTCCAAGGGATGTGGGCAAGAGTCCTCTGGGCTCTGGAGGGACGGACATGGTAAACCAGTAGCCCCCAAGGCATATTACCCCAGCCTGGCTGAGGCAGCACACGGTCTGACTCATCTGGGTAAACAGGGTATGTGCAAGTTGGTGAGGGCATACTGGTGCGCACCAGGTTTTTCTTCACAAGCAGAGAAGATAGCAATGTCCTGTCTGACCTGCTTGAGAAAGAACATAGGGAAAGCGATCCCTACCGAACCGTCCCACATTCCACCGACTGATGGACCTTTCCAGGTGATACAAATTGATTTCATCCAATTACCACCCTGCAGGAACCTTAAGTATGTATTGGTGTGCACAGACGTATTTTCTAACTGGGTTGAGACCTACCCAGCGGCCACTAATACTGCTGCGTTTACTGCGAAGAAAATAGTTCAGGAATTTCTATGCAGGTACGGTATCCCTAAAATCATCGAGAGTGATAGAGGTACCCATTTCACAGGTGATGTTTTTCAAAATATGTGTAAGCTGATGGGTATTAATAGCCGACTTCACACCCCCTACCGACCGCAAGCCAGTGCCAAGGTAGAGAGGATGAACGGGACTATTAAAAATAAGCTAAGTAAAATCATGAGAGAGACTGGACTAGGATGGCCAGAAGCATTACCTTTGGTCCTACATAGCATAAGGACTACTCCTAGACCTCCTCTGAATCTGTCCCCATTTGAAATATTGTTCGGTAGACAACATCATTTGATTATAAGTCCACAGGAAGATCTAAAGGGTAACAACGAGGTAACTGTGAAGTATCTTATATCAATGAGTAAGCAGTTAAAGCAACAGCAGCAGAAACTGAAATTGTTGTCTAATGATATGCCTGAAACGAACTGTCATGATGTTGAACCAGGAGAATATGTAATGATCAGAAATTTCTTGCGTTCAGGTTGTTTGACTGATCGGTGGAAAGGTCCGTACCAGGTGCTGCTGACGAGTACTACATCTTTGAAGGTGGCCAAGAGAGATACCTGGGTCCATTCCACTCACTGCAAAAAGGTCAATCAACCGGTGGAGAAACAAGTCGGAGACAAAGCTGATAGCGTGGACCTGTCGATCGCGAGCTTGTTCCGGGAGGATTGAACAGGTTGTAGTGAGATCCCTGAACTGAGAGAAATTTGCAGGTCTTGTTGTGACAATGGTCGGGCCTGCTGTGTTCATTTTTATATTCTCTTTTAGAGTGTTCACCATCCTGGTCAGTCCGGGGATATCCAGTGTCTGTGATGGGGCACCGATTGAGGAAACGGGAGCTGATGGCAGTGCTGATGGAGTGGAATCAGGAGGAGTGCAATGCCAATCAGGGGAGTGTCTGCCCAATCTTAGTACTGTTATTATTAAGAGAGCTGTCATTCTGGATACTCGGGGAAGGTGTGGAGGTTTATCGTCTGAAGATTCCTGTATTTGTGAGCTTTGTGGGTCCCTAGTTGATGAGAACTGTATCCAGTGGTGCCAACCTAAATATGATCCCTACTGGGGTGGGTATCCTCTAGAGCAGTGTTGGCTAACCTTGACACTCCAGCTGTTATGGAACTACATAACCCAGCATGCACTGCTACAGTTTTGCTATTAGGACATGCTAAAACTGTGGCAGGGCATGCTGGGATATATAGTTCCACAACAGCTGGAGTGTCAAGGTTAGCCAACACTGCTCTAGAGGATTATCATAGCATGGTAGGCAAAGTGTTAAATCAAACTGATTGCTGGGTGTGTTCACATGTGCCACAGGGACAGCATAATGTAGGGTTGGTGCCATTTCCGCTGAATATCACGGAAATTTTAGAATTGCAAAAAGGGAAAACATTGGATGGAAAATTCCTCTCATCCAAACCACCTCATTTCAGACTCCATCAATTCCAAGTAGATAGATCACTTTTGTGTCTAAACATAACCAACCCCAATAAACCCGGGAGTTGGGAAGTGACGGGGAGTAATCAGACGATGACCTTCTCACAAAGAGCTGATAATGAGTCCATAGACCATGACCTGCTGCGCTCCATTAAGTCTGGTGGGAAACATTTTAGGTATCGGTATACATTGAGTTCCACCAAAGAAACTATTGGTAAGGTGCCAAATGGTTATTGTGCTAAAATAATACATTTAGAAACTTGCATGTACCAGATGGAAGAACCAGAAATAGGATTGTTTGCAAGGGAAATGTGCTTAATGATAATGATGCATACCATTCCTTATGTTCTCCCTGATAATGTATATTTCATCTGTGGAAGAAAAGCGTATAAATGGCTCTCCCCGAGTTCCGAAGGTTTGTGTTACCTGGGAAGAATAGTCCCAGAAGTTATGACCCTCACACATGTTGAAATGCTGGGTACACATAAAAACACACCGTCACCATATCTTCACACACAATATGAACACAGAGGCAAAAGAATTATGGTACCTGGTGATATACATAAAGCCACTCAGTTAATCAGTGAGACAACTGGCTTTCAAGTTCTGGTCGCTTTGGACCCCACCAGGATCGCTCGGGGTACATAAAATTTTAGATATATCCAGGAACTTGCCAAATGAATAGATAATATCACCGAGATGTACGATGACACATTCAGGTATACAGGGAGAGAATTGCAAGCGTACAAGAAAGAACTGGTGCAACACAGGCTAGTGTTGAATTATTTAACTGCTGTTACTGGAGGGTATTGCGTAACATTGGCCACCCAATTTGGAGTGAAATGTTGCACCTATGTCACCAATGATACCAGTGACCCTAAGGAGGTTGTAGACCGGAAGATGGATGAAATTCTGCAGCTAAAATGGGAATTTCGTAAGAACCATAATGCTTCAGTGGCTGAAGTAGGGGAAAAGATAGAAGGATGGGTGTCATGGCTGAACCCAGTGAAATGGTTCTCAGGTCTAGGGGAATGTGTCCAGGAAGTGATCGCCAGCATAGGCAAATTCTTAATCCTTATACTGATTGTCATCATAATAATTGGCATATGTGTCTGGTGTGTTCCTATTGTGTTGAAGTGTGGAAAATGTAAAAACAGAGTGAAACGAAAGAATGAAACTATGATGGTGGTCAGTAATGACAATATGTATACCGAGGTAAATATAGAACTGCATTATAACCCTGAACTAGGAAATACAATCGTTTGATGTATTATATTTAGACATGCATAGAATGTATTATTGAAATGTTATTCATAGAACACCTCAGATAATGTAAAGTCTCAATTCCCCTTCAAGACTGCTTTTATAAGACTGGTGCATTCCCACACCTTTCGCATGATCTTCCAAGATCCGCAGTGTGCATATAATAGTAGTTTTATGTCCCCACCCAGAGACACATTATTGATGGATTAAGACCCACCTTGTGCCATCCCATAATAACACCAAATAATATGTAAATGTAAGCCTAAATTAAATTCTAATAGCAGATTGTGATAGCATGTTGTTTGCTATCAAAGGGTGGACTGTCGAAGCTGCATAATTGGCTGAGACAAGTTCAGTTTAAAATGTAATCGCGGCGACGCCATCTTGGAAATGAGATCGCAAGACGCCATTTTGCAAATGGCCGCCTAAGCGCCATTTTAGATAAACTCACATGTGGCGATAATACTATTAACACCATGCGATTGCATTTTTCACCATTTCCCATACGCACATTAATACACACAATTGCGCTGTTAACTAGTCGCATATTAGTGAATGCATAGGACTTTGTATGAAACCGCTGTTTTATTAGCTTTATGCGCACGCATCTGCCCCAAGTTAACTAGCGTCCTTATATCAAACCCTCAATACCCACACATTACATATTCACACATAAGGTTCAATAAGCTTTAAAGTGTATGATTTAAGTTGGTTCAGTTAGTTTAAATGCTGAGAAATAAAGAGATTTGATAACTAAGGTATTATACATGCTAAACAAGTCGTGTTTGGTCTTGTACTGATGCGTATTCTTTTTACAGTATTCCGATGTTATCGGTGGGGAGGTCGCATCATGAAAACTCGAGTTATGGATCACAGAACCTACAAGCAACAAAATGTATATTTCAGGAACAACTGTTAGGATGTTGCAGGGGGCGTGAAGAGAAAGATCCCCAGCTGTTAGAGGCAGGGAGAGTCTATTTGAACCAACCTGTTAAATGTGCTGTAACAGATGCTTCTCCCCTGGGAACCAATGACATCAGCAACAAACTTCCCTATTGTCCTGTTTATTCTGGGGGGGTATAAATATGTGTGCACGAACGCTGGTTCTCAGTCTTCGTGCTGAATGCTGGGGTCTCTTGCTGATGCCTATCTCTGGGTCCAGAAGCGCTGCGTATGTATACTGTACTTGGGTCTGTATAAATTTCCTTTTGCTCCTAAATTGTGTATGGATCAATTGCGTGTAACTGTCTGAACTTTTACCTGAATAACACTTGTGCTTTGGAACCACAGATTCCACGTCTAAGTCTTTATTTACGGTATGACTGCGTACGCAAATTAGCGTCATCCTTAGAAGGTATAGGCAGGATATTAGAAGGTATATGAAGGTGTATATAGAGGTTCTGATCCAGTATCGTTAGTGTTTAGTTATTTTTCTAATGGGGGCCAATATGTTTGCTTTTTATTCCTGTGGCAGCCAATGTGTTTTATTTTTTACTGTGGGGGCCAATGTTTTTTGTTTTTCCTGTGGGGTCTAATGTTTTTTATTATTTACCTGTGAAGACCAATGTGTTTTATTGTTTTCCTGTAAGGGGCAATATGTGTGTTTATTTTTTGGAAATTGGAGGCCATACACAGACGGATGATTTGCCCCTAGTATAGAGCAAGTGCAAATTTCAATGGTGCGACCTATGGTGATGCGGAGAGTGGGTATCCCAGTCCTTGCACAGTAGGACGCACGGATGTTCACCAGGGAACGGCAACCATTACCATGGCATTACAATAAAGTCATAGCCACAAAGGCAGCAACAGAAGCAAGGAAGGCCGCAACTGCCTCCAACAAATGTATAGAAAACTATATCCTGAGAAGATTATAGTCAATATGGAATTTTAATTCACTTATTACATTCTTCTGGGCCTTCTTTATCTATAATCATTTTGAATAATTCACTTATCAGAATCTCAATTTGGGGGAAACTAATTGTGTATTAAAGCCTGATTCAGCAAGGAACGCTGCCGCGTATTTGCGTGCAGTTGGCCAGTGTTTGCCATCTGCACATGCGTCCGCTTCGCAGTGCGAGGACTAGCCACTGCAATCGGGTATGGGTATACACAGCATACGCAGTGAATACGGAGAGCCCTCCGATGTTGACTGACAGGAAGTATTGTTTGTGGGTGGTTATGGGGAATGGTTGGCCAAACGCAGGTGTGCCAGTGTGTTGTGACTCCGTCGCATGGGCGTGCATAAATTAGCTGCTGCAATTGCATATGCAGCTGCCTGGCGTCCCTCAGTTTAGCAACTTCTGTGGCAGGGTCAGATCTACCACTATTGTGTGTAAGGCTCCGATGTTTTTGCAGACTCTCACATCGGTACAGATGTGAGGAGAGGGTAAGGGGGCAGCATTAGATATTGCTGAGCGTCTGCATCTTGTGTTGCGATTGCCGTGCTCAGGGCCGGCTCCAGGGGTTACCGCGCCCTGTGCAGGTCCGGTGAGTGTCGCCACTTTGCCTCCCCCTCGCGCGCCTGAAAATGGGGGCATGGTCTCATGTCTCGAGCAGGCCCTGGCTGTGCTTATGCATTCATTAGCATATTCTCGCAGAGGCCGGGTGCGTGCGAGGTAGGCAGATGTGCATGTGAGGGAAATGTTGAGGGCAGATGTGCATGTTAGAAATTAGGTGTTAGGCAGATGAATATGAGAGATAGAAGCTGGCAGGCTGCACAGGGCATGTGAGGAAAGTAGTGAAGTTGGTCCTGGGGGCTGGGGGACGCCAGGAAATCTTTGCCTAGGGCGCCAGGAAACCTTGCACCCCCCCCCACCCCCCACCCCTCCCCTTTCTAAAATCACTTTATTCAGTTGTATTAGTATCTTCTAGATTTAGCCAGGAGATTCAGGAATAAGGAGAACAAACTATTTTCCCACAATAGCACTTGCGTGGTGGAAAGAGATTTGACATAATAATACAACACACGTCATTCAGTGAACACCGAGAGGGCAGGGATATGATAATGTACTTATCATCACCATAAGACTTGCCCTGGCCACTGTGAGGCAAATAACGATATCCAGTCTTGCCCAGATCTAAAGGCCCCCATACATTAGCAATATGAAAACCACAATTAAACAATTTGAAGATTTATTGCCCGATATTAGGATTTCCCAATCAAGCAATCTGCGCCCATACATTACAGATCTTTTTCAGTGATTTGCAGATCGATTGCAGCAAACACAGATCTGCCAATCTTGAAAGGCCCATCATTTTACTGGTAACTGTCTGCAAATCTGCTGATCATGTCCATACACTAGCAATCTACAGCCCCAATCCATCTGTGAAATCCAACATGTTGGAAAATCTGATTTAACAATTCCAATCACTTTTTGGTTGCAATCTGTGATCTGTGAAGACCGTACATTGCAGATTTTTACACACAATCGATTCTAAATTGCAGAATTGCCACAATCGATTGCTGATGTATGGGGGCCTTAATGTATGAAAGGTGATCAAGTATGAGTCCTCAGGTACAGCCATGATTTGAGCAAGGGGCATTGTTTCTTTTCTCTCCTCTTTTAACATTTTAATCAATGCTGCACTTAATAATAGTAGGGAATCGGTATGAGATGCCGGCGCTTGGGATCCCGGCTGTTAGAATCCCAACCCCGGCATCCCGAAAGGGTTAACATACCGACACTTGTTGGTCGGTACGCTAACCCTTCCCCTCTCCCTACCCTAACCTTTGGTGCCTAACCCTAACCCTCCCTCTAGTGCAAGCCTGGCCAACCTGTGGCTCTCCAGCTGTTGTGAAACTACAAGTTCCAGCATGCCTTGCAACAGTTTTAGCATACCCTAATAGCAAAACTGTAGCAAGGCATGGTGGGACTTGTAGTTTCGCAACAGCTGCAGAGCCACAGGTTGGCCAGGCCTGCTCTAGTGCCTAACTCTAACCCCTAAACCTAACACACTGATACTTACCTTCGGTATCCTCGGCAATCGGGATGCTGGCGCCGGGCTTCTGACCGGTGTCGGGATTTTGGCGCTGGTAATAAGAGCGTCGGCATCCGGACCGCTGGGATGCCGAGCGCATACCAATAGTACAAGTGGTTGCAAAGCAATGTCTAATACAAGAACATATAAATAACAGGACAGTGTTTGCTTTTACCACCTTAAGTTACACGTGTGTTTCTGCACTGTCCTGGCTCTAACATGAAAGGATGTACAGGAAGAGTAGATACTACTTTTCCCAGAATTTAAAGCTGAGGACTTGAGCTGTTTGTAAAAATTTCATTTCACAAACGTGTCTTCTTTCAGTCCTATTTTCTAGCCATGTGCGTCATGTGTCACTTTATTTGGAATGTTTGCAGTGTTTTATACCAAAAGCAGAACGTAAGTACAACAGACTTCTATACCAGCAGTTCTCAGAAAAATGTTCCTGTAGGCACCACTGTAGCCAGAGCTTGCTTATTGTGTGAGCACATAAAATGTAAAGATACAATACAGTATATACTACAGTTACAATAACAAAATATGAAATTTAAATACAACCCACTCATTCAGGTGCATATAAATGCCTGAGGGGGGCCATGTGCAGCGGGCCCCGCATCTTACTTTGTGCCGGCATGTGGATCCCTCCTATCTGGCGCTATCTTCCCAGTGATCTTCGGGAATAAGGCGCATCCGCACAAGAGAGCAAAGTGTAAGGCACAGTACCAGAGTCTGCCTTCACTGCGTGGTGCCAACTGCCTGAAGATGTCACTGGGAAGATGTGGCTGCAGAGGAGGAGAGGGTCCCACTTACCAGTACACGGTAAGTGTACTTTGGATGCAGATTGTGCGGTGCACCCATTATAAATACATTTATACACCCATTCCACTGCAACCACCATAACATTATACTATAAATGACCATTATATAAATCAGTTGCAGCTTGCCTAGTAATCACCACCCATCTGACCAGCAGGACCAATCAGCTAGCGCCAAGACTGCTGAACCTGTTGTCATATCTCCCAACATTTGATGATTATCACTCGGGACATCTGCGCGCTCCCAAAAAGGTTGTGTGGCCTTTACTGACTTGTCATCTATGTGTAGCTGTATATACAGATGTGTCCTCATATATTGTAGCTCAAGTCGTGCCAACTAGCCCCCCGCGGTGCGACAGGTCCCATGCGACTGGGACACAATGAGGTCTTATCCTGCTCATAATGTGTGTCTTATTTGCATAATTAAAACAAATACAAGTGACAAAACTATATTGCTAGCGTACATTGACCTCTGGGGCTTGAACATCTGAGTGCGACTGAGTCTGAATCTGTGTAAGAAGGGCTCCGATACAAGCAGTCACAGCTTTTCTCCATTTTCTGTTTCATTTGTGATTTTGTACAAGTGTTATAACAATTCCTGTGTGGCTAAAGTAGCAGCCCAGCATCTCTGGTACATTGAGAGCGGCATTCCCATGCGTCTGCATTGTGACTAGATCACAAAATTGAAAGAAGAAAAATACACCATCAGTGTGTGAGGACACATTTGTAGATATTCCTGTGCCCCATGAAAGTTTTGGTGACTATACTTGAAAACCATTATTACATACTGTAATAAACCTCCGAGAGTATTATCACATGGGGCCTATTCATTATATGTCATGCTTTTGAATTTCAAAATAGTCATTAATATTGTTGGTCTGGAGTGTGTTCCGCGGGTGTTCTAGACAGGGACCCCCCCCTTCCCCATTCAGAATTGGCACCCCCCCTTCCCTTAGAATAGGTACTCCCACCCATTCTTCTTTTTACCTTCATGAGGGGGGTGGGGGCAGCATTCTTGGCTCCTTCTAGTGTAACACTGATATGGAGGGACAGCAGCCTCCAGCTTCACATCTAAGGATAAGTGACATTATGGGGTAAATTTACTAAGATGAGAGTTCTATTTAAGAAGTGATGTTGCCCATAGCAACCAATCAGATTCTGCTTCTCATTTATCTAGCACCTTCTAGAAGATAATACCTGGAATCTGATTGGTTGATATGGGCACCATCACTTATTAATAGAACTCCGATCTTAGTAAATTTACCCCTATGACTCTGTGTTTCATAATTGGTCCCTAATTATTCTCTAGGCAACTGCCTAGGTTTACCTAATGGTGGTCCAAGCCAAATCAAATCATTTATGGCCAATGTAATAGGCAAATCCAGTGCTGGTGGCTGTCAATCATAGAATATGTGGAGGCACAAAAGACAGCTCTGTCAGCCAGCACACACCTGACCCTATGGATGATAGATAAGCACTATTTACTTAACGTATTAATTTATTTATTTTTCAGAATTTCTCAATAAGAAATTTGTGACCATGGGGTGGCTTGAAAAAAAATTCCGTGATTCAAGAAACTTTGGGAACCACTGGTTTAGCAGATTGTCATTGGACAGCTATGACTTGGAGAACACCTACACAACTTGGAATTTCTTCCTGGACAAAAATACAAAATGAATGTTTAGGAATCCAAGAGCCTTTCATTAGGAGTGATGGTGGGATCCCCCCATATGACTGCTATACAGGGTGGATGCACTATTTGGGGTGAGGTGATAGCTGGAGAAATAGAAACCTATTAAAGATCAACTTAAGCCAAAACATGTACAGTTTCATATACTGTACATACAATGCATAAATGTAAAGTTCACAGGCCTTCGGTGCCACCACATCTTTGTCAAAAGTGAGGAGTGTTGGAGTATTTTTTTCAATCCCATCACACACAGCAAAACTCAATGCATCTACCACTAAGTTTTTGTGCAGTAGGTGGAAATTGGAGCCATAAAATGAATCTCATAATAACACACAACAAATTCCATGTAGATAATACTGACAAGTTCAGCAAATTGTACAGTCTATATTAAACTAAAATGTGTTTTGTGTGCACACAGAGTGGTGTACACTGTACAAATCATAACATTGAATCTTCATCAAGTCTAGTTACGGCTCTGGCGATGGCACTCAAGATTTGTGGAAAATATGAGGACGTTATCCAGGTACACAACAACAGTGACATATAAAAAGTAATTTTTAATTTTAAAAGTAATTTAAGTCACAAAATAAAAATAAAAAAACAGGAGTGTTGCATATCATAGTAATAAATGCTGTCCTCCACTCGTTCCCTGATGGATTCTGATGATGTTGTGAGCACCTCTGAGGTCCAGTTTTATACACATTGTTGCATCTTTGACTCTGTTGAACAACACAGAAACCAATGGAAGTGGATATCGATTTTTAATTGTGATGTAATTCAAACCGTGATAATAAATACACACACGCAGGCCCATCATCTTCTTGATAAAAAAAGAACCTTGCCCCATCAGGAAAGGTGATAGGGCATATTCTCCAGATTCTCCTGTATATATTCAGGCATAGACTAGGTTTTGGAAGAGCGAGAGGATAAACTCTTCCCCTGGGAGGAGTTTTCCCTGGTATCAGATCTTGGTGTGGTGGAAGAGTCTCTGTAGCTTGTTTATTAAAAACATATTGAAGTTTCCTGTAGACTGGAAGGATGATAGGATTTTCAGAGGTCAAGGTGGTGGGTGAGGAAGAATTTTTTCAAGGCACCACCCAGCGCAAGAGAAACCCCAAGCCTGAATCTATGGTGTGGAGTCTTCCAGTCAATATGAGGATTATGCTGCTATAACCAAGGGAACCCGAGGATAAGTGGGTTGGAGGCCTTTGGATTGGAAGGAGAGCAACTCGGAATGAAGTTATTCTTAGATTCACAAGAGTCGGTTAAGTGATGGCGCCCACATGGAATGCATCTACTACAGTAATTAAATTATTGGAGTGGGCATGGAGATTAATGGCTAATTCTTTAGCTAAGGAAGCTGTCCAGTTGCCCCAGAATGAGAAGAACAGGGAGGTACAAAGACCCCGTGAGGTTTTTGAGGGTCACATGGATAACACAATATGTAAATGCTCCTAAACTACCCTGTCCACCATCAGCTAGGAGCAGGCATTTGGCCATCCTTTAGGACAGTATCCAAACATATGACCTGGACCAGCACAGTAGAGACACAGGTTGTCTCGCAATCGTCTTTCTCGTTCTCCTGGTATAAGATGAGAACAAGCTACTTGCATGGATTCCTTTGATTTAGGAGATGGCTGTAACTGTGGAGTAGGAGGAACCTTGGGACACTCCACCCTACCCCTTCCATGGCCCTTTAACAGAAATGGAGATTCATCCTGTTGCAAAGGGATATCAGGTTGTCTAGGCTGGTGGGTAATTCTTGAGCAGCCAATTCATCTTTAATTCTGTTTGAAAGGTCTTGTCAGAAGACAGCGACAGGCACCTAATTTTTGCAATAAAGTTCTGATGAAAGAGTTCGGAATTGCACAACCTATGGTCCCACAGTATTGCATGGGGTCCATACAGTGGCGTAACTACTGCCCCCGCAGCCCCCGCGATGGCTTGGAGGCGCTGGATAGCTTGGGGGCGACGGGGGCAGTAGTTACGCCACTCAGTGGAGGAACTCCCGTGACTCCCTCCATCTGCCGGGCGTCCGCTGAGTGTGTTACCAGCGGGCGCCCGGCACCTATTGAAACCCCCGGTGGCAGCCGGAGGACGGAGCTCCCTCCGACTTCCGGGTCCCGCAGAGCATTATGGGAGTGACATCATGACGTCACTCCCATAGTGCCAAGGAACGGACGCCGGGGTATGGGCGGCAGCAGCACTGGAGCGGGTATAAAGGTAAGTGGTTTTTTTTGTGTTTGTGGGCGCGCAGGGGGGGGGCAGGGCAACTACAGGGGGCTCACTAGGGGCAACTACAGGGGGCTCACTATTGGGATCAACTAGGGGCAACTACAGTGGGCTGACTACTGGTTGCAACTACAGGGGGCTAACTACTGGGGGCAACTACAGGGGGCTTACCACTGGGGGCAACCACACGGGGCAACTACAGGGGACAACTACTGGGCACAACTACAGGGGGCACTACTAAAATGGGCACTACTAGAAGGGGCACAACTACAGAGGGCACTACTTGAAGGGGCACAACTACAAGGGGCACTGCATATGGGCACAATTACAGGGGGCCCTGCACAATGGACACTACTACAGGGGGCATTGCATAAGGGGCACTATTACAGGGTGGCATGTGTAAGGGGCATTGCTGTGTGGCATAATGTGTTGTAAGGGGCATTCCGGTGTGGCACACTGTGTTGTAAGTGGCATTACTTAGTGTGTCATAATGTGTAAGGCACGTTGCTGTATCATGTAACCACACACCTTAAACGTCGTCTTTGGGTGTGTTTGATCTTTGGGCGGGGGGGGGAGTTGGGCGGGAGGGGGGCGCCTGAAACTTTTTTGGCATGGGGGAGCAAAATTTATAGTTACGCCACTGGGTCCATATTTTGGGTCAGTTTCCCTGCTGAATCCATTGGGCCAGAACAAACATGGCACTAGAGGTTTGTTGCTTTGGGTCGGGGCCCCTTGGGCTAGATGTTTGGTTGGAGTGCGAATTAACCTGGTGGATTAATAATGCTGTTCCTCATGCAGATTAGTTGTAGCAGTAGAAGACTGATGCAGCAGAATTATTAACACAATAGGTATTGAGAACAAGTGCAGGGTAGCAGGATAGCTTGTGACTGTATTATAATTATCCTTTATTAAATGGCGCCACAAGGGTTCCGCAGCGCCTTACATAGTACAGAAACAAAGTACAGAAACAGTTGAACAGAACAAGAAAACAGTGACATACAGTACAAGACAGTGCAAGACAGGCACATGGTATATAAACATTACTGCAACAGTAGCAGGATGGCAAAAGTCAAGGGTTAGGTGCTGTTGTAAGGAGTATAGAGTAGATAACAATATAAGTAAAGGAAGGAAAAGCACATGAGGGAAGAGGGCTGTAGCAGAATGAAAAATATTAGAGGCAGACTGCAATACACTAGAACTGGTGCCGGGAACACAATTGATTCAAGCTACTAATAAATATACTGTGAATCAATATTGGAGCAGGTTTTCAGCATAGCACTAGAGCAGACTGCTGTGAAGCAATACTGGAGCAGGTTTTCTGGATAGCACTGGAGCCGAATCCTGTAACGCAACACTGTAGCATGTTTTCTGGATAGCACTGGAGCAGTATGCTGTGAAGCAATACCTGAGCAGGTTCTCTGGATAACACTGGCGCAGGATAGTGAACCACGAGCCAGGGAACTGATCCACAAAGAAAGTTGTTGTTCTGGCAATGAGCAGTCAGCAGTTCCTGGTTTACATATGGTGCCCCTTAGAACGGATAGGCTGGATGAATCATGTGACTAGAGTTTTTGGAGACTGGTTTGTGAGAGTGTATCATGTGACACTGCCCAAGAGCAGGAACTGCATGTTTACATATGAGTGACCATAGGCAGGGCCGGATTAAGGTCTGTGGGGGCCCCTGGGCAACAAACATGTGGGGGTCCCTATTAAATGTGACGAACTGGGGGTATGCGCAATGGGGACCTTATGCAGAGCTACCAGTAGTGTCAGTGCTCACAGTGGTCGTGCCCCATATGCAGAGCCCACAGTAGTGGTGCCCTTTATGCAGTGCACCCAGTAGTAGTGCCCTCTATGCAATACTCCCATTAGTAGTGCTCCCAGTAGTTATGCCCCCTGTGGTAGTGTCCCTAATAGTAATGCCCCCTGTATACAGTAAATGCCCCCAGTAGTAATACCCCTGTAGTTGTGCCCTCAGTAGTCATGCCCCCTGTGTGTGCCCAATAGTAATGCCCTAGTAGTAATGCCCCCAGTAGTAATACCCCTGTAGTTGTGTCCTCAGTAGTCATGCCCCCTGTGGTAGTACCCTCTGTATAAATGCCCCTGTATTTGTGCCCCAATAGTAATGCTCCCTCTGTAGTAGTGCCCACCGAGTAATGCCCCCCACGAGTAATACCCCCAGTAGTAATGCCCACTCCCCTAGTAATGCTCCCAGTAGAAAAGCCGCTTGCACAAAAAAAACCCTAATACTTACCTTTAGCCCCGCTCCCGCATCCGCTGCCATCCACGTCCAGTCCGCTTGGCTGCTCCTCTGCACCAGGGGAGAGACGTCA
Source organism: Taudactylus pleione (assembly GCA_031769625.1). Classification (NCBI taxonomy): domain Eukaryota; kingdom Metazoa; phylum Chordata; class Amphibia; order Anura; family Myobatrachidae; genus Taudactylus; species Taudactylus pleione. The sequence continues at coordinate 22,775,044 of JAUIMM010000113.1, read as the reverse complement.
TGACGTCTCTCCCATAGTGCACTGCGTGAGCCGAAGGCCGGAGCTCACGAGCTGTCGATGCAGGGAGGGAGCCGGGCATCCGCTGGTTACAATCTCAGCGGGCACACAGTAAATGGAGCCTCCCTGCGGCGCTGGGGTTAGGTTGCCGGACGAGGCGGAAATGGTTCCGTCTCCTCCGGCCCACTTTAACTCCGATGGGTGTGGGGGCCCTTCACGTGTGGGGCCCAGGGACGACCGCCCCTGTCGCCCCCCCGTTAATCCGGCCCTGATAATAGGTCTCAGGGATGCTGCAGGCGTCTGCAGTGACACAGATGACAGTAATTTGACACCACTGGACCTGGTAATAGGGACCCAGACTCCAATGTGAGAATACATGGCCATGGAACCAGCTTTAGTTGGCATGTGCTTTGTAGCATGGTGCGTTATCCTGCTGGAAGTAACCATTAGAAGATGGATAGACTGTTGCCATAATGGGATGCAGATGGTCAATAACTACTCAGGGCTAATTTGTTATTAAAGGTTCTAATGTGTGCCAAGAAAACATTCCCCATAATAGGATGGATACATTTAGTTTACTCCAAATTCCGATCTTACTATCTGCATGTTGTAGCAGAAATAAAGATTTGTTAGATTGCGAGACTACAATCTCCTCCCCACTCCCTCTTCTAATATCAGGTTCCAGACTGTGCACTCTAATTATACACTGTATGCTATTAGTGCAGTAGTTCCCAAACTGTGCGCCGCCGTGGCACCCTGGGGTGCCTCAGGACACTTGCAGGGGTGCCTCAGGTTGCTGGCCCAGCACCAATTCAAATTATCTATGGTAATGTAATGGAAATATGTGGACAAACAGAAGCTGAAACTTGTCCACAACCACATAACTGAGCCTAAGGATGGCAGGCCAGCACAATTTACTGCACTTTACTAAAAAAATTTCTGAATCTCTCAATAACAAACTTTTGGCCTAGGGGTGCCGTGAAAACAATGCTGATACTGTAGGGTGCCGTGATTCAGAAAAGTTTGGGAACCTCTGTATTAGGGTATTAGGGGTTCAGTTATCTGGTAGAGCAGGAAGGTGGATGAACATAGGTGCTTGGTTTGTTTCTATTGAGACTACAGCAAGAGTCACCCTTCTGTCACTGAAACCTAGCATTTGGGTTAACAAAGTTAATGTTTTCTTGTGTGGAAATAACATTTTAAATATAGCATTTTACAAACTGAGTTGAATTGAGTTGTAAAAACAAAGTAACCAACAGTGGTAATAATTACTTAACCTGTTTTTAACCTTTTGTTTTTTCTTACGATGGCCTGTATTTGGGCTTTACTAGTCCTAATGCAGGTCTCATTGTATTTTAGACACTGGCTGGTGTGTAGGGGGGGTCCCCTATCATATGTAGAGTACATCAATTTGGTGGACAGGATTATCATCATGTGCTTTATTATCATGGGATGTAGTCAGATCCCGGCAGTCACAATACCAGCAGCAGAATCCATTGTACTGCATTCCAAGGACTATTGTGTACAGTGTATAATCTGGTAAATTATACTGCATGCACTATCAGTATTTATTTACTACTTTATATATATATTTTTAAAGGGGCCCAGACCTTGCCCTGTAGTATCCGTGTTGTCTGCAGGCTACGTACTCTTAATGGTTGACCAGGCCTCTGGTAGCTGGACACACCCTCTGTAGTGGCTGGCAACACCCTTTAAGCATGGGACATACCACTGCATTCCCCTGGTGGGCCTTTCATCTCCTAGTCCGACACTGTCTGGTAGGTAAAGTGTTTATCCTGTCATTATCTCATTCACTTTGATGCAATCATTGAACAAAGTGATAGAATGAAAATAAGCCACAAAACCATCCAATTTTTCTAAAATACTGCAAAAGCTTTTTGTTCTCACCTGCATCTGATAGTATCAACACGGTATATTTTCCCTAGAAGTGTGCAGTACACTGAATTTATTTACTTTATCTGGAGGCGCACTAATTTGGCAACACGAGACAATATTATCTTGCAATATCTTAAAATATGTTCAGGCAAGCAGCACAAACTACACCAAAGAGACTGAAATTGTGAATGAGAGTAATTTCCTTTCATGATTCTTCAGATGCCGGTTAAGTCTTTTGATGTGAATTTATAGTATTCCATTGATCAGTGTGCTGGATATTATAAATGACTATGTAATTATGAATAATAACTCACAGGAAAACAGGCTGAATGTCGTGAAATTAAATCCACAAGCTATATGTAATTCCTGGGATACTAAATCATCCAATTAACATCTGCTCAAAGCAAAGTGAATTCAAGGTTCTTTGCACATGAACACTTATGGCTTTTCTGGTCATCTTATTTAATGTGTATACTGTGTCACTTCTCTAATAATTATACTGTTAGCTAGCTTAGTTAGGGCCAAAGTTTTAATATTTTTAAAGGAGTGTGCTCGATGTGCCCAAGGGTACCAGGTACAAAGGGGCTCTGGCTTGCCAAGGAAGGGTAACCAAGCCCCCCATCCCCCCAAGATGATGTGGCTACACCCCCTCATAGTCCCCCCACCTAACTCCCATTTCCAAGTATGTGCATGGTTTCTACCATGAATTATTGAAATATACTGATGTTGGAAATGATGTGTGTGCAGGTGTTGATACTGCAGAGTCATATAGGCACACACCAACGGATGACTCAAACTATGAAAGCTGTGGGGGCACCCGGTCACTATGCTGCTTAGCTTGATCCACAGTGCCTCCCACCCATATGTTCCTTGTGCTCCTGATTACTCACCTCCCATAATTGGCTCCTCTTGAATGCTTCTTGCCATGGGCATAACTACCATAGGTGCAAGGGGTGCAGCTGCTATGGGGTCCAAAGCTGAGGGGGGGGCCATCTTCCATGTCAAAGTTAAATGTACTATATACATTTTTCACCATTGGGTGGTACATAGTGGCAGGGCAGGTCCTAGCCAATTTGATGCACTAGGCAAGATTCTGGCTTGTGCCCCCTAGCACCGCCACTAGTTCCGCCTCTAACCCAGCACCCCACTCACAGCAGCACAGATCACAGCAGCAGACAGCAACACCCGTCACATTCACCCACAGCAATCCTCATCCAGCATGCACTCCTCACCCAGCAGCACACATCACCCCTCACCTGGCCAGCACACAGCACCTCTCACAGCAGTCAGCTCAGCACCCCTCGCTCATGCTGAGCTGACTTAGGAAAAACTCACTCTTAAGAGCTGCCAGACTAGGTCTGAAGCCATGTGTACGCCCGCCCCTGCAGTTGTATCCCCAGCTCCTAGTCATTCCTGTGCATGGTGGCTGGCAAACACATTGCCTCTACAGGAAATAAACACATTGCCCCCACAGGAAATAAACACATTGCCCCAAACAGGGAAAAATTCAAACATATTGTCCGTCATGCATTATCCACTGACAGAGGCCCCCATTAAACAATGAATAATAACCTCTTTAGCACTCGCTGAAGGGGTTATGCCTCCATTTCTGGATTTAACAAAGAACAGTAACATAAGATTACCGCTGTCTGTCCAGCATCACTCTTGCCATGTTTTAGATGACGAAAGCGATGCGTTCCCCATTGCTGGCAATGGAGACCCAGCGGTGCCTTTCTGGCTTCAGAGAAGCCTTCCAGGTACTGCTGGGTCCCCGTGTCATGCACATGCAAACCATTGTGCATGTACATTACACCGGCCCACCACCAGTGAGCAGAGAACCCCGCCGATGAGGAGGACTTTGTGGGATCTCGCCGGAGGGGTAAGTATTAATAAATACCAGTGGCATTTTCGTTTGTATCACAGTGATACTAAATGAAAATTACCGCTGGTATTTTCATTTGTTTATAAATGTGGCTCAGAGTGTTGTTATACTTGGTAGGAAAGCCAGACAAAAGAGGATTGAATATATATATATATATATATATATATACTGTATATATACACATACATATACTGTATGTATATATATATATATATATATATATATATATATACATACACATACATACATATGTTTATTTATATGTATTATATATATATATAAATATATATATATATATTCACACACATATGTGTGTATGTATGTATATATATATATATATATATATATATATACAGTCAGGTGCATAAATATTGGGCCATTGACAGAATTTTCATATTTTGGCCTCTATTCACCACCACAATGGCTTTGAAATGAAACAAACAAGATCTGCTTTAACTGCAGACTTTCAGATTTAATTTGAGGGTAATTACATCCAAATCAGGTGAACGGTGTAGGAATTACAACGGTTTCTATATGTGCCTCCCACTTTTTAAGGGGCCAAAAGTAATGGGACTATCAACTCAGATGGCAATCCATAATCGGCTTTATATTGTACTCACCCTTTGATGATTGGTTATGTGGCCATTGGACATTAATTTGTAGTCCCGATGTCTGTTGGTTTCTTATGACACCCGACGACAATAATTATTGTCCAGGCTAAATCCAGGTCTGGAATGCTATATACTGGGTAATTTAGGATGAAACATCCAAGTCTTACACCCGGAAGTGACCAGTTGTGTACATTCCTCTGCATAGGACAGACACTCTCCACAGTGCCATATTTCGGACACGGCTGTGAGGACCAGGATTGTGCAGAAAACTACATGGGGCAACCAACAAATGAGCAGATCAGAGATTAATTTGCCACGTAACATGGGAATCTACAATGCACTGATCTGGTTATTCAGATGCAGCCCCAACACCCATGGGAATTGCTCTCCATTTCCATCTGGACTTATTGGTTGTATGATGCCCCACACAGGGCAATAGGGGTCAACATAAAGAAAAGTCTACTGTATCCAGATAACATTTAATTCAATAGGATGGGTATTAGTGATTGCTTTGGAGATAACAAACAATTCTATGGCTCATCAATGTGAGCTAACCTGAACTGACATAGAAGAGACATGTTACTCAACTATAAGGGTTCATTCACCCATAGGCCCGTATTCAATTAGTTTTGCGTATGCAATAAAGTTTTGCCTGCCGGAGTTTTCGCCTACATCGCGTATTTTAGCCTTGGCAACTTATCGTGCGCGTACCTGCGATTCGCACTATTCAATTCCAAAAGACGCAATAAATGGAGAGCGAAGTCAGAACAGACGAAAAGTGGTGTCTGAAACGGGGAAATCAGCCTGAACCCCCCAAAAAGATGCAGGAACATTGGGGATCAATGCAGTAGTGCCCGATTAGCCCTAGTGAAACAGTTTGGGGTACTTAAGTTCGCACAATTGCCACTAATTAGCGTCTTTGCACAAGTGGTGAAGAATAGCATAAAGCAGTATTTTTAGTCTTGTCAAATGTGGGGTACCTGAAAATGGATGTAAGCATATTTAAAAGTCGCTAAAGTGAAGTTATCAGAAACGTAAAAACCGCACCTTCAGCAAACACCTGCAATCAAAAAAACACCTCACCCATACCTGAAGATCCCCCAAAAGTCTATTTTGCTAGTTTTTAAGTTTGTACCCCAACTGTACACTTGTTTGCCCCCATTTTAAAAGTGCTTTTTTGGTGTGTTCCTCAATTTTTTTTAGTTTTTTTTTTTTATGCAGTTATCCTTTGGGGGCTTGTCCCAAGGGTGCTGAATGGTTTCCCCACCTTTGCACCCCAAAATAGCGATTTTGCACTTTTTTTCTCCACCTATTCATAGGCATATATTTTTTGCCTATTACATTGCATTGCGTTTTCGCGTATGCGAAAAGTGTTTGCAATTGAATACGGAGATAAGTTTCCGCCCGGCGAAAAGTCGCAATCAGCAATACTTTTTCGCGGATTCCTACTTTTCGCGGCTTAGTGAATACGGGCCATAGTGTTAAATAAAAATAAATATATAAATGAACACTTGTTTTTGATGCATTACAGTGATGTGTCTTAATGCATTTTACATCTGTTTCACATGTTAAGCTTTTACCAATACATTCTACTGTATTGATAGCACCTGGTAACACATGAGTAATAGACAGTTCTACATTTTAAATGTCGAATGCAGCGCTAAGATTTTATGATATAATGAGGGGAATGAGGCCATAAGAAACCATTCATCCTAATGTGGTATTCAGATGTTAGCGGATGAAAAATGCATTAACAGTACATAGGTGTAAACGAGTGAGAAAAAACGGAAGGGCTCTTAAGTGGTTGTAGTGAAGGAGACTTGGTAAAGCTGTTACACCAGCCAGCAGCTATAAGAGAAACTGGGCCTGATTCAGAGCCGGACGCTCTGACCAGAGCGCTTGCTCTGAATCAGTGCCCTCCTACCTAATAATGGAGCGGCCTCCTGGCCGCTCGCATAGCTGTGGGTGACCACTTACAGCTTATGCGAGCGGCCAAAAAGATGGTCGCAATGGTCAAGACCATCGCGACCATCGGGCTTGCGACGAGACCCTGCGGTAGGGTCTCGCTGCCGCAAGCCCAGGAGTGCTTTTGGCTCTATCAGAGCCAAAAACACTCCCACTGACATCACTAGTGATGTCAGAGGGGCCGGCTCCAGATGGAAGGCGTTCCCATGGGAACGCCTCCGTCTGGGCAGCAACGCCCCCGGCACGCCCACCAAAGAGGGCGTGCTGTCAGTCACCATCGACAGCACGCCCCCTTTGGTGCGAGACCCAAAGCGACAGCTTGGCTGTCGCTATGCGGGTCTCGCGCATGCGCATGACGGAGCTCCCTCCGTCGTGCACATGCGCATTAGGGCACCATCGACCCGCTTGCAAGCGCTCAGCGCTCGCGAGCGGGTCTGAATTAGGCCCACTGTTCCCGTTCCCCTGTTCAGTTCACTACAGATTTCCTGTTGCAAAAGGGATGTGCAGGCTTGGTTCTACTCGGTTCCGTTCGTTTTTCTTTTACCGAATCTTATTGGGTATCAGCTGTCACGAGTTTTGGATAGCCAATTTTGCAGCAAAACACTTGGTGAGTTACTTTATTAAATCTACATTGTTGGTGAATGTCTGTGCCCCATTCAGGCTGGTAAATAAATGTCATTTCAAGTAATTTCAAAATAGTTATCGAAAACACATCTTCTATCATTAATTCCAAAGAGAATGTTTTTTCCTTAAGGTAGTTTACCTTGGAAACCTAAACCAACACCTTGAGTGAATAATTTTAGGGTCAGAGATCAGTGGCGAGTAATATGTGGTAATTGTTCCCAGTACATATTTAACAGCTCCAAGTGAGAGCTGCGGAAGGTCTCACACAATTTGGTAGAAATGATGATGTATTCGATTAGTGGAATCGAGTGTCCCGTAATCTTAAATATTTAAAATTAAAAAAAGTGTAATTACTAATTACATAATTTTTTTAGTGTCTCTCAAATGGAATACTTCATTAGGGATAATTTCTGTACTTCTAGTGTTAAGTGTATTATTTCCAGATGTACACCGACATTCCCAGTGGCATAACTAGGGCAGGGCGAGCGGGGTGCGTGCCCTGGGCGCCGTTGGACCGGCGGCGTGGGGGGGGGGGCGCCGCCGGCCACGGTACCGGCCTGCCCGCCCTAGGTAGCCAGTGTAGCGCCGACCGCAATGAGTGCGGTCAGCGCTACACATTTACACAGGACCGGCGCTAGGTTTCCAGCGCTGGTCCTGTGCTGCACAGCTGAGCCCATTCCCTCCCCCTGAGCGCTTGCCCAATAGCGCTAGGAGGCGGGCTCAGGCTGTGCATAACACACACATCGCCGCCAGCGCTGGCAGCGATGCATGTGTTAAACAGCAGCCAATGAGAGTCAGAAAGACTCTCATTGACTGCTGCAGCACCCACTGCAAGAGCCGGGCTTCTGTCCGGCTCCTGCAGTGGGTAATGGGACAGACGTCATGACATCATGACGTCTCTCCCATAATGCTGAGCGCGCCATCCAGGGAGGACTGGCGGGCGGCGGGAGCGGCGGCGCGGACCGGAGCAGCAGCAGCGTGGATTCAGGTAAGTATATTTTTATATATATATTTTTTTTAACCTATCTGCACTACTGGGGGAGGGGGGTGGCTACTACTGGGGGGACCCCTACTGGGGGTGGGGGCACAACAGGGGAGGGGTGGCTACTACTGGGGGCACCATTATTGGGAGGACCTCTACTACCGGGGGCACTTAATCGGGAGGGGAACCTCTACTGGGGACTACTACTTGGGGGGAGAACTACCACTGGGCGCATTATAAAAGGGGCCTACTACTAGAGGCACTGCACTCGGGGGACCCCTACTGGGGGCAATAATAGGAAGGGCCACTACAGGGGGCACTGGATAGGGGAGATCACTACTGGGTGCCTGCATAAGGGGACCACTACTGGGAAAATTGCATGGGGGGGGACTACTGCTGGGGGCATTATGTAAAGGGCACTGCATAGGGGGGGGACTACTACTGGGGGCACCACATAAAGGGCACTGCATAAGGGGGAACACTACATGGGGCACTGCATTTGGGGGGCCCACTACTGGGGGTACTGAGTAAGGGGAACTAATTGGGGGCTGTATAAGGGGGACCACTACTGGGGATACTGTATAAGGGGCACTAATATGGGCCTGCATAAGAGGGACCACAACTGCATACTGGGGGTACTGTATAAGGGGTACTACTGGGGTTAAGGTGCATATGGATAGGAATGTTCAGTGTGAAAATAAAGGGGTGAGTCATGTTGACACGCCCCATTTTTAAGTGACCACGCCCATTGGGGGGGAGGCTCCCTTTTCAAATTTGCTCTGGGCTCCAAATACCCTAGTTATGCCACTGCCCATTCCACATTTTTGTGATGCATTAGAGCAGACAACATTTTGTAGATCGCCGAGTTCTGTAAAATCAATTTCACAAAATACACTAGTGTCAGGATCCATCATCCGATTGGCTCCCAACAAAACTTCTTGGTTTTTACAAATGTGGCACAAATAAATGTATAACCTGTCAGCATGTAGTCAATAAGCCAAAACCTTAAATATTGAGGGGATTGATAGAGTCTTTACAAATAAACAATTTATTAATTGCAATACCAAATATGTGGTGTACCCTCTCCCGGCTAATTATGCGAAGTGTAACCCATAGGCTCCAGTTGCTAACGCCACCTTCATATGGCATTAGAGGCGGGGGCCAATATTTGCAATGCATCGCATTCTGGATGTTGGAAAATTTGCCAGCATTGCATCCCCCATAGAGACCTACAGTATGGGGGATGTGGCTGCCACAGGAATGGAGGGGTCGCAGCAGGTATCAGAGACAATATACAATGATAAATGGGCCCAGGTCACTAGGTGGAGCGGTCTGTGATGGAGGGGATGAGCCAGAAGCAGAGACACCCAGTAACAGCATTACTGAGTTAAACTCCCTTTGTCCATACCTATCTGTGTAGGGCATCGATAATACCTCCCGATAAAGAAGATAACCTTAAACTGACAGCAGCATATTGGGCCAGGCAGTTTGAGGAGGACTCTACATCTATGTACAATCTGTTGAGGTAGCCATAGGCTGCAGTCTCGCTGGTAATAAGACAATAGTGGTGATTTTCACACTAATATGAGAAAAGCTGGACAGAGTCATTATCGACACAGCTGATAAGCCAGGAGCAGAAACTCACTCTTCTAATATACTTTGTTCTACATAGAAACAAATTCCACTTGTATACCTGCTAAGTACTCAACTAAAACCAGTTGTCCAGCAATAGCTATTTTAAAGCAGTTAAACACGTATCAAGGCCGAGCCTACGACAGATCCAGTTATAAGTGTACCACCGATGCCTAGTTAATAAAAACTATTCATAGATATTTTTATTTTAGCACTCATCTTATGTAATTTATACTTAAAGCCTGTATTAGTTAATGTATGAATTTGCTTACTATTGGGGGTTTGATATCAGATGTGAAAGTACCGTTAAAAGTTATATGAATTTGCTAGAATTTATATGAATTGTTATTATTACAAGTTTTCTTTTATATAGACCTATACAATAAATCTTATATATAAAATTCATCTGTTTGTTTATTTATATGTTTATCTGTCTGTCCAGTTATGCATTCGGACACCCCTGCACCGAATCGGATGAAACCAATGCAAGGTGGTCCAGTTGGATGCTGGCCAGGTTTTAGGGGGGTTACGGTCCCGGTCAGACCGCCCGTTGGTGTACTCTGGGCAGAACTTTGACCCAGGGAGCCTGTACTGAGCCTTCCACTGGATGGATTTGGACGAAAACTTCACAGAGTGGTAACATTGGATCCCAGAAGACAAACTAGGGGGATGAGGTCCCGGTCGGACCTCCTGTTGGTGTACGCTGGACTGAACTTCGACCCAGGGACTCTGGGCAGAACTTTGACCTGGAGAACCTGTTCTGGGCCTTCCACTGGATAGATTTGGATGACATAACATAATTTGGACAAAAACTTCACAGAGTGGTAACATTGGATCCCAGAAGACATACTAGGGGGTTGAGGTCCCGGTCAGACCTCTCATTGGTGTACGCTGGGCAAAACTTTGACCCGGGGAACCTGTTGTGAGCCTTCCACTGGATGAATTTAGACGGTAACTTCACAGAGTGTTAAAATTGGATCCCAGAAGACATACTAGGTGGTTGAGGTCCCGGTCGGACCTCCCGTTGGTGTACACTGGGCAGAACGTTGACCCGGGGAACCTGTTCTGGGCCTTCAGCTGGATGGATTTAGGGGGGTGGCAATTGGTTTGGGCTGCTTAATGGAGTGGTTGGGGTCCCAGGCGGACCTCACGGCATAGTGCACTGGGCAGAACTTTGACCCAGGGAGCCTGTTCTGGGCCTTCCATTGAATGGATGACATCGCAAAAAATTAATTATTTAAACCTGGGCAATGCCGGGTACTTCAGTTAGTTGTATACAGTATATACCTTGTGTAATGTTCATTGATGATCAAATGATCCACTGCTACTTAGGAGATGAGGAGGTTTAGTTGATGGTATGCTCCTGATTTTCATCCCCGAAGGGTTCCTGACAAAATAAAAGTATTACCGTATATACTCGAGTATAAGCCGAGTTTTTCAGCACATTTTTTGTGCTGAAAAAGCACCCCCTCGGCTTATACTCGAGTGAAGTGTGTAGCGCTGACCGGACGGAGTTCGGTCAGCGCTACACAGCACAAACACACAGCCGCCGGAGCCGGCAGCTGTGTGTTTGTTGTAATCAGCAGCCGATGAGAGTCTGTCAGACTCTCATCGGCTGCTGCTGCTCCCACTGTGGGAGCCATCTTCCGGCTCCCGCAGTGGGTAATGGGAGAGACGTCATGAGTAATGACATCTCTCCCATGCAAAGCGGACGGAGGAGCTGTTACCGGCGGAACCAGGAGCAAGGGTTTCAGGTAAGTGATTTATTTTTTATTTTTATTACGTCTCTCTCTACTGGGGGGGGACTACTGGGGGCACTATCAGGTGGGGATTACTACAGGGGGCATTACCAGGGGGGAATTACTACAGGGGGCACTAAAAGGGGGGATTACCACTGGGTGTACTACCAGGAGGGGATTACTACTGGGGCACTAAAAGGAGGGATTACCACTGGGGGAACTACCAGGGGGGGATTACTACTGGGGGCACTAAAAGGGGGGGATTACCACTGGGGGCACTACCAGTGGGGGATTACTACTGGGGGCACTAAAAGGGGGGATTACCACTGGGGGAACTACCAGGGGGGGATTACTACTGGGGGCACTAAAAGGGGGGGAATTACCACTGGGGGCACTACCAGGGGGGATTATTACTGGGGGCACTAAAAGGGGGGATTACCACTGGGGGCACTACCAGGGGGGATTACTACTGGGGGCATAACCAGGGGGAATTACTACTGAGGGCACTACCAGCTGCTGCATTTCCCACCCTAGGCTTATACTCGAGTCAATAAGTTTTCCCAGTTTTTTGTGGTAAAAGTAGGTACCTCGGCTTATATTCGGGTCGACTTATACTCGAGTATATACGGTATATTCTGACGTTAATAATAAATTTATATTTAATAAATTGAATATTTGAAATTTGGTTGTCAATTAATGTGTCTGGGGAATTTCTAGAAGTCCTTGTCTCTCTGACCAAGAAAGAAGGAAGAATGAACTAGCTGAAAATCGGTGACTTCCACAGCTAATCAGGAGGTAAGGCTATAAGTAGATAGACTCGCTGGAGGCGGTGTATCACATATTATCATCATCCTTATATTGTTTACTCGTAAGGCGACCAAAAAATGCAGTGCCAAATAGTCAGTTATAAATCATATAAAATACAATCGCACATAAGAGGAAGATGTATCATTCATACATATAAATCGTGATACATCTCCCCCCTATTCTCCTACATACTGGCATTTTTGATCGCTGCTATGCAGGAATATTTAACCACTTATATAGCTTTTCTGATGTAGAGCTGTCCCAGCGATACAGTTTCTTACGTATGGTAAGTACACAGGATACATATAACTGTGCTTGGCAGTTCAGAACCCTTTTGCAGCTGGTGGAGTTCCAGGGTTGTGATTCATTGGAGACGTTGTACTGTGCTGAGTGTAGTGTTGTAGTAGGCATACTGTAGAATTAGACATCAGCATAAAGGCAGGCCAAGGCAGAAATAGGAGAGGGGAGTGGATAAAGTGAGGCTGACAAGAGGATCAGGTCAAGGTCATTTGGTTGTACTTGCGTGCAAACGTATTTGGTTGCAAGTGGGACTGCAAGAGGCAGGGTGATATAGAAGAAATGGAGGTTGTGGTCAGAGAGTGGGAAGACAGAGTTTGAGAAGCTGGAGATGGCACAGGAATGAGAGCACAAGACCCAGGAAATGCCCATTTTGTTGATGGAAGATCATATCTACTAGCAGAGACTGCAGGAGGACAGAAGCATGAGTTCAGTGGTAGCAGTGCCAGTAGGGAATGTTAAAATACTCTATAATAAGAGTGGGTCGGTCTATGGAAATTAAGAAAAAAGGCAAGGCACCTAATTTGTCCTGAATTAAGGAAACATTACCTATTTGAAACTGATGCAGAGTTGTATGCAAGTAAGCTTTACGGATGAATATTTCTGTTTGTATCTGTGCATGATCTGGAGCCAAGCGTACATATCTACAGGAGATTCCAAGTCTAAAACAACTCAGTGGCATCTCTACTTGATGCAGAATTAGGCATCAACTGGGAATTTGCACGTCGACTAAGATTAGTGGGTAAGGGTTGCGGGCATATCGACGGGACTGCAGACTAGGCAGAGCTTTGCATATGAAAAGATTTGTCTGTTTTCATACATATCTCTTGCACTAAGGATAGGGCTAATTTAAGTGCCAGCTGAAAATGATGACCGCTATTTACCCAGGCACACAGTTAGGAGCAGTGCCGTCACACAGATGCCAACAATGCAGCATACGAGTGAATATCCGCATTTATTTCCATGCACGCAATGTGAGTGTAATTGCAGGCAACTTGCATTCAATTCTGTATCGCCCAATAGACTGTAAGAAAATGTAGTAGTATGGCTGAGGTCAAAATGACCCCTTATATGGCTCTGAAATGGCAAATTGGAGGGATCTGGTTGATCACACTCAAACTAAGCTAACCATGATTATACTGGGTCTAGTTAATGCTGCAGGCCAATGATTTCAAATGCAGTACTTATCATGTTCCCTGGCCAACCAGAATCTATAGAACTTCTCATCCCACGTTGATCTTTCTGGACAACACTCACAGCTATTTGGGGTGAACCCAATCTAAAATAAGAACAATGGTTGTCCAAGTTGCTGTTGCATATTTAAGGCTGAGATTAAATTACATCTGCTAATTTGCCTGAATCTAACTGGGCAGAACGGGTCCTGCGATTACGCACGCAGATCGCCCCAAGCTGCAGGATGATTGACATGCTGCAGTGTTTGGGGGGCAGAGTGGGGAGGTGGCTAGTCACCATTCCCGGAAACGGGGGCACGTAGCCCCGTTTTCCGGGAGGGACGAGGCCACGGTCTGCGTTGGCAGACATAGATTCCTGGCCTTTTACGCGACCATCACCCGTTCAGGCTGCGGGAAGCTTCAGCTCCCAAACCTGACCAAAGAAGCAACCATCCCATCGGTCACAGTGCTGGGATTGCAAATGTCTGACACCTCCTTCTGCATTTGCATTAGAGGAGGACGGATTTGCACAGACGCTTGTGTGTGGCTCCGCAAATCCGACCCATCTCTGAATCAGGCCCCAGGTCTTTGATATAGTTGATCATCAGTATAGCTATAGTTGCTTTTCAACTGCAGTGCCAAGCATAAATGGAGACTGGACCCATGTATTTAATATTCACGTTAGTTATGTGAATCTGCTAGCCAAACTCCTGCACGTGATGTGAGATTATAGATTAGACATATTTCTTCATTTTATTTCACAATAGATCTTGTGTAAGAGCGGGTGTTACTGAGAACATTCTAGGACATTCTATCACAAGCTCATTAGAAATGGATTCACATGAAACATATTACCATGTGATGCAAAAATGACTAAGATACTTGTGTTTCTGTGAGTTTCACCCATAGAACCACAATACTACTGAGGCGTGAGAAAAGATATCATTATATAAAAAAAAGTTTCAAAATTGACAGATATAGAAAATCATTTAAGGAAACGATACTGCCCTACGATTAAATGTATGAAAGACCAAAAACTGCAAGTATTTCATAGCAAAAAAATATGACAGCATCTTACAGAGAATGCAGGGGGCTGGCGCTATAATCCAATTCAAATGACAAATTACAGTATGTAGTCAAGTCCGCTGACCAGGACCGCCATGAAAAGTTCCAGGCCATACTTTGAAGGGTGTGACCACACATGTGGGGCATGGCATCAACCCCTTGTGCATATCAGACACCAGAAATTCTATGCTGAGACTGCAGGTGGCGTGAGGGCAAGGCCGGGTCCTTATATTCACCTCTATCTCTGTGTCCCTCTCTGCTAGTTACATAACATTAGGGCTAAAAAGAAGGGTTTCTGGCTATGGAACGACCCCTCACTAGCATCTCTTGTAGTAGATGAAAGCTGCATATCTCCCAAGATTTCTCTCATAATATCCTGAAACTTATACTAATTCTCCACATTTCTCATAACAACAAGATCATTTTAGTCGCCCATTCACTTAATACCTAGCAGACATATGAGAGGGAGGACTAGATGTATATGTGGTTGACACTGGGGATGGAGTATAATTTCAAAGGCTATTTCAGAAATTAAGTCAGATACTATGTCATCCATGGCACCAAAAAATGCAATATGAGATACACGTCTTAGGAATTCCCGTATCCTCCGCCCATTGGCTGTTCTGGTTGATAGGGATGGGCATAATTTCTGTTATAAAGGTTGGTGGTGAAGAACACCAATTACCATTTTTTTGCCAATGACACAAAGTTCACATTATCAAACCCTCTGATCTCTCTGCCCAATCTTTACGCTCTCATTGCCGAATGTTGTAAACTCGCAAGTCAACAATTACAGGAAAAACTTCTTCAGCCGAATTTTGAATTTAGCTGGTCCATACTGTATAATCATATAGCATGAAACTCTCCGATGTCTGCCCTCTTCTAAACATCAGGAAAGATCCCAAGATTTTGGAGGCAGTTAGTGTCTACAGAGGGACTTCCATAGTATCCATGAGTTGGTCATTTTCTGAGACGGTCATAGGAGGAGTCTATAAGTAAAAACTTACCTTATGATAAATTCTCTCTCCAGATGTTGATTAAGGGGCATATTCAATTGGGTGAAAGAAAAGCAAAAAACCCGCACCTGCGAGGTTTTTCCTGCAGGTGCAAGTTTTTTGCTATTCAATATTTTTTTTAATATTAGCTTAATTAATCAGTAATTACTCACCTTCCGAAGTGCTGTCTTCTGCATCCAGCGTCGGGACCCGGACTCCAGCAGCAGTGGTGAGTATGTAGTGTGTATGAGTGTGTACGAGTGAGTGTTTGTGACCCCCAGTGTGTGTGTGTGTATCCAGTGTCAGTGTGGCCCCCCTGGAATGGGCGCTGGGAGAACTACATCTCCCAGCGGCCCTTGCCCTTCCCCCCAGCCCTGGAGCCTCCCACAAGCCCCCAGCACTCCCAGCAGCCCCCTATCCAGTGAGAAGATAGAGCGGAGGCCACCGGGTGCCGCGGAGACCACCGGAGACCCCCGGGCAGGTAAGTGCAGAATTAATTTTTTTTACGCGGCACTGGGTTTTCAGAGCTGAAAACCCAGTAACCACGTCTTTAAAATTGGATACTGCGGGTATCGGGAGCGAGTATACCCACGGTAATCCAATATTGGGTGCAAGGGGTGCAAGGTTTTTTACAACGCTAAACCTCGCGCCCAATTGAATATGCCCCTTAAGTGTTATTCTTATATTGCAATAAGGTATGCAATCAACAGTGGCAACAAACAGGGGCAGCACTAAAATATATATCACCTCTGGTTATCAAAAACTAGAGGCCATATAAGGAACAAAGAATCCACTGTGTAGTAGGAGGAATAGAATGGCAGCTGGAGACCTCTCTTTGCCTTCATAGGGTAATGTCACCCACAAACACACAGAGTTCCACCACTATGATAGACGCTGTTTTATACAGTGTTTTACCCCTATCACTAGCAGTGCTTCCATGACCTCCAATTTGCCAGTGTCAAGATCATCTGCAGGAATCATCAGGATTTTGTGTATTAAGTGCATCATTAATGGCTCATGGTCCATAGGCAAATGTTTTTATCTGGCAAAGTGCAACATGCAAGTGCAAAGCAGGTCTCAATAAACACGTAGGACCCAATCTTTGGCACCTGTGAATTTGTGCAAGTTATTTTATGGAGTGTGAATGGCTATGCCTCCACATCCCACTACAATAATTTTGGTCTGTATACGAGATCTTCTTTCTGCAATGCTCCGTACTTCAGTAAGAATGTCTTCACTTCACCTAAGTCCTTCCTGCCTCTGCGAAATGTTTATGCTGCTGCAAATGTGGCATCTAAGGTGCACGTATGTAAATTAATCCATTGGTGGGTCCAGAGGTGGATTTGCACGTGGAGCTGTCTTTTTACATTTTACAAATTACATCCATTGTGATTTCATAACCTGAACTGATTGGCTGCTATAGTAATGTAATTTCATAACCTGAACAAAATGGCTGCTATGGTTATGTCTTTTCATAACCTAAACTGATTGGCTGCTATGGTTATGTCTTTTCATAACCTAAACTGATTGGCTGCTATGGTTATGTCTTTTCATAACCTAAACTGATTGGCTGCTATGGTTATGTCAGTTTATATGGTTATGTTACTGTCATTTCATAACCTGAACTGATTGGCTGCTATGATTGTAGTACAGAGTGGTCATATTAGTAAATCTCTCAATAACTGTGCAAGTTGTATTGGCATATCTCTGCCTTCAAAAGAAGTTCCATCCTGTGTCCCTAGTTTTATAAACAACTCAGGGCCAGTGGCAATAAGAGACTTTTCTACTAAATGTTCCGTAATCTGAGTAGGTGGCATGGAATAGTGCTACGGCAAATGTAATCTATATAATAATCAAGGTTGGTATGTCCTGAGATCTACATGTGCAGTAGGATTGCCAATGACCACCAATGAAAGAGAGAAGGGAGCCAGGCCCTGAGAAATATAGGGGGGGGGGGGGAACACAGGAGAGACCACTAGACCCGGCTATCTTCAGCTCCAATATACTTGTGAGTATATAAATTGCTATACAATTAGTTTAACAACAACAACAAAAATAATAATTTACTAGCCACCATTCTATCTAGTCTTTGCATTGTGGGCAATCTGTTCCTTCTCTATTAATCTTTTGATGTATGACAGGGATAAATGTTTTTGTTTAATTTACATTTATGAGACCTTAGAATAGTTTTGTCACTCTTCTGTGCATTTTGCTCACTATGGAACAGTTTCTGAATCGGAAGTAAAGTGACTGTTTTTCACGAGAAGCCGGGGAAACCAGATTTACTACCTCTTGCTAATGTCAGTTTCTGTAGGGCTACTGCGAGGCTCCGGCCGGCTACAAGTCCTGACAGCGCAAGACCGGCAGGCCTGAAAATGCAGATCGTAAGTATTTAACTATTCCTAATCCTCTCCCTTCCCTGACCCTAACTGTAACCTCCCCCCTAGTGCCTAACCCCCCCCCCTTCCCTGAACCCTAAACCTAAGACTCCCGGGGGGTGCCTAACCCTAACCTCCCCTAGGGGGTGCCTAACCCTAAGTCTTACGGGAGCCCTGAAACCTAAGCCCCCCCCCGCGGCTGTCCGCGCCCGGCACCAAGCTTACCTTCGTTCGGTATGCCGGGCATCGGGCTCCCGGCTTAGGTCTAATGACAGGCGTCGGGATTCGACACCTGTCATTAGTACCCTGCCGGGATTTGACAGTTGGGAAGCCGGCGGTCAGGATTTCAACCGTCGGCATCCCGACTGCATACCCTATGGTATTACCACAACACTTCCATAATACTCCCACAAGATGATACAGTTCATATAGTTCTGTGTCACCCATTTCCCACCCTGAAACACCCATTTCACGCAAAGAGGCATCCAGCCAATTTCCGACCAAATCAGAGACAGCCGGAGATATTAAAATGTGTACATTTGCTTCTGCGTATGCGCTGGACGCCAACACTCGCTATCTGCGTCTGTGAAAAGAGATGCGTCTGACCCTTGCGATGGGACCTATGTTTTAGTGAAGTTGGCAAAAATACATTTAGGAAAGGAAAACATGACCTATTTCAATCTCCAACAGATAATTAAACATCTTATTCTTACTAATAATGTGAGATAATAGATAACAGCATACAGGTTTGTCTACTGTTGCATCAGAAATGATAGTTTATGTTTTCAGTATAATCAAGTGATATGGAAACACAACTTCTGGAATCTATCTCCAGTTCCTGAATAGGAAGAGATATCCCAATTTCTCCGGCATCTTTCAACTAGACGTCTATAAATTATTAGATAGGAAAACAGAATAAGATTTGCTCAAATCTACCTTTGAAAGCCAAGTTTGTGTTACTTAATATATCAAACATTGTTGAATGTGGCCCAAGAATTATTCTTTCACGTGGGACTCACAATCTCCCGCCCAGGAAATTCTTAAACTAAGCAGACTAGAGGATTAGCAGAGCTGAGAAGGGAGAGGGTCTAATAGTACAGTATGAGCCAGGGGGAGTAAGAAAGTGTAGGAGTTACGTCCCGGTGGAGAACCTTATGTGCCCCAGATATTACAGCTGCAGTTTCAACAGACTAATTAATTCCGGGATGTTTGCTACATCATTGTCTTATAAAAGTCATAGACCATTTCCTGAATCCTGTGTGTACATACTGTGTACTGTATAATAGACTACAAATATTTAAAAATAAACGCCTAATGATTTTTACAAAATTATTATTTTTTAAAGAAAAACTCCTTATCAGGGGTTAAAGCAGTGGTTCCAGAACTGGGTGCTGTGGCAACCTTGGGTGAGACGGACACTTGGAGGGGTGCCTCGGGTTGGTGGTCCAGGACCAAGTCAAATTATGTATGGTCCAGATGATAGGCTAAACCAGAGCTGGTGGCTGCCAATCATAAAATATGTAGACAAACAGAATCTCAACCCTGTCCACCACCACATAACTGAACCTAAGGGTGACATATAAGCAGATTTTACTTCATTTTATTTTTTTTGTAAAATTTTTTAATAAGAAACTTATGGTCTAGGAGAGCCATGAAAAAAATGCAGCTACTATACGGCGCTGTAATTCATAAACGTTTGGGAACCAATGGATTAAAGTGTTAATTCTATGGTAGTAGAATGTAATATCCTGAATCATATGGCGGTAAATAAAACTGATCCCTGACACATCAAACACAACTTTCTAATTCAGGGCAACGATGCCTAGTACCTAAATTCACCATATTATCAACAACAGTTACACTGGAAGCACATCTCACCCCCTGATTGTGCCATTTTGGGGAAGGGGGGACTGCATTTCACTCCCCCGTTTTCACATCACACTGGGGGTGAGCCCAACACTCTGGCAGCTGCCCCCAGCCGCCTCCCTGCACTAAATGGACGCCGTGTGCTTGCACCTTTCTCCAACTTCTGCATTGCAACGGCAGTGACAGTGTCCCCCAACCTCCCACGGGACACTGTAGCTCGAGGGCGAGACAGTGGCCGAAAAGCAGGACTGTCCCTCTGAAAATTGGACGGTATGTCATTACCTCCCCACCCCCCATCTCTCTTTCTCTGTAATATGACCGTTTCTCCTGTAGTTCTGTCAATTATGTGCGAAACAAAATCTCTTCAGAATGTCATATTTTCGGTAATGGAAATACAAATCTCATTATAAATTGGTCAGGTGATTGGTGATCTGGTCTCCTGATTTTTCAGCAGGTCTAAAAATCTTTTGACAAAACCAGACAACCAGGATGGGATGAAACCAGAGGTTGTGTGAGCGTACACACCAATGCTGACCAACTGGTAGATCGGAGGTCGAATTGGATGAGAATTGGACCAGTGTGTACCCAACTTTAGTATTAGTTAGAGACCCACCTGATGGGGTTCACCTATATGTGGTGGATGGACAAGCATTTTTGGCCAAACATGCTAAGGACCTCATTTATACTGCATCTTAATTGTAGAGTTATCATAATTGTTGTGACCGTCAGTATTCTTAGTGCTTAGAGTGGGCATCTGCATTTTGTTTTTCCTAGAAAGCTGTATATTCTAAGTAGATGATTGTCAGACAGGAGATCCTGAATGTTCGTAGAATAAGATAATTGGTTTCAGCATAACCCGGGAGCTCTGATTACTTTCAATGTAATAGTGCAGCATAGAACAGTGGGCAGTTTCTGAGTATTCCCTGCAATCTCTAAGAAACTCCTCACATGTCTGTTCTTATAGTCACATCTGATGTATGGCACTAAGATTTTTGTTCTCAGTTTTTGAGTCTGGATTGTGAAGCATTTGGCGTCCAGATTTCAGTGGTTTGCAGAACACTGTTATCATTATCTCCAGCAGGCATAACACTAGAAATTGAATACAGATTTCTATGTGCAGACGTGTTTTGTTTTAGTTAAAAATAAATAGGTATGCTTTGTTTTGTTCTTTGAATCTCTTCTGTTTATTTTTATCATTGTTTAATAATAGTGATACAAGCTGTAATATAGTGAATCTATACTATATCACAGTCAGATGCCGCCGATGTAACTGGTCTCGGGGATGTATTCCAGGGTCCTCACTCGGTGAACGTGTATAGCGCCAACACTTTTCAACCCACGTGGGGTCTTCTTCTATGCAATGCATTGGAATACACCCCCGAGACCAGTTACATCGGCGGCACCTGACGAGCCTCGAACATGTTTAAGGAGATGGAAGAACATCACAACAGGAGAAGAATCGTGACATCGACGAGCCGGCTAGGGGTAAAGGTGCCCACACACATAGCGATATTTTACACGATCTGGCCGATTCAGACGAATCGTGACGACAGATCGTGTAAAATATGGCCAAATCGTGAGGAAATCGTGAGTCCTAACTCACGATCACGATGCGATGCGTGTCCCCGCTGGTCGCACATCGCATCGTCAGATCTGCCGTGCAGTAGGGCAGATCTGACAATCTGGGACAAAACGCACTGGGAAAAAAAAAAAAAAGTTAATATGCACGATAGATCTTAATGCTTTTTACTCCAAATCGTGTGTAGGAGCTGCCGGGGAGCTGCCGGGGGAGAGTTCAGGGGAAATCGCACACATTGTGGGATCGTGTGCAGATCGGTATGTGTGTGGGCACCTTAAGAGCGGACCCTGTCGAGTCCAGAGGAGGTGAGTTCCCAGGAAGGAGGGGGAAAACGGCGCCTTGTTCCTGTGAGCCACAACCGTTAATCCCCCCCTTCGCACACCCAGCGGTCTTTCCGGCAGGGCATGCCGTAGATTGTCAGGTGGTCTGAGCGCTCTCCGGCACCTTCCCTCAGAGAGAGACACAGGGATTGAGCTACACCTCCCAGTGCACTCCAGCCCAAGTCCGTACTGCTTACTCCGGGAACAGCTCCCGGGTGGTCACTTCATACCACACAATTCTGCAGCACCTTTAAATTATTCTAGAGCGGGATGCCGCACCAGCCACCTTACAGCTATATCCTGGACATACCTCCACACTGAACTCAAGGGTCTCCAGACCTCACTCTCCCTTTTTGACTTGTACTTTGGACTTGATTTTATCAGCTATCTGCTCCATTTATCCCACTCTTTATTTCATTTTTATTCCTGTATTTTTGTTTACAGTCTACAATTTCAATTGAGGACAGACCACCCCACTGGGCTCACTGGCATAGACTGATTACCAGTAGCATCGCATATGTCTGTATCCTTGATACACATCAGTAAAGTATTGCCCTTAAACATTTATTCACGAGTTGATCCTACTTACACCAACTAACATTGTAGCCAGCTATCTACCAATACCTGGCACATATCATCATTAATAGGGGTATAGAGCGCATTTAATTGTTATAATAACTACCATATTTGTATATACCTTAGAAGTTTAGATACCCTTCTATAAGTGCAGCCTACCACGTACATCTAGCCACAGTCCGGTGCGCGATATTCCCCCCCCACACACACACTTTATTCTGAAAGTAAATTGAGAGTCTGACAGTTGGGGAAGAGCAGTATTTGCTAAATATTTCTGAATAGGCCCTCTAGGGCAGATGTACTCAACATGCAGCCATTCAGCTGCTGTGGAACCACACATACCAGCATGCTCTAACACAATTTTACTATTAGGGCATGCTAAAACTGTGACAGGGCATGCTGGAATGTGTAATTCTGCATACCCCTGCTCTAGGGGGATAAAGGAAAGGTTTAGAGAGATTATATATGCAGCTTTAAAAATCACAAAACTCCTCTACCATGTCCCTTAGGTTATAGGTTATGGAACAGTTTAACTTTTTTTTTAGTTTCTTTATTTGCCCAAAAGCTTTTTTTGGCCTTATCTTTTTCACTAACTTTGAGTCTGCTTTGTCAGCTATGTGGAACTAATGCTATAGTTAGTGGTCCTACAATAATTTAGGGTATTTAGTTGGGATTTGAGGGCCTCGATTTGAGGAGGTACAACATTTGGCGGGGTTCACTTGTGTTGTTCTAAGAGAGAAGTTGTTTAAATTCAGTTTAGAAATTATTTGTAAAATAATCTCTAATAGCTGCTTTTCATTTGGGAAATGCTGGTGGGGGTAGAAGGAGGAAGACATCCAAGAACCACCTACAAACATAGAAACATAGAATTTGACGGCAGATAAGAACCACTTGGCCCATCTAGTCTGCCCCATTTTTAAACATAGTTTTACCTCAACCCTTATTGATCCTTACTTCTTCTGAAGGATATCCTTATGTCTATCCCATGCATGTTTAAATTGCTCTACTGTCTTAGCCTCTACCACCTCTGATGGGAGGCTATTTCACTTGTCCACTATCCTTTCTATGAATTAAATTGTCCTCAAATTTCCCCTGAGCCTACCATCCTCTAGTTTCAGAACATGTCCTCTTGTTCTAATACTTCTCTTTCTTTGAAGAATGTCTCCTTCCTTTACCTTGTTAAAACCTTTTATATATTTGAACGTTTCTATCATGTCCCCCCTTTCCCTTCTCTGCTCCAAACTATACATATTAAGATCTTTTAGTCTTTCCTGGTACATTTTGTGGTGTAGACCTTGAACCATTTTAGTTGCCCTTCTTTGTACAGTCTCTAATGTATTAATATTCTTCTGGAGATATGGCCTCCAGAACTGAACACAGTATTCGAGATGAGGACGTACCAATGACCTATACAGTGGTATTATCACTTCTTTCTTTCTGCTACTGATTCCTCTCCCTATGCAACCAAGCATCTGACTTGCCATCCTCATTGCTTTGTTGCAATGTTTGCTTGCCTGTAAGTCACCTGAAATAGTGACTCCTAGAACCCTTTCCTCTTCAGTAGTTTCCAGTATAGTGCAATTAATATTATATTTAGCCTTTGGATTTTTGAGACCCAAGTGCATGATCTTGCATTTTTTGGCATTAAACTGTAGTTGCCACGTTCTTGACCATTCCTCTAGTCTACCTAGATAATCAATCATTTGTTTTACCTCTCCTTGTGTGTCTACCCTATAGCATACCTTTGTGTCATCTGCAAAAAGGCATAGTTTTCCTTCAATACAATTTGCAATGTCACAAATAAAGATATTAAAAAGCACTGGTCCAAGTACAGATCCCTGAGGTACTCCACTGGTAACATTTCTCTCTTGAGACTGCACTCCATTTACTACAACTCTCTGATTCCTATCATGGAACCATTATCTTATCCATTCAACTATATTTGTATCCAGTCCCATGCTTTCCAGTTTATTTAACAGTCTGTGATGTGGAACAGTGTCAAAAGCCTTACTAAAGTCTAAATAAGCTATATCTATGGCCCCCCTTTATCTATTTCCCTAGTCACCCAGTCAAAAAAGTAAATAAGATTTGTTTGACATGATCTCCCCCCAGTAAATCCATGCTGTTTGGGATCCTGCAAATTGCTGGATTTGAGATAATCTACGACTCTTTCTTTTAAGAGTGTTTCCATCAATTTCACTACTACTGATATAAGGCTCACTGGTCGGTAGTTGCTTGCCTCTTCCTTGCTTCCACTTTTGAGCAGTGGGACGTTTGCTCTTTTCCAGTCCTCTGGAATGACTCCAGTAGCTAGTGACTGGTTAAATAATTCTGTTAATGGTGTTACCAGCACCCCTTTAAGCTCTTTTAGTATCCTTGGATGTATCCCATCTGGCCCCATTGATTTATCCACTTTCAGTTTTGAGAGTTCTGTTAGGATCTTCTCCTCTGTACATGTGCTTGTTCCTACCTCATTTTTCTGATTACACCTGCAACTTCACTGTGGCCCCTTTCCCGCTCTTTCAGTAGTGAATACTGAACAAAAATAATTATTAAGATGATCAGCTATTACATTGTCTCCCTCAACAAGACTCCCTCTTTCTATCTTTAGTCTTTTTATTCCACCTTTTGTTTTTCTCCTTTCGCTTATATACTTCAAAAAAAATTGCCCCCTTTACCCACTGACTTTACCTACTGACTGTGCCATTTTCTCCTCAGCTTTTGCCTTTGCACATCTGATTACTTTCTTAGCCTCCTTCTGTTTTACAAGATACACCTTTGTCCTCATTATTTTGCATCTGCTTGTATTTCCTAAAGGCCATCTTTTTGCTTTCACAATACTTGCTACCTCTTTCCCAAACCACACTGGCTTCCTTTTCCTTGTGGTTCTCCTAACCCTTTTGATACAAAGGTCTGTTGCCTTTAATATTGCACTTTTTAAATTTTCTCCCCTCTCCTGCACGCCTTTCAAGTTCCTCCACTCTGCCAAAGATTCACTTACACATCTTCCCATCCCTGCAATATCAGCCTTCCTAAAATCTAACACCTTTGTTTTTGTATGGGGTGAGTCAGTATCTGTCTTTATTCTGAACCATACTGCTTGATGATCACTGGATCCCAGGTTTTCATCCACTTTTACATCAGATATTCTATCTCCATTTGTAAGTAATAAGTCTAATATTGCGTCTTTCTGAGTGGGCTCCCTCACCAATTGCTGGAGGGAGGCTCCCTGCAATGAAATCAAGATGTCCTTACTTCTAGTGGAACTTGCACACACCTCCCAGTTTATATTGGGTAGATTAAAATCTGCCATGATTATAACCTCTCCTTTTAATGCCCTTTTAGTGATGTCCTGCAATAGTGTATTGTCCAGTTCCTCTTCCTGACCTGGTGGTCTGTAGATCACCCCAATACGAAGAATCACTTTCTCCCCTGTTTCTATAGTCATCCAAAGGGACTCGTTTTTCTTCAGTACTACGTATTAACGTAGTATTTATGCTTTCCTTGACATACATTGCTACTCATCCTCCTATTCTTCCCATTCTGTGCTTCCTAAGTAAAGTATATCCCGCTATAGCTATGTCCCAGTCATGATTTTCATTGCACCATGACTCCATAATAGCCACAATATACGGATCATCTCTTGTCATTATTGCAATTAGTTCGGGGACTTTATTTCCTAAGCTCCTAGCATTTGCACACATTGCTCTTAGAGTTTTATTTGTTTGCTTATTTCTCCTGTTCCTAGGTATGTTCATCTCTCTGCCTATGTTTATTTGGTTTTGTTCTGAATTATCTTCTGTTGCTGTGGATATACTTCCTGTTCCATTTGCCAGCAGAAATAATACCTCTTTAATGGGGGAGCAGATTTCTTTTTTCTTGTTTGGTTCACTGTCCCCCTCTTCTAGTTTAAATAGTTCTTGGCAAAGCTTTCAAACTGTTCACTCAGTATTCTAGTTCCTTTTGAAGATGGGTGCAGGCCATCATATTTGTATAAGCTTCTATCTTGCCAGATGTGTGGCTATGGACTGTCAATCCAAATCCCTCCTCATAACACCACTTCTGTAGCCAAACATTTAAGTTTCTGATGCAATGATTTCTATCTTCCCCTCTGTGTACTGGCAATACTTCTGAAAAAGTTACAATGGTTGCCACCTGCTTTAGAGCAGCAGTCCCTAACTTCCTGAATTAATCTTTTACTGCCATGACTTCAGCATTGACCAGGTCATTTGTCCCTAGGTGGACAATGACATCCACCTCTCCTTCTTTTCTTGCTGCCTTTACAATTCTCAGCATGTGCTCTTTATCCCTTGGAGCTGTGGCTCCAGGTAAACACCTACTTGTCTCTCTACCTCAGCAGTGTTTCCCAGATGTACTCCTCTAATAATGGAATCTCATAAGAGAAATGTAGTCCTTTTTGAAGATGTAATTTTCCTGTTCGTATTCCTTTTTCTATAGTCAGTGGAAGACCCCATATCTTTCTGTTCTGTATTGCCTATATTAGCTGTACCTTCCAGCCCTGCAAGAGCAGCATATGAGTTTTGCAGTGTCACAGCTTGTGGGAGGTGTCTGTGTCCCTCTAGAAACCTCTGCCTTTCAGAGGGGTGTAGTAGGTATTACCGCCGGCCGCATGGTTCAAATGGTTCAAATCCTGACAGCAGCAGCCCAGCAAGGGTGAAGATCCCGATCGTCCCTAAGGAAAGTATCGCTAACCTAATTCTACCCCCTAACCCCCCCAAGTTCCTAACCCCCCCTCTAAGTACCTAAACCTAACCCCCCCTTCCCCGCTGCCTAAACCTAAGTCCCCCGGGGTGGTGCCTAACCCTAACCTCCCCCCGGGGGTGCTTAACCCTAACCCCCCCTTCCCCTAGCCTAAACCAAACCCTCCCGGGGGGGTGCCTAGCCTTAAGTCCCTCTGGGAGCCCTAAACCTCCCAGAGGGACTAAGTTTTCGACACCTGTCATTAGTACCACGCTGGGATTAGAGAGTCTGGAAGCCGGCATGCGGCATTTAGATCATTGGCTTCCAGACTACATCCCTTTCAGAGCCCACTGTAGTCAAGGCAGTATCTCTTCTGGGGGCTCTCTGAGGCAGTGGTGGCCTCAAGGACACAGACATCCTACATATCTCAGCATGCAGTTTTGCTGTCTCCTCCTGCAGCAGAGAAAATTGCTTACAGATTGGGCAGCAGCTGAGTCTCCAGCATTCTTCCCGCAAAACAAATGCATTAAATCCCCTGCACTGCACTAGGCCAAACATTGTCTCAGATGTAAGTGGTATCGGAAATATGTGTTTCTGTTTGTGTATAATAACTCACCTGCTTCTGTTTCAAACTCACAATTCACTTAAGAATTCAAGTTTCACTTTAGACTGCAAGCTTCTCTCAATGAGCAAGCTCTAATGAGTCTGAACACTGTTTAAATAGTCTGTTATTAGATTCAGTCTCTCCTCCTAGTATCACTTCACCTTAGATTCAGCCCCTCCTCCTAGTATCACTTCACCTTAGATTCAGCCCCTCCTCCTAGTATCACTTCACCTTAGATTCAGCCCCTCCTCCTAGTATCACTTCACACCTAGTAAGAATTCACAACACAGATACAGACACAACCAATTTCACACTCAGATTTCTCCCTCAAAATACAATCCTTATATAGATAGGCAGAGAATACTTAGAATACTCCTTATATAGATAGACAGAGAATACTCAGAATACTCCATGAAGGGAGCAATAGATACCAAGGATTATATATATATATATATATATATATATATATATATATATGGAACAGCAGTAGTCGGCACTCCTGGTACAGATGACAAGGTATAAACAGCGTAGTATGTCAACGTTTCAAAGCCTTTATTTTATGGCTTTTTCATCAGGACTAACAACAAACTAATGCATCTTACCTTATAACAGCTATCTCACCCAGTGAACAAGCGCCATATCCGCATCGGGACCACACCCCCGGCGGGCAGCGCTAAAATGACGTCATCAAGCCCAGATCACATGGTACGCCCTGGCTGATGACCTAGCAGTGCTCCCCATCACCATGGAAACCTGCATAACAGCTGATCTCTGCAAAAATAACAACATGACAACATAAATACATAGCAACAATCAATAATATTGGACTGATCCCTATTAAATAAAAATAATAATGGCTAACCAAATACAACAATAATAATGATTGAATAAATCAAGGACAAGCAGCCCATAACGACTGCACAGTTAAGGAAATAGCGACATGGACACCAAATAAAGCACATGATAACATTTCATAATCACACTTAATGTTACAGCACCCATAGATGCTGGATAGTTTATATATATATATATTTTAGGCAGCAGATAACCATTAATATAACAGACTGACAACCATGGCAATAAATAATAAACCCTATGACTAATACCAATAGATAGCAGCACCTACATAAAGCAGTTTAAACCCAATTGTTCGTTGAGCCCCTTGGGAGCAAGGGTCCCCAACGTGTGTATCCAACGGGCCTCACATTGAAGTAATTTAAGAGGTCGATTTCCACCTCTAATAAAGGCCGGCACATGATCAATCATGCGGTAGCGAAGGGAGGCAAGGGTATGGGGCACTGTGGCGAAATGCCTGGCTACAGGCTGTTCGCTGGTCCCTGTATGTAGAGCTGCGCGAATAGCTGAACGATGGAGTGCCATACGTTCTTTAAAGCTTCTCTCGGTCTTACCAATATACGATAACCCGCAAGGGCACAAAATTTGGTAAACCACAAACGTGGAATTACATGTGAGTGTAAATCTAATATAATATGGCTTACTGGAGTGTGGATGGTGAAATACATTTTGTGCCCTTGCCACGGTTGTCAGTCTGTTATATTAATGGTTATCTGCTGCCAAAAATATATATTTATTCAATCATTATTATTGTTGTATTTGGTTAGCCATTATTATTTATATTGTTCCTATGTATTTATGTTGTCATTTTATTTTTGCAGAGATCAGCTGTTATGCTGGTTTCCATGGTGATGGGGAGCACTGCGAGGTCATCAGCCAGGGCGTACCATGTGATCTGGGCTTGATGACGTCATTTTACCGCTGCCCACCGGGGGTGTGGTCCCGATGCGGACATGGCGCTTGTTCACTGGGTGAGATAGCTGTTATAAGGTAAGATGCATTAGTTTGTTGTTAGTCCTGATGAAAAAGCCATAAAATAAAGGCTTTGAAACGTTGACATATTACGCTGTTTATACCTTGTCATCTGTACCAGGAGTGCCGACTACCGCTGTTCCCTACATTAGATATTTTCAGTCAGGCACCCGGGCAAGTACTGTTTTGTTAAGGGAGTGCCGGACTCTTTGTGCTTAGTCCATCCAAGAGAAAGAGGTAATACCAGCTTCTATAATTGCATTAGTTAGAGATTGGAAGGTCCTATCAATAAGGAACTATATTTGGCGGGGGAGATGAGTAGTGGGTGTAATCTCTGCCAATCAAATATTTAAGTTTACCTACCTACATGTTAATGGTGTCATCTGGGATATCCAGGGTGAGAAGGCCCAGGTGGCAGGTGTGGAAGTATGGTGTCACTGAATCATGGCCCTGCCCTCACAGTGTAATTTGGGGGTCCCCTGGACATTCCGGGAGAGGATGCAAGTATGATTTAATATTTAATGCAGTCTGAAAAATTATCTAAGTATGTGACTGCTTAAAATAAAAGTAATTTATTGTAAAACAACACACACTGTAGTAATTACAGCACCTTGCACAAATAAGTACCAGGGGCTTCACCACGCCAAGCCTATCCTACCGAGACTATAATCCCACTTCCCAAAGCACAGAGCCTGCTGATGAATGACATTCTTTCCACTCCTCCACCATCTATGAAGGAACCAATCCTTAGGCATCCCCACTTTTAGCAGGCTAATACAGAAGGCAATGTTACTGAGTCAAGCAGCTGAGAGAAGCCATAGCCTCTAGTTACTACTGTGTGAAGTACATGCACTAGTTGAACCTGATACAGTATACTGTATGTAAATGATGCCATATTGTAATCAAGATATTGAGACAAACATCTGATTGAATATCCTCTATAATTCATGGAAAGATTTGAATATTGGACCAATTGTTCTAATTTTTTTTTTTAAATCAATCTATACATCTGATGATAATGTTCAAGGAAAACTGTAAATAATGATTTAAGGATGTAAAAACTAATAATAGATTTTCGAATGATCAATGTTGGACTTGTGTGACTTAGTGGTTTCTCTTTTTTGGTTTTTATTCAAACTAATAGATAGGGTGATATAATCTTTGAAGACCACATTATAAGGAATCCATGTTTCCTATTTTTTCCTATGCCCTAAAGAGAGGGGTAGAGGGGTTTTTTGAACAAAATCAGGAACTGTGAAGTTTACATATCTTCAAGTAATTTGGGGAGTGAATTAGCATGTCATATGGAAATTGACATTAGTAAGAAGAGTTAGTATGCTTAGGCATTTACGACCTTAAACATAAACTATTATCTGTTCTGTAACCTAAGCAGCTCAAATATACATCTGGCTGTCCTCTTGTCTCTAAACAGGTCAAGGGAGAGAAACAAATTTAAAAAACAAGTGGTCAAACAAATACACATATGTACTTGTGGCATTCCAACGTGGTAGGATATTTAAAAAAAATATTAAAAAAATAATAGTTTCCAAACTACCCGGTTTAAACCGTGGACATTATTTTTACTGAAGTTTATAAACCTTACTACAGGACAGACTTCTTATCAAATTAAAAAATATTTATTCTTCACCATATTGAACTATAAGACTTTAGGATTTCATTTCATACATCTTCTGTGTACATCTGCATTTCTTCAGGATTACCTTGACCACTCTCTTTGATACATCAATTTTTTATACTGCAGTTGCATGTTGTTCTAGTGAACTTTCTCCATAAAATTATTTTCTGCATACAAGGAAGGATCTTTAGTTCAAAATTCTGATGCTTCACATTGCAACATTGTTTTTACTTTTTATTTATTTTTAAATGTTTTATAAATTGTAACTTTTTGTGTTTTTTCTTTTGAAACTTTGACACCGGTGTTTCTATATATGACATTGTTCTATTTGATTAAATAAGTATTGCTATATTAGTACTGTATTTGTGTATGTAATCTATTGCTGCTATATTTTGTATATTGTTTCTGCCATTCTTGGGTCCTTCAAACGCAGCTCATATAAAGTTATTTTGTGATAGGATATTTCCCTGACAGCACCCCAGAGCAAAACTTGCCAGCCAGCCCTACATAAGATGAAGGTATTCACATCTGGAGCCAAGCATTGCCCCAGCGAGCCCCTACATAATATGAAGGTATTCACATCTGGAGCCAAGCATTGC
Source organism: Taudactylus pleione (assembly GCA_031769625.1). Lineage (NCBI taxonomy): Eukaryota > Metazoa > Chordata > Amphibia > Anura > Myobatrachidae > Taudactylus > Taudactylus pleione. Next base: position 22,743,294 of record JAUIMM010000113.1, on the reverse strand, counting down.
CCCAGTAAGCCCCTACATAAGATGAAGGTATTCATATCTGGAGCCAAGCATTGCCCCAGCCAGCACCTACATAAGATGAAGGTATTCACATCTGGAGCCAAGCATTGCCCCAACCAGCCCCTACATAAGATGAAGGTATTCATATCTGGAGCCAAGCATTGCCCCAGCCAGCACCTACATAAGATGAAGGTATTCACATCTGGAGCCAAGCATTGCCCCAGCCAGCCCCTACATAAGATGAAGGTATTCACATCTGGAGCCAAGCATTGCCCCAACCAACCCCTACATAAGATGAAGGTATTCACATCTGGAGCCAAGCATTGCCCCAGCCAGCCCCTACATAAGATGAAGCTATTCACATCTGGAGCACCTGGAGCACAAGCATTGCCCCAGCATGAAGGTATTCACATCTGGAGCACAAGCATTGCCCCTACATTGCCCCAGCATGAAGGTATTCACATCTGGAGCACAAGCATTGCCCCTACATTGCCCCAGCATGAAGGTATTCCCATCTGGAGCACAAGCATTGCCCCTACATTGCCCCAGCATGAAGGTATTCATATCTGGAGCACCTGGAACACAAGCATTGCCCCTACATTGCCCCCGCATGAAGGTATTCACATCTGGAGCACAAGCATTGATAACTGGCTGCAGAGGAATCAGCAGCAGTGCACTAAGGATGCAGGTTTAGACAGGTGATTGTGCATTCAGCACTTGCAGAGAGGTAGGTCATAAGGAATACAATGTATATTATATATTATATAACTCATATAATTAGATGTACCTGAGATACAACGGCACCAGTTGCTCCATTTCATTTCATTGTTCGACCTTCTTTAACTTGCTCTACAGGTGACTGTAATAAATCCAACCACTCAATGCTGCCTTCTGACCATGTTAATTACTCCATACTTATTTGAGTATTGTTCATGGGCTCCACTGAAAATAGTTATACAAATCCATCACAACATTGTTACTTATTACTACCAGTAAAGAGGCAATGTTACACCCTTGGCAAAACTACAGGGTTTCCTCAAATAAATGCCTCCTGAGTCAGGCACCTTACTCAATCACACCAACACTGATGCTTGTCTAGAAGCTTTGGGAAGTGGGTTGGTACCTGACTGTAGTATCTACAGTATATAGATAGTTTATGTGCATTGTCAAGTAATAGCAAGATGAGGCAGTTTGTCTCCAGGAACTTCCCTGTCAGTCATCCCATGCCAGGCATCAAAATGTTTGTGCCAGGTGGTTAATGGGATTCTGAGATGCTAAGGGATATATTTACTAAAGTGTAAGTTTACAGAAGTGTTGCTCATAGCAACCAATTAGATTCTCCTTATCATCTAGCACTTTCTAGAAGATAATAGCTAGAATCTGATTGGTTGCTATGGGCAATGACTCCACTACTAAAAACCTGGAGAGAGATAAAGTACCAACCAATCAGCTCCTATCACTTTACAGGCTGTGTTTGAAAAATGACAGTTAGGAACTGATTGGTTGGTACTTTATCTCCATCCACTTTATCTCTCTCCAAGGCTTAGTGCATAGACCTCTATGCCCCTAAGTGCCAGGAGCTGATGGCCATCAGATACAGCTTGCTAACATGTTGTCACCCATTACTATGAGACACTATTATTAATATGAAGCTGTATTGTTTTATTTGAAGAATGATATTTTCTCACTCAGAGCCTCATTTTATAAAAACATGGTAAATTCTACATTTAAGGTGATCTCTCCCAGTAAAAAGAACACAAAACCTTTGTCCCTGTTAGTTCCTAGAACCATTCACTGGATGGCAGCCGGGGAAACACAGCGCTAATTTCTCTCTCCTGGGGACAGCGTTGCCTACACCTTCAGTACTTCCTTTCACCTGCCAGACACTATTGCAAACAAAAGCATGTTTGTATTGTGCTCAGTGGCTTGAAATCGCATACGTCTGTAATTTTGTCTGTGGTTTTGTTGCTGTATGTTGGTAATAGAAGCGCATAGTGATGATTGGGTGGGGGGGAGTTACTGTGTATTAATAAATATAGTAGCGAACGTCTAACCATGTGATTCTGTGGTGACTGCAATGCAAATTACAAAGACATGTTTGTGTCCGAGATGCTTTCAGCAAACTGTGTATTATGAATAATCTAGCAAGAGAAACACCAAGCAGAAAAGCTTTAAACAGACTTTAATTTGAATAATAATGAATCATCTGTCTCAGGATTAGTCTTCCAGTCTGTTTCCTTTGTAACCAGTCAGCTTTTGTGAAGTACATGACTCTATCTATTTTCTACCCTTATTGTTCCATTATTAATCACCTCTGGCCCGGTAACAAAACGTTGCTTTCATAAACTTATTAAACAACCCACTCATTGTAATATATATTTATGTGGTAAGATCGCTGGCATACAAGAGCTATAAGTAATTCCGTGTTGGCTCCTTGACGCATTACAGACATTTTATGTGTCTAAACGTTTAGATTCCTGACATTTAATCATAAACAGAAATATTTCTACTTTGTGCTTCAACAGAGCTCAATGCCCAATTTCAACTAGAATTCTTGGCCGAATACACAACAATAATAATTATTATTTATTATTTCATATTGTTACAATTTAATGATGTAGTTACCTTGTAAAACAAAATGAAAACTAGTCTGAAAGCCGTAATATCATTTTAATTGTGTCCTGTCTCTTATTGTTTTCACATTTTCAAAAAAAAACATAAGTCACAGAAAGTTGCAAGGATCGATCGCTAAATGTTGCAGTATTTTAGTTACAATTGCTTTTAATATAAAGTCTATACTGATAATGACAAAATATTTCCCTCTATGTATCCTTTACTCTTTTTATAGTCTAAAGTTATAACAAATTTTGGGCCCAATTTAGAGTTTTAAACAAAATTGCCGCAAATGGAGGTGGGTGCAGGGCATGGGTCTAAATGGCAACCATCTGTATGGAATTTGCATTTTCTCTCAGTGCATGTTTTAAGTCTTAATTAGCATTTGCACCGCCTGCTCTAATTAAGACTTTAAAAACTTTATTTTATTTAAAAAAATATAGAATAATTCTCAACATTTTGTTTCCCCTTCAAACATAATCTTTCATTTATTTACTTTATTTGATTGCTATACCAGTGATTTTTGGGATTGCGAGAGGAAACCGAAGCACCTGTAGAATAACCACACATGCACTGGGAGAAAACTAATGCATCTTACATTATTAGCATAGTCATCCAGCTACCTCGGTGCAACCTTTTGGCCATAAAAACAATATTGTGAGGTGTGAGGTGTTCAGAATAGACTGGAAATGAGTGGAAATGAAGGTTATTGAGGTTAATAATAGCATAGGAGCAGAAAAACCCACAAATTCTGTGATTTTAGCTGTTTTTATGCTTTTTAAAAAAAAAATACAGATCCAAAACACAAAACCCAGAACCCAAAACACAGAAGGGTGGTTTTGGCAAAACCAATCCAGATCCAAAACATGAAGAAAGATCCAGATCCAAAACTAAAACACAAAACACGAAAAGTGGCCGGTGCACACCCCTACTCCATACAGATATGTGCCATTCATACCCATGACCCCAGTTCAGTGGGACACTGTGCCCCACTGTTGCCCTCTATACAGACAACGTTGCTCTTGTGACTGTAAAATAACACCAGAAAAAAAGTTACTGTGTAATGACGAAAAGTGTCTGTTAAACGTTCCCACGTAATTATGTTCCATCCATGAAGCTGCAGTGTTTGAGGAGGTAAAGTTCAGCAACAATCCCGCCCATTTTCTGTATGGGGCTTATTGAGAAGCTAGAGCCTAATAGTGTAATGGTAGTGTCTAGATTCCCTTCACGGAGAGGATCCTGAGGTCATTAGCTACTGTCCAACGTCATTCCTTACCATCCACGTGGACATAGAGGGGGAATATAATCTTGTGGCGAACGTAGCGAGGAACCGTGCCAGAAGCGTGGTGAGCGAGGGGACAAGTTTCTCCTCTAGGTGGACTTTATGGGCATGGAAGCGCACTTCCACCCTCACTGCGCGTCACTTCCAGGTCCCTAGCGCGTAGGGGAAATAAGCTCAACCATAGTGGAATCTCTCAAAAAAATTGCTATCTTATGTTTTTGAAGCAGTTTTTGGTTATTAAAGCCAGGAGCTGTGATCTGGCATAAAGTTCATACTGTGAGTAACAGTTTGTTGTTGGATAAAACAACAATAGTTCGGCTCTCCAGGTAACCCCTGCTGATCCTACTGCTTAGAGGTATGTAATATGTGTAGTAAATGAGACCAGAAGGATTGGAATTGTGTCTGTTTAATGTTTTTGTTTTTCTCTTCTGGTTAATAAACAAGAGGGTTCCCTGTTTGGACTGTTTATTTGATTAACTGTCTGTGGGGCCTATTCATTCTAACTAAAAATTCTATGGAGGTAATTAGGTTTAGCACTCGCATGGAGTTCTACCTAATTACAGGAGGAATTCATCATTCCTCCTCCCTATAACTATCTATTCCGAAAAGCTGTCATTTTTGCGATGACAGCTTTTTGTGAAATATATAGTTATCCCTCTCTACTCTAACTTACCGCAGCTGTAATCAGTGCTGCGCATGCGTCGTTACGTTCACAAAAGCGGCACATGTGCAGCACTGCCTACCGCTGAGGTAATTCTGTGTGTCCACCCCAGCCCTCCCCTCATCCCCTCCGCTCCCCTCCCTGCCCCCCACCTACCTGGCCGCTGCTCTGACACTGTGTTCTCCTGGCAGAACACAGTAAAGTTTAGAGAAACACAGGATTTTATATATAAATAACCCACCCTAACCCCAGCCTCCGAATCATACCCTAGCCCCAGCCCAGGGACATACATTACCCACCACCATCAACCACCCCTGGCCCCAGGGATGCAAACTGCTCACCCTATTTTTTTCTTGCGTAGGCCAATGTGTTATCATATTTTTTCCTGCGGGAGCCAATGTGTTTTTTATTTTTCCTGTGAGGGAAAATGCATTTGTTTTTTCCTCTTACCTGTTGGGGGTCAATGTGTTTTTTTTCCTGTGGGGTCCAATGTGTTTTATTGATTTCTGTAAAGGCCAATGTGTTTTATTTATTTTTTTGTGATGGTCAATGTGTTGTTTTTTTCCAGTGGTGACTAATGTTTTTAATTTTTTTTCTGTGCTGGCCAATGTGTTTTTTTTTCTTGTGAGGACCAATGTGTTTTATTGTTTTCTTTAGGGACCAATGTGTTTGGGGTTTTTTTGTGGGGGCCAATGTGTTTTATTTTTTACTGTGGTGGCTAATGTGTTTTATTTTTTCCTGTGTGGGATAATGTTTTTTTGTGTGTGTGGGAGCATTTGTGATTTTTAATTTTTTTTCTTGTGCATTGTTTTTTATCTGCACATGTGTCTGAGTTACACCATGCATGTGTCCCGATGGTATTATTACAGAGTTGCAGTACGAATTCAGACGCATGCTCCAAGAAATGTACTAGAAATGTGTTGGGCGTTCCTGGGCAGTTACAGAGGGTTGGCTATAGAGATACTAAATTGCTCAGATTGGAGGCCATACTCTGATGAATGATCTGTACCGAGCATAGGGCTGGTGAAAGTTCCAATGGTGCAACCGATGGTGGCATCTAAAGATGCACAAAGCATGATTGCAGGGTCTGTAGACATTTGGAAACACAGATGTACACCAGAAAAGGCCATTGTAGCAGAATTAGCCTAAAGACGAACTGCAGCAAAAGATGCAAGGAAAGCTGCAATTGTGTCCAACTCAGAATCAGGCCCTATGAGGAGGGATCCTGCCCCCCTCAACAGACCCCACCCCCTCAACAGACCCCCCCCCCCATTAGGGCTGCTTCTATAAATTTCCCGTGCTGGTTTTCCATTCCAATCTGCCCCTGCTAGTGACTAAGGCTGTTGAGTGCATAATTGTTAATTAAAGATAAAACTGACCATACAAAGGTTGATCCAGCCACTCAGTCTCGGTACAATGACCCAATGGCTGGTTCCCTGAAAGATATGATCGTACATGTAAATATATGTGTGATACGGCTGCTTGAGCACCATTAGTGCAATCAGACAATGACTCCATGCACCGTTATATGTGGTGATTGTCCATCCTCCTATACTCGGTCCCAACTGACAACTTTTAAATCATGATCAGACGTTGAAAGGGAACGGGTGTCTTTTTTGATCCCATAAATGTGTAGAAAGCAGAATATGGCCAGATAGTCACATTACCCATCCGTTCACTGCAGGCTTCCAGATTTGCGGACGCATTACATGCAACTCAAATTCAGGCCCACTGTGATTTTATGAACACTTTTTGCAGCGATTCTATTACTCACTTTCTACGTAATGATAGTTTGTATTAGTTTATGTCCCCCGGGCCAGTACTATATTTTGCTACCTTGGCCCAGGCTTGTTGGGTAATACAGCCACAATGGCAATGTTTCTATTAGGCCAGTGGGCCAGTTGTTAGGGTCTGCACCGCGCAGTCTGGTGCAGAGATGATGCAACCGGCCAGCAGGCACAGAATAATGTACAGTAACTAAAACCTCCCATGTTTGGGCCGTGCAGCCCACTGCACGGCTTCTGCATCCTCTTCGATGACCAGTGGGACCACTACAAAACTAAGCGACATGAAGTTGCCGAGTCTGAGTCTGTTTGACTAACTTTTCTAAAGTGCTGGTACTGGATGTGCCTTGACTCTGTGTTCCAGGATGGGTTGTTGGTGGAACTTGATGGGAAAATTATTTACAGTGATGTCAAATCTGAGTTCAATACAATAAATGCTCAGACCGCCATAATGAAAATAAAAATGAATGAAAAATTTAAAGACGTTAACCCTCTGTCATTGAGGATTTTCTGGCTCCTGCAAAAAGTCTACTTTGGCATGTTGTGACTGGTTACATTCCAGCATCAATATCAGTAATTGGTATGTATTCTGAACATAGACAAATGATTTTAGAGTTACAGCTTCAATTAGGGTTAGGGTTGGGCTGCAGTTAGGGTTATATTACGGTTAATTTAGGGTTAGAACTCAATTAGGGTTAGGTTTGGACTGCAGTTAGGGTTAGATTAGGGTTAATTTAGGGTTAGGATCAATTAGGTTTAGGGTTGGACTGCAGTTAGGGTTAGATTAGGGTTAATTTAGGGTTAGGATCAATTAGGGTTAGGGTTGGACTGCAGTTAGGGTTAGATTAGGGTTAGTTTAGGATTAGGATTCAATTAGAGTAAAGGTCCCCATACACGGTGCGATTTGCTTACGATCCAATCTAGTTTGCGATTTCCCTTGAATTCCTGAACTATCGGGTCATACGATATTGTGGCTGCACACGGAACTATTGTACAAACTACCAAACGATAGATGGGTCCTAAACGACTGCAGATCAAAAACGATATATCGTTTGCAGCAAACAACCTCACGATGGTGGAATTTAAATAGTGGGAGGAAAAATGACAACATATAGTCCATCGTCCATTGCATTTTTCATTATGCACACACACGGCACGATGTGTGTCCAATCGTGTACGATAGGTCGAATCTTCCGTTCAGTTGATCAGCAGCGATGATGTACGATGGTGGGGGTGCGCAATGCCATCGTGATCATCCCCACAGTCCGGGGGGCTAAGTGATGTCACAATTATTTCACCCTTGCTCAGCCTCCTCTCCCAGCCCCTATTTACAGTAACTACAATGGGGGCATAGGTAAGTATGATTATTCCAAGTAAGAACTCCTGCACTGCTGATGAATCATTCCTCACTCTTATTATCAATGACACCTATCCTAGCGACAATCTGTTTTAATGGACAATAGGACTCATTCAACTATAAATGTAACTTTCCATTTACTTTACCACACAACATTAATATTAAGATGTTAGATGTTTTCATTCCCCTTCTTTTCACTATAAACTGTTTCTTGACAAACATAAGGTGAGCAGTCTAATGATTATTTTCTAAAGATGTAAGAGGTAGAGGGGCCTGGGTGAAGGACTACGAAGTGACTAATGTGACTGTAAAAATAAGTTTTTTCTTCGTTTTTATAATTATCTGTCAGAGGTTAATTTACAGTTTTTTACCTGTCTCTCTTCCATATACTGTATATCATTATATACTTATATGCATTTAACTAGTTACTGTGTTGTTTTCACCATTTTTATTCCCCTGATCTGCTAGCATTCACATTGTTGTTACAACCTACTACTTAGCTCTTTTACAAATAACACTTTGCTCACATTCCATTATGAAAATGAAAAGAGATCACAGAAAAACCCATCAGTACCTCCCGTCCCTATAAAAACTCCACCCTTATTTGGGATCAGCATCATCTACAGATTTATGTTATTTAGTATGAGTGCCAGCGTGTCAGTTAAACAGATCTCACTTAATACCAAAAGTCTTAACGCCCTACAAAGAAAGATCCATCACTTTCAACACGTTTCAAAAACTAAAAAGAGAGTTGCATTTTATCCAAGAAACACATAACTGCACTTCTTCACATCACCATATGCTTACTAGAGAATACACTTGGACCCTTTTCTCAATTGATTGCTAAAAAAAAACAACAACAACAAAAAAAAAACATGTTAAAGTAGCCATGTTGGTCAGGAGTTTCCTTCCTTTGTAAATAAAATACATTGGGGTACCATACTGAAGGAATTTACCTTCTGATAAGCTTGGACAATTTGATCTAACTCTAGTATATATTTGCATACTTCAATGTAGGTCACAACAGATTCCTCTTTCACCTCTTTCAAAAAATCAAAAGTAAAAAACAGGTTCCTGTTATTCTAGGTGGAGAATTTAATTATGGACAGTACAATGGACAATTCCATTACTAAAATCCATCAACCACCCTATCCTGGCATTAGACTTGCTTGATTTTTAGAGGAATAATCATCAACAACAAAAGATTGGGAGGCTAGAGAAGACTTTACATTCTTCTCCAACCCTCAACACTCATGCATCAACATTTTCATAATAGTTTTAAATACCTAAACAATGCAATTAATTAAATATTCTACTATACACCCTGTCCCCTGGTGAGACCATAATCTAAGATACTTTCCATTCCTCAACAAAGACAAACAATCGTGGAGACTAAATTAAGCCCTTTTGTAAAGTTCTTGGCTTATATCTACTAACTCTAAGAACCTTAAAGACTTAAGATAACACCACCACTAAACCAAAAATTCCCAATGCCAAAATATGGGAAGCCATGTGGGAAACAATAAGAGACAAGTTTATTAGTTGTGCTTCTTATAATATAAAATAATAACTTAACAAGATCAGTTGCCTTCACAACACAGATATCTAAATTGGACACAGTTCACAAAGAGCCATTTTCACCCAAAACACCTAGACAGCTCATTAAAGATAGAGGGGAATTGAATGTTATACTATCATAGATTTAAAAAAAAAAATTCTCTCTGGCCCAATCAAACATTCTACAATTATTGGAATGCCTTTCTAGCTAATGACATGAAATATATCAGAGCTTTGCTAATATTTAAGATCCATAGTAATGAAAAATGTCCGCACAGGACTATACATTTAATGAGGGACTGTCCGAAATGAAATAGAACCTCATTAATAGCACTAACTGCATGTGACTTGATCAAGGGAATAGTGGGGATTCCAAATATCTGTACCATGCTGTATTCAACAACATTTCCAGTAGCCCTCAGAATTCAGGACAGAAGCTATATAAATAGTTACTTTACCAAAAAGGATGTTCGCCATGACTGAAAAATTAAAATTATTTATTAACAGGAGAAGGTTGATTTTCCCCTTGTGTAGCCTCTACAATTTTACATTTCTGCATGAGGTCATCAGATCATCAAAGGGTGTTAGGGGGTTTCCACTTAGGGCCCGATTCAGAGACGTACATTCATCTGATGATGAATGTACATCTCCGATGGTTAGGGATCTGCGCATGTGAAGAATGGGTCCTGCGATTATGCTTGCAGAACCCCCAAGCTGCAGCATGATTGACATGCTGCGGCATTTGGGTGGGCGGAGCAGGGGCGTGGATGGTCACCGTTCCTGGAAACGAGGGCGTGTCGCCCCCATTTTCCGGGAGAGACAAGGCCAGGGTCTGCGTCTGCAGATTCCTGGGCTCTGAAGTGAGAAGCACTTCATCAGGCTGCGTGAAGCTTCAGCTCCCACAGCCTGACCAAAGAAGCAATGATTGTCGCGATGGTGCTCACAAATGCAGCAAGGAGTTGTCTGACACCTCCTTTTGCATTTGCATTACGATGGACGGAATTGCAAAGCTGCTTGTGTGTGGCTCTGCAATTCCGTCCATCTCGGGTTGGGTATGAGATCCCGGCGGTCGGGATGCTGCTGATCAGAATACCGACAGCGGCATCCCGACAGTCAGAATCCCGACACACCCATAAGGTACTAAGGTAAGACTAACCCTTACCCCTACCCATCCCTCCCTGTGCCTAACTCTAACCTCCCCCCCTAGTCCCTAGACCTAACCTTCCCCTCCTCACACTCTAAACCTAACACTCCCTTCCCGATGCCTAAACCTACCCTTCCCCCTAGTGCCTAAACCTAACTTCACCCTCATCGCACCCTAAACCTAACCTCCCCCTCTCCGCACCCTAAAACTAACCCTCCCCCCTAGTGCCTAACCCTAACCCTCCCCTTAATGCCTAACCATAAACCCTCCCCCTAATGCCCAATACCTTCGGGATGCCGGCGGTCAGGATTCTGGCATGGTGGGATGCTGACTACATTACTCTAAGATTTCGGTATGAGATCCCATGCTGACTACATCCCACTGAATCAGGCCTTTAGTCTTTATAAGTTCAGAGAGACCTTGCTGGGAGATAATGACAGTTCTTCATTGCTGCAGCATAATGCAGAGGCTAGAGTATAATTGTAAAAAACTGTTAGGCATATTGACCCACAGACACGGAACACTTGGGGGTCATTCAGACCCTGTCGCGAGCGCAGGACGCTCGCAAGCGGGTCGATGTTGCCCCACTGCGCATGCGCGAGACCTGGATAGTGACGGGCTCTCCGTCGCTCTGGGTCTCGCACCAAAGGGGGCGTGCTGTCGATGTTGATTGACAGCACGCCCCCTTTGGTGGGCATGCCGGGGCGTGGCTGCCAGACGGAGGCGTTCCCATGGGAACGCCTACCGTCTGAAGCCGGCCCCACTGACATCACTAGTGATGTCAATGGGAGTGATTTTGGGAGCCAAAATCACTCCAGGGCTTGCGGCAGCGAGACCCTACCGCAGGGTCTCCATCGCAAGCCTGATGGTCGTGATGGTCTTGACCATCGCGACCATCATCATGGACGCTTGCATAAGCTGTGGGTGGTAACCCACAGCTATGCGAGCCTCCATAAGGCCGCTCCATTTTCATGTAGGAGGGCCCTGATTCAGAGCGAGCGCTCTGGTCAGAGCGTCCGGCTCTGAATCAGGCCCTCTGTGACAATGCTGAAGCAAAAAAATAACTATATACTGAATGGGACCTTTTTTACCCACATAGGAGAAAGTCCAGATCTGACTGAATTTTAACAAAATAATGATGGATACTTTTGTCCAAGAGAGACAACTGTCCTTGGTAGATGTTCAAAGTGTATTGATTAATGATTAATTAACTCTGAGGTGTGGCTCTCCATTAAAGTGAGACGTGGTGGTAGAATACTTAGGATTGACATAGAATGTACTGCATATAAATTATGGATCCAGATGATTAAGTGCATCCATGTAGTTACTAAGATCTTACAGAAAATAATTAAGTCTTATTCATTCTCCTAATCAGGGAGGCCCTCTAATGCATAGAATGCTAATAGAGCATCACTTGTTTCCTGGTCAAACTGTCTAGACAAGTAAGGATGTAGACCCACTTGGTCACATGCAATTGGCTCTTGCTAAGCCTGAGTCCCAGGTCTAATGGAATTCCTTTTCCTAGCACCACAAGTCATGGCCTTCACTGACAAATCACACAGGTCACAGCTACAAGCCAGATCTGGCTTGATAACTGGTGAGCGACAGGAAAATGATAGACAGCAGAGTTCTTTCCTGCCAGAAGACCATAAACACAAGGCACCACTACCTCCCAATAGATTTTCATGGTACTATCATGATTCCGGAGAGCAAATGGGATGGGACCTAACATATATAGATGTAGCATTTCAATGTTGGGCACCATAGCAAAGTTAGGTTATTGACGGAAGTAACCATTCATCTCTATAGTTTTCGGATCTTCTCTTCACAGATTAAATGGGAGCCAGTGTGCACATTGACGCCCCATTTGGGCCTTGCATTTTGGACCTGAAAGACCAAATTGGGCATTCTGCATATTCCTGCACATGCGCCAGCCTCAGTGTATGCCCTCTAGAGCAGAGGCATGTACCTCAGAAGCAGATGAGACCACAAACCTGAGTTCCTGCAACACTGATGACTGCCACTAAACATGCAAAATTTGTTCTGGGCTGGCCAAAATGGGTATGGCTGAGGATGACAGGGTTGTTGTTGAATGGTCAAAAAGTATGGTGAAATTTGCCAGTTGGAAATTTTGGAAGGTTTCATGCAAAGATTTGATTTTTACAGTAAAAGAAAATGAAAACTTGAGAGAAAAAAAATTAATCTTGCCTTAATCTTAGCAACACATTGGAGGCGGCCATTTACATAAAGGTGTTTCTATGGTAAGATGGGTGGAGCTGTACAACTCACTTTGCACAGGTGCACTTATGTTATAGTCGAAAGAGTAATGAGTTTATGATGCCGTTTGAAGAAAAGAGCAGAAGTTAGCACCTGCCAATGAGAGGAGTTATAAAGAAGGTGGAAAGTTTTGTGTAAGTACAGGGGAGGAACATTGATGTTTAGTTGTTCTCCATGCTTTGTGGAAGGGTACATAGAACTTACACAGTGACCTTACAGCAGTACTTAGAAGAAGCTAATTTCTAGGAATACTTTGCCCAAAGGTAGTACTCGATGTCCACTCGTTGACTAATGTCAGCCCTATATAAGGATAAACCCAGCAGACAATTGCAAAAGTGCTATTTAATGAAAGGATTGGTTTTAAACATTAATACAACTTTCTGGTAATACTTTTATTGATTGCATCTATCACGAACAGATGTTTGTAAATATAGCAATACAAATATGTTGAAAAATACACTTTTCAGGTGATCAAATTGATGAATTATTTATTTTTTCCAGATACATCTGCATGAAAAAAAAGAGTTGCATGCAGTCCCATATCAGGGCTCAAATGCTCCCTGTGCCGGCCTGCCCCCAAGTGCCTGACATCATGACGTTGTGCGCATAACATCATTATGTCGCGCAGAGGAGGTGGGGCCAGCAGCACCAGTATGTAGACGCTGACCGGTGCATCCAGAGGAAGCTCCAATTGGCTGTACATGCTGCAGGGTGCCTGTCTAGAGCATCAAAAGCAGCAGTTTTCAACCGATGTGCCGCGACACACTAGCGTATTGTGAAGTGTGCCACGGTGTGGTTAGAAGCTACGGTCAGAGCTGCGGACATTATAGAACTGCGGACATTATAGTACTGCGGCCCGGCTGCCACTGAGCTCCTCTGGTAGGCTCAGACACGCCCGGGCCGTGACCTGCCTAGATGTGGCGGCGTGACATCACAGATCATGCATGCCACGTTGCCAGCGAGCCCACCCTCCCGTTCCACAAGCCAGCCAACCCGCTCTCCCGCCCACCTACCTACATGCCTGCATGCTTCTGACAGCTCTGCACTGTGTGTGAGGGACAGGTAGGTATGTGGAAGCCAGTGTAAAGTTTAGTTTTTGGTGGGGATCAATGTGGTTGATATTTTCCTGTGAGGGCAGCCAAAGGTTTTATATGTCTGTGGGGAGCAATGTGTTTTATTTGTTTCTGTGGGGGCCAGTTAAAGTAATTTTTTTCTGTGGGGGCCAATCAGGGCCGGTTCTCCAGTTACGCATGGTACGCAGCTGCGTAAGGTGCCACATAGTGAAGGGCGCCTCAGCTGCGTACCATGCGGGCCGCGGTGCAGACTGTGTCTCTGTGACACAGCTGCACCGCGTGTGTAGAGCTGACCGGACGGAGGTCGGTCAGCGCTACACAGAACAAATACACAGCCGCCGGCGCCGGCAGCTGTGTGTTTGCTTTAGCAGCTGATGAGAGTCTGACAGACTCTCATCGGCTGCTGCTCCCACTGCCAGAGCCGGACATCTTCTGGCTCCTGCAGTGGGTAATGGGAGTGACGCGTCACTCCCATGACGCGTCACTCCCATAATGCAAAGCGGCGGACGGAGGAGCTGATCTCGGCGGCGGGAGCAGGAGTGGGTGTCAGGTAAGTGTTTTTTTTTATTATATCTACTGCGGGGGGAGGTTGATTACTACTGGGGGCACTACAAGGGGGGGGGACTACTGGGAGCACTACGGGGGGAATACTACTGGGGGCACTACAAGGGGGGGTACTACTGGGGGCACTACAAGAGGGGGGACTACTGGGAGCACTACAGGGGGGGAATACTACTGGGGGCACTACAAGGGGGAGGACTACTGGGAGCACTACGGGGGGAATACTACTGGGGGCACTACAAGGGGGGGATACTTCTGGGGGCACTACAAGGGGGGGACTAGTGGGAGCACTACAGGGGGGGAATACTACTGGGGGCACTACAAGGGGGGCTACTACTGGGGGCACTACAAGAGGGGGGACTATTACTAGGGGCACTATATAATGGGCACTGCATAGGGGGGTACCACTACTGAGGGCACTGCATGGGGGGGAGTACTACTGGGGCACTATATAAGGGGCTTACTACTGGGGGCACAAGGGGCACTGCACTGCGGGGACCACTACCGAGGGCACTGTAAAAGGGGCACTGCATAGGGGGGGCGCCAAAAAAATACTCGCTTACCAAAAAATTTGGGCTAGGGCCGGCCCTGGGGCCAATGTATGTGCATTTTATTCCTGTGGGGGCCAATGTATGTTCATTTTATTCCTGTGGGGGCCAATGTATGTTCATTTTATTCCTGTGGGGGCTCATGTATGTGTATTTTATTCCTGAGGGGGCCTTTGTATGTTCATTTTATTCCTGTGGCGGCCAATGTATGTTCATTTTATTCCTGTGGGGGCCAATGTATGTGTATTTTATTCCTGTGGGCCAATTTATGTGCATTTTATTCCTGTGGGGGTCAATGTATGTGCATTTTATTTATGTGGGGGCCAATGTATGTGCATTTTATTCCTGTGGGGGTCAATGTATGTGCATTTTATTCCTGTGGGGGCCAATGTATGCGCATTTTATTCCTGTGGGGGCCAATGTATGAGTGTTTTATTTTTATGGTGCCAATGTATGTGTGTTTTATTTCTGTGGGGGCCAATGTAGTGTGTTTTATTCCTGTGGGGGCCAATGTAGTGTGTTTTATTCCTATGGGGGCCAATGTAGTGTGTTTTATTCCTGTGGGGGCCAATGTGTGTGTTCTTTTTTATGTGGGAGTCAATATGTATGTTTTTTCATAGGTTGTGCATGCTGCATCGCCATCTGGGTGTGTCTTGGAAATGTCTTGCATAGTGTGCCTCGAGTTGAAAAAGGTTCAAAATCACTGATCTAAAGGATGCTCCGGTGGCACTACAGCAGTGATCATAGCTGTAGGGTGCCATTCTAGGCACCCTGCTAGCCAGAAGCAAGGGCTGTTGGGCGATTATTGTGCCGCCCGCAGAGCTCAGAACTCTGTTTGGCAGCATCGGTTAGTTATGGCCATGGTTGCATGTATCTTATCACACGTACACATTGGTGTAACTCAACATACAAAGGTGTTTTCAAGATGTACATTAAAAATGGCATATTTTACGAACTCCCCACTACTGTACCTAGACTGTAATACAATTACTATGGGGGATATTTATCAAACCTTTTAAAGAGTGGGGGAGTTACCCAAAACAACCAATCAGCTTTTACCTATCATTTTATATAATGTACTTGACAAATGCTAGCTAGAAGCTGATTGGTTGCTATGGTTAACATTTCCACTTGTCCACTTCTCCATTTTAAAAGGTTTAATACATTTAATGTCAGTTTCAAGGAAAATAACTTAGGGCCTGATTCAGAGGCACACGCTATTTGCGTGTGCTCGCTCTGAATCAGGGCGTTCCTATTTTGTTTTATTCCGGCCTCCAGGCTGCTCACACAGCTGTGGGTGACCACCCACAGCTTGTGCGAGCGGCCTGGCGATAGTAGCGATCATTGCGACCATCGGCATTGCGAGGAGACCCTTGTGTGGTAGGGTCTCAGCACTCGCAATGCCAAGTGGACCAGCTCTAACAGAGCTGGAAGTAGGACCGCCCACAAACAGCAGACGTTCCCTCGGGAACGCCTCCGTTTGTTCTGCCACCCCACCTACCCGCCTACAAAACGGGGTGAGCTGTCGATCAAAATTGACAGCCGTCCTGTTTTGCTGCTAGCTCCGGAGAGAGTGAAGGTCTCACTCGCTATGGGGCTCACACGCCGCGCGTGCGCACTGGGCCGCCATTGATCCGCTTGCGAGCGCAATGCGCTTGCGAGTGGGTCTGAATCAGGCCCTCATATCGGTAAATAAAAACCTTTTTAAGATACTATAACGAATGTATAAACTGTATTGTCATGTGCATTGCATTATTTACATTTCTTCTGCCCCATGTTGGCTTAAACAACAAAATTATTATAAACTCACATAAGAGTTTCTTTGGGAACTTTATATTATGATGTATATGTTTGAATGCACTATAACCAGTGACTATCAACAGGCTCCAAAACATAACAAAAAAATACTTTTTATTGTATTCAACTTTAAAACTGATGAAATATTTTAACCTAATCAACTTCCTTAACTATCTGTATTTTACTTCCCAGCTAATTGGACACATTTTTGCTGGGGCCCACCATTCCCTAGACAGTCAGATATTAAAAGGCACAGCTGGGGGGATTTCAATACTTTTTTTTAAGGGGGATGTGATGGTTGGTGGATCTAACTTTTCCATATTCTTATCCGGTCTGTGGGATTAAGTCTGCCACATAAATCTGCGTCAGTAACAACATAACCTCTGCCATCTCATACATTAATTATGATTAATAGGAGTTTGTGTTTCATAAAACACCAATTCACACAGGGCATTGCTAGATATTCTGATAACAAATGGATTAAGGGTGTGCAAATAAAAACAAAATGTAATATATCAAGGTTCGGTGGTATGTTTTAAGAGTTGAGGAAAAACATCTGCACTGGCTCAGACTTTATATTATCCTCCTCGCTGTGGAGAACTCCCGGCAATAGATCGCAAACAGATTTATTTGTTCAGTCCTTCAAATATCAAACATTGAGGGCCTGATACCCAGGGCCAGAAGTTCTAATTTATGGAGCTGTAATGTTTTATTATTTATTTTTATATAAATATTCAAGCTGTGTTTGCTGCATACATGTATTCAGGATTTATTAACCATCACATCTACAGATGGAATGTACAATATGAAAGCGCTAATAGTCACATGTTTGAAATAATTTCAATATTTTGCTCCTGATAAATAAAGATTAATTACCAGGAAGAGGTGTACTACAAGAAAATGGCCGCTGATCTCCCGCACACATTTGTGGTCATGACTTTTACCCAGTGTGAGAGACAGAGAGACAAATGGGGGAGAGGAACTGAGAGCTTGAGAGAGGGGGGGATGAGATGTGAAAGCAGTTGAGAAAGAAAGAATTAGGGGTGAAGGAAGGTGGGGAAGAGAAAGCTGGTAAGAAAAAGAGGGGGACAGAGAAAGAAGAATCGGGATAGAGAAAGGGGTGAGGAGTGGAAGGGTAATAGAGATGAGGGAGAAGGGCCTATATTGAGAAGGGCAAGAGCTGTGATCGGTGCTGTGTGGGTGTGGTCAGAGTCAACTTGGTGTGTACATCCCCATCACTATGAACACAATGTCTCCCTAACTACTTAGAAATAGAAAAATTGCAAAATTGTTTTTTGGGGCGGGGGGGGACTAGAAAAACTATTTAAAATTAATACTTAAAATTTATGGGCAGTTAGGCACCTGGTACTCATGCTTTCATGTTGATGGGCCTATTTTTATGTGGATGCCTGGAGCTGGAGCTCCATCCGCCCCATTGTTAACCTGGCCCTGATATTATGTATTGCTTTACAGATATTGGGATTACAAAGTTTAGCAAGAATGTTTACATACAGTATTAAACCAGATTGTAGTGTTAAAATGGGTGCACACTATACAATGTGTGTTCCCAGCGACAGTGCAATGTGATGTAACGATACATCGTGCATGCCGTACACACTGCAGAATCCGGTGTACAATGATGCAGTGTGTATTACATTGCATATAACTGCATGGCGTAGTTCATTGCATCCCATCTGCCGCGCAGAACAGCAGATGGAACAATGCAATAAACGACTGTCGTTAATATCGAAACAAATGTACACACTATATGATGTATACGATATATATTGTTCCGAACCTCATCGGAACGATATATGGTATAGTGGGTACCCAGCTTTAGTCTGATGGTGAGGCGTAGTTAAAGTTATGCACCAGACAGGTTCTCTTTCATTGTCCGTTATAATATCAACATGGGCGTCGGAACAGGGGTGGGGCAAGGGGGCGGCTCCCCCCAAAACATTTGAAAGGAGCGGCGGCCATGGACGGGCAGGGGCTGTGCTTTATAGCAATAGGCTACACGGCCCCTGCACCGCACAGAGGAGGAGGGGTAATGTGCAGTCTTTAAGTTAAACGTCTGCACATTACCCCTCCTACTATTGCTGTAAATCACAGCCCCTGACCGTCTGCAGTCACTGCTACAGTCCCTGCGCGCATCAACAGGTAAGAGAGAGGGAGGGGGGGTGCAGGGGTATCAGAATGATTTAATGTTCCTCCTTCCCAACATAAAATCGGTCCCACGCCCCTGATTAGCAATAACTTATATGCATAGTGTTCTTTGTTATGATGAGGGGTTTTCTGTTTATTTGCTGTATCCATGTCTGTATTTTACCCAAAGCTGAATATTATAACCTGAAATGCCCCACAAATTCCAGACTACATTACTGATGTCAGTAACAGCATCATCTCACCTCCCACCAAATTCATGGACCTCTTCCTAACTTTACTTCTTAGGATCAAGCACAAGATAAATAGTTTTGTGTTTTTTGTGTGTTATTCATAATGTATTTAAGCAATTGAAAATTTTAAAATAGAAATACCGGTCTAAATATCTTCCTAATATGTCCTTTTTGTTTGATGTAAATAACACGACCCAAAAACGACTCACATAATCAGGGTATTATAAGGTAGCGTAATGTTGTCTTATTCTGCAGCAGGGTCGAAACGATTATTTGGTACTGAAACTAAAAAAACTGAATTTTCAGGCAGGTTGATACATATAATTCACCAGTGTTGTATCAGATCACCAGGGCTGTGCTTCAGGCGGCAACTTAAATGGCAGCATTATTTTCTCCGGCTGCAAACATTTTGATGAGTTGATTAACTATAGTTTACCAGTATTTTGGACCCATTATCCTCTTGGTATGCATGGGTATTCGTGGCTGTTGCACCCAGCATTTCAGGGCTTTATAGACCTGATTCAGACCCGCTCGCTAGGTTGTGTTTGCACGTAGCCTGCCGATGTTTGCAATGTGCGCATGCGTATAAGATGCATTGCGCGTGCGTGAACTAGTCCATGCGATCGGGAAGCATTCGCTCGCTGTGCATAGCCACCTCGCTAGAATGAGTGACAGGACGAGCCGGTTGTGGGTGGTGACAGGGGATGGTCGATGGAAACGGGGGTGTGGTGGTGTGAACACAGGTGTGTCTGAGCGTTTTAATGCCGTTACAGAGGCGTGCATAATTAACATGCAGCGTCATAATACATGTCTCATGGCTGAATTACACACTGTAATTCTCTGCAATTCACTGTACTACGCAGTGTTTGCGGTAGGGTATGGTCAGCCACAAGTGCTGCGTATGGATCCGATGTTACTCGATGTTACTGATTGTTGTTGCATACACTTCCTGGAGATGACGTGTATTACTAAGGGAAAGTGGCGTCTTAAGACTGGCTGGTGGTCGTCTAAATACACAATGCCAAGTGGGCGTGCTAATACCTTGGCGTGCGATCGTGAGATTTGCATACTTTGGCTGCGTGCAACCGGGTCTGAATCAGGCCCTTCTTTCCCGACTCCCTCCCCATCTTTTCCTGTCTATCTTACTCTCCCTTCTCTCTCTTCCCCTTTTTCCGTTTTCTCTCCCAGTTTTCTCTCTCCCTCTCTTTCCTCTCTTCCCCTCTTTTCTCTTTCTCCCCTCCTCTCACATCTCCACCATGTCCATCGTCTGCTGGGAGTACTCAGCCCTCTCTGATAGGTCCAGAACCTCCGCATTGTGTGTTCTCTCTCTCCTTTAGGGGTATATTTAATAAAGTGTGGGTTTTTAGAAGGGATAGATGTTGCCCATAGCAACCAATTAGATTCTAGCTATTAGGTGCTAGATAAATGTTAAGTAGAATCTGATTGGTTGCTATGGGCAACATCTTCACTTCTAAACACCTGCACTTTAGTAAATATACCCCTTATTGTTTCTCTCTCTGATAGTGAAAGTGCTTTCTCCTTTAGTATCGCTCTCTTTTTCTCTCTCTGTCTGTTAGGGACCCATTTATCATTAAATATTTGCTGCATATTCTCATGGGCACTAATATCGTCCCCGGATCGCATTGAGTATTTGATTATTGATAAATGGGCCCTTAGTCCTTCTCTATGGGCTTGATTCAATTGAACGCAAATCAAATAGCGCTGGGAGGGAGCTCTCGGGGCTATTCAATTCAGCGCGCTGTTAGGTCAGAGAATGACCATTCTCCTGCCCCTTGCGCCTTAAACAGGGTGTTTAGTCGCGAGAATGGGCGTTCTCCGACTGAACTGCCCGGCGCAATGCTGTTTCCGCGGCGCTAAGGCCAGAGAACAGCATCGCGCCTGTACTTTTGGTGGATTTCTGCTCGCATCCCTGGAGGGTTGCAAGAAGAAATCCTTAACAGCGCACTGAATTGAATAGCTCCGGGAGCTCCCTCCCGGCGCTATTTAAGTTGTGTTCAATTGACTCTCCATTCCATTTTCTTTGTCTGTTCCGACTGTCATTCATCCGGCACGAGTCAAACACTCAGAGTAGGATTATATAGTAGATTCAATCCAAGCCAACTGAAAACCCAAAGACATACTAGAAGGGCAGGATAATGAGAGTGGATTGTGAGACACAGTAAGATCTGTGTTGGGACATTGGAACATAGGGCCTGATTCAGAGCCGTTCGCTATTTGCGGTCGTTCGTTCAAAAACAAGGGGTGGCTATTCAAATGATCCGTTTGCAAATTGCAGTCTGTTCACACCTCTAAGTCTGAACGAGCGAGCAAAACATACGCTCGTTTATTTGTTAAAAACGCCCCCTGGCCGCTCGCACCATACGTCATGTCCGCTATTTATTAGATTAATCGAGTACATCGACCAGCGTATGAACTGCTCGCTATTCTTGTGGTTGATTTTTGCTACCACAATCTTGCGAGCAGTTCTGGCTATAAAATAACCCAGTGACGTGGTCAATGACGCTGCTGTATTAATTATGCACACCCATAAAACGCCCGTTTTGACCTTTAAGCACGCCTGCGTTCTGATCTCCACTCCCCATTTTCAAGCACCTTCCCCTGTTACCACCCACATACGCCTCATTCTGTCACTCAAAATAGCAGGCATTCGCTATATTGCGAGCACATGAATTTCGGCCGCACTGACTGGTTCGCGCATGCATATAACGATCCGTACGCATGCGCAGATGTGCGAACATCGCTCGGAACGAGCGTACTGCCGCTAGCGAGTGGCTCTGAATGAGGGCCATAGTTTCCAGGGCCGTAACTAGGGTAGTGCGACCAGTGCCGTGGCACAGGGCACCGCATTGCAGGGGGCACTGTTTGGGCCTGTAAATTTTTCTGTTTATTATCATTCTCACTTGTAGCTTCCTCTTCTTTTATCCCCATGAACGACATTGAGCACAGCCTGCCGGGGACAACACTACATGATATCACTCAGGGAGCATATCGTGTAGTTGTGTACCCACCATTACGGTGTGGGACAATTTCTAAAATCGGCATTGTCCCACCAGATAGTTACCAGATTTAAATGATCTGAACTGATGACTGAAGGTTAGATGTGGCTGGAATAAAATGAGGAGAAAGAGGGGAGCAGCAGAAGGGTGGAAGCATTGTGACACAGGAGGTGAGGGGGAGGTCCAAAGGGGAGGAAAAGGAAAGTAATACAGATGACGGAGGGAGGTAAGTGAGCATATGGAAAGGAGAAGAACAGAAAGGGAGCCATCCAGAGGGGAGGAAAGAAGAATTGGATCAGTCTCCTGTCTGTCAATCTAAGCACCCTGTCCTAAGCGGACAAACTGGTAGCTGAGTCAATGAGGAAACCAACTAGTCTATATAATCCAGCTAGCACATACAGCCTCAATACTACTATGCAGCCAAAAAGCCCAATATAGGCAGTATGCTTCACAAACCCCAGATAAGTACCGTGTTTCCCCGATAATAAGACCTACCCCGATAATAAGCCCTACCCTTAATTTTGTAACCCGGTCCAAATTAAACCCTACCCCGAAAATAAGACCTACCTGAATCTCATTTTGAGCTGGGAACGCTGCAGAGACCAGCGTTCCCAGTCATGCAGTGCGTGGGTGACGTCATGACGTCACCCGCGCCCTGAGGGTCCTGTGCGGCCGCGCCTGCTGGATCATGTTAGATCCAGTCAGCGCGCAAGTGAGAGCGACATCCTGGACGGCGGCGAGTCAGGTAAGTGCACTGCAATAAGGGACACTGCTACAGGGGGTCCTGCAAGGGGGGGCCTGCATAAGGGACACTTCTACAAGGGGGCCTGCAAGGGGGTGGCCTGCATAAGGGGCACTTCTACAAGGGGGCCTGCAAGGGGGTGGCCTGCATAAGGGGCACTTCTACAAAGGGGTCTGCAAGGAGGTGGCCTGCATAAGGGGCACTTCCACAAGGGGGCCTGCAAGGGGGTGGCCTGCATAAGGGGCACTTCTACAAGGGGCCTGCAAAGGGGTGGCCTGCATAAGGGGCACTTCTACAAGGGGGCCTGCAAGGGGGTGGCCTGCATAAGGGGCACTTCTACAAGGGGGCCTGCAAGGGGGTGGCCTGCATAAGGGGCACTTCTACAAGGGGGCCTGCAAGGGGGTGGCCTGCATAAGGGGCACTTCTACAAGGGGGCCTGCATAAGGGGCACTGCTGTCAATGATAATTAATATAAGACCTACCCTGAAAATAAGCCCTATGGTGTTTTTTTGAACAAAAAAAAAAATAAGACAGTGTCTTATTATCGGGGAAACACGGTAGTGTGTTTTTATAGTAGTAGACTATTATATGGGAGCATATGACAATACATAGGGGCATATAAGGCTATATAATATAGCTTATTGTTAAAGGGCATACTACAAAATGACCTGGCCCCATAGCAAAACTGTGGTAAGAAATGTTTCATCCACTCCTCTATGTATGGGTTGGGGGTGAGCAGGAGGCTGAAAATGCTGTTCCATCAGCTCCGCTCTGTCTGAGCATTCCTGGGGGCTGGAGCATGAGCATCCTGTTTGCACTTTCAGTTCTGCAAATGAAAACCTAAATGGTGCGTCAGTGTTCAAGAGACAGGGCAATGCAAAATAGCGGAGCCGATTGTCTAGCATCTCCAGCCATTTTCACCATTTTCAGTCTCGAAGTGGGCGCATGGGTTGCTCCAACCATAGTTGTTGTTCTCCTGTCATGTTGCATCCGCTCCCATAGCCCAGGGCCTTAACTAGACTTTTTGGTGCCCTGTGCCAGGAAGAGCATTGGCACCCCCCCTATTTTTTAAATAGGGAGATAACACACCCGAAAAAGGGCCATGGCCTCATGGGGAAGGGCCAGGAAAGAGATAAGGGAGACCAGGAGATGCTGGGGATAAAAGAAGAGGATGCTACAAGTGACAATGATAATAAACAGGAAACTGACAGGCCCAAACAGCGCCCCCTGCCCTGCGGTGCCCTGTGCCATGGCACAGGTCGCACCACCCTAGTTACGCCCCTGGCTAAAGCCACAGGAGTGGAGATAGGGCTATTATAGCTCGTATGTGTAGCAACAGTGACAGCAATGTCTCTGTTCACCTCATATTTCTGTTGCTTCTGCAGATCTGAACACTTCTGCAGATGTATTACAACAAAACTAATGTAACCCTTATTTGTACAAAGATCAAGTATGTGTTAATTACTTGTAGAACATAAGTAAAGAAATGTTTAACCCATCAAAGAATACAATAGCATGTTTGTTGAATGGGATCAGACCTAGCATTCCCTAAGTATTCAGTCTTAAGTAGGATGATATTTTGTCCATTGCGTACTTGGCAAGGATACATGCTGCAATCTCTTTTAAGAAGTAAAAACTCAGCTCTTGAGGATTACAGTAAGCGCTCTGATAACCTTTTACTGTGCAGTTACTGATTAGTAGGACTCTAGCCTCAGAGAGAGTTTTGTGGAACCTTGAACTATGAATCAGCAGTTACAGATTTGTTTGTAATTCTATCACAGAGGAGATAGCGTGGCCCAAAAGTTTCTCTTTTTGGGAAACCATGATAAACTATTTGTAATAAGAATGAATCTGAGGAATAATAACAAATGTGGGATTTCCCTGCAGGCAGATGCACATTACGTTAGAGCAGAGTCATTGCTCTTATCTGTTTATCTTGGACAGATCTCAGAGCTGTTGTGTAAGGACTTCACATTTCAAATCTTCTTTCTCAAAATATAAATGTCATGTTTCATCAACGTCCTGTTAGGTCAATGAAATAATGCAGAGAGGATGATGCTTCCTGACAAAGAGATTGTATCTTTGTTTCAAACCGCAATTTTTCATCATGTGTAATGTGAATGGGAAATATATGAAATTGTATGTGCTGAATGATAGTTATAAAGGGCGTCATCATAGCAGTACAATATTGCTATTTTGGAGCCTCATCCACACAGCTGGAGACAGGCAGACATTGCTTCCCGGCCGCTCTGATTATGTTTATTTTTACCTGCCTCCTGGCTGCCATCCACATCCATGCAGCCCGAGGTCGCCATATTCAAGGCTTCTGTCATACTCAGTAAATGGTTGCTAGAGTGCAGATTGGCATATAGCCCTGAGGGAATCGGTATGTAATACCGGCAGCTGGTCAGAATCCCGACGCCTGGATTCCGACAGGGTTAACATGCCGACACTTGGTGGTCGGTATGCTAACCCGCCCCCTCTCCTTACCCTAACCCTACCTCCCTGGTGCCTGAACCTAACCTCCCCCCTAGTGCCTAAACCTAACCTCCCACTCCCTGCACCCTAAACTTAACCCTCCCCCCTTGGTGCCTAACCCTAACCCTCCCCCTAGTGCCTAACCCCTAAACCTAACTCTCCCCCCTACCCCGCTACTTACCTTCAGCATCCCGGGGCTCGGGATGCCAGTACTAGGATTCTGACTGGCGTCAGCATTCTGGCGCCAGTAAGGTAAGCGTCGGCATCCAGACTGCCGGTATTGGGGAACAATTCTGGTATGGGGTTTGATTTTTACTGAAGGCTCTCTGTACTGTGTATTGGTCACTAGAAAGTCCACTGTATTGTATACTGGTCACTAGAATGCTCCACAGAATGTGTTGTTTATTGGTCATTAAAATGTTCTCTGTATTGTATATCAGTTCCGTGAATATACTGTATATCAGTCACTAAAATTTTCCATGTATTGTATATCAGTCACTAAAATGCTTTAGGTATTGTATAGTGGTTACAAGACTAATTATCAGTCACTAAAATGCTCCCTGTATTGTATATCGGTCACTAGAATTTTACCTGTATTATATATTGGTCAGTAGAATGCTCCCTGTAGTATATACATAGTAGAATGTCCCCTGTATTGTATAGTGGTCACTAGAATACTCCCTGTATTGTACATCTGTTACTAGAAAACTCCTGGGGGTAAATTTACTAAGAATCAAGCTTGGTCGATTTATTTTTTTTTAAACACTCTTTGCATCGCCGAATCTCGGGTGAATTTTCAGTTTTTCAACTCGCAAATTTGTGAGTTTAGCTGAAAGTGAGTTTTCCGTGGTGAAGTAGATCAAGATTTCTTCCCCTAGTTGCGAGTTTAGATGTGATTACTCAACCGAAATTGCAGTGTTTTCTCTCTGTAAAACTTGGCCGAACAAGCAGCCTGCACATATCAGTGAGATATGTGAAGGCTGCTTGTGATGTACCTGTAAAAAACAGGGTTAAATTATAAAAAAAAAAATTATGTAGGGTCCCCCCCCCAAAAGCATAGCCAGCCCTGGACTTGTCAGCCAGTCCTGGTTCCTAAAATTACGGGGAACAAAACGAGTAGGGGTCCACCGTAATTTAGGCACCAGCACCAGGCTGCAGGGCCAGTCCTGGTTTTAAATATAGGGGGGAAAAATTTGCAAAGGGGTCCCCCTATATTTAAAACCAGCACTGGCCCTGCAGCCTGGTGCTGGTTCCTAAATTACGGTGGAACCCTACTCATTTTGTTCCCCGTAATTTTTGGAACCAGCACTAGCTGACCAGTCCGGGGCTGGTTATGTCTTTTGGGGGGGACCCTACATCATTTTTTTTAATCTAAACACTTTACATTAGGTATATACTGTATATGCAGAAACATGCACAAATCACACTGACCTGTGTATGTTTCTGGCAAACTCGCAGCTGAGGAGGTGGTCTATTTGAAACTTCAATTTATCAGTGAGTTTGCTACAATCTCACTCGAGATTGTAAACTCGAATCTTAGTAAATTCCCGAGTTGCATCTTTTTCATGAAAAGTACATCCTAGTATGGCCGATGGTGAGTTTTTTTGAGTTTGCTATCTCACACGAGTTTCAACAGTGAAAAGAGAGAACTCTCTTCCAACCTCGCTCCAGTTTGTCTTTAGTAAATTTGTGAGATGAAAAACATGCCTAAACTCACGTGAGATTGCAATCTCACCCAAACTCTATTCTTAGTAAATTTACCCCCTGGAACTCAATATAATTAACTCGCCCCCAACACACCAGCAATGCCATTGTATTTTCTTCCCCTTGTGGCCCTATCTTGCTCCAGATTTATGGATTTTCAATACGCAGTCCTATGTGGCTGTGAACAAAAATCCACAAATCATGCGGTATTGCAAGTGTGGTATATAGTCGCACTTACTAGAAACCACAAGTAAATCATGTGTAATTTGATTGAGCCCTATGTATTGTATATTGGTCACTGTAATGTTATATATGTAGTATAGGGGCCACTCTAATGCTCTTTGTATTGTATATCAACCACTAGAATAGTCTTTGCTTTCTTCGATGTGGCTGGCAGGTGTTATATTTCTTTATATCTCTTTGACATAACATTTTTTCATATATTTGCCTATTAAACATTAGACAAGCCACACCCACATTGTTTTTGTCAAGCCCGTCCTTTTTCTTTTTGTAATCGGCTGCTTGAAAAGCTTCTCTTTGTGTCGAAGCTGAATGTTGCCAGCCGGCCTTTGCATCACAGATATCAAAGAGAGTGAAAAAAGTACTTTCCCCAGACTCCCTGCAGAATAAGCATTTTTATTCCCACCTGATACGATAGTGGAGGTGTTTGTGTAGTTAACCAAAGAAAGGGTTTAAGCGCTGAATGGTTTCCTGTTACCTGAGATTCCTTTTTCTTGCATATATATGGTCCCAACCACAAATAAATGGTATCAGGTCGGAGTGTCGACCAGTAACCATGTCCACATTCATAATGTTGACACCAACAAGTCGACATTAAAAGGGCTTAAATATGCAACTTTCAGCAGCTGCTTCAGAGTCTTATGCATCTCAGCCACAACTCCACTTTGCAAATGAGTGGGTGTAACTAGACGCAGGATAAGTGTGCCATGGGCATGTGGAGGGAATTGCAGGCAATTCAGATATGAGCGTACCCAGAGATCCGTTTGATTTCAGATGGACCTCTTGCCCCAAAAAAGGGCTGTTGCAAGTCCGCACTGGTAATGATGATGGCTACCTTCACAAACAGGTGGAGAGGGGCAGTGTGGCCGTATCTGAATACAGGCTGACCACATTTGCACTCAACACTGAATGAGACCGTTTGGGGTATATTTATCAAAGTTCTATTTTACATTCGATTTGATGTTCGATTTAGCTCACCTCAAATCGAATCAAATCAAATGTAGAAATCCCTCATCAATTACCACATTTACTCAAATTCAATTTTAGAAGCCTTTTCTAAATCGAATTCGATTTGGTTAATTTTTCAACAGTGATTTGATATTCAATTTTGGATGCCCATGTACAAATAGAACACCAAATTCTACTCAAAATCGAACTTCCCCAAATTAATAGACCTGCTCCATGCTTTCGATTTTAGCCTGAACAGGTCTGATTGACACAGATGCATGCACAGATCAGTGAGATTTGTGCATGCATTTGTGTGTAAAATGCTTAAAAAGTGATAAAATAAAAATTACATGCCCCCCTCCCCTAAAATTACAAACAGCCCCGGACTTTTCAGAGCCAGTCCTGGTTCTGTAAATACGGGGGACAAAAGACGTAGGAGTCCCCTGTTTTTACCACAATCAGCACTGGGCTAAGCGAGCCAGTCCTAGTTTTGGAAATACAGGGGACAAAATGAATAGGGGTCCCCCGTATTTACCATAACCAGCATTGGACTCTTTCTAACAGGGGTGTAATGCCACAGCCAGGGGAACCCTTTCACCAGTAGTGGTACCCACTATGCAGTGCCCTTTATATAGTGCCCCCAGTAGTGGTTCCCCCCCCTTGTAGTGCCCCTAGCAGTAATCCCCCCTTGTAGTGCCCCCAGTAGTAATCCCCCCCTTGTAGTGCCCCCAGTAGTATTCCCCCCCTGTAGTGCCCCCAGTAGTATTACCCCCTGTAGTGTCCCCAGTAGTATTACCCCCTGTAGTGCCCCCAGTAGTAGTGCCCCCAGTAGTATTACCCCCTGTAGTGTCCCCAGTAGTATTACCCCCTGTAGTGTCCCCAGTAGTATTCCCCCCATAGTAATCCCCCCTTGAAGTGCCCCCAGTAGTATTACCCCCTGTAGTGTCATAAGTAGTATTCCCCCCTAGTAATCCCCCCTTGTAGTGCCCCCCAGTAGTATTACCCCCTGTAGTGTCCCCAGTAGTATTCTCCCCCTAGTAATTCACCCTTGTAGTGCCCCCCAGTAGTATTACCCCCTGTAGTGTCCCCAGTAGTATTCCCCCAGTAATCCCTCCTTGTAGCGCCCCCCAGTAGTATTACCCCCTGTAGTGTCATAAGTAGTATTCCCCCCCTAGTAATCCCCCCTTGTAGCGCCCCCCAGTAGTATTACCCCCTGTAGTGTCATAAGTAGTATTACCCCCCTAGTAATCCCCCCTTGTAGCGCCCACCAGTAGTATTACCCCCTGTAGTGTCATAAGTAGTATTCCCCCCCTAGTAATCCCCCCTTGTAGCGCCCCCAGTAGTATTACCCCCTGTAGTGTCATAAGTAGTATTCCCCCCCTAGTAATCCCCACTTGTAGTGCCCCCGCAGTAGAGACGTAATGAAAATGTAAAAAAACCCACTTACCCGAAACCCGCTCCTGGTCCCGCCGCCGATCCCAGCTCCTCCGTCCGCTGCCTTGCATTATGAGAGTGACGTCACGTCATGACGTCACTCCCATTACCCACTGCGGGAGCCGGAAGATGTCCGGCTCCGGCAGTGGGAGCAGCAGCCCATGAGAGTCTGTCTGACTCTCATCAGCTGCTAAAGCAAACACACAGCTGCCAGCACCGGCAGCTGTGTGTTTGTGCTGTGTAGCGCTGACCGAACTCCGTCCGGTCCGCGCTACACACGCGGTGCAGCTGTGTCACAGAGACACAGTCTGCACCACGGCCCGCATGGTACGCAGCTGAGGCGCCCTTCACTATGTGGCGCCTTACGCAGCTGCGTACCATGCGTAATTGGAGAACCGGCCCTGCCCCTGGCCAAAGCCCTACGTCTTTTGTCCCCCGTATTTACACAACCAGGACTGACTCTGAAAAGTCCAGGGCTGGTTGTGATTTTAGGAGGGGGGGAAACCACATCATTTAAAAAAAATTGTAACACTTTTAAAGCTTTTTACACACAAATGCATGTTCAAATCTCACTGATCTGTGCATGCATTTGTGTCAATCAGACCTGCTCAGGCTAACATCGAAAGCATGAAGCAGTTCTTTTCATTTGGAGATTTGAAGTTCGATTTCACATCTAATTTTAGTAAATAAGGGATTTGTGTGTTGGTCCATGTAAAAGTACCAATGTTTTTCCGATGTTTGATTTTGAGTGGGATTTGAGTGAAATTTGGTTTTATGTTCGATTTGACATTCGATTTTGCCTTTAGTAAATCTCCAAATGCAAAATCGAATGAAAATCAAAATTGAACATTAGTTAATAGACCTCTTTGGGGGTCTTTCAGACCCGGTCGTTAGCGCCGATGCGCTCGGACCGGGTCGATGGCCACCCACAGAGCATGCGCGCGATGGCGCCGGTGCCGTCGTGCGCATGCGTGAGACCCGCTACGACCGACAGCTCCGGTCGTAGCGGGTCTCGATCCAAAGGGGGCGAGCTGTCGATGTTGATTGACAGCTCGCCCCGTTTGGAAGGCGGGCCGGGGGGGTGGCAGCCCAAACGGAGGCGTTCCCATGGGAATGCCTACCGTTTGGGGGCGACCCCACTGACTTCACTAGTGATGTCAGTGGAGAGCTTCCGGCTCAGACAGAGCCAGAAGCTCTCCGGGGCTTACGACAAGGGAGACCCTACCCTAGGGTCTCGTTGTAAGCCCCGATGGTCGCGATGGTCTCTGACCATCGCGACCATCACCGGAGCGGTCGTTAGAGCTGTCGGTGTTAACCCACAGCCTAACGACCGCAACAGAGGCGGGCGGACAGGATGCAAGTGGCCGCCCAGTTTCTGAGCGACCGCTTGCATCCTCCGACCGCCTCTGAATGAGGCCCTTTATCTCTTGTCAAGTTCATAATTTCTGAGTTTAAAGGGAGAATGTCTGAGCCCTGGGCTGCCTACTAAATGCTTCTATATTAATTTGTCCTTAGTGGTAGTGCAGTGGTTCGTTAAGTTTTAGACATATGACAAGGGCCTTTCTTTAAGAATTGAGGGGCAAATTACTTATGATGCCGTTATAACTCTTCCTACTTTGCCTCTTATCGAGGCGAAACAGGAAGCAAAAATCAGGGCCATCTTAACATATGGGCACAGCTGGAAAGGGGGAGAGAAACCTCCCCTCTCTGGTGATCTATGCAAGACTCATAGCACATCAGGCTAGTGCTGACGCACTGTGTATTACCACCTGGCCAGCCCCATTGCACGTGTGAGATCTTGCAAACATCGCAAGATTTCACACGCAGCCTGAGACACCCACAGAAACCGCCCAGCTATCGCAGGTTAGTACACATACCAGCAGATAATCCTGCCAATATGTGAAAAAAATGATAAGCCACAAAAGTGCGTTATCAATTTTTAATAAAACCTGAATGATTTTCCATAGCCATACACTTGTATGGTGGCGCCAAAATCATTCGATGTTTGCAGATAATGTAGAGAAGTTATTTTTCTCTATGTTTTCTGCTTTCATACATACCGACGTTCGCTGCAAGTGTGAAATAACATTTGGCACTAATCACCTCTTCTGTGTACGGTAGACATGTTTGTTGAATGACATCATCATCAACCTGTTTGATGCACACAACAAAACCTTAGATGTTCAATGGGCAGGTCGTAACAATTGCTTTCAGCAATATCACATGTTTAAAGCACTTCTAAATATTAGGGGTCTATGTACTAAGCAGTGATAAGAGACAGAGTGAAAAGTGATAAGTCTGTGATAAGGTGCCAACCAGTCAGCTCCCAACTGTCATTTTCAAACACAGCCTGTGAGATGGCAGTTGGGAGCTGATTGGCTGGTACCTTATCACTTACTTATCACTTTTCATTCTGTCTCATCACTGCTTAGTACGTAGACCCCTTAGTTACTACAATGTGCTTTGCTTCTTTTACCAACAGAAAACAGAAAACGGATTGTGTACATTTGTACGATTTAGGAGGGAGTTCAATTAGCCACCATAACCCGTTTTTTGTGTGGGAAAGTGAATTTCAGGTGAATTTTTTTACGCCCTATTCAATTAGCCACTCAGTTCAAGTGTGCTAATTCTACATAGGGGTTAACACGTCTTTTTTATCAGGACCCACTGAGCAGGTGGAAAGTTGGGGTAAATCCCTATTTTAAGGTAAAAACATGGGGACTTGGTTCAGAACCACTGGGACACCCTCCCTAGTGATCAATTAGGCACTTAGAAGTTTTTAATTAGCCTAAGTTGGCCAATAATGACATGTCATTTTCGGGGTGAAGTTCTGCAAAGTGGCGAATAATGGGTTAAAAAATGTGGGACAGGTATATGGGGGTGCTGTATAAATGTGGCAGGTGTTTTAAACATTCCAGGTAACAATTACAGGTTTTTTTTAACACTTTTTTACAGTGGCTTGAAATTAACCAAAAATAAACCGACAGGCATTTATATACAGCCCTTATTCTACTACGGCATTTAATTTGCTGAAGAACACTTGTTTTCTATGATTTTTTTCACTGTTATTGAAAATATTTCTGTCAGACATTTGACACACTTTAAGAACCCCAAATAGTTTGCTTTGGGCCACTAACAGACTTCTATACTGTTATCCTATATTAGTTTGATTTTCTTTGGGGTACAGGCTGTGGGCCTGATTCAGAGCTGCGCACAGCGCTCGCAAGTGGCTCGATGTTTGTGATCTGCGCATGCGCCGAGTCCGGCGTGCGCATGCGTGAGCCACATCGAGCGACTGAAGTTCAGTCGCTACAGGGCTCGCTACAAGACGGAACGGCTATTAATGGTGAGTGACAGCACGCCCCGTTTTGTAGGCAGGTAGAGGGGGTGCTTGGCCAAATGCAGGCGTTCCCTTAGGAATGCCTGGCGTTTGAGGGAGGACCTACTGACATCACAACTGATGTCAGTAGTGGACTTCCTGCTCTATTAGAGCCGAGACCCTGCCGCAGGATCTCATTGCAAGGCCGATTATCGAGACGGGCTCCTTGCAGCTCGCACAAGCTGTGGGTGGGCTCCCACAGCTTTGCGAGCGGCAGGAGACAAACAAAAAAAAGCCCACATTACCCTTACAAGCGGGTCTGAATCAGGCCCTGTATGCCCCATTTTCACATATACTTAATGCGTGCAACCAGGGCTGCCATCAGAAATTGTGGGGCCCAGGACTGACAAAATGGGCAGGGCCCCCCTCTCAACTCCCCTCCACAAGCCCCCTTCCCCCGATATATATACATATGGAAAACGCTCCAAAGTGTTTATTTGTAGCATTTGAAATATACAGCGAGCTGGGGTCATGTAGCTAGCTGTATATTTCAAATGCTGTAAATAAAAACATTGGAGCGTAATTTTCCATCTCCTATGCTGCACCTACTGTATCCTGGCACCCTTGATAAAAATTTGGACACTAAAGTGCCCATTACCTCTATACATGTATGTATGTATTGTATGTGTGTATATATATATATATATATATATATATAATACAGTACATATATATATATATATATATATATACACACACACAAAAACAGCACTCCGGCACTCCTTCACTCAGTGTCATTGGGCATCAAGCCCCAACTTGCTCCGGTGCCTTCCAAGGAGGACAGCACCCCCAACACAGTATGCAGACATAATCTCAGACGGCACTCGGAGTCTGGTGACAAAACATGATACCTCGAAAGAGGGACTTTATTGGTCGACGTTTCGGGGTGTTGTCCTGAGGAAGGGGTGCACCTCGACCAATAAAGTCCC
Organism: Taudactylus pleione; assembly: GCA_031769625.1. Taxonomy (NCBI): domain Eukaryota; kingdom Metazoa; phylum Chordata; class Amphibia; order Anura; family Myobatrachidae; genus Taudactylus; species Taudactylus pleione. The sequence goes on along the minus strand of JAUIMM010000113.1, from coordinate 22,709,376 downwards.
TCTTTCTAGATAGATAGAAATAACAGCATCTATCAGCTTGGCCCTCTTCTCCATATATATATATATATATATACGGTATATATATATATATATATATATATATATAAATATATATATATATGGAGAAGAGGGCCAAGCTGATATATACACACACACAAACACATTTAAAGTAATAGGACCTGGTGCCTTTATTTTATTACAGTTTGCTTGATAGCAATAAAAGTGAACTACTGTGTGTCTTACTTTATCCACTCTGATGATCCAGAAGAGCTGCATGGCACAGCACATTTCTCCTCCTCAGATCAGCCTCCATGAGCCCCTCTTCCCTGCAGCTTTAGCGCTGGCCGGCCACTCACTAAAAGCCTGCACAGCCTCAGGCTGCTACCTTCTATTCTATTGGATGGCCACCGGTATCCCAGCAATGCTCTGCGGCGCTGACTGTATGACGGCAGTCATTGCAGTGGCTGCTAGGGAAGCTGGTGCGCTGCGGTTCGGAAATAAAGTTCCGATCTGCGGCGGGTGGCCCTATCAGAGAGGGGGTCGCCCCTTTATTCGGTCCTGCGGGTGGGTGATATAAGTGACTTACTAGTCACTCATTATATTGTGAGGGCCCAGCTGAGGGGATAAACCCATACGCGGGCGGCCACAGCACGATGGCAGGAGCGGGCGCACTGGCTGTCAGTTACCACTGTGGGCTAGGAGGGTAGTGGCAGGCAGATGGACGGGCCCCCCAAGTGGCCGGGCCCGAGACTAAAGTCCCGGCAGTCCCCCCCTGATGGCGGCCCTGCGTGCAACACCTGCAAGAATTATCACCCAAATGTCGGAAGACAACTTTTCGAATTTAATTGGGTGCAAAATGGGAGCACACATACAGGCGATGTGGCATTACTGGGAGCGATAGGTGCGTTAAGTTAACACGCGTTAACTTAATATTTTATCATGGCTAATTGAACTGTAGGTGGGTACACACTAGATGATATGTCGTCCAATATGGCGGATCGGATCGACATATCGCGCACATCGTCAAGTGTGTACCCACTATGTCGCTGACGATGCGCACACCCTGTATGCAGGTCCGATTGGTGATATCATTAGTGGGGGCCATGCTGCCGAATGCAGCACGGCTCCCGCCGTTGCTCCATTGCTGACGGCTCTTGCCGGTGCAGACATCCCTGCTGGGTCCCGTCCTACACACTAAATGCATTACATTAAGCAACAGTATGTGATTCTAATATGCTAGAAATTGGCTGTTTTGAATAAGGTGGGGAATAGTTTGAAACATTACTGGTGATTTGCTGCGGTGATGATTAGCAGAGTGACAGATGGAAATGGAAAGAGTGCTGACAGGAATCCGTGACAGAGAATAACAGAGCAACCGCAGAGACAGCTACTAGGGGGAGCAACTACAAAGACAGCTGCTTAGGAAACCACAATACAAACCAAAAATTTATTTTTAATTTGCTACCCCCAGGGCCCCAGTCATACTGTATGAGACAATCAACTAATTTGCCTCAGTATAGGGCGACCCTAACTATGTCATGCAACCTCATGGAATACACAGACTTAGTCTGAGTGTGAATATATGGGGATTACTCAACAGTGATAAAGAGTCAGGGGTGGGAATTCCAGTCCATGGCATTTCAGGGATTTTTGCTCGGTGTGGAGGAGGAAAAACTGCTCTTGCTTGTAAATTTTTTCTCAATGAGCTAGTGCACACGTTGTTCCTGGAACAAGGGAATGATGCTGATTTTAGGTGATCCCCATTTTGCAGAAAATGCTAATATTATTATTTAGTCATTGATAAAGTATACAGCTAACAAGCACTTAGTAAGATTTTCCTGGCTACTGTGCTGGGAGAAAGGAAAGTGATCGCTTGTGTTAGAATATTATTTCCTTTACTCATTTCTGATAAGTCATTTTGCAAGATTTCATACTAAGAATAGGTATTGAATGCCCTCTGTTTAGTTAACTTTACTAAATAAATATATTTTGACAAGGACTCAAACGTTTTGACAACATCCAAGCGGTTTAACACTTCAGTAACGCTCCTAATGCTGGCCATACACTCTGCAATTATCGGGACGATCTGCCCGATATCGGCGGATCGCCGCGATAATTGCAGCGTGTATGCGGGCGACCGAGGGTTAAATATTGCTCGGTCGGGCATGCTGGATTGTCCAGCATGCCCGTCCGATGCGATATTTACCCGGGAAACTGTCGGCCGCATCGGGCAGTGTATGCCCAGCGCGGCCGACAGACAGACATTTCTTGTGTTCCTTCCTCCGGAAGGAACAGGGAAATGTCTCCTCCCCCGGGGGCGGAGCGCGGATGTCGGGCTATACACTGTGAGATTTCTCTCACAGTGTATGCCGGCGACATCTGCGGCTGGCAGGCTGACAGATAAAATGTCTGTCGGTCTGACAGACATTTTATCTGGCAGTGTATGCCCAGCATTAGTTACTCTTTATTAGTTTTAATAGGATTCTATAAAAATATTATACAGTAGGTATTTTATTTTCTAGAAAATACCAGGTACAAGCGTGGAAAATACAACTGCATTATTAGCTCCAATACTACATAAAGTGCGTGATTCACAGTTGTAAGCTAACATGGGCAAAGGTTCTCAAACTCAGTCCTCAGGACCCCAAACAGTGCATATTTTCCAGGTCTCCTCACAGAATCACAAGTGAAATAATTACTCCACCTGTGGATCTTTTAAAATGTATAAAAGAGGGGGAGGTGAGTCCGCACTAGACATTAATCTAGTAATAAGTCAATGATAATTTAATTAATTATGAAAACCAACATATAAAGTTATCACTTGGAAAAATTTCTGGATAACCATTGGTTGGTGGTGCACCCATAGAATTTGTGCTATACACATAAAGGGGTATTTTTCGCTCAGAGCAAAAAAACAAAAAGACAAATTTTGCCTATTCTGGGGCACTCTTGACATAAATACAAAGTATGTAAATGAGATAATGAATAAGAAAGTTAAAACTTAACATTTAATAAAGAACCTTAAAAAATGGTAGAATATTCTCCCGAATGGCAGAGTATTCAAAATTCATAAAAGATGGTCATGTGCAATTTCTTGAATAAATATACAATAATCTACAAAAAATAGTAATTATCAAAGGTGATCTAAATTGATATAATAATCAATCATAATCCAAGACACTAAGCAAAGATCAGATGTATGATGCATTCATATCAAACAGAAAAATACTCATCTGACCATATCACATATGGCGAAAAAATGTTTGTGCAAATATGGCACACACCCAAATCCCTAATAAGTGTGAGTATAATTATGTCAATTATTGGGGAAACACACCGCTTTCAAATATACACCTAGGTGCAGATAATAGTCTGCAAATTAGATAATGAATTATTTCTCAAAATTATGAAAACTAAAAAATGATGTTAAGTGGACCATTGAAGGAAGAAAAGTCCTGGGATATAATTACGTACACTCACTTCTGCTGTCGCCCGTCTACATCAAACGGGGGATGAGAGAGCGAGTGATATGTTAGTCCCAGGTGAAAGTATACAGCAATGCTTCTGCTTTCTAGGATATCATATACGTCTCTCCCCTGTTGTTATAAACATTGCATGGGGATATCGTAGAAAGGGAACCCAGATGAGAGAGCTTGAAGGAGGTAAAGAAAATATAGAAAAATGGAGTGGAAATGTATATTGTTTTAATTAATTTGAAAATAGTATGGTTAACGATATGCAATGACCCAAAGTTTAATGCTTTTATTATATAATGAGGATGGACACATAGGGAACTAATATCCCTTAATAAAAAGAAAATGGTATAAAATAAATAGCTATGTACAGTTGTAGTAAATAAGGTACTGTATGTATAGAAAATAGAGCAGAGTCTGGAGTTCTGAGTCGTGGAAATCCTCCTGACTATCTCTGTCTATATAAGACAGGGGATCAGTGAGTGGTGGTGCTGCGAGAACACCAGAAGAAAATAAAGAGCAGCTGTCGAAGCTGGATTATTGGCTGAGACAAGATCAGTTTAAAATTGAATCGCAGCGACACCATCTTGCGACTGGCCGCAAGACGCCATCTTGGAAATGAGATCGCAAGACGCCATTTTGCGAATGGCCGCCTAAGCGCCATTTTAGATAAACTCACACTTTAGTACATGTGGCGATATTACTATTAGCATCATGCGATTGCATCTGTGACCATCGCCATAAGTTACGGCGATTCATCAAAAGCCCATTTCATGACTTTACGTAGTTTGGGTGCTCTAGATAAAGTGTGTGTATTATTATAATTCCCCTAAAGGATATATTTCAGAAATGGCTGTACAGTATGTCAAAATTGGATTGTATTAGCTAAACAGAGCAAATGGCCACGTGACAACTAGCCTGTGAAGACAAGCTTCATGGACATAACGTCTGCTCTCACTCCAGGTGGCCCTGCTCGAATACAGCAAGAGGGTCATTTGTAGCACCTTACATTAGCAGGCTTCCTACAATAAAATACCTTCAAAGCCAAGAGTGTTATCTGAGGTTTGGATCTTGTAGCTGTGCTAATTTGCATCCACACAGGCCCTGGGAGAACAAAGACCAGTATTTTGGAGCCTGAAAAGGGTGGGGGCTGCTGGGGCATAAGCAAGTCATGGAACTATAATGCTCAGCATTCCACACTGCTAGGTGTTCTCATACACACATTAATACACACAATTGCGCTGTTAACTAGTCGCATATTAGCGAATGCATAAGACCCTGTATGAAAAAGCTGAATATTAGCTTCATGCACACGCATCTGCCCCAAGTTAACTAGCGTCTTTACATCAAACCCCACATACTCACACGTTACATATTCACATACAAGGTTCCATAAGCTTTAAGGTATAAGATTCAAGTATGCACATTTACTATAATTGCTATGAAATAAAGATTATTTCGTAACTAAGGTTTTATACGTGAAAAGTAAGCCATGTTTGGTATTGTACTGATGCGGACTCATTTTACAGTATTCCGGTAATATCGATGGAGAGATCGCAACATGCATTCTCAACTTATGGACCGCAGAGACTTCAAGCAACAAAATGTACATTATATGAACAGCTGTTAGGATTTGCATGGGGCGGGAAACCAGAGACCACCAGTTGTTAGAGACTGGATCGTGTCTATTTGAACCAACCTGTTATTGCCTTGTAACATATGCCCTCTCCTTTAGGACCAATGGTATTAGCAACAAACTTCTCTATTGTGTTGTTTATTTCTGGGGGGTATAAGTATGTGTGCTCTGACCCTGGGTTCCTAGTCTTTGTGCTGAATGCTGATTGACGAGGGGTTTCTTGCTGATGCCTAACATCTGGACCAGAGAGCGCTGCGTATGTATAATTGTACTTGGGTCTGTATAATCTCTTTGCGCTAAGATTATATGAGGATCATAGCGTGTAACTGCTGTACCTTTACTTGAATAATACTTTGTGCTTTGGAACCACAGGTTCTAGGTCTGGAGTCTTTATTTACTGTATGACTGCGTACGCAAATTAGCGTCATCCTTAGAGGTTTATAGGAAGGATATTAGAAGGTATAGGCAGGGGTATTTATAAGGTTCAAAGGCAGAATCATTAGTTGGGGGCTCATAGTGAAGTCACTTACCCACTCACACAGCACTTACGGTTATCGATTTCTCACCAAAGGGTGGAGTGGCCACATGCGGGGTTTACCTGCAACCGCTCGGTGCTGAGAGATCGCTACCCATTTTTGTGTGAGCCAGGGACGCTGACTAGAATCCAGGGACAAGAGAGGAAAAAGTTTGTTTTCCTTTGTTGATAGAACCTAACATTTAAAGGAGTGTCGCAGTATTGAACACAGTAAAGATGCACTTTTGTGTACGCAGCTAAAGGTTGTCATACGGTTGTGTGGTAGTCGCATCATTGTGTATGCGACTGGTCGCACAATAGCGTATACGTACTTCCGGTCGTGCTGCCACGTGTTTAAACAAAGCCGTTGAGGTTTACATTCTTTTCAATTGTTGTCAATATCTGGGTTAACGTGTATTTTTCTGCGCAGGAAAAAAAGTGTGTAACAGTGGGTATTTGTTGGTAGGGGTAACTTGTTCCCTAAAGTTAGAGGTACCGTATGACCTTTAAGGCCTAAGTGCTAGCTGCTCGGTAAGCAGCTTACTGTTCTATACACAGTAGCAGGTGTACATGTTGTCTTTGTTGTAGAGAGGTGCGTGGAAGTACCCGACTTAAACTTCCATAGGTGTGGAAGTTGCCTTCTTAAATCTTATCCGGGTGGGTGGAGTAGCCTTCTTCAAATCTTCACAGGTGTGTGGGTGCTGCCGTTAATCGTCCACAGGTAAGTGAAAGTATCTTGACTGTCTTTCACTAGTTTAAATCTTTATTGAAAAACATAGGAGTTGTCTCAGAATGGGGGCCATGCAAACAATAGAGACAATGATGTGCTGCTAATGGAAGCGCCGTTTGGATCGGCCCGTCGTATTATGCATACTAAGTATGGTACTTATGCAATAAGGTATTGTGATGTATGGTTTAAAATGACGATGAAGAGTGTTAGACCGTTTCCCAGAATTGGTAGTTTTGATAAAGATGTATTAGATAATGTCCAGGATCACATCAGTCTGATGCGCTCCCGAGAGAAAAAGGTCAAATATTATGAATGTTTAAAGTTGTGGCAGCATGAAGGGGATGAGTGGCTTAAAAATGCGCAAAGCGACACAAACTAGCGTTGCAAGCGCATTGCCAGAGAACACATCCGCGATGCTGAATTGCAATGCGGGCGAGCCGCAAAATGGCACGCACGTGCAGCACGGTAGCGGTGTGGAAGGTATTGCCAGTAGTTCACGTGCACCACCCCCACCTTATGTGGATGGAGGTGCAAGTACAGTTATCAAAAATACCCATAAAAATGTAACAAGCAATTTGTACCCTCTCTTAAGCAACCATAAAGAAAATGTTTATGATGTGGATGATGAGCCTATTGTAATGTCTGCCATTTCCTATGCTGTACAGATGATAGATGCTGCATCACAACAGTCACGAGTGGTGCCGTCATCTCCATCAGTAACAGTAAGGAAAGTGCTAACACCCTCTGCACCCGTAGAGGAAGTTGTTAATACCATACGTAGCAGCAACAGATTAAACCCCCAGCCAGGTAACAAGGTCAAAGGTAGCAGCGCTACCGGTCTGCATCCCATTTGGACAATAACTGTTCCGAATGGAAATGCAGATGCGAACGGTGTAGTGCCCACGAGGGAAGTGGTAATGCATTGTCCTTGGACAAGAGCAGAACTAAATTCCATCATAAATGATTTCCCCGATCCCAAAAAGGAACTAGCCAAATGTCAGAGATTTTTGAGGAATTTGGGTAGTTCTCAAGAGCCAACTAATAAAGATTGGTGTGTGGTGTTAAGGGCCTGTCTACCATGCAATACCGGCATGACAAAATTTGTCACGGATTGTGTATTGGATGGTGATGTTCCCTTAACAGACCAAGTAAACTAAGATAATATTACCCGGGTTCAGACCTCACAGCCTGGCTGGAGGGGAGTCACAATAGATACCCTCATAGAATCTGCCATAGAACATGATAAAAACATCTCAAAGAAGAGAGAGACCCAGAGCGAAAAACTAATGGCTGTCAGTATCCAAGCTCTGGAAGGAATGACTGTAACATCACAGCCAGTAGACACACCTGCACTATAAACACACTTGCACCTGAACAGTTACACGTCCTCACCAATTCCACACCACAGCAAACACATCTTTACCCCACAAATCATACACAACCACAGGTCCCATGTTACCCACAAATTTCATACCTCCCACCATACCCTTATCATCCATATTCTTACCCATACCCACCATCTTTCCCTCTTGCTCAACTCCCACAACAATCCTTTCATCCACCCCGTTCAAAAAAGATGTTTTAACTGTCACAAAGTGGGACACATAAGTAAGTACTGCAAAGTGAAGAACACCACACATGAACACGGGTTTCCCATGGGTTCATAGGCAACCCCACTATCTTCTCCCAGGCCTTATATGACTGTTTACAATCTTTTCAACCTGCCAATAGATCTGTTCTAATGTAAAATGTGGACGATTTATTGTTGTATTTAGGTCATGTTTAAATGATATTTAACTGTTGTGCTTTATCTTTCACACACAGGACACAAGGTTGCTAAGGATAATCGGCAGCCATGCCAGGCTAAGGTCAAATACTCGGAATACTATCCAACCCAGGGGCCCAAGCATTATTTAGAGCAGTAGCCATTAATAACAAGATTTAATTGCAGGAACCTGTATGCAGATACTATATCCCTAGAATTATTCAAAGTGATAGGGGGACTCATTTTACAGGTGACGTTTCCCAGAACATTGTGTAAGGTGATGGGTAATAAAACCAAGATTGTTCCAGACTGTCATTTCTTTTATCTGTCCCCCCTTTGAAATATGAAGATGAATAAGAATAATAGAAATTGAAAGTGTTATTAACTAACATGTCTAATGCAAACTGTCATAATGTCAAACCTGGGGAATTTGTTATGATCCAAATTTTTTTTAGCTCAGGTCGTTTGACTGATTGGTGGAAAGGTCCGTATCTGACGATTGTTGACAAAGTACCACATCCTCAAAGGGTGGCCGGGGAAGATACGTGGGTCCATTCCACTCACTATAGGGAGGTTAACCAACCGGTGGAGATACAAGGCGGAGACGAGGCCGATAACGTGGACCTGTCAATTGCGTGCTTCTGCCAGAAGGATTAAAAAGGTGACGGTGAGATACCTGTGCTAAAGAAATGTGTAGATCAGTGCTCCCAGCAATGGAGTGGTCTGCTGTGGTCATCCTAGTTCTTTCTTCCAGGGCTTTGTTGTGATGATCTCTTTGGGGATACCCAGTTTCTGTGATGGAGGACCGATAGAGGAGATGGGAGCTGATGGCAGCACTGATGGAGTGGAGTCAGAAGGAGTGCAATGCCAATCAGGAGAGTGTCTGACCAATCTTAGTACTTTTATTGTTAAGAGAGCTGTTATTCCGGATACTCGTGGACGGTGTGGAGGTTTATCGTCAAGATTAATGTATTTGTGAGCTTTGTGGGTCCCTAGTTGATGAGAATTGTATCCAGTGGTGCCAGCCTAAATATAACCCATACTGGGGTGGGTATCCTTTAGAGGATTATCATAGCATGGTAGGCAAAGTGTTAAATCAAACTGATTACTGGGTGTGTTCAGCAGCATAATGCATAATGTAGGGTTGGTGCCATTTCCGCTGAATATCACGGAAATTTTAGAATTACAGATAGGGAGAACCTTGGATGGAAAATTCCTCTCATCCAAACCACCTCATTTCAAACGCTATCAATTCCAAGTTGATAGATCACTTTTGTGTTTAAACATAACCAACCCCAATAAACCCGGGAGTTGGGTAGTGACAAGGAATAATCAGACAATGACCTCCTCACAAAGAGCTGATAATTAGACCATAAACCATGATCTGTTACGCTCAATTAAATCTAGTGGGTGACATTTTAGGTACCGGTATGCATTGAGTTCCACCAAAGAAATTATTGGTAAGGTGCCAGATGGTTATTGTGCTAAAATAATACAGCCAGAAACTTGCATGTGCCAGATGGAAGACCCAGAAATAGGATTGTTTGCAAGGGAAATGTGCTTAATGATAATGATGAATACCATTCCATTATGTTCTCCCTGATAATGTATACTTTATATGTGGAAGATAAGCGTATAAGTGGCTCTCCCCGAGTTCCGAAGGTTTGTGTTACCTGGGAAGAGTAGTCCCAGAAGTTATGACCCTCACACATGTTGAAATTCTTGGTATACATAAAAACACACCGTCACCATATCTTCACACACAATATGAACACAGAGGCAAACTAAACATGATACCTGGTGACGTGTACAAAGCCACTCAGTTAATTAGTGAAACAACTGGGTTTCAAGTTTTAGTCGCATTGGATCCCACCAGGATCGCTCGGGGTACATTAAACTTTAGATATATTCAGGAACTTGCTAAATTGATAGATAATATCACCGAGATGTACGATGACACATTCAGGTATACAGGGAGAGAATTGCAAGCGTACAAGAAAGAACTGGTGCAACACAGGCTAGTGTTAAATTATTTAACTGCTGTTACTGGAGGGTATTGCGTAACATTGGCCACCCAATTTGGAGTAAAATGTTGCACCTATGTCACCAATGATACCAGCGACCCTAAGGAAGTGATAGACCGGAAGATGGATGAAATTCTGCAGCTAAAATGGGAATTTCGTAAGAACCATAATGCTTCAGTGGCTGAAGTAGGGGAGAAGATAGAAGGATGGGTTTCATGGCTGAACCCAGTGAAATGGTTCTCAGGTCTAGGGGAATGGGTCCAGGAAGTGATTGCCAGCATTGGCAAATTCTTAATCCTTATACTGATTGTCATCAAAATAATTGGCATATGTGTCTGGTGTGTTCCTATTGTGTTGAAGTGTGGAAAATGTAAAAATAGAGTAAAATGAAAGAACGAAATTATGATGGTGGTCAGTATGAATACTGAGGTAAATACAGAACTGCATTACAGCCCTGAACTAGGAAATACCATCATTTAATGTATTATATTTAGACATGCATAGAATGTATTATTGAAATGTTATTTTAAAACACCTCAGATAATGTAGAGTCTCAAATTTCCCCTTCAAGACTGCCTTTATAGGACTGGTGTATCCCCACACCTTTCACATGATCTTCCAAGATCCGCAGTGTGCGTATAATAGTAGTTTTATGTCCCCACTCAGAGACACATTATTGATGGATTAAGAACCACCTTGTGCCATCCCATAATAACACTAAATAGTATATAAATGTAAGCCTAAATTATATTTTAAAATCAGATTTTGATAGCATGTTGTTCGCTATCAAAGGGTGGACTGTCGAAGCTGGATTATTGGCTGAGACAAGATCAGTTTAAAATTGAATCACAGCGACACCATCTTGCGACTTCTTGGAAATGAGATCGCAAGACGCCGTTTTGCGATAAACTCACACTTTAGTACATGTGGCGATATTACTATTAGCATCATTACTATTAGCATCATGCGATTGCATCTGTGACCATCGCCATGAGTTACGGCGATTCATCAAAAGCCCATTTCATGACTTTACGTAGTTTGGGTGCTCTAGATAAAGTGTGTGTATTATTATAATTCCCCTAAAGGATATATTTCAGAAATGGCTGTACAGTATGTCAAAATTGGATTGCATTAGCTAAACAGAGCAAATGGCCACGTGACAACTAGCCTGTGAAGACAAGCTTCATGGACATAACGTCTGCTCTCACTCCAGGTGGCCCTGCTCGAATACAGCAAGAGGGTCGTTTGTAGCACCTTACATTGGCAGGCTTCCTACAATAAAATACCTTCAAAGCCAAGAGTGTTATCTGAGGTTTGGGTCTTGTAGCTATGCTAATTTGCATCCACACAGGCCCTGGGAGAACAAAGATCAGTATTTTGGAGCCTGAAAAGGGTGGGGGCTGCTGGGGCATGAGCAAGTCATGGAACTATAATGCTCAGCATTCCACACTGCTAGGTGTTCTCATACACACATTAATATGCACAATTGCGCTGTTAACTAGTCGCATATTAGCGAATGCATAAGACCCTGTATGAAAACGCTGAATATTAGCTTCATGCACACGCATCTGCCCCAAGTTAACTAGCGTCTTTACATCAAATCCCACATACTCACACATTACATATTCACATACAAGGTTCCATAAGCTTTAAGGTATAAGATTCAAGTATGCACATTTACTATAATTGCTATGAAATAAAGATTATTTCGTAACTAAGGTTTTATACGTGAAAAGTAAGCCATGTTTGGTATTGTACTGATGCGGACTCATTTTACAGTATTCCGGTAATATCGATGGAGAGATCGCAACATGCATTCTCAACTTATGGACCGCAGAGACTTCAAGCAACAAAATGTACATTATATGAACAACTGTTAGGATTTGCATGAAGTGGGAAACCAGAGAACACCAGTTGTTAGAGGCTGGATCGTGTCTATTTGAACCAACCTGTTAAATGCCTTGTAACATATGCCCTCTCCTTTAGGACCAATGGTATTAGCAACAAACTTCTCTATTGTGTTGTTTATTTCTGGGGTGGTATAAATATGTGTGCTCTGACCCTGGGTTCCTAGTCTTCATGCTGAATGCTGATTGACGAGGGGTTTCTTGCTGATGCCTAACATCTGGACCAGAGAACGCTGCGTATGTATAATTGTACTTGGGTCTGTATAATCTCTTTGCACTAAGATTATATGAGGATCATAGCGTGTAACTGCTGTACTTTTACTTGAATAATACTTTGTGCTTTGGAACCACAGGTTCTAGGTCTGGAGTCTTTATTTACTGTATGATGGCGTACGCAAATTAGCGTCATCCTTAGAGGTTTATCGGAAGGATATAAGACGGTATAGGCAGGGGTATTTATAAGGTTCAAAGGCAGAATCCTTACAGCGCTGCTGTGAGCAGAGATATCGGCTACAGCTCTCCTCTGTTACCAGCCGGCATAGCAGAGGGAGCCGCTCGCCGAGGGACTCAGCCAGAGCAGTCTGATGAGAGAAAATAGAAAAGTACCTGGGTCCACGGTCCAAGAGAGAGGGTATCTGTGAAGTGGGTGTGGAGCGGGTGACGTTGAGACTGCAAATAGCGGGAACACAGGACGCGCATTTCGCCGGGAACCTTGATCACCTGATCGCTATCTCTCCCCTGTCTCTCCTCCCTTTTAACACGCTGGCAGTCCAATCATAGTGGTAAATTTATGAGTGGCTGTCAGTGCGGCCAATGAGGAAGCTCTCTCTACAGTCTGTAATAGTAACAGCTGCTGGAGAGGAAGTATGCTAATGAGAAAGTCATTAGCATAAGTAAACAAAGACACGAGCATGAATCAAAACAAGATTAAATCAGCATCTGCAGGAAGAATAATATTAAGAGTGATACTGATATCACTGCATAAGCCAAAAGTAAATGAATTATATTGAGGGGTGATGATTGTAGAGCTAAGTAAATCCCTAGTGAAAAATATGGAAATGATACGTGTGGGGTGAGACAACAGTAGTGAAAAATATAAGTAGATTGCTTAAAAAATGTGTTAGGTCAATAAGACAGTGAAAAAATGTGACTGGGAAAAAGAGGGGAATATAATATTAAGTGCAGAAGTAAAATAATAAAAGAATATATATAAAAAAATATATAATAAAATAATAATAATAAAAATAAACGGATAATTAATAATGAGATGATGAATAGCTAAATAAATAAGTAATACACGTAAATAAAGGAATAAGAAAGTAAAATAGATAATGAAGATAAATCTAATGATAAGAAATATAATAAAAATTTTGCGTGACTAATAGAGAGAAAATTGTTATTTGAAAGACAAAGAGGGGTATTCAATATGGGAGCGAAAACATCGTTTTTGCGTTAATATCAGAGGTAAGACGTTATTATCGCAGGTTTTACTTTTACACCGTATTCAATTTCAAAGACTTATCGCAGTTTTGAAAAGTCTTTGATAAAAAACGGGGATAACTTTTCACCATTGAATAGGTGTCGAAAAAAAGTGCAGAATTGGGGTTTAGGGATGCAGGCTTAAAAAAAATAGCCTGCACCCCTGGGACTGACATTTAAAAAAGAACTGTGTCAAAAAAAGTAAAAAAAAAAAATAGGGACACCTCAAAAAATTAAATTAAAAATTGGGGTGAAAAAAAAAAATAGGGAAAAATTGTTTAACAATAGGGAAACAGGTTCAGGGCTATTCTGCATGTATGCGGCAGGTGTTTTGAAGAATAGAATTATAGCGGCAGGTGCACAAATGCAGAATTTTTAAAAACTTACTTTAGGGACATCAAAATATGCTAGTACCCATTTTCATGTACCCCAAATTTGATGGGACCACTTAAAAAAATGAAAAAAATAACCTAAGTGCTCTTCTGCAACACTTCTTCAATGTCGGGAAAAAAACACCTGCTGCGGCTATTTAAATCCCCGACTTTCAATTAAAGGCTAAAACGGGCGTACCCATAGTGTTCCTCCATGTTTTTACAACTTTAGGGGGGTCTTACAATTATTTTAAGGAAAAATTCGTAACTTTACGCAAATCCAACTTCAGAGTTTCCCGTTTTCGTCAATATTATATTGAATACGGGGATAAGCGGGAGCGCGCACCATACTTTAACGCAGGAAAAAACTCCGATATGAAACGTTAACTTCGACAGTGAAGTTAACGTTTCATATTAAATACCCCTCAAAAAAGGGTAAAAATGAGGAGATTGAATGTGGTGTGAAAGAAAGTGTTGAAGAGTTATAGAAAAATGAAGACAAATAATGTAGAAATGCATAAAAGAAAAAGAAAAAGGAAAGAGGAAGAGGAAGAGGAAAAAGAAAGAGAAAAAGGAGGAAGAGAAAGAAAAAGAGAGAAATATGAATGATTGTGAGAAGAATACTAAGACCAAAGAAATAAGGACTGTAATAAATATACAGTTAATAAGTAAAGTGAAAAATATGTGATGTGAAAGAACATCTGTGAGAGTGAGATGAAGTGATGAATGTATCAAATGTGAAAACAGTGAAAGGTGAAAATGTAGTAAAAAAGCAAAGAAAAGTACAGTATGAAATAAAATGAGATTGCAGAAGACACTAGGTACAGTGAGTGAAAAATGTAACATAGTGTAGTATACTGGATATTAGAAGTTATATATATATATATATATATATATATATAGTCATCTTACGTCCCATTGCAAGAACGAGGCGGCACTCCCAGTAAATGATGGTACATAAAATGTGTATTGAGTGATCTCAGTGACACATTATATCATCGACGTTTCAAGGTCCATCTACCTTTTCATCAGGATGGGTCACGTAATATGTGAAAAAAAACCAATCAAACCTGCGTGTGCAGGCATCTTACCTTATACAGCTAAACTTCTCCTCCCCACAGCGCTGCCGCCCGAGCAGGAGGCGGGCCCCTGACTAGCCTAAAACCGGAAGTGACGGAGGGGATGACTCATGCGGTTGCCTAGCAGCCCCTAACACAACACACCTCTCTGGCAGGCAACGCTGTGGTGTAGGGAGAGAAGGTGAAGCATACAGTTAAGTCGGACCATGTGTATAACACATGGAAATCCATAAGTGAAAAAATACATAGGTGAAAAATACAGTGTCATTAGTGATGCATATAAAAACATTAAAAAGGAAGAAAAAGTATGCATATACATACAATGGTGGCTTAAATATTGTATATATCTCAATATAACATAATCAAAACATTATTAAATCCATCCTCATAACCGAACCCAGAAATGTCCGGAGACATAAAGCCTAACCTCGCTCTGTTTGTATTTTCTCTAGATGACATGAACATTTCCAAAACCCTACATAATGTACTATATCCCTCGCTTCTTTCCAGTTGCCACAGAAATCCCCAATGAATCTAATAGTATTTGTTTTCTCTTTTTTAGGTTTATCACCAAAGATAAGGGAATCTCTATTAGTTTTGAGGACTTCATTCTTAGCACTTTTAATCAGACGTTTACTGTACCCGCGTTCTTGTAATCTCAAGGTTAGATCTTTGCTCTGAATCTCAAATGATTCTTCCCCTGAACAGTTACGTCGAAGTCTGAGGAATTCTCCTTTAGGTATATATTTTTCACGGTTGGAGGAAAATGGGAGCTGTTTCAGTGAAGTAGACTGTTAGTAGATGTTTCCTTTCTATATATTTCAGTGTGTATTTTATTATTTTCTCCTCTAAAAATCCTGAGGTCCAGAAAAGCGATACTGGTACTACTGAAGTTGTAAGTTAATTTTAGATTGATATCATTGTCATTAAGAAGCGTGACAAAGGTATCCAATTCTTTTTGTGAGCCGTCCCAAATCATCAAAATATCATCTATGTATCGCATCCAAGCAATTACATGATGAGTGTGAATATCATTAGATTCATGGAAAACGTGTTCTCTCTCCCACCATCCTAGAAAGAGGTTAGCATATGTGGGTGCACAGGCTGCCCCCATTGCCATTCCTCTTATCTGGATGTGGAAACGGTTGTTAAAAGGAAAATAGTTATGATGTAACACAAAATGCAGAAGTTCGAGAAGAAAGACTTGAAAATCACCCATTCCTTCCATAGTGAGATAGTACCTGACGGCTTTAATCCCCAATTCGTGAATGATAGATGTGTATAGGGATTCTACATCTAAGCTAACGAGAATATGAGTATTCTCAAGTACCACATCGTGTATTTTTTTAAGCATGTCAGTAGTATCTCTGGTATATGATGGAAGACAGAGAACATGGTGTCGTAAGTGAATATCCAGAAAGCAACTAGCTTTTTCCAGAAGTCCCCCATTACCTGACATTATTGGTCTACCCGGTGGATTGGTCAGATCTTATTGGACCTTGGGTAGAAGATAAAGGGTTGGAGTTCTGGGGTGTGATACCCAAAGATAATCGTATTCTGTTTTAGTTTTTATGCCCTTATAGAAAGCTGCATCAATAATTCTGGAGTACCTAGTTTTAAAGTTCTCGGTGGGGTCAAAGAGAGTGGTTGTGTAGCATGAAGTATCTCGTAATTGTCTATTGGCTTCCTTAAGATATAGATGGATTGGCCATATGACAATATTGCCACCCTTATCTGATGGTTTAATAACCACATCATCCCAGTCTTTAATTTCTTTAATTGCTCTTCTCTGTAATGAGTTGAGGTTGCCCCCATATTTATGGTACTTCTGTTGTTTGTGCAAGTCATCAAAATCACGTGATACAAGTTTGAGAAACACGCCTACTTCTGGACATATGTTGTCTGGTGGAAAGAAAGTAGAGCGCTTTTTGCAGGAAGGTCTCTGGTGAATTGGTTGTATGTCAGTGTCAAGGGCCAATTCTTCCAATGGTGACAATGCATCTTGTTCCAACTGTGAAAGATTCTCCTCCTGGGGCATATAGTCCATATCCTCCCGTTTGGAACTATGGAATTTTGTTAAAAGAAGTTTCCTACCAAACAATTTCAAATTAGTTTCCCATTTAAATCTGTTGAAGTATTGGGTTGCTGAGAAAGATAATCCTTTACTCAAAATTTCTGTTTGTACTGTATTAAGGACATGCTCTGATAGATTAATGATTTTAAGAGTTGTGGTAGGTGTTTCTACCTCTTGTTGGTTCTGGTTAGGTAACGGTTTGGTGATTGAGTTTCCCATCTTTCTCTTCTTCCTGCCCCCCTCCGCCTCCTTTGGTGTTTGCGGGCGTCCACGGGTACCCCTGGTTCCTTCTAAAAAATTCGTGGGAAAATGTACAGGGTTGTCACTTCTTTGAACCAGTTGGTTTTTAGTATGGAAATTATAATTCCAGGTTCTTCAGTATCTGATATCTCTGCCTCGGATGAGGAGGGTGTATTATCATTAAACCTATATTCCTCCTTCTTTGAGGTTTATTCCAGCGGAAAATATTTCCTGAGGTGAAGTCTCATTTGTCCCTTATAAATTTAGTACGTTTTTGTTGAATTATAGTTTTGTCATATTCCTCTAGTTTTTATTTTATTTTATTGAAAGAAGATTGAAAGGTGGATTTCTGCTCCCATTGTTCAAGGGTTTGACCTAGCTTCTCTACCTCTCTAGTGCATTTTTCTAAAACCAAATTGTCGTGTTTGATTAAAATTCCCATTAATTCATGGGAGCACTTAAGTAGGCTATTTTCCCATTCTTTGTGTAAACTTTCAGTGCATAATTCAAATGTGGGAAAAAGTTTGGGGCGTAGGCCTCTTGGAGTAATTTTATGTTTACAATAATTTTCCAAGCTAAAAAGATCCCAATTAATTCTTGTTTGTCTTTGTAAAGTTCATTTTAGTTTGAGAAGTTCATCTTCCCAACTAGAATCCATTTCAATATTACTAGTTTCACTAGAGAAGATACCCTCCAAGTCTTCTAGACGTCGTCTATTGCTGAGTTCAGCAAAATGTGTCAGAGAGTAATGAATACACCTGTGCACCTGCTGGGTGACCTGGAAAATGTGACCTGTGTGGGGTCCTGAGGACCGAGTTTGAGAACCTCTGATCTAGGGAGCTGGAAGACGGAGCTCATGAGTGAGCTCCAGCCGACTCCCTCCATAGACGACGCAGCAGCCAATGAGAGTCTGTCTGACTCTCATTGGCTGGCTGCTATAACAAACAGAAAGCCACCGCTGGCGGCTGTGTGTTCGGGTTACTTTATTGGCTTGTACCCATTAAATAGCAGCTTGGCCTATACAGTGTACTTCTTAACATATTTTCTATATAGTTGTCATCAGGTCCATTCTAATGCCTTAGGTTATTGTCATTGTTTTTTGTAATACACTAGAGCGGGGGTGGGGAACCTTTTTTCTGCCTAGGGCCATTTTGATATATATAACATTATTTGCGGGCCTGGTACAGGCACATAGGGAGGGGGCCACAATCACCAGTGTTTACAGCAATGCCTGGAGCATCCCAAGGATGCTCTGGGGAGCTGTAAGGGCAGCTGTGTGACCGTCTGAAGCATCCTAAGGACACTCCAGATGGCACTGCTGCATAGATTCTGGCTGCAGGGTGCCATTATAGGCACCCTGCTATCCAGATGAAGCTAGCAGAAAAAAGCTCAGAGGGCCAGACCTAATGATTCCAGGGGCTTTATACGGCCCCCGGGCCTGAAGTTCCCCATCTCTGCACTAGAGAAACACTGCCTGAGTTTATCAGTGTAAAGTGTGCCAGCCATTTTGTGTGAATACTAAGCTGAGTAAAAGAGCACTTTGTGAGTTATTGCTACAGTGCACTGTTGAAGATAATTGGGACATATTGCAAGGGGAGCTGTGTTTATTGTGCCTTATCATTGGAAAGCCACATCTATTGCTCTCAGGAATCAGGAAAAGCCAGCATTAGATGCTAAGTCTATTGCTATTACCAAATTGGATTACATGCATGTTATAGGTCAGTGATAGTCCATCAACAAAATATTTCAACAACAGAACTTGGTGTTCACTTTGGAGTAAAATACTCAAAAGTTTTGAAGTTTTTGCTAAATCTGCTGAGTAATAATCTGTGTTGTTATTACTGTATATCTTTGTTTTGCAGCGGTTAGTGTGTGTTTAAAGTATAGTATATTGAAACAATTGAGAAATTGCCCTTTTCCTAGTTATAGCCAAACAGGTGCTGCAGCAGCAAAGATAAAGAAGCCTGTTTAACTATTGGAAACAGTTATTGCCCCTTGTCTATGCATTACTGTATTGCTAACTACTGTGTTGAATTAGCTATATTACCTTTTGTGCTGGAATCTCCTGTCATCTGTGTGATGATCATTATTTTCATACAGTGACTGCCCTAAATATACATCCTCCTGTTCCCTTTTAAAAATGTACTTGATTATTCTATTTACCACATTATGTAATTTTATTGTATGGGGCTAGCCTCTCTGCTACAGGGGGATATACATGAAAGCTTAGAGAGAAATAAAATTGTGAAAGATAAAGTATCAACCAATCAGCTCCTAACTGTCATTTTTCAAACACAGCATGTAAAGTGACAGTGAGGAGCTGATTGGTTGGTACTTTATCTGTCTACTTCAGGGTCCATGGGGTATCCACAGGATACCTTGGGGTATAGGTGATGGCAGCAGTCATCGTGCACCTCAGAGTTAAAGTTTTCAGCCTCCCAGGATGCATTGGGTCCCCCTCCTATACCTCGCCCCCAAGCCAAGGCAAATCAGTTTCGTAGGTGCCCGGCTCGGAGTCGGTTCACCATTTTCAGAGGGGGGCTGTTAACAGCCCCTGAAGTTCTTTAAACAGCGTTGCTGCAACAAGAGCTGCACAGCATAGACAGTCAGTACTGACGTATATGCTGTCGCTCCTCCACCCCGCCGGACCAGAACACCAGTACTAATCCGGGGATGCTGGTGGGTGTCTAGGGTCACAGCTAGCAGTGACGCCGGATTACCCGGACTGTGGCCAGATTCAAGGGGGTCAGGTAAGCGGTGGGGTCCCACGGAGGGTACCCGCCGATACACAGTCATAGGTCCTCAGGCAGGGGGCTCCCTGGGGACAGACTGCGTGTGGAGCCAGGTATTAACCTGCGCTTCCATTAGACCACCAGGGACAGCGGGCTGCAGCTGAGCGGTAAAGCTCCAGCATCCCAGGGGCTAATTGCATGCCAGGGGAGCACGCCTTCCCTGTCTCACAGCCGGCGCCTCCCACGCTGCACAGTGCCTCTCCATAGCGGTCTGGTGGGCTGTGTCAGCGCTCCTCCCCCGGGCCCACCTCCCCTCAGAGCTCCACGGTGGCTATTTCCTGAGTGAAGTGTGCAAACGCTGCTGGACGCTGGATACAGGTGGCATTGTGGTCCGGGTCCCCCGCATACCTCTCCTCCGATTAAGGTCAGAGTATGCAGTACTGTTTCCTACCAGGCTCTGTGTCTATGTAGTTGATCATAGTGCTGGTAGTGCAAGGATTTATTTCTGCATTGTATGTGACTTAATGCTAGCACTGTCTGCCTGTACTTTCACTTCTGACTGTCAGCCATTTTACTATCCCTGTTCTTCCTCTGCTAAAGCCCTTGTGGTGCGGTGTTGCAGGGTGATTATTACCTCACAGTGAAAGTATTTTCTGTGAGGGGAGTCACATACACTCCATTCACACTCATCATGTCTGAGAGTGAACGTGACTTTGCTCTTCTGCTAAAGTGTACCACATGTAATATACCATTAGCGGAGGGTGATGGGAACACTGAGGGATTATGTAGGGCTTGTTATCTTATATCACGCCCGATGTCTGTCACTGTGCCTGTGCAGGAACCGCCCTGGGCTTGTTTTGCTAAGGCACTTACAACCCTTGTATGCCAGCTGGCGAAGCCCTTTGCATTTCCCCGGATGGGGTTATCGCAGCAGTCGGTAGTGTCGTCAATCATGGGGTTCCCCAGGCAGTTGATCGTACCCCAGTGTCTCCCGCTTTCGCCCCCAAGGTCTCACAGGAGCCTGCGTGGGTGAATTCATTGTCCAATACGGTACAGCACCTGACGGATGTTTTATAGGGGGAGTCTTCATTACGGCCTCCTAAGCGGCCTTTAGTGTATCAGACGGTTCAGTTTGATGAGGATGAAGTCACGTATGATGATGGTGAGATTTTTGACTTTTCGGACCAAGAGCCCCTTCGTACTAAGGAGGCAGAGTCAAAATCTATATACCTGGCCTTATACGGGCAGTCCGTGCGGCTTTGGTTATTGAGGATGAGGATCCCCCCGTGGCCAAATCCAAATATGCCTTCTTTAAGGATATTAAGGGTGCTGGTACCTGACTACCAAGGACACTTGGGTACACGAGGTGGTCTCTCGGGAGTATGCCCTCTCCTTCCGGCGCAGGCCCCCCAGCAGGTTTTCACCACAGGCCTTCCGTCAGATCAGAACAAAGCCCTGGAACCACAGAAAGTGTTGCACTCTATGCTCCAGGCAGGAGTTATAGTGCCTGTTCCATTCTCCCAGAGGGGCATGGGTTTCTATTCCAATCTTTTTCTGGTGCAGAAACCCAATGGGTCTTACCGACCTATCCTCAACCTCAAATCCCTCAACAAGTTCTTGAGGGTTCCTCAGTTCAGGATGGAGACCCTGCGTTCCATTATTCTGGCGATGGAGCCTGGGGATTTCATGGTGTCGTTGGACATTCAGGATGCCTACCTGCATGTCCCCATTATCTTAACACACCAGCAATTCTTCAGGTTTGCAGTACTCAACAAACATTTTCAGTTCCAGGCACTGCCCATTGGTCTGGCAACAGCGCCTCGAGTCTTTACCAAAGTCATGGTGGTAATGGCAGCCCACCTGCGGATGCAGGGGGTCCGCTTGTTGCCTTATCTGGCCAACCTTCTGTTGTTAGCAGGGTCTCCAGAGGTCCTCCAGCTCCATCTGCAACTGACAATCTCTGTGTTGCAGAATCACAGCTGGTTAATAAACTGGAAGAAATCCACCCTGGTTCCCTCACAAAGGATGCTCCATCTCAGGGCCCTGTTGGACTCTCAACAACAGAGGATCTTTGTGATGGAGGAAAAGATCTCTGCATTACAGGCAAGGGTACGCAGTTGTCTTCAGAGCCGCCAAGTGTCTATTCACTCAGCGATGAGGTAACTGGGCTCCATGGTGTCACTGTTCAAAATTGGAGGAATATGCCCAGTTTCACTCCAGACCTCTGCAGAAGTTGATCCTCTCCAGATGGAATGGGTTGCCCCATCAGATAAAGACACAGACCATGGTGCTTTCTCCGGAGGTACGTCTGTCTGTGGCCTGGTGTTTGCGGACGACTCACCTAAACAGGGGACATCCCTTTTAAGTGGCAAACTGGGTCCTTCTGATGATGGATGCCAGTCTCCAAGGCTGGGGAGCAGTGACGGGTCCACACTTGTTCCATTGGCAGGTGGACCCTGGCAGAATCTGTGCTTCCAATAAACATCTTGGAACTTTGTGCAGTATTCGAAGCTCTCCAGCAAGCAAAACATGTTCTTCACGGAAAACCCGTGCAGATACAGTCAGACAATGCCACCACGGTGGGTTACATAAACCGCCAAGGAGGAACCTAAAGCCGGGCGGCGCTGACAGAGGTGTCCCGCATCCTGACTTGAGCGGAGGGCAATCTCCCTGCCATCTCGGCGGTGTTCATCCCAAGAGTCCTCAACTGGGAAGCAGACTTTCTCAGCCGTCAAGACGTGCATCCAGGAGAATGGTCTCTTCACCAGGAGGTGTTTCAACTCCTGAGGGACAAGTGGGGCCTCCCGACACAACAACAGGCTGCCTGTGTACGGGTCTAGAACAAGAGACACGGAGGCTCTTCTGGTGGACGCTCTGTCGGTCCGGTGAACCTTCCAGTTTGCGTACCTCTTCCCTCTGTTCTCCCTTCTTCCTCGAGTGGTTTGAAAATTCAAGCAAGAAGGCAGCACACTCCTGATGATAGCTCCGGCATGGCCCAGACATCATTGGTACTCAGATCTTCGGAGTCTCTTCGTAGATACTCAGATGCTGTTGCCTCAACGTCCGGACCTGTTGTCACAGAGTCCTTGTTATTACCCGGACCTGAGTTGTCTGTCTTTGACAGCATGGCTGTTGAGACAGCTCTCTTAAGGTCATGGGGTTTTTCAAGCTCTGTAGTTAACACCATGCTCAGAGCTCGGAAGCCTTCGTCTGCAAGAATTTACCACCGAGTATGGCATACTTTCTTTGAATGGTGTCGCCCTAGAGGCTATGATCCTCAGGTGTTCCGGATATCCAGGTGTTGGCTTTCCTACAGACGGGTTTAGACGACAGTCTTCGCCTTGCTTCTATGAAGATGCAGGTTTCTGACCTGTCAGTGTTGTTTCAGCGTAGGATTGCTACTCTTCCTGATGTCTGCACCTTTCTGCAAGGTGTACTTCATATTCAGCCTCCCTTTGTTCAACCAGTGGCTCCTTTGGATCTGGCTGTGGTCCTAAGGGCTCTCCAAGGACCACAATTTGAACCACTGGGCTCAGTGGATTTGAAATGGCTTACAGCTAAGACTGTATTTCTTCTGGCCCTTGCTTCGGCCAGAAGGGTCTCAGAATTGGGGGTTCTCTCATGTCGGCCTCCCTTTCTCATTTTTCATAGAGACAGGGCGGTGCTTCACACTTGCCCTAGTTTCCTCCCTAAGGTATCTAGTTTCCACATTAACGAGGAAATCATAATGCCGGCCTTTAATTCTCCAGACCTCTTGGTTGGTGAGGCCACCTTGGATGTGGTATGGGCTCTAAGGATTTATGTTGACCGTACCAATTCATTCAGGAAGTCGGACTCCTTGTTTGTCCTCTGTGGCTTCCGGAAGAAGGGTTGGACTACCACTAAGCAAACTTTGGCAGGATGGATTCGCATGGCAATTTCTGGGGCTTATATTCATGAAGGCCTGCCTGTTCCATCCTTTTTAAGGGTTCATTCCACTAGGTCTGTGGGTCCTTTGTGGGCAGCTCGACGAGGTGCCTCTGCAGTTCAGCTTTGCAAGGCTGCTACGTGGTCTTCTGTCCATACTTTTGTGAGGTATTATGCATTTGACACCTTCATCTCAGCATCTCAGGATGCTTCCTTCGGGCGGTGGATTCTCCTTTCAGCACAGGAGCATCCCCACCCTTAAAGAATACTGCTTTGGGACATCCCCAAGGTATCCTGTGGATACCCTATGGACCCTGAGGTAGAAAATATGAGATATGGTAAGAACTTGCCCTTGTTATATCTATTTCTCCAAAGTCCATAGGGCTCCACAGGACTCCCACCCTGTCGCACCTGTACTGCAGATGGGCTTTGCTCTGGTCACCGGTTTTTCCAACTCCTTTTGGTGAGAATGTGATTATTGTGTGTTCCAGAACTTTCTTCTTTCTCTTTCTTCTCCTCATCCGGCCTATGGATTGGTACGTAACTGATTTGCCTTGGCTCAGGGGCGGGGTATAAGAGGGGGACCCAGTGCATCCTGGGAGGCTGAAAACTTTAACTCTGAGGTGCCTGATGACTGCCGCCATCGCCTAAACCCCAAGGTATCCTGTGGAACACTATGGACTACGTAGAAATAGAGATAACAAGGGTAAGTTCTTACCATATCTCCTATTATCTCCACTTTCCTAACTTATCTGTGCCCACTACAATACCCAGAGCAAACAGAAATCAGAGGGTCTCACCATCATGTGCCATATGAGTGGGATTGCCAAGGTAGTCCATTACACTGTGTTATAACCTTAGAAGAAAGTAATTTGGGAGAACACATTCCTTTAGGTCATAATAGATATCAGCACTTTCGTTCTAACTTGTATAACAAAGGTTTTCAGTAATCCAGTCTCAATTTAAAAATAGTGGCAATTTAACCAATGTTCATTTAATAGTTTATATCATACAATCATTGACATGTCTATAACGGGTGCAGGGTGTGTGGCGCACATGGGCCCCTGGGACCACCGCACACCTTGCTCCCATATGCTTATTATGCTTACCTCACTGGAGTACTGCTTCAGCTGGTGCTGCATACTGAAATCACTGGGAAAATGGCGCGGCGCACTAGAGATGACTGTGTCTTTAAAGCCAGAGCTATTGCTCTACTAGGAGAGGAGGGGGCCTACACAGAGGCTGTACACAGGCCCCTTCCTCTCTTAAACCGCTCCTGCATACAATTTATCCTTTTTCATAACTATTATCTTTTTAGAGTTTCATATGCCTGATTCTAAGGCACGAGTAATGCCGTTGCAATTCCAGTCACTACCAGTTATTGGAAATCGCATGTAAACATCCTGCATGTATCCTGCATGTCTGTCAACGTGACCACACTACCCCCAGCACTCCACTACACTCCACTTTGGAGAGCAGCTGTCAAAATCAGACCTACATTTATATGGTGCCACAAGGGGTCCGTAGCCCTGGGAGGAGATGCGGCATTGATTTGTGGAGCGAAATGGGCGGATGTGAGTATGAAGGGAGATGAGGTCAAAGATGTAAATAGGAGAGGATTGGGTGAGGGCTTTATAGGCGAGTGTGAGAACCTTGAATTGGGTTCTGAAGGGGAAGGGGAGCCAGTGTAGGGCTTGTAGGAGAGAGGAGGCAGATGTAGTACATTTGAAGAGGAAGATAAGCTGGGTAGCAGTATTGAGAACAGATTGGAGTGGAGAGAGGCGGGAGTCAGGGAGGCCAGATAAGAGAAGGTTACAGTAGGACAATCTGAAGATGACTAGTGAGTGGATTAGGGTCTTAGTAGCATCCAGGGTGAGAAAGGGTCTGATCCTAGAGATATTTCTGAGATGGTAATGAAAGGACCGCAAAAGGTACTGAATGTGTGGTTTGCAGGAGGAGGAAGAGTCAAGGATATCTTCAAGACAGCACTTGGGGGCTAGAGGAAGTGGTGATGCTGTCAATAGGTAATGAAATTGAGAGAGGTGAGGTTATTCGGAAGGGTTGGAAGATGATCAGTTCAATCTTAGCAGTTGAACTGATCATCTTTCAAACACAGCCTGTAATATGGCAGTTAGGAGCTGATTGGCTGATACCGTATCTCCTTTCACTTTGTCTCCTAACACTGCTTAGTAAATAGACCCCTTAGACATGTTAAGTTTAAGAAAGTGCTGGGACATCCAGGAGGAAATAGCAGAGATAGAGCTGGAGATACAAGGAGAGAGGGGGAAAGGTCAGGGGATGAGAGATAGATCTGAGTATTAAAGGCATAGAGATGATATTGAAGGTCAAATAAGCTGATGAGCTCACCTAAAGAGGATTTGTAAAAGAGAAATAGGAAAGGTCCAAGAACAGAACATTGGGGGACACCTACTGGTAGTGGAAGTGGGGGAAAATTGGAGTCATGATAGGAGAAGGAGAAAGAGCAGTCAGAGAGGTAGGACGAAAGCTAGGAGGGCAGTGTCATGCAGACTGAGGGAGTGAAGGATTTGAAGGAGGAAAGGGTGGACCACAGTGTCAAAAGCAACAGAGAGGTCAAGGTGAATGAGCATAGAGTAGTGGCCCTTGCATTTGGCAGCGAGAGGGTCATTGCTGACTTAACTGAGGGCAGTTTCTGTGGAGTGGATGAATCCAGACTGAAATGGGTCAAGCAGGGAGTGGGAGGAAAGAAAGGTGGCAAGGAGTTGTAAAAGATCTGCTTAAGGAGAATGGTGGCAAAGGGGAAGAAAGAGTTCCTACATTTCAGTAAATGTAGCACACTAATCCTGCAGCACCAGATGCAGCACCTTCAGTCTCATTATTTCATCAATTTGCGTTGGTGAGGAGCTAGGACAGGTGGTGCAGGAGGAATTGACTTAATCAGGTTTCAAGGCAATGAGCGCCGGCAACAGAGTACGATGGGGGAGGGGGTGTCTAATCCACGGTGTCTGCACAGCACATCTGTAAAGTTGTTGGTGCCTGGGGAGGGGGCAACCCCAATTAAGCCAATTAATGTCTGTGCCACTATTATGCTAGAGCTGGCCTGCTCCTGATTACCGGGTCACCTACTTATGGGAAAAGGAAAAGTTTGTGTTTTGTTTTTTTTCAGTATCAATAAAATTGTCCGTTCCACCAAGAAAGCTCTTGGTGAGGTCTATGGCCAATCTGCCCGTGCTCTTAGCTGTTAAGTAACATGTCCACCCACAGTCAATTCAAAACCATTTTCTATCGAATCAACATATTCATCATCATCATCTTCCAATCCTACAATTATTTACTGAAAAGGGTAGCCGTCCTAGCTCACAATGTGATATTTATAAATATATGACTAATACACCTCCTTTAAATATATAGTTGTTTAACCAAATTGGAATACATTTGATTTAAATACATTGGTTTTCAAATGTTGTATTAAGCGTAAAAGTCATATGTAATTGCACTATGTATAACTATGTCAAACCCATGACACCTTTGCAAAACAAAAAGTGTAGAGTAGCTTGAAGATTGCTGCGTCTCCTACTCAGTCCTGGCATGGAAGAACCTTACCGAGAACTACAGCCAGTGTCAGGGGACTTCCAACTCTTCTTTCCATTAACTCCATACAAGCAAAATGATCTGTCTCTTCATGGATGTCCCAGCACTTTCTTAAACTTAACATGTCTAAGACTGAGCTGATCATCTTCCCACCCTCTTCCACTACATCACTTCCCACAATTTCGTTTACCATTGATGGCACAACTATCTCCTCTAGCCCCAAAGTGCGCTGTCTTGGAGTTATCCTAGTCTCCTCCCTCTCCTTTAAACCACACATTCAGCACCTCTCGCAGTCCTGCCATTTCCACCTAAAAAATATCTCCAGGATTAGACCTTTCCTCACCCAGGATCAGGGCCATCTCTTCCATTGGGCTTGTTGGGCAGTTGCCCAAGGGCCCGAAGCTTGTAGGGGCCCGCCAACCCGCCCCCCTACAACCGCGGCCAGTATATTTTTATAAGCTGGCTGCCGGTGCACTGTATTCCGATCAAACCTCCCCCACCCCATCCACCCCCCCGGTGGCGAGTACTCACCTCAGTCCCAGTTTCACGTCATCCGCCGGCTTCAGACCAGTCAGACAGAGTCTCTCTGCATGTGTGGGAGGTCTGATGAGCATGCAGGAGGGTTTAATTTTATTGACCATTTACATTTTTTTCCCGTGAATGGGTGGGTAGGGGCCACAGTGCATTGCTTTGCCCAGGGCCCACACTGCTGTTAAGACAACCCAGCCCAGGATGCCACTAAAACCCTCATCCACTCACTGGACATCTCCAGATTGGACTACTGTAACCTTCTCCTAGCTGGCCTCCCAGTCTCTCACCTCTCTCCACTAGAATCTGTTCTCAATGCTGCTGCTCGGCTCATCTTCCTCTCCAGATGTTCTACATCTGCTTCCCCTCTCCTTCAAGCCCTACACTGGCTCCCCTTCCCCTTCAGATGCCAATTCAAGGTTCTTACACTCGCCTACAAAGCCCTCACCAAATCCTCTCCCGCATACATTTCTGACCTTCTCTCCCTTCACACTCCTGCTCGTCCACTTCGCTCAACAAATGCATGCCACCTCTCTTGCCAACTGATTTCTTCCTCCCACTCCCGCATCCAAGATTTTGCCCGTGCTGCTCCCTACCTTTGGAATGCTCTCCTTCTCCCTATCAGACTCTCCACCTCTCTACAAATCTTCAAACGGGCTCTCAAGATTCACTACTTTATCAAGGCCTTCAAGCACTCATCCTAACCCACCTCATGCTCTTTCCTCCCTATCTTCCCCTTCTGTGTCACGCCTGTCTGTCTGCCCTCCCCTTTAGAATGTAAGCTCTCACGAGCAGGGACCTCTTCCCTCATGTGCTTCTCTTTACATTTTCTTCTACTCTTTACTCCCCATTAGGGCACCTAACACATGACTGCCAACTCCCGGCTGATTATTGTGAGCGCTTTAATCGCTATTGCAGCAATGTATATAAATCGTGTCCTTGTCCTGCACTGTAATGTACTGTAAGTTACTTGTTTCTTGTTAACCTATTAGTTCAATGTACTATGTAAGGCGCTGCGGAACACTTGTGGCGCCATATAAATAAAGGATAATAATAAAGGATAATAATAATAATGTATATTTATAATCTTAGTTTACTAAATTTAATTTGAAATACTACACCCTTGGGAGTAGACGGTATTGCTACCTGAGGATCCCAGCAATACATCCCCCAGATAAGCTGTTTTATCATCTATTTGATAGACGCATATATGTCATTATAGGCACCTTGTTGTTTTATACTGTGAAAACTTAAATCACATCTGATCTGTGTTTGCAAACCCTGGACTATCAAATCGCATAGTAATTCCAGTTGTGAAACATCCAGATGTACATTGGCTTTGCCTAAATAAAGTTAAATAAAATAATCAATTGCCATATTTCGAATATTTGTTATATCTGTCCAAGACAAAACTAATACACTCCTATGTTTATAACCAGGAAACACTTATTCCATTTAATGATCTTATTTAATATGTTCTGTAACAAAGTTTTGCTAGAATTTTTTTATGTGAATTGTTAGTAACATCCACTTTTTTTTTCCTTTATTTAGTCTTTGGAGTAGTCATGTATTTTTAAAAATCCAGACTAATGATTCACTGAAAGTGGCTGTGGGCTCTATTACAGAAGGCCGGTAGACCCTATCTTACATTGTATGGGTGTGTGATGTATTGACTGGTGCACCACTAGCACCAGGTTCAAGTGTGTTCGGAATGCTTCAGTGGCCGATTTCCCCGTAGCTAAGATAGGACACACCGTGACAGAGAGGCAAGCCTGTTATTCCCCTTTTTGCAGACACAGTAACCAGACCGGTGCTAAGAGATGACAGCAAATAATATACATTACATCAGCATGAATGTACTTTAAAATGGATACCGGCAACAAGCAGTGTATAAAGGTCACTTTACATTAACACCAATACCAGCAAGTGATCAAACATTTCATGGCAAGCAAAATAATAATCAGCATTGACGACAATAACACAGCGAGCAGTGAACAGCTTTACAGAGTGTTATAACAGATAAAGGGCCACGGAGGGCCACTATCAACCACTTTAGCTAACAAACGAGTCAAACAGTAAACAGAGCCAAATACATATCATATGGCATTACATTTAGTTTAAAGATAGACATAAAATACTTTATACATCACCCACGGTGGCATTGGACATGAGTCGACACCCATAAATCACGTCCCCTCCTGGACATGAGCCAGACGTTCACAGGAGAGAAATAACCACCAATACAAATCTTGGGGGGACAGAAGAGGTAACCTAACTTTCACTTCCCCCCTATTTTCACACTTTACCTCTTTAAGGCACTATCAATAAGAGGATAAATGGCAGGCTAGTATAAACTGATAAACCCCCTGTGTGGGCCTAAGAGTAGGTACTGGGCACAACTGCATGGCGGCAGCTCCTAGGAGGGGATAAGGGACCCACTAAAAAAATTCTGGGGACCCACTAAAAGGCACTAAGGGAAGAGGGTGAGGGGGTGTCCCGGCTGGGTGATACTATAAAAGGCAAGAGCTGCATTCAGGGGAAAAAAAGGAGGCAAGAGCTTAGCAGAGGGAGGTCTGGTGTTCTTACCCCTGGCTGTGGCTGTTCAGCCCCCCCACGATGTCCAGGGAAACTCCGGGATGCTAGGCACCCAGCTGCAGACCTCCAGCAGGTATTTTACAAGGAGCAACAGGTGCAAAATCCCTTTCCACAGGGGCTCTGTCCGACAAACAAACACAGCAGCAGGAGGGGTCCTGAAGCACTCTTCCTCTGGGGCTGTCTTTTCTTCTGCCCGTGCGGGTGCCAGCAGGGTTTTCGCCACTGGCGGGACCTTTTCCTCAGCTGGGGCTTCGTCCGTGATGATGGAGCGATGAGGCCTCCTTCCCAGGCAGCTCCATTTCTCTCCCAGCATGCGCAGACTTCCACATGTGATGCCTCCTGATAACAGGCACTTAGGAAGGCAGTCCTTTACTCAGAGGGGGCTTCTTCCAAAGCAGGGTGCTCTATGCAAGTCCCGAGGCAAGCTTCCTCCAGGTTAATGTGAAGTCTGGTAATTGTAATCCAGGGCAAACAAAAAGGGATACCGCACCCCTATTTTTACAGATCCAAGGGCACTCCACAGCAACTCATTATAGACAGCATGCCAGGTGCAGTATTTGTAATCCACGGTAGCATAGGGGAATACTCTCCCCTATTTTTACAGATCCAAGGGCACGCCACAGCAACTCATTACAGACAGCACCAGGTGCAGTATTTGTAATCCAGGATAAATGAGAGGGGTTACTGCACCCCTATATTTGTACAGATCCAGGGACACTCCACAGAAACACCTCACAGACAGTCCTTTTTTCAGAAATTCCTCCTAGACTCAGCACTGACAGCCCTGGGGAGGGTATTTTATAAACTCTTCCATATTCTCCTCCCTGTCGGTCTGGCATCTATGAGTGGACAGGGGGACCCCAGCAACAGGCCACCTACAGGGATCTCTGCCTGGACACCCAGGCTACCTATCAATGGGGCAGGATTTTCCCTCCTAAATGGATTGCTGACCAAATGGCCATTTTACCTCCCTGTTTGCACATGCTCAGTGGGGTTCAGGGAGAGCAGGGTCAGTCAAAGTTCACTGTACTAAGCGAATGGGGCTGTTATCTCTATATATAAAAAAAATTGGAGGACCCCTATTTGGGAACAAACTTGGGGGTACCACAGGTGTACACTTAAAGTCCACAAACAGTCAAATGTATATATTGCCATGTGAGTGTATGTCAGCGTGAAGACTAGATGAGGGCTGATTAGGCACGAGGCTATTTAAGAGGCCTTATATTTTGTAATTGTGTAGTGTAAGTAAGCTGTTGCTAGGCAGGGTTAGTAGGTTTCTTCATGGGTGCTGGGTAGCCAATTGGAAGATAGCAGGGGGGCGTATACTTTGCAGGGGTATTTAAGGGCCAGTTTGAATTTAGTCCAGCCTCTTTTCAGTTGCATGTAAAAAAGCCTCCCACCCAAAGCCTCGCTATACATTTGTTTGTTTGTCCTTTAGGGATTATTATAAAATAGGTGGAGCTACAGTAGGCGGGAAGGCTCTGCTAACCAGCGGCCACATCTGTTGTTGTGGGGCACTCGCCCTTTTGAAGGACGGCGGGTATGTCCCACCCATGCGGGCGGGATAATGTGCGCTGTCTTGCGGGAGCATCCGGACTAGCCCATATTAAAGGGTGGTGAGACATTTGCAGCACAGGTTACACCTATATACAGGGGGGGGATCGTATTAGTCATCCCCCCCCTATTTTAATGTTTTAATTGGTTGTAGCTGGGTTTTTAGCGCCTTCTTTGCCACCCTTTTTAGGAATTAAAATAAGGTAATTCAATTAATACCAATACACTGGTGTCTGTGTGGTTATTTTAATATATAAGTTAGCTTAAGGTTGTGTTACAAGGTTTAATTACAATAAAGCAATGGACTACTTATAAAAGCAACATGCACACTCTCCACGATCTAACCAGTCAGATTGTATACTAAAACAGCAAATAGTAGGCAAGGTAGGCAGGTAAATAAATATATGTGTATGCGAATGCAGCGACGATCCTGTATAGGAGCTACTTGTCACCTGTTTGCTGTAACACTGTCTGCCGGCGTCCCGGTCAGAAGCAGCGGTCTGCCCAACTGCCTTTAGTACTGGGAAGTGCAGCAAGTCTCCATCTTGGGCCCGGAGCAGAGAGCCGCGCTGTACCATAAAGTCTCGGCGGCTGGAGAGGCAAGATCATGCTTCTATACAGTGCTTTCCTATCTCTCCCCCACACATAGATGTATGTATAATGGGTGCAGGGTGTACAGTGCACATGGGCACCTGGGTCCAGGGGTGCCTCGCACCGCACACACTGCTCTTAAAGTATACTTACCTTGCTCTGGCAAGCGGGTATCGCCTCCTCTGTGGCGCCAACTTTCCAGTGACATCTTTGGGAAGGAATGTGTATGTAATGCCGGCTGTCGGGATGCCTGCTTTCAGAATTCCAACAGCGGCATCCTGATTGTTGATATCCCTGCAGGGGTCATATATACTTACCCTCCCCCCTTAGCCCCCTAACCCTCCCTTCTTGTAGCCTAACCCTTCCCACCCCGCACCCTAACCCTCCCCTTAGTGCCTAACCCTAACCCCCCCTCAGTGGTGCCTAACCGTAACCCTCTTCCCTAGGGGTGCCTAACCCCTACCCTTCCCCAAAAAAAACTAACGCTAACCCCGCTATGTAATTTAAACCTAACTCTCCCCCCTCAGTGCCTAACCCCCCCAGTGGTGCCTAACCCTAACCCCCCCAAAACCTAACCCCTCTACGCTCCTAAACCTATCCCTCCCCCCGCTGCTAACACTAAGGGCGCCTCGGACTTACCTCATTCGGTCTGGCATCCTTCGGCGTTCTGGCATTGGGATTAAGATAGGTGTCGGTATTTCGACACCTACCTTATGTCCCTTGTTGGGATTTTGCTGTCGGTATTGAGACCGTTGGTCTCATAACTACATCCCCTTTGGGAAGATGGTGCTTCACTGTGAAATCACAGACTTCCCGAATATCAAGGGGAAAATGGGGCAGCGAAGAGGAGGGACCTGCTTGCCAGCAGGCCCATCGAGAGCCGCGCCCCGGTAAAAAAGGGGGCATGATCTAATCGTGGGAGGCGTGGCCACGCACCCTTAGGTAGAAAAAAAAAAGCAGAGAGCCCGCTCATCCCGGCGTATTACCAGTGGGGGGGCGTGATCAGCTTCATTGCTCCCCCTACAGGCATAGGAGACTGCTGTGGCTGCTTCTTAGCAGCTGTGATGTAAGAGGGGGGGAGCAGTGCCGGACCCGGGTCCCCGCCGGGCCCCTCCAGCAAGCCCGGGCCCGGTAATTTGTACCCGCTCCCCCCCCCCTCTCGGTGCCCCTGCTTGCCAGAGCAAGGTAGAATACAGTTCTGGGGCATTGCCCCGGACATTAATAATAATGCTCCTAATTTGTGGTAATTTTACAAATTGCAACTATCTACATTGTACCATTTCTATGATTTTAAAACTTGGGGATTTAGATCATATTTGATGTGTTGTTTTGCCTTTAGGGAACACACAGAGATTACAAACCTCATATCTAATTGCTATAAAATAAACAAGAGAAAAACACAGGGCCTGATTCAGAGATGGACGAAATTGCAGAGCCGCACACAAGCACCTGTGCAATTCCTTCCATGTAAAAAGGTCGCAGCCTGGGACCTATAGAAGCCGTACATCACAGGTACGGAGCAAAATCAGGCCTAATTTGTTGCCAAATATTATGCAGGTACACCATTGTCCTATAGTGGCCTGTCTTAAGTGGTGGATCTAGTTCAGGGTTTAAAGTGGGCTGGAATGGGCCGGAACTGCGTTCTGTCACTTCTATTTGGAGACGGAACCAGTTCCGCCTCCTCCAGCCCACCTCAGCCCGGAGCCGTAGGGA
Source organism: Taudactylus pleione (assembly GCA_031769625.1). NCBI lineage: Eukaryota > Metazoa > Chordata > Amphibia > Anura > Myobatrachidae > Taudactylus > Taudactylus pleione. The sequence goes on along the minus strand of JAUIMM010000113.1, from coordinate 22,674,895 downwards.
GCCTCTATTTGCTGGGCGCCCGCTGAGATTTGGTTACTAGCGGGCACCCGGCTGCTTCCCTGCAGCAGTAGCGGCAGCCGCAGGCTGGAGTTCACTCCTGAGCTCCAGCTTCTGACTCCCACAGTGTGCACTATGGGAGAGACGCCATTACGTCATGACGTCTCTCCCATAGTTCCGAGGACCAGCCAGGCAGACCGGACTGCAGCGGACGCAGGATGCAGGAGTGGGGCTTAAGGTAAGTATTGTGTTTTTGTTTTTTTTAGTGTGTGTGCACGGCACTATTATAGGGAGCATTACTGCAGGGGGTATTACTTCTACAGGGGGCATTACTGCGGGGAGTATTACTAAAGGGGGCATTACTTCTACAGGGGGCATTACTATTGGGGGCATTAGGCAGGGGCATTACTAATGAGGGTATTACTACTACAGGGGGCATTACCACTGGGGGCACTACTACAGGGGGCATTACTATTGGGGGCACTTCTACAGGGAGCATTACTACAGAGGCATTACCACTGGGGGTACAACTACAGGGGGCATTACTACAGGGGGCATTGCATAGGGAGCATTACTACTGGGGGCATTGCATAGGGGGCACTGCATAAGGGGCACCACTACTGTGGGCTCTGCATAAGGGGCACTACCACTGTGGCACCTTTACTGGGGGCACTGCATAAGGGGCACCACTGCAGTGGGCATTGCATAAGGGATACTTCTGCTGAGGGCACTGTGTAAGAGGCACTACTGCTGTGGGTATTGTGTAAAAGGGACACTGCTGTGTGTTATAACATGAATAAGGGACACTACTATGAGGTGTAATGTGAATCAGGGGCACTATGCAGTGTAAAGTGAATAAGATTGTGCTACTGTGTGGCGTAATTTGAATTGGGAATACGATTGAGTGACCACGCCCATTTTTTATAGCACGCACTGTACCTGGTCTAGTTATTCTGCTGCCTGATGCAACAGCTTTAATGGTGATGACCACAATAATTTTTATATTGTTTGTCATTTACAAGACAAAAAAAAACTTTTTTTACAATCATTAAATTGAGCAACATGATACAAAAATACATCTAATTTATACATTATTCCCTACTTATTGGCACATCACTTTCCATCAGCGGTGTCACTAACCTAAGTGATACGTGGTGTGGCTGATTAGTGATCCACTCGCGTTTGCGTGCACGCAAAGGAGCTTGACGAACCCGAAGCCACACCCACTTATGTGTGCCACTCTTGAGGGCGTGACCGCATGTCATGCCCCCCTTTCTCGGCACTGACTCGATGGGCTTAAACCAGGCAGGGAAGAGGCACAGGGCCCTGAGGGTAGCACCATCACTGCCCCATGTTACCTGAATGTGGGTAGTAATGCTACTGCAGAGCCACCATATGTGTAAAAGGGCACTCTGCAGTCTGTGGAGCTGCCCGGAGCTTCTTTAGGATGTTCTGAGCAGTACGCTACTTCCCAGGGCCAATGGTCCTGCCCCCTAGGTGCGATGTTATAATGTCACAGGTTTAGGAGGCGCGGGTGGCACAGAGTCCCTGATTCAGACCCGCTCGCTGCCTCAGGCAGCTCGCAGGGTCTGTGGGGTTTTTCTTTTTAGTCTACAGGCCGCTCGCAAAGCTGTGGGTGTCCACCCACAGCTTGTGCGAGCGGGCTGGAGACCGTCGCGATTATCGCTACCATCTGGCTTGCGACGAGACCCTGGGGTAGGGTCTCGGCTGCCACAAACCTGAGTGGACTTCCTGCTCTAAAAGAGTAGGAAGTCCACTAATGACATCACTAGTGATGTCAGTAGGTCCTCCCACAAACGTCAGGCTTTCCTAATGGAACGCCTGTGTTTGTGCAGCCACCCTCCCTACCCGCCTACAAAACGGGGCGAGCTGTCACTCACTATCGACAGCGAGCCCCGTAGCGACTGTTAAGGATGCTGTATGTATTATACAAAAATTAAGTCTAATTAAAAAAAAACAACTAATTTTCTCTTCATTTGATCTTGAGAAACTTGAATAGTCATGCAATTTAGCAAAAAGAGCATGGCTGTATATTTTGGCAATAATAATGTCACTTAATTTAAAATTATAACCCAAAAAATGAGGATTTAAAGACAGAAAAAATGTAAATGTAGTACATTAATCCTCATCATCATAACTTTAATGTCATACTAAAGAAAAGTTGAATATGACAACAGCAAGGTTTGTGCTATAAGACACGTTATATTACTTAGATGTAGAACTATTTTTAGTAGATTGTTGAAAATCCCTGCTTAATCTAACTTTGTTTTGAAACTATTTCTACTTTTCACTTATGTTCTTACAACAAAACGGGATAGCCATGTGACACTTGGATTATATTGCTCATTAAAGAAGCTTCCCACCTTCAGATTTCTTCAATTTATTTTTCTGAAGCTGCAATCTTGTAACTTTTAATCAATATAATGTTTTCTATAGCTAGTTGTACTTTGGGGAAAATGGGGCAATTATGACACAGAAATAAAAGCAGATTACGCACGCAGACCCACTGGGAAATATGCTAATGTTTGCAATCGCGATACCGTCGCAGCCCAACATAAGAACACCCACTTCCCCTAACTCACATCCGTAATATTTTGCAAGTCTGCAAAACCATCGTAACACTGAGTACCATCGGAGACTCGCGCACAATCACAACTTTTTATGCATGCATGTAACGGCGTTCAAACGCACTGACACGCCTGCGTTCCTTCTATCACTTTTGTCACCTCCCACAAACTCTTACTTCCTGTCAATAACTCTGCGATGGGTCTGTGTGGTCTCTGCGATCACAGTGCCGTTGCAGTGGAGCCTTCACACACTGCGATGCATACGCATGCACAACAATTGTGCGTAATCGCAACAGTGATCCGTAATGAATCAGGCCCAAAATATAAACAATCTACTTATACTAAAACCCCATACAATATAAGAGTAGTGAAGTAGGTAGCCAAAGTGGCATTCAGGTCCACGCAACACAAAACCTGGAGAATAGTGGGTATCATTATGACCAATATGAACACAGCTCTTGAAAAAGGATTGATGCAACACATCTACACCACAACACCTAACACCAGACCTAGTTGCTCTGACGTCAACCTGCCTAGATAAGGTTTGTATCAAACAAATATCATATCAATATAAACTACCAAATTGCACACTAGCCAGTGTCTCCAAATCATGGACAACAAAATATAATAACACCCCACCCCTCACAGTTTTCCCCAACCCATACCAAGCATTTCAGGGAGATTGTGAATGCACCACCTATGAGCACGGCGATAATGTGGGTGTGTACTACATCTGAGAGGCGTGTCATAAAACTGACTTACATCCAAATGTAAATGAGCCCCAAAGCAGTTAGCAAGATCTACTTGTTGATGGAAACACACCAATACTTTTCAGAAAAGTCATAGGGATCATTGTGTCTTATAACCAATGCAGGGAATGATACTAACGATCCCATTTGAATGTATAGCTCAATGTTTTTTTTAATATAATAGCGTCATAAGGGGTAAGGTGCAATCTGGGAGATTACTAGACTCTTCAGGAAGCCCGGGAGATAGCTACTATTTCAGGGAGTCTCCCTGACAATCAGGGAGAGTTGGCAAGTATGACCCACCTTGTATGACCATACCCCCAATTTACGGCATACCTGGATCCCCTAACAAAACTCCCCTAACTACGCTAAGATTGCCTGACCCTCAACTCAAGAACCGTAAGGCAATGGTGCATCCAGCCTAGGATGAAAGGGCCAGTGGAGAGACCGCCAAAATGAAATATCCCAATCAGGAAATAAGATAAAGATAAAGACAGATACAGGATATGACAGTAACATAATATGCAAACATATTGTAAAAGTAAATATAGATAACAAAATGGTACAAAGACAGGTTATATGGAGTCAAACAAGGGAGATAAGATAACTCAAGTGCACTGAATTCAATCTGGAAATATATCTGGAATTCTAAAACCCGGCACTTCCGAAGTTATAGTTATACATCTAAGTAATCTAACGTGTCATATAGCATTGCCCTTATAAATTTTGGGCGTAAACACAATTAGAAGCCCCGAGTTTTAGAACTTGACGCTTAGTAAATAAACCCCTAGGCCACAAGAGTATTATATATTTCAAATGCAGTTTCTATGGTGGCCACTGTTGGCCGCTGTTATGCACTGTTTATATATTACTTGCTGTTCATAAGGCCCCCACACACGGTACAATGTTTTAAACGATTTGGCCATTTTCGACCAATTGGAACGACAAATCGTTTAAAAAGTGCCATGTGTGGCCATGATAACAATGCCGATGCTCACTCCCCGCTGTTGCTGATTGTGGTCACTGATCAATTGAACCTGCAGAAAAATATCGACCTATCTTTCACGATTTGGCACACATCATTTCGTGTGTTTGCACGATGAACGATGCGATGGACGATTTGTCGTCACTGATCCCCTCCACTATTTTTAAATGTTCCAGAAGATGCATCGTGAGGTTGTTTGCTGCCAAACGATATATCATTAACTATTTGCAGTCGTTAACGATCCATCTATATCGTTTGATCGTTTGTACAATCGTCCCATGTGTAGGCACAATATCATTTATCCGGGAGTGTTCAGGAGTTTGAGGGAAATCGCAAACGAGATTGGAACATCTGCAAATCGTACCGTGTGTGGGGGCCTTTGAGGTGCGTACACACTAGATGATGTGGTCACGATGCAATATCGTTAGCGATTTCTCCACGGCAGCTCCCCAGCACTCCAAGACACGATATGGTGCTAAAAAGTGTCCAATCTGACCAACGATTTAACGATCTATTGTGAGTCGTTGACGATTTGCAAATAGTTAGATCGTACATGATATATTGTTAGCTTACCAAACAACTGACGGTGATCTTCAAGATTTCATCAAAATTTAAATAATGGTCGGGCCTAACTAAGGGGTATATAAAGCAGGCGCCATTTTAGGTCTGTGCACTTCTGCTCTGTGACTAGTGAGGCTTGGTTAATACCTGCTGAACGCTGTTGTGCTCTGCTTTGTTTTTGGCTTGCCTTTAACAAAGTGTGTTCTATACTACATTCAATCCTGTATTCTGAGGTGATGGATCCCAATCGCTATAGTGCTTTGCTAGCCTATGCTGGGGCTAAGGTGGTGAAGGAGAGGGGCCCAGCAAAGGAGGAGAGCGTGACTCCTGCAGAGGGATAGTCGCTCTCACATGTCGCTGCTGAAGGAGATTCTGGAGAACAATCCGGATGACTACCGCAACTTCCTGTGCATGGATGACGCCATGTTACAGGAGTTGCTGCTTCTGGTGACCCCCTATATCCGGAGGCAGGATACTAAGCTGTGGAGGACTGGAGGCTACCCTGAGGAACCTGGCTACAGGAAGGTCCCTGGCTGACTTGAAGTTCAGGTCCCTCATCTGCCCTCAGGCTTTGGGCGGCATCATCCCAGAGACCTACAAGGCTATTGTCAAAGTGCTGCAGTACCAGTTTTGAAAGGTACAAAAAACACTACACATTAATTTCTTTAGAAAGAAAAAAGTTATTCTTTTTTTGGAAATATAGAAACATGGTTGCGTGTAATAACACTGTCTTTATGACAACACTATAACATTGGCATTCCAAACATGGAAAAAACATCTCTGAAAATGCGCGTTTTTGGTTTTTTTTACTTTATATGCATTTATAAATTAAAAAGCCATTATCAACAAGTTTTATCAGTCTCAATAGCTATGCTGCTCTATGATATATGGTGGGTCAGATGCCGGATTGAATAGGCCAAGAAACAGATGGCACAAGTACAGATTGTGGCCCCGGCTTCCAACAATCTGTCCTTACGCCATGTGTTTAGTGACCGTGTCAAATCCACTTTCTCATTCTGAAAATGAAAGCATGAAGCAGGTCTATTCATTTGGGGATTTGAAGTTCGTAATGGAGTGGGAATTTGTAGATGAACATGCAAAATTGAAACTTCATATCCCTTCTTAAAATGAAACAAGATCGAATCGAATTCGATTTGAAAATAGAATCTAATGGTGGGTACACACTATACAGATATATCTGGAGATCGAGTGATCCGCAGATATATCTACAGTTGATGGTCATTCGTACACACTGAACAACCATCATCTGTGTCTGTCTGCAGGTCCCAGCAGCCAGCGGGCGCGTCGGGGGTGTGTCCCAGTGGGCGGGGGAGGTGTCCTGCCCCCCCCTCCTCGCGGCTGCCGTTGTGTGTGTACGGGCAGTCTGCCGATCGCCCGTACACACCTGCCGATGGACAGATATGTCTGCAGACATATCTGTCCATCGGCTGTGCAGCACAGCCAATGCGATATGTCTGTGAACACCGACGTTCACCGACATATCGTGGGTACACACTGCCTGACGGGCAGCAGATACATTGGCCGATCAATTAATCGGTCTATGTGTCTGTCAGTGTGTACCCAGCTTTAGTAAATTTGAGAATTGCTAAGGGATTTTGTTGCTCGATTTCAATGTGGTCTCAGGAGATTTTAAGAGATTCATAAAAATTAATCTCAAATCGAACTTTAGTAAATTTACCCCCTGGACTGTTAGGGTTCTTTGAGGACCGAGTTTGGGAACCTCTGCTCTGAGTCAACACCGTTCAACCACCATCTGTTCTGCTAATTGTCAATGTTTTTTTTTTTTTTTTTAAATGGTACCAGACCCTCTTTATCACGAAAACAAGACTTGGAAATCATGAAAATAAGTCATGGGGGCGCTTACGGAGTTAAAACAAACCCAAAAGATAAACATTAGTTATCAGTCAGTTTAATGATAAGGACAGACAGACATTCTTCCAGTTATCTGGTTTAACAAAAATCTTTTGGTAGCAATGAGTGAAAGGCAATGCTGAAGATAACATAATCGTGCATAATAGGTTAATGATAATAATGATAATGATAGAGATAAACCACTGTTTAGTATGTTAGTACATTATATGGGTTTGCAATGTTTACCTGAGCTTGAATTAGGTCATATAAATACTGACTTCGCGTTTACATATGCAAACAGTTTTACAACCCCCCGAGAACTGTTCCTCATAGCCAATGTCCGGCTGTATTACAGTTGCTCCAGCACAAATGGCTTTCAGTTTTATATTGTATGTACTTCTCTGAACACTGTTTTATTGTTAGTTACCTGATTTAGCTTTTATCCCTGGGACAAGAATCTCGTTACAGCGCTTAGTTTTTTTTTTTTCTTGCAAAATCCTCTTGAGAATACATGTGTTTGTTAATCCTCTAACTACAAAGTAGCCTTAAAAACATAATTACATATTAGGCTTCCTTCTTTCAGGCAGTTCTGTAGTTAGTATCTGCTTTGGTGGGCGATGTACTTGTTTGTAATCTGCAAGTTGACAAAGGGACCAGTGTACCAATTGCCCCCAATAAGCATAATTTCTCAACAGCAGGTATCGTGGCAATAAGGGATAAATTTTTGGATGTATGTATCAAAAACCTCCTGTAGGGCCACGGGCTCAAAAGACAACAATAAAGAGCAATATGATCACTTACGCAATCACTTTACTTCCAGTTTCGGACCCAGGCAGTGCAAAGGCAAATGCAGAGCCACTGCGTGTACGACCATCCCGAAGGGTCTCTCTCTGAAACAATTGATGATCTTGCAGCCTATAGGCTATAATGATCTTGCTACCAATCAGGGGGCAAACTCCAAATCCTAAAACGTAACCCTTGATACGTTTGCCATTTTCACAGCCCCCCTGGGAACCTATATGGGGATGCAATTGCAAACGATATCAGAGGGGTCTTATATTACATATCTCTCCACTACTTAAATTATGTGGCAATTTCCCCCCAAAAAAAATGCCGTTATCTAAGGACTGACCACAAAACAATTTTTATACAACGGCCCAAAAGACACCATCCTAACCGAAAGTAAATGAATACACATGATTGTACATGACTTTCCGGAACACCCAGGATACTCCATGTGTTTGACAATGGGAAATTAGAGATGTTTATTTTCCCAGAATTCAAACTTTTAATCCAGATGGACCCGGATACTGCAGCCTACTGGTTCTATATATTATGTGCTGTTGTAGCCAAGCTAATTTCTGAAAGGTGAATATAGGAAGGCTGACCACACCCTACCACAAGCACTGCGAGCACTTCAGTGTAAAAACCAGCCAGGTGACGTGTACTATGACGCTGTCTCTAATTTATGCACAACTATGAAATGGTGTTAAGACGCTCAGGTACGCTTGCATTCGCATCTCCACTCCCCCGTTTCTAGCAGCCAGCCCCCGTCAGCTTCTCCTGTCACTCACTCTGCTGGGTAGTCTATGCGCAGCGAGCGAATGCTTCCCGATCTCTCACAGTGGTTCCCGCATGCGCACTGTGATGCGTGCGCACAATGCGAACCATCGACAGCTACGAGCGAACGCTTCTTAGCGAGTGATTCGGAATCAGGTCCACAGTGCATACACACCATGTTTTGTTTTGCTTTTTTTTACATTACTTTCTTTCCTTTTCCCAAATGTCCACTCCATTTTTTTTTTATCTGAGACAATCCTCCTGCCATAACACTGCCCCCGGTCCATTAAAATAGGCTATGTACACCTCCCTCATTGTTTTGCCCGTGCTGTCCCTGTGTTTTGCAGTTCAGGTATTGCCACAGACGACAACTTGGCCAATCTCCTCAGGCTGGTCAGGGTCGTCTGGCATAGCTGTGCCAGATGCCCTTTCTTGGGTTGTTTTGCGCCATAGAAAGTTATACAGGACACAGTATGCCAAGACGACCCAGTCAATTTTGTCCACACGCAGGTTTATTGAGGGGTGGAAAATGCGGAAGCGGTTACTGAGAATTCCAAACCAATTTTCCACAATACGGCGTGCTCTGGAAAGCCTGTAATTGTAGATCTGCTTCTCTCTGGCCAGGCCCATTTGTGCATATGGCTTCATGATACTCTTATGTAATGCGAAAGCCTCGTTTCCTCCACTGTCGGCAACTTGAGGGTCGTGAAGGTGAGCCTCTGGTAGAATGCCGTCTGTTTGAACGACCCGCCATCCTATGCATGGCCATTCTTGCCAACATCCTCAAACACAAATTCGTAATTGGCATTCACCAACACCATGAGAACGATGCTGACATACCCCTTATAGTTATAATAATAGAATCCGCTGTTGGCAGGTGGGGTGATTCGAATATGTTTCCCATCAACGGCTCCTCCGCAGTTAGGGAAATTCCAACGCCGTTCAAATTCTTCAGCAGTGGTTTTCCACTCATCCATGGTTGTAGGAAACTAGAAAAAGGATATATTGGTTAACACATTCATTTTTGGTTTATTTTTTTCCAACAGACTCCCACCCAAGAACTGGAGTTGGCAGGGACTCCTGATTTGAGCCTCATCGGGGAAAGTGAGGAGGAGGTATCACTGCCTCCATGCCCACCACCAACAGCTACACAAAAAAGAATGCATTGGCAGGAAAGAAAGCAGCCGCAGACCACGCAGCCTGCAGATAACTCCTTGAGGCAGGCTGAAGAGGTCTTAAGAAGGCCCCCTGACCACTTTGATCACCTAACTTCCCACATAAATAGCTCCATGAGGCAGATGTGACATGCAGCTTGAATTTCAGAATCTGCTGTATGATTTGGTGATCAGGGGGCTCAGAAATAATTTGTCTCCAGCCACCTACATTGCTGATCCTTATCCCTACCCACCTGCCCCTCCCACCTCTGTGATGCCTCACCCAGTCACAGCAGACTCCCCCACCCTCTAACCTGTCTACCTTAAGCCAGGCTATTTATAGTGCCCTTTAGGAGTCCGAGGAAGAAATTCCTGGGTTTTACAACCTTTAACAGTTTTATTTTATGTTTTTATGAGGGTGTCGGGGATAGCCCCGGGCTATCAGCCTAGGCCTGGGGTGCCCTAGAGAGGGGGACCCAATTGTTTGGGGGGACCCCACCTCCCCAGGGATACCTGGCCTGGGCTGACTAGCGGTTAGGGGTAATGTTTCGGCCGGCAAACCCGGTGATAGGGTTTCCATGGCTGTGGCATACCCTCCCTCTAGAAAGGGTCTGGTGCTGGTTTTGGAAATCACAGGGGAACCCTATGCTTTTTTCCCCCTGTATTTCCAGAACCAGGATCGGCTCAGAGCCTGGTGCTCGTTGCGCCAAGTACAAGTGAACCCTACTCAATTTTCCCCTGTATTTACACAACCAGGACTGGCTATGCAAAGTCCGGGGCTGGTTGTGCTTTGAAGGGGGGGAATTTTTCTTTTTTATTAACACTTAACAAGCTTTTTACACTAAGATACATGCATGCATCTCACTGATGTATGCATGCATCTGTGTCAAATAGAACTGTTCATGCTGAAAACAAAAGCATGAAGCTCTTCTATTCATTTGCGTATTTGCAGTTTGTTTTTCAGTAAATTTTATTTTCGGTTTCAAAATCGAATGTTAGTAAATGAAGGGATCCTATAATCTTCTATGGAAAAACATCGATGTTTTTCAGAAATGTGATTTTGAATTAAACTAATTTTTCTGTTCGATTTGACTTTCGATTTGGGCTTTAGTAAATCCCCTCTAAGAAAATCGAACCAAAATTGAATGGCAAATCGAATAGAAAACAAAATCGAACCTTTGTAAATATACCCCCAGGTTTTAAGGATATCCATGCTTGACCACAGGTGACTTAATTAGTACCTTAGTTAATTTGATTTAACCACCTGTGCTCAACCATGGATATCACTAACACCTGAACTGTTGGGGTGCCTTGAGGACAGCATTTGGGAACCTTTGACTTAGGGTCTGATGAGTTGTACGCTACGTCGATGTATTTGCAAAATGCAAATGGAACGATTTTTTGCCATTGCGCATGCGTCTGAGTCACATTGTGCTTGCGACAATGTACAATACCGTAGTTGCACACTGCGAGTCTTTATTCACAGTGTGATTGACAGTCAGGGAGCGTTTGATGGAAGGCATGGGAAGTGTATGCTAAAACCGCAGGCCGTTTCGGGGGTGTCACATCCTGTGTCTGCGATTCTGTATGATTCCAGTGACTTAGTTCCGGCGGCCATTTTGAGTGGCCATAGGCTCACTCAAGGATTAGATGTTTGCCTGATCTTAGTCAGATGCTGTATAATGGGTACCCAGGTGTGGACAGCTGCTATGGCCAAGGTGGGCATCTCAGTACAATGCGGCGGAGGCAGCAGCATTAGTGTACAACTCTAATTCAGGCCCTTAATGTGATTTCATGAAATGTGCCCAGGCCTTGGATGCGGAAAATGTTGTACCTGAGGGGAAGCTGCCCATGTAGTGGCTTCACATACTAATATGATTACTGAAAGGATCCCATGGATGACTGCTCTAGTGATGTTGTATTGATTGATGACACTTCACCTCTTTACGATGACAGATAATTTATATTTTCCTAACTGGACCCTATTTTTTGGGTACAGAAAAAAAGGAAATGGATAGGAAAGAATTAGGGGCACACAGACATAGCAACCATTTAGTACATACAGGTAATATAGGTTACACAGATTGCACAGAGTACCTTATCCCACCAATTGTAGTCATCTAGCGTCTACATAAAGGCTGCTAAACCTGAGGAGCAGGAGGCATAATGTCCATGAGGTGCCCTCTGGAGAATTCAGGGGTTGGAATGAAGAGGGGCTAAAAGAGGGAGTGATGGATCGACGTGGGATGTCAGAGACAAAGCAGCTCAGACATGAAAGTGGATCATGTAATGATATTTCAGTTGTGTAGTGCAAGAAAAGCATGAGGACTCAAAGTAGGCAATCCAGACCACCCAGGTGCTGTTGAACTTATTGGTGTAGCCATGAAACATGCTGGTAATACTGTATGTTCCAAGCACTGGATCTGCCAAACAGAGCCATGTAAGGAGCAAATAGGGTTGAAGTTGCCTAAAGGATATATGAAAAGGGGCAGACTAGATGGGCCAAATGGTTCTTATCTGCCGACAAATTCTATGTTTCAAACTAGACTTTTTGGTGCCCTGTGCCAGGAAGAGCATTAGCACCCCCCTATTTTTTAAATAGGGAGATAACACACCTGAAATAGGGCCATGGCCTCATGGGGAAGGGCCAGGGAAGAGATAGGGGAGGCCAGGAGATGCTGGGGATAAAATAAGAGGAAGCTACAAGTGAGAATGATAATAAACAGAAAATGTACAGGCCCGAACAGCATCCCCCGCCCTGCGGTGCCCTGTGCCATGGCACAGGTCACACTACCTTAGTTACGGCCCCTGCTGCCAAACCTTGCAGATAGCTGATGAGAGCAAGGATTAGTTCGACTTCTAACAGCATACTTGCCCACATTCAGCTCCCTCTTTACACTGCCGAAATTAAAGGCATTGTGAAGCAGGGGGCGGGGCCACGATGACACGATTCAGCGTGGAGGTTTCTATCATTAGTGCGGGGGGGGGGGCTGACGCTGGGAGGCTTGCCTGCCTTTCCGGGGGCCGGGAGCCATGCCTGATATTCGGGAGTCTCCCAGCCAAATTGGGAGGGTAGGAAAGCCTAACAGCTTTCATCTTTAAGGTACTTTTCTGCATTTAAATATTTTTCCAATGAGCCTCGCTGTATGCAACTCCTGTTACTGATAAATGGAGTGTCTTATGCCGGGGTAGCCTTGAGCCTGCAACTCAACAGCAGTGATTAGATGAATCTGGGCAAATTGTATGGAGCCAGGTGGGTACCAGACAGTAGCTGTATAAGAGTTTAGAATAGTTATACTTCATCTAGATACATATGGATCTTTTAGCTTCTCTTTAATTTTAATACAGTTTTCAGGGTTTTATATCTGCCCCATGTACTCCCCCCACCCACATTTTGTGGGTGTTTTTCAGTAGCTGTAGCTTACCATATGTTACCAGAAGTCGATCAAAGAAAAGGTGAAATTAAGCCTCTCAAGTCTAATGTAAATGGGGAATGCTGCACGGCAGTGTGCATTATAGAGTAATGGGGAATGCTGCACGGCAGTGTGCATTATAGAGTAATGGGGAATGCTGCACGGCAGTGTGTATTATAGAGTAATGGGGAATGCTGCACGGCAGTGTGCATTATAGAGTAATGGGGAATGCTGCACGGCAGTGTGCATTATAGAGTAATGGGGAATGCTGCACGGCAGTGTGTATTATAGAGTAACGGGGAATGCTGCACGGCAGTGTGTATTATAGAGTAATGGGGAATGCTGCACGGCAGTGTGCATTATAGAGTAATGGGGAATGCTGCACGGCAGTGTGTATTATAGAGTAATGGGGAATGCTGCACGGCAGTGTGCATTATAGAGTAATGGGGAATGCTGCACGGCAGTGTGTATTATAGAGTAATGGGGAATGCTGCACGGCAGTGTGTATTATAGAGTAACGGGGAATGCTGCACGGCAGTGTGTATTATAGAGTAATGGGGAATGCTGCACGGCAGTGTGCATTATAGAGTAATGGGGAATGCTGCACGGCAGTGTGTATTATAGAGTAATGGGGAATGCTGCACGGCAGTGTGTATTATAGAGTAATGGGGAATGCTGCACGGCAGTGTGTATTATAGAGTAATGGGGAATGCTGCACGGCAGTGTGTACTATAGAGTAACGGGGAATGCTGCACGGCAGTGTGTATTATAGAGCAACGTGGAATGCTGCACGGCAGTGTGTATTATAGAGCAACGGGGAATGCTGCATGGCAGTGTGTATTATAGAGCAACGGGGAATGCTGCACGGCAGTGTGTATTATAGAGCAACGGGGAATGCTGCACGGCAGTGTGTATTATAGAGCAACGGGGAATGCTGCACGGCAGTGTGTATTATAGAGTAATGGGGAATGCTGCACGGCAGTGTGCATTATAGAGTAATGGGGAATGCTGCACGGCAGTGTGTATTATAGAGTAATGGGGAATGCTGCACGGCAGTGTGTATTATAGAGTAATGGGGAATGCTGCAAGGCAGTGTGTATTATAGAGTAATGGGGAATGCTGCACGGCAGTGTGTACTATAGAGTAACGGGGAATGCTGCATGGCAGTGTGTATTATAGAGCAACGTGGAATGCTGCACGGCAGTGTGTATTATAGAGTAATGGGGAATGCTGCACGGCAGTGTGTATTATAGAGCAACGGGGAATGCTGCACGGCAGTGTGTATTATAGAGTAATGGGGAATGCTGCACGGCAGTGTGTATTATAGAGCAACGGGGAATGCTGCACGGCAGTGTGTATTATAGAGCAACGGGGAATGCTGCACGGCAGTGTGTATTATAGAGTAATGGGGAATGCTGCACGGCAGTGTGCATTATAGAGTAATGGGGAATGCTGCAAGGCAGTGTGCATTATAGAGTAATGGGGAATGCTGCACGGCAGTGTGCATTATAGAGTAATGGGGAATGCTGCACGGCAGTGTGTATTATAGAGTAATGGGGAATGCTGCACAGTAGTGTGTACTATAGAGTAACGGGGAATGCTGCACGGCAGTGTGTATTATAGAGTAATGGGGAATGCTGCACGGCAGTGTGCATTATAGAGTAATGGGGAATGCTGCACGGCAGTGTGCATTATAGAGTAATGGGGAATGCTGCACGGCAGTGTGTATTATAGAGTAATGGGGAATGCTGCACGGCAGTGTGTACTATAGAGTAACGGGGAATGCTGCACGGCAGTGTGTATTATAGAGTAATGGGGAATGCTGCACGGCAGTGTGCATTATAGAGTAATGGGGAATGCTGCAAGGCAGTGTGCATTATAGAGTAATGGGGAATGCTGCACGGCAGTGTGCATTATAGAGTAATGGGGAATGCTGCACGGCAGTGTGTATTATAGAGTAATGGGGAATGCTGCACGGCAGTGTGTACTATAGAGTAACGGGGAATGCTGCACGGCAGTGTGTATTATAGAGCAACGTGGAATGCTGCACGGCAGTGTGTATTATAGAGCAACGGGGAATGCTGCACGGCAGTGTGTATTATAGAGCAACGGGGAATGCTGCACAGCAGTGTGTATTATAGAGCAACGGGGAATGCTGCACGGCAGTGTGTATTATAGAGTAATGGGGAATGCTGCACGGCAGTGTGCATTATAGAGTAATGGGGAATGCTGCAAGGCAGTGTGCATTATAGAGTAATGGGGAATGCTGCACGGCAGTGTGCATTATAGAGTAATGGGGAATGCTGCACGGCAGTGTGTATTATAGAGTAATGGGGAATGCTGCACGGCAGTGTGCATTATAGAGTTATGGGGAATGCTGCACGGCAGTGTGTATTATAGAGTAATGGGGAATGCTGTACGGCAGTGTGCATTATAGAGTAATGGGGAATGCTGCACGGCAGTGTGCATTATAGAGTAATGGGGAATGCTGCACGGCAGTGTGCAATATAGAGTAATGGGGAATGCTGCACGGCAGTGTGTACTATAGAGTAATGGGGAATGCTGCACGGCAGTGTGTATTATAGAGTAATGGGGAATGCTGCACAGGAGTGTGTATTATAGAGTAATGGGGAATGCTGCACGGCAGTGTGTACTATAGAGTAATGGGGAATGCTGCACGGCAGTGTGCATTATAGAGTAATGGGGAATGCTGCACGGCAGTGTGCATGGTCACACGTGCATTATAGAGCTCTGCAGATACGTGTAGAATCTATTTGTGGGGAGACAGAAGCTTTTCTACTGGAAGAAACACAAGGTTACTATATCTGGCAGAAGCTTACTGTGTTGTCTTACATACTGTATTCATGAAACTCCTTGGAATCAAGGCCAGAAGGAAAGGCTGTAATGCACAAGGGTGTCATTCTAAATTGTAATCACGGTTACAGTTGTCCCAGACATACATTGAAATCTGCAGGGGTGGGGGAAGCCACGCTACCGGAGTTGTCTTTTTGGGTGTAATCCAGAATAACGAGAGAGGAGCCCAAGTAGGTCTGCCTTTATGTCATCCAATACTCTGGTATGAGAATTAGTGTATCAGATTCTTCTTTATGCTGTAGAGCAGTGCTTCTCAAATCCAGTCCTCAGGTCACACTAGCAGTACATGTTTTCCACCTCTCCTTGCTGGCTTCCTCTCTTCAGGGGACCACACACTTGCTGTATCAGGGACGAGTTCAGGCTCTCTAGAATGTCTGATTGAGGAACTGTGTAGGAGGGGCTGAACAGTGGCTACCTGCTGGAGACCCCATCAGCATGAATGGGGAAATGCTCTGTTCTGGTTGTGTCATGTATAGCAACTGTGGGCAAAGCAGGTATAAGCATTTTCTTGCGGTTTGAACTTGTGTTTCTAACACAAACATAATACCAGCGGGTGACCAACCTAATATGTGTTAGAAAATATGTGTGTACTATTGACAGTGGTATGACAAAGTAGTTGTACACACCAGTGGATGTCAGTTAGCAGCCCAGTACCAGTGGGCTGGTTTATTCAGTAGTAGTGTGATAAGTACAGCTGTTCTCAGTTATCATTATACAGACAGCATTGAGCAGAGCTTGCCTCAGAGGGTGACTGTATGTGAGTACCGATGCAGGATGCAAGCAGTATCAGCGGATGTAACAGGATGGAACACACTGTAATAGCACAGGGTCTCTCTGGAGCTAAGTGGGACATGTCTGTGTCCCACTGCAATACACTGACAAGATGGCGTCGCACATTTGCAGTAGTACAGATGGCAGCCATCTTGGTTAGGGATTGAAGCCTTCCTAAAGGAGCCAATATAGGGTATGTGCTTCAAGAATATGAACATAAAGCGAAGGTGAGAGATATGGGTGGGTAATGATAAGAGGGGCTTACTACAGTAAGACACAAATCTAGTTACACAGTGGGTGTTATCATAGCCTAATTCCCCCATCCTTACTCTGTAACGATGCACAGTAACTGTATGGTTCATTCTGGGGTTTTGCAAAAATATTATGAATTATACGTCATTGTGTGACTGACTAAACAACAGTTTTTATCTGCAGAACACATAATCCCACCTTTGGCCAGAATTCCTGCGGTTGTTATGCTATGATTATGACAGTATATTATGTCTGATTACATACTAAACAGCAAATTGTAATTGCTATTGTGGAAGACCTCAGAGTCTGTGTTTGTCTGAGCCATTATACTTATTTATTGATCTGAATAATAAAGCTGTCATGTTAAGAATAAACACACACAACCCTCTTATCATACGAAAACAAAATGTCATGCTGGAAATCACCACCAGAAAAAAAAATTGGCAGTCAAGGAAGTCGATTACAATTTAGTATATATTAGTAGATATATTCCAATTTTGAGTGTTCCAGTGTTCCCCATGTCCCCTGTATTCCATTAAACATATTTTTATTCTCTGAATTTTCCAATGATTTTTTATAAAGAGTGTATTACAATAACCAGATCCATTTATGCACATTTTTGGTCTTTAATTTTTAAATCATATATTTTTAAATACATTTTGCACTGGTTCACTCTTTGGAAGCACTGGAACACTCAAAATTGGAATATATCTACTAATTTCTCTCAAGAAAATATTTGGTACACACACAAGAATTATTTGTTGTATGTTCATTATTTTTCCACTAAATATATTACACTATTAGGCGCCCTTTCCTCTCTCCCATTTTTCCATATATATATATATAATATATATATATATATATATATATATATATATGGAAAAATGGGAGAGAGGAAAGGGCGCCTAATAGTGTAATATATTTAGTGGAAAAATAATGTACAACAAATAATTAATATATATATATATATATACATACACACACAGGGGCATTTCTAGAGAGTCTATAGAGTATGCGCAGGTCACTATAAATACACCCTATATATATATATATATATATATATATATATATATATATATAACGTCAGGGTTCCAGGCAGAAAGAGGAAGGCTAACAAAATAATCACAGTAATGTATACTGATGGAGCACTAATAGGTAATGTAGTGATCCATACAATAAAGAGCAGCTGTATATAATTGGATAGTCAGTCCTCAATAGAAAAGAATAAAACAAACAAAAAGATAACAGCGCTCCAATAAAGATAATATAAAAAAAGAGAAGGAATTTATTAGCTAGGTATATTATCATGAGAAATATACGGCAAATCAATACCTGTAAATATAAAACCATAAAGGTACAAATGCATTACCCAATCCACCATTCATATAACTAGTCCATGGATATTAGGAGACATATATTGTAATCCAGTGTTTAATGTAGGTTGTGTCCTGTCAATAATAGTCCAGACCAATATTTACCAAGTCCAGTGTCCAAATATTGGATGGGGTCCTAATTAGCAATGCTGGCAGGCCTTTGCACGGATCCGGTCCCCTGGGCACAGGTGCGGTGATATGCTGGTATAACTGAGTGAGCACGCTCGCATGCAATGTGGATAGCACTCCTTTAGTTCAGAAAGATGGTGGAGGGTGTAGCAGCCAATCCCTAAAAGAGAAAGGCTGATGGGTGGAATACGAGACTTATTTAGGTTTCATGCCTGTAATAAAAAGGATGGATGACAGGGATGAGGATTCCACATAGTGACAGAGGCAAATAAAGTCACTGGCACAGGTCAAATCCCCATAGCAGGGAAGGCACAAACCAATTCTGTGAGACTGCCCTGTCAGATAGGGTATTTGTCCTGACTGCTGGAAATGTTTGGAGGTATTTCCCGCCCACCGCTGCTGCGCTCAGTGAATACAGTGGTGGATTCAGTCTTACCAACATGCAGCTTTCAAAGATAACTACATGCCAAGCAATTTGTGAGCTACATGCAAAGTTAGCCAGTATTTACCCTGCATGGAAACAAAATATTTGCACCACTTGCATTGCAACATGTTTTGTTCAGGGGAGATAGTTTTGTAATTAGTAATGTGACGTTACAATTACCTCCATCTTCGCCTCCAAATGATTAGGGCGGCCACCGACCTCCAAGATTTCCACTTGAAGCTCCTCCATAGATGAGCGCATTTCAGAGGAGAGGTCTGCTCCTAGGTGTAAGGGAGCATCTAGATCCAGATTAGCACCTAAGTCCAAAAGTGAGGCAGGGCTATCCCCAGCTGACCAGTAGGAGTAAACAGTTCTTTATATTTAGGTATTGGTACAGAAGGGTTCCCAGCCTTAGGAGAGGTGCAAGTAAGAAACCACATTGGGGGCACTGCAAGTGATTTCAGCTTTTTTGGAGGCATAAAAAAATGTCTGGAAGTAATGTTAAGGTGCCCATCCACTAGACGAGCTGAAAACGACTGCACGATTACGACATTGTAATCGTGTAGTCGTTTGTCAGTCTGTGATGAGCCTACACTGAACGAGCAGTCGTTCAGTGCAGGCTCATCAATCATCTGCAAACATGCTTAACCTGACGATATCGAGACATTGTCCAGCATGTTTGCACAATGATAGACGTCTAAACGACCAGTAGTCACGCGCATCGCTCGTCGTTTAAGACATCTTTGCAAACTATTTGCAAGCGATTTGCAAACTATTTATGAACGATTGAACGATAACGTTATCATTCAATCGCCCACATAAATCGTCTAGTGGATGGGCACCTTAATACAAAGCAGGGTGAGTCACACGGCAAAGTAGCAAATCAATACAGCTCAGTTGGCAAAAATAAAAAGGTAAAATCAAAACATTGATGGTGGGCATAGAGGTGGGCTGGTCATATTAAATAAGTTGATACATTTGGAGAGAACTATAAAAAAATAATGTGTTGTATAAAATAAATTATAACTAACAGTTAATTGTTACATTGTTATGATGCATCTAATTATTTTGTTGCCTGTGATATGATTTTATATAGTGTGACTGGGTCAGCATAGTTCCACTTGAAGTAAATGTGGAATATCCAGATCTCCCAGGTTTGGCAGAGCAAAGGCATTAGGATTGTGTAAATGTCCAGTTCAGGTGTTGCCTCAATCAGTGCCTGGAAAATTTGAGGTGCAGCATCGTCAGGGGAAACAGCACCTCAATGCTGATGCCCTTTCCAGGAAGTTTGTTGGGCCGATCCTCCAAACAACCCTTTAGTGAAGCTGAAGGAGGAGGAGAAAGAGGGTGAGGATGGCAAACTATGGAAAATGGCAGAGAGCTGTGTACCTGGACGGATGACACAAATAGATGTGGGGGAGGCAGATAGCTCGCCTGAAAGTGTTTTAGCTTCACCAGGGTGGTCGAAGCTAAGGGGGGAGGAGTGTGACAGGGACAGCATAATTCCACATGAAGTAAATGTGGAATATCCAGATTTCCCAGGTTTTGTAGAGCAAAGGCATTAGGATGTGTAAATGTCCAGTTCAGGTGTTGCCTCAATCAGTGCCTGGAAAGGCAGCTGATTACAGACACCTGTGAGAAGCTGGTTTAAGAACTGCAGAGACACTGGGAAAACTGAGTCTGACAGTGAAATAGTTGCTCAGCTTATAGGCCTGGGGGTGACTAGTGTTAGGGTTCCTGGACCTGCGAGTCCACTGAAGAAATATTGCTGTATTGGAAGACTTTGTACGACATCTTGCCTGTGAAACTGGCATATCCTGCGTACCTGCCTGTGGTGAGCAATAAAGCTACAGATGGATTTTACCCGGTCTATGTGATTCTTGTCACATTTGGCGCCCGAACAGGGACTCTTGCTGGATACTGCTACGCAGCAAGAGCCCAGATACAGTGTCCGGATCCACCCACAGCGGCAGTGAAATGCTTTGGAAGATGCTACCCACTGCGCAGCAGCTTGGTGAGTAAGTCGCTTTACTAGCAGCTGGGTGGGTGAGTGTGGCAGGCCAGCCATAAAACAGCAGTTGTTCACAGTGATAATATGTCTGTGTATATGCAAATTGTGCACAATATAAAAACTGCGGTGCAGTTTTAACAGAAGCCAGCTGATATAGGGCCTGATTCAGAGCTGGACACTATTTGCGGATGGTCGTTCCAAAAAAGGGGCCGGCTATTTAAATTGAGCGCTCGCTCATTGCAGTTTGTTGACGCCTCTATGTCTGAGCGAGCGCATGTTGTAAAGACGCCCTTTTGCCGTTCGCATCACACGTCATCTCCGGTATTTATATGATTAATCGGGTACATCGAAAGGCATCTTAACTGCTCGCAGTGCTTGTGGTAGGATTTTCCTACCGCAATCACTGCGAGCAGTTCAGGCTAAAAGACAACCAAGTGACGTGGTCGCTGACGCTCCTTTACTAATTATGCACTCCCATTAAACGCCCTTTTTACCATTAGGCACGCCTGCGTTTGGATCTCCACTCCCCCGTTTTCAAGCACCTTCCCCTGTTACCACCCACAACGGTACATTCTGTCAATCAAATTAGCAGCCCCTCGCTGTTTTGCGAGCACACGATTTCCAACCACAATGATTGGTTTGCGCATGCGCATTTTGACCCATACGCATGCGCAGTTGTGCGAACATCGCTCATAGCGAACGAGCGGCCGCTTACGAGCGGCTCTGAATCAGGGCCATATTTGTTGGGAATCTGTCTTCCAAAAGAGAATATATAAACTAAAGCCTCCTAAGTTTGTCCATAAAGTGTAATATGGAGGAGCTTTTGAAAGGTTTTGCTGAAATAGCTGCAGAGCAACAAGCTCTGGCAGCAGGGCATCAAGCACAGATGCAAGGACAACAAACTCTAATTCAGTTAATACATGCAGAGTTAACTGAAATAAGGAAAGGTGGCCATGTCCTCACAGCCACCCTGATAATCTCATTCACATCTCTCCCATAAACACTGTCCCTCTATCTTGTGCCCCCTGGAATGCCAGATCAGTCTGTAATAAATTGGTTCTCACCCATGACCTTTTCATTTCCAAAAACTTGCATCTCCTAGCAATTACTGAAACCTGGAATTCACCCTCTGACACCACTTCCCCTGCAGCTCTCTCTTCTGCTCTCACCTTCTCTCACACCCCTCGGCCCGGGGGTCACCATGGTTGTGGTGTGGGGGTCTTTCTATCCCCAGGTTACTCCTACACTCTGAACCATCCCTTACATTCTCTACATTTGAGGTTCATCTATACGCCTCTTCCAACCAGTACACCTGCAAGTAGCTGTCATTTACCATCCCCCTGGCCCTCTCTCTAAGTTCCTAGACAACTACTTCCTGGCTCCCTCACTTTCTCTCCTCTGACCTCCCCTCCATTATCCTTGGTGACTTCAATATTCCAATTGATATCCCCACAGAATCCTCTGCCTCCAAACTCCTTACCCTCACATCTTCATTTGGTCTCTCCCAATGGACCTCCTCACCCTCACATGTGAGTGGGCACTCACTTGATCTAGTCTTCACTCACCGCTGTAATATTTCTAATTCTTCCAACTCCCCATTCCCCCTCTCTGATCATCACCTTCTCTCTTTTAACCTATCTCTCTCTCCCTCCTCTCCTCTACCTACAAAGGCCACCATCACTAAGCATAACATTGAGGCTATCAATGCTGTTTCTTTATCTTCCCTGCTTGACTCGCTTCTCTCCCCTAGCCTCTCTCTCTCCTGCCGTAAACAAGCTGCTTCCCTATACAATGCCTCCCTTACTTCTGCTCTGGACTCTGTTGCGCCGGCAATCACTACTCACCCTCACAGATCCACACCACAACCCTGGCATTCCAAATGCACCAGATATCTGCAAAAGTGTTCAAGAACCGCTGAGCGATTATGCTCCAAGGCAGAAGTTCAAGAAGATCACGCTCCAAGACAGATTTTCTCCACTTCAAATTTATGCTCTCATCCTACAGTGTTGCCCTTTCCCTCTCTAAACAGTCCTATTTCAAGAACCTCATTTCCTCCCAGTCCTCAAATCCCCAGCGTCTCTTCACCACCTTCAACTCCCTCCTCTGTCCACCCCTCCCCTCCTCACTCACTGCCATTGTCTTTGCTACCTACTTTACATCCAAAATCGATTCCATACATCAGGACATCACATCCCACCAGTCCCCCTGCTCTACACCTCCTTCTATCCCTGATCACCCATCTCCATCCATATCACCGATTCTGACATCCTTCTCCCCTGTATCTGGAGAGGAAGTCATGGCTCTCATCCAGTCCTCCCCCCTTTCTACCTCCCCCCCCTTGACCCTATCCCTTCATGTCTCCTATGCTAC
This sequence comes from Taudactylus pleione, assembly GCA_031769625.1. Taxonomy (NCBI): domain Eukaryota; kingdom Metazoa; phylum Chordata; class Amphibia; order Anura; family Myobatrachidae; genus Taudactylus; species Taudactylus pleione. Next base: position 22,651,812 of record JAUIMM010000113.1, on the reverse strand, counting down.
CTCTCCTTGTGCCTGTTCCCATCTTGCCCACCTCCTCAATCTCTCCAGCTCATCTGGCACTGTCCCTTCTGCATTGAAACATGCGATAGTCTCCCCCATTCTTAAAAAACCTACCCTTGATCCCAACACTCTCTACAACTACCGTCCCATCTCTCTCCTCCCTTTTGCCTCCAAGCTCCTTGAGCATGTTGTTTACAAACACCTTACCACCTTTCTTTCCTCCCACTCCCTCCTTGATCCTTTTCAGACTGGCTTCCATTCTCTCCACTTCACTGAACCTGCCCTTACAAAAGTCAGCAATGACCTCCTTGCTGCCAAATCCAAGGGCCACTACTCTCTGCTTATTCTCCTTGACATCTCTGCCGTCGACACTGTTGACCACCCTCTCCTGCTGCAAATTCTTCACTCCCTTGGTTTATGTGACACTGCTCTCTCCTGGCTGTCGTCCTACCTCTCAGACTGGTCCTTCTCTGTATCTTCTCATGACTCCTCTTCCCCACCACAGCCTCTTACAGTAGGTGTTCAATAAGGTTCCGTTCTTGGACCTCTATACGTCCTCTCTAGGTGAACTCATCAGCTCTTTCAACCTCCATTATCATCTCTATGCTGATGATACTCAGATCTACCTTTCCTCCCCTGACCTCTCCCCCTCTCTCCTCACTTGTATCTCCAACTGTCTCTCTGCTATTTCTTCCTGGATGTCCCAGCGATTTCTTAAACTTAATATGTCTAAGACTGAGCTGATCATTTTCCCACCTTCCAATATAACGTCACTTTCCACTATTTCTTTAACAATTGATGGCACAACTTGGAGTTATTCTGGACTCCTCCCTCTCCTACAAACCACATATCCAGAGCCTCTCACAGTCCTGTCGTTTCCATCTCAAAAATATTTCCAAGATTAGACCCTTTCTCACCCAGGATGCCACCAAAATCCTTATACACTCACTGGTCATATCCAGATTGGACTACTGTAACCTTCTCCTATCTGGCCTCCCCAACTCCCATCTCTCTCATCTTCCTCTCCAAACGCTCTACATCTGCCTCCCCTCTCCTACAAGACCTCCACTGGCTCCCCTTCCCTTTTAGAACCCAATTCAAGGTTCTCACACTTGCTTACAAAGCCCTCACCTACTCCTCTCCCATTTTCATCTCTGACCTAATCTCCCTAAACTCTCATGGCTGCACCCTTCGCTCAACTAATGCACGCCGCCTCTCATGCCAACTGATTACTTTCCTCCCACTCCCGCCGCCAAGATTTTGCCTGTGCTGCACCTGAACTTTGCAATTCTCTCCCTATCAGACTCTCCTCCTCTTTACAATCCTTTAAATGGGCTCTCAAGACCCACTACATCATCAAAGCCTTCCAGCTCCCATCCTAACTTGCTGCAACATGCTCCTTCCTTCATTTACCCCATCTGTGTCACACCTGTTTGTCTGCCCCTCCCCTTTAGAATGTAAGCTTTTACGAGCAGGGCCTCTACCCTCTTGTTCTTCTCCTTACTTTACTTTCACCAACTTCTTACCCTCCACCAGGGCACCTAACACTTGGTTGCTTACGCTCTGTTGCATATCTAGGTGTTATCGTCACTAATGTATCAATGTATATTATCTATGTCCTTGTCCTATTTTGTACTGTAAGTCAGTTGTCAAATTATTTGTTTATGTACTTTGTAAGGCGCTGTGGAACACTTGTGGCACCATATAAATAAAGGATAATAATAATGAGCGAGAGGTGTTACGGAAGCTTACTCCATCTGATGACATTGAAGCTTTTCTGTGCACCTTTGAGCGTATTGCTGCATGTTTAAAATGGCCTGAGGAGGAGTGGGCTGCCAGACTGGCAAACTCCTATCCGCACTTGAAAAAGGCCATATTAGGCAGATTTGGAATGAATGGTCCTAGCAAAGCTCAGAAGTTTCAGGAATGGCGGCTAAACCCATCTGAAGCTCCAAGGGTCCAGCTGGCCAAATTCGCCAGGCTAAGTAAGGAGTGGAGCCGGATAAGAACTCTGCTCAGCTTATAGTAGAGGTGGTGGCTTTGGACCATGCTGTGCAGGTACTAGATCATGTGGTGCAAGAATGGCCTCTACAGGCTGATCCTCAAACGTTTGAGGAGTTAGCGGCAGTGATTGAATGGTACCTGACTTTTGGGAAGTTAAAGTCAAACAGGCATTCCAGACAGTTCCCAAGCCTAGAACCCAGGTCCCAGTTGTTAAAGCCAACAACCCACCTCCAGCTATGTGTCTTGAATGCGGTAAGCCCGGTCATTTGCGCCGGCACTGCCCAAAGCAGGGCGAACTGATGGACTGTAGTGCTGGAAAAACAACTCAACCAGTGGTCTGGGCTTTAGTGGATACTGGCAGAGAATTAACCATCTCTGCCAACCTGGTTCCACCTGGGGCTGATCAGGTGCTACCCCCAGTAAAGATTATATGTGTACATGGGGATGCAGGACTTTGGCCAGGATCAACAGAATGATAGGAACTTGATAAATGCATTTGAAAATTTTGTAGAGATAAATGGTAGAGTAATCACGGCTTTACCAGCAGAAGGTGTACCATACTTTGCATTGAAAAATGATTTGTTATATCGTGTAACCTATTTGCAGGGTAAGAGAGTAGACCAATTGTTAGCTCCCCGATAACACGAGCAGTTGGTATTAAGGGTGGCTCATACCAGGGGCGCATTGGGATGGAAAACCAGCCCGGGAAATTTCTGCAGCAGCCCTAAATGGGAGGAGGTAGAATCTGTGAAGGGGGCAGGATCTGATGACATATCTAAATGGATATGATGGTATATAGGGGACAAGTGGAGGAGAGACAGCAAGAAATGTCAGAGAGAGATGGGGGAGGGAGAGCAACAAACGAGAGATCTAGAGAGATATGAAAACTTTTTTTTTTCTTCATCATTTATCAATGTACAATCCCATCTCCTCTATATAATAATAATAATGCCACATATCAGTGTGTGCTGGGGGCTGTTTTATTCCCCCTCATATCACTGTATAGTGCCTTCACCTCGATATTATAATAATAATACCACATATCAGTGTGCTGGGAGCTGTGCTATTCCCCCCTCATATCACTGTACTGTCCCCTCTCCCCTATAGAAAAATACCACATATCAGTGTGTGCTGGGAGCTGTACTATTCCCCCTCATATACCACTGTACTGTCCCCTCTCCCCTTTATAATAATAATACCACACATCAGTGTTTGCTGGGAGCTTTGTTAATCCTCCTAATATATCACTGTACAATCTCCTTTCCTCTATATAATAACAATACCACATATCAGTGTGCTGGGACTGTGCTATTGCCCCTCATATATCACTGTACTGTCCTCTCTCCCTTATAGAATAATAATACCACATATCAGTGTGTGCTGGTGGTTGTGTTATTTCGCCTTCTATATCACTGTACTGTCCCATCTCACCTATATAATAATAATAATACCACATATCCGTGTGCTAGGAGCTGTGTTATTCCCCCTCATATCACTGTACAGTCCCCTCTCGCCTATATAATAATAATAATACCATATATCAGTGTGTGCTGGGTGCTGTTATTCCCCCCAATATATAATTGTTAAGTCCCCTCTCTACCCTATATAATAATACCACCACATATCAGTGTGCTGGGAGCTGTGTTATTCCCCCTCATATCACTGTACTGTTCCATCTCTCCTATATAATAATACCACATATCAGTGTATGCTGGGGGTTGTGTTATCTCTCATAATATGTCACTCTATATTCCCCTCAATACCAAAGGAAGTCTTAACGATCCAAGGTACCCCTTTTGTCTCTAAACTAATGAAAGATATGTGCCGAATGTTAAAGGTGGATAGGATTACTACCTCAGTTTACCACCCGCAAACAGATTGGCTTGTTGAACGCTTTAACCAGACCCTTAAACAAATGATAAAAAGGGCGGTATCTGAGGAAAAGCGAGATTGGGACTTACTCCTACCCAATTTAATGTTTGCAATGCGAGAGGTACCCCAATCCTCTACGGGATTTAGTCCCTTTGAACTCCTCTATGAGAGGCAACCTAGAGGGGTTTTAGATCTGTTGAAAGATGGGTGGGAACAACAGTCATGCCAAGAGCCTAACATCGTTCAGTTTGTGACCCAATTGTATGTCCGTTTAAGGCATATTGCACCACTCGGGAACAAGCACATGGATAGGCCACAACAGCAGCAAAAACGTAGATATGACGTGACCACGGTTAATCGGTCTTTTAAACCGGGAGACAAGATACTGGTTCTAGTACCCACCACTGATTGCAAAATGTATGCCCAGTGGCGAGGCCCTTATGAAGTTATAGAGGCAGTGGGACCTGATAATTATATAGTTCGACAGGAGGGTAGAAGGAAAGAAGTGCAAATCTACCATGTAAAACTGTTAAAACCCTGGAAAGAGATCACTGTTCAGCCCTCTTTGGTTGCCAAGAAAACCCCAGAATGTCAGGTACCCATTGAAGTTACCCTTAATCCCCGCCAGAAACAGGGGGCGGTGAGTTTAGCAGCACGGCACCAAGAAGTGTTCTCTGCCATTCCGGGAAAAACCCAAATTATCCAGCATGATATAGTTACTCCTCCCGGAGTGGTAATAAAACAGAGGCCATACCATATACCCGAGGCAAAGCAGGCAGCGGTTAAACAGGAAGTAGAGAAAATGCTGCGCCTAGGGGTCATAGAGGAATCAAATAGCGAATGCAATAATCCCATAGTTTTAGTGCCTAAACCTTCAGGTGCTTTAAGATTCTGCAATGATTTTCGCAAATGAAATAAAGTGTTACAATTTGATTCCTATCTGAAGCCCGGGTGGATGAGCTGGTGGAGAATTTAGCAACAGACAGTATCTCACCACCTTAGGTTTGACTAAAGGGTATTGGCAGATTCCTTTAACTGAGGATGCTAAGGCCAAAACAGCCTTCTATACCCTAGAAGGTTTATTTCAGTATAAAATGTTGCCGTTTGGTTTGCATGGGGCTCCGGCAACCTTCCAGAGGTCTATGAACAGGTTGCTGCGACCTCACAAGGAATATGCAGCTGCATGCTGGGAGTCACACCTTCCAAGAGTAGAAGCAGTGGTGCAGTCTTTACGGGCTCATGGGTTTACTGCTAATCCTGAGAAGTGTGCCATTGTAATGGTGGAGGCAAAATATTTGGGCTATATTGTAGGCAGAGGGCAGGTGAAACCTCAGCCCAGTAAGGTGGAGATGGTCCTCACATGGCCTAAACCCAAATGTAAATCCCAGCTCAGAACATTCCTTGGCCTAGTGGGTTACTACCGCAGATTCATTCATGATTTTTCCACTAGGGCAGCACCATTAACTGAGTGTCTTACAAAATAGTCCCCAGACAAGATACTGTGGTCTAGAGCAGCAGAAGCTGCATGGCAGGATTTAAGGTGCGCCTTGTGTGCAGAACCTGTTCTACAGGCTCCTAACTTTAAAAAGCAGTTTATATTGCAGACAGATGCCTCAGGTACAGGATTGGGAGCATTCCTTTCCCAAGTGGTAGAAGGGCAAGAGAAACCCATCCTCTACCTCTACCCATGAAATTGCTGCCCAGGGAGGACAAGTACTCCACTTTGGAGCAAGAGTGCTTGGCAATTAAGTGGGCAGTAGACTCGTTAAAAAATTATTTGTTGGGGCGGTAGTTTGAGTTGGTTACAGATCATGCCCCTTTACAATGGATGCAAATGAACAAAGAAGTGAATGCTCGTGTAACCCGCTGGTTTTTGTCTTTGCAGCCATTTAAGTTTGAGGTGCAGCATCGTCCGGGTAAACAGCACCTCAATGCTGATGCCCTTTCCAGAAGGTTTGTTGGGTCGATCCTCCAAACAACCCTCTGGTGAAGCTGAAGGAGGAGGAGAAGGATGGCGAACTATGGAAAATGGCAGAGAGCTGTGTACCTGGACGGATGGCACAAATAGATGTGGGTGAGGCAGATAGCTCGCCTGAAAGTGTTTTAGCTTCACCAGGGTGGTTGAAGCTAAGGGGGGAGAAGTGCGACAGGGATAGCATAATTCCACATGAAGTAAATGTGGAATATCCAGATTTCCCAGGTTTTGCAGAGCAAAGGCATTAGGATGTGTAAATGTCCAGTTCAGGTGTTGCCTCAATCAGTGCCTGGAGAGGCAGCTGATTACAGACACCTGTGAGAAGCTGGTTTTAGAACTGCAGAGACACCGGGGAAACTGAGCCGAACAGTGAAATAGTCAGCCAGCTTATAGGCCTGGGGCTGACTAGTGTTAGGGTTCCTGCACCTGCGAGTCCACTGAAGAAATATTGCTGTATTGGAAGACTTTGTATGACATCTTGCCTGTGAAACTGGCATATCCTGCGTACCTGCCTGTGGTGAGCAATAAAGCTACTGATGGCTTTTACGCGGTCTATGTGATTCTTGTCACTATATTACAGTCGTGCCCTTATATTAAGGCTGCATCTAAAAAACTGAAATCTCCATAGAGCATTCCGGAGAGGGGGGCATGGTGTTTAAGGGGCTACACCTCAAAAGCTGTTGAAGGTACGGAGCTGACATTTGGCACGGTCAGGTAGAACTGTCGCTCGGTGCTGCATGCCAAATTTCAGGGCATAACCACTAAAAATTAGGATTTGAGAGTAATCTAAAGCTCCAAATGTCACTTTTTTGTGACATTCTCAATTAGGACCACTTTTCTGCTGTTCTCTGTGGGGGATTTTTTGGGAAGGCATAACTCAGGGTAGGGGACAAATTAAGACTTGGGGTTTGTTTAATTAGGTAGCTATTCTGCCAGGGTACGTGCTTTTGGGGTTCAGGTAAATTAGAAAGTTACAATTTTTAAACTATTACCTCAAGAATGCGTCATTGAATAGGTAGGAAATTTCAACTTGTTGCGCAGCCGCAGTAGGAGCCTCCTCCACTCACTGTGGCTTCACTGTGGTGCACAAAGATGTCTGTCACTTGCGGGTTTTAGTGGTAATGGGCTCGGGGGAAAGAAGTGGCCTTTAGCTGCAGCGGGACCCGGGGGAAAGGTGCGGGAGCTAGCTGCGGACAGAATCCGGGGACAGTAGCGGGCCTTAGTGGTGGCAGTGCGGGCGGCAGTGCGGTCAGTGGTGGGGCAGGCGTTAGGACCCAGGGGAGGTAGCAGCACACAGAATGTAGGCTCTGATTTGGAAGATCTGTGATACCTGCTTCTGTGTTTAAAAAAGAAAAAAAGTGGCATGGCCCCACACCTCAAAAAAAAAAAAAACCACCGGGTTTTGGAGAGCCAGTACTGGTTGTGCTAAATACAGGGGACAAATGATGTAGGGGTCCTCCATATTAAGCACAACCAGCATCATTCTTTTCAGAACCAGTCCTGGTTGACAAAATACGGGGGACAAATGACGTAGGGATCCCCCGAATTCAGCGCAACCAGCACTGGGCTCTGAGCCGGCCCTGGTTCTGGAAATACAGGGGGAAAAAATGCGTAGGGTTCCCCTGTATTTACCGGAACCTGCACTGGACTCTTTCTAGCGGGGGGGGGGGGGGGTGATATGCCACAGTCAGGGGAGCCCTTTCACCGGGCCCCCCAGCTGAAGCATCACTCCTGACTGCTAGTCAGCCCAGGCCAGGGATCCCTGGGAACTGGGGACCCCACAAATAAATGGGTCCCCCTCTCCAGGGCACCCCAGGCTGATAGCCCGGCGCTATCCCCTGCACCCCTAGAGCGGTGGGTGCCAGGTTGATTGTGTAAAGTGTGGTGCAAGTAATGAGTTAAAATATTGCCTTTTGCTGTGGAACTACAGTTCCCAGCAAGCCCCCCCCACGCATGCTGGTACTTGGAGAACCACAAATATCAGCATGCAGGGCATTACGGGCCTGCTGGTACCTGCAGTTCCACAGCAAAAGCAATATTAAAAAACCACGCAACACCCACACCATAGAAATGTAAAATTTTATTAAAACATACATGTACTCACACATGCACACACTATCTCACATACTCACCTAGTATCCCTTTAGCCAATCTGTCCTCTTCTCCAAGTAGATAATCCTATGGATTACCTGTAATAAAAATTCCATCCTCCCCTCCTATGCGTGGATCTGTCCTCTTCAGGCAATCCAGGGTCTTGGCAAAAAAAAAAACGCAATTACGTGGACCCTTGTACATTAGTAGTGTCCTCTAAGGACACTACTACCCGAATGACAGCTCCGCCCAGGATTTCTGAACAGAAATCCCAGTGCGGAGCACTCATTGGCTATGAGAGGCGAGCCTTCCACCTCTCAGCCAAAGAGCTGTTCTCCCATTGGCTTCAATGGTGAGAACCGAGCGTGGCCTTTTCAAAAATAGTGCCTCAGCGACATTTTTGAAATTCAAAGATGGCTGCCATCAGCCAATCACGGCTCGCGACGTAATTGCCCCGCCCCCTCGGCTGGTTTATATACAGCCAGCGCGAGGCGCCGTCCACTCAGTCCATCGGCCGGGAGGCAGCAGAGAAGAGCTGCCGAAGACAGAAGATGCCCGGGAAGCCCTGGATGGGCAGCGGCCGCGCAAAAGAGCTTAAAGGACGCCGCCCTCCAGGTAAACACACTGTAGAAGTCCTGGGGGAAGCGGCAGCCATGGAAAAGAGCTTAAAAGCTGCCACCCCCAGGTGAAGGTGCGGCATAATAAAATATTTTTTAAAAATGTTGTCTTTTTTTATTTAAATATTTATTTTGCAGGTGTACTAGAGATACCAGCAGGCCCTTAATGCCCTGCCTGTTGGTACTTGTGGTTCTCCAAGTGCCAGTATACGGGGATGCCTGCTGGGACTTGTAGTACTACTGCAAAAGACAATATTTAAATTTTCATATGCACCACACAACACAATCAACCCAGCACCCACCGCCCAGGGGTGCAGGGATAGCCCCGGGCTAGCAGCCTGGGGTGCCCTGGAGAGGGGAACCCTTTTATTTGGGGGGTCCCCAGGGATCCCCAGCCTGGGCTGTCTAGCGGTCAGGGTTGATGCTTCAGCTGGGGGGCCCGGTGAAAGGGCTCCCCTAGCTGTGGCATCACCCCCCACTAGAAAGAGTCTGGTGCTGGTTCTGGTAAATACAGAGGGACCCTGCACATTTTTTCTCCCTGTATTTCCAGAACCAGGGCCGGCTCAGAGCCCAGGGCTGGTTGTGCTGAATACGGGGGACCCCTACATCATTTGCCCCCCATATTTTGGCAACCAGGACTGGTTCTGATAAGCCTGGTACTGGTTGTGCTTAATACGGGGGACCCCTACGTCATTTGTCCCCTGTATTTAGCACAACCAGAACTGGTTTTCCAAAGGCCAGCACTAGTTGTTGTTTTTGGGGAGGGGGCCACGCCATTTTTTTCTTTTTTTATACAGGGTTTTCTTTTATTAAACAGAAGCACAGACAGGTCTCACTGACCCGTCCCTGCTTCTGTGTTTATTTAAATACAGGTATCACGGATCGTTCAAATCCAAGCCTGCATCAGTCTGCTGCTACCTCCCCCGGGTCCTGCTGCCTGCACCACCGCCGCCACTATCACCCGTGGGTCCCAGCCTCAGCTAACGTCTGCTACCCCCAAGGTCCGGCCACAGCTTACAGCTGCTTCCTTCCCCCGAGCCCACCGCCACTACTACCCACACTGACCTGCCATCTTGGTGCACCCAAGTGAAGCCACAGTGAGTACACCTGATGGAGGCTCCTACTGAGGCTGTGTATCAAGTTGAAACTTCCTATCTCTAAAATGGTGGATTTGTGAGGTAATAGTTTAAAAACTATAACTTTCTCAATTACCTAAATCCCAAAACCACCTATCCTGGAACAATAGCTACCTAATCAAACAAACCCAAAGTGTAAATTTTCCCCCTACCCTGAGTTATGCCTTCCCAAAAATCCCCCATACAGAACAGCAGAAAAGTGGTTCTAATTGAGTGTCAGAAAATACTGACAGTTGGAAATTTAAATTACTCCCAAGTCCTCATTTTTTAGGTTTTTGCCCTGAAATTTGGCATGCAGCACTGAGCGACAGTTCTACCAGCCAATGCCAAATTTCAGCACCGTACTTCCAATAGCTTTTGAGGAGTAGCCCCTTAAACACCATGCCCCCTCGGGATTTCTCTATGAGAAAATTCTGTTTTTTTCGAGAGGACCCCTACATCGCTCGTCCCCTGTATTTTGGCAACCAAGACTGGATCTGATTAACCTGGTGTAGGTTGTTCTTAATACAGGGAACCCCTATGTCGTTTGTCCCCTCTGTTTAGCACAACCAGCACTGGGGCTCCAAAGCCCGATGCTGGTTGTGCTGTGGAGGCACGCAATTTTTTTTTTTTAGATTACACATTCATTTTTTAAAACAATACATGGATGGATCTCACTGATACGTCCATGCATCTGCGTCTTATTGATTTGATTTTCTCAGGTACATGCCCAGCACCAGTGAGTCCCTCTATTGCCCGCTGATGCTTCTGTGCATGCCCGTTGCAGCCACTGCTCCGTACCTCCACTACTGCCACTGCCCCATACACCTGCAGCCTGCCCCTGCAGCCGTCTCTCTCTCTGCACCCTTAAAACACCTCCTGTGTGCTGTCTGCTCCTCCACCCGTGTTAGTGTGCCTATTTGTTGTCCTTCTGCCTTGCAGGTGGCCCGGTTTGCTCGCCAAAACCCTGATGGTTAATAAATTATAAAAAAGCAATGAAATTCCATAGACAAAAAACCTTACGGTTTTACATGTCCCATTAAGGCTTCTTTGACATGATCTGAAATTTCACAAAACCTACTGAATTTGTGCCACTCAAACTAAAAAAAGCAATGAAATTACGATCATTAAGGCTGACGCCTTAATGGACGTGTTCCTTGTGCAATATAGATATGGTATGCCAATGAGCACACAATTCTGTGAATTAGCAGCTCCACCATTTTGTGAGTGACAGCAATCTCATTCTGTGAGAGTGCTGAATCTGCAGTTAACCACAGGGTGTGATGGCATACCATATCTGTATTGCGCAAGGAACACGTCCATGATCATAATTTCATTGCTATTTTTAGTTTGAGTGGCACAAATTCAGTAGGTTTTGTGAAATTTCAGATCATGTCTAAGAAGCCTGAATGGGACATGTAAAACCTAAAATGCAACTGTTGTTATCAATGATCATGGTAATATACAGTCATTGAACAAAGGTTATCCATATTTAGTAACATCATTAGGGGAGACTATTATTACAAAACATAATATACAATCCAACTTATTTTTTTTTTTATTTCAAAATACAAACTATGTTTCCAATAGTATATTTCATTTACAAGTCAAAAAACATATTACAATGATTATTCATCTTATAGTTATTATTTTTTCAAAGCAAAAATATCTCTTACATCAGGGACTTACATAGCATTTTAATAGTACTTCTAACATTTGATGCTGTCTCTTTTCTGATACTTTCACTACTTGGCGACACAATAATTGGATTCGTAGAACATCTACAGACGTTACCCGGTGCATTTTTCTGGTAAATGTGGAGGCATCATAATGTCTGCAGTATCTCGATGAACCGCACCCAAAGCACAAATGTATTACATTAAAATAAGTCTGATTTGCTGAAGTATTCAGACAGGAAATTACATTACATAGAAATCCAGACAACACTCTGCTACAAAGCAGTGTAAAAATGTAACATGATCTGAAGTTAATATGAACACATCCTCCTAATGAATTTGGCAAGATTATTACTGTACGCAAACTATAAACACGTGATAAAGGATCTGAGAAGCAGGGGGGTTGAAACAAAACAAGGCACTATCTGTGTGGAGTTTGTCTGTTCCCTCGCTAAAACATACTCGCTAAAACATACTGATAGGTTAATTAACTTCTGACAAAAAAATTAACCCTTGTGTGTATGTGTGTCCATGTGATAGGGAATATAGATTGTAAGCTCCACTGGGACAGAGATGGATGTGAATGACTGACTAAATATTCTCTTTAAAGTGCTGTGGAACAATCTTAACATTACAAAATAGAGAGATAGACAATAACTACCTACTGAACATCAGTGGTTCTCAACCTTAACCCTCAAGTATCCATAACAGGCCATGTTTTCAGGATTTCTGTCTGTGGAAGCAGGTGGGATAATTACTGACCCAGCAAAATAGAATAACTCACCTGTGCATGATTACATAATCCACCAAATTAGACCTGTGATTGACTTGAGGACTGGATAATGCCAGTTAGTCACATCAGCTCTGTATCTAGGAGTGCAAGGCTCTGTAGGTGGCACCGTGGCTGCCCCACGGCCCTTGCTTCTGGCTTGCAGCCGGGTGTCTGGAACAGCACCCTGCAGCCAAGATCACCACTGCGACCCGCTGGAGCGTCCTTTAGATACTCTAGACAGTGTGTACAGCTGATCTGGAGCATCCACAGGAGAAAAACTTTCAAGACAGCAAACATAAGTAATCACAAAAACAATTACAGAGAACACAGTAATGAAATATCCATAACAGCGTAAAGGGCAAAACTAACATGAAGTTTTTCTTCCCTTGGGAATGTAGTGTGTGTGGAAAACGGAAGGGAAATGAAGAAGGGAAACATAGGTGGGATGGCTGTTTGAAAACAATTTCAAGTTGTGGAAGAATGTCCATTGTCATGACAATGATCCTGCCCAGCCACATCATCACAAGTGACCATTTTGTCAAAGAGGCCCAGGTATCTCTCCCAGTATAAGCGCTCATAGGAATTGCTATTTAAAATTGATAATCGGAGGTATTATGCTGCCTCACCTGAAAAATGTAAAAGCATGGTATCTGATTTTATTTGATAGATACATTTTTTTTTTTATAAAAATAACTATGAGTTTGAACAGGCTGGAAGGGAGGTTCTCAGTTGTTGCAGAGATGGTAAGATGTCATCTGCTAACAAAGACCCTATAATGTGCCGTGAGGGGATCAGAGAGAGAACCATTGACCATAACCCTTGCTGATTGGGAGTAGAGAGCTTCAACACCTGTGAGAAAAAAATCCCACAAGGCCACAGTGCTCCAAGGTTTGAGACAGAGATTACCATGTGATCCTGTCTAGGGATAAGACATGATCACAACAGGAAGTTTTCCTGTTATTCAGGATGTGAATAAGGTCAATGGTTTGTGTTGTCCTATGTCTTCCAACAAGGAACAAAGCCGACCTGGTCATAATGGACCAGGGAATAGAGTAAGGCATTAAGTCTGTTGGCCAGGATCGTGGCAGAGCACTTGACATCACAGTTAAGAAAGGAGATTGGGCAGTACCTGGCACTGCTATACATATCTTTGCCCTCCTTCTGGATGATTGTGGTCCTAGCCTACAGAGATTGGACCAGGTCCTTCAGTTTAGCATGGGATTAAAGAGTGTATGAAGATGGGGCACCAGGACATCTGCAATTTTTTTTATTGTAGACTAGTTCTGACCCATCACAACCTACTTGATGTCTTCCAGTGAAATGTCAGCACTAAGCCAGGCAACCTCTGATGGAGTCTGGTAGCCACTAACAGGTCTTCTATGGCTCTTGTCTGCTTCTACGTGGCTAAAACACTGGAAAGTTAATGGAGATTATACAAATTTAAGTAGAATTTATGGAATTTAGAGCAACTCTTTGGCGGGTCAAAGTAGGGGCAGTTTAAGAGAGTAGAGGGCCTGTGTGCACGGTCTGAGTGGGCCCCCATCTCTATGAGTGCAGTAGACTTGTATTTTTTCAGAGTCTACTGAGCATGTGCAGGTCTCTGGGAATATGGCAGAGACTTCTCTATTGGCCATGCCATTTTCCCAGTGATCTCTGCTGTATTGCAGTGCTGGGCGATGCAGGACTCCAGAGAGGTAAGTATAATTACGGGTGCAGTGTGGGCCCATGTGCATCGCACACCCTGCACCCATAATAGATATGCCAATAGGTCATAGCTTAAAACTCATAGCCAGAAGGTTGCAGTCAGAGTTTTTAGATCGTCGAGATTTTATCCGATTGAAACCCTTTCATAAGTATTTGCTCTTAGCAAATGCAGATGCTGATTAGAGCCTGAAACCCACTTCGTTATATTATAAATGGAATTACTTTTGTGAATGAAATCAGTGCACCACATCCCACAATATATGTACAAAAAGAAACCTATCTTATATATAACATTTATTTGTCTGTTTGTTTGTCTCTCTGATTATGCATTCGGACATCCCTGCACTGATTGACATGAAACCAATGCGAGGTGGTCCGGTTGGATTCTGGCCAGTTTTTAGAGGGGTTAGAGTGCCAGTCGGACCTCCCGTTCATGCACGTTGGGCAGAACTTTGACCCGTGGAGCCCGTTCTGAGCTTTCCACTGGATGGATTTGGACAAAAACTTCAGAGTGGTAACATTGGATCCCAGAAGACATACTAGGATATTGAGGTACCGATCAGACCTCCCATTGGTGTATGCTGGGCAGAACTTTGACCCGGGGACACTTGGCAGAACTTTGACCCAGGAAGCCTGTTCTGGGCCTTCCACTAGATGGATTTGGATGAAAACGTCACAGAGGGGTGGCAACTGGTCTGGGATGCATAATGGAGTGGTTGGAGTCCCAGTCTGACCTCATGGCAGAGTGCACCGGGCAGAACTTTGACACAGGGAGCCTGTTCTGGGCCTTCCACTGGATGGATTTGGATGACATCACATAATCTTAAAACATAATTTAATCTTGTATATAAAATTCACTGGTCTGCATGCTTGTCAGTCTGTCCGGTTATGCATTCGGACACCCCTGCGCTGATTGGGATGAAACCAACACAAGGTGGTCCAGTTGGATCCTGACCAGGTTTTAGGGGGGTTAGGGTCCCAGTCAGACCTCTCGTTGGTATACGCTGGGCAGAACTTTGACCCGGGGAGCCTATTCTGAGCCTTCCACTGGATGGATTTGGATGAAAACTTCACAGAGTGGTAACATTGGATCCCATAAGACATAGTAGTTGGTTGAGGTCCCAAATGGACCTCCCATTGGTCTATGCTAAGTAGAACTTTGACCCGAGAGCCTGTTCTGGGCCTTCCACTGGATGGATTTGGATGAAAACTTCACAGAGGGGTGGCAATTGCTCTGGGATGCCTGGCAATTGGTCTGGGATGCCTAACTTAATAACTTGAAGATTAGGTCCCTGATCGGACCTCCAGTTGTTGTACGCTGGGCAGAACTTTGACCAAGGGAGCCTGTTCCAGGCCATCCACTGGATGGATTTGGATGAAAACTTCACAGAGTGGTGGCAATTGGTTGCGATGCCTAACTTATTAACTTGAAGATTTAAACCTGGGCAATGCTGGGTACCTAGTTTCACATAAAATAAATTAACTTGGACCCTCTCTGCCCTGTTTCATGTCTGCACATCACCTCCAACCTTGCACAACAGCTATAAGTCTACCAGGCTTGCACACTGTTTGAGTGGTGATTGACCACTCTTCCTTGCAGATTTGCTCCGGGTTGTTCAGATTGGTTGCATTTTGTGGACTGCAATTTTCAAATAGTGGACTTTGACTTGGCTATTGTAGAACATTCACCTTTTTGGTGTTCAACAATGCCAGTGGCCTCATGCTTGGGATAATTGTCGTCCTGAAAGATGAACTTTCTCCAAAGCTCTAGTTTTATAGAAGACTGAAGCAGGTTGGCCAGCCATTTTTTTTGTGGTTTAGTAATGGCTTCTTTTGAGCCACCCTCCCATGCAAGCCAGTTGTATGTAGTCTTCTTTACCTTTTTAGTTTTCTTTTGTATTCATGTTCACAGCTTTCCTTCATATTCACAGTATGATCAATGTTATTTGAAATATGTGGCCGTATATCCATAAAAGCTAACCTTCTTTAATGAGGCCAATTTAAAGTAAATAATTATGGCAATATCTTATTTATTATCAGTTATTTATATAGCACACACATATTCCACAGTGCTATTTTTGGAGTGTGGGAGGAAACCCATGCAGGCACAGGGAGAATATACAAACTCCACGCAGCCAGGGCCATGGTAAGAATTGATCCCAAGATCTCAGTGCTGTGGGGTAGTAATGCTAACCATTACACCATCTGTGCTGCCCATGACATCTTTCATTTGTGTAAACTTGGAGCTTCTACAGGACAGGGGTTGAATACTTAAGGAAGCAGCATCTTTCACTTTTTATTTACATTCTTTTAAATCTGCAAATAATGAATTAGGAATTTGATCTACTGGTTGGCAATTAAAATACTATTTAGACATATATGTGTGGCATTTGTAGTACAAACAAATCTGTTGACTTTTCAGGGGGTTAAATATTACTGCAAGCTAGTGTATGTGTGTGTGAGATTATATACAGTCAGGTGCATAAATATTGGGACATTGACAGAATTTTCATATTTTGGCCTCTATTCACCACCACAATGGCTTTGAAATGAAACAAACAAGATGTAATTTAACTGCAGACTTTCAGATTTAATTTGAGGGTAATTACATAAAAATCAGGTGAACGGCATAGGAATTACAATGGTTTCTATATGTGCCTCCCAATTTTTAAGGGGCCAAAAGTAATGGGACTATCAACTCAAAAGCTATTTCATGGACAGGTATGGGCTATTCCCTCATTATTTAATTATCAATTAAGCAGGTAAAAGGTCTGGAGTTGATTCTAGGTGTGACATTTGCATTTGGGATCAGTTGCTGTCCAAAGAGCTGTCACTATCAGTGAAGCAAGCCATCATTAGGCTGAAAAATCAAAACAAACCCATCAGAGAGATAGCAAAAACATTAGGTGTGGCCAAATCAACTGTTTGGAACATTCTTAAAAAGAAAGAACGCATCGGAGAGCTCAGCAACACCAAAAGACCCGGAAGACCACGGAAAACAACTGTGGTGGATGACAGAATAATTATTTCCCTGGTGAAGAAAAACCCCTTCACAACAGTTGGCCAAATCAAGAACACTCTCCAGGAGGTAGGTGTATATGTGTCAAAGTCAACAATCAAGAGAAGACTTCACAAGAGTGAATATAGAGGATTCACCACAAGATGTAAACGATTGGTGAGCCACAAAAACAGGAAGACCAGATTAGAGTTTGCCAAGCAACATCTAAAAAAGCCATTACAGTTCTGGAGCAACATCCTATGGACAGAGGGGACAAAGATCAACTTGTACCAGATTGATGGGAAGAGAAGAGTATGTAGAAGGAAAGGAACTGCTCATGATCCAAAACATACCACCTCATCAGTGAAGCATGGTGGTGGTAGTGTTATGGCGTGGGCATGTATGGCTGCCATTTGAACTGGTTCCCTTGTATTTATTGATGATGTGACTGCTGACAAAAGCAGCAGAATGAATTCTGAAGTGTTTTGGGCAATATTATATGCTCATATTCAGTCAAATGCTTCAGAACTCATTGGACGGTGCTTCACAGTGCAGATGGACAATGTCCCGAAGCATACTGCAAAGCAACCAAAGAGTTTTTTAAGGCTAAAAAGTGGAATGTTATGCAATGGCCAAGTCAGTCCCCTGACCTGAATCCGATTGAGCATGCATTTCACTTGATGAAGACAAAACTGAAGGGAAAATGCTCCAAGAACAAGCAGGACCTGAAGACATTTGCAGTAGAGGCCTGGCAGAGCATCACCAGGGATGAAACCCAGCGTCTGGTGATGTCTATGCGTTCCAGACTTCAGGCTGTAATTGCTGCAAAGGATTTGCAACAAAGTATTAAAAAGTGAAAGTTAGATTTAGGATTGTTTAGTTTGTCCCATTACTTCTGACCCCTTAAAAAGTGGGAGGCACATATAGAAACCGTTGTAATTCCTACACCGTTCACCTGATTTGGATGTAATTACCCTCAAATTAAATCTGAAAGTCTGCAGTTAAAGCACATCTTGTTTGTTTCATTTCAAAGCCTTTGTGGTGGTGAATAGAGGCCAAAATATGAAAATTCTGTCAATGTCCCAATATTTATGCACCTGACTGTATGTGTGTATGTGTGTGTGTGTGTGTGTGTGTGTGTGTGTGTGTGTGTGTGTGTGTGTGTGTGTGTGTATATGTATATATCCAGCAAAAGCCCAGCACTCTTTACCCTGTTGCCCTCTTCACAGCATATGGCAGCACATGTAGGTAGATAAACAAATTCAGCGGCACTCAGGATTTGAAAAACATGACAGACACCAGTCTATGCGTTGACGCATAGACTGATGTCTGACATGTTTTTCAAATCCCTGAGTGCTGCTGAATTTGTTTATATATACAGTATATGTGTGTGTGTGTGTGTGTGTGTGTGTGTGTGTGTGTGTGTGTGTGTGTGTGTGTGTGTGTGTGTGTGTGTGTGTGTGTGTGTATATATATTTATTTATTTATTTTTTTTATTATTATTTTTATTTATTTCTTTTTTTCACACACATAATGTACTGAATAGATGTTAGCTAACATCCTTTATCCAATAGCCATTTATTTTTAATATTCTGACTAGTCAGAAAATGCACAGTGGGTAAAGTCATCAACCATTTGAAGTTGATCTTTTCTTTTTAAGGTTATCATTTGGCTTCATCTGGTTGATTCATGAGCTTTAGAACCTGGAGCTTTAATAAAATACATTTGTTGACTGTCTGTGTTTAAAGTATGTATGGGAGTCTCAGGTGACGGCAATAACTCTATAGAAAGCATATAAAAATGAGTCTAGTTCACTGGCACTGACAAATTAGGGATTAGCTGAAAATAGCTACATTCCCCATTTCTCTGGAACAAATTAATCTCCACAGGATACAATATAGGTGCACACTCATGTAACACATATACAGTACTGTGTAAGTGTGATTTCCTTTTACTTAATAAATATTTTACTGACCATGTTATGTCATGCAATTATAATTGTCAAATAAAAGCAAACTTGAAAAGTGTTATCTGCTTACTTACAGTAACTAATTATTGTGTCTAATTATTATGAGCAAAGACTTATTATTATCTCATTGTGCAAGCTACGGGCATAACTGGCGCTTATCTGACTGCTGCACCCATTTCCTGTTCTACTGGGGCCTATTTATCAAATAATATTCTGGGATATTCCCCAAAAACACCAGATTTCGGGGGTTACCCACAAATATTAAAGATCCCCCAAATGTATGAAGGAGGGACCGCAGCAGATGTCTCCGATATATCTCCTGTGGTCCCTCCATTTCTGATAGAGTCACAGACCCCATAGGTTTCTATGGGGCCTACAAAGATGTCAGATGTACCAAGCTCGGCTCTGCCATCTCCAGAAGTTAATTAAAATCCAAGGTGTCCTTAAATATGTGGGATCGAAGAAACTAGGGAATGTCTTGTGGTTTTGCGTGTAATAGGGCACCTGGGGAAAAGGGAGCAAAGAATGCCATGTCCAAAAAGCACCCGGTATATATGGAGATAATTCATCTTCATGCAAAAAATATTTATCACATCACAAAGCTGGATTGTGATAAATATGCTCCTAAATCTGGTACTTTGGATCAGTTATATAGTCATATACACTCCCAGATTTACAGGAGGGTTTGGGAAGAGAGAAGAGTATTACAGGATAGAGATAAAAACAAGCATCATTTATGTATGTGCAAAACTACAATCCCCCAGTATACAGTACATTGTATTTAGTGATATTAGCACCTGCCTGGCTTAGGGCTAAGAGCCCGATTCTGAGTCACATGCAGATCCGAATGTGGCTGCATCTAGCGAGCTTTAGCAAAATGTGCATGTCCCGTAGCAAACATACTCCTATTTCTCTGTCCGTGATATGGGTGTTTATGGGTGTCACTTGGGCATATACCTGGAAGAGAATCATTTTGTGGGAGTGTTGCAGGCATGTAGGGTCCATGTGGACATAGTAACATCTCATTCATGCATGTGCTGAGGGGATGTCTACTTCAGCCATACCTCTGGCACCTACAGTAGCATGGGGTAGGTGTAGGTGCTGCTGATAATAATGACAACTGCTCTCTCGTAAGGAAAGTGTGGGACGGTCGTGCAACTCGGAGTTAGGCCCCTGAGAACAGGTTTGGCCACAAAAGTGACTCATTTTGTGGAAAAATACGATTTCATTTTGACAGCCCTGAATATTTACATGAGGGTAGGGAAGGGGGTTGGGTACGGTATCCCGACATTCAGAATCCCGACTGTCAGAATGCCGATAGCAGGATCCAGACAGTGAAAATGCAGACAAATTTTGGTAGTATTTACATGCTACAGTAACCCTTACCCTAGACATTTGCTGATGTAGACTATGGGCCTCATTCAGAGGCGGTCGCAAGAAGCGATCGCTCTCTCTGAATGAGGGCGGCCGCTTCTTTTTTTTTTTTTTTTGTGCGGCCTCCTGGTCGCTAGCTAAGCTGTGGGTTACCACCCACAGCTTAGCGACCGACCAGGTTGATGGTCGCAATGGTCAAGACCATCGCGACCATCAGGGCTTGCGACGAGACCCTATGGTTGGGTCTCGGCAGCCGCAAGCCCCAGGGAGCTTCCTGCTCTGATCGAGCAGGAAGCTCCCCACTGACATCACTGCTGATGTCAGTGTGGCTGCCCACAAAACGGCAGGCGTTCCTTAAGGAATGCCTCCGTTTGTGAAATACACCCCCCCGCCACGCCTACAAAACGGGCCGAGCTGTCTATCAACATCGACAGCCAGCCCTTTTGTAGTGAGCTCCGGAGCAAGAGAGTTTCTCTCTCGCTCCGGGGTTTGCACATGCAAGGGCCTAAACATCGACCCGGTTGCAAGCACTCAGCGCTTGCAGCTGGGTCTGAATGAGGTCCTATATGTGGGCCCAATCTGCCAGATCGGGCGACATATTGTCTAATGTGTACCCAGCTTAACCCTCCCGCTCCGCAGCCTAATCCTTCCCTCCCGCAGCCTAACCCTAACCCTCTCCTCCCACAGCCTAACCTTAACCCTCTCCTCTCGCAGCCTAACTCTCTCCTCCCGCAGCCTAACCCTTACCCTCTCCTCCCGCAGCCTAACCCTAACCCTCTCCTCCCACAGCCTAACCCTAACCCTCTCCTCCCGCAGCCTAACACTAACCCTCTCCTCCCGCAGCCTAACCCTAACCCTCCCCTCTCGCAGTCTAACCCTCTCCTCCTGCAGTCTAACCTTAACCCTCTCCTCCCGCAGCCTAATCCTAAACCTCTCCTCTCACAGTCTAACCCTCTCCTCCCGCAGCCTAACCCTAACCCTCTCCTCCCGCAGCCTAACCCTTCCCTCTCGCAGTCTAACCCTCTCTTCTCACAGTCTAACCCTTACCTCCTCCACCCCCTGTAGCCTAACCCTCATACTTACCGTTAGAAGTTGTCGGCATTCTGACCCGCCGGGATCCCGCTGTCGGTATTGTGAGCGTCGGGATTCAGAATGTGAAGATGCTGACTACATCCCAAAGAAGGTGAATGCAAGGAGGTATTCCACAGTTTAGGGGCCGACGCACAGTAATTTGTTTCCCGCAAAATGGTCTGAATTCTTTAGCTGGTCATATATTAGTAAAGGAATACATTTGGCACCTTCCAATAACACTTTTGTAGAAAATTAGTACTAAGTATACTTCAGGTAATGTAATCTTTTTTTTTTTTTTTAAAAAGGGTCACAAAACATAAGGACAGCCCCCTCATTCTCATGACTAAATGAGACTAAGTCAAGCAACACTTGAGAGGAAGTAGTTGCCTTGTTGACAGGGCCGGATTAAGCCTTTGGGGGGTCTGAGATACTTAAGACACTGACTGCCCTCACCCTCTTGTCAGCATCACCCCCACTTGTCATCCGGCCAACCCCCACTTGTCGTACGTCCCCACTCGTCATCCTGCCCGCCCCCACTCGCCGGCTTTTATAAAATGCAAAGGACTGAACAGTGCAGCAGTGTGCTCTGGCTAATTTAGGGTGGTCTAGGTCACCATGCTCCCCCCCACCCTCTCCTTAGTCTGCTGCTGCTTTTTGATTTTCATGCTGTCACAGTCATTATGTTAAAACATTGTACCAGTGTTTATAACTTTTTTTTTTTTTAAATTGAGTACATTTTTATTGGTTTATAGATATACATTAACAAATAACCAAACAAAATAAATAATAAAAAATATATACAAAAAAAATAATAATAATAATTATATATATATATATATATATATATATATATATATATACACACATACATACACACACACATATACATACACATACACATAAATACATAATCAAATAACAGTATCTGGAATATAAAACCTAGATCTACAAACTGCATCCCAGATCCATTGCTTATAAAAAATATAATATTAATCTGTATACCAAAACAATATACATAGAGAAAAAAAAGTATATATAAATATATATATACACATAAAATATATAAAAAAAAAAAAAAATTACCACACTATACAAATATTGGAATATTGTCAAAAATAACACCTGAAAAATTGGCAAAATCAACTAGATCCCAATAAATTCTGCTCTCAACTTATCACACAGCACATTACCTCCAACAAAGTAATAATCTACCTCATTATCCTAACAATAATATACCGGTCAATCATTAGGCAGTGCACGGGCATAACAGGATTTAAGCCAACTGCTCCAGATACGTTCATACTTCTTCTCAGCTTTGCGACAAATAAACACATGTTTTTCATGTTCAACAGTGGTACGGACCAAGGACAGCCAAGCATTATAATCTGGTCAGTGTTTATAACTTTAAACACAACCATAAAGCATTATATTTAAACTTATAATGCTGACACTGTTAAATAACATTACAACAGTGTTGGTTTTGTCCCATCGTTATCATACTGTCAATAGCATGAACATCAGCAATTTGTAGATATCTCGGAAAATGTACTTTGTGAGAAGAATAAAACAACCATCACATTAAAGCGTCCACTAACAGTTATTATACAGGGGTTTTACCAGAGACTAGGAAGTGTTATACATGCTGAAAAAAGCAGCAGATCAGGATAAATGTTGTAGTCTGCAAGGTGCCTTAATGACACTCTGCCAAATAATGAAAAAAGTGTACACACTACTTAACAGAGCAGAAAATTGACATAAATCTTCAGTGCGCAATCTTTTGTTTTTGAATGAAAACTTGGTCAGTTCAGAATTCTTTTTCAGTTTTTACAAATGTAATTTTAGGTTTGTCTTAGTTATTCATTTATTTGTACTTTTTCATGTATTTTACATTGTACAGCGCCATATTTTCCACTATCGGAAGGTCTTAGAGCCAATTTTTCATGCAATGGTATAGTGCCTTGAATAGTATATTTACTTCATTTGGTGGAGTTCTGCCTATTAGAGCTACATGCAGCTATGAATAGGGAAACTTTAATTATGGCCATGTTGTTTATATATAAAATCGTAGATGTTCAATATTGAAAGGCTGATTTTACTTGTCAGAATTACTTATTGGACATATAATCACCATCAAAGAGTTTAGATCCTTTGACAAATTATTTTAGTAGCAACAGTCTATTTTAGTCTAGGCAAACCATATAGGCTAAATTGTAATAAGGTAGAGTGCAAATTCATAGGGGTCAATCATATTCCGTGCGATGATCTCGATAGTGCGAGTCATTGCGGCAGTGGCCGCACTTTACGGCAGCCTGGATTCGACAAATTTTGCAAATTCAGGGTCGAGTTGAGCTATGAAGGGTGCGATGTACCGGTCCGTTGCTGGCGTTTTAACGCTGTTGCAACGGCACGTTGCACCCTTCGTATGGAATAGGATTGACCCCAAAGTGAGTTCTTGTGACATATGATATCTTTACTGGAATGGGTATGTAATGCCAGCTGTCGGTATGCCTCCTGTCACAATACCGACAGCGACATCCCGATGGTTGGTATCCCGGACAGGGCATCAGTATTTCGACGCCTATCTTAACTTGGCCACCTGTCTCTTAACTACATCCCTCTTTACTACCCCTTTATGGCTTATTGCCCCGTTCAGCATGTAAATATGTTCAAATTGACTAACCTCTCCCTAAACAAGTCCCTTTACCCCTTCGCTGTTATCGTTTTTTTGACGCAGTGGCTGCATGGCTGCCTGATCTGCGTCAATGTTCTCAATGTTTATGCTGATGCACATTGTTGGATGGATATGAGAAGGCAGCAGTGGGCGTCCCTATACTCTGGTAAACTTTGGCAGACATAAGTATAGTTTCGCTAATGCGATCAGTAATGCGATCTTCAAGAACGCCTCCGTTTGGCCAGCACGCCCCATGCCCGCCTCCAAAACGGGGCAAGCTGTCAATCACAATCGACAGCTGCCCCGTTTTGGTGCGAGACCCATAGTGACGGAGCACCAAGGTCTCGCACACGCTGGAGCCGGCTCCGGCATGCGCAGTGGCAGATCATCGACCCCCTTGCGAGCGCTGAGCACTCACGAGTGGGTCTGAATCAGGCCCTGTGTCCCTACTTCCTGGCTGCTACTCAGCATCAGGGCAACGAGCATCAGGTGTGTGAGAGTTTTAAACCCTTCCTGTGCTCCAGTGATTATTACAGCTGGATCTCTGTAAATGTGAAAACCTGGAATTCCACACCTCCACTGAAAATGCAGAATGCACAGGTTTCACTCCAGCCTTCCTTGGAGGGAGCCGATTCCTCCAGAATGTGGGCAATTTAGGTGAGAGACAACCTCTCTGACCACACATCCCTCCTTTTCACTTTTCCAAGCTTGGGGAAGTGCACTTTTGCAACAGCCGAGACCATTCAGCCTTCTGAACCACCTCTCCAGGTGTGTATTCTTTATACCCACTGAATATAGTGTGTTCTGGCAGAGAAGCAGCCATCCTTCTTTTCTTGCGGACACCAGGTTCTTCTCTTTTCCGCTGCCCCGCAGACAAAGTATCCCTCAAAGAGCCAGTGCGACATCCGAGAAGTCTAGCGAGAAGTACAGGGACTGGACTTTCTTCTTGCTGGAAAACTTGTCGCCGTTCCTCAGGAATGTGATACGGTCGCTGCTTTACGCCCACTCCTTCAGGTGTATTTATCCCGTGCTCCATTAAGGCAGTGCGCCCTGGCAGGGAAGAAAACACATCCTGATTATTGCGAAGTAAGGCTTCCGCTTTTTTCACTGTTTTGCTTACGAGTTGTCCGCCAGCAGAACATCTGAAGGACCGAGTGAACTAGTGCGGCCCCCAAGAACCCGAGGTGTGGAGGTTTCTAGCACATCCATGGCAACATCTGTATTGGGTATGATACATCTGCAAATATTTCTGTCTGGCCGTAACTGGCCAAAGTGTTGCGGATTTCTTCCTCAGAAATTAATTAGAAAGAGGTTCGCTCTCTAAAGAGGACTGGCCATGCTTTTCCACTCTTCTCCCTTTTCAGAGGTAGGGTCTAGTAGACTTTACATTGGCGTTGTCTCTGTGGTTCCTTTAAGAGCTCAACAAATCCTGGGAAATTGCGTCCCAATATGATAGGATAGGGGACCATAGGACCAACCACGGTGACCACCACATAAGCACGCCCCTTTATGGTGAGGATCACTCGCACATGGGAAAAGTTTTCAACTAACCCTGGCACCTTTTCCACTGGCCTGGGCAGGACAGCCTCTGAGATCAGGGTTGGCTCACTCCCTGAGTCTATAATAGCTGGGAGTTCTCGGCAATTCAGTAACACAGTTTCTCACATTAACGAGGGTCTGGAATCCAGGGGTACCATCATGCAAAAATCGGGGTACTTGGCGCCCATACTAGCAACCCCACACTCCATAGGCTCTGTTTTTCTGGGATAGTCCCGCCTTATATGACCTGGCATCTCCAGTGGCGTTTCCTTGAGGAGGGATGACAGTCGGGGTCACAGGCCAATGGGGTGCCATCTTAACAGTTCGCTCATTCCCTGCTTTCTTTTCTGGCATTTTTGTCATATTTCCTGTGGTCTCACACTACTTAATTCCTCTAGATTTTGAGGATCAGCGTGTCTGACCCAGCGTTGCATATTCTGCCCTAGAGTTCTTAAACACTGGTCAACAACCACTGTCTCTACAAGCTGAGCGGCAGTGTGGTCTTCTGGCTGGAGCCAACTCCGTCCCTGTCTGGCGAGTTCTGCAAAATTACTCCCGTATAGGGACCCCTGGTAGTAGGGCCCATTCATGGAAGCGCTGTGCTTTCCCAGAAGGAGTGAGACCTGACCTAGCTAGAATAGCACTTTTGACTAGGTTATATTTCTCCGCATCAGCAGAGGACAAATCAGCATAGGCTTTCTGAGCCTCACCAGTGAGACAGGGGGCAAGTCTATCAGCCCAAGTATCTGCTGGCCATTTTAAATGCTGTGCCACCCTCTCAAATATCAGCAAATATGCCCCTGGGTCATCTGAGGCAGACATTTTATTCAGATGCCCAGCACCTGTTATGCCCATTGACTGGGTCACTAACTGTAACATTTGTTTCTCTGTCTTTTGGTGAGAGTCCAACAAATTTACTATAGTGCGAAAAACTTCCTCCATTTTTATAGTGGGGGGGTATGCACAAGTGTAGGTGCTTTTAAATAACAAGCCAGTTTACACAAATAAATATATCTTTCAGCAAAGAAATTGTAGTTCACGTTTAATACAGAAGAAGAAAACTGCTTTTTTTCTCCTGAAATGCAGGGGTTAAACAGAACACAGGGGGAAAAAACTGTCTTTTCCTCTTCCAGCACTGCAGTGCTTAACTAGACCTCAGTAATATGTGTGTCTTGCTCTTGTTCAGTCAACAGGTGAACTTAATTAGACAGCATACTAGCTGGTGAAGATACTAATCAACATTTGTTATATCTCAAGCACCTTAGTAAAAGCAAATTCACTTTTTTTTTCTCAGTACAGACACACACAAACAGCTTTTGCACAATGCATAGCAAGTTACAGTTTTATTAATATAACTGCGTGTTTTCTGGTTCGCCAACCATACTCACGTATACCGAAAGTTCTGCCTTGTCAGTTCCTTTGCCATGCTAGAAGCGCACTGGCGTATACCCTGCGACACAGCAGTACAGAGGTCCCCGTATGGGCCACCATATGCTACACGGGGTGTTGAAATGAGGTTTCCAGACGTGCAGGTATTTTTGGTAAAGCAGTGGCATTTTAATAGCAGCATACACTACACCTTAGCATATGTGAGTTTAGGCCTGCACACATACAGTCACAGAAAATAAATAAACAAACATTAAAGTCTCAGCACTCCTTGTGCTAATCAGTCAGCGGTGTCTTGCAGCCACAATTTGGGCATGCATTCCCAGCATAGCCCTTCAACACTGTGTCCCTACTTCCTGGCTGCCAATCAGCATCAGGGCAATGAGCATCAGGTGTGTGATAGTTTTAAACCCTTCCGGTGCTCCAGTGATTATTCCAGCTGGGTCTATGTAAATATGAAAACTTGGAATGCCACACCTCCACTGCTAATGCATAACGCACAGGTTTCACTCCAGCCTCCCTTGGAGGGAGCCGATTCCACCAGAATGTGTGCAATTCTGCTGAGAGACAACCTCTCTCACCACACTAGGTAAGATGATGACAATTTGCTGTGTAGTATTATTTATTATCATCATCATCATCCTTTATTTAAATGGAACCACAACGGTCAGCAGCACCTTACTAAGCATATAAACAAACAGTATGAACAAAACAAGAAAAAAGAGAGACTTATAGTACAAAACATTGCAGAACATGGACTACAAGGTTTATAAACATTGCCACATCAGCTGGCAGCCAAACCACTGGCTGAGCCAAGGTTTGGTGTAATTTTTGGCATTGAGGAGGAAATGGTTGGGTATGAAATACCGACAGCCAGGAAGCCGTCTGACTAAATTCTGCCACCGCAAGCTCGAACGCTGAAGATCCCGACTGGGGTTGGTAAGTACCCTAACCCTCCCCCCCAACCATAACCCTTCCCCCGGGGTTCCTAAACCTAACTCTCCCTTCCTGCACCCTAAACCTAACCCTCCCGGGGTGGTGCCTAAACCAAACCTCTCCTAGGGGTGCCTAAACCCTAAGTCCCCCGGGGGTCCCTAAACCTAACCCCCCCCCCCCCTCCGTGGCTAAGCACTAACACTGCCCAGATTACTTTCATTCAGGAAGCCATCTAGATTCTGGCAATGGGATATAGACGGGCACTGGGATTTCAATGCCTTTCTTTAGTCCCACGTCTGTATTTAGACGGCGGGATTTAGTCAGACGGCTTCCTGGCGGTTGGCATTTTGACTGTATCCCAGAGGAAATAATGGTATAATATAGGGAAGGAAAGCACATGATGGAAGAAGGCCCTGCTCATGAGAACTTACAATCTAAAAGGGAATGGTGGAGAGGGGTGACACAGAGGGGAGGTACATCGAGCAACGAGCATAAAGCAGTGGGTTCGGATGACAGTTGGAAGGCATCAATAAGGGGTCTATTTACTAAGCCTTGGGTGGAGATAAAGTGAACAGAGATAAAAATCCCAACCAATCAACTCCTAACTGCCATGTCACAAGCTGTGTTTGAAAAATGACAGTTAGGAGCTGGTTGACTGGTACTTTATCTCCGTCTACTTTATCTCCATCCAAGGCTTAGTAAATAGACCCCTAATAAAGAAGTGGGTTTTGAGAGCCCGACTGAAGGTTTGTAGAGAGGTGGAGAGCCTGATCAGGAGAGGAGGGGGTTCCGATATTCATAAAGCATGTCAACAACCCTTCAGTATCATCAGTCCGAATTATTAACCTGTTGTTCTGCGCAGATTCTGTGGCTTCAATTTCAGCTATTGTTTCCTCACGAAATTTCTCTTCCTTGAAGTGCAATTTTGAAAACCATTGCTCTCCTCCTCCTCACCGTAACAAAATGTCACTGTCTTTCACTGTCTTCCACCCTGACCAACTGCCACTATGCCTTACCACCCGCCTGACCCTGTTCATGTGACATGTGGTTCTTTTCTCTTATTGCCTATGTCATGTCATGGGTTTTTTTTCCCCTGGGATGTTGACATACTTTACTGATACCAAGAGGTCCAATGGTGGGGACCAGCACAGGTAAAATCTTGGTTGAAAGCGTGGAAATAATCAGTTGGGAGTAGAGGCGGCGTTCGTTTGTGGAGCGAAGTGGGTGGGCGTGTGAAGCAAGATGAGTTAGGAGGTGTAAATAGGAGAGGAGTATGAA
Organism: Taudactylus pleione; assembly: GCA_031769625.1. NCBI lineage: Eukaryota > Metazoa > Chordata > Amphibia > Anura > Myobatrachidae > Taudactylus > Taudactylus pleione. Next base: position 22,622,764 of record JAUIMM010000113.1, on the reverse strand, counting down.
AGGAAAACATTTGTGGTGTAAGAATGATGCCTAATGAAGCCACAAACTAATTAGCATGGCCAAAACAATTAAAACTCTGTATGTATTAATTAATATACACATCAATAATGTCATTTTTAATGGTTGCTGCTTGTTCTACGCTTGATCCTGATGTTAATACTTTCACACCTGAAAGGTGGAACAGACTTCTTCCAACAGATCTTTAATCTATGGCATCCCAGGACCAATGATTTATATAAAGCTAGCTGTTCTGTTTATTGCATTCACAATGGCTTCAGTCTTATCATATGAACCTGTTTTATAAGTATTGTCTTTGATTTATGGAAGATTTCAAAGCATCAAAATAATGATTCCTTTTCCTTTTCATTAAATCTAATCCCTACAAAGACACTTTCATCCGCTGATTAGTTACGCCTCAGTCAGATCTGCAGAACGAGAGGCTGGGTTATTGATGTAATCTGCTAGTCTTCAGACCACTAAAATGTGACATATAGGGAGTAACAAAGCTCGGCATTGTGGTGAGGGCGCGTGTGTATGCCAATATTTCCTAATCTGTTCTGCTATTTTACAAATGAAAAGTGGATTGGTCATGGATGGCGTATAAACAGTTTGATACATTCTGCCTATCATTTTTCTCAAAATCTAAGATCTATTACTGTGTGTACAGTTATTTAAGATTGCTAGTCATAAAACAAAAATTAGAAACATTTAAGAATATATTTATTCTTTAGATAAAGTTATATTCATAAGAAAAAAAAATGTGGTCCACCCCATGAGTGATTTTTACCTATTCCAATATAATGTAAGAGAAAGGATGACATTTATCAGAACTTATAAAGAGGACAAGAGGAGGTGTTGCCCCTAGCAACCAATCAGATTGTAGCGATCATTGTACAGAATACTATACTGTACTATACTATTGCTATAGTCAACCCCTCCACTTATCCTGTTTTAGAAGGATTGCTAAATCTCCCAGAAGGCAATTCTGTTCTATACAAGAAGCCCTCATTCAGCCTCTTATTACAGTAAGCATTGTGTGAGTGCATATTTCCTGCAGCACCTCTTTGCAGGTGACTGTGGTTGATTCCTCCTGACCTCTTACATTGGATCAGCACTGCAGGGTAGAAAACAGGACTCCGTGTTCAGCACAGGATAAGTGTGGAATGGAATATCTCTAAAACCTGAACTGTTGGGGTGCCTTGGGGACCGTGTTTGGGGACCTCTGGATTAGAGATAGGGCAATATTCTTTTTATTAATTATTATAATTAATATAGTGACACAATTACTATTGTACTACTCAGTACAGAGGATATGTACTCCTTCACAGCAGCCCCTGCCCTCTTTGTAACAGAGTCTGCATTCTCAACCACGAAAGCGTGCATGAATGCACACTTAACCTTACCAGTATGTTTTTACACAGAGGAAACTCATACAAACACAGGAAGAACACACTAACTAAACAGTTTTGTTTTATATGGTAAAAGTTGTAGTAATTTGTTTAAAAAAAAAAAGTAGGAAAATTTACTTTTAGTAGATCAGGTTTATAGGAAAAGCTACAATCTGAACAAAGACCCAAATACTGTACATTGCAACAATCTGACCTCAAGATTAAGAACTTCCCAGAAGGGATGAACTTAAATATAGAAACAGAATTTGACGGCAGATAAGAACCACTTGGCGGGAAACAATCGGGAAGCCGACTGCCTATATACCGGCAGCCGGCTTCCCGACTGTCTTATCCCGGCAAGGGTGAAATGCCGGGCGTCTAGATGTAGACGCCCGCATTTCCCCGACGCCGGGAGACCGGCGCCTGGCATCACGATCGTAGTAATGCCGGGCGCCGCGAGCGGATAGCCGCGGGGGGGGGTTAGGTTTAGGGCTCCCGGGAGGGAGTTAGGGTTAGGCACCCCCCCGGGAGGGTTAGGGTTAGGCTAGGGGGAGGGAGGGTTAGGGTTAGGCACCCCCGGGGGGAACTCAGGGTTAGGCACCCCCGGGGGGGACTTAGGGTTAGGCACCCCCCCCGGGGGGGACTTAGGGTTAGGTAGCGGGGAAGGGGGTGGTTAGGGTTAGGCACTTGGGGGGGAAGTTAGGGTTAGGTACCCCTAAGGAAGGTTAGGGTTAGGGGGATTAGGTTAGGTTAGTGGATACTTACCTATCCACGATCAGGATTTCCAGCGCTGTCGGCCTTCCGCTGCGTCGCACTCTGCTCATGTCGGGCTGCCGCTGACGGGAATCGAACCGCCGGCGGTATTTCATACCCATTCCCACTTGGCCCATCTAGTCTGCCCTTTTTTCTCTTTTGGTAACCTCAACCCTATGTGATTCTTAAGGGGCCTATCCATTACACAACTTTGTGAACAATCCGACCAAAACCAGGAGGTATGGGTCGCATTGTTCAAAAAGTCGGGTAATGGATAGCCGGCAAGGACCAGCGATGCACGTGCACGCTGGGTCCTTGCTGTCCCCGACTATCTACTGAACATGCCCGTCAACCTGACGACGCTCGTCAGGTTCGGCATGTTCAGAGATAGGAGGTTGGACTCCTGCAGTGAACGCCGTTCAGTGCGGGCACAGCACCTCAGCAACCTGAAGGTCTGAACGCTAGACTTCAGTCTTTCAGGTCACCTAGTGGATAGGCCCCTTTAGTTCTTTGTAAGGATAATCTTGTGCCTACCCCAAGCATGTTTAACTTTGTCTACTGTCTTAGCCTCTATCCCCTCTGATGGGAGGCTATTTCACTTATCTACTTCCCTTTCTGTGAAGTAATTTTTCCTCAAATTTCCTTTGAACCTCCCTCCCTCCAGTCTCAGTGTTTGTCCTGTTGTTCTAGTACTTCCCTTCTTGTGAAGAATCTCTCCCTCCTGTACCTTGTTAAAACCCATAAGATATTTGAAAGTTTCTATCATGTCCCCACTTTCCCTTCTTTGCTCCAAACTATACATATTGAGATCTTTAGTCTTTCCTGGTAAGCTTTGTGATGTAGGCCCTGCACCATTTGTACAGTCTTTAATGTATTTATATATTTCTAGAGATACGGCCTCCAGAACTGAACACAGGATTCTAGATGAGGTCGTACCAATGACCTATACAGTGGTATTATTACTTCTTTCTTCCTGCTACTGATTCCTCTCCCTATGGGCGGGATGTACTAACATTGTGTGGTACATTCTGCCAGACACCGCATCCCTACTGATCGCATATGTACTAACATATGCGATCAGTACTGCAAAGGACAGCTCTGCCGATAAGAGCTGTCCTTTGCGATCAGTGCTGCGGCCTGGACTGGTTTATGACCAGGGAGTCCACCTGCACATGCAAATGTGACGCAGCGCCCGCGGGGCATGCTGGGAGGGATCGCTCATACCAGCGCAATGTGGTAGAAGCCCACATAACTTTTGCTGGCGTTACCCTCCGTGTCGGAGCCCCGGTGGCCACCCAATAGTACATATGAAAAATGTGTTAAACCCCGAAAACAGGGTATTTATCGCATTTTCCATTTAGTACACCCCTGCCCTATGCAACCAAGCCTGTACCTAGACATGTGGCGCCAGGGCACAATTGGGTATGCTAATAAATTTATATAACCTTACAAAAAGAATGAATTCGGATCCTTACTAAACTATATAAGGAGGCTTCTGATTAGGGCCATTTTCCAAAAATATGCTGGAAGCGCAAATTATAGCCATTCCAAAGCCAGGTAGGTAAAGATCCCATGTATTGCCAGAACTTAAGTAAAGCTGTGGGATAGACCACAAATACTTAGTAAATTGTTATTACCCAAATATAACTAAAATAATTAATTATTCTATATACCCAGAGGAACAGAGTTCTGGGTTTAAGTGTGCACATCTGTAAAGCTGGCAGTGGCCATCTCTGTAAGAGCCGTGCCTCCATTTAGCAAGCGGATGTGTACAGATTTTAGCTGTGGACTCCCAGTCTTACATATCCAGGGTCCTAGTGCTAACCAGTAGCCAATTGTTGCGTACTGTGTATGCATCGCAGTGACTACGCAGACCCATCGCGGAGTGATTGACAGGAAGTGCCGTTTTGGGTGGTAGAGGGGGGGTGTCAGACGAACGCAGGCATGCCAGTGCGCTTGAACGCCGTTGCTTGGGCGTGCATAAATTATCCAATGCCCTACGCAGCCTGAGGCCTGATAGTGTGCATGGATGTTAACATTTCTGAGTAAGGTCATGGCTTGTGTAAGTGTGCATGAGGCTGCGATGGTACTCGATTGTACCGATAGTTTCGCAGTCTTGCGGATGTGTTTAAGGTAAAGTGGTTGTTCTAGTGCAGCGGTGGCATAGCGATTGCAATGGATTAGCATACTATCGCAGTGGAACTGCATTCATATTCACAGTTGCGTTCTGTAGTGAATCAGGCCCATAGTGTTGGGTGTGTAGTAAGGTCCAATCCAACTAGTTTCAAAGTATAATTCAGGTTTTTACGCTACACTACACAACTACTACAAATTTCATTAAAAAAAAATTGTAAAAAAAAATAAAACAGAAATGAAAACAGACGCAGGCTTATAACACACTAATGCTATCTGTTATCTAGAGAATGCTAGAAGGTATAGACCTTTCATCTGTAGAAAGAACAGTCCATTATTCAAATAATGTTCATTTTCAATCTTACTCTTCACTGTGCCTGTTTTATTGCCCCATTGTTTAAAACATTTCTACTAATGAGTTGTATACATATTAACTCTCTTCTAAAACATAGCTAAGAGATAGGATAATTCCAATAAACAGAGTATGATTTTCCACACATGCATAAGAAACATGTTTAGGGTATATGGACACCTTGGAAAGATACATTGGTAGTAAAATGGGCATAATTTACGCTACTAAAAATGCATATATCATAGCATATTTCTAGCCATATGATAAGCCATACACATCTTGAGACATGTACAACTCAACAGCGGTAACATACGGTATATGTACCCAGTGTGTTTAACCATTTGTTTTAAGTGCACAATCAATACATATTCCTTGCTAGGCATCAATAAAGCTTCAGAAACCTCTTTACAGGAGAAACAACTCTTGTGTACAAAAAAAATGCAAAAATACATGCAAAATAATGATATATGCCTCAGCAATGAAGAAAGGTCCCATCAGCATCAGTGGTGCATTTGCAATCAGACAATCACAATTGGTTTACCAGTTCTGACGGCTGTCATCTTCATCATTTAATATCTCTAACTGCCCCTGGCCACCCTCATATAATATGTCTGCATGAGTTCGTTATTCTCTATTCCTGTTTCCACTGGATATAAATTGGTACAGTGGTCTTGCCAAACATGAAAATAATTGGTTTGATGCATTTTCTCTATAAATAATGTGCAATGCTCTTGGAATAACCAGAAATATTGTCCTTTGTAGTCCAAGCATCTGTAGTCTGTGCAATAAACCATATTTGACTGGTGTCTGAGACCACAAGGCATTTCTGGGTATACAATCTAAGCTAGGTGACTAAAAAACAGGTGTTTGTAACATAGCTCCCAACCCTTTGGGTGTGCAGATCAGGACAGGGGGCATGTGTGCAATGGGGGGAGTCACGCCTCCAGGGGCTAGCCTAGTGCTGAAAAGTGCTATGCTAACATTTATGGTCGCTCTCCAGCCAATGGAAATACCACCTACTTGCCTGGCATTTGGGACAATTCAGTCACAACAGCAGAACAGAGCCCTCAAATAGGCATTGCTCTCCTGAAGTCAGGACAGTTGGGAGTTACTGTATACTGAAGCAACATCAACATACTTTAACCCCTTCTTTACTTACACAGAGTGTTTCGCTGTGAACAATATCCTCAAAACCCACCCTTGTCTTTGAGAGGGATTACAGTCACATATTATCTTCCTAACTCTCTGGATCAAGGTTGGGTACGGGATCCCGGCGGTCAGGATGTCGGCGGTCAGAATACTGACAGCGGCATCCCAACAGTCACAATCCTGACACCTGTAGGTAATTACCCTAACCCTCCACCTTACCCACCTTTCCTGCAGCCTTACCCTCCTTTCCTACAGCCTAACCCTAACCCTCCCATCCACAGCCTAGCCCTAACCCCCTATGCGTAACAGCCAAGCCTACTCGGATGTTAATTATTATGGAAAGTGATTTCCATTTATCTATTTCTGAATATGTCTGGGGTCTGTTGTGAAAAATTCAGGTGATGAGCACCCTGTTTATATACACTATGGGGCTGATTTTGACTTGGGAGCAAAGCAATAAAAATAAAAAAAAGCAACCTCACCCCTGGACAAACCATGCTGCAATACAAGGGGTGCAAATACATTTATTGATTTTCATGTGGGGTAAATACTGGCTGCTTTTGCATGTAGACAGCTTTCATATTACACTGCAATTCAGATTTGAGTTTGGACACTACTCTCTCACATGTAAATCTCTCTGCACATGCTGCCCCACCCATCGTGCGGTATCCAGTCATAATGTTGACACCAGAATGTCAACATTTTCTAAATGTGAAGAGGTTACACTATTGTGCAAGTATTTCATTGCAAATACATAACAAGATCACAATACGTTGCTATTCTCTTATTTAACTAATAACTGAAACTATGGGGTATATTTACTAAAGTTTTTAGAAGAGGAGATCTTTAGTAAATATACCCCTATAGCTAAAGTTGGAACAGAACAATGAACACAGAAACAATGGCTGACAGTGTCTCACTTTGCAGGCAAAAGCTCATTGTGGGTGAGATAAATTGCACAAATCACAAAACCTCTCACTTGTACATAAACGTAATTACTTTTTCTTATTTCAGATTATTCTACAGAATAGTTACATGCATGTATAGCAAGCTGTACCTATATTATTTGTGAAGAATAGGTAACTCAGTCTTTTACATGCTCTGTGGTTTTCACAATAACTCCATTCATGAGCTTGTCAGGCACCTGTCTCCCAATCCCAAACCCCATAGGACACAATGCAAAAAAATATATACAGAAAACAGGTGTACAAACATTGCTATTGAACATCTGGTATTTGCATTATATGTTTCTGCATTTAATGTACCATTAACAATAAATACATTTGATGCGAAAGATAGTGAGTCTTATTAAGTTTCCTCCTGGAGAAAGGAGCAGTACATATCAGTTATGTGTAAGCTAATTATGAAGTGAAGGGGTTAATCGATGGCTTGTTTTATTACTAGTACTTTACAAACATGCGCACTATAAACATTTAAATATATAAATATACGCCCTATTGTAAAATGTAAAAAGCCACCAAGGAGTTTCCGGTAAAATTATATATTCTACATGATTTGTTACATACAGTATACTCAAGTCATTTGTATACTATGATTCAGGAGAGGACACATGGAAGCTTTTTACGCATATTCCCGATGTTTGGGAATCTGTGCATGTGCCGGACCCGTACTGCGCATGGGCAGTATGGGTCTGCGGTATCGCTCGAAATTCGGCACAAGGCTGTCAATGATCGACAGTCTGCTGCCGTTTCGGGGTGGGGTACCATGGTGACAGCCTCCATTTCCCAAAATGAAGACGTGTCACCGCCGTTGTAGGGGTGTGACAATGAGGCCAGGATCTCCGTCCAGGGTCATATGTTCGACATTTCAGTCTCCACAGACTTTTATCAAGAACGATTCTTGATAAAAGTCTGTGGAGACTGAAACGTTGAACATATGACAATTGCTGTCTGGAGTCTTATCCTAAAGGACCTGTGAATGCCGCAGTTAATACATGCTACTATTTGTTATTATTTACCTGCTGAGGGCACCCAGGCATTTTGTGGAGTGCCGGAATTTATTTAGAATGACTGAGAGAGTGAAACCTTTGCTTTTTTATGGTTCAATGTACACAAAGTTTGTTTACGGTACAAAATTATAAAAAAAATAAATAAAGTATAAAATTCCGTTCTGTGTATAAGGTGTATATGAAACATAAATAAATTTCATGTATGGACACAAACTTTGTTTGAGCCACAAATTATTAAAAATATTGTATAAAATTACCTTCAGGCTGTGTGTATAAGGTGTATATAACACATAAATGCATTCTGTGTCTAGATTTGGGTCCCATTCCCAATATTTCTTTATGGTGTGCAAATATTCTGATATCCAAAATACCCCTGGTCCCAAGCATGGAAGACTCAACCTGTGTGTGTGTATGTATATATGTGTGTGTGTATGTATGTATATGTATGTATGTGTGTGTGTGTGTGTGTGTGTGTATGTGTATATATATATATATAAGTACATGTTAAGAATGGAAGCACCTGAATTTTCGACATTGAGAATGTTGACATTCAACTTGTTGACATTATGCCCATATCAAAATTCTGATTGTTGATTTATGTGTCGACATTCTGAACGTATACTGTAAATATGTATTACATACTTATATGCACACACATATAATTATATTTATACAGTATATATGTATATGAATTCATATATGTATACATTTCTACACACACGGCACCTCTTGCTTATCAAAGCAAAAGGTGGAATATATAAGGCAGCAAGTGAACAGTCAGTTTTTGAAGTTGATGTGTTGTAATCTGGAAAAATGGGCAAGGGTAAGGACCTGAGCTGACAAGGGCCAAATTGTGATTGCTAGATGACTGGTTCAGAGCATTTCCAAAACGGTAGGTCTTGTGGGGTTTTACCAGTATGCAGTGGTCCAAGGAAGGACAACCGGTGAACCGACGACAAGGTCAGGGGCGCCTAAAGCTAATGGATGCACGCGGTGAGTGAAGACTAGCCCATTTGGTCCTATTCCACAAAAGAGCTACTGTAGCACAAATTGCTGAAAAAATGAATGCTGGCTATAATAGAAAAGTGTCAGAACGCATAGTGCATTGTAGCTTTCTGTGTAGCTGACAACCGTTCAAAGTTCCCATGCTGATCCCTGTCCATCACCAGAAGCTCCACAATGGAAGGCGATGGACTGGTCTGATGAACCACATTTTCTTTTACATCATGTAGATGGCTGGGTGCATGTGCGACCTTTACCTGGGGAAGGGATGGCACTAGGATTTACTAGGGAAGAAGGTAAACCGTGTTATACTCTGGGCAATGTTTTGCTGTGCAACCTTGGGTCCTGTCATTCATGTGGCTGTTATTTAACACGCACCACCTACCTAAAAATTGTTGCAGACCAAGTACACCCCTTCATGGTAATGATATCCCCTGATGGCAATGGCCTCTTTCAGCATGATAATGCCACCTGCCACACTGCAAACATTGTTCAGGAATGTTTCGAGGAACATATCTAAGAATTCAAGGTGTTGACATGGCCTCCAAATTCCCCAGATCTCATCCGTGCAGGAAAAACAAGTCTGAGCCATGGAGGCCCCACCGTAGAACTTACAGGATCTGCTGCTAACATCTTGGTTAGGGGTTTGCGGTTCCTGGTCCTATCAGGATGGAGACTGGGAAGTGACCTAAAGTGATTGCAAAAAGGGGCAGTTTCATTGGCGTGTTAGGGAGTGTCACAGTCTGCTGCATTCCCAATCGCAAATACAATGCTTCAGTGACCATGTTTAGTTGGATTTCAGGAGAGTAGGTAGAGTAGCAAAGCTTTTCGGAGATTAGCCTTGGTAGTTTACACCATCTTCAGATGGTGTAAACTACTGTAAGCCTATGGAGGCTTCAGGAGCAGGAGAGAGATTTTTCAATCTCTCCCCCACAACACCCGGCCGGCTCCAGAAGCTCACACTGTGCGCATGCGCAGAGTCACCTTCCACAGGAGAAGTCTTTCACTTCTGTGAAAGACTTCTACAATTTGCTGGGGATATAACTAGCAGGGACAGCGCTTACCACAACCACTGTACCTGCGAGTTCCCCTTTGTACATAACGGGGATATTTTAATTAAAAATTAAAATATCCCCAGCGATATTAATAGAAAAATAATAGACCCCTTAATGTTGTAAGAAATTTGCTAAGAGAGATATAAGCACATTTATAGAGATGTTTATGTATTATAGTTAATTGTATGTAATCCATACATGTACAGTACAATATATATATTCACTTTGCACATCTAGATACAACCCCACCCCCCTTTAATTAGAAACCCCTCCATTACATGAATGCACATGGTACTAACTAATTAAATTGAGTGTAATGAATGTTATAAAGCCCCTATTCTAATTATTTGGCATACATGATAAAAGTCAGCACAAATGAAACGCGTCAGAGTACATATGGATCCAGGTTTCTTAGACAGGCTACTAACATTGGGATTTACATCTGTCTGTGTTGGAAGGACAGCAATCCCTGTGTAGCTCCAGCATGTTGTAATATACATGACTTACACAGGAATGTACATATGGTACTGAGCTGAACTACCCTGTTTTCTAAGCACCCTGCTTTAGAACTATCTACTTTGCAAGACTCTTGCATCTTTCATTATAAATTCATCTACATATGCATACTTGGAATTGAGTATATATTAAGTTGGGATGTGGTCATAATACTGACAGTCGGGATGCCGGAATCCCAACACCTGTCAGAATCCAGGAATCCCAACGGTAAGGGGAAGCAGTCGGGAAGCCAACAGACGGAATCCTGACCACCGGCTGCCCGACTGTCTAATCCCAGCAAGGGTTAAATGACAGGCATCGAAATCCCGACGCATGTCATTTTACCTACGCCGGGAGCCTGACACCCGGCTTACCGATCGAAGGTAAGCCGGGTGCGGACAGCCGCAAGGGGGGGGTTAGGTTTAGGGCACCCAGGGGGGACTTAAGCTGGCCACACACTAGACCAACTTACATCCAACCAGCCAACTTGTCGATCGGTTGGAAAGAAAATCTGGTAAGGAATGGGAGTAAATGATGATCAGCAATTTGCTCCTAAATGTCAGAAAACAGATGAAAACTATTTAAACTATTTGTTCAAACAACAGTTTTGGTCCATTTTCCAGCTTTTGGGAGCAAATTGCTGATTGCATTCCTTACCAGATTTTCATTCCAACCAATCAACTAGTTGGCTGGTTGGATGTAAGTTGGTCTAGTGTGTGGCTAGCTTTAGGGTTAGGCATCCCCCCAGGAGGTTAGGGTTAAGCACCCCTGGGGGGAGGTTAGGGTTAGGCACCCCCCTCCCCGGGGGACAGGTTTAGGCGACGAGGAAGGGGGGGTTATGTTTAGGCACTTAGAGGGGGGATTAGGGTTAGGCACTTGGGGGGGAGGTTAGGGTTAGGGGGTAGAATAGGGTTAGGACATATTTACCTTGGACGATCAGGATTTTCACCCCTGCCGGGCAGTCGCTGTCGGGATTTGAACCGCCAGCCATGCGGCCAACGGTAAATCATACCGAACCCATGGTAAGTACTTGGGTTAGGAATACTACATGCCTGTTCACTTATTTACCTGGTTCCGATTGTTTATCTTTCATGTATGTATTGCGTACCAAATATATGTTAGTATTTTTTAATAAATCAGTTTTAGATTTTTTTACATATTATTCCAGAGCACTGCTTTGTTCTGCTTTCTTTTTAGTCTGATTATGGAGTTTGCAACTTCACTCCATGTCATCATAGCAGCTGGGTCTAATCTAATACACTTCCATTATTAGTCTTGTGTATACAGCGTCCGAATCAAGTGGTGTAGAGCTTTAATTAATCAGTAAAAAAAAAACATTGATTTTCAAAGTACAATTTTAATACTCAGTTTGGTGAATTTGATCCTGCATTTGAGATAAGTGTTTGATCTTGAGTAAATCATTTTCGTCATCAGATATTATATCTTTGGGAAGCAATCGGGAAGCCAACTGCCTAAATACCGGCAGCCAGCTTCCCGACTGTCATATCCCGGCAAGGGTGAAATGCCGGGCGTCTAGATGTAGACGCCCGCATTTCCCCGATGCCGGGAGACCGGCGCCCGGCATCCCGATCGTAGGGATGCCGGGCGCCGCGAGCGGACAGCCGCGGTGGGGGAGGGTTAGGTTTAGGGCTCCCGGAGGGGACTTAGGGTTAGGCACCCCCCCCCCGGGAGGGTTAGGGTTAGGCTAGGGGGAGGGAGGGTTAGGGTTAGGCACCCCCCCGGGGGACTTAGGTTTAGGCAGCGGGGAAGGGGGTGGTTAAGGTTAGGCACTTAGAGGGGGGGTTAGGCACTTGGGGGAAGTTAGGGTTAGGCACCCCTAAGGAGGGTTAGGGTTAGGGGGGTTAGGTTAGGTTAGTAGATACTCACCTATCCACGATCGGGATTTCCAGCGCTGTCAGCCTTCCGCTGCTCGGAAATCTGCTGATGTCGGCCTGCCGCTGACGGGAATCGAACCATGCGGCCGGCGGTATTTCATACCCATTCCATATCTTTGGGTCTAATGAATTACATTCTAGAAATAACAAAAAGAAAAACAAAGGACAAATCCTTATACAGTCTACATCACAAGTTTATAGATACTTCCAATTACCACATGTAAAAGATTCAGGACAGATTTCAGCCATGGACTGATCACATAAATAGGTCCCTAAGGTACCCAGCCTGCCACAATTATCTTAGGCCCTCCCCTTTTAGGCTTGGCAAATGAGGACTATTGTGGTGTATACAAATCATATTAGAGATGTGTGCTTTTATATTTGTAATAGGGGTGCGGTGCAGTGCCTGCTGCCGTGCAGGTGTACTTGAGTTCCTTACCTTGCGTCGCACCCTCTCACCTTCAGGCCGTGTGTTGAACGGATGGTCCTGGAACTCCCGAATAGGACACGGACACGATGACCTAGGAGGAAGGAGATGATGTGAGTACCGTCCTTCCTCACGTTGACCAACACGCCCTACTGCACCGAGGGATAAATTCAGGTTTTAAGTGAAGATCATCATTGGCACTTTTGGCCTCAGATCCCGAATTTTCACCTATCGGCACACGCACCAGATGAAAATCCGTCCTTGCACCGGGTTGCAATGTTCACCGTCTGCCCAGAAAGAAGGAAGGATAGGTAGTGACAAACAAACAAACAGGGAGAGACAGTACACACAGATATTTCTCACCGTGTCCACTCTTGCTCTTTGCCCGCTCACTCGCCTACAGGTCCCTGTAAGGAGATACACAACACAGCCGTGCAGGGTCTCTAAACCTATGTCACGCAACTCCACATACTAAAACAACATAGCCCTCAACCTACAGTGTGTGTAGTGCGACATGTATAACAATAACTGAACTTTTACCCTGCACGGAACACCAACCACAGACTATAAGTACACAAGAGCAAAACACGGTGCTGTCCCTTTAAATGTCTGCTTCCTACCTATCCAGAGCGGGCCAGCTCCTCTTCTCAGTGACTGGGGAAAACGCTACCTCATTGGTGGGAGCCAGACAGCTCTCCACCACTGCTCACACCTCTAATCATCTATGCGGGGCTACCTTTCTATATGAGTGGCACACCTAATGGGCTCAAGGCCATGGGCCTAACGCCCAGGGTCTTACCAGCGGCTCAGGGCTTATGCCTGCCTACTGCAGGGTACACGAGGGACTTGGGCCTACTGCCCAGAGTCCCCTTTCCAAAACGTGGCTCAGGCCTATGGGCCTGCCTAATGATGGGGCTTACTATATAGGGCCTAGCCTGGTTTATGGCCACGGGCCTGGTGTCCGCGTACTTTATTGAATAGTGGCCTGGGCCTAGTACCCAGACCACTTACACCTAATTAAGGGGAAATCCTTTTATCGGGCCTAATGCCCGCTACTGTGCCCCGGGCCTTGTGCCCACCTATTTATCCACGGGCCTAGTGCCTGGCAATGACCCACGGACCTAGTGCCCAACAACCCTGGTGGTCTAGGGAGGGGGTATAAGGTAGGCTCTGTTGGAAGAGGCTGTGGGGGGAACTTCGTGAAGCTCTTTTACTTCCCTCCCCCGCAGTCCTCTCCAGTCCCTCCCCATCCTGGCCAGCGGCGCCGCCTCTTCTTTTCTTCTTCCAGTTGGCGGCGTCTTCTCTCTTGACAGCGGCGTCTTCTGGCCTCTTCCGCAGCCACCGCCCCTGTTGACGCGATGATCTTCCGCTCTTCGGGAGGTCTTCTCTCCTCCCTCTCTGCCGCCGAACTGCCTTTTCCCGCTCGGCGCCATCTAATACAAGATGGCGCAAGTGGGCAGGGCTATGACGTGGCGAGCTGTGATTGGCTTGTCGCATCCGCCTCCTATTGGCTGCTGGCCCACGAGCCATGTTTGGCCCGCAGCCAGAGCCAAATACCCGCCGCACCGAACGCCGTGACCGACTGGCGCTGGGAACAGGTACTCTGTCCCAGCGCCGGCTACCCGCCGCTTCTTGGCTGCCGTGTGCTAAGCTCCGCAGAGCTTGCGCCTGGAGCCAAGCTTCTCCAGGCACAACAGTACCGTCGGCACTGGTGAAAGGGACCAGGCGGTTCCTTCACCAGGTGCCTGCGGCGTCTGCACCGACGCTGGAGACATCACTGTCCCAGCGTCAGCAACGGATGTGTCCCGCAGAGGACATATCCCCTCTGTCTGTGCCGATGCTGGGATCAGCCACTTGATCCCAGCACGGCTCTCCACATATTTATTACAAGATATTGCAGTGGACTGAACATGCTGGCCTTAAATAGGTGTGTGTAAATGGGAGAGTGAGGCAGCTGAGGGGACTGTTAGGGTTAGGTTTCAAGAGGTGAAGATTAAAGTAGGCAGTGGGGGGGTGCAGAGATTTTGACTTTCGGGATTCCGGAACCAGCATTGTTACCTTGACGTCCAGGATCCTGAACCCAACCTGTTCACAAGAACCAGTTGGGACATCTTTGTCGCTGGTTCCTAAAGCCAGTATATGGGCCGGTCGGGCACCCATACACAGAGCACAGGCAGATGAGCACGGCTGCCGCGATAAATCTGTGAACGACATGGTTCACAGATAAATCGTGTGTACCCAATGGCCGAAGGTCGGAACAATATATCATCCAGAAGGTACCCAGATTAAAGAGCTTGCAATCAATATTGCACTCATAGTCTTATACCTGGCTGAGATATAACATCAGTTGTGTTTCTGTCCTCATGCTAAAAATGCACAAGTTGGTATCTTTTGAAAGATTGTGTCATCATGAACCTCACTAGTGCCTGAGACAAACTGACTCCAAATGCAAGATTTAGCCAGGCAAATTTGGAACTGAAATATATTCTGCGCTAATAAATTCAGGAAACAAAATCTTCTAAACACTGTATGAGAATGTGCTAATAATAATTAGGAATAACAATTAAGTAATGACAATTTAATAACTATATATAACCAGTGGTAAATTTACCAAGGATCAGGTTGGTCCGTTTTTGCATTCACGGGAGTATTTTGTCATTTTTTGTCATTTTTACAAACTCGGGAATATACTATGGCAAAAACGGGAGTATTTTCGGGTTGGGGGGGCTTTTACAGGTGAACACAGGAGTTTTTTTTTTTACTTAAAATGAAGGTGTAAATACCGATACACCATTATAATCACAGGTATACTCTAAGCATACACGGTTTAAAAATAGCACTAGGGGGACCTAGGGTTAAGCTGGTGTGGCAGTATCACCAGAGATGGCGCTGATGAGCAGCAGATTCTGTGTGGGGCAGGAGAGATCCGGCCACACAGAGAAGAAAAGGATTCTGGGAAGAGGTGTAAGGGCTGCCAAGTGAGGCAGACCAGTCAGACAGAGCTCACTGTGCTAGCAAGCTAGTGAGGGTCTGGAGGCCTGAGTCTAGACCTGTGAGATACAGGGAAGGCTATCCAACTCTGGGACTGAGCTATGGTACCTGCAAGGAAGCAGGCCAGACTGTGACAGGCGGCAGCCAACAAGCTAAGGAAGCCATACCAGGCCAGGAGGCCAGTGTCCAGTCCTGCATGTGGCAGGAAGGACCACCAAACTCAGCAACTGTGAGAGATTTTCATGCAGAGTAGCTGCTTCTGTAGAGAGGGTTCAAGAAGTGAGCTAGTGCCTTAAGAAAGGGCTAGGCATTTATTATTTTCTGTTTGTTCCCGATTATGCTGGAAGTAAAGCACCACGTTCATTTGTTTTACTTGAATGCCATGTGTGGAGACTGATTCTGCACCTAATCATTGCACCACTGACACTAGTCTACCAAGCTAATTACCCCAAGTATCACACTGGGTACACACCTAAAGATTTTCTGTCCAACCATCCAACTAGTTGATTGGTTGGAATGAAAATCTGGTAAGGTATGAAAGCAAATGACAACCAGCAATTTGCTCCCAAACGCCGGAAAATGGACAAAAACTGTTGTTTGAACAAATTGTTTCGATCAAACATTTAACAAACTTGTCTGAACTACCATTTTCATCTGTTTTCTGGCATTTAGGAGCAAATTGATGATCATCATTTACTCCCATTCGTTACCAGAGTTTCATTCCAACCAATCAACCAGTTGGCTGGTTCTACAGATAATCTTTAGATGTGTGGCCAGCTTTAGACACCCCCTGGGGAGGCTTAGGCTATAGAGGGGGGGGTTAGGGTTAGGCCCCCCTAGGGGGTAGTTAGGAATGCAGAAGGAAGCCGTCCCGAACAAGGTAAGTCTGTAGCTTCTTAGCTGTTAGACGTGGAGGGGGGGGGGAAGGGTTAGATTTAGGCACCCCCAGGGGGACTTAGGGTTCGGCACCCCCCGGGGAGGTTTAGGCACCACTGGGGGGAGGTTAGGAATGCAGAAGGACGCTGCCCAAGAAAAAGGTAAGTCCGGGGCGTCTTAGCAGTTAGCCGCACGGGTGGGGGTTGGGGGGGGAGGTTAAATTTAGGCAGACCCGGGGGGACTTAGGGTTGGGCACCCCCCAGGGAGGGTTAGGCTGTGGAGGGGGGGTTAAGGTTAGACACTTGGGGGGGTGATTAGGGTTAGGCATTCCCCCGGGGAGGGTTAGGTTTAGGGTGTGGGAAGGGGGGTTAGGTTTAGATACTCCTGGGAGGACAGGGTTAGGTACCATCCTGGGGGTTTTAGAGTTAGGCACTACCTAGGGTGGGTTAGGATACTTAACCAGCCCTAGTCGGGATCTCCTCCTGTCAGGCTACTGCAGTCGGGATTTGAACAGCCGCCGGTATTTCAATCCCATTCCCTCCTCAGCAGTGTATTTGGCAGAAGCGTACACAGATCAGTGTGATCTGTGGCTGCTTCTGCATCTGCTTCTTAATGATTAATATGAAGAGAAAAAAAATTGGAGAAGTGGACCGATCACTTGGCAGAAGGTAAGTATGTGTGAGTGTGTTTTGCATGTAATAAAACTGTTCTTTCAATGGTGTGTATGCACTTTTAATGCTTTGGCTGGGGTTTAAACACGAGTAGGAACAATCACATACACCATCAGGAAATGCGATCCTGACAAACACAGGAGCTTGGTAAATTCCCAAATTTCTTTAAAAAAATCTCTCCCGATTCTGATCGTACCTACCCGTGTTTAAAAATGGACAGACATGGGCAGGACATGATTCTTAGTAAATTTACCCCCCAGTAGCATTAATTACCCACTTGCAATGGTAGCTTACAATTTACCCAAGTAATACACTTAAATTTTTTGCTCTAAAATACGATATATGAATCACTACATACTATTCTTTCAGACAGACCATAGCAGATGTCTGAGACATGTGACTTAGGCCCCCATTTATTAATGATGGCTTTTGCAACGCAATCAGGGCATGTCAGTAACGCCCATGATCACATTGCAAAATGCGATCATAGTGGCCGAATGCATCATCCGGGACATGCAGGGACACGGGCTACGAAAGGAGCCAGTCGCTGCGATTTCTCCGGAGTGCTGCCGGCCAGTGCAGGGGACTGCACATGCACAGCCGCTATAGCCAGGGAGGGTTTTGGCAGATCCCTCCGCCAGCTAATTATGCGCGGTGTAGCCCATAGGCTACAGTGGCTAACGACATCTGGCGTTAGCTGAGGGGACCAATATCTGGAATGCATCGCATTCCGGATATTGGTAAATTTGGCAGCATCGCATCCCCCATAGAAACCTATGGGGGATGTGGCTGCCTGCGGCAATGGAGGGATCACAGCAGGTATCGGTCCCAGGGCTGGCTCCAGGGGTCAGAGCACCCTGTGCCGGTCCTCTTCACTGCGTCTCAAATTACCATAGGCCACGCCCCCTACTCAACGTTATTAGGAGGCATGCCCGCTTCCCCCAGCCCCTCTCCCATCACTGAATAAATGTCGCGCGCATGCGCGCTGCATTCATTCAGAGTCTCCGGGGTCCGGCACTGCTGCACAGCTGCGGTGGTGAGTGGTCCCCAACCTCCTGATTTGACCACCCGTGGGCCACTTCGGCCCATGGGTGGAAGAGGGACAGTATTGTCCCGCTAAAATCGGGATGTTGGGGAGGGGTGCGCACTCTAAGGGTGTTTTTTCGGAAATTATAACTCAAATATACTTTGAAAAATGGGCCCCTTAATGTGTTATGGAAGAGTGTCATGACCCCATACAATTTACACAGGACACACACTGTATACTGTATATTACACACACTATATATACTGTACTGTATATATCCAGAGACCAACTCAGGATTGTAATTGGTCTGCACTAATGTTTAGGTAGGAGGTACGTATAAAAATAACATCCACATGAATGCCAGGACCCAAGGTTTCTATGCAGAACATTGCCCAGAGCTTCACACTGCCTTCGCCAGCTTGTCTTCTTCCCATAGTGCATCCTGGTGCCATTTCTTACCTAGGTTAACAATGTACATGCAACTGGCCATCCACATTATATAAAAGAAGACGTGTTTTATAAGACCAGACCACCTTCTACCATTGCTCCATGCTCCAATTCTGACAGATTTGTGGTTACGCAGTCCCATATGCAGCAAACTGTAATGCACTGTATGTTCTGATGTCTTTCTAGCTTTCTATTATAGCCAGCAATGCATTCACTTTTTCATGCATTCAATTTGTGCTACAGTAGCTCTTCTGTGGGATCAGACCATACGGCTAGCCTTCACTCCCTACATGTATCAATGAGCCTTGAGTGCCCATGACCCTGTTGCTGGTTTACCCATTGTTCCTCCTTGGACCACTTTTGGAAGGTACTAACCACTGCATAGCAGGAAGACCCCACAAGACCTGCGTTTTGGAGAATCTCTGATCCAGTTGTGTAGACATCACAAATTGGCCCTTGTCAAAGTCGTTGACATCTATACTTGCTGAAAGAGGTTGCCGCCAATGGCGAATACTGATACCACAAAAGGATGTACTTGGTCTACAATGATGTTTAGGTAGGTGGTACGCATCAAATTGAACGGACCCTGAGTTTCCCAGCAAAACATCGCCCAAAGCATCACAATCCGTCCACCAGCTTGTTTTCTTCCTGGTGCCTTCTCTTTTCTAGGTAAACAATACACACTCGGTCGTTCACATGATGCAACAAAAAAGGGGGTTAATGCGAGGAGGGAATAACCCCCCTTCATTACCATACACACTCCGCAACGATAACATTGTTTGGTTACTATTGTTGCAGCTATACACTGTGGCACCTACACAACAGGGGGCACCTAGCATACTAGAGGAAGGCCTCCACACGTACTATACATCCCTCTAGGTCACAGGTTCTCAAACTCGGTACTCAGGACCTCAAACAGTGCATGTTTTCCAGATCTCCTCACATAATCACAAGTGAAATCATTAGCTCCCCTTGTGGATCTTTTAAAATGTGTCAGTGAATAATGAATACACCTGTGCACCTGCTGGGTGACCTGGAAAACGTGAACTGTGTGGGGTCCTGAGGACCGAGTTTGAGAACCTCTGCTCTAGGTGAATTAGCCACTCACTATATAATAATTTGGTATCAGCCCAGGGGAGGCACGGAGAATGGGAATTTGAGTGGAAATAAGGATACATTCTTAGTAGAAATAGGTTGTTGATCCTGTGGAGGGCTGGGCGTGTGGGTAGTCACCTAATACCACCGGGAGTGTTACAAAATCTACAGTGGGAAGAAGTCTAGGCCTTGGAGTTGTTATTCTTCTGCTGGAGTAAGCAGCTCACTCATGCTGCTGCAGAACATTGCACCTTGGAGTTTTGTCTCTGGGTGGGCATTTTGGAGGTGAATTACATCAGTCAGCCTGCAGGGTGTGGAGTCCTGTCTCCTCCCAGAAACACTGTGTGGGTAAGATCTGAACTAGGGTTATTGGTAATTTACCTGGCATTGCTATATTGGTGTAAAATATTATAAAGATACTGTTGTATTTTCCCTGCTGTCTTGTCTGTGTGGCCCTGAACCCTAATGTACTCACTCAGGATTACCTAGTGTGCCCTGGTACTTCACAATTACCAACTGCCACTCATAGTACATTATTGTTTCTAGTATACAGTAAACACCACCATTGTTACTATATTGTCACATCACTGGGGATTTGTAGAATGGGATTGGGAACCCTCAGGCCCAGCCACACTTGTAGGACAGTGTATGAAGCATGGGGGACTGGTAATGCTCCTCTCCATACAGGTCGCTGTAACAAGAATGAATAAGATGTGCAGAATACAGAGCAGTGACATATATCAGGATAACCTGTAGTAGTAGTAGTAGTAGTAGTAGTAATAGCAACTAAGGAACAACTGAGTAACACTGGGGTGAGTCCCAGAAGCATGATGAAGTCAATATACATACAAAAGGGCTGGACTAAAGATAGTACAGGGAAGGCAGCATACTGCAGGTATTGGAGCTACGTTCTCTGCGTTCTGGAGGCAGACTGCTGATGGTTTAGAAATGAAGGGCCTGATTCAGACCCGGACGCAACGCTGCACTCGCACGCTATGGCCGATTGTCGCCCATCTGCGCATGCATATGCGCCAAAATGCGCATGCACGAGCCAGTCATAGCGATCGGGAAGCGATCGCTCGGATAACACAGAAGGCCCGCTAGTTTGACTGACAGAATGTGCCGTTTCTGGGTGGTGACAGGTGCTACCACAAGCACTGCGTATGCCTCCGATGGTTCACAATGTTACCGATTGTTATATACACTTCCTGGAGATGACGTGCGTAATGAAGGGCAAGTGGGCGTCATTACACTGGCTTGCGAAGACATTGCTGCCACACGCTAAGACATAGAAGGCGTCCTTATGTCTTGCTGTGCGATCACAGGATTTGCATACTCGGCCCCCTGGCACCTGCGTGCTAGCGCAGCGTTGCGTCCAGGTCTGAATCGCCCCCTAAGTGCTTTGCACAATCGTAGCAGGCTGCAAGTGATGAATGCAGAATGCTTGGTAACAATGCAGGAGACTGATGATTGAGTCTGGTGCTGTATAACAAATGCAGGAGACTGATGAAAGAGGGCCTGATTCACTACAGAAAGCAACTGCGATAGTATGCTAATTTATTGCTATCGCTATGCCACCGCTGCACTACATAAGGACGCCCACCTTACCTTATACACATTCGTAATGTTTAGCAAAACTGCAAAAACATCGGTACAATCAAGTACCATCGCAGCCAGCCTCACGCACACTTGCACAAGCCCTGCCCTTAGTCAGGAATTGCTAACTTCCACACACACTATCAGGCCTCAGGCTGCATAGGGCATTGCGGTGGCTAATTTATGCACGCCCTGCAACGGCATTCAAACTCACTGGCACGTCTGCGTTCGGCCGACTATCCACCCCCTGTACCACCCTCAAATGGCACTTCCTGTCAATCTCTCTGCAAAGGGTTTACGTGGCCACTGCGATCGCAGTCCTGATCGCAATGGCATGCGCAGTATGCAACAATCGGCTGATTGCGTGCGTATTAGCAACTGTGTTCCTTGCTGAATCAGGCCCAGAGTCAGTTGCAGGATGCACCTGTTAATGCAGGTAGCTGGATTGCACTGGAGATCCTGTATGCTGAATTAATCACTGATGCAGGTGTGCTGGAACACACTGAGGCAGAATGCATTGTGAAGCCAATGGTGAAACAGGTTTGCTGGATTGCACTGTAGATATGCTGAATTGAATAACTGGAACAGCCTACAAAGATGCAAAACAGATCCAGGAGCCAAGGTACTGATCCTCTGAGAGATATGTTGTAATGGCAATGTGCTGTCAGCTGCCCCTGGTTTTAGGACGTCTTTGAAACTGATAGGCTGGCTGAATCATGTGACAAGAGTAGCTGTGATACAGTCCAAGATGGCGGCACCCATGATGCAGAACAGCACATTACAGATGAATGCCCACAGTCTTAGGAATGCCGCATGTAACCAGCGGGGACACAGATGGCACCAAGGTGACACCGCTGGACCCGGTAACAAGGGAGCCCAATGTGTGTCATATATGAAATACATATTTTGCTTCTCATCACAACATAATCTCATGCTCCAAGTAGAAATGCGCAGTTCCACCATTGAATGCTATGTCACAAACAATCCACACGTAAATTATAGTACAGTCTATATAACACTATCTATATCCCACAGTCTATAGAACACCACTGCTACCTGGATTTATAATTCAGCAATCAGTGGAGATTTACAGTTTACCCAAAACTAAATGAATAGTGCTCTATAGCTGCCAGTGTGTAAGGACAAGTAATGGGATTTGAGTAGCTGTTTTGCATCTAGAATACGGGTCACCCTGGGGAAACATTTCACCTTACACCATGTAAAATAAATTCTTCCCACATACAAACATTGTCTGCACACTGCAATCCATCTAAATGGGCCAATCTCACCCTGTAACATACATTTCCCATTATGATTTCTACAGCTGCTACAACCTTGTCATCTATAGTCGTTTTCATCCCTAAATCATATCCCTGTTCCAAGTCTACTCATGGGGCAAAGTTATGATCACTTTGTCTGTCAAGAGTAATCACAGCAATAATACAAGGTAGAGACTATTATCTGTAATTTATTATTTAAATAAGTAATATACCAGATGTTCCTGGAAGCCATGCTGAATGTATTTCAGCCACTCAATCACAGCCATTCACCCATAAGAGGCATTTAATTTAAATGAGAACTTTTGGCATGACTTCATTCATTCTTCAGTGAGCGCTACCACTTAGCAACGTATATTGAAGAGCAATCAAGTTTTAGAAAACACTTAGCTTTTGCTTCTATAATTGTTTCATAATTTAAAATATGTCCGATAGGCCTAAATTGGCCCAAAGACCTGACTTCAAAAGCACTATAATATGTAGCACAAGCAGTAGACCCATAACTCCCTAAATTCTGCTAACATTCTACCATAACTCATACAGTACACGTTCTCCCAATCACTAATTACAGCAAAATGGTGGAAGTGCTGATCATTCTATACAAAGATAGGGCCTGATTTAAAGGTCTACACTGCTGGCACCGCATATGCGATCCGGAACTCAGCTGCTGTATAAAAATATGCAAATGCCACAGATGCCGGGATATGCATTGAGACGCCTGCCGGCGTTTTTGCAAATCCAAGCAGCATTGGTCGCAGACCATTCGATGTTAGCAGTCCTGAGTAACTCGATGGTCACGCAGAATGACCCTGGGAAATGAGATGATAGAGCCATGTTTACTGCATTTGGGATCACAGACACAGGATGCGACACTTCCTTGAAACGGTCACAATACGTCTGCGATTTCAGCCTACACTCCCTGTTACTGCCCCAAACACTCCCCGACTGTCAATACTCGCTCCGAGCGACTATGGTAATGTACATGGACGCATGTGCAGTACAACTGAGATGCATACGCACGGGGGCCGATAGTCGCTCAACTGCGAAAACATCGGCTTAGCGCACTTCTACGAATCAGGCTCATAGTTAGATATCAGACAATTTTGAGAAGAAAAATATAGATAAATATGATAATTATGAAATGAGATAATATGATAAAGAACTGATATTAGACAGATATAGATATGACAGAAGGCACAGTGGATAGCAATGTCGGGGCCATGTCTTCATTCTGTCCAGAGCACTATACTGTCTGTGTGAAACTTGTATGCTGTCCACATATTCCTGTGGGTGCTTGCGGTTTCCTCCTGCATTCTGTAGACATGCTGGTTGGTTATCTGGCCTCTGATAAAAAGGATCTATATATAATTGACAATGATAAAAGGTAAATACGAGAGAGATGACTAGATATGAGATGGGTACAAAGATCCAGTATTTCTCCCTTTCTGGCTACATTTTAGCACAATTTCTATTTATTTTCACCTAAACATAAATAGACAAAGTTTAATACCAAATGATATAATGCTTTTAGGGGTAATTTGTCAAACTTGTTAAATAGAACAAGAGGAGGTTTTGCCCATAAAAACCAATCATAGCCTAGCTATTATTTAGTTAGTACTCTTTATAAATTGATGGCTAAAATCTGATTGGCTGCTACAGACAAACAAACATAATTTGCCATATTCACAAAGGTCTCATTTTTATTTCCAAGCAATCATTAAAAATAAAAATGTATTTTAAAATGAATAGTTTTTTTTTTATATTGGGGAAACTGTAAATTCACTATAAACACATCTTTATGACAGTTGTTTTTTTAAATCAGTAATTATTATTTTTTTTTTAAATATTACAATTATTATGGAAAATGTTAATGAGTTGCACAATTTAGATACCGTATATACTCGAGTATAAGTCGACCCGAATATAAGCCGAGGTACCTAATTTTACCACAAAAAACTGGGAAAACTTATTGACTCGAGTATAAGCCTAGGGTGGGAAATGCAGCAGCTACTGGTAGTAATCCCCCCTCTGGTACTGTCCCCAGTAGTAATCCCCCCCTGGTAGTGCCCCCAGTAGTAATCCCCCCCCTGGTACTGCCCCCAGTAGTAATATCCCCTCCTGGTAGTGCCCCCAGTAGTAATACCCCCCTGGTAGTGCCCCCAGTAGCAATGTCCTCCCCTGGTAGTGCCCCCAGTATTAATCCCCCCCCTGGTAGTGCCCCCAGTAGCAACATCCCCCCTGGTAGTGCCCCCAATATTAATCCCCCCCCTGGTAGTGCCCCCAGTAGCAATATCCCCCCCTGGTAGTGCCCTCAGTATTAACCCCCCCTGGTAGTGCCCCCAGTAGCAACATCCCCCCTGGTAGTGCCCCCAGTATTCCCCCCCTCCCTGGTAGTGCCCCCAGTAGCAACATCCCCCCCCTGGTAGTTCCCCCATTATTAATCCCCCCCTCTGGTAGTGCCCCCAGTAGCGATATCCCCCCCTGGTAGTACCCCCCGGTAGTAGCCCCCCCAGTAGAAAGAAATGTAAAAAAAAAAAACACTTACCTGTAACCCCGCTCCTGGTCCCGACGCTGCTACAGGCTCCCCCGCCGCTTTGCATAATGGGAGAGACGTCGTCATGACGACGTCTCTCCCATTACCCACTGCGGGAGCCGGAAGATGGCTCCCGCAGTGGGAGCAGCAGTATCTCAGCGGCTGCTGATTACACCAAACACATAGCTGCCGGCTCCGGCGGCTGTGTGTTTGGCAGTGTGTAGCGCTGACCGAACTCCGTCCGGTCAGCGCTACACACGCGGTGCAGACTGTGTCACAGTGACACAGTCTGCACCGCGGCCCGCATGGTACGCTACTCAGCAGCGTACCATGCGGGCATGACTCGAGTATAAGCCGAGGGGGGGGTTTTTCAGCACAAAAAATGTGCTGAAAAACTCGGCTTATACTCGAGTATATACGGTAATTTGTTTTAAGACTTATATCCATTGGTCCATTGCAGATCCTTTTTTAAAGAAAAAAAAACAGAGAAATTGGGTAAAACAACCGATTAACTATCAAGCATTTTTGTTAGATACACTTAAGGTGCATACACACACAACGATTTTAGTAAACAATTTTCGTTAATTTTTTCAAGGGAAAAATGAACGAAAATCGTTTATTAAAATCGTTCATTTACTAAATGTAATGAACTTTTTTTTGAACTACAAACGATTTTGGCATATTCCCTTATTGAAAATCGTTGAGTTGGTCAGTCTGACTGAACTACAAACGTGAACGCGCATGAACGATAATCGTTCATCGTTTTAACTTAGAAAGTGAACGATTTTTTTAATGATTGAACGATAAACAATATCGTTAACAATAATCATTCAAAAAAATCGTTGTGTATGTAAGCACCTTTTGAAATACTTTCTACTAGTGCAGAGGTTCCCAAAGCTCTGTTCTCAAGTCATCCTAACAGTCCAGATTTTAAGGATTCCTGAACCTGCTACATGGCACTCGGTGCAGCCATGCCCACCCATTGATTCACATCCTTGCGCTGACATTAGCTGGTGTGAAATGTACATTGCTGATAGCATTCTGGCCCTCATTCAGAGCCACTCGCTATTTCCGGTCGTTCGTTCTAAAACTAGGGGTGGCTATTCAAATGAACCGTTCGCTGTTTGCGGTCTGTTCACGCCTCTATGTCTGAACGAGCGAACAAAACTTGCGTTCGTTTTTGGAAAAATACGCCCCCTGGCCGCTCGCATCCTACGTCATGTCCGCTATTTATTAGATTAATCCAGTACATCGACAAGGGTATGAACTGCTCGCTATTCTTGGGGTTGGTGTTTGCTACCACAATTTTGCGAGCAGATCTGACTATAAAATAACCCATTGACGTGGTCCATGACGCTGCTGTTTTAAATATGCACACCCATAAAACGCCCGTTTTGACCTTTAAGCACGCCTGCGTTCTGATTTCCACTCCCCATTTTCAAGCACCTTCCCCTGTTACCACCCACATACGCCTCTTTCTGTCACTCAAAATAGCAGGCATTCGCTATTTTGCGAGCACATGAATTTCGGCCGCACTGACTGGTTAGCGCATGAGTATAACGATCCGTACGCATGCGCAGTTGGGCTAACATCGCTCGGAACGAACGAGCGGCCGCTTACGAGCGGCTCTGAATCAGGCCCTCTGTGCGGTATATTATGTCCACAGTGGTTGGCAGCATTATTCAGTGGTGATAGCCAGCATCTCTGTACATCAGCTGAGAAAGGCCATCACGAAGAAAGGAACTCGCAGATACACTGCTACAGTGTTTATCTAACAAAATAATAGGTAGGTATAGGGTTGTATTAAGGAAACAGTACCAACTTATAAACTGCATAGATAACAAAATTGTCTGCAATTGTTGCTACAAATATTAAGTAGAAAAGGGTTGCATGTTGCTTAGGGGGGAATTAGATTAGCTGGGGTAACCCATATACATGGGTTAACGCGGGTAAATGCAACTTTTTTTGCTATTCATTTAACAGCATAATACCCATATACATGCGTTAATGCGGCTGGGTGTGAACTTTTTTTCTATTCAATAAGCCTCGCAAGTTATCCCACATTAATTCTCCATGGGATTTAACACAGATTTTTGTTCGCAGCCCCTGAGCAGGTGAAAATACACCTATTTTACAATAACAATGTCGGGAGTTGGTTCAGAATACCTAATGATAAATAGGCACTTAGAAGTTTTTAATTAGCATAATTTGAACAAAATTACATCTCATCTTGGGAGTGATATTCGGCAAAATGTAGAATGGATTAAAAGGGGATATAGTCAGGATGCTGGCGGTCGAAATGCCGAACGCCAGCATCCCGACACTGAAAGCCAGGCATGGGACTACAGACAGGCATCTAAATACAAACGCCTATCATTAGCCCCACGCTGAAATACCGACGCCCGGCATACCGAACTTAGGTTAGCCGGGCGTCGTGGTGTGTTAGTCGTGGGGGGGAGGGTTAGGTTTAGGCACTCCTAGGGGGACTTAGGGGTAGGCACCCCCTTGGGAGGGTTAGGTTTAGGCTAGGGGAAGGGGGGGTTAGGGTTAGGCACCACTGGGGTTAGTTTAGGGACCACGGGGAGGACTTGTGGTTAGGCCCCCTCTGAGTCTTAGGGTTAGGCATCCCAAAGGAAGGGTTAGGGTAGGAGAGGGGAGGGTTAAAGATGTAGTTAAAAGATGTGGGACAGTTGTTTTAAAGGGTGTTTTTAACAACTTTTTAAAAGTGGCAAAAATTACACAAAAAAAAATCAACTTATGGCATTTTCATGCATCTCAAGTTTATCTACAGCATTAATTTGCTTTAAAAAATTGCTTTCTATCTGCTTCTCTGTTATTAAAAATTAAAAAAAATCAGCCATTTCACAACTTTTAAGAGCCCCAAATACTTTGTTTTTGGCCACTAATAGACTTCAATACAGTTATTCCGCCGGGATAAGCCTTTTTGAATTGAATGTTAAGCGGGAGCGCGCATATACGGCAAGCAAAATGACAGCGCCGTAAGCCAAGCCCTGGTAAACAATTTTACAGCGGCTAATTGAATTCGGCCCTTAGCGATGGCTTATTTTTGTATAATGTCACTAGTCACTGGGTCTGATTTAGAGTTGGGAGCAAAGCAAAAAGGGCAAGTAACTGCACCTTGGCAAAACCAAGTTGCTCTGCAGGTGGAGCAGATTGCATTGCAACATGGTTTGTCCAGGCGCAGTTACTTGCTTTTTGTTTTACTTTGGTCCCAACTCAGAATGAGCCTCACTGACTTTAGCCAATGAACACACCGTTCTGTTAATGGGAAACTATGCTACAGCAGACTTTCTTGTAATTTTATTATTAACTATTTCAAATATTAGAGAGAACATTTCCATGAATATACTCTAGTAAGGACAGCACTAAACCCCTAACAAGCTAATTACTATTATTCCCAGACAGACACAACAAAACAGTTTAAGTCCATATGAAAAGCACATTTATCACTGTCACATGTATGAATAGATGCCATTACTTAAAAAAAAAAAAGAAAATTTAATTACAGTACTTCTATGCTGCATTCTATGTCATAAGTTACCTGCATAGTACTGTATTTCAAGCTATAACTTATATTTTGTATACAGTGAATCATGAAAATTCAACATAACATGATCTGTGCATGAACAGATAGATTTACAATTGAAGGTGCTCTATCTTTTTGGAGACATCCTCTAAAAATGAAACTGCTTCATTCTCTACACGTACAAGTGACATAATCCCATTTAGTATATAATATAAATGGACACTTTATCCTTAAATTCATTTATTGCCCAATGACACAGAAATGTTTCCAATTGATTATATCATTTACCTTTAATTGAAGAATATGTTTTCTAATGCATCACTCCTTTATACCATTAATTGATTTCTTGAATGGCTTACTATATTCAGTCCCTGATAAATTGTACAGATAGTAACTATCAGCCATTAATTTATTTGTTAACCATTGATTTCTTATTACTTGATGAATTGTGTCATCGATTATACAATTTTTCCTCCAACACCTTTAATTGAAGTGTGTACATTCTCTAATGCATCAATCCCATACATCCCATTAATTGGCTCGCCTGACAGCCTGCTGAATTGGACAGGGGGCATTCATAATGAATAGCATGTGCCTTAATGCAGTAATAATTCCTGCATGTACTCTCTTGAGCAAAATAATTTGTGTTATATATATATATATATATATATATATATATATAAATATGCACAATACTGTGCAAAAGTTTTAGGCAGGTGTGGAAATAATCCTGCAAAGTTAGCATGCTTTCAAAAATAGAAGTGTTAATAGTTTATTTTTATCAATTAACAATATGCAAAGTGAATGAACAGGAGAGAGAAATATCTAAATCAAATCAATATTTGGTGTCGAAAGAACAAAAAAATTTCAGGCGCATGAAAAGAAAAAGAATAAATCTAAATATAGTGTCTATACATAAGCTGCTCCTAAAAGGTAGTACCTGTAAACACACCTCTAACCAGCCAGAAAATGTAAATCTGGATAGCGTCACTAGATAAATGTTGGATAATAAACCTAATGGTGTAATATGACTGTGACTGACAAAGAGCGCTAAATATACAATTTATTACATAATGCATAAAAGACAAAAATATAAAATATCTAAAAATCACACACAATACAAAACAATAACATGCAGACTGGTTCAATGTAATTATAAAAAGGCACAACAGATAACCCCTGCAGAAGGTATCTCTGGTGTCTTATATTGAATGTAGCACTTTTCCAATATAATTATCGGCCTCCAAACAAATAGTTAATACAAATCGCCCGTTGTTTCAAGACTCCTTAACACATGTATATGCAGGTTTATATCAATCCCCGCTCCATTTGACCAGAGATGGTCTCCACTCTTATTTTAGCTCAGAGTCACACACTGACGTAATCTCACCAATATTTGGTGTGACCACTCTTTGCCTTCAAAACAGCAGTCAGGTGTATGATTAACCAAACATACAAAACAGGTGATAATGATCATCATTTTCATATGTAGGCTGAAACACAGTCATTAAGTCAAACAAAACAGCTGTGTAAAAGGCTTAAAACTGGGTGAGGAACAGCCAAACTCTGCTACAAAGGCGAGGTTGTGAAAGACAGTTTCATGTCACAGGTCATACACCATGGCAAGACTGAGCACAGCAACAAGACACAAGGTAGTTATACTTCATCAGCAAGGTCTCTCCCATGAAAAGATTTCAAGGCAGACTGGGGTTTCAAGATGTGCTGTTTAAGCTTGAAGAAATGGGCAAGTTGAGGACCTTAGACGCAGTGGTTGGCCCAAAAAACTTAGTGCATCAGTTGAAAGACACATCATGCTTACTTCCCTTCGAAATTGGAAGATATCCAGAAGTGCCATCAGTTCAGAACTGTCAGAAACCAGTGGGACACAGGTACACCCATCTCATGTTCGGAGAAGTCTGGCCAGAAGTGGTCTTAATGGAAGAATTGTGGATGAAAATCCATACCTTAGACATGGAAACAAGGCCAAGCGACTCAACTATGCACGAAAACATAGGAACTAGGGTGCAGAAAAATGGAAGCAGGTGCTCTGGACTGATGAGTCAAAATGTAAAATATTTGACTATAATAGAAGGCAGTTTGTACACCGAAGGGCTGGAGAGCGGTACAATAATGAGTGTATGCAGGCAAAAGTGAAGCATGGTGGAGATTCCTTGAAAGTTTGGGGCTGCATTTCAGCAAAGGGAGTTGGGGATTTGGTGAAGATTAATGCTGAGAAATACAGGCAGGTACTTATCCATCATGCAATACCATTAGAGAGGGATCTGGTTGACTCCACATTTATTCTGCAGCAGGACAACAACCCCAAACATACAGCCAATGTCATTAAGAACTATCTTCAGCGTAAAGAAGAACAAGGAGTCCTGGAAGTGATTATATGGCCACCACAGAGCCCTGATCTCAACATCATCGAGCCTGTTTGAGATTACATGAAGAGACAGAAGGATTTGGGCAAGCTTACATCCACAGAAGATCTGTGGTTAGTTCTCCAAGATGTTTGTTACAACCTTCCTGGCGAGTTCCTGCAAAATACTGTGTGCAAGTGTACCTAGAAGAATTGATGCTGTTTTGAAGGGTGGTCACACAAATTTTGATTTGATTTAGATTTCTGTTCATTCACTTTGCATTTTGTTAATTGATAAAAATAAACTATTAACACTTCTATTTTTGAAAGCATTCTTACATTGCAGCATTTTTTTACACATCTGCCTAAAACTTTTGCACAGTACTGTGTATACACACATATATATATATACACACACATTATCGTTCAAAAGTTTGGGGTCACTTAGAAATTTCCTTATTTTTGAAAGAAAAGCAGTCTTTTTCAATGATGATAACATTAAATTAATCAGAAATACACTCTATACATTAATGTGGTAAATGACTATACTAGCTGCAAACGTCTGGTTTTTAAAGGAATATCTACATAGGTGTATAGAGGCCCATTTCCAGCAACCATCACTCTAGTGTTCTAATGGTACATTGTGTTTGCTAAGCGTGTTAGAAGACTAATGGATGATTAGAAAACCCTTGAAAACCCTTGTGCAATTATGTTAGCACAGCTGAAAATGGGTTTGCTCGTTAGAGAAGCTATAAAACTGGCCTTCCTTTGAGCTAGTTGAGTATCTGGAGCATCAGATTTGTGGGTTTGATTATACTCTCCAAATGGCCAGAAAAAGAGAACTTTCATGTGAAACTTGACAGTTTATTCTTGTTCTTAGAAATGAAGGCTATTCCATGCGAGAAATTGCCAAGAAACTGAACATTTCCTACAACATTGTGTACTACTGCCTTCAGAGAACAGCACAAACAGGCTCTAACCAGAGTAGAAATAGAAGTTGGAGGCCCCGGTACACAACTGTGCAAGAAGACAAGTACATTAGAGTCTCTACTTTGAGAAATAGACGCCTCACAAGTCCTCAACTGGCAGTTTCATTAAATGGTACCCACAAAACACCAGTGTCAACGTCTACAGTGAAGAGGCGACTCTGGGATGCTGGCCTTCTAGGCAGAGTGGCAAAGAAAAAGTCATATCTGAGACTGGCCAATAAAAGGAAAAGATTAATATAGGCAAAAGAACACAGACATTGGCAGAGGAAGATTGGAAAAAAGTGTTATGAACAGATGAATCAAAGTTTGAGGTGCTTGGATCACACAGAAGAACATTTGTGAGACGCAGAACAAGTGAAAAGATGCTGGAAGAGTGCCTGACGCCATCTGTCAAGCATGGTGGAGGTAATGTGATGGTCTGGGGCTGCTTTGGTGCTTGTAAAGTGGGAGATTTGTACAAGGTAAAAGGGATTTTGAATAAGGAAGGCTATCACTACATTTTTGCAACACCATGCCATACCCTGTGAACAGAGCTTGATTGGAACCAATTTACAGCTCCAACAGGACAATGACCCAAGACATACCTCCAAATTATGCAAGAACTATTTAGGGAAGAAGCAGGAAGCTGGTATTCTGTCGGTAATGGAGTGGCCAGCGCAGTCACCAGATCTCAACCCCATTGAGCTGTTGTGGGAGCAGCTTGACCGTATGGTATGCAAGAAGTGCCCATCAAGCCAATCCAACTTGTGGGAGGTGCTTCAGGAAGCGTGGGGTGAAATCTCTTCAGATTACCTCAACAAATTAACAGCTAGAATGCCAATGGTCTGCAATGCTGTAATTGCTGCAAAAGGAGCATTCTTTAATGAAAGCAAAGTTTGAAGGACAAAATTATTATTTCCAATAAAAATCATTATTTCTAACCTTGGTAATGTCTTGACTATATGTTCTATTCATTTTGCAACTCAATTGATAAATAAAAGTCAGTTTTCATGTAAAACACGAAATTGTCTGGGTGACCCCAAACTTTTGAACGGTAGTGTGTATATATATATATATATATATATAATTGTGATGGCTAGAAAACTGGGTCAGAGCATCTCCAAAACAGCAGGTCTTGTGGGGTGTTCCCGGTATGCAGTAGTCAGTACCTACCAAATGTGATCTAAGGAAGGACAACCGGTGACCTAGTGATAGGGTCATGGGCTCCCAAGGCTCATTGATGCGCGTGGGGAGCGATGACTAAAGCGCCTGGTCCTATCCCGCAGAAGAGCTACTGTAGCACAAATTGCTGGAAAAGTTAATGCCCTACTTATTGGATGGAAAGATGATGTCCTTATATAAGCTGCACAGATATCGGTCAGCAGTGCGTATACACTGTAAAATGTTTACAATACCGTGACCATTTTTATCGAATGACCTAGAAAATGCGGTCATTCAATAAAACCGATTTGCACATTAAACAATCCTCTGTCAGATCATAAAATTCTCAGCTGATCTGTCAGATAATTGTATAGTGTGTACCCAGCATTATACTCAAATAGTGATCATTTATCAAGTGCATTTTCTAAAACAAACTGGAATCTATGAATAACAGGGGACTACCCTGATGGAACCACACCAAGGTACAAGAAGATAACAACAGGATAGAGTATGAAGGATTGCCAGTAAGCAACACAGTTAAGCATTAAGGTGCCTAAACACATGGTAATTTTTTACACAATTTGCCTGATTTCGATGAATCGTGACGACAAATCGTGTAAAATATGCCCAAATCGTGAGTTTGTACTCACGATCACGATGCCGATGCGCGGCCCTGCTCGTCGTTCATCGCATCTTCAGATCTGCCGTGCTGTAGGGCAGATTTGCCAATCTGGGACACAATGCACTGGATGCACGATAGATCTTAAGTCAGATTGGACATTATTTACTCCAAATCGTGACCACGACTGCCGGGAATCTGCCGGGGGAAAGTTCAGGGGAAATCGTGCCTCAGGTCGGATCGTGAGCACATCGCTATGTGTGTAGGCACCTTTAGAGGGCAGCAGTGACAGTTACCATAGTACAGGTTAATCCAAATGAGATGCAATAAACTAAACAAGAGTGCATGAGTACCACCAACAGATTCAAGAAGATTGATAGAATATTCCGCACTTGTTGTGTAAAGAAGCTCAGTATGGGTATCTAGTAATATATAACAGTAATAAACAGTACTATATAACATAATAAAATATAAGGAATAAAAAAAAGTATGTTTTTGTTATTCCTTCTAATTTATTTTCAAATGTTTTTTATATATCTATATATTTTTTTTGTTATTTGCCATATATGTTTTAATATCATATGATTGAAGTACATAGCTCACATTAACTTTTATCAACAAATACATATATATATATATATACACACACACACACACACACAGTGCATCCGGAAAGTATTCACAGCGCTTCACTTTTCCACATTTTGTTATTTTACAGCCTTATTCCAAAATGGAATAAATTCATTTTTGTCCTTAAAATCTACACACAATACCCCATAATGACAACGTGTAAAAAGTTTTTTTGAGATTTTTGCAAATTTAAGAAAAAAAACAAAACTAAGAAATCACATGTACATAAGTATTCACAGCCTTTGCCATGAAGCTCAAAATTGAGCTCAGGTGCATCCTGTTTCCACTGATCATCCTTGAGATGTTCCTACAGCTTAATTGGAGTTCCTCTGTGGTAAATTCAGTTGATTGGACATGATTTTGAAAGGCATACACCTGTCTATATAAGGTCCCACACTTGACAGTGCACGTCAGAGCACAAACTAAGTCCAAGGAATTGTCTGTAGACCTCCGAGACAGGATTATCTCGAGGCACAAATCTGGGGAAGGGTACCGAAAAATATCTGCTGCTTTGAAGGTCCCAATGAGCACAGTGGCCTCCATCATCCGTAAATGGAAGAATGGAAGAAGTTTGGAACCACCAGGACTCTTCCTAGAGTTGGCCGGCCGGTCTAAACTGAGCAATCGGGGGAGAAGGGCCCTAGTCAGGGAGGTGACCAAGAACCCGATGGTCACTCTGTCAGAGCTACAGCATTCCTCTGTGGAGAGAGGAGAACCTTCCAGAAGGACAACCATCTTTGCAGCAATCCACCAATCAGGGCTGTATGGTACAGTGGCCAAATGGAAGCCACTCCTTAGTAAAAAGCTCATGGCAGCCCACCTGGAGTTTGCCAAAATACACCTGAAGGACTTTCAGACTATGAGAAACAAAATTCTCTGGTCTGATTAGACAAAAATTTAACTCTTTGGCATGAATGCCAGGCGTTATGTTTGGAGGAAATCAGGCACCGCTCATCACCAGGGCAATACCATCCCTACATTGAAGCATGGTAGTGGATGCATCATGCTGTGGTGATGTTTTTCAGCGGCAGGAACTGGGAGACTAGTCAGGATAGAGGGAAAGATGAATGCAGCAATGTACAGAGACATACTGGATGAAAACCTGCTCCAGAGCGCTCTTCACCTCAGACTGGGGCGACGGTTCATCTTTCAGCAGGACAACGACCCTCAGCACACAGCCAAGATATCAAAGGAGTGGCTTCAGGACAACTCTGTGAATGTCCTTGAGTGGCCCAGCCAGAGCCCAGACTTGAATCCGATTGAGCATCTCTGGAGAGATCTGAAAATGGCTGTGCAACGACGCTTCCCATCCAATCTAATGGAGCTTGAAAGGTGCTGCAAAGAGGAATGGGTGAAACTGCCCAAAGATAGGTGTGCCAAGCTTGTGGCATCATATTCAAAAAGACTTGGGGCTGTAATTGCTGCCAAAGGTGCATCAACAAAGTATTGGGCAAAGGCTGTGAATACTTATGTACATGTGATTTCTTAAGTTTTTTTTTAAATTAAATTAGCAATATCTCAAAAAAACTTTTTACACATTGTTATTATGGGGTATTGTGTGTAGAATTTTGAGGACAAAAATGAATTTATTCCATTTTGGAATGAGGCGGTAACATAACAAAATGTGGAAAAAGTGAAGCGCTGTGAATACTTTCCGGATGCACTGTACACAGAGCATTACATTCACACCACCGCAACATCCCAAATAAATTAGCGCTCATATTTTTACTGATACAACAGATGAACCCAGCAGCACAGTGAAACAGAGTCGGGGTACTGTTACCTTTGCATATATAGCGCCAGCATATTCCGTTGCGCTTTACACCATTAGCAGTCCATTCATTTGGCATACAAGTAGCAGAGTCAGTGTACACACAGAGGTTCCCAAACGCGGTCCTCAAGGTTCCCCAACAGTTCAGGTTTTAGAGATATCCATGGTTGAGCATAGGTGACTTAATTAGTACCTCAGTCAATTTGATTTAACCACCTGTGCTAAACCATGGATATCTCTAAAACCTGAACTGTTGGGGAGCCTTGAGGACTGTGTTTGGGAACCTCTGGTGTACACACAGAGGCACCGAGAAAGGGTGCGTTTGGCTCCCCAAAACCGTCAGTGATTATGGTAAAAGGACACAACAGCAGACAAGATGGGCATAGGTACACTAACCTGAAACACTGTAACTGTCAAGGATCCCCCACTGAAACTATTTAAAGCAACTAGCACCAATCAGCACGCAGTTTCAGACAAGCCACCATAAGGACGGAGAGTATATAAAGCATGTGACCACAAGCATCCAGAATGCACTGCTACACAAAATAACTGCTGTGCCTGATCACAATGAATCGCAAACAGACTGAAAAGCCCCACGAATGCCGCAGATACCTGCTGTTCATAACACGCTACATAATATATCTAATTTTTTTGCACTTTCACTCTAAACAAGGACAGGTGTGCACAGTGGAGATTGGAAATGAACGTTCAGTGATGAATGGACCCACACATCTTTCCCCTGCCTCAGATACTCTCCCACGTGTTCTCAGGATATAGATTTTTATCACCTCTATAAATATAAATTACAACCATCAGGGGAGTTGACACCTTTCAGTTTATTTTTATTGCAATTTTCTTTTTTTTTAAATCCCTGCACTCAGGCGTAGAAACCATCAGTTATTCTTGCAGGGGAAGAAGTCTATCTGAAATTCCATGAAGTTAAATAGGCCTGTGATACATTTATTTCCAGTGACAAGCAGACAGGTCAGATCAAATCCAGCTTCCTGAGATTCTGTCAGCACTTGAGGTGAGGGGAAATAAACTGTCTGACACTCAGAAAAGGACCAGCAATGAGGAAACCGCTGCACTAACTCCAGATTTATTATGTATTAATAAACATGCTACAGTGATTTTAGGAGAACTTTTTGAATGTAAGATTCCCGATTCTATTGTTAGTACATTTCCTCTAACATCTTAAATACTTCCACTAGTATCTTCTATGAGATTGTATACAGCATTATTGCAATATGAAATAACCAGGCACTTTAAGGGGGATGTAGTCAGGAAGCCGATGGTCGATATGCCGACCGCCTGCTTCCAGACAGTGAAAGCCCGGCATATACCGACGCCTATAAACAGCCCCGTGCCGAAATCGGACTCCCGACATACTGAATGTAGGTAAGTCGGGCGTCGGGAGCTCATAGCCGCTGGGGGGAGGGTTAGGTTAAGGGACTCCCGGGGAAACTTAGGGTTAGGCACCCCCCCCCCAGGAGGGTTAGGTTAGAGGAAGGGGGGTTTAGGATCTAGCACTACCGGGAGAGGTTAGGGTTAGGCACCCCCCCCGGGAGGGTTAGGTTTAGGGCGCGCGGAAGGGGGGGTTAGGTTTAGGCACTCCTGGGGGGAGGTTAGGGTTAGACACTGGGGGGGAGGTTAGGCACCACTAAGGGAGGGTTAGGGTAGTTACTCACCTCAGTCGGGATCTTCATCTTCCGGTGTCAGGATTTCATCTTTTGCATATATGTTTCAGAATAACTTTTTTCCTGTACACAAGAGGAAGGTAAATTTGCTCTTTTTGGAGTGTTTAACCTCGAAATTTAAAATGTCAGTTATATGAGAAGGAAACGTGTTTTCCTTTTAATAGCATTTTACATTTCAAGGTTAAACATGCAGAGAAATGGTGGCTTGGAAAAGCAAACGTTTAGTGTATTTACTCCTGGGAGTCCTTTCACTTGTATTCACTTGTATTGGAAAGGTTTTAGTGACCTATAGTATATTGAATGCGTTTGTTGCAAATAAAATAAATGTCAATATGAATATTATCTACTGGCGCTATTCAATAATACATAGATTTAAAGAATTTTTTTATATATACAAATTGGTATATTACCTACAGAGCTGCAGTAATACAGGTTGAGTCTCCCATATCCGAATATTCCGAAATACGGAATAATTTTGGCATGACTGAGCTAATAAAACCTTTGATTTTTGATGGTTCAATGTACACAAACTTTGTCTAAGGCACAAATTATTAAAAATATTGTATAAAATTACCTTCAGGCTTTGTGTATAAGGTGTATATGAAACATAAATGAATTTCATGTATGTACACAAACTTAGCTTGAGCCACAAACTTATTGAAAAATGAAAATATTGTATAAAATGATCTGCAGGCTGTGTGTATAAGGTATATAGAACACATAAATGCATTCTGTGTGTATATTGGGGTCCCATTCCCAGTATATTTCATTATGATATGCAAATATTCCAAAATACGGAATATTCCGTTATCCAAAATACCCCTGGTCCCAAGCATTTTGGATATGGGAGACTCAACCTGTAGTAGCAAGCTGTGGTTTGCCTACTAGAGAGAAAGAGCCGACAAAAGTTTTTTAGGAGTGACAAAAAAAAATCTAGCTTATCAAATGCACATTAGCGCAATAAATGTCCTAAAAAAAAATTTTTTGTCGGTCCTAAAAAATTCAATAAATGGTTAGAAACACAGGTTAAGTGTATGATCGTAATACTAGTGTAAACCAAGCACCTATGTTACTGTTGCTAACCGGTCTGCATATAACATGGTTGCCACTGTACATATTGTCACAGTTGAGTTTTTTTAAATACTCATAAAAGAAAATTGTGTCTGTGATTTGGGGCACAGCTGTCGCCAACCCTGTGTCAGCCACTTTATGTTACATGTGCCGCTGTGGCTCTCTGCCTGATTGGCTCTCTGTCGCTTCCTAGCTACCTGGACTCTGGCTGCTACGTGCAGCTACTCACCTGTTGGAATGTCTCATTACCTGACGGTTCTGTCTCCACCTCCCTGCGCTGATTGGATCTCCTTCCTTTTTTACCTCTGCTGGTTCTCTGCTCTGGTGCCGGCTATAATGTTTGTTTGTGGCTTCCGGTTCTAGTGAGAAGTTCATCCTCCTGTGTGTTCCAGCCCCTCATCTCCCAGTGTCTGTGTACTCCCTGCAAGTTATATCTAGCAGTGGCTGCCGCTTCCCATTGTCTGTGTGAATTCTCTGCAAGTAACATCAGAGCAGTGCCTGCCACACCTCAGCGTCTGTATTGGATTCTCTGTTATACCCCTTTTACACCGGAACTAAAACCCGGGTTTTTGAAGGGTTAACCCGGGCAGCTCCCTTGTGTAAAAGGGGAGAGGGTTGGATCGCCGGGTCGAATGACCCGGCAATCCAACCCAGGTAACTAGCAGTGTTTTACATGGGCGTAGCCTGTGAAACCCTGCTGTGAGAACAGCGCACTCCGGGTCACGATGACCTAGAGTGCGCTGCTAGCCGGTCGATCGGTCCGGCTTCAGTGGCGCTTGGAGATGATGTCATCTCCAAGCGACGACTTTCACTCCGGAAAAGCCGGGTCTATGCAGACCCGACTCTGGTGTGAGCGGCGCCGACTTGGGAATATCCCGAGGCGGCGCTGGCAAAATTCCGGGTCTGATCCGGATAGGAACTTGGGGCCTGATTCAGACCCGCTCGTGAGCGATGAGCGCTCGCAAGTGGGTCGATGGTGGCTTAGTGCGCATGCACGAGACCCGGATAGCGATGGCCAAACCGTTGCTCCGGGTCTCATACCAAAGGGGGCGTGCTGTCGATGTTGAGTGACAGCACGCCCCCTTTGGTGGGTGGGCCGGGGGCGTGGCTGCCCAGACGGAGGCGTTCCCATGGCTCTGTTTGAGCACTCTAGGGCTTGCGGCAACGAGACCCTACCACAAGGGTCTCGTCGCAAGCCCGATGGTCTTGACCATCGCGACCATCTTCCTGGCCGCTCGCTATAGCTGTGGGTTGTCACCCACAGCTATGCGAGCGGCCGGGAGGCCGCTCTAAAAAAACAGAAGGCCGGCCCTGATTCAGAGCGAGTGCTCTGTCAGAGTGTCCGGCTCTGAATCAGGCCCTTTGTTCCAACTCCAGGTCAGACACGGATTTTAGGTGGAAAAGGGGTATAAGTAACATCAGAGCAGTGCCTGCCACACCTCAGCGTCTGTATTGGATTCTCTGTTATACCCCTTCTACACCGGAACTAAAATCCGGGTTTTTGAAGGGTTAACCCGGGCAGCTCCCTTGTGTAAAAGGGGAGAGGGTTGGATCGCCGGGTCGAACGACCCGGCAATCCAACCCAGGTAACTAGCAGTGTTTAACATGGGCGTAGCCCGTGAAACCCTGCTGTGAGAACAGCGCACTCCGGGTCACGATGACCTAGAGTGCGCTGCTAGCCGGTCGATCGGTCCGGCTTCAGTGGTGCTTGGAGATGATGTCATCTCCAAGCGACGACTTTCACTCTGGAAAAGCCGGGTCTATGCAGACCCGACTCTGGTGTGAGCGGCGCCGACTTAGGAATATCCCGAGGCGGCGCCGGCAAAATTCCGGGTCTGATCCGGATAGCAACTTGGGGCCTGATTCAGACCCGCTCGCGAGCGATGAGCGCTCGCAAGTGGGTCGATGGTGGCTTAGTGCGCATGCACGAGACCCGAATAGCGATGGCCAAACCGTTGCTCCGGGTCTCATACCAAAGGGGGCGTGCTGTCGATGTTGAGTGACAGCACGCCCCCTTTGGTGGGCGGGCCGGGGGCGTGGCTGCCCAGATGGAGGCGTTCCCATGGCTCTGTTTGAGCACTCTAGGGCTTGCGGCAATGAGACCCTACCACAAGGGTCTCGTCGCAAGCCCGATGGTCGCGATGGTCTTGACCATCGCGACCATCTTCCTGGCCGCTCGCTATAGCTGTGGGTGATTACCCACAGCTATGCGAGCGGCCGGGAGGCCGCTCTAAAAAAACAGAAGGCCGGCCCTGATTCAGAGCGAGTGCTCTGTCAGAGTGTCCGGCTCTGAATCAGGCCCTTTGTTCCAACTCCAGGTCAGACACGGATTTTAGGTGGAAAAGGGGTATAAGTAACATCAGAGCAGTGCCTGCCACACCTCAGCGTCTGTGTGAATTTCCTGCAAGTACATCATAGCAGTGACCAATTTGCACTTCAGTACTGTGTGAACCTGTATTCATTCCAGCAGTCTCAGCAGCACCTGTGTCTGTGTGGCCAATCAGCTAAATTACACCCAGCTGTCTGCACTACAATTCAGTGTATATGTGCACTATCTGCAATTTACAATTCCTCAGTTCAGTAGCAATTTGCTGACTGCATGTTCAAACAGCAATTAACATTTACAGCAGTTTCCAATATAGCCAAGTACATACCAGCTCTCAAGACTGCAACTAACCAAGTGCAATCCAGCTCTCAAGGCTGCAACTAGCCAAGCGCATACCAGCTTTCAAGGCTTCAACTAGCCAAGTGCATACCAGCTTTCAAGGCTGCAACTAGCCAAGTGCATACCTGCTTTCAAGGCTGCAACTAGCCAAGTGCATACCAGCTCTCAAGGCTGCAACTAGCCAAGTCCATTCCAGTTCTCAAGGTTGCAACCAGTTAAGTATATATCAGCTTTAAGGCCACATTCCTGTCATGAGCCATCTATCCTCACAACTCCTCATCAATCGACTCTTTGTCAATTGACTCTACAAGAATCTTTTATCAATTGACTCTTAATCAATTGACTTACCTAGCTCCACAATC
Organism: Taudactylus pleione; assembly: GCA_031769625.1. Taxonomy (NCBI): domain Eukaryota; kingdom Metazoa; phylum Chordata; class Amphibia; order Anura; family Myobatrachidae; genus Taudactylus; species Taudactylus pleione. The sequence goes on along the minus strand of JAUIMM010000113.1, from coordinate 22,580,780 downwards.
AATCAACTCACTATACTAAATTGGGCTCCATTTTCCTGGTTTTGGTTTCACTGTGAATCTTCTTAACAGTTTGATTATGTAATAGCAAATGAGCATTTTACATTTTACTTTTGCTTTATTTGGTGGCTGTAACAAACAATATTCCAGTCCAGTGTTGCTGACAGCATTGAGAAATAGAATAGGATGACATAAAAGTATGTGCAGAATACTAAATACTTTTAAATGAGAAACCGAGGTACCAGCTGTGGAGCGACGTTTAAGGACTTGTGGTCATCATTTGCAGAATTCACCTGATAGTTCACATTCTATAAGACATCAGAAGCAATGTGCAGAGATTTAATTTTTTTTTAAAAAGCGATCAATTTTAACAAAAAAAAACAAAGTTAACAAAAAAACATAACAGTGATTGGTACTTCAAATCTCCTTTGAACAATCAATAGCTATATTATTATTATTGTGTCCTGGGCTTAGCGAGGTAGTCCCCATTTTTTCCAACCCAGATCTTTAAATCACAATAGTTAAAATCCCATATCTGATTTGTGACCCTATAATGGAGTAAGTGATCCTTCCTTCTTACCGTGGCAGACGGGCAGCGTGTGACAGGTTACTCAGATTGAGGAGGTGGCACTTGGATGTGACATCAGACACAAGCACTGCACTACCAGCATAACACTGACATGGAGAAGTAGGAGCTGGCAGGTTTACATGTAGGTAACCGCCTTGGTTTGCCTAATGGTCGTGCTGATCCTTCTTAGATGCGAGTATACACACTTTTGTTTTGACCAACATTTTGCACCTACTGAGTGCAAATGTGTCCAATACACAATAATGCTTAAGGAGTGTGATAACAGTCCCTATCCTATGTGCAATCATTTACTTGATGCGTTTTCTAGCCACATTTTGCTGTCATCTGTGTAAACTGAGAAGATCAAATCATGTGTATTATTAACAGACTTCCGGTTTGTGACATATTGTGGAAACCAGTCATACAGATGTGTCCTCTTACACCTAGCATCTATATGCCATAAGGAGCGAGATCCCCGGCGTGACTGAGACAATCCGAGACTAGCGTACCTCACATTTCTTTCACCAAAGTGTATTAGAGACGCTGGGCTGCGACTGTAACCGCACAGGAATTAGTTTTAAACACGTGCAAAGAACAATGGAACTTGGCGCGAGTAAAAGACGCAGCCGCACGCATTGGAGCTCTTCTCACACAGATTCAGACTCATGTAATTGATCAGTGCCAGCCAGCAATGAAGTTTTGTCGTTCCCAGTTTTATTTATGCAAACAAGACGCACATGTTGAGCGAGAAAGACGCTCAGCACGGCCGAGTGGACCAGGTCCTGGAGCGCAGAGAGGGGCTATTTGGCAGGGCTTCAGCAAGTGTATAGTATGGGACACATCTGTACATAGAAGACACATGGCCGAGATTCACCACTTATCGCAACTGCCAATGCAATAGCGATTACGCACGCAGTTCAGCTGCGATAGTATGCTAATTAATTGCGATCGCTATTCCCTCGCAGCACTACACAAGGACGCCCACTTTACCTTACACACATCCGTAATGTTTAGTAAGTCTGTGAAATCATTGGTACAATCGCAGCCTCACGCACAATTGCACAAGCTCCAACCTTACTCAGAAATGTCTAAAATCATTGCATGCTATGAGTACTCAGGCTGCGTAGGGCATAGCTGTGGCAAATTTATGCACACACCTGCAACATCGTTCAAACGCACTGGTTTCCCCGATCACCCCCTGTCACCACCCACAAACAGCACTTCCTGTCAATCACTCTGTAATGGCTCTGCGTGACCACTGAGATCGCAGTCCTAATCGCTATGCGTATGTATGCGCAGAACGCAATAATCGTCCGATTGCGTGCGTAATCGCAGTTGCGAGCGGGAATGAATCAGGCCCACAGTACACACTCACGCAAAAAACATAAACAGTCATGTTGCTAAACAAGAATAAAACCTACCTGTCTATCATACAACTTGTTGTACAGCTTGCTATGTAAAGACAATGGAAAGGAAGTTTTATGGTGACTGTAATGTATTTCAACATTGTGACTATGAAAAGATTAGTGTTGCATTCTCCCAACACAGGGCCGCAACTAGGGGGGGGCTAGAGGTGCACGTGCCGGAATGCAGGGGGTGAAAAAGGGATGACTCGTGGTGACTTGGGGGCTGGAGTCAGAAAACGGCCATCCAAAAATGGCCGCTGCCAAGGAGGAGACAGATGCTAGTGTCTGTTAGGCCAGCGCAAGTGCCAGGAGAAGATGCTGAAAGCTGCATCTTCTCCCGTGAAACTCCCTGGCAATGAGCATGAAACCCCTTGGCAACAAGCATGAAATCCCCCTAGCAACGAGCATGAAATCCCCCTGGCAACGAGCATGAATCCCCCTGGCAACGAGCAGGTAATTTTAAAGTAATTAGAAGCCTTACTGTGGGGCATACAATGGTGTTGGGCAAATAAGTAAGTGGCACTTTGGTAATAGGCATTACAGTGTGTGGCATAATGTGTAATGGGCATTATTGTGTGTGGAATAATGTAAGTCACTATACCAGGGACGTTTGACTAGTGCACTGCCTTATGGAGGAGCAAGGACAAAATCCAGGTACGGGAAGGGAGGGGGCGCAAAATTGCTACCTTGCACCGGGTGACAGATATCCTAGTTTCGGCCCTGCCCAACAACCCGTGCTCTCCCGTCTATTGGCCACTGACAGCTTGCAATTCACTATGCTATAAACCACATGCAAATGATTTATGCAAAGCTGAAGGATATGATTTCACTTTTAGACAAAAAAAAAAATCAAAAAAGAGAGCGAGTGTTGCAGTTTATCTGTGTCTAATTTCACAGTACATTACCTATATCTCATGGAAAAATAATCCTCTACTTCTCAGACTGATTCAACTGCAACAGCAGTTTGAAGACAAGTGAAAATTTCAGGTCGTGCCCCACACCACAGCATATGAAAATGTAGAGTGTTGTTTCATTCAAAATACATTAATTGATGGGCTTGCTGACTTTGTGGGCTCAAACAAAATGGCTGCTTCCAACAAATCATATTGAATATTAAATTACAGTGCAGAATTTATTAATAGTTATAAAACATGATATTATTTAAAATGCAAACCTATTTTCATCACTACGTTACATTTAGGGGGAATTGTAATTTTACTTAGTCTGGACATAAATTAGAAATATTTGATTTAGCCAATTGGCACTTGTAGGATTTATTAGATGTGTTCTTATTACATAAAGGACTTCAAACCAATACATAAAATATATAGCTATTTAGAGGTAATAACAGTAAATCTTAAAATCAGAATGGAATCTTGAGAAATTGTAAGAACATTATGATGTGCTCTTCATTCTGTATCCTGGTCAACATTGCCACGCACAACTGGTTTCATTGAAGCAAGGTGGGGGGGAGAGCCAAGGACCCAATATTGCAGATTTTGAGATTGCTTTTGTCTTGGAATGTGGAAATGTATCTGGCAGATTCGCATGCAGTCTGGTTACTTATTAAAATATGCAAATTATTTAACTGAAAGTAGATGTTCTTCCAAGGATGAAACTACTAAAAGGATTAAAAAATGCCATACCAAGTCTTTCCCTTATCACACATGGGCCGAGCCTGTCACTCACATCCTGAAATAGACATTGTACATTTTGGGAAAACATTGTTTTTTTTTATTTGTAAGATCTTAAGTAAATGGTTTTATGCAAAACAGAGTATTAACATTGACTGAGAAGGTCACACACGTTAGCAGTATAAAAACAAACAATAGTGAGTTCTATATAGCGTCACAAGAACGTCAAAGACTATATGAGACAAACAATTTTGTAAAAGAAAGAACCAAACTAAGAAACAGAGAAAAAAAGGAAGAATAGAAGCTGTGAGACTGGCCGCTCGAAAAGGTGGAAAGATGAGAATAGGAAAGACAGATAAAAGGGAGGGGAAGAAAGGTACAGAGTGAGCCGCCACCATAACATTTTCCATAAAGAATGAGTACTGAAATGCAAAATCCAAGGCTCCCATTAGTTGTTAAAGTCTGAATTTTTATGTATGTTGTGATTATGTTATGGATCAAGAGATATTAGGTAACATGTAACCCTGTGTGTTTATTAAGTGTATTTCTTTAAATTTCCAGTAAGGTGACCTGCAAATGATCCTTGATGTGTAATGTCCAGCTGCAGGGTTATTTGTTTGAGAAGATGCCAGGTGAGGGGAAGACTGGTATATTTATTGTCCTTGGTGGGGCACTAATCCATCATAAGAAAAGTGTAAATCGTAAATATTACGTAACAAAGCTTAACTTTTATTGTTAATATATAAAAAATGAGAGAAAACAGTCATATGAAATACAACAAAATAATCACACACAAACACAAAGTGACGAGACTTAAATAGTGTCTCGTCCTGAGAAGATATTCCAGGTCCCACAGTGGTGAAATAATACACTTTGAATTGGACCTGTCAGACATAGGTTTCTTAAAAAATAATGCATAAGATAATTATCAGGAAAATTTGATCGAGAATAATAGGCAAGCATAGAATGAGTATAATACATGTAGTATAATCAGCAGATAGTAGTGCAGTAATCCACCACCATACCCCAAGCAAGAATGTTGTAATGATAAACAGGATCAGAACTAATATGGCATTGACTAAAAAACCAAAGGGTGGGAGGGGTATTCTGACTAAAAACCTAGATATAAATAAATACTGTATCCCACATTCAGAAATGTGTACAATTCTCGTGAGCCAATCTGATGTTGGGTAATTGCTCCATCTTCTTGTGTCTCCACAAACAAATTCCTGTAAGTGAGACTTTTTTTTTATTGTTTATAAGAAAATTATTTGCCTGAAACTATTTTTGTATGTCATTCTTATTGTATTTTGCATATACTTTAAGCATTGTCTCTCTCATATTAAATTTAATTTAATAAGATTGATCTCTGTGTTACTGGATCCATTTTGCCAGTGGATTTCAGTAATCCATGCTACATATCTTTACTACAGGTTATTATTAGGGTAAGGATAACTGGAACTCAATTGTAGTTGTATAGAGGACTTAAGTCTTTCTACTTGAAGTGAGTAGATCCTGAATCAACCTTAAGTAGTGGCAGAGCCTAAGCATTAATAGTGATTGAGAGAGATACTGAGGAGTGGAATCATTTCTGTAGACAGACCAGGTGGTTGGTTTTTTGATTAACTTTGTGTCAGACTCACTTTACACAGGCTCAAGTGACGTCTGATCTTGACAAAGTTATTGATGACTGTTAGAGATTGGAGTATCTTGGAACTGAATACCATCCAATAACAATGCAATAAACTGTTCAAAACTGCTTGCATGGGCGGATGTAATGTCTAGCAGTGACTTGACATGTGTTTGCTGAATCAATATGTTGAGCTAGTCTGTTTTGATGCTAAATGGCCAAAAGTATATTCAGTGGCAGTAGAAGGAACCTGGGAGAAAGTGGAACCACCAAGATCAAAAGACTAGACAGTAAGTTACTGACACGTCTAGGGTTTAGGTGGCAGTTTAGGCACCGCCACCAAATTGGCTAAAAGAGCCCATTGCTGAACATCCCCTCCAAAAGCCAATTGGGATGGTTGAGGAGAATGTATGCAGACTGGTGGAAACCAGATACCAATGGCCAGTGGCGTAACTACACATTTTGCTCCCCCCCTGCCAAAAAAGTTTCAGGCGCCCCCCCCCTGGCCATAAAACAAACACACCCACAGACGATGTTTAAGGTTGGTGGTTTCATGATACAGTAATGTCCCTTACACATTAAGACACACTAAGTATTGCCCCTTATAACACTTTATGCCGCATCGTAATGCCCTTATAACAAATTATGCCACACCTTAATGCCCCTATAACTTTATGCCACACCATAATGCCCCTTACAACACATTATGCTACACAGTAATGCCCCTTACATATTATGCCACGTATAACACATGCCACACAGCAATACCATTTATAACAAATTATGCCACACTAATACCCCTAATAGTATATTGTGCCGCACAGTAATGCCCATTACAGCCCACCCTGAAAGATCTACTTCACCAACCCTCCTCTCCTGCCAGTCTGTCACCTCAGCTCAAGACAGGTCGCACAGTTTCTATGTCCGTGTAGAACCAGATTATTGGGAACATATCTTATAACCTGTAAACTGCGTGTATCAAGTTAGTACCCCTTATACAGTGCCCCTTATGCAATGCCCCCTGTACTAGTGTCCCTTATGCAATGCCCCTGTAGTAGTGCCCATTATGCAGTGCCTCCTGTAGCAGTGCCCCTTATGCAATGCCCCGTGTACTAGTGTCCTTTATTCAATGTCCCCTGTAGTAGTGCCCCTTAAGCAATGCCCTCTGTAGTAGTGCCCCTTAAGCAATGTCCATTATGGAGGCCCCCTGTTGTAGTGCTCCTCTTGCAATGCCCCCTGTAGTAGTACCCCTTATGCAGGGCCCTCTGTAGTAGTGCCCATATGCCGTGCCCCCAGTAGTTGAGACCAAATGCCATGTCAAGTGTAATTATGGCCATATGCCGTGCCCCCTGTAGTTGAGCTCATATGCCATGTCCAGTGTAGTTATGGCCACATGCCGTGCCCCCTGTAGTTGTGCCCCCCCGTACTTACCTGACTTGTTGTCCGGGCTGTCACTCCCCCTGCCGTGCAGACTGGATCTAACTTGATCCAGCAGGCGCAGCCTCCGCACGTCATCCACGCACTGCTTGACAGGGAACGCTGGCCTCTGAAGTGATCTCAGGCTTCCTTAGTCTCTGATCACCTTAGAGCCCAGCGTTCACAGTTGCAGTGGCGAAGCAACGGCCACCGGCGCCCCAAGCCAGCGCGAGGGCCATAGTTACACCACTGCCAATGTCAGAAGAGCTTATAAGCATTTTCTTTTACCCTTACACATCTGCTGGAGGCAGATTTCTGTCTAATTTCCTCCCATTCATCATCAGCTAATGTCTCTCCAAAAAATCTCTCTCACAAGCACCCTCGTGGATCTCTAACTGAACAGCTGGGTGTAGCTCTTCTGACAAGAAGGGTACCAGACCTTTAGTGAAGGCTTGCTTGAGACATCATGTTTCAAAAGATGTAAAATGTCTGGAACAAAGCAAAATTTTCGAGAAGTATGAAATATTCGGATCTGCAAGTATTGAAAAAAGAACTTGTTTGATATGTGGAATTTATCTTTCATGTTAGAAGAAGACAAGAGCTCAAAGACTGCAGAGTACAGGAGAAAGGGAAGATTTTCATGTTGAATAAAGGGAGAAATAGATCTGGGCACGGGGGATAATTTGAATTATATATTAGTTCTGTCCCAAACTAGGGGGAGATAGTAGGGTGAATCAAGGTGAAGAAGGGCAATTTGACAGGTTGATCCTGAAAAGGGAGGAGACCGAACAGGACATAATACTCTATGGAGGCATACATGTAAAAAGATAAAGTTGACATCCCGGCACTCAGAATGCCGGAGCCAGAATCCTGACTTCCGGCCTCCAGCTGGTATTAGGGTTAGATTTAGGCACTAGCGGAGAGTTAGGCTGTGGGGGCTGGGAGGTTAGGGTGAGGCTGCGAGTGGGGGGTTAGGCTGAGGGGGGGAGGGTAAGGCTGTGGGAAAGATGGGTTAGGGGTTAGGCTACTTACCTTTGAGCGTCGGGATTCTGACTGTTGGGATGTCGCTTTCGGTATTCTGACTAGTGGCATTCCAACTGCCGGGATCCTGTATCCAACTCAATCTAAATCTACTTATTTGGCAGACAATTGGTTTTATCTACAATTTATTTTAATTTGACATTTCTTTAGACACAGATGCATATGTATATTATGCAACATCCAAGTTAGAAAACTATTATAGTATATACAAGGCCGTAACTAGTGTAGTGCAACCTGTGCCATGGCACAGGGCACGGCAGAGGGCGCTGTTTGGGCCTGTCAATTTTCTGTTTATTATCATTCTCACTTGTAGCTTCCTCTTCCTTTATTCCAAGCATCTCCTGGCCTCTCCTATCTCTTCCGTGGTCCTTCCCCATGAGGCCACGGCCCTTTTTCGGATGTCCATCTCATGTCCCTATGTGGAAAATAGGGGAGGGGGGGCGCCAATGCTCTTTCTGGCACAGGGCACCAAAAATTCTAGTTACGGCTCTGTATATATATATATATATATATATATATTTATATATATTATACATGAACCACATTCTGATCTCTTGGCCACATTCTGATCTCTTGGCTTCAGTGATGTTTGCACCAGGTTATTAGAAAGATAGAGAGGTGCATTTTTATTTCTGACAACATTCACATGAGCTGTTAAAGGTACTTGAGTGTCATGTGTAATTACTGCCTGTTTTGTGGATGGCGAAAAACATAGTTTGGGAGACTATCCCCAATTGATTTTTGTACATAAGATATCTTCGGCTTAGGTTGTGGATCATAGTATCACACAAATTGTAAGGTACATGCCACAGGTTGAGTCTCCCATATCCAAATATTCCGAAATACGGAATATTCTGAAATACAGAATAATTTTTGGCATGACTGAGATAATGAAATCTTTGATTTTTGATGGTTCAATGTACACAAACTTTGTCTAAGGCACAAATTATTAAAAATATTGTATAAAATTACCTTCAGGCTTTGTGTATAAGGTGTATATGAAACATAAATAAATTTAATGTATGTACACAAACTTTGCTTGAGCCACAAAATTAATGAAAATATTGTATAAAATTACCTGCAGGCTGTGTGTATAAGGTGTATATAACACATAAATGCAATCTGTGTGTATATTGGGGTTCAATTTCCAAGATATTTCATTATGATATGCAAATATTCCAAAGTACAGAATATTCTGTTATCCAAAGTACCCCTGGTCCCAAGCATTTTGGATATGGGAGACTCAACCTGTATAACAATATATTATTAGCCAATTATGAAATTTTAGACCTATTTGACCTCAGTGTGTGCTATGTAGCTTATTTGTTTTATACCTTGGAACTATGATTACTTTGACCCAGCTCTACTATATTCCATTTTCTGTACACCGATAATCTTGTCCCTAAGTATTACTGTTTGTTTTCCTCAGTGTCAATCCGGTTATCAGTGTAGATTATTGTTGTGTGTTTTTCTTTTGGATTTGTCATTTGCAAGATGAATACATTATAATATTTCCAACCTCTTATTTTATTATATACCAAAAACCGATAAGTTTTAATATTTGTGGTAGGTTGAGTGCCCCAGTCTGGAGAGTATTACTTGCCCTTGGTGTGTGTGTGTGTGTGTGTGTATATATAATATATATATATATTTTTTTTTAGATGGATTTATTTAGCTTCGAAAAAGATTTGACATTTTCATGAAAATTTCCAAGATCTGATAAATCTCCCCTATTGTTTTTCTTTTTGTTCCTGTAGCATTACTAAATCCACATTGTATGTCAAGTCTGTTAAACAAAGTCATATGATTGTTAGCTTGGCAATGTGATTTTACTGGAAAACACAAGTAATATGGATGCACCAATTGAAAAAAGTAACATTTGTAAAATATAGTAATTAACATTTATGCAAAAAAAAAAAGTTAAATACTTTTTAATATATAGCGTATTCAAATAGTCTTAATTGAACTTTGCTGCACTGTAAGCAATTACTGAATCTCAGTATGCACCGTGCCATCGAATCGAGATCTCAATATTTCAGAGTTCAGGATGATAGTTTCGTTTTGATCTGGATTTCTTCAAAGTGTTGAAACAACGTTTCTTAGATCACCTCATTCAGAACCTGTTGTACAGAGTATTCCTATGAGAACATCCTGTTCTACCCCCTCTTATTTACTTGGGTGATACACACAGAATGTATGTGATGATAGAACCTGGATAAGGTTGGTAATACCAGACATTTTATAATTTTTTTAAAGCGCAGTTTCAAAACACAGTTTCAGCCTTGGGGAGGTATCCAATTAGCCGCGGCTAAATACTTCGCCCTGCGCTATCCAATTAGCCCCGAAGCCGGCATGTATCAGGGATTTTGTTTCGCCTGCCTCAGGTAGGCAAAACCACATCCCCGATAAGAATGTGTTTTTCTCCCGATCGCGGCAGAGAAAATACATAGGACCAGCGAAAAGTCACGGACCTATGTATTTTCGTGAGAAAAACAGAACATTTTCGGGCGTAATAAACGGGGTTTAATTGGTAGCACGATAAAAAAAAAAAATCGGCAAAAAAAAGTTTTGTTTTTTTTACAGGCGAAAATTTTTCGGAGCTAATTGGATACCTTCTCTTGGTGTACTGCTGTTGCCAACTGGGTTTGGAGCAGGGTGAAGGGGACATAATTTATTCTGCATGAGAGCTACAGTACAGATAATACTGTATATGAAAACGATTACTAAATAGAACAGAAGTAGTCATTTGTGCTACAGAATGTTTGGGAGTTCTGGGAGGTTAGCAGCAGGTTGCGGTGGGTTCATCCAGTTTGTTTTTTTGCCACTTTTGATTAAAAATCACTACATTTCATCCTATGAGGTCACAGAAAGAAGTTTCAGTGTATTGACAGAAGAACTTGAAGTGCTTAAAGACAAGCTAATAAATGTGTAGGAAGCACTCTCATCGTTATGCCTGTATGTCAGCCGAAACACTTTGTAGAAGTTATTTGGAGACTGAAACAGCACTCAGCTAGCTGCCAATATTACTTACAATATCATGGCATGAGGAACTATTTTTATATTATTTAGTGGCTCTTGGGCAGATCAGGATTCTGTTGGCTCATTTCCAACTTTGTTAAATGCCTGTATAGGAACATTTATGAAAAGTGTGAACAGGCAAATGTATAAATTCTAATCTGGTTGCTGGCTCATAAAGTACCTTTTTCCAGTGCACCAGATGGCATAAACCCCCCATCTAATATTTTGCAAGTCCTTAATTCAGTGCCGTCAAAACAGGTCACCCTCTTGGATCTCTTTTTTTATGAAGTGGGCGCAACAGTGGGAATGGGCCTGATGAGAGATCCAAAGAGGAGGCACATAGTGTAGGTGGGCATGCCTTACTTTCCACTAATAAGCTTTTTGTTTTGCAGAGGTTGACCTCCGGTGGCCCAGATTAGTGTATGAATTGTGAAATATTGAATTTTATGGGCGAAAATAACCATGTGGCCCATCTAATCTGACTATTTGTAGTCTTAAAAGTCTGATCCTATATTGTTCTTAACTTTTTCAGATTTAGGATACCCCTATGGCTAACCCAAGATTGTTTAACCTTCTCTACCGTATTATCCTCTATAATGTTCTCGAAGATTATTCCACCTCTCTAAAGGTGGGTACATATCAGTCGACCCACGATGCGACAGATGATCCCGCCAACCCACGGTACAAAGGGCGACATGTTGTGCGGTCTGTACACATCACACGATCTGGTGAACGACTGCTTGATGTGCATGGAGTCATCAGTCACGTTGTCAGATTGAGCTGCATGTAGGGCCTACCTGACGATACCGCTGACGACCAACTGGGAGTGTGCATGGGTCTACATAGTGCATACACATTATGCGATTTTGATGATATATTGTATACTCACCTTAAAAACAATAACTCCTCATTTTCCCTAAACCTGCTACACTACAATTTTAGTGCATGCCCCTTCCTCTGCAGAATACCTTCCACCTGTACCTTATTAAAATTCTTTATATATCTAGTCTTCTGTTATATCCCGTTTAAACTATACATACAGATGTCCTTTGGTCGCTCCTAGTAAGTATTGTGATTGTACCATTTCATCCGCCTTACTTTGTCTATTCTCTCGTTTATCTCCTTCTCGAGACACGGCCATCAGAACTGAATATCGGTATTCTGTGTGAGATCAATGACATGGCTCTGCTACTAACTCCTCTTCCTGAGCAATCTAGCATCTGACTGACCTTCCTTCTTGCTGTGCTAGATCCATTAACTCCTCAGTAGTTGTCATTATTGTGCCATTAATACTGTATCAAGTCTTTGGATTTTACAGGCTCAAGTGCATGGATTTGTATTAAACTGTAGTTGCCACACTCTTGACCATTCCAGTAATCTGCCTAAATTAACTTTTTCTGTCTACTTCATGTAAGCATCTTCCAATAATCCTGAAGCCACATTGTGAGTGTAGTGCATTGACCAAGTTTATGTAGGATGACCATTAGTTGCTGTCTTCTCAACAGCTGGACTTGCCATTACAGGTTAAACTACTGTTTAGACAGCACTTGCATTTGTTCAAAGTGCACTGATCTCCTATAGTGACCTGATGCTTCTTTGCAATAATAATGTGTAGCCATCTACTGGACCAAGGGCCACTTTTAAGGCTCTTACAGATGACCAAGTTGCCACCACTTGATTTTAGGTTCCAAAAAAAGCAACACATGTGTGGAACATATTCATTTTTTGCTCTTCGCTTGAAAAAGGAAATTCAATAAACAGTCGGAGACAAGATTCACACGAACTGATGTGGTTTTACTGCATTTGGCCATATTACACTGTCTGAAAACATGATGGTACACAGGTCATAAACACAACCTTTTTTATTATGTAGAACAGCGTCTATCCAGCCATAAAAAGTTTAACTCCTGTAATATTTCGTTCAGGTCATTGTTACATGCTTTTCGTCATTGGGCTAGGTGATGTCAGAGCACAGAATGCAGGTATTAAAAACACTCAGTTGATGTAACTGTGAGTCATTACAACACAATGGGTGTAACTGGGTTTTTTTTTTTTCACACAAGAGCGTGGTTGGCAGGGTACAGGAAAAATGAAAGACTAAACCGGAAAAATGAAATTTTTCTGCTGACTAGTTACAGGGAAGGTGGAATCTAAACTGCATAATCTGGGGCACACTGTGACTCAATGCTACAAACATCAGCTCATGTCTTTCAGCAAATGTCGGTCATGATTTGGATTCGTTACTTTGGACCTTTTGCCGCTAAATGCTGTAACATATTTCAGAGTGAAGGCTGCGTTTTGTTCTAGAAAAGATAAGCTGTGAATATATATGAAGACAACAACTACAATTCTCACAAGCACTAGGCACTGTCATTGGTTAAGTTTTAAAATATCAAAGCAGTTACTAAAAACAAACAAAAATAATAGTATTGGTAAGATGGAACACTAAAACGCTAACCAATGTGGATTTCTTAACTTATTTTTTCCATTTTTTTTTTGCTAAAGTTTAGCTGGTTAAAGTTTTCATTTCTCTTAACACTTTTGCTAATAAACTCTAAGTTGAAGCACTAGTGAGATCAGATTTCTGCTGTCTCAAAGCAATTAAATTAAAGATGTGGTTTCAAATTGCAGGGGAAGTGCTTTAAGCGAGTATATTCCCCCTCTTTGTATAAACAGTACTGTGTATTATCTCTTGCTTTAGGATAGTGTTGTCTTCACATAAGACTTGTTTAATGGTATTAGTGATTCGTTTCCTTGTACACGTATACCCTATTGCGTGTTGACAGGTTTATAAGGATGCAGTGGCCGCAGCAAAACTCCTAGACGACGGCCTTTGAATCCTTGCAGTCCTGAGCGGTGGTGCCTGAGTTAGCCTGCATACTGTCTGTCTTCTCTCCTCCACGCTGCTTGGCTTGTCTGAAAGATTAATACATTAACAAGAGGCTTTAGGGTCCAAGGCTGCACATCTCAAGACATGTTTATTAGCTGATGGCACAGAAGATTCAAAGGTCAACCTGAGGGGTGACATTTTAAAGTGAAACAACAATATTTATGTTCAGATAGCATGATGATGAGATCATGTGGGGACCTCTCAGATGGAATTACTGTTTATAAAATAAAAAGGTACCTTGTTTATTGAAAAACTTCACCGTGTCACAAGGCAATCTCCCGAAATCATATGCAATTAGTTTAATTAAATGTGGAGTTGAAAGCCTGATGTTTGTTAGCCCTCTCGCTTAACTTTGTTTACATTCAGAAAGAAAATGTTTCATCCATTATAATAAAAGAAAAATGATATAATTCACACGACCAGTCATAACATTAAAACCACTGACAGGTGAAGTGAATTACATTGATTATCTCCTTACACAGGGGTGGGATATATTAGGCAGCAAGTGAACAGTCAGTTCTTGAAGTTGATTTGTTGGAAGCAGGAAAAATGGGCAAGCGTAAGGATCTGCGCGACTATGACAAGGGTCAAATTGTGATGGCTAGACAACTGCGTCAGAGCACCTCCAGTACGGCAGGTCTTGTGGGGTAATCCCGGTATGCAGTGGTTACTACCTACCAAATGTGGTCTAAGGAAGAACAACTGGTGAATCGGCGACAGGTTCATGGGCACCCAAGACTCATTGATGGTCCAAAACGGCAGGACTTGTGGGGTGTTCCCTGTATGCAGTAGTTAGTACCTGACAAAAGTAGTCTAAGGAAGGACAACCGGTGAACCAGCAACAGGGTCATATATATAAAGTGAATATCAATTTAATTAAATCCAAAAATGATTTAGAGGCGATTGTTACAGTGTGCTTTTCCTCTATACAGTGGAGGCTGCTATCTTATTGGCAGATTGAATATTTTCAAGAAGATGCAGTGTCTCAGTGATGTCCTGGACATGTTGGCAACTTCCCCATGAATATAGTCTTAGCTAGGAAAATGGCTGCCTCCTCTATGGGTCGGTGACAGAAGCACTTTAAAAGATCAAAATGATTTATGAGAAACTTAAGTTTCTCCTGACTGGTCCACCCGCAGCGTGTTTGACTTGTAAGAAAGGATCTAAGCAGAAAACAGACCTGAAAAGCCCATGACATTTACTTGTTTAAAGAAAGCCTGCCAATTTTGAGATAATTTGTTATTCACATAGCACCTAGTGTACAATGGAAGCGCAGCGCACAGTCCTGAGACTTGCACACAGAAAACACTTTATCTACACTCTCTCCTGAGTAGAGATCGCCAGCGGCGGCTCCTACCTCTATGTCCCAGGAATGTCTGCGTTAGCCTCCGCATGCTAAGTACTTGGAGGGTGAAAGGAGGTAGTCTCCAGGGAGCCAGGTCTCCAGTGCCGTGCACCGCCTTTAATGATAAAGAGGCTGGCCATACAGGCTGTACTGTCTGTGTGCTCCTGTGCACCTCTCTGTTTTTGCGCTGCACTCCCTCTTAATAATAAGCAGCTGCCAGGGAGATCGATCAGGCCTCCAGGGGTGGTGGTGCTTGCCTCTGGGCACCGTGACTTAAGTTCCACTTCGACCACTGGGTCTTCCGGTCTGAAATGTGCGCATGCGCTGGTTCGACATTCCGCACAAATCATCAAGCAGGCTTCTAGGGGCTGCAATCCCTAGAAGTAAGATAGGGCTGCCGTTATAGCAGGGGAGTGGCTTCCCATTGGGCGAATTCTCTCTGCTAATTGCAGTCGGACTGGCAGACCCAGAAGGAGAACACCTCCCCCTGGGATTGCCTGTCCAGCCGTAATTAGTAGGGAGTGCTTCCAATGGGAGTATACTGCCACACTGTTTGGCAGTCCCTGTGGGTGGCGGATTTTACTGGTGAGCTGCAGCCCCTAAGTAAAGTCCGCAACTGGAGATAGCATAGAAAAACCCAATCTTAATTATTCCGGTTTTGTATACAAAAACAAACATACACTACACGGCTAAATGTGTATAGAAAACCAATATGTACTGCTGTACCAGCCTCTACTCTTACAGGAAATTCTTTCCATTAGATTTTGGAATCTGGCTGTGGGAGATTTACATTCATTCAGCCACAGGAGCATTATTGAGGCCTGGCTCGCACTTGGCTTTTCAATTACCCCAAAGGTATTTGATGGGGTTGAGGTCAGGGCTCGGTGTAGGCCAGTCCAGCTCATCCACGCCAAACACAGCAATCTATTATATAGACCTTGCTTTGTCCAAGGGAGGTGTGCGTGTGTGGGGTTGTCATGCTGAAACTAGAGAGGGCCTCCCCAAACTGTTGTCACAAACACCTGTGAAAGTGCAATGCTGAAAGTCACTGAGCTCATCTCATTTTACTGCTAATGTTTAACTATGGGGATTGCATGGCTGTCCAATATGCATGATTTAATGAACCTACTAGCAATGCATACACACTATTTAATGGCCTGGATTTTATAACATTTCTTTTCAGCATATTTATTTTATTATTATTATTATTATTATTATTATTATTATTATATAATAATAATACATTTTTTATATGATCTAACAAACAAGAGTGGGTAAATATTACCCTAACTTCTAAAGAGGAAAGTATAAATGTCTTCGTATCTCTACAGTGCAAAACTTTGCTTTAGAAACTGAGGGACTTCATCTCTGAACCTCTTTGATTCCCATGATATTGTTTATACATTCAAAATACATTAACAGTGACATTCTAGGAAAAGAAATAAAAACATAAATAAAATAAAATGGTGCAATTAAACATACTTACTCAAATGGCCCATTTTCTGCCATAAGAGCGCCTTCCACGGAATCTAGTCCTTGTTCTGAAAATTGTTTCAAGGCACTTAAAGCTGCCTGGAGACAAAACAAAAGTCAAGAGTGAATCAAGCTTGAAACATCTAATGAAATGAAAGTTTCAGTGTATACCGTGAAATTAAAAATAGTAATCCATGAAGATAATAAAAGCATCAATGTAAGTAAAAAAATAAATAAATAAATCACAACATTCTGAATTTTTACACTCTAAGCTGAATGCATGACAAATAATGTACATATACCACATGCATACATCTATCACAAATATCCTGGTAATATAGATTTGCTTTGATGCTTTTGCTACATAAGGTTACTAGGAAATGTATGACCAAAGAACACTGCACAGCCTAAGCACACAACGGGCAGCTCATCAGAGCGCCTGCATACACTGCAAGATGCAGAGAGGTAATCTACACACAGAGAATGGAGTTGATTTAACAACTGTTGGGTGATCAGACAGTATTGGAAAGCAGACAATCCAGACCATTTTTTTACGCTGTGAATGATTATTTTTCAGCACCATATACTGAACGATGATCGTTGAAACCACGATAATGCCTTGAACGATTATTGTGCAGTGTATGGCCAGCTTTACTCAGCACACACCAGATTCAGAAGTGTTAAAAATGGTCCTCTCATATTAATATCACATTTTATATATATACATATATATTTTATATCTATAAATAAAACTTATCATCCATAACATTAAAACCAACGGACTAATATTGTGTAGGTTCCCCTCACTCTGCCAAAACAGCTCTGACCTGTTGAACAATGGACACCACAAGACCTCTGTACTGTATGTGTCCTGTGTTATCCAGCACCAAGACCATAGCAGCAGATCCTTTAAGTTCTGCAAGTTGTAAGGTGGGGCCTCCATGGCTCGGACTTGTTTTTGGAGCACATCCCCACACATGCACCATCGGAGTGAGAGCTGGGGAATTTGGAGGCTATGTCAGCACCCTGAACTCTTTGTCTGGTTCCCCAAATGATTCCTGAAAAATGAATGCAGTTTGGCAGGGTGCATTATCCTGCGGAAAGAGGCCATAGCCGTCAGTGAATACCGTTGCCATGAAGGTGTGTACTTGGTCTGCACTAGTATTTAGGTAGGTGGTTCGTGTAAAAGTAGCATCCGCAGCAATGGCACGAGTTCCCAGCAGAACATTTCCCAGAGCATCACACTGCCAGTTCTGACGCTCACGTGCCCATTGTATGTGCATATCGGCATTGGACAGGGGTCAGCACTCTGACCGGTCTGCAGCTAAGCTGTGATGCACTGTGTTCTGACACCTATTATAGCCAAAGTTGACTCCTCAGCAATTTCTGCTACAGTAGCACTTTCTGGCAGAGCCAGCCCTAGGCATAGGCAATCTAGGCAAATGCCTAGGGGCACTTGGAGTGCCTAGGGGCATTCCAAGCCTAGGGCCGGCAAATGTTTAGGGCACCTGGATGGGTGGTCCGCTGCCTTGTCTTACCGCCGTCAGAGGACTGGGCAGCTTAGCATGCAGTCCAGAGCGGTGAGGAGGCTGGAAGGGGCAGACGGCTGCTCTGCCTACTGCGGCAGGAGGACCGGGCAGCTCAGCATGCAGTCCAGAACAGGGAGCAGGCTGGATGGGGCAGATGGCTGCTCTGGCTCGGAGGAGGCAGTATGAGGTACAGGGGGTTAGAACAATGAAGTGATCAGCTGCCGGCATAATTATTAGAGCAGTACTAATAATGATTCAGACTAACTCATTATTAGTATGCCGTAATGATAATAAATAAAGAGGATGAAGGTGGTCTGGCTGGAGGAAAGGGGGGCATCTCGCCCCCCCTCTCACTCCGGCTCCTTCCCCGCTGGCTGCCAATCAATTGACTCCTGTCAGAGGAGTCACACAGTTTCTACTGTACACCGCCCCGTCTGCCTGTGACTGGAACAATATGTGGGCTGCGGTTCAGCTGTTTCATTCCCACTCAGAGAAACCTCTCCGATGGAACACTACCGGAGCGGGTGCCTCTTACACTGACCACCATTGTGTATTGTGTAACATCTAGTGAGCGGGGGATTATACTGCATGGTATGGCCACATCCCTTTCCACATGGGGGGGAGGGTGGGGGGGGGGGGCACCAGTTAAAATCTTGCCTATGGCACTAGTTTAGCTAGGGCCGGCTCTGCTTTCTGGGATAGGATCAGCCGTCACTCCCCTTACGCATCAATAAGCCTTGGGCGCCCATGATCCCGTATTTGATTTACCGGTTGTTTTTTCTTAGATCACATTTGGTAGATACTAACCACTGGAGACCGGGAATACCCTACAAGACCGGCTGTTTTGGAGGTGCTCTGACACAGTCGACTAGCCATCACAATTTGGCCTTTGTCAAAGTCACTCAGGTCTTTAAGCTTTGCCCATTTTCCCTGCTTCCAACACATCAACTTCACCTTATGCGTTGCTGCATAATATATCTCACCTTGACAGGTGCCATTGTAATGATATATTCAACATTATTCACTTGAGTGGTTTTAATGTTATGGCTGAGATCAGTGTGTGTGTGTATGTATATATATATATATATATATATATAAAAAGAAATTGAAGGAACAAACAGGCTTTTCGCTGCCCTGTACAATATTTTCTGTGTGAGATTCTTTAGAACAAAAATCTATTTAAATATAAACTAGCTTTTGCCCCACACAGACAGTTTAAATGCAGTTGAGCATTTCAATAGGAAGTGAAACAATTAAGCAAATTTGTAATGGTATGAATCAGAGGACAGAACAGAGTATGGCGGGAGTTAAATAAACAGCAATAACATGAATATTCCAAAGGAGGTCAAAGAAAAAAATTTAAGAATATGGATGGAAATAAAAATCATAATGCTTTTAAGAAGAAATATAACAGGTGCACCTAAAATAATCCTAAAATGGAAACACAAACACAGATTAGTTTGGTCATCTCAGTCACTTTTGATTAATAGTCTGTCTATTATGCAGTGTGTTGTCCTGTCGTAACAGTCAGGGATGGCATCTTAAACGAAGACGTATTGTGACCATTTTGGGGGTGACTGAGCCTAGGAATTTGTACAGTGGTTAGGGCCCCTGTGCTTGCGTCCGATGAACATTCTCAGCGACCATAAGGTTGCTCAGAACATCAATGCTGCATCAATGGTGTATCTGTGTATACAAGCAGCGGACTTGAGACACAGCTAGTGGGCGTTTCAATACAAATTCCAGCAGCAGCAAACTTTTCATATTTTCACACAACTGATGTCTACGGATTTGCAGCCGTAACGGGATTAACGCCCGCCTCTGAATCAGGGCCTCTGTGTCTACTGTCTAAAAAGCACCTCTCACCTAACAAGGAAAATTAATTTAGTGAAGTATAAATTATCCTGTATTTATATGGCGCCACAAGGGGTCCGCAGCGCCTAACAAGGTATATAGACAGAAAGAGTATGAACGAAACAAGAAAAAGTTACTTATAGTACATAACATAGCAGGACATGGTCATGGTTTATGAACACTGATGTATCAGCAGTCATAATACCCAGGGGAAAGGTGCCGTTGTAGGCACTGGGTAGGAGATGATGGTATAAGTCAATCACGGCAAGGTATATGAGGGAAGAGGGCTCTGCTTGTTAGAGCTTACAGCAGGGGTGGCCAACCCGCTGCTCTTGAGGCCGCATTTGGCTCTTTCCAGTTTCCAATGTGGTTCCCGGCTCGGCAGACCCCCCACTAGTACTGAGAATGCTGATCTCTGAAGCGGTCAGAGACTAAAGAAGCCTCTAATAGCTTCAGAGGCCAGCGTTCCCAGTAATGCAGTGTGCAGGTGACACAATGTGAGGAGCCCGCGCGCCTGCTGGATCCAGTTAGATCCAGCAGGCAGCAGCAATGGCGGGACACGGGAGCCCTGACGGCGTGGAGCAGTGCCAGCATGAAGACAAGTAAGTTTCTTCATAGGGGTGCAGACGGGGAGGGGGAGATAGTACTGGGGGCACTACCTGAGGGGGCACGACTACAGGGAGCATTGCAGAAGGGGCACAACTACTGGGGGCATTGCTTAATGGGCACAGCTACAGGGGGGTACTGCATAAAAGCCACAAATACCGGGGGCATTGCTTAATGGGCACATCTACAGGGGGCATTGCATAATGGGAACAGCTACAAGGGGCATTGCATAAGGGCCACAACTATTAGGAGCATTGCTTAATAGTCACAACTAGGGGGCATTGAAGAAAGGGGAAAACTACTGGGGGCATTGCATAATGGGCACAGCTACAGGGGGCATTGCATAAGGGCCACAACTACTGGGGGAATTGCATAATGGGCACAACTACAGAGGGCATTGCATAATGGGCACAGCTACAAGGGGCACTGCATAATGGGAACAGCTACAGGGGGCATTGTATAAGGGCCACAACTACTTGGGGCATTGCCTAATGAGCACAACTACAGGTGGCATTGCAGAAGGGGCGCAACTACTGAGGGCATTGTATAATGGGCACAGCTACAGGGGGCATTGAAAAAGGGGCACAACTACTGAGGGCATTGCATAATGGGCACAACTACAGGAGGAATTGCATAAGAGTCACAACTACAGGGGGCAGTGCATTAGGGCCACAACTACAGGGGGCAGTGCTTAATGGGCACAACTACAGGGGACATTGCATAAGGGCCACAACTACTGGGGGCATTGCATAATGGGCACAGCTACAGGGGGGCATTGCATAAGGTCCACAACTACTGGGGGTATTGCTTAATGGGCACAACTACATGGGTGCACAACATAATGGGCACTGGCTTTTTCAATGTATGTTATGTGGTTCTGGATTTCAATATGTATTTTATTTGGATGTGTATTTAAATGTATTTTATGTGGATCTGGCTTGTTTCTGTGTATTTTATGTGAATGTGGCTATTTCAATGTTTTCTATATTGCTCTGTCTTTTTCTTTCACTTCACTTGTGTATTTTCAATATGCTGGGCTCGCCGCCAGTGTGACTAAAAACGGGAGTGTGACACAAGGTCATGCTCCTGCGAATGTCATACCAAAGGAGTGTGCACAAAAATGGGGCGTGGCCTTGTGACAGCTAGGCCACGCCCCGTTTTTTGCACGCACACGCATGCGATCGGCACTTTAACTTGACCACAGATATTTTTTGTCTCTTTGCCTCTGACTGGTTGGCCACCCGTGGCTTACAGTCTACAGGGGGGAGCAGACACAGGTGACACAGAGGGGAGATACAGTGAGCAAGGAACATGGAGCAGTGGATTAAGTTGAGAGCTGGAAGGCTTCGATAAAGAGATGGTTCTTGAGAGCCAGTTTGAAGTTTTGTAGAGAGGTGGAGAGTTTGATAGGGAGAGAGTTCCAGAGGAAAGGAGCAGCACAAAGTCTTGGAAGCGAGAGTGGGAGAAAGTAATCCATTGTGTGGAAAGTCTGCATTCATTTGTGGAGCGAAGTGGACGGGTGGAAGTGTAAAAGGAGATAAGGTCTGAGATGTAAATGGGAGAGGATTGGGTCAGTACTTTGAAAGTAAGAGTGAGGAGTTTGAATTGGGTTATGAAGGGGAAGGGGAGTCAGTTATGGGCTTGTTGGGGAGGGGAGGCAGATGTAGAAAATTTGGAGAGGAAAATGAGGTGGGCAGCAGCACTGAGGACAGATTGGAGTGGAGGGAGGTGGGAGTCAGGGAGGCCAGATAAGAGGAGGTTATAGTAGTCAGTTCTGGAGATGACCAGTCAGTGGATGAGGTTTTAGTTGCCTCCAGGGTGAGAAGGGTCTGATTCTGGAGATAATTCTGAGATGGAAACGGCAGGACTGCGAAATGTACTCAATGTGTGGTTTGAAGGAGAGGGAAGAGTCAATAATAACTCCAAGACAGTGCACTTGTGGGGATAGAGGAGATTGTGGAGGGTGAAGTAATTTGGGAGGGTGGGAAGATTATCAGCTCAATCTTAGGGGTATATATACCAAAGTGCAGGTTCAAGTGGAGACGTTGCCTATAGCAACCAATCAGATTCTACTTATCACTTACTAGCATCTTCTACGAGATAACTAGAATCTGATTGGTTGGTATGGGCAACACCTCCACTTCTAAAAACCTGCATTTTAGTAAATATACCCCTAAGAAATGTTAAATTTAAGAAAGAGCTGGGACATCTAAGAGGAAATGGGAATAGGGCCATGACTTCATGGGAGGCAGAGGAGGGAGTTGAAAGTAGTGAATAGACGACAAGGGTTGGGGACTGGGAGGAGATAAGTGTCTTGAAATAGGATGGATCAGAGAGGGAGAGGTCAGAGCTGTAGGTCGAGAGCGAAAATTTAAAATGGAAAAGTCTGCATTGGAGCGCGATTTCCTCCAATGTCACTCAGCAGTTTGTGAGTACGTTTTGCAGGTATCTGGTGCATTCTTAATGTTGAGGTGTAGCTCTGCAAAGGTGAGCAATGACCACCAGAGCAACAGAGTCAAAAGCCAAAGTAAGGGAGACATCGTATAGGAAAACAGCTTGGTCAGGGCAGGATAGAGAGACAATGGGGGAGAGAAGTGCGTTGAGTAGGGAGGATAAGGATACAGTGTCAATGGCCAGTGTCAAGTGATGGGTCAGTGGGGGCATCAATAGGGATATTGAAGTCAGCTAACATGAGGGAGAGAAAGTAGGGTAATCAGGAAGCAAAGCTGTTATTTAGAGCTTAGGCCAGGGGGATGATAGATGACAACTACACGAAGGTGAACAAGGTGGAAGAGGCGAAATGCATGAACCTCAAATTTAGAGAATGAAAGGGAAGGTTCTGAGGGTATGAGTTTATAGGAGCAACCAGAGCATAGTATGACCCCAAATCCATGCTGAGATTATTAGGGTTGCTGTAGCGTGGAGTTGAGATTGATTTGGAGACTGAGAAGAAGAACGTGGAGAAATTGTGCAGGCACCTGAGTGGGGGAAGGGAAGCTGCATGTGTTTGGGCAAGGTGAAAGTTAAGTGTGAGGTGAAGACAGGTGACAGGGAGAGCAGGGCTTAGTGGTGGGGCAGTAAGACCATGGTGGGATAGAGAAGAAAGCGAATGGGGTTACAGGAGAAGGAACCAGAGAGGCGTAAGGTAGACAGAAATGTGGAGACAGGTGGAGGAGGATATTGAGAAGGCTAGGGGTGAGGGGGAACAGTTTATAGAAAAAGGATGGGGGTTATAAAAAAAGAGGGACATGGTGTGGATCAGGGAAGACTATGTGGTATAGAAGCTGTGTAGTTTAAGTTGTCAAACAAACAAACCAAAAAAAAAAAAGTAATAGAACAGTGAATTAACGCTTCAGTTATTTCATGTATATTATTCAGCTCAGGAATTCATAACTTGTGACATAGGGCGGGATTTACTACACATCGTATTTTTGATGCGGTACATCCAGACACTTATCGGGTACAAACCGGCGTTAACGCAATTAAAATCGCAAAAGAAAACTCTTCCGAAAAATAAGGTGTCCTTTGCGATATTGGTTACCTGGACACGGACCAGCTACTATATATAATTAACAGCCAGATATAAACTTCCATGCCCTGGTATGAGAAAATATTTTATCCTAACAACTAAAAAAGCTTTTTATTGACCTGGATTAGACTTTGTTTAACAACAAGGTAAGCTTACTAACATGGACATGGACTAACTAATCACAGTGCTTACTCATCCTGCCATTAATCGTATTTTATGTGATGCAATAACCAGTATTTTTGCTATTATAATTAAGTCTATAAGTGAATAGGTATTGCTGCTAATGACAGATATGGACTAATGACTATTCACATTTGCTTATTAATCCAGCTGCTAATGAATTGTATGTATTGCACTAATTAGTGATTATATTATTTTTTTATTGAAGTGTGTGTATTGCTAACAACTTGAAATTGATGTGTCACCAATAAATAAAATAATATTTTAATTGAGCAGCACTCTCTATATTAAGGTTTGCGTCCTTATATATATTGTTTTTTTGTCCTTTGCGTTGACTGGATTTCTGGGTTTATGATCCGGGAGTCCTATCTGAGCATGAGTCGTATTATGCGTGTGCCGCTAAGGATGTGGTATTCTCACAGAATAATGCAAAAAGAAGCCTAAAGGCTTCTATTGTGCAAAGCCATCTATAGCACCGGAAAGTAACGAATTTCGGAGCTTGGTACATAAGAGGAATACGGCCAGACCTCAGAAAACTGCAGATTTTGGATTTTTTGGCCACATTTTCCCTTTAGTACATCCCGCTCATAAGCTTCTAATGTCAAACAGTGTCTTTACTTAGGGACAATGGCAGGTTTGCAAAGAACTAGACCTTTAGAAACTGCCGGAGGTTGATAGCGTTTTTTTTAGTAGGACTTTTAATAAATACTGCCTTTTACTCAAAAGAACCAGCCATCAATACGCGGCGGGTTCAGATGGCATCTTTAGCATGTGATAAATAGCAAACAATTTATTGAGTTCACTGAATAGTAAAAGGGAGATTTATGTGGATCAACTGTAAAGCTGGCAAAACACAATGCGATAGGCACCGTGCGACACGACGGGGGATCTGACGTCAGACATATCGGGCGGTCCCCACACATGGTGCAAACGGGTGGCCGACCGCCCGATATGCTGGCTCCCCCCTCCTCCTCCTGCATAGCGCTGCATGAGATCGCACATCGCATCCCCTAATCAACTGGACCTGCATTAAGATCAGGGGGTGAGCGCACGGTCCGACATCAGGCCCATACACGGTGCGATATAGCAGCCAAATCGTACCAATCAGTGGGATCATCCTGCTTTATCGAGCTTAAGCTCACGGCAGAAATCACTACTGCTTAGTTGTGCATAAAAATATAACGCTGAACACAACGGACTACAATAAACATGTTAAAAGAACCTATGACTCCAGCTGTGCAATTAGCTTCTAATAAATATTTTTTTAATTTGTAATAATGCATTGTATAATACTAATTTGGCTAAATGGGATTGCTGTCCCTTTGCACTCCATTGTGGTTCCATGCACCTGTTAAAAAGCATTTTGCTCAGACCCATATTGGTCTCGCCTAAACTTCCTCCAGAAAGCACAGGAGGACTGTTATGAGGTACAGAGGAAGCCAGCCCAGGAGCGAGCATTCTGCAATCTGAAAACTCAGCTGCAAAGTCAGTCAGTCACAGTAAATAGCTGATCTCCTTTACGCATCACGGCTATCCTGCTGTTAGTATGGAGGACGCCGGCCTGCCATTAATGATGTGAATAAGTAAAAATATCCAAAATGTATAAAGTACCTAGATCCTATACAAAGAGACATGTTTTACAATTTGTTTTGGATTCAATGCACAGTCATGATCTTTAAAAACTCTATTTCTAATATTATGGTGGCGGACCCTTTTGCTTGGGATGTGTTGGGGGCAAACAAGGTAACAAAATTCTAAAATGCAATGTACAAACCCAGGGGAGTCATTAACACGATGCTGGAGAGTCAAACCAATGATTACAGCCTGAAACAAAATGATACGAGACGCCAAAAGGTACAACTGTGTCAAAACCGCTGCAAGGGTAATGCTTTTTAATTACATTTGATACCACTGGAATAGTGTTTGAAAAGCTGTCTCCTGCTGATGAGAAACGTTCAGCCTTGAAACCTTAAAGGGAAACAAAAATTCATCTGGCATTTTCCGGAGCAGAGGAAAGGTTAATAACAGATTGGCAAATCCTGGGGAAAACTAGCGCCCTCCAGTTAATTAAAACACATGATTTCTGGTCCATTATTTACACAAATACATAAAGAGATATTTCACTCTACAAACATTTTACAACTGCATTGTGAGCTAATTCCCGCAGGTTCTGAAACAGATGTTGTTGCAAATTTTATGTATTGCTTGTTTCAGTGGTGCCAGAAAGCAGATGCCAGCAGGACTCTGTTTATTTTGGCAGGAACCCTCCTTCTAAATATGCGAATGTATCAGCATGAGGTAAATTTTTCCTTTTGAGATTTCATTTCTATCTCTCCTTATGTCAATCAACATTTATCAAACTGTATTTAAATGGTCTAAACTCCGCCCAGGTGAAACTTCGTTTGGACACATTGCTTTAGAATGTAGTATTGGGCAGTGATTCAGCTGCGGGCACAGTGACAGGGTTTACGATCATCGGGAATCTGGGCATGCACCTGACCTGTACTGCGCATGTTACTCAGTGACCCATACTACTCAGCTCGAATCAGTAATGAATGCTGGAGGCATGAAGGGCCGGGATGCTGACAGTCAGAATACCGTCAGCAACATCCCAAAAGTCAGAATCCCAACCCAACTAGGTAAGTACCCTAACCCTCCTGCAGCCTAACCCTAACCCTCCCGCAGCCTCACCCTAACCCTAGTGCCTAACGCTTATCGCCGGGATGCTGGCGGTCGGGATTCTGGTGTCGGTATTTCGACCACCGGGATGCTAACTACATCCCTGGCATAACGCCTCCTGCTGCATTACCATGTTAGTGCTATCGCAGCAGCTACCATGTTAGCAGCTGCGATAGCAAATGCATCTGCAGCTGAATCACCCCCTTGGTTCAGTATTACAAAGGTTGGGAGAGGGAAATCATTACTATTTTGACAGACATTATTGTACGTTGTCCATACACATAAAGGGGCTGCTTCAGAGTCACACGGATCTCTCCCAATGGATGCAAATGGCGATTTTGTGAATACGACCTATGTCCAGATGTGAACTTACGCATGTCCATCTTATCCTGAGTCGGACGCAACTTAGCCAAATCTATCTTTTGGTGAAATAGGGCTTGTCGGGGGTGTGATCTGGGCAGTGACAATGTGATTGTATGTAACCACTGTGACATGTGGGAGTGTCGTAGATAAAAGCTCTATGTGATTCTGAGTGGTGCATACTGGGAAGAGTGCAGATACTAATGATGGTGGTGATGGTGGAATTAATCCCATACTCTCCAATTTCTGTCTCACATGGATGATTCTTACATAAAACAAAACGCTTCACTACAGGGATTTCAATGTGTACTGATCTCACTGTATGAGCACTTACAGCAAACGCACGCAGCGCTCTCATACCTGTGGGTGCATAGATATGCACGCCATCTACGCAGTGCAGGGAAGAGCTTAGGGGCAGCCCGGCATCTCCAGGAGTCCTGGCATATCCCCAGAGTAATGAAAATGAGGGTGTGCTGCGAGGCCACGCACCTTCCCCAAACACCCATATGCCCCTTTTTCGGGCTTGTGCATGGTGCTCAGTCTATCATCTTCCTGATGTTGAACGGTATGATAAAGGCCATATGATTCCATAATGATTTCATCATTAATCTACCCAGCAGGACATCATAAAAATGCAGTTACAGTTAGCAAACCGCAACTTAAATCTACTTTAGGCTAGGGTAATATATGTAGAGAGCCCATAGCTGGCCAGAAAGTAACCCATTATATTAGAGTACAAAACCATATAATACTACAATAAACATTTAAAGAAAATGCATATATTCCCCATCCAATGTTCTTCTTTTTCTTGCAAAACAGAGTAGTCGTCCTTTCAGAACATTTTTCTATATTCGGTTACGTTACATAATTTATTATTTTTAATATACACTTCTATGTACAACACTTTGACAATTTGTGATTATACTGCCTTTTTAGGTTTACTTTTTTGCTTTATCATTATATTTTATTTGTTAGTGGCTACAAGGTGCACGCAGCGCCGTAAAGAGAGGTAAGAAAAACACAAGTACAGTAATTGGTATGGATACAATGTACAAGAGTAAGGATCACATGACTACAAGGAATAACTGCAAACATTGCATTTAAAACCACGGACAAGGTGATATTATTACTAAAGTGCGGGTTTACAGAAGTGGAGGAGTTGTCCATATAGCAACCAACCACATTCTACTATCATTTATCTAGCACCTTCTAGAATACAATAGCTAGAGTCTGATTGGTTGCTATGGGCAACACCTCCACTTCTATAAACCCTCACTCTACTAAATATACCCAAAGGAGTGGCAAGTACATGGCAAGGGTAGGACAACTCGCTGTAGTTAGTCAGCAGTTAGTGAGTTGTGGGGATGGCACACAAAGCTCACAATGAATCTGTAACCACAATATGGGCGAACAGACAGTGTCAGAGTCACTGAAGGGGACAAGGGGGTCTATTTACTAAGCAGTGTTAGGAGACAGAGTGAAAAGTGATGAGGTGCCAGCCAATCAGCTCACAACTGTCATTTTTCAAACACAGCCTGTGAGATGGCAGTTGTGAGCTGATTGGCTGGTACCTTATCACTTTTCACTCTGTCTCCTAACACTGCTTAGTAAATAGACCCCAAGGAGACAAAAGCCATGGAGCACTGGTGGTAAAGATAGAAAGGAAGAACAAGAAAAAAGATGGCCCTGTCCGTGAGTATATTACAAGGGAATGTAGTCAGGATCCCGGTGTGCAGGATGCCGGCAGACGAAATACCGACCACCGGCATCCCTAAGGTAAGTATCGGGAGTTAGGGGGAGGGTTAATTGTAGGCACCAAAAAGGGGGAGGTTAGGGTTAGGCACTATGGGGGGAGGTTAGATTTAGGCATCGGGGAGGGAAGGTTAGGGTTAGCTTACATACCTAGAGGAGTCGTGATTCTGACTATCGGGATACCGCTGTATGTATTTTGACCGGCAGCATCCTGACCGCCAAGATCCCATACCCTACCCTATTACAGGAGTTGGTACCCTATGGCACTACAGCTGCTGCAGAACTACACATCACAGCATGCTCTGTCACAATTTTAGCATGCCCCAACAGCAATAGTGACAGTGCATGCTGAAATGTGTAGTTCCACAGCAGCTGAAGTGCCATCGGTTGCCTACACCTGGTATAGTATATGAAATTGAATGTGTCTACACATAGTATAAAATAAAGACCCTGGTAGGCGTCTGTCTGTCTGTTCGGGCTAATTTTGAGAACCACTGGACAGATTTTGATGCAGTTTTCACTATTCTATAGAGAATTTGTCGAAGTAGGTTTAGGTGTATGTAACATTAATGTATGACAAAAGGGAGCTGATCAGATTTTAGTGAAGCAAATAAATGAAAAAAATGGATGTCCGAGCACTTTCTTTGCTTACACAGACAAAACCATTAAAGATATATCACAACGATGGACTATATTTCATACCATGTGGAGATTGATATGTATTATCCGGTTTATCCAGAAAAATTTATGTAATCCCTGTTTACTGATACAAAATTTCAGTTTTTAATTTACGGTTCCTATTTCATTTAAGTGAAACACGATTCTTTCATTTAAAACAAGTCCAATTCCCAGTAAGAGTCTGCATTGGCATGACAATAAATAAAGCACAGACAGACACTTAACCTGGCTGGAGTTGACCTATGTGGAGACTGTTTTGCTCATGGACAACTTTACGTGTCCCTTTTGCATGTCACATCAAAACTAAATTTGCTAACATCAGGAGGAAAAACGACTAATGTTGTTTACAAGGTGATCTTATAAGTAGAGAAGAGCAGGGCCGGTTCTCAGGGAACCGAGCCCACCCGCACTTTGGGTATCCGGAGGGGTTCCGAGACACAGCTCGGATCTCCCCGTCCTCCCCGAATCCCTATTCGAGGCAAAACTTCGAGATCCCGCTGTCGGATCTCGAGGTTTTGCCTCGAGCGGCCATTTTACAAAGTCCCATTAAAGTCTATGGGCTTCCCGCTGATTGGCTGAGATAGCTATCTGTCACAGCTCTCAACCAATAACTGCTTGCCCATAGACTTCAATGGGCACTGACACCGCCGCCCCCTGCATTGCTAACACCGTGCACTGAGGGCATTCTGCACAGCTGCCCCCGCACTGAGGACACTGCCGACACCCCCGCACTGAGGACACTGCTGGCTCGGCCGACACTGTTGGTACCCTGCACTGAGGACACTGCTGGCACCCCTGCACTGAGGTCACCACCAGCACTCCCGCACTGAGGACACCGCTAGCACCCTGTACTGAGGAAACTGCCCCCCACGTAACTGAGGACACCGTCAGCACCCCACATTGCCAACACTACTGGCACCCCCGCACTGAGGACACTGCCTGCACTAAGGACACCGCCGGCACCTCCGCACTGCCGACACCGCCAGAATCCCTGCACTGACGATACTGCCAGTACCCCCGCCCCCCGTACTGAGGACAGTCAGCCCTCCCTGCACTGCCGACACGCCCACACTGCCGATACCATCAGCATCCGCGCACTGAGGACGCCACTTGGCAACCCCGTAATGCTGACACAGCTGTCACAGTAAGTGCACTATTAATTTATCCAACCCACCCTGTATCCGACCTGCACTATAAACTGCACTGTAACCGGATCACACTGTACACCGCACTGTATCCGACCTGCACTGTATCCAACCCAGAATGTATACCACACTCTATCTGGCCTGCACTGTATCCCGCACTGAATCCAACCCGCACTGTATCAGACCCGCACTGTATCCAACCCAGACCCGCACTATATCCTGCACTGTATCCAACCCACACTGTATACTGCACTGTATCCAACCCACACTGTATACTGCACTATATCTGACCTGCACTGTACCCTGCACTGTTTCTGACCCACAGGTATGAAATGCTGTTTTTATGGTTGGGGAGATTTTGGGGACCTGCTCTACAAAAAGGTTGATTGAACGGGGAATTACATGGGCACAGAGTGCCAGTCATCAGTGGCCCAGCACCCTCAGGAGGGAAATACAAATTGGGCACTGCGAATAGTCATGTGCTGGGGGCATGTGCACTTGTGTGTTGGAGGCATTCATGTCTGCTGTTGCTATTACACGTGGTTTAGGTTTTTTTTTGTTTGCTGCTTGATAACTACAACTACTTGTCTTGAGCAGGGATATTCCACACACAATTTTTAGTAAATTTCTGTGTTGTATTGTTTTCTATTGAACGTACTTATGAGTTAGTTTGATTGGTTATTGCTAATACATTACTAATTTGCACAACATTTGCAAACAGAAATAACTGCTGGTGTTTGTGCCACTGCTGGTTGCTTAGTTTAGCCAGCCAGCCTTTGGCTAATGTTGGTGAACAATATTGTGAGCTGTGAAGTGATCAAAATTGACTGGAAATGACTGTTATTGAGGTTAATAATACTGTAGGAACCAAAAAAAAGGCCCAGATTATGTGATTTTAGCAGTTTTTATTAATTTTTTAAGAAAATCCAGATCCAAAACCAAAACAACACGCAAGGACGGTTTTGCAAAACCAAATCCAGATCCAAAACCAAAACACGGGAGTTGGTGCACATCCCTACTTATAAGACCTTGGTTACAACAAGACTATTGCTGTAAATTTAGGATTGCTCAATTGCGAACCGGGGCGGGTTGCTGGAAATAAAAACTGGACCTGCTACAACATTAAGTCCTTCACTGTTTGCTAAATGCTTCCATGATCTTTAGGGGCTCGTTATGATAATCATCATTGCTGTTTTATTTCAATTTTATTGTATACCCAAAAATGTACAACTGTTGTATTTATCGGAGGTTGGTCATTTGATGAATCATATCTCAGATCGGACAGCTGTAAAAATCTTAAAAGTCCCATTTGGGATAGAAGTTCTTAGTAAACATGTATCAAGCCAATCAACAGTGATTAGCAAAGAAACGAATTCCCACATCGATAAATCAATTCTGAGCAAGCAATAACATAGGTGTGTTTAGATACACATAACAATTGGAACTGCAAAGCAAATTTACATGACCTAATTACTTTCCATAGTGCTTCCATGTGTTTAATTAAATACACATGGTTACACTTATAACTACAGTAAATTCTGCAACAGAAAGAGTAGCAATGACTGGCTTGTGTCTTAGCCCAATGTCAAGTTATTTGTGTTAAAACTTTATGAGAAAAGGCTGTTTTACTAGTTAAGGAAATTAGGAGAAAAGCAGGAAGCACATTTGCAAACCTTCCAAATTAAAATCTCTGATAAGAAAGATAATTCAGATCAAGGAACATGACAATAAAGTAATATAAAAATACTAGTACAGAATTGCAATATATTATTATTGCCAGTTATTTACAGTATATAGCGCACACATATTCCGCAGCGAAGATCTGGCCATTCACATCAGTCCCTGGTCAGTGGAGATTACAATCTATATTCCCTACCACATGTACAAACATACACATACACACTAGGGTTAATTTTTTGGGAGCCATTTAACCTACCAGTATATTTTTGGAGTGTGGGAGGAAACCGGTGTACCCGAAGGAACCCCACGCAAACACAGGGAGAGTAATAAGCAATTTTTCCTAAGACTAAACTTGATATTTTCATACTGTTCTTTAAGTTTTGTGGAATGACCGACAGGAATCAACGCAAATTTATTCCCATTGAGCAGTAATACGCATTTTAAGCTCCTTTTAGAACTATGCAAAAAGTGCCGTCAGTCTTGTGCTCGATATTCTGGTAACCCATCATCTGGAGAAGTTCCGGAATATTGTTGCAATACTCAAGATTGGCTAATAAACCTTCTATAGTCAGAGGGGCACCTTATGTAACACCATGTAATAAGACACCTTCTTAATAAATTATATGAAATAAAGACTCGGAGACACGAGATTTGGCAGAATAATTAGTTAGCAATTTATTAAAATTATCGAATGAATATTAAATTAATCTAACTGATCGAAAGTATGGTGGTAAAGGAAGGACGGCAACATTCAGCTTACTCCAGACATGCAGCACGCAGACATGCATACCAAGCGGACACCGCCCAAGGTGCAGAGCAACCAATAACTAAACAACTGTCAACAAAAGGTATCCACTCAACCTTCTAACATGACTACCCACCCCGAAGGGTGATGACGCTATCCCCGGCAGGGTGATCCAGCGAACTAACCAGTCAACGAAAGTGAGCGCACCCAAAGACAATAATACTACTAACTGAAAGAGATTTGCACCCTAAATGGCGACCTGCCGTTCTTACCCGCCACAGAAAACAGCTAACTACAGAAAATCCCACTAAAGGCACATAGGGAGGGAGGGTGGGTAGACAGGAACCAAAGAGGCTTTGTCTCAGCCCACACAGCCTCACATACCAAGCTAAAACATACAAACCTATCCTAATAGGGCAATTAAGTCACATGGTGTTACCCAGGCCAGCCCCCAGACTTGAGGTTTCAATATAGTGCTTTTCTTGAAGTCAGGATGCTAAAAGCTCAGCTCCTTTTTCCGATAAATTCAAGTCACGAATTAAATCGTTTAGTTCCTTTAACTTCGCACAAAGAAGAAAAGTGCTGCCATTTTTGGGAAAATCAGGCCGACACCCCCCAAAAGATGCTCTGACATGGGGGTTCACTATGGGTACCCCCGAAAACTCCTGCTGCAGGTATGTGGGGTGTTTACATTAGGGATGATGATGTTTGTCCATGCAAGATGACGTGTTGCCTCTTTCTGAGTTCCGTTATTTTGGAGGGAAAAATCAGAACTCGGCGTGCAAACTCGAACCTATCCGAGCCTGCAGATCCCTAGTTTAAATGGTCTGATTAGCTGCTATTTTGTGTATTTGAAAAAGTGGTGAAGAAAAGGATTTAGCAAGTTTTTTGGGGGGAAAAATAAGTAGTCCCATCAAATTTGGGGTGCCTGAAAATGGGTGCAAGCATATTTTAAAGTGGGTAATGTGAACTTTTAAAAAACATGAAAAATCCACCTGCCGCAACTACCTGCAAACTAACAAACACCGGTAGCATACTTGGGGACCCCCCCTGAGTCTATTTCGCTAGTTTAGAAGTTTGTCCCCCAACTAGTGGTTTTTTTTTCGCCTACAAAACGAAAGTAGTTTTTTGGGGTTTCCCATGTTATTTTTTTTAAATCGTTTTTACACATAATACCTTTGGGGGACTGTCCAAGGGTGCAGGGTGGTTTTTGGAAGTTTGTACCCCAAAACCCCAATTCTGCTTTTTTGCATGTACCGATGGATTGACTTATTGCACCGGTGAAAAATCAGAACAATTGAATACGGGGATAACTGGGATTCGGCAAAAAAGAATCGCTGAAAACGGCTTTTCGCCGGCAATTGAATATGGCCCCAAGTGATCTTTTGGCTCACGCCACATCATAGGTATGCCTAAATTAAGTCCTTTTCGATCACCTTTAGTCCAATTGCGGACTGATTCCATTCAGGTTTTACAAACTTTGTGAGGCACCCAAATCTTGTCTTGCTGGCTTACATGACATCCAAAATAAGCCCGATACGCATGTTTTGCGAATACAGCTAGATTTTTTCTTTCTTTTGCAACACTATATTTGCCACAAATATAACAAAAAACATCAGGGTTGTTAGTACACCTTCTCAGAGAAGAACTAATTTTTATGGCGAAAACGTTTTGTTTCACACATTCAGTGCTAACTCCCACAAAAGCTGATGATGTACTGAACAAAACAAGCCCAAACGGCGGGAAATTGGTTGTGGTGGGACAGAGAGAGGGCCGAGCAAAGGAACAGGAGGTGCGCTAACTGCGTCACTCGGTCCTCTACCATTGCTCCTCGCTGTATGCTGGGCGGAGGCGTGGCTGTGGTCTGAGGATGTCCCAGCAGTGCACTGGCCACGCCTCCTCCCAGCGTTAGTGAGGAGATATGAATGTTTTATGTGTCTCAGATGTGACTACCAGCTACGTTATCACACCTAAAACAAATTCTTGTTATTGTTGAAAGAAGGTTGTTGTTAAAAAAAGCAAAACTAAGTCGATTCTGTTAAGTAAAACAGGCCTAGACTAGTAATGTACTTCAAATGGAGAAAATAATTGAATTTTATAATTTTTCATTAATATGAAAAGTGGAGCCAATACAGCTATAGCGAAGATCTAATGCGAAAATAGGATCTGCGAGTACTCTCACAACGATCTTAAACCCTTGGCAAGAAAAAATAAATATTTTTGTTCCCCAGTGTAATTAGGGCCACTTGTAGATCTGCTGTATTAGTCAATTAACACACCTGTGCTGCAGGTAGATGACCTGGCAATCATGCACAGTTAAGGTTCCATGAGGACCAAGTTTGAGAAACATTGGCATAGAATAGAGGTTCCCAAACTCCGCCATTACAGTCCAGGTTTTAAGGATATTCATGCTTGAGTCCAGATGGTTAAATTGACTGAGGTACCAATTAAGTCAATTGTGTTCAAGTATGGATATTTCTGGCATAGAATATACATATGGGACATTTACAGTATAAACCAGGAAAATTGGTGTTGCACATAATCAGATAGGCTGGAACATTACCATTGGGCCTATCAACAAAACCACACACCATACAAACGCACACACTTTATATCCCCTGTATAAGGAGAATGAATATGATGAGTGCATTAATCATTGCTACGCAATCCTATTGTCCAGCCTTCGATAGACAACTCCCATGAGTATCTCTAATTTCTACTAAACAGATAACTAATAATCTTGCTGAAAATGGTGGCAAATTGTCTCTGGCCTTTACTGTTGCTCCTGATTCACAAAGACCAGATGGGCTTTGTGCCAAAATGAAGGTTATGAAAACACTTAAGAGACAATGGCCGGGATGTACTAAGGTTGCGGTGACCATTCCGCCAGTCACCGCAACCTTACTAATCACATATGTTCTAACATATGCGATTAGTATCGCAAAGGACAGCTCTTGCGATAAGAGCTGCCCTTTGCGAAGCAGCCGGCGCCTGGTGACAGGGTCTCCGTGGGACACCGCCCCCTCCGAGCCCCAGGAACTTCCTGCTGGTCACCTGTGCAGGAAGCCCTGGGCTCCTCCTCCCTGCACCCGGAAGATTAGAAGGAGGAGGAGGACCCAGGAGGAACGCGGGCCGGCGACCATAGACAGCAGGTGAGTGGGGGCTAGCGCTGGGCGACAGCGAATCGTCGGGAGCGATAAGAAGTCCATAGGCTTCTACAGGGTAATATCCAGAAGAAAGAAGAAAAAGTAGGCTCTTTTTGTGGGGCAATCAAATTTTATTAAATGATTAAAATTAAACTTTTATTATAGTCCTTTAAAATAATTCCCAAAATACATATACAACACAAACAACATATAGAGTCATAATGTGTTACAATATTTCCATATGTGTGTTCTGGAAACTGAATCAGATTCTAATGCATATATATAAGGGTATGGCGTCTGATACGCTCTACAGGGATCTAATAGATCTAGAACCCTGAGTCCTTGCCTATTAATCAGTGCAGTTTAATTCCATATGAGCAAACTTGTAACACAGTATAGAACAAAGGGCGAAAATATAAATAAATGATGACATGGAACACTCAGTGTTCGTAAAACTCAGATATACAACCCTGTATTGGGTACATAGGGTAAATATTTTGCTCCACAATTGTAAATGTAATGATGATATTTCTCAATGGGGCATATTCAGATGATATTATTATTATTATCCTTTATTTATATGGCGCCACAAGTGTTCCGCAGCGCCTTAAATAGTACATAGAACTAATAGGTGAACAAGAAACAAGTAACTTACAGTACATTACAGTGCAGGACAAGGACACGACTTATATACATTGCTGAAATAGTGATTAAAGCACTCACAATAAGCTGCCGGGAGTTGGCAGTCCCGTGTTAGGTGCCCTAATGGGGAGTAGAGAGTAGAAGAAAATGTAAAGAGAAGCACATGAGGGAAGAGGTCCCTGCTCATGAGAGCTTACATTCTAAGGGGAGGGGCAGACAGTCAGGCATGACACAGAAGGGGAAGATAGGAAGGAAAGAGCATGAGGTGGGTTAGGATGAGTGCTTGAAGGCCTTGATAAAGTAGTGAATCTTGAGAGCCCGTTTGAAGATTTGTAGAGAGGTGGAGAGTCTGAGAGGGAGAGCATTCCAAAGGTAGGGAGCAGCACGGGCAAAATCTCGGATGCGGGAGGAAGTAATCAGTTGGCAAGAGAGGCGGCATGCATTAGTTGAGCGAAGTGGACGGGCGGGAGTGTGAAGGGAGAGAAGGTCAGAAATGTATGCGGG
Source organism: Taudactylus pleione (assembly GCA_031769625.1). Lineage (NCBI taxonomy): Eukaryota > Metazoa > Chordata > Amphibia > Anura > Myobatrachidae > Taudactylus > Taudactylus pleione. The sequence continues at coordinate 22,543,333 of JAUIMM010000113.1, read as the reverse complement.
AGAGGATTTGGTGAGGGCTTTGTAGGCGAATGTAAGAACCTTGAATTGGCATCTGAAGGGGAAGGGGAGCCAATGTAGGGCTTGAAGGAGAGGGGAAGCAGATGTAGAACGTCTGGAGAGGAAGATGAGCTGAGCAGCAGCATTGAGAACCGATTGTAGTGGAGAGAGGTGGGAGACTGGGAGGCCAGCTAGGAGAAGGTTACAGTAGTCCAATCTGGATATGACCAGTGAGTGGATGAGAGTTTTAGTGTCATCCTGGGTGAGGAAGGGTCTAATCCTGGAGATATTTTTAGGTGAAAACGGCAGGAAAGCGAGAGGTGCTGAATGTGCGGTTTAAAGGAGAGGGAGGAGTCTAGGATAACTCCAAGACAGCGCACTTTGGGGCTAGAGGAAATAGTTGTGCCATCAATAGATAATGAAATTGTGGGAAGTGATGTAGTGGAAGAGGCTGGGACATCCACAAAGAGACAGCAGAGAGACAGTTGGAGATACGGGTAAGGAGCGAGGGGAGAGCTCAGGGGTGGAAAGGTAAATTTGAGTATCATCAGCATAGAGATGATATTGGAGGTCAAAGGAGTTAATGAGTTCACCTAAAGAGGATGTATATATGGAGAAAAGGAGAGGTCTAAGAACAGAACCTTGGGGAACTCCTACTGTTAGTGGAAGTGGGGGGGAAGAGGAGTCATGAGAGGACACAGCAAAGGAACGATCAGAGAGGTAGGAGGAAAGCCAGGATAGGACAGTGCCACCTAAACCGAGAGAGTAAAGGATTTGCAGGAGGAGAGGGTGAACTACAGTGTCAAATGCAGCAGAGAGGTGAAGGAGAATGAGCAGAGAGTAGTGTCCCTTGGATTTGGCAGCAAGGAGGTCATTGCTGACTTTCGTGAGGGCAGTTTCAATGGAGTGGAGAGATCGGAAGCCAGATTGAAATGAGTCAAGGAGGGAGTGGGAGGAAAGAAAGGTGGTAAGGCGGTTGTAGACAATATGCTCAATCAGTTTGGAAGCAAAAGGGAGAAGAGAAATGGGTCGATAGTTGGAAAGTATGTTAGGATCAAGGGTAGGTTTTTTAAGAAAGGGGGAGAAAAGAACATGTTTGAATATCAGAAGGGACAGTGCCAGATGATAGGGAGAGATTAAAGAGGTGAGCCAGATGGGAACAGGCAGAAGGAGACAGGTGGGAGAGGAGACGGGAAGGGATAGGGTCAAGAGTGGAGGTGGAAGGAGGGGAGGACCGGATGAGGCCCATGACTTCCTCTCCAGAAGCAGGCGAGAAGGATGTCAGAGTTGGTGAGACAGAAGGGGAGGGGTGGTAAGGGCAAGGAGGGGGAAGAGTGCTGAGAGTCTGATGGGATATGATGTCCTCACGTATGGAGTCAATTTTAGATGTAAAGTAGGTGGCAAAGTCAAGGCAGAGAGCGAGGAGGGAAGGCGAGGAGGGGAAGGGCAGAGTAGGGAGTTGAAAGTGGTAAAGAGATGCTGGGGGTTTGAGGACTGGGAGGAGATGAGGTTCTTGAAATATGTTTGTTTGGAGAGAGACAGGGCAGCACTGTAGGAAGAGAGAATAAATTTGAAATGGAGGAAGACAGCCTTAGAGCGTGACTTTCTCCACTGACGCTCTGCAATTCTTGAACACTTTTGTAGGTATCTGGTGCATTTGGAATGCCAGGGTTGTGGTGTGGATCTGCGAGGGTGAGTAGTTATTGCTGGAGCAACAGAATCAAGAGAAGAAGGGAGGAATTGTACAGGGAAGTAGCTTGTTCATGACAGGAGAGATAAATAATAGGGGAGAGAAGAGAGTCCAGCAGGGAGGAAAAACCAACAGTGTCAATAGCCTCAATATTACGCTTAGTAATGGTAGCCTTAGGAGTTAAAGGAGGGGAAGGAGAGAGGGATAGGTTAAAAGAGAGAAGGTGATGGTCAGAGAGGGGGAATGGGGAATTGGAGTAATCAGAAATATCACAACGGTGAGTAAAGACCATGTCAAGTGCGTGCCCACTCACATGGGAGGGTGATGAGGTCCATTGGGCGAGACCAAATGATGAGGTGAGGGTAAGGTGTTTAGCTGCAGAGGATTATGTCAATAGGAATATTAAAATCACCTAGGATAATGGAGGGAAGATCTGACGAAAGAAAGTGAGGGAGCCAGGAAGCAAAGTTGTCAAGTAATTTGGAGGGAGAGCCAGGGGGACGGTAAATGACAGCTACTCTAAGGTTTACTGGTTGGAAGAGGCGTATAGCATGAACCTCAAATGTGGGGAATGTAAGGGATGGTTCAGAATGGTAGGAATAACTGGTGGATAGAAGGACCCCAACACCACCACCATGGCGACCCCCAGGCCGGGGGGTGTGGGAGAAGGCAAGGCCCCCAGAGGATAGAGCAGCAGGAGAAGTGGTGTCAGAGGGTGAGATCCAAGTTTCAGTAATGGCTAGGAGATTCAGGGAGTTGGAGATAAAATGGTCATGAGTGGGGACCAGTTTATTACAGACTGACCTGGCATTCCAAAAGACACAGGATAGAGAGATAGCATTTGTGGGGGAGATGTGAATAAGATTATCCAGGTTGCTGTAACGTGGAGGTAAGATTAATTTGGGGGACCGATATGAATAGAGTTTAGTGATGGTGCGGGCACCTGAGCTAGAGAGGGAACCTATAGGAGGTGGACAGGGTGGGAGATGTGGATGGCAGTGGGGTGAAGTGACAGGGAGAGGAGTGTAGGAGGAGGGTTTGGTGGTGGGGGTAGTAGGACAGAGGGGGGTAGAACAGGAAGAAAGTGGAGTAATTGGAGAGGAGGGAAGAGTAGGCAGACAGAGGAGGGGAGAGAAGGGGAGGAGGTGGAAAAGATAAGGGGGAAAGGATAATGGTGGAAGCCGGGGGCAGAATAGAGGATTAGGTAGAGACTGAGGGTCTCATTCAGACCCGCTCGCGAGCGCAGGACGCTTGCAAGTGGGTCGATGGTACCCAAATGCGCATGCGCACGACAGAGGGAGCTCCGTCGTGCGCATGCGCGAGACCCGGATAGCGACAGCCAAGCTGTCGCTCCGGGTCTCGGACCAAAGGGGGCATGCTGTCGATGGTGAGTGACAGCACGCCCCCTTTGGTGGGCGTGCCGGGGGCGTGGCTGCCAGACGGAGGCGTTCCCATGGGAACTTCTACCGTCTGGGTCCGGCCTCACTGACATCACTAGTGATGTTAGTGGGAGTGATTTTGGCTCTGATAGAGCCAATATAACTCCAGGGCTTGCGGCAGCGAGACCCTACTGCAGGGTCTCGTCGCAAGCCCGATGGTTGCGATGGTCTTGACCATCACGACCATCATCATGGACGCTCGCATAAGCTGTGGGTGGTAACCCACAGCTATGCGAGCGTCCAAAAGGCCGCTCCAAATTTAACTAGGACGGCCCTGATTCAGAGCGAGCGCTCTGGTCAGAGCGTCCGGCTCTGAATCAGGGCCTGAGTGAAGGAGGGAGTTGGTATAACATTCATAGTAATCCAGTAATATAGTATATGTCCCACACACTAATTTATCTGTATATGTGATAGTATTTAAGCATTGGTCTGATCTCCTGTGGGAAACAAGAAAATAATTCCAAAAATAATAGTGTCCCAAACTGACACAAATGCTGTATATCACTTTCCATAAAAGGAGTCTTTTTACTTGTTATAGATAATTATCCCACAAAGAACCCCAATCATATCAGCAGTATATTCTTGTTAGATACATGGGGACAAGCAATGCATTTCTTTAGTCCCCAAATTTGTGAAGGACAGATGTCAAAGTGATTAACAGATATATAAAATACTGGTCATGAACTTTCACTAATTAGTAGAGCTATGGAGCACTACCCACACATTGTATCTATTAGTGTCTAGTGTTTGCTTTTGCAATAAGACACAGTATCCATGAGTGCACCCACCATGTCATTACCACAACCAATATATAGATATGTGTGTTTTCACAAACATGTGTGCACACAAATACCTGATTACAGTTTTGCTGTGTCTAATTGATATAAAGATAAAATGACTAGATGTCTCCAAGTCATAGAAGAGAGCAATATACTGTAACAAATATGGAGAGCAGACATGGAGGTCTGAGTGGTGTGATACAATTTACCCTTCAGTAGATATCCGGATGAGCAAAAATGGTCGGCCTGTGCACCAGCCGGACCAACATCATAGGAGTCCTTGGACGCGCGTTTCGCCCGTGGTGGGCTTGTTCACCATTGCTTAAGGAACAGAACTTCTGTTCTCACCTTATGTGCATATTGCCGAGAGGGCGTCCCGATCATTGGTCAGATGATCCACGTGATCTCCTGTCATAGGGTCATCTATAGGGTAATGCCAGGTTTTTCTGGCGTTACCCTCTGCACCGATAAAAGTGCGGCTGGGTCTTAGTACATATGGAAATGCGGTAAAACCCCCGAAAACGGGGTTTTTACCAAATTTTTCCTTTAGTACATCCCGGCCAATTAGAGTCCATGTGCAAGGCTGTAGAGAGCTGTGAAAGGGCCCGGGGTATAGGAGGGAGCGTGGCCAAACCATGGAGGTGTGGTCACGCCCCACAGTTCCATGGTAGGGGACTGTCATATCATGCAGGCACAGAGAGGAGATTGCTGCTGCTGCTCACTGACAGGTAAGAAGTGTTACAGGAAAGGTCTGTGAGTGTGTGTGTGGGGTTCGGACCGGACGCAGGCCCCTCTAACAAGCCCGGGTAATTAGTACGCGCTCTCCCCTCTCTCAGCACCCCTGCCTATGTGAATGATGCCTGACTGAAATAATTGGAAATTTCCGCAACAAATTTTAGTGGGGCGTCTTAAGAGAGGAGGGGGTCCATGTGCACTCCCTGTGTGGGGCCCCCTCCTCTCTCCCCGGGGGCCAGCAGCCGACTGATGTGCCTGGCCAGCCAACGGAGCATTAGTAGACTCCGAGCACTAGTGTGTGTGCTGCGGCCATTTTCTGATGTTTCTGACCAGCGTTGACACCCAACGCGGGACCACACACTGCACCCATTAAAGATACGCCACTGCCTTCCCCCCAGTGAACTGGACAAAACAGTGGTGGCCCAATCACACATTTTGCAGCCCCAATACAACGAAAAACCAACATGCAGGACATGACTGTTGGGAAATCACGCATAGAGCTTACATTAACAAAAATCATTGAAAGCAATACAAAGGAAATTATTACAAAAAAACTATTTAACCAGATTTCTAAGTTTTCCATTGTGAACATATTGGACAAAACAGTGGAAAAGATTGTGTCAGAATTATAAACAAAATGTGATGAATATCTGACTTTTGTAGAAACAGAGATAGAATGTAATATAAGGATAGGAAATAAATAAGATAACAAAAAACATAATTGGATAAGTCTATAGCTCACCCCCCAGTTTGAAGTGACCCTTAAATGTATCATGTGATAATAATGTAATTATACAAAGAACAAGTACAGTATACAGATGTGACCTCATACATCTTTCCTCCGTGCACTATAAGTCGTGTTACACATAACACGTGAGAGCCGCGTGACTCGGTAGCGCTGAGCATCTTTTTGTGCGACTATTTACATTCAAGTGTGTCTCATCAGCGGCTGTGATACTGTAACGTAGCGTTTCGCATGCAGCTACACCCGCAGCTGCACACAGAACATAGCCATGCCGCATGTCATTTTAATCAGCAGAGGCAGCTTGTGCATCCTGTTCTCATCACTGTGCGAATAAGATGTGCGCATTTGAAGGTAAAAAGTCGCACGAAAATACGCTGGCCGCTACCGAGTCACGCCATAGCATGGCACGACTAGAAGGGTTGTTTATATCTGTTTTAACATTGTATGAGGACACATCTTGACAGCACAGCAAAATTAACTTTAGTAATAATAAACTCACTATGCAATAAAAAAAAGCAGAAAGCTTAAATAACTTTTGTATTTTAAGACTATAGAAAAATGTCCTCTTAAAAGGCAGCCAGAAAGTATTAGGTACTTAGAGATTTACTAATAAATACATTTTAGCACAATAACCTTAAAGTGAGATCATGGGCTAAATGTAATAGCCCCTGAGTTTACAAAGCTGCAGGATTTATGCGAGTCTTCCATTTTTTTAAAGTGGTAATCATAACAAAGGCTAAACCAAGCTGGTAATGGCTCGCATAAATCCCTGCAGCATCGGAAACTCGGAGACTATTACATTTAGCCCCATTAGCTCCCGACAATTCCTATTTTGGCAGAACAGTCTCTAATTGAGGGCTCTGTCCCACCTACCCGAGAGGAACTGCATTGTCCTAATCGGCAGGGCAGTTAGAGAGGTAAGTTCCACACACATGTACAGGGCCGTATCTAGGGGTGTGCGAGCGGTGTGGCCGCACAGAGCACAGTGCTCTGTGGCACTGCCGCTCACCCACGGCTCCCTCTTCTGGCTAGCAGGGTGCCTAGAATGGCACCCTGCTGCCATGATCTATAATGCAGTGCCGCCTGGAGCATCCTTCGGACACATCAGCGGTCACACCGCTGCCGTTACAGCTCCCCGGAGCATCTTGAGGATGCTAGGGGCATTGCTGTAATCACCGGCGATTGTGGCCCTGCCCCCTCTGCGTTACATCACGTGAAGGGGCGTGTCCTGCACCGGGAGCACTAGTTACGGTCACCTGTATGTGTGACTACTGCTAGATGACAGTCACTAGATAAGTCACACTCAGTTTTCACTACTTCTTTGAGCAACACTATATTTTTATGTACTAAATCCACTTTAAAAGCTTTCCTTTTAGCTAGCAATTATAAATGACTGATACTGATGAGTTCTAATCAATTCCACTGTGCTCAAAACACAATTAACCATTGATGAGCTTAGAAGGCTGGTGTTGAGAAAGTAGGATGAATTTAATCGCAGTTCATTAAAAGAGTGTAGTATATTAAGTCGACATTCAGAATGATGACACCGTAATGTTGACATATACAGAACGCTGAGCTGTCAAATGACGACATCCAATTTTAGGGTTAGGCTGCATTGTGAAAGAACAGTCGGAATGCATTTGCATTTATCATCTAACCCTAAACCCAGCCTAGCCCTAAAATCAGGTGTCAACATTGTGACCTTTAATATTCTGACTGCATACCCATTAAAATGTCACTGGTACATATAAGGCAAATTGTTTAGGAGTGGACTTATTAAATGATAGACCTCAAGTTATGGGCTCAATCCAATTGTCTGGGATGATCCTGCGGCTGTGAGTCATCGCGACAACAGCCGCACTTGATGGCAGCTCAAATTCGCATAAAAGTGCTCGCATTCCCATAGAGCTCTGAGCAAAATGATGCAAATTTGGGCTCGTAGAGGGCTGCAAGGGGTGCGAGATGCGGTGCAGTTGCCAGTGTTTTAACGCCGTAGCATCGGCACATCGCTTCCTTCGCAAACAATTGGATTGACCCCTATGTGTCAAACTTGCTCTGTGTTTTCATATCACACTTTGAAAGCCAGAACAAAAACAAAACAAGCAATTATATTCATGCTGGAAGCTAAACACAATACAAGATTAGGAGGCTTTGAAGTTTTCAATATTAATTCAATTTAATTTGACAGATTTTGGTTTGGGAAAGAAACACAATTAAATATCAATTAAAAAGCAAATCACATTTAAAAAAAAAAAAGTTTCAGCTTTTCTTTGACACTTTCCTTTATAGAGGAGTTCATTTTTGGACTGTGAGCTGACACCCTACTGTGCATCTAAATATATAGTAGTGAATAAACAAAGATCAGTTTGGTAAGTTTTAATTGATTCTGACATTCGTCACAGAAAAGTTTTTTTTAATTGTATTTTACATAGAAATTTTTTTTCATGTAAAACCGATGTAAATTGGGTCGATGCCTTTTTTTTTTATTATAACCTTACACACTGTTGTTACTAATAGTGGCTTTGTTTTTCTTTTTAGGTTACCAGGGTAAACACATTATTAATAGTTCAATAAACCTATCTTAAAAAAGAAAAAAATTGGGTGGTGTAATGGTTAGCATTACTGCCTCACAGCACTGAGGTCTTGGGTACGATTGCCACCAAGGCCCTAACTGTGTGAAGTTTACAAAGATGAACTAAAGTGCCCAGCAGAATGCAGAAGAAATGTCAGGATAAGCCAGGTGAGGATGAGAGTCAGAATCTAAGACACCGTGCAGCAGGGGCATTTCTACCCCTTGGTCAGAATGGCACTTGCCAGGGGAGCCAACCAAGGGAGGGAGCCGTCCGGCGGTGCCATCCACGGCCAGGGCGTAGAATCAAGACAGGACTGCCAGGACTGGTGCCCCGGGTACGCCCCTAGCTCCTAGATGTCCAGGGCTGGGCAGCTGCGGGTGCTTGTCGGTGGCTGCCTGGTACACTGAATAACATTTTTTTTTTTTTTTTTAGACAAGGCACTGAGGAGTCGGCCACAGCCAGAAGATAAGTATCTGTGGGCTTTGGAGGCTGGATGCGGGGAGCCAGGGACTGAAGCTGGGGAGACAGAAGGGGGATGCCTGAGGAGATAGGAGGAGGATGGCTGGGGAGACATTATAAGTACAGATTGTAATTATATAAAAAATATGGGTGGAGGGGGGGCACCAGGTCATTACTTTGCCAGGGGCGCACGGACCCCTAGATATACCCCTGCTGTGCAGCAGAGGAGTCAGAGTCGACTTGGGACAAATACTCCAGGAACAATCACTGGAATGCTCAGGAGTACAGGTAGGAGCTTCACACTTTGGCAACATGCTATGTGCCAGAGCTACTTTAAATAGTTAGGCAGACTCAGATCGGTTTGGTAAGCTTCCAGTGGTCACAGGTCTGGTCCTTTAAACCTCAAATAGATTTATGTAGCCACCCCATTACAGAATCCCTCAGAGGCAGTAAGAATACAACAGAAGCCAGCGCTGGAAGTAGGAGAACAGATGACACACCAGACCCGGTACAAGACAGCACCCCATGAGATTCTGGCTCCCTCTCATTGGGCGGAATTCGATTGTTTCCTGCCCCCATCGCGCCCGACGGAGCTATTCTATTCTTGCTCCTGTCGGGCACGATCAGCTGTCAGCGCTACATTTCAGCTCGCAGCCCCTGGGGGATGAGAGCTGAAATGTGCGAAAAGTGACATGTTTGGGCACCCAAACATCACTTTTCGCGATCACGCCCAGCACTTGTGGTCGGGTTTAGCTGCTGTACGTGGCTAAACCCGACCACTTTGGGCACGATCAGCACGAAAATCTAGAACAATTGCATTGCGGCCTGCCATCTCCTGTCACTTTAGATGGGAGATGCGGGCCGCGAAAACAATTGAATTCCGCCCATTGTGTGAAGACAACGTGGCTGCAGATACTCATTGAAGTGAGTCTTCAAATCAAGAACTCATAGCTACTGTACAAATATTTTTAATTCTTTTTACAGGTACATACAGAATGGTACTGTATGTGCCAATACGATCAAAAGTTGTCTAGAGCTGTAAAAATGACCATTTACTAACCGTTGTCAATTCTGGGTTATGTTTTTTTTTTATCTTTGTATAGCCAAAAATGATATATAAAATAAATCAGACTAAAAACAGGTGCACATTCTGGTTGTAATTTTTTTTTTTTACTACAGGTATGTCCTTATACACCAAGCCTCAATACGTCAGACGGCGAGAGACGCCTGGCGCAAGTGAGCCACCAGGTCCTGTGCGACTTTGCTTACGCCTAGTGCCTTTTTTGCCTGAAAATATGTCTTAGTCAAAATCAGATGCGACATACCGCGTCCAGAGACTGCACTGATTAATTTGATATGCGACACATATATCTGGACCACTTAGGGGCAGATTCAATTTACTTGCTGGTTCTGCCGCATGGTCTCTTTTCCAGGGTAAAGGGCCTGAATTTATTAAACTAGAGACTCACAATCAAAATGTAACCTGCACCGATGCAGCCGTTAACGCGTATTTCTGCTCGCACCCAGCTGTGGGGCTGCTCGCGTGTTCTTTACCCTTGAAAAAGACAGCGCAAGACAAGCCACGGCTAATTGAATTTGCCCATATATCTATATTTGCAATGAAAATTGGAACACACTCCTATACAACACCATATATTTGGTTGATTATGCACTAGTCTATCCCAGCCTATTTTATTTTAGTAGCCAGAGGCAGGTGTGTGAAAAATGAGTCTACGTGTGGGGATGGGGGAAGATTTGACTTTAACAGTCACAAGTTTGTATATTAGGTATACATTCATAATGTCGACTATCGACATATTAATGAATGCTCAAACTAAAATGAACGCTATCGCTAATACTATTTTATCATATCAGTAGTCAGCAAACATCAAATGCAACATCCCACCATATTGTTGTAGTCTTCTTATTCGGGATGTGATCTTTATCCCGGCGTGCGGGATGCCGACGCTTAGAATACCTGTCAGAATCCCTGCGCCGGCATCCCGAAGGTAAGTAGCGGGGTTAGGCACTAGCATAGGGGTGGGCAATAAGCGGCCCCCCAGCTGTAGAACTACACATCCCAGCATGCCCTGACAGTTTTGTTATTTGGCCATGCTAAAACTGTTGCAAGGCATGCTGGGATGTGTAGTTCAACAACGGAGGGCTGCTTACTGTCCACCCCTGTTAGAGGGTGGGTTAGGATTATGCACTAAGGAGGGAGGGTGAGGTTTAGAGTGCGGGGAGGTTTAGGCACTAGGTGGGGGGAAAGGTTTAGGCACCGGGGAGGAAGGGTTAGGATACCGATCGACAGGTGTCGGTATCCTAACTCTGTCAAGATGGCATCGTCGGGATTTGGACGCCATGATCCAGAGCGCCGGCATCCCGCACCCATCCCTTCAATTCTATAATACTTGTTTAGGTATGTTAATTGTTGCCTCCTCTTGTCTAGTGTTATAATATGTTCTCGTTTAGAACAGAAATCATAACTAAGAACATATTCATAATAGAAATCAATTCCTTCCTGGCTGAAAATCCATTTTTTTTGCTTCACTAAGTATTAGAAAAACACTCTGTATGACTAGTCTTGTGTGAATTTTCCTAATAAAAGCATCAATATCTTTAAAGAAAATTAAGGGAAAAAAAAAAAAAGATATACGGCTTTCATAAATTTCCTATAATATGCCAATCTTGAAAGGCTGTGAAAAAAAAACAACGATTTGACTTCAAGACAGTTCATCAAATTTCATTCTTTGACCTCACAATTCTTGGGCTGAAAAGTGTTGTTATGATGATTATCAATGCGTTAAGTCTATCCAATAAAGTGGGATCACACAGCACCTGGTTCCATGAAAGAAACTTTCAACAAACATTAACAAGATATATGGTAGTAAGATCCAAGGGACACCTAGCAACGGTGGATGATTCAAAAATGTTTTTGATCTTTCTAAGCCTTGAAAAGGAACCTTTGCGGAAAAAAAAAGATAATTTCATCACCCACCTTCACGCTCAACAATCTCCACTTCATCTATTTCTTTAAAATAATCAACTATAAGGATCTTTACCAAAATGTGCTTTTTAGTACACTTAATGTCTTCCAAATGAAGTCCAGATGTAGAAGGCTGTAGGAACAGTTCTCAGGACTGAAAAAGATGACATAAATCTTGCAGCTGACAAAGATCCTGCTGAGCTCAGTTGCGGAAACTCACAAAGGACTTGTTTTGGGCCAGAAAAGCTGCTGGGTATGAAGACAGATGTGTACACTCCTATTAAAAAAAAGAATGATTGAAAAGAAGGGGAAAAAAAAGGGAGTCTGTTAAAACCCACTTTACCAATATTCCCAAAGTCAAGGCTCGATGGAGATTTATTCACGCCAGCTAAGAAAAAAGTGTTTAGGCTCAAAATAAAATATTTATTTTAATTAAAGGCTGAGAGAATCAAAGGAAACTCCTTCACATCCCGCTCTCAATCTGAATAAATAAAGACAATTGCTGTTTACCGATGACTTCACATTATTTAAAATTGTATTAAAATGCATAACACTCACATCCGTGTTTATCCAGATGCTACAAAAAAGGAGAGGAATCGTTTCAGTTTGTTCCAGATTAACCAGCGTGACTCAGTGTGAGTGGAATCATTTCTGGCATATATGGCCAGTGGAAAGCACCTATACTGGTTATCATGCAAAATGCTGCTCATTTATTTTATATACTTGATATTTTGAATACAGAGCAAACAACTTGAATCAGCCCCTGCCCAATGAGTTTACAAATATTTGGTGTTTAGAGGACAAGTCCACAGCCAAGAGGCCCGACGCTGGCATTTAAAATGGATTATTGTCATTATTATAGTGGTGTTTGCCCTTTATCAATGAACTACCTCGTCTCCATACAGCTTAGTGTACTTGTGGAGACTTCATTTGGCCACACACTCAGTGATTCATTCAATTGGACCATTATCTCAGCATGTGGGGTTCAAAATCTACTTACTGCTTGATAACTTGGAAAATGCTGTTAGTACCTGGCTGATGGCACATGCTGATAGTAGATGACAGCTATTTGTTTGAGTGACATCATACACTAACTGGCCTCAATGACGTTGTAAGTGTTCCAATCACTCTGCCTGCACGCCAAATAACTATATACACGTGGCTTCATTCAGAGCTGGACACAGACGGAAACCCAAAATGCGTCTGAAGTAAACGTTGCATTTGATCAACTGTGGTTCCTTCCCCTTCACATACCAGGGTTAAGTAAGTGCCTTGGAGCATCTGTAATGCGAAGCGTTACACCAATGCAGTGTAATTAGACATTTAAAACACTGTTACTGCAGTTTCACTCTATTTGCCTTAATGTCTGAATTGTAGTAATTTTCGTCCAGACGAATCCCTGCATCCACGTCATTAAACTTGCACAAGGGTTTCAGCACCCGCAAGCCAAATTCCTCTAGGCAGGCGCGATGGCATCTTTTCAGCTGCCTTACTGTACTTTGGCCATGTCCACGAGCCCACTCCAACCCGCTTCCCAGCCCCCTAGGCACAGAGAGTCATAAGTCCAAGTAGCATGCAGACAAAGACTCACATGTGCACAAAAAAAGCAGCAACATGCATTTCTATACAATTCTGAATACGGTCCATGGTGTGTGCATGACAGCTGCCATTACTGAATAACGTGGTGTAGGTGTATGAACCCTAACCAGTATGTTGGGACACATCTGGGTGTCATTGATGGATGGGATATTGGGGGCGTGGCCTAATTACCATAGTCCACGCCTCCTTACGTGATGTTATCTGAGGGGCGTGCCAGCATGGCACACCTCCAAATAATGTCAGGCTGAGGGGAGTCTCACTATCTGGGCTTTCCCCAGCCCTCACACGGCACTGAATGGATGCCGTGTGCATGCGCGCAGCATCCATTCAGACTCCGGGGTCCCAGCACCGCCTCACCCCCGATTTGACTCAGTACTGTCCCGCTGAAATCGGGATGCTGGGGAAGGGTGTGCCCTCTAAGGGTGGCGCCCCTGTTCGAACGCTCATGTCGAACACCCCTAGGGCCAGCCCTGGACTTAGATGTAATAAGTGAAGCATTAACAAATAAACAAAATGTTAAGTTAAATAATAGAGATGATATAGTGAATATTTTGACAGAAGAGATAGTAGTTAAGATTTTCAATAATAATTATATAAGAAGCACCCAGAGGAAAGCCATGCTAACACACGGAGAACATACAAACCCCACACAGACAGTGTTCACGTTGGCCCCAGAGTTAAAACACTTCAATGCTAACCACTGTACACTAAGCTACCTGAGTCTGAGCTATTGCACAATGGGAGAGATGTATCAAACCTTGGAGAGAGATAAAGTGGAGATAAAGTACCAACCAATCAGCATCTAACTGCCATGTTACAGGCTGTGTTTGAAAAATGACAGCTAGGAGCATTGGTTGGTAGTTTATCTCTTTCCAAGGCTTTTAAGGCTCATACACACTAGACGATGTGTGTATGAGCCGACTTCGGCAAGTGCATACACATTTGCCTTTGCCGGTAACAACGAGCCACGGCTGGGGGGTTGATGCCCATGCTGCATTCGGTAGCATGGCATCGTTAACGATTGAGCTGTATGTACAGCCGACTGGGAATATCGTTAACGACCTGCGGGAGAGCGCATCGTTGGTCGTTTAGACCATACACACTAGACGATTTGAACAATATCGTTATGGTTCATATCGTTCACTTTTATCGTCTAGTGTGTACGCAACATTAGTCCATCTACCCTAATATTCCTATTGTAAAATGTGCCACAGTGTCATGTTCCTCTGTGATGTCACCTGATAAGCTGTATTCTCATATATGGCAACACAACACAAGCTGTACACTGTAGTTGTCGATTACTAACAAGCAACCTGTGCATCTCCTGGCAACACATGCTGGCAGCTGTAGTTCACAGCAGCTGGAAACCCACAGAATGCCTGAGCCTGCCATAACATAGGATGGGGAGGACAATCAGATGGAAACTGTCTATAGCACTAGACATTGATATCAGGAAAAACATGTTTTGTTTGCATGTGCTCTGTAAAACGGATGGCTATCTTTTACTGTAGTAGTTGGAACAGCTGGACTGTAATGTAAGCATGCTGTGAAAACACTAAACATGACTTGCCTGTGTCAAATTAAAGTTGCTTCCCCTCATAGTAAACACATGCAGTCTTGGTGCTGTAGTAACGACACTGCATTTGTTTAGACAATGATCAAACAGCATGAAGGTAAAAAGACAAGTGGATGTGCTACAACATAGACTATCTCCTTAGATGCAGCAATTTGCTCTAATTAGGAAATTATATTAACATAAAGTTATTAGTGTTTATTTTTTTATTTTTTTTTTGCCTTCCTTCTGTATCACCCACAGTTAAATAATGGGAATAAAATCATAGAGCAGTTTTTAAATGATCATTCTAGATACGGATTTGACACATTTAAATAATGTCTAAATTCACCTTTTAGGCTGTGAGTGTTTATGATCACTTCAGATGTAAAAGATGTGTGGGGAAGGGGCTAGGACCACACATCCTAATAAGAGGTGATACCATGCTGAAACTTGTACTCCCATGCAGGAAAAAGAATATACTGGTGCAAAATAAGCACTAAAATCACAGATATTAAAGTATAATAAATTCTGCAAATAACAGAGTATAATTGAGGTGACGAACTGGGGCCCCTAATAAGGCCCGACATTGTAAGTGCATGCGCTCTGTGGGGGCACTCTGAAAAGAGGCAGAGGTCATGCCTTGCGGGGTGTGTCGTGAGCCACAGGGGCATGGCCTTACAACATGCCCCTTCTGTCTGGATGCCAGCCAAGAATAGCATTGACAGCTGGAGCTGTTCAGTCAGTCTTACAGGCGGCTTCAGAGGGCCATCAACCTTTAGGAATTTGCCATAAGAGCCAGTCCGGCCCTGTTCTTAGTGTAACATGTGAGCCCACCCATCATGCCAAGGTGAACCCCATCAGATTATTCCCTAACATTACATTATGTCAATTCATCAAGGACTTATCATAATAATGCCCTCAGTCGCAGACCGTTAAAATACAACTTTGCTCATGGAATAGGCCAGGTATCGTCCAAGGAGGGGTATGACTCCCCATGCTCTTGTAGCAATTCTGGAACTCTCTGCTGTATTGGGTGCCTGTAAAGATCCTTGTTCCTTTGCCCATTGCTATAACAGGGATGACACAGCTGCAATGGATATTATCGCCCCTGTGCATATATGACCCCACATACCACACTACCAAGCTCCTTGGCTTGACAATAGTGTTAGTGAGCTCAGGAAAAGGGGTCGCAGACTTGAAAGACGATTAAGGAAGACTAACCTGGTAGGGTATAAGCTAACACAAGCATATTGAAGAATACCAATCCACAATCACTGGTAAGAAAACAGAGTTCCTGTCCAGTGAGATCATAGCAGCCACCAATAGGCCAGCTCAGCTTTTTCCGTACAGTGGAGATGCTTTGCAAACCGGCATGCCTGCAGCTGATGAAACCTTCTCCCAGTGAAGATGCAATGAGTTTGCACACTTGTTTGTAGATAAAGTATCCTCCATCCGGGCTGGAATCACCACCGCGCCACCAAAGGAGTTCCAAGTTTCCATTGCAGCAAATGTAAGCCACCTGTCTTCATGGGCCAGTGCTCTGACCCAATGGATGTAAAAGCCATTGCTGAATTTGCGCTCCACCACCTATGAACCGGACCCTGACTCAGCCAACATTGTAATAGTGTGTATGGACATAATTGGCCCTGTATTTGCAAAAATAGTACAATGCCACCCCTGTTAACGGCATTTAAAAATCATTCTCCCTGTGTCCAAATTCATGCTGTGACTCGGTGTGGTACGCCTCAGACACCCACAGTAATTAAAACATTGGGCCTGATTCAGAGATGTACGCTAATGCGATTGCAGCTGCGATAACACAAAATATGCTGTTAGCAAAGTCACGGCGTTTAAGCAGACAGGCATGCCTGCGTTTTTGTGACCACTCCCTGGTACCACCCACAATTACTGACAATCTGTCAGCCACTTTGTGATGGGATCCACTGCGAGTCCGCAATCGCTGCGCACGCGCGGTACGGCTTATGCGCAATGGCAAATAATCCTTCGATCTGCGTGAAAATTGCATTAGCGTCCATCTCTGAATCCCACTGTCCCAACTGCACTCATATCGGCATAGCGTACTACTATGAATCAGGTCCTGTGCGCTGTGATCAGAAGCTTGTGTGCAGCTGCGAGTTTTGCAATCGAGAACAAACGATTTGTGTGCACTTCAGTGCTCTGTCCTCCCGCTCTGTGAGTTTGTATGACCAATTGCTTTGCACCTGAGCCGTTGTTGCTCCTAGACATTTCCACGTCACAATAACAGCACTTACAGTTGACAGGAGCAGCTCTAACAGGGTAGAAATTTACGGAACTGACTTGTTGGAAAGTTGGCATCCTAGGGCACACCGGGAATTTTGAATAACTTTAGAACAATGCATTTCACAGCTAACGTTTGTCTGTGGAGGTTGCAATGTGTTTGATTTTTTTTGCACCTGTTAACAATGGGTGCAGTTAAAATGTGCAAACACACTAATTAGGAGAGGTGCCCACATTCTTTTGTTATGTACATGTTGGAGCCTGGCTTTTGTCTCTGGCTATACCACTTCTGTAACTATGGGGAAGATGTAGCAATGAAGTTATTACAGGGTTGCTGCCTCAAACTTTTTACAAACATGGCATAATAGAACTTTATGTGGCTATATATATATATATATATATATATATATATCTTATTAGCAGATAACGCAGGCATGAAGGATTTTGAAAACATAAGATACTAGCACAGCAGGAGATTACACAGGCTACACTTTAACCCAACCTAATGACAATGAAAGGAAATGCTTCCCCTTACATGCACTACCTAGAGAGGGGCTATGAGAGTATGAGCTGACAGAACTGCTGTCATAACTTCCAACAATCAGAGGGCCCTCTGGACAACTACTCATAAAACATAATGAAATTACAGATGACAACTGGAATTAATGTTTGGTTTCTCCAATACATCCCATATCATGTCACAGCTGAAGTCTACATTATTTGGACATTGAAAATTGAGTCACTTTATTACGTTATTTCTCATTTATTATTGGAAACTGCATATCTGATACCATTGATAACAGTAAGACTCTTACAAGAAAAAAAAAATGTTTCAATCCTTTTAGAATTCAAACATGGCAGAAATATAATAGCGCATGTACAGTACAGTCCCAGGCTGGGAGAGAGAGGGGGCAGAAGGGAGCCTAATGTAATGTTGGTAAGTGCATGGACTATTCATTTAATAATGGGATGGCTGGCTAATAACGGTGGGTAGAAAATAATCATTTATCTGTGGGATGGTGGACTATTCATTTAACGCTCAGGTGAGTTAGGGGTTTGGAAAGGAGAACTATTTAATACATGTGAATTCTAATTATATAAAGTTAGGGCTCTTCAGGGGTGGGGGGTTTAGTTATAAAATATGAATTCTATTAATTTAGGCTTATATACTAACATACAGGAAGCAGTGTTAGATTAAGGTGCCAAGTCTTATGCTGGGTACACACTGGATGATAAATCTTTCTTACAGCCGACAGATATATTGTCGCAACAATACTATGGGGTCTATTTACTAAGCAGTGTTAGGAGACAGAGTGAAAAGTGATAAGGTGCCAGCCAATCAGCTCTCAACTGTCAATTTTCAAACACAGCCGGTGAGATGGCAGTTGGGAGCTGATTGGCTGGCACCTTATCACTTTTCACTCTGTCTCCTAACACTGCTTAGTAAATAGACCCCTATGTCATTGACAGATATATCCCATTGGACATGCTGCTCTGCAGGTGCCACAGATCACAAAGATATAACATGTACATCTGCCTGTGTGTGCAACCGGCCGACCGACCCATATGCTGGCCGCAAAATCCAGCGACAATGCTGTCACAACTGCTAAGTGCGTATGCACAGCTTCATACTTACCAAATCGATCCATCAGCCAACTGTGTACCCCACAATAAGTCTGAAGATTATGAAAATGCAGCTGTCAAAAATAAAAGGGTGTGCAATTCTCCCCACAAAAATATTACAGTATTGCTCGACTGCAAATATGCATCCCAAAAATCAAAGATATTTTATATATTGATTAAAAACATTTAAACATATCACAAATATGTTCACATTTTTTAATATAAATATCAAATAAAACAGTCACTAAAACAGCTAATCTTAATGTTTCCAAGGTGCCATCATTGAATATATAATTAATGGCCACTAATAAATAACATTTAATTGGCCAATAGTTCTATTGGGCTCATCTTATTTGCCTTCTGGGGTTGCTGCGAATACTGTAGGTATAGTTCTATATCGGGGGTAAGAAACAGGCCGGACATTAAATCTGATGTTGTGGTGGAGCTGGATCGTGGAAACGCATCCAAAAGCCTCCGTGTAAACGGGCAGCGCTTCTCAGAGGAGGTGTGTCCACTGCTGTATTGTTGGTGAGACTCCGGGCAATCCCCAGCTGATCGAGTAGCCAGATACAAATAGAGGGAGCAGTGTCTGGGTAGTTAGATCCAGATAGAGAGAGCCGTGTCCTGGCAGACAGAAGAAGCCACATCCCAGTTAGTGGCCTCAACATCTATTAGTACAATGTTGGTATGATTTGACGGTCGCAGCTGATCATATGAAAGGATATAAGATAAGGGATCTGCATTCATATCGTGAATCTGTGTAACCCGTAGTTAGGTACTGACGTCCAGTAGGTGACTGTAGTTATATTCTAATAAGCTCTGAGCAACCAGGTATGAATGTTCTCCTCCAGATGTAGGTGAAAGTTAGCAGAACAGCAGCTTAATTCGGAGGGCACGAGAGGCAGACTCAACACGTTTCAACGCACCAGGCTTCTTCGTCAGGAGGATAACAACCAACCTGGAAGGAGGCTTAGGGGTAAATTTACTAAAGGGAGAGTTTTTAGAAGTTTTAAAAGAGATTTTGCGCCCATAGCAACCAATCAGATTCTAGCTATTATCTTCTAGAAGGTGCTAGTTAAATGTTAAGTAGAATCTGATTGGTTGCTATGGGCAACATCTCTTTTAAGACTCACTTCTAAAAACTCTCACTTTAGTAAATTTACCCCTTAGAGTGTTCACTCATTGCTAGACTGTCGCTATATTTCATGTGCAGATCTTATACAACTTAGTGACGCAGACGTTATTTCCACTTAAGGAGCCTGACCCCGAGACGCACGCAGTTCCTAATGCTCTAATGGATTATAGTAAACTTGAGCATTTTTGCATAACTTTATGTGCTTATGATTCGGACGCATCTCAATAGCTTCTCTCAGGCAGTGAAATCAGGGTGTCAAATGGGTGGAAACATGGAAGAGAATCGTCTTATGGGAATTTCGTGGCTGTGTACCCATAGTTGCATCCTACTCTGAGTCGTGTATATCCTATTTCAGACGGAACATTTACACCCCAGCTTAGGGTAGGTATAAGTGCCAGTATTGTTGATGACAGCTGTACCAGTGAAAGGAAAACAGTGCATATACTCCTCACTGCCTAGAATCGTACCAAACCTTTGGGTTCTGCCGCCCTGCTGCTTTTTTGGGTATTATGACTGCTGGTTTATAAACCATGTGCTGCAATGCTTTGTATTTTTTTTCTTGTTTTGTTCAATGGTTTCTCTTTATGTACTTTGTAAGGCACTGTGGACCCCTTGTAGCACCCCTATAAATACAGGATAATATTACTACTACTATTATTAACTAGCCGTTGCTCGCGGCTTCGCCCACGATGAAATTGCTTCTGCCAACATTTTTCTTAGTTGAGGTATTCTAGTTGTATTGCTTCGCATAGGGGCCCTATTGCTGGTGTGGCCCATGTGACCAGCAGCGCAATAGACTGGTGGAAGCAGCACCGCCACCCAATGTCACTGTGTGCCCTGTGCACGGACTGCTATGTAGTCTATCCTATTCAAGTGGACCTTGGCCGCGTGCATGGTGCCACATATATCTCTTGCATTGAAAAGGTCTATAAATTTTGCTCAGCTTTAACGTGATGGAATGAGATGAAACAAACTACAGGTTATTTCCAAAGTGATGCTGTTTTCAAGAAAATCTGGTTCAGTAGTTTTTGCACCAACTTAGAACAAACAGACACCCACAACCAGGGGCGTTTCTAGAGAGGAGGGGGCCCGTGTGCAGTCTCCGACACGGGCCCCCTCCTCTCTGCCCGGCGGCCGGCATCGCACTGAGCTGTGCGCAGCCAACGCCGGAGTTATAGACTCTGGGCACTAGAATGTGCCCAGAGTCTATAATGAATGCACAGGTCAGTGGGAAAATGGCCGCTGCGGCCATTTTCCCTGTAATGCGCATGCGCTAATGACGGGAAAAGGGCCGCAGTGCCAGACCACCGCACCGACGTGGGACTCCGGAGAGGTAAGTAATATTATGGGTGCAGGGTGTTCCCCGCACACCCTGCACCCATTATAGATACGCCCCTGGACACAACGTTCTTATAATATTAGTATAGATAATAATAATAATAATATTTATAATGGAAGTAGTGAATTTTTCATTCATTAACACTGTGTAGTGGAAGGCAGGGTAGACATTGGAATTAGATTCTGCTTAGGACCACCTACAGTAAGTGGCTCTTTAGTGAATGCATCTCCTGAATATGTCTATTCAACTAAGCAGAGTGTGCGCTATAAGACAAATCAACACTGCAAATGATTTATTTAATATAAATGCATCTTGAGATTTAGCCAGGACAGCTTCTGCGACTGAGTCTCCATAATGTCCTGTCCTTGCCAAGCAGAACAAGGCTTGGTGACTGTATCACACGGGACGATCAAAATGCAGCCGCTTACTGTTGACTCAACAGACAGAAATGGGAAACAACAATCTGATGCAAATCATGTCATTGTTTGTAACCTAATAATAAAAAAAAAATAGTAATTGACGATTTCTTGACAACTTGAAAAAACTACAACACATATCAAAGGGATAGAATGTGCACTTTGTGAGCTATGTAACGAAGCGACTAAGCAGAAGTGACAGCATCGTTTATAGGAGAAAAATAACACTGGGATTGTTCATGTCGCGTTACCGGTAGTCGCCGCATAAGAAATGATGTGCTTAAGTGATGCAGAAGTTCATTACAGACGTGATGGTGACATGGCCTTCACTTCTCATTCACAGACCTCTCTTTGACAATCGCGCTGCTTTGTACATTGTGATGAAACAATGAAGCCCCCCTCAAGTAGTCTACAGAAATAAAAAGTTTAGGCAGTGTGGAAAAGGAATATACATTTGGAGTGCTTGACGTAAAGACACAATATGCCAGTGCTAGTAAAAGGATTGGGAAAAGTGTACATTTATAAGTCACTAATTGTTTTCAGGCAAAGTCAGTGGATAGTGGCTAGAAGCAAGTTATAAAACAAACAAATCTTAAAACAAGAAGGTAATATTAGATGCGTACAGAGCCAAGAAGTTGTTATAGCGAGCAACCAAATGTTTCCATAATGATGTCAAGCTGAACAGCTTCAGTTTTTCCCTGAAATATGTTTTTCACTTGTAATGTGAGCTGATACACAACAGTTAGAAAAGAAAGAAAAAGTATATATACTGGTATCAAAAAAGGACTGATACATGTACAAAGCTGGATGCAGAAAAGAAGGAATGAATACATTGGCATTACATTTTTTTAAAAAAAGTAAGAAAGAAAACAAAAGCAGAGGGGCACGGGAGTCTCCAGTATACAATGTCCGTACCATAGGTCTCTATGTGACCTGAAAGCAAAGGTTAAGAATGTTGCCCAATAAAATCTCCCTAAAGATGTGACCAGGGCAAGACAAACCTATTTAAGATGATCATTCACTGGGTACAATTTAGAGAATGACAAGCGGAAAGAAGTCATTTTCTTCTCGCAGAGATATTGTGAGGTGGCCATATTTGGGAACGGAACGCGTAAGGATTCCACATTTACATTGTTCTCTTTGTGTACATATAAACACAGCACTTGTTACGTGGCCTGTCTTAGGAGGACGATGGACCTGATTCTAAGGTGCATGCAGACGCGGCTGTGACTTCTTCTGCAAGCGCGTTTGCGTCTTTATGCAGCTACCTACTGCGACACCCACTGGCAGCGTGCTATTCCTTCTCATTGCGTATTTAGCCACACCGTCGGCCGCACCATCAACGCTTGCACCAGCACTATGGCAGGTGCAATTGTGCCGTCTGAACATAGCGTCCTGTGTCAGTGCTAATGCATCTTTGGGCACAATCGCTGTTGACAACATGTTAGCGTCTGGTTTGCTGCCCCATGTTACCTCCCAAGAACTCTCATTGAATTGGCACGCACGTGCAGACTGAAAGCATCTGCCGCTTGTGTCTAACAACGCCACTGCGTTCTACGTCTGAATCATGCCCAGTATGAGTAGATGGCTGGATGCTGTCCATTGAGTACATATGAACAAACAGATAATATAAGCATTATAGGAGTTGTTAATAACTTTATAAAAAGTCCATGACACACAAGCCACTGACTTGAAGTATATTAAGCCTGTTTACACAGTACTAAAGCATAAAATAAAATGACCCTTAGTGTATATGCATGTTTGTACATGTGGTAGGGAATAGGGATTGTAAACTACACTGGGGCAGGGACTGATTAGGAAGTCCAATCCCGGGCTTTTTTTTTCACTCCCGGGATTGAAAAAAACCTCAATCCTGGGATTGGCCTGGTTTAAAAATAAAAAGCCCCCCACCCAGCCCCCACATACACTTACCGGCGGGGCTTGCGGCGGCGGTTCAATCTTTGGAGAGAGGTGGATCTGGTCCAGCCGGCGTCACGCTGCGCCCTGTGAACAGTGCCAGCCGGGGGAAGCGGGAGCCAGGCAGCTTCTGAGCGCTCTGCTGGAGCTGCTCAGCGCTGCCCGGCATTTAAAAAATAAAAATATTATGGCCAATCCCGGGATCAGAATTGGAGGCCATTTTTAGCCTCAAGTCCCGGGATACCGCCAATCCCGATCCCGGGATTGGCCTCCCTAGGACTGATATCAATGAATAAATATTCCCCGTAAAGTGCTATGGAATATGCGTGCGTTGTATAAATAGCTTAATAATAAATAAATCCTAATTAGAGAATCAACCTGAGAGCATGCTAAACTTTGCAATGGCCATTTACTTAAAAAAAAAAAAAAAGAAGTTAATTATTACATAGTGTGAGCATCATGGCAGCTCCTTGTCTGTCAGCATATAAAAATTAGAGCTGAATTGTGGTGACAGATTTATGAAAGTTGTAAGATAGCAATAAAAGACAGTGCTAATAGCCACGATGCCTAGGAATTCTTACATTATGCCAGTGTGGCCTCCCCCCAAGAGTCAGTGCGTGACCATCAGACTAACATTGGACGGCATTTGGCATGATTTCCAAGAGAAGAATTGCCAATGTGTTTTATTCCGCTCGTAGTTTTCTAATCTGGCCCCCCCCCCACCCCCCCCTCACCCCATATCAATTACTTACCCCACCTTGTCTACTAAAATCTCAAACTGGTGTGTCTGGTAGTCATGAATCATACACACGGAAGAGTGAATTACAATACATCACCAGTCTGTGCATGCCAACATGTACTAAATAGGTAATATTACAATCTGCGGTTCTGAATTCTAGCCAGTTGGGGATGGATTTGTCTGCTGTCACATATAATTATACACTTTGTATAAATATGACTTTTGATGTGACCCTGTCCAAGCTGAGTGCTGAAAACTACATAAAAGGACACATTTACAATTCAACCGATCGGTTGCAAAACAAGGTTAATAACTAAATAATAGAAGTTGATTCTGATTGGCAGGCAAGTCCATGTGCGGATGTTCTTTAGTAATTCCGCGTGACTCAAAAATTTAGATCTCAGCCGTATCTCCACTAGCGGGTGAGTGGGTTTTTCTCGGCAGCAATGGAGCGTTCACATACAGTCAGGTCCATAAATATTGGGACATTGACAGAATTTTCAGATTTTGGCCTCTATTCACCATCACAATGGTTTTGAAATGAAACAAACAAGATGTGCCTTAACTGCAGACTTTCAGATTTAATTTGAGGGTAATTACATCCAAATCAGGTGAACGGTGTAGGAATTACAACGGTTTCTATATGTGCCTCCCACTTTTTAAGAGGCCAAAAGTAATGGGACTATCAACTCAAAAGCTATTTCATGGACAGGTGTGGGCTATTCCCTCATTATTTCATTATCAATTAAGCAGGTAAAAGGTCTGCAGTTGATTCTAGGTGTGACATTTGCATTTGGAATCAGTTGCTGTCAACTCTCAATATGAGATCCAAAGAGCTGTCACTATCAGTGAAGCAAGCCATCATTAGGCTGAAAAATCAAAACAAACCCATCAGAGAGATAGCAAAAACATTAGGTGTGGCCAAATCAACTGTTTGGAACATTCTTAAAAAGAAAGAACGCACCGGAGAGCTCAGCAACACCAAAAGACCAGGAAGACCACAGAAAACAACTGTGGTGGATGACAGAACAATTATTTCCCTGGTGAAGAAAAACCCCTTCACAACAGTTGGCCAAATCAAGAACACTCTCCAGGAGGTAGATGTATATATGTCAAAGTCAACAATCAAGAGAAGACTTCACAAGAGTGAATATAGAGGGTTCACCACAAGATGTAAACCATTGGTGAGCCACAAAAACAGGAAGACCAGATTACAGTTTGCCAAACAACATCTAAAAAAGCCATTACAGTTCTGGAACAACATCCTATGGACAGATGAGACAAAGATCAACTTGTACCAGAGTGATGGGAAGAGAAGAGAAGGAAAGGAACTGCTCATGATCCAAAACAAACCACCTCATCAGTGAAGCATGGTGGTGGTAATGTCATGGCGTGGGCATGTATGGCTGCCAATTGAACTGGTTCCCTTGTATTTATTGATGATGTGACTGCTGACAAAAGCAGCAGAATTAATTCTGAAGTGTTTCAGGCAATATTATATGCTAATATTCAGGCAAATGCTTCAGAACTCATTGGACGGCGCTTCACAGTGCAGATGGACAATGACCCAAAGCATACTGCAAAAGCAACCAAAGAGTTTTTTAAGGCTAAAAAGTGGAATGTTATGCAATGGCCAAGTGAAACCCCCGACCTGAATCCGATTGAGCATGCATTTCACTTGATGAAAACAAAACTGAAGGGAATATTATCCAAGAACAAGCAGGAACTGAAGACATTTGCAGTAGAGGCCTGGCAGAGCATCACCAAGGATGAAACCCAGCGTCTGGTGATGTCTATGCGTTCCAGATTTCAGGCTGTAATTGCCTGCAAAGGATTTGCAACAAAGTATTAAAAAGTGAAAGTTAGATTTAGGATTGTTTAGATTGTCCCATTACTTTTGGCCCCTTAAAAAGAGGGAGGCACATATAGAAACCGTTGTAATTCCTATACCGTTCACCTGATTTGGATGTAATTACCCTCAAATTAAATCTGAAAGTCTGCAGTTAAATCACATCTTGTTTGTTTCATTTCAAAGCCATTGTGGTGGTGAATAGAGGGCAAAATCTGAAAATTCTGTCAATGTCCCAATATTTATGGACCTGACTGTATAGGTTTTATTCTTTGGGTATGTTGTGGGCGTGGAGACAAAATTGCGGGCTATTTATAGGTGATGGAATACATAGATCTGTCCGTTTCCATACAGATACCTAGCACCGAGGACAGGGCCGGCGCTAATGCGTGCTGGTGTTGAACAGCTGGATATTGGGGATGCAGCAGACTTGGAACATAGGGGGAGAGTTGCATTTATTTTGGATATTTTGAAGTCTCTACATGCAATGCTAGATCAGGCCCTGTAGTGTACAAGCACGAGCAAAAGGGGAAACTGAGCTATACTTACCTTCTGCTGTCGGGATTCTGCACCAGGTGGCCTTCCAGTGTCGGGATTTCGGCCGGCGGCTATTCAGCCGCCAGCATATTATACCGATTCCGCAGGAGGAATGTATACGTAATGCCAGTAGGGATGCCTCCTGTATATACTGACAGCGGCAACCCGATGGTTTGTATCCCGACGGGGGTCAGGTAAGTATACTTACCCTTCCTTCTTGTAGCCTAACCCTAATCCTCCCCGCATCCTAATCCTCCCCATTAGTGCCTAAACCTAACCTCCCCCTTCGTGCCTAATCCTAACCCTCCCCCCCCCTTAGTGCCTAAACCTAACCCCCTAGTGGTGCCTAAATCTAACCTCCCCCCCAAAACCTAACCCCGCTACGCTCCCTAAACCTAACCCTATCCCCATGATGCTAACGTATTGCGGCCGCCGGTCTCATAACTACATCACGTTGCGGGAGACACCTGAACTTGCAGGCAGTCCCCCGCACTCCCCGAAGAGTAGCATCTTGCCCACTTCCTAACAAAGGAGAGGATAATGCAGCAAATTGCGGGTAAATGGGGAGGGGGCGGAGGCAACATGACATGTTTTTATGCAAATCATGTCATATTGGTTCCACCCCCTCATTATCGACCCACGAATCTCGGCGGTCTCTGCGAGGGGGCGGGGTCTAAAGATGCATAGTGCTGGTCCCTGCCCCCACCTCCAGTCAGTGGCATCTCTCCTTGGGCATCTCCCGCAGGAGAGAGCTGAAAAGTAGGTATGTCATGAGTCAGTATTTGTACAAAATGGCATCATGTGTGTGAGACAAACTTTCTCACCATTCTGGTTGGGCTGAGTAACGAGATCTGCATGTGTGTGGGGAAAACGAATGCATAAACAGCGGACAAAAAAGTATGGATGAAATAAGAGGCAGTTCTAAAACATATAGAAAGAAATAATAAGACTTTCTGTGTTTCATTTGAGAAAAAAAAAATCTTTCTTGTTTGTAACCAAAGTCTAGGACACTTCAACTTGTATAAGAAAACTGAATGACAACAGTGGATTTCTTGCTTGCTACTGACAGTGACATAGGTAGAAGACCGACTCCTCCAAGTCTGTACTGAAATTAAACTTGAAAAGAGGATAAACTATTAGCTCATGTGGGTGTCTGGCTACACATGAATGCCTATCACTTTAGACAACTCACACATTCCTGCCGGATGAACACAACAAAAGCCTTATTAAGCAACCACAAATATCCCTGGGGAAAGAAAAAAAAATCTAATTTAGAAGTAGACTGGTAATGGGGCACAATCAGTGCTTTGCAGAAAACACATTTGCAATGACTATTGGTGGAGAGAAATAATCTAAAACACTGCATTGTTACTAAAATGCTTTCATTTAATATATTGTCATGTTTAATATACTGTAAGCTGGATAGCAGAAAACAATCATCTTGCTTTAAAACAATTAAAATCATGTGGCGTAATCAGCTAGTAAGTAAAATATCACTGCTGGCTGTTGTACGATGCCTTTATATAATGGGACTTGTGTAAAGTGGACCGGGCACCTTTGCACAGTTTGCCCAAGTGCAACACTGGGGAGCCAATAGGAGGAGTTGTTGAGGAAAGGGCATTACTTGCAGAGTACGGCCTGGGTGCACAGCATCACCTGTCTCAGTACTGCAAAATAAATATTCAGCTCCGCGGAGGAACGTTATTTACATGAGACAGGAAGGTAGATTGTTAGGGATGCTTATTGCTGTGAGCTTACATTTTCTCTAGCTCTGAGCTGGTGGAGATTGGGATTTTTGTCTTATATTTTTAAAAGCATATTTTTCAGGGTGTAGCAGGTAAATCTCGGCAGCCTGGCAACGGTGAAAATCCCAATCGTCCCTAAGGTAAGTATCGCTAACCTAATTCCCCCCCCCCCTAACCCTCCCTTAGGGTGCCTAACCCTAATCCCCCCTCTAAGTACCTAAACCTAACCCCCTCTTCCCCGCCGCCTAAACCTAAGTCCCCCGGGGGGGTGCCTAACCCTAACCTCCCCCCCGGGGGTGCCTAACCCTAACCCTCCCCTTCCCCTAGCCTAACCCTAACCTCCCAGGGGAGTGCCTAACCCTAAATCCCCCCTGGGAGCCCTAACACCCCCTCCCCCCCCGAACGGCTGTCCGCGCCCAGTATCACTTCGATCGGGATGCCAGGCGTCAGTCTTCCGGCATCTGGTTAATGACAGGTGTCTAGATTTAGACGCCTGTCATTAGTACCACGCCGGGATTAGAACATCTGAAAGCCAGCGATCTGGATTTAGACCGTCGGCTTCCAAACTACATCCCTATTTTTCGGCGTACATAGCAGTTAATGCTGAAAATGTAACTGTTTTGTTTAATGAGAGGTGTGGTCTTAAAGTAATAGGAAGTAGAAATTCAATGTGACTTTACGGTTTGGTATGTTTTGTCAACATGAGAATGGTCCTAATGTCGATATGCGGCATGTCAATATTGTCCATGTCGACATGCTCAAATGTTGGAAAAACAGTGAATCATTTACCTCTGTTCAGCGCAGTGTTGTCAGGTGATACTAATCTCTCTCCAAATCCGACCCCCGCAACTAAACCCTAATGTCAGCATCATTTTGTGGAATAACCATTTATGACAGTGTAACCTATCAATGTAACAATTATGTGGCACAGTACTGCGGTCCCAGCAGGCGGTCTCTTGTCAGAATTGCTGGAAGATATGTTCTGCACAGAAGAGCAGCGGTGAGCAGATGTCACACACATCTTCCCCTGGGACATGTGGCAGTGTAATAGTGTCTTTTGGGGGGAAGGTGTTGGGGCAGTTTAGCACTCCAGAGGAGCTAGGCTCAGCCCATTGTGATGTGACCATGTCACTGTTACATCATGATTCCTGTGAGGTACAAGGCAGTGCCCTCAGTGATGGCTACGTGGGTTCTAACAAAACTGGTAGGCTGCGCACTAGTTCATCTGTCAAAATGTGTGACAGCTTATTATAGCTCCACACCCTTCCTAATCTACACATAGCGTGGGGGGATGCATAAGAAGCCGCAGCATCAGGGCCATTACATTATTCTGACTGCTTTTATTTTTTTTAATTTTTGCAATGAAATTGAAAACAGACACCTGATAGGTTGCAATGGGTTAAAGCACACGTGCACATAATTCACAATTTTATTAAATTAAAGGAATTGCTCCCAAAAGCAATAGCCTGTGAACTGCTGCGTTAAATGAAACGGCTATATAAGCACAATTGCGTACTTGTCCGCAACTTGAAGGCTGTTACATTTTGGCCTTGTTCTTTTCACCTAACCCACTCACACTTATACAGCTTGGTTCTCAAAACGCTAAGTTTAAACTAGGGGTGTGCACCAGCCACTTTCGTGTTTTGGTTTTGGATCTGGATCTTTCTTCGTGTTTTGGAACTGGATTGGTTTTGCCAAAAGCACCCTTCCGTGTTTTGGGTTCTGGGTTTTGTGTTTTGGATCTGTATTTTTTTAAAAAAAAGCATAAAAACAGCTAAAATCACAGAATTTGTGTGTTTTTCTGCTCCTATGCTATTATTAACCTCAATAACCTTAATTTCCACTCATTTCCAGTCTATTCTGAACACCTCACACCTCACAATAGTGTTTTTATGTCCAAAAGGTTGCACCGAGGTAGCTGGATGACTATGCTAAGCGACACGAGTGGGCGGCACAAACACGTGGCCCATCTAGGAGTGACACTGCAGTGGCAGACAGGATGGCAGTTTGAAAAACTAGGCCCCAAACAGTACATAATGCAAAGAAAAAAAAAGAGGTGCAAGATGGAATTGTCCTCCCACCCACCCTTATGTTGTATAAACAGGACATGCACACTTTAACAAACCAATCATTTCAGCGCCAGGGTCTGCCACACGACTGTGGCTGAAATGATTGGTTCGTTTGGGCCCCCACAAAACAAGCTGGCAATTAATCTGTCCCTGCACAAACTGGCTCTACGGAGGCAAGATGTCGTCCTCATCCTCCGATTCCTCACCCTCTTCAGTGTTGTGTACATCCTCATCCTCACAGAGTATTAATTCGTCCCCGCTGGAATCCACAACCACAGGTCCCTCTGTACGTTCTGGAGGCTGGTCTCCCTGGAAGAGTTGATAATTCATTTTATGAACATCATCTTCTCCACATTTTGTGGAAGCAACCTCCTACGCCTTTTGCTGACAAGGTTCCCGGCTGCACTAAACACTCTTTCGGAGTACACACTGGAAGGGGGGCAACTCAGGTAAAATAGAGCCAGTTTGTACAGGGACCTCCAAATTGCTTCTTTTTCCTGCCAGTACAGGTACGGACTGTCTGACATTCCTACTTGGATGCTGTCACCGATGTAATCCTTTGACAGACGCACGATTGTCGCTGCTGCTTTGAGGATGCAAGTGCGGCTACAGCCCACACAATTCACAAAGACAGAAAAAAAAAGAAGAATATTTTTATTGTTTGTGGAGCGCACTTTGAGGGTTACACCACCCTTTAACAGACAGACGCACGCTTGTCGCTGCTGCTTTAAGGATGCAGGTGCGGCTACAGCCCACACATTTCACAAAGAAAGAAAAAAAAAGAAGAATATTTTTATTGTTTGTGGAGCACACTTTGAGGGTTACACCACCCTTTAACAGACAGACGCACGTTTGTCGCTGCTGCTTTAAGGATGCAGGTGCGGCTACAGCCCACACATTTCACAAAGACAGAAAAAAAAGAAGAATATTTTTATTGTTTGTGGAGCACACTTTGAGGGTTACACCACCCTTTAACAGACAGATGCACGTTTGTCGCTGCTGCTTTAAGGATGCAGGTGCGGCTACAGCCCACACATTTCACAAAGACAGAAAAAAAAGAATTTTTTTATTGTTTGTGGAGCGCACTTTGAGGGTTACACCACCCTTTAACAGACAGACGCACGCTTGTCTCTGCTGCTTTGAGGACAGTATCATATGCAGTGACAGTAGACTTGTCAGAAATTGTTGGCACGTCCTTCAGTCCGGACCAGATGTCCAAACCGGCCCTTGTCTTATGACACAGGCGCACGCTTGGCACTGCTACTGTGTTGCTGCACGTGCGGCTACATCGCACACAAGTCACAAACACATAAAAAAAATATTTTTTATTTTTTGGAGCACTTTGAGGGTTACACCACCCTTTAACAGACAGCCGCACGCTTGTCGCTGCTGCTTTGAGGATGCAAGTGCGGCTACAGCCCACACAATTCACAAAGGCAGAAAAAAGAAGAATATTTTTATTGTTGTGTAGCACACTTTGAGGGTTACACCACCCTTTAACAGACAGACGCACGCTTGTCGCTGCTGCTTTGAGGATGCAGCTGGAATCTAGACGGGATTTGGAACCGGGGACACACTACCTCCATCAATTGTCTAAATCCCACTGCACTAATGGCGGATACCAGACCCACGTCTAACACCAACATAGCAGTCAAGGCCTCAGTTATACGTTTTGCTTCAGGATGACTGCTGTCGTACTTCATCCTCATCGCTAGGGACTGTTGGAGGGTCAATTGTTTAGTAAAAGTGGTGGTGTTCCTACTTCCTCTCTGGGATGATGAACAACTCCCAGCAGCAGCAACAGCACTAGGAGGAAGTGGTTCTTGATCTTTCCCTATTTTATTTTTATCGGAGAAAGTTTGGTCCTCCATTTATGTTATATTGATATATACGTGCGGCTAAAGCGCACACAAACACAGAAAATATGTTTTTATTTTTGCTGGAGAGTAGTGCACTTTGTGGGTTACACCACCCTTTAAGAAATGAGCCAGCCGGCTCTTTACTTATGGGACACAGGCGCACGCTTGGCGCTGCTCCTTTGTTGATGCACGTGCAGCCACAGTGCACACAATTCACAAACACAGAAAACATTTTTTTTTTGGTTTGGACTGGAGTGTACTTTGGGGGTTACAGCACCCTTTAACGGTCAAGCCAGCCGGCCCTTTACTTATGACACAGGCGCACGCTTGGCACTACTTTGTTGATGCACGTGCGGCTACTGCGCACACAATTCACAAACACAGAAAATATTTTTTTATTTGGTTTGGAGTGTACTTTGGGGGTTACAGCACCCTTTAACGGTCAAGCCAGCTGGCCCTTTACTTATGACACAGGCGCACGCTTGGCACTACTTTGTTGATGCACGTGCGGCTACTGCGCACACAATTCACAAACACAGAAAATATTTTGTTATTTGGTTTAGAGTGTACTTTGGGGGTTACAGCACCCTTTAACGGTGAAGCCAGCCGGCCCTTTACTTATGACACAGGCGCACGCTTGGCACTACTTTGTTGATGCACGTGCGGCTACTGCGCACACAATTCACAAACACAGAAAAAATATTTTGTTATTTGGTTTGGAGTGTACTTTGGGGGTTACAGCACCCTTTAACGGTCAAGCCAGCCGGCCCTTTACTTATGACACAGGCGCACGCTTGGCACTACTTTGTTGATGCACGTGCGGCTACTGCGCACACAATTCACAAACACAGAAAAAATATTATTTTTTTAGCACTTGGGGGGAGCACCCCTGATGGACAGAGCACCCCCTGGACAACACTATAGCACCCCTTTAGGACTGGGACACTGCACAGGACTTTGGAGTGGACACAGCCCCTATGGAGAACTGACTGCACAACACAGTCCAGCCAGCCCCTATGGACTTTGAAGTAGTGGACACAGCCCCTATTAACAGCAGCAGCACAGCACAACACAGCCAGCCCCTATGGACTTTGAAGTAGTGGACAACAGCAGCACAGCGCAGCACAACACTACTCTGCACTACACAGCCCAGCCAGCCCTAACTCCCACCCTCCCTCTTCACTGTCCACAGCCGAGTGAGAAAATGGCGCAGACGCGGGTACCTTATATAGGATCCAAAACCCGCGAGACCCGGAAGGCGGGATGATGACGTTTTGCCTCGATTTCAGATCCGAGTCAGGCGGGAAAAGTCGAGCCTGACTCGGATCGGGGGGGTTCGGATTTCAGAAATCCGAACCCGCTCACCCCTAGTTTAAACGCTTAGTAATCATTCAGTTAAACCAGAGAAAACACTTCTTTTTTTTAAAGAGCTTCAACAAATTTCTATAGCTGCCCTGACGTTAGGTATAGTCTCTATGGGATGTAGTTATTATCCTGACTGTCAGGGTGCTGGAATCCCGACACCAGTCAGAATCCCGACCCGCATCCAGACAGTAAGTATTGGGGTTAGATTAGGCACTGGGGGGGGGGGGTTAGGTTCAGGCTGCAAGCAAGAGTAGGTTAGATTCACGCACTAGGGGGGAGGGTTAGGTTTAGAGTCTGGGAAGGGAGGGTTGGGAATTGGGACCCTGTCGGGATGCAGGCATTGGAATTCTGACCGCCGACATCCCGTACCCAACCAGTCCCTGTATAACTGTAATTAAAACATATGCAAATAAAATAAAACCTATACAATCACTGGTACTTTAAAGCACCAGAGACTGTATATAGATTTATTTTATCTGCAAAAAAGATAAACTTGTTTGTGCCCTTATCCCCTTTATAAGGATGTAATTTTTGTTCCATGGTAAAAATCATGCAATGGTTATATGCTAGGTATGTACTATTTACTGCGCACAGCACTGCAGAAGATGCTGGAGCATTATGTATGAAATAAATAAATAACAGGAAACAGGTTTTCATCGAGACAAAACGTCTCCCCTAAACACAGGGATTGTAAATCAATAAATCCTCTACGGACAATAAACTTGGCACTTTAATTTGCTGTAAAATTAGATTTTATGATGCTACTATATATTTAAAGCTACATGACATAATAAATGTTTTCATGAAAGATGACCGTTGAGAAAGCTTTCAGTGGCCAGCTGATGTACTAAGGCCTGCAATACACAGCAGCAGAGGGATACACAGAGCCCCGTGCTTAATGTTACAAGCCTTTAATGCCAATTCTAATTTACAACCTATTCATTAGAGCCATAACACTGGCAATAAAACCAAAATGATAGTATTTTTTTACTGCGCTAATGTCAGCTTTAAATTGAACTATGGCACATGCATCAAATAATAGCCGGCGACAGTAGGAGCACGTGAAAATAGATCTGCTGCGCATTGCACTAATGTATCAGGCTGGGACAATTTTGTATATTTTTATATTTGCAAACATTACACAACTGTACATTCTAGATGTTCTGAATTAAACAGGAACCATTCACACCTGTCCGTCTAGAATCTATGCCAATGTTCACTGTTATTACTTGATTTCCTGGGTTACGAAGGATTCATCATGTTGTACATCAGCACTTCAGGACTCTTCCAGCTGTTCATTGGTAAAATACAACTACTGTTGTACTTTTCAGTTCTTTGCTAATCCTGGACCTTTGTATAGCCTGTTTCACTTCTCGGCACTATCTAGCACTGACTGGACCCAGTTTAGTAATGTGAACTAAAGGTGCCTACATACATAGCGACCTGTACACGATCCCACGATGTGTACGATTTCCCCTGAACCCTCCCCCGGCAGCTCCCCGGCAATCCTACACACGATTTGGAGTAAAAAATGTCCAATCTGACTTAAGATCTATCGTGCATCCAGTGCATTGTGTGCCAGATTGGCAAATCTGCCCTACAGCACGGCAGATCTGAAGATGCGATGTGCGACCAGCGGGGACACGCATCGGCATTGTGAACATGAGTGGACACTCACAATTTGGGCATATTTTACACGATTTGTCATCACGATTCGTTGAAATCGACCAAATCGGGTAAAAAAATCGCTTTAATGCTATGGATTTTTTAGCCAAAATGCCAAATGAAGACAGCTGTAAAATGCTAAGAGCACAACACCTATCTGTAGTACTGGACATATATCTCATGGGCTATGCCAGGCACCTGGCCCAATAAACCCGCACATGACCTGCCCCACCAGTACGTGACCAGCAAGGACCCGGTCTCATGGTCGACAGTCAATATGCCGACAGTCCAATGTTGACATTAGAATATCAAAAGGCACCATGTCGACATTCTGAAATGTCACTGCTGGGAGGGTTAGGCTATGGCGGGGCTTAGAGTTAGGCTGCAGGGGGAAGGTGAGGAATTAGGGGGTAAAACACTCACCAGAAAGCCAGTCCGCCATACATTTCCGCCTGAAGTGCCTGTCACATGGCTGTTAGGACAGGGAAGATGACGCTGCTACCTCCAGGACCAGGTAAGTGAACGTTGGGCCACCAGGGATGTTAGGTCGACATTCTATCATGTCATCAGTGTAAACATGATTAATATATAGACATGCTAAGCATGTTGACATGCTGCATGTTGATCTAAAATACCACCCCCGACCAGCCTAACCTGTGAAAATTAATAAATCGGCACTAATATAAGTCTCATGCTCGCCAACTAAATTAACAAAATGAACCTAGATTTCAGTAACAATTATCTTGGCTGCCTCATGTCTAAAGTTCAATCATGAATCTTAACCATCCAATTTAAAGCACACTAGATGCCCAGTTAGTAAAAAAAAGCACGTTAAAAGGTCTATCCAAGCCTAAAATGGCTGATGACAATTTCATATAGAGCATTATGCTGTGCTTTACAGTAAATATTTAAACCAATGGTTCTCAACCCTAGTCTTCAGGTACCACAAACAGGTCATGTTTGGAGGATTTATTTACTCATGCACAGGGAAGTAATTTTATTTTACTGGATCAGTAATTATACCTCCTGTTTCCACAAACAGAAAATCCACAAACCGTGACCTGCTAAGGTGGGTACACACTAGGACGACGGATCGGCCATCTGGACGATCCGCCGTCCTATCTGACGATTGGTAAGTGCATGCACACTTACCAATCGTTGGCCTGATGTGTCATGCCTAACACATCTTAACTCTAAATGCCCGCCCAGTTGTGATGTCAGTCACCCGCCACCTCTGCAGCAAGTGTACGAGCAGCCGGCTGACCGCCTGTACACACAGCACGATATATCTGCAGATATCTGCTACGCCATTCTTCACAGACATATCGTCAGTACACACTGGCCGATGCACACACGATATATCGGCCGCTCAATTGACCGGCTGATATACCTGCCAATGTGTACCCAGCATTAGTGATACTTGTGGATAGCGGTTACAAACCCGATTTAAGCTTTCACATCAGATCCTGCCCTGATGAGAGTTTACAATATACATTCCCTACAACATAGACACGCGTTACAGTTCATTTTTGATATAAGCCAAATAACCTCCAAGAATGTGTCTGGATTGCTGGGCAAAATCAACATGCAAACTCTACACAGATAGGACCCTGGTTGGAATTGAATCCATGACCCCAGCGCTGTGAGGTAGCAATGCTAACCTCTGTGCCACCATGCAGCAGTAGATCAGTTACATAAAGCGTCAAATATCTTAACTGTGGGTATCACCCTCCCTGAAATTATTTTCTTTACAACACAACCTAATATGGGCTGGGGCAACTGTTCCATTTGGGACAGACAAAGTTATTCAGCGTAGGTAGCAGCAGCGCTAATTCTACAAGATACAAGGCCTATTGTGTGTTTGAAGGATGACTAATACTGATACTAATGTATCTGTAGACCAAGCATGTTTATGGCAAAAGTAAGACATATATGTATCAATGTTAACTAAGTTCTTTATTCTCTATTTAGCTAACAATTGTACTACTGGTTACTGAAAATAAATAGCCAATGTTACACAATGTTGTACCATTTGTGTGCAGCCCTGCAGTAAGACATAATGAATCTCTATTACACAGGGGCACACTTACAGTGCATTTGTACTGAATACTGCAGGAAATCCCAATCAATGGTCAGTCAACATTACAAAACGGTCTGAAAAGACCGGCTAACGATTAAAAGGGAGTTAATAATTAATTATGTCCAGACTCATTATCTCCACAATACCTGTATATCAATACAAGCTGGAGTTTTGGGGAACTTAATATGACTAGACTAAAAAGAACGAGAGTAAACATTCTATGTAATGAAAAGATTTACCAAAATAACAAAAGATTAGATATGTTCCGGTAAGTGGTAGGATGTAGAACTACAATACAAAACATGCTTCAATAACGGCTAGTATAGAGGACACAAAACAAATGTGATTAAAGTTCTAATTTATTATTAAATGAAACTAAACACAATAAATATGTTTTTAACAGCCTAACGCATGCAAAATAAAAATCTTAAACTGGATGTCTTTTTCTGTTCAACAACTCTTTGTAATAAAATCATCAGTCAACAGAGGAAACAAGGAATGTTGTGCCTTAGCAAAGCTATCATAACGGTTGATAGGAAAAATAAACTCTCAAGATTGATCTGTGCGGACACCCAACTCAACCCCGGGTGACACTCAGAAATTCCATGTCTGCATTCAGTCTGACACAGCTTGAACGCTAGCAATGTGTATATTTACTTCTATTACGCTGCTTCAAAATGGAATAATCATGTTAATGAACCATAGTGTGGGCCTTGAATTGTAAACTGATTATCAGTCTAATATTATCAAAACAATTACTGTTACAGAATTAGGATTCTCTATATGGGGCATGTTGATTTTTTGTTCGTGTGATGAATGTGCACACTGAAAGGGCTTAATGGGTTGATAAAATATCAGTATTGTCATTCCCTTGTTTAGGCAAGCAATTAGAAAGCCTTTATGCACAGATTGCCTTTTATTAAAATGAATGAATAGCTTTGGTAAAAACTGTACAACTGTGACATGGACAAGAAGAGACAGGGACAAGTGTGTTTTCCAAAACAAGGAAATAAACTATTACAAAGTTTTACATCAACTTTTACATGATTAAACACTGAAAACACCCAATTTTGTTCTCGGTATATCAACGGGATCCGTTCAATATCACGACAGACGGCATGCCAGCGCTTAGAATGCCGGAATCCTGACACCTGTCAGAATTCCAGCACCCCGACGGTAAGTACTGCGGTAGGGGAAGGGCTAGGAATGAGGCATTAAGGGGAAAGTTAGGGTTAGGCACTAAGGGGGGGGGGGGGGGGTTAGGTTTAGGCATCAGGGGGGAGGTTAGGTTCAGGCACCGGGGAGGGAGGGTTAGGATGCTATAAACAGTCTAGTAACAGTCTGCAAATCAGCTGATTGTTACACTAGCAATCTACAGCCCCAATTGATCTGTGAAATCCAACATGTTAGAAACCCTGATTTAACAATTTCAATCACTTTTTGATTGAAATCTGCGATCTGTGATCCCCATACATAGCAGATTTGTTTACATAATCATCTGCAAAAAGGCCAAACTGCCCAAACAGATCGCTGATGTATAGAAGCATTTAAATCCCAAATTTTCCTACAGAATCTATTGCACTGAAGCAGTGAGTGTCCTATAACTGTGCCTTAAGGAATTTCTCTGTAATGTGAAGCAAAAAAAATATTGGATTGCTAAAAAATGCTATTGTAACCAGAGTATCAGTGCAGGAATACAGTTCATTTGGAAATTAAAAATAAATAAATAATAAAACATTAGTAATTTCATGTGTTGGGAAAACTGTATTGTATCATATATATCACTAGATATCATTTAACTCAAATTTTGTTTGCAAAATTATCAAGAACATGAAAGATAAATATACTTATGGCCACAAAAAGACATAGTGGTAGGCTAATTGACTTCTAACAAAACAATTAACCCTAATGTGTATGTGATTCCATGTGATAGGGAATATAGATTGTAAGCTCTACTGGGGCAGGGTCTGATGTAAATGACTAAATATTCTTTCAACGTGCTGTGTGCTATATAAATAACTTCATATTTAAATAGAAAAATCATACAAAACATACTAACTCCTCTATTCAGGGGAAAAAAAAAAGTAAAAACACACATTGTGGGTGGGATGTACTAAAGTGGAAAATGCGCTAAAACCCCTGAAAATTCAGTTTTCCAGGGTTTTACCGCATTTCCCATATGTACTAAACACCGGAATGTGCTGCATTCTGGTGCTTTGTCCCTGTGGGTAACGCAATCTTCAGGCGGTGTTACCCAAAAGAAGCCTATGGGCTTCTTATCGGGACACCCCCTGAGAGGAATCCGATCAGATCCATCCCATCTTCCCGCGCTACGATGGTGTTCTTCTGTGCATTTGCAGAAGGAAGCCAGAAGGTATGTACCCAATGAGAGGTGCGATGTACCGGATTGCGAACGCGCTACTTAGTACATCCCGCCCCGATTGTAAGCTTGCGAGCAGGGCCTTCCTAACTATATATCTGTCTGTTATTACCCAGTTTTGTTCTATTAATGTTTCAATTATAAAGCGCAACGGAATATGCTGCCCTATGTAAGAAACTGTTAATAAATAAATACAAATTGTAATCTTTATTTGGGCCACAAATGTGCACCAATCTTCTAAAGATAAACACAAATGGCAGAGGCGTATTAACGTCTGAGGGCTACGTGCACAACAGGCCCCCTCATTGCGGAAGAGGACAATTCCCACCCCCTCCTGCCTCTCCCACAAATGGGCACCGCCTCCTATGCGTTCCATATTCCCAGTGATGTTTGGGAAGATGGCGCAAATGCACAAGATAGCAAAGGCTCTGGCACTGTGCCATAGTCTTTGCGTTCACTACACGGCACCATCTTTCCAAAGTGGTCAGTGGGAAGATGGCGCGCGTAGGAGAGGGGACCTGCTTGCAGGCACCAGCTAGGTAAAAGTCACGTGTGTATCGCACATCCGGCCCCCGCTATATATACCCTATGATAAATGTAATCCCACCAAACTATGTAAACTGCACAATACATTTGTGGTCAATTTTTTAGTTTAAAGTGCACAAAATTAATGAAAAATAGCGTGATGGAAAACTGTGTTTTGGTTTTATAAACGTTGCCTATTTGTTTTTATATGGCAGAATTATTTATTTAAATAGCAGCAGTATATTCTCTTTCTGTATTTGTTTTGTATTTGTATTGCTGTATTTGTTACTCGCATCAGTCTTTCTATGCTTCATTAGAGTTTACAGTCTAAACTTCCAAAGACACTATTTTCCCCTCTGAGCTGAGGTGTCTGTAAATGAAAAAGAAAGTACTGTAGATTTACTTCCATCCAACAAACAAAAATATAAACCCGTATAAGAGCAAAAATTATTTTCAAATGGTGTCCGCTAGTAGCCACAAAGGAGTTAAATACCTGCA
Source organism: Taudactylus pleione (assembly GCA_031769625.1). Classification (NCBI taxonomy): domain Eukaryota; kingdom Metazoa; phylum Chordata; class Amphibia; order Anura; family Myobatrachidae; genus Taudactylus; species Taudactylus pleione. The sequence continues at coordinate 22,502,776 of JAUIMM010000113.1, read as the reverse complement.
GCTTTCTGTGGTTGGTACCGTGTGTTATTTCATAATGTGCTGGACATACTCCAAACCAGGTGATATAACTATTAATATCTAATTAGTAGCTGATTCGCTGCCCATATAATCTATATTGTGTTGACATGTATCATATTGCTCCTTCTCTGCAGTGATCTCTCAGCACTGCACAAGGGGCTGCTGGGAGAGGGTATTACTGAGCGATATGAGAGTCTGTGAATTTATACTGTCAACTCTTGTCTAGGAAGAAAACTTTAGGTTACACGTTTCCCATCCAGTGCAAGGAGTGAGAGAGTGGGAGTGGGAAACGCTTGCAAATTGCCATAGGCATTTTTCCCCGGCACTGAGCCAGGATATAAAACACAAAATGTATGTAATTAATGCATGCACCGGTTTTATAGTTCTTTCTGGTATGCTACACTTTACATTTCTTTTAAACATAAATTACAAATGACCGGAGTATGATATTATTACAAGCAAAACACTTGGGGGAACAATTCCCTGCCTGCTGAGCTTACACTTTAATTAGATAACTTTGGGAGAGAAAAAAAACAAATAAAAGTGCATTACCTAACTGATACACAGTTCAGCAAAGTCTAATTAAGAGCAACATTTGCCCTTTTTTCTTGCAAGCATGTACTTGTGCCTAGCATTTACACACAATCTGACACGTATAAACGCAAACACTATTTACTGTATTTGTCATGTTCTGGGGACTATAAAGTCAGGGTTTTTAGAAGTGGAGATGTTGCCCATAGCAACCAATCAGAATCTAGCTATTATCTTCTAGAAGGCACTAGATAAATGATATGTAGAATCTGATTGGTTGCTAGGGGCACTTCTAAAAACCCGCAGTTTAGTAAATATACCTCAAGACACAATGACGGTTCAGAAGGCAAATACAATACAATATTTTAGAAAATGTAGACTGCTAGACCTTATTATATACTCATATACTGTAGTTGAAGGCTCTTTTTATTGGCTTGCACCCAGTGCATTTCTGATTAAAAGCCCTGCTCGCTCCCTACACTTCTCTGTGACTAGCCTTATTCTTACATCACTTACTAACAAGGCTTTGCCTCTCCCCATGCAGCAATGTACCTCTTGAACCTTTACAAGCAGCATTTTCTGAATAAAGCAGTCACATAATCCCAAGGAGGCTATAACCCCTGCTGCGCATTAAGGGGAGAGCTATCAAAATAACATTTTCATCACATCTCCAATATTTCTGGTAATTTGCATGGTGATTTGCAATTCTTTTAACCTATTAGATTCCACCTGCCATGTAAATCTAGGTATCCGGTCTAAAGATCTACAGTAAAAAAGTAGACAATGTCTTGATAGAAACCAGATGTTAGACAGGCAATAGGTCTACAGGGAAAAAAGGTTGACAGGGACAAAAGGTTGACACACTAAAGGTCGACATGTGCAAATGGTCGACATGGTCAATAGGTCACCATGAAAATGGTCGACACATGATTTTATTTTTTAGAACTAGGGTTAGGTTTAGGCACTTACCGGAGGGTTAGGGTAAGGCACCTACCCCGACGGTTAGGCACCAGGAGGGAAGGTTAGGCATCAAGGGGAGGGTTAGAGTGAAGATTAGGGTTAGAAAATAAAAAACATGTGTCGACCATGTCATGTCGACCTTCTTACATGTCGACCTTTAGTGTGTTAACCTTTTGTCCCTGTCGAGCTATTGCCTGTCTAACATCTGGTGTCTATCTAGACATTGTCTACCTTTTTACTGTAGATCTTTCAATCCATAACCGTAAATCTACACTACAGTTTCGCACCTCCCGAAATAAATCACCACACATCTCACAATCACTGAAATCACAGATTTCTGCATTGTGAAGTACAGCGTGGAAGGAGGGTTTTTTTTTTTTCAAAGTGATTTGCAAACTTACCATAGTAACCTGCAAAAACTAATTTCAATGGTTTAAACCACTAACGCAGTGATTCCCAACCACGGTCCTCAAGGCACACTAACAGTCCTGGTTTTAGTGATATCCATGCTTAAGCACAGATGGTTAAATCAAAATAACTGAGGTACTAATTAAGTCACCTTTGCCCAGCTATGGCTAGCCTTAAAACCTGGACTGTTAGTGTGCCTTGAGGACTGTGATTGGGAACCCCTGCACTAACTGCTTAGACATGCTGACATAATTGCTGGTAATTGTGGAACTGCTAACACCAGCATGCCAGGTCAGCCTGGAACACCATCACAGTAATATTTCATTGCCTTTGCCCCCAACAGCATTGTTCCGAATATGATTGGCTGAGCAGGTGCTGACCTCCAGCCTCATTGGTTTCAATAGGGCTAGAGGTCAGCATCTGCTTAGCCAATCACAGCATTAGCTGAGTTTCTCCTATTCATTTAATATGAGTAAAGCATTTCAATGCCCCCATTGATACACACTGCCTTTTCTGTGGTGGTGGTTGTGGGGTATATATAGAATAGAATTTTTACACAGTAAATTAGAGATGATCTAAGATACTTCACAACTCTAAATGGGTTTTCACATTTTAAATTTGGCCCTTTTTTGTTAATTTATACTTTCTAAAGCTAGGTACGCACATGTACAATCATACTCGAGATACAATTTTTCTTACAATTACACTTACGATCGAAAGTCCAGATGAACATGCATATTCATGCATACACACTATTACAAATCTACCATTCGATCTGTGATCCTCATCTCTTGAAACCATCTGCTGAAAAAGGTCCTGACTGCAGGAGCAGCAGCAGAATCATTAGACAGAACGCTCGGTAGTGCGTACACACTTCCTGGTTTGGCCGACTTTGTACCACCGTGTCTGATGAATATTAGGATGCCGAAAAAAAATCTACAGATGCGATCAGTTTCTTCAGATAAAACATGATCGAGGGTACGTACGCACTCTTCAGATGGATTGGATACGGGACTCTGACACTCGGGATCCTGGTGGTCTGAATCCCAACTCCGGCATCCTCACAGGGTTAGGATACCGACACTTGTCACTCAGTATCCTAACTATTTCTTTTAAGACCATGCCCCTTTTTAATTAAAACACATGACAAAGGGGCTTAAATTTCAGGAACTATCATTAAGAACTTAAATGACAATTTATTTTTCTAAAACCCGCTCAGAAATTAAATTTTTTTTAAATGAGCGAATTAGGTGAAGAACATGTATTTCAACTTATCCAAAATAATTCAATAAATAAAAAAAAATTGTAAAAAATATTTTTCTTCAAACATCGGATCACCATCATCGGAACATCGGGACCATCGCGACATTCCAGTTCAGAGCGGCTTCTGCCACCAGGTACACTCTAGGGAAGTGTTTTCCAACCTCGGTCCTCAAGGATATCCATGATTGAGCACAGATATTAAATACAAAAAACCTAAGGTACTAATTAACACACCTGTGCTCAAGTATGGCTATCCTTAAAACCTGGACTGTTAGTGTGCCTTGAGGACCGTGGTTGGGAACCCCTGGATGAGGGTTAATTTAATTTTTTACAGCGACTGCTAATCTCTGCAGCCGCAGAGTAGGGGGTTCTGCTGTACTGACTGATTAGCAGTGATCGGCAGCACGGCAGACACTGGGGGAGGGTGCAGGGAAGGAGAGGGTGCAGGGAAGTAGAGGGAGCGGAAGGTCCCTCTGAGAGCAGCAGCTGCGGGAAGATTCTCTTCCTGCAGCCGCCCACACTGTTTATCTGACTGGTCGCATTGTGTGGTTGCAAATATGTGACCATGCCAGGTAAGTGGTTAAGCATGTAATGCAGAAGATATCACTGATATCTCCTGGTTACAATTCTCCCCCAATAATTTCCACAGTATTTTTTTCAGAACTTGTGAGTATGTAAGAGTGCCCCCAGTTGTAATGCCCCCTATAAGATGTGCCCCACATTAGTAATGCCCCCAGTAGTAATGCCCCCTGTAAGATGTGCCCCCAGTAGTAATGCCCCCTGTAAGATGTGCCCCCAGTAGTAATGCCCCCTGTAAGATGTGCCCACAGTAATAATGCCCCCTGTACTATGTGCCCCCAGTAGTAAAGCCCCCTGTAAGATGTGCCCCCAGTAGTAATGCCCCCTGTAAGATGTGCCCCCAGTAGTAATGCCCCCTGTAAGATGTGCCCCCAGTATGAGTGCCATGCCCACACACAAAAAAACAACAACTATACTTACCTTAAGCCTCGATCCCGCTTCCGCCCGCCGCTTCTCGGAACTATGGGAGAGATGTCATGACGTCTCTCCCATAGTGCCAGTAGGGGGGGAGCTGGAAGCCGGATCTCAGGAGTGAGCTCCAGCTGTCGCTGCGGGGAAGGAGCCGGGCACCCGCTGGTAATTCAATGTCAGCAGGCACACGACAAATGCAGCCTGCGGTGGCCGGGGGGGATATGGAGTGCGGTGGCGGTGGAGTGCGGGAAGGAGATGTGGCGCTGGGGACTGAATTGTGGCCCGGTGGCGGTGGCTACTCACAGCGCCCTCTGCTGGCTGGCGCCCTACGCACCTGCGTAGTCGGCGTAACGGCCCTAACCCATGGATGGGAATAAGTTTCTACCGAGAAATAAGGGATTCTATAGATGTAGTGACTACAAACTTTGCAGAGCATGACCTGGGAATACTTCCAAAGTAGTGGAATTAAAAACCCTAAATAGGAGTCTGAAAATTACTGATTTTATTACGTGCAATACGAGATATGCTATATATGCAACAGAGTGCACATGCAATTTGGTTTATGTTGAAAAGGCAGCTTAAGATAAGATGGGCTGAACATGTGATTTTGTGATTAAATTATGGAAATGCAATGTTTTTAATATTTAACGGTGCTGTTTCTGATTATATAATTATGTCTCTGTTTGTATATACAGAAGCCGGGTAGTTTTAAATCCTAAGTTACCTCTAAGGGTAGGATATTTGTCTTGCCGAGATTTACCATGGAGACTATTTTGTTTATATCGGGAACCTGCCTATGACTGGTGGTCAGGGGATCATTCAGACTGCATTGTTTATTCAATGCTTGTGAGACCGTGATCACGTGTCCCAAAATAAGTTTGTTGGGACATGGACAAGATAACGTCCGTTTGTTTACATCTCGCGGCAAACTGACCTGTGTTTTCGAGTCTCTTACTCCACATCATGTCCCACTACACAAGTACCCTTGTGAGTAGCATATGCGGTTGAGTTATACACCCCATGGATATATAAAATATAATGAAACAAATTATCGGCGGTGGACTTCCTGTTTCATACTTCCGGTCTGGGGGTATTTAAACTCTAGTGTCACTCCATTTTGAAAAAGAGACACATTGTGTCAAAACATGTCGGAGGAGTGACAAGGGGAATATCTACTACTTCTACTTCATATACTAGCTGCTAAAGACCCTTTCCAGTACCCGGGCTCTGTTGCTGTTTTCGGGTATGTTGATCATTTATCCATCATCTGGTAGGAAGTAAACCCTTACTTGTTTTTATCATTTGGAATATATTAAAGCTGCTTTTTAGAAAATCTGCACCATGAGGAGTTTTTATTTGTGTATTTACATGGTTTTTCTGTGACCTTGGACAACTGGAAAGCTCTTAAAGGAACCTTTATAGGAGTATAAGTACATGCATCCAAGTAAGATATAGTGAGCATATCTGTTATATGGTATGACATATTGTTTCCAAGGGTATATGGTGTTTCACCTATACAAGCTAGATACCTTTATAGGAGAATTACCACATTTTCCATGTAAGCATAAATGTGAGCTGAACCATCCTGTTCTTGCATGATAACACTGGGTGTGGAAATGCAGTGTTTTTGTTTAAAGAACACTGGTGTCATCTATATAGGCCTTTGGATCTTTACCACACCTACTATCAAAATATAAGTACATGGGCATATAATAATACGTATTCTTTTTTTTTTTTTCCCTCTTTGCTGCTGAGCCCACCTGTTTCAATTAAAAAGACACTTACAGTATATGTGGACGAGAACTCAGGACTATGGAACATTAATACCACTGTTGGACAAAATTGGCGCAAAGATACATTACCTCTGTTTCTGTATATTATTTGAAAGGTCCTAGTTAGATAATGATCTGGCACTCAGGGCATCCTTATTTGCCAACTTCAATTAATATACTAAAGCCACTTAATTCAAACATGGCAAGAAGGCTTTCCTACCCTCACTAGTGGTGAGGAAATATTACTTCACTATAACTCCACACTCCGCATATTACAGTCGCATGCACTTCAAGAAGTACCTATCAAGGTGATGAATAGAGCATACATTTCTCAGTCTCAATATGAAGTTATGCTGACTGATGAGACTGGTGCTTGTTTAAAATGTCAGTTTTGCTACTTTTACTTCTAACTTTTGGGATTGTGGAATTATTAATACGTTTTGGAACAAACGGATTGTGTTCCTCAATGCCGCGTTTAAATTAGGGATGTGCAGGCTCGGATTAGTTAAGATTTTCCCGCCAAGTTCAGATTTTTCCCGCCAAAAATCGGGTCTCAAAAAGAGGCAAAACGTCATCTTTCATGGACAATCATCATTATTCCTGGACTTTTGTCCAGGGATGATTGTTTGTTCATGAAAGATGACGTTTTGCCTCTTTTTGAGACCCGATTTTTGGCGGGAAAAATCTGAATTTGGCGGGAAAATTCAAACTAATCAGAGCCTGCACATTCCTAGTTTAAATGATGCTTAACATTTGATCTGTAGCATTTTTATGTACAAATTTTACTTGGGATTTGGGCACAAAGAGCAGCATCCTTTGTCCTATCCGTGCGGTCATTGTGACTGTAGCTAAGAAAGTCATTTTGAAACAAAGGACGTCTAAGTCTTCTCCATTCTTATCTAATGTAGTAACTCTAATGTTATTGAGATTGTTATATTATGACAGACAATCCACCTTGCCGGATGTGGAGAATGGGGTTTTACGGTTTTATTGCAAATGGGTTTCTATATCGACACCTTGGACATTACCTCCCAAACACAAATATACTGACTGGTTTTTATACAGGCAGCTATTAGCCTCATCATAAAAATGTGTATCCTCTCTGCGTCTTCCTCAGTCTATGCCAAATTTATGTTGGGTCACTGTATTTTATTCCTTAATTTGTTATTACCTTTTTCCCCAAATATTGTCTTAGCCATAGTGGCTGTGAACTAAATTTAATACATAACTCGCTACTTACACATTATGTCACTCATTTTGTTATCTCAATCTGTGTTTTTCTCGAGTTATATCTATATCATTTATTTTTCTCCATATGATACTGTTGTGGTGATTGTTATACCCACTGGTTGGGCTATAATGTTTGGTCATTGCCATGATGTTCCCAATTATTGTTGATATCAATTTCTCACCTTTTTTTTTTGGTTATTATTTGCTGTGAAAACCCCAAAAATATAATTTACAAAATGAAAAGAGCTACTTAAAGTCATTCAGGAACCAATACCTGGTCATCAGCAGAGAGAGAAAGGAGGGTTCTATTCACCACAAATTCTCAAACTCGGTCCACAGGACCACAAACAGTGCATGTTTTCCAGGTCTCCTCACAGAATCACAAGTGAAATAATTAGCTCCACCTGTGGATCTTTTAAAATGTGTTAGTGAGTAATGAATACACCTGTGCACCTGCTGGATGACCTGGAAACCATGAACTGTTTGGTGTCCTGAGGACAGAGTTTGAGAACTACTGCACTAAGCCTTGGAGAAAGATAAACTACCAACCAATCAGCTCCAGTCATTTGTCAAATACAGTCTGTAAAGTGAGCTGATTGGTTGGTACTTTATCTCTCTCGAATGCTTAGTACATATCCCCCTTACAGAGATGTCCTCTACATATCTAATGCAGATCCCAACTGAAATAATGAATCAAGTGGGAAAGTACTGATGGGCTGAGCCACAATGCCTACATAACAGATTGAAGGGAAACCCTACTCAAGCAGTTTATACCTTTTAGAAAAAGCTTTAGAGCAACAGAGCTAGATCAGCATTAATAGGATTGAGTGGTGCACACAAGGTCTGTGCCATTATAGTGATAAATAGAAGAGGAAGGTGGCATTGAGAGATAGTCACTACTTTGTAGTGAAATATACTTTACTGCAGTGATAACGTAGAGTGATTAATATCAAGCATGTATAATAGGCTTGAAAGAGCAATCTCACATCACATAGTGCTGGAGCCAATAAGCTGAGTCAGCAGACACATGATGGTGGATAGTAATAACTACCTGCATAGCAATCTCCTCTCTTCTGAGATATGGTTTGTATGCATTCCTCTGCATATGTCCAATCCCCTTCTGCCTCATTACAATCCACGGTGCATGGAGCTGGGGACTGCAAATCCACTGGCGCTAGCAAATGTGAAGGTTAGACTTATGCAGCACTATCATTGCATATACAGTGCACTATCTTCTGCGGACAGTTTCTGCACTTGCAACATACTTTTGGATAAACTATACTATTTATTGTATCTAACTAAACTAAATAAACTTCAATTTTGCAAATATACAAAAATTACAAATTATTTATCATGAAGAATGAAGTCAAATAAATGGTAAATACTACGCCTAATAAAGTGTGTGTGTACATGTATATATATATATATATAATATATATATATACACACACACACACACTGTATAAACAACAAAAATGTCCTTTCTCTGTTAGCAGTACCCAAATAGTCTAATATGTATAAAAAATACTCAAGTGCTAACTACCATGTCAGAATGAATACTATGTGATATTGCACTTAATTGTACAGCTTTACTAAGCGTATATTCTGGCAATATGTCTAATAAACAAATTAAATATTCAAAAGCCTTTAAAATTGTGTCTTATTTCCCTGGAGTCGCTTTAACATGTACTAATTTATCAAACGAAAAATACCCACTCACCAGAATCACCCAAAATAGGCCAATGGCCACTCATTAGTTTAATTTCTATTTAAATGGTAATAAATTTAAACAAATGATCATGAATAAAAAGTGTGGCTTACACATATAAAATGGTGTCTATGAAATCGACACTAATAGAAGAGATGGAGTTATTCCCGCCTACATTCATCCGGGTATGAGCTTAAAGACGGGATGCTTCTAATGTGGCGATTAAATATGGCACAAGCACCCTACGAGTTTTGTCCTACACAGGACTTCTTCAGGGGTTTACATCAATTAAGGCAAAGACACTTGGAGGGGTATTCAATATGAAACGTTAACTTCGCCGTCTATGTGTGTCGAAGTCTTCGCCGCACATCGGCGCTTTTGCCGGCGAAAAGGTATCGCACGTGCCCCCGATTATACCCGTATTCAATATGAAATCGTCGAAAACGGCACCCGGCAAATGTGAAATCATCGAAAACATCGCAGATTTTTGGGGAAATGAACCTAACACCCCAAAAAGATGCTCTGACATGGGGGATCACTCTGGATACCCCCGATTAGCCCCGCTGAAGGTTTTTGAGGTCTTTAAACGGGCTCAATAGCTGCTATTTTGGGGATTTGGGAAGATGGTGAAGAATAGTATTTAGAAGGTTTTTTTGCTGAAAATAAGTAGTCCCAGCAAATTTGGGGTACTTGAAAATGGGGGTGAGCATATTTAAAAGTTGCTAAAGTGAAGTTTAAAAAAAACGTGAAAAATCAACCTGCCGCAAACACCTGCAATGAAAAAAAACACCTGGGGCATACTTGGGGATCCCCCTAGATTGTAGTTCGCTAGTTTTTAACTTTGTACCCCCCAATTTTTTTTTCCACCCCCAAAATGAAAGTGCCTTTTTTGGGGTGTTCTGAGGTATTTTTTTTTTATTTTTTGACACAGTTTACCTTTGGGGGACTGTCTGACGGTTGCAGGGTGGTTTCCGAAATGTTGCACCCCAAAACCCCAATTCTGCACTTTTTTTCGCCACCCATTCCTTGGTGATACTTTTTCGCAGGGTCGAATGCAATATACTTTTCGCACCGGCGAAAAGTTTTCAAATTGAATACGGTGTCAATTTAAAAGCGGCGAAAATGACGTCATCTGAGCGAAAACATTGCAGAAACGGCGTTTTCGCTCCATATTGAATACCCCTAAATGACTTTTCAGAATTTGGAGCAGAGTGTGAACATGAGCTGTGGTCTTTCTTATGGGAAATCAGGAAATCTTTTATCACCACTATGGCCAAAAATGGCCCAAACACTGAGCGTACTATTATTATTATCCTTTATATGGCGCCACAAGTGTTCCGCAGCACCTTACATAGTACATAGAATAGGTGAACAAGAAACAAGTAACTTACAGTACATTACAGTGCAGGAGAAGGATACGACTTATATACATTGCTGCAATAGCGATTAAAGCACTCACAATAAGCAGCCGGGAGTTGGCGGTCACGTGTTAGGTGCCCTAATGGGGAGTAAAGAGTAGAAGAAAATGTAAAGAGAAGCACATGAGGGAAGAGGTCCCTGCTCGTGAGAGCTTACATTCTAAAGAGAAAGACTCTTTATATATATATATATATATATATATATATATATATATATATATATATATATATATTAGGGATGTGCAGGCTCGGATAGGTTCGAGTTTGCACGTGGAGTTCGGATTTTTCCCTCCAAAAAAACGGAACTCAGAACGAGGCAAAATGTCATCTTACATGGACGAACATCATCATTCCTGGTCTTTTGTCCAGGAATGATGATGTTCGTCCATGTAAGATGACGTTTTGCCTCGTTCTGAGTTCCGTTTTTTTGGAGGGAAAAATCCGAACTCCACGTGCAAACTCGAACCTATCCGAGCCTGCACATCCCTAATATATAACTATATATATATATATATATATATATATAAAATTTATTTTCATTTACAAAGGTGGACATGTCCTTTCATTGAAGAAGTGAGTAAAGCAGAGGCTCACATGGAGTGCAGCTTGGTCACATTGAGGAATAAAAAAAAAACACGAGAAATATATTTTCTGGATTTCAAATACATTACTTATTTTTATTTTGCCAATATTTATTTTGTTTGTCTATTTAATCATGTTGGCAATCCAATAATGGGGTGTCACAGCCAAACAGGAGACAAGCCCAGCCAAGTAAGAGAATATATAGTATGCGTGCAGCACAGGCGGCCATTGGTAGTGCCAAGAGACTTGTACAGTTGTGTCCTCTTAAGGTGCGTATCCACTAGCAGACTGTGAAACTACTGCATAATTGCGACATTGTAATCGTGCAGTCGTTTCACAGTCAGTGCTGTGCCTACACTGAACGATCAGTCATTCAGTGTAGGTACTCTCCCTTATCCCCTAACATGGCCAATCTGTCGTTATCGGCGGATTGACCAACATGTTCGGGCGTTGATAGATGTCAAAAATGACCAGCGGGAGCGCGCATCGCTTGTCGTTTTTGACATTAAGCTGCCCGATTTGTGCTTGATTTACAAGCGATTGAACGATAACGATGTTGTTATCGGTCAATCGCTTTGTTTAATCAGGTAGTGGATACCCGCCTTTACACTACTGCTACAGTCGCGCCAAACAGACCATTTTGACACGCCAGGTCCCATGCGACTCGGCTCGTGCTGAGCGTCTACTTCCCATTTTTCGAAAAAGCATTTTAGTTGCAAAAAGATGCGACAAGCTGCTTCACAGGACTGCACTGATTAATTTGATATGCTACACATGTATATCTGTATGCGGCTCATGTCTGTATACGAAGTGCTGTGGATGCAGCGTCCGTAGCTTTTTTCTAAGCCAAGTTCCATTGTGTTTCATATACAGACTCAGTCACACACAGATATACAAGTGATACATATCAAATTAATCAGTGCAGTCTCGTGAAGCGGTTTGTCGCACCCAACTGCTGGCAGAAAAGATACTCTGCATGTGCCAAGTCATGTGGTGTAATTTACACACCTCTCCACAGTGTTAAGGTGGGTACACACTGAACAGATATATATGCAGATCGTGTGATCTGCAGATATATCTTTAGATGATGGTCGTTCATACACACTGAATGGCCATCATCTGCCCAGCAGCCGCGGGTCCAGCTGGCAGGGAGGCGGGTCGGAGTGGCTCACCTCGCCGAGGCTGCCGCTGTGTGTGTATGGGTGGTCTGCAGACATATCTGTCCATCGGCTGTGCAGCACAACCAATGCAATATGTCTGTGAACGGCGCAGTTCACAGACATATTGTCTGTACACACTGTCCGACGGGCGCCCTGATATATTGGCCAATCAACTGATCGCCCTATATCGGCCAGTGTGTATCCAGCATTATGTGCAGAAAAGAAATGGTAAAAATGTTTATGAGAAGAGAAACATAATCACCACCACCAAAGTGGCGTCCCTGTCTGGGGCTCCCACCGGAGGGCTGCATGTAGTAAAGAAAGTGAGGGCTGCAAGTTGTGCATGGCTGGTCTAGTAGATCATCCAGCACCAAAGATCTCGCCACGATAAATCTCACTGCACCATAACACATACAGTAAGTAAATATATGTCATTACAGACAGGAAACTTGCTGCTGCATCTCTCTGCAAATTGCTACACTGCCTCACTATATTATCCAACTTATCTCACCAACACCACCTTTCATACATCTGAAACCTTATACTGAAATAGTCTCCCTCACCACTTCTAAGATCTACCTCCGACCTGCACATTGCTTCATCTATGATAACCAACCTCTCTGTCATGCCTACAAGACTTCTCCTGTGCACTACCCATGTATAGAATACCCTACTACACATAAGACTATCTCCCAGCCTTTAAACCAGGGGTAGACCAATAAGCATGCCCTGCTGCAGTTTCGATGTCAGACATGCTAAAACTGAGGCAGGACATGCTTGGATGTGTAGTTCAACAGCAGCTGGAGGGACACTAATTGCCCCCCCATGCTTTGAATGCTCTTTCTGAAGTCCCACAATCTTACTAATGCCTACTGTACTGCCACTGCCCCACTCTCCACCCTGAGCCACACTTACCCCACTGGTTTCCTACTAGACTGTCATCTCTCACATAAGCAGGGCCCTCCCTACCTGTTGTTTTCATGCCTGCTATTATTCTACCGACTTTGTATGGCCTGCTTTGTGTGTGTCCTGTGGGACCGTACAAGTAGACAATTATAGCATCAATCGGCTCATTTTATTCCTGTAGTCCACTACAACCTTTTCTTTGTGCAGTTAATATTAGGGCACTGTACAGTTACAGTTCTGCAAGCTAGAGTATTCAGTCTTATTGGTATCATAATTACATAACTGTGCCCTTCTACTTCTCTTAATCTAAGATCAAAGCAATGAAAAGTTATGTTGTTACCAGTTGTCAGTTTTAAGGACTAAATAAAAATTAAAAAACTAAAATAAACCAATCAAATTAAGTTATAATTTAAATGTGATGCGATCACTTGACCCATGACTAATTAACTATCCAAAGAACTAGAGCTCAGTATGTTATCTTGCAAAACTACAGTAAACATAAAAACAGGCAGATATCTAACCTAGCTAACACCACCACGTAAGGCCACCAAGCTGGACCGTGTCTGCAACTTCTATAATCTTCTGCTAATTTTCTGCTCCGCCAACTTAAAAGCCATTTCCTAAACAAAACCAGGCAGACAGTTTGAGTGACTGATTCCTCTGTGGTATCGTCTTGTTATTCTAAGAGGTCTTTCTTTAGAAGACAGAGATGTTAAGGGGAAAGACAGAAAGAAGAGCTTTACATTTCATATCTGTTCAAAGAAGATCTAATGCTAATTCACCGATGTGCAATCAACTTGACAAATGGATGCTGTGCAACCCTGTGCCTCCCTCTGTAACCCGAGAGCCTGATTTACACAATATTCTGCAAAGTGAGGGAAGCCCAAATTCCAGGCGGACTTAGTGCTGTCATGCCGGAGAAAAAGCTGATCTGATAATTCTTCCCATATATATATATATATTGAAATCTGATCATAGTGGGAAAAACTGCAAACCACAGGGGGGGATAAACTAAAGAATGTTAAAATAATACACTTCACTATTACAATTAAAACAACAAAAACATAATATAAAGCATTGTTTACTTGCACACTTCCCAGAATTAAGGAATGTAAGCTTATTAATGAGACTGAAGAAACAAAGACGTTCCTTTTTATTGGTCAGTGGTTTTGAGTTGTTGAGTGCTGGGAATATCACATGCTACAAACTTACTCATTAGAAGACAGAGTTTAATTTACAATGTTCAGGTTCAGTGGTGAAGCCAATCTTGCGGGATTGTGATGTCACGGCACCTGTTTTTGCAGGGCATAATAGGGTCTAATCTGGCTTTGCGGATATACATAAAATCAAAACTGTGTCACAACAGCAATGTTCACATTATTTTAATGACAACTATTTTATAGCCAAATATGGTTCCATTGGGGAAAAAAAAAAAGAAGGTCTCTCGTGTTAGGCAGTCTCACTTCTGATTTTGTGTCTTTGATCACCGCTGGGAGAAAATGCTGCTCCGTTAAAGTAGTACACTGACAGAATATTGTACTGAATTTCTCAGCTGCCATATCAGTCGCTTTACAAGTCCATGGTTTCTAGTGAACATATTTTTAATCAGTTTCAAAATCGTTAATTTTAAAGACCCAATGATTTCCCAGCTACAAAAACTGTAGGACAAAAATTGCTTGTCTGACGCAGCTGGAAAATAATCAGGCGAAGTCGTTGGCACATTTTTCAGGCCATTGCAATCTAAAGAATGTAAAAAATCTATATATTTTTAAGTATCTGATTGTTGGCATGAGTACAGTAATAGTAGCTATTCACTATTTTTTTCAGGGATGGTGGGCAGGATGGGTTGAAGCACTTCTACTTGCCCTTACGGCCAACAGTTGCCATCACATGTACTTTAACCCTGGCAATGCCATCTTTAGATTACTATCTGTAAGTGCTCATGCATGAAGAATTTTTACCTTGTGTCTTGTCTGTTAGATTGAATCATAATACGTATATTTACGATTTATTTTATTTTAAGTTTATACAGTTTTACAGAGATGGCTTCTTAAGGCCTAACTAAGTTTACTATCAAGGCCTAACTATGCAACAGATTGAACCTGGACCCTTGGGGGCATATGTATCAAAGCATGATGTGAGATAAATTTGTGAGATATATATGACCAACCAATCAGCTTCTAATTTACATTTTGCAGGCTGTTTATAAAATGATAGTTAGGAGTTGATTGGTTGGTGATATATATCTCACATCAAGCTTTTGATACATATGCCCCTTGATAAATGATAAGCGCATACCATACTCCATGCATACCATAAATAACATGGTATGCATGGAGGCGTAAGTCCGCGGCAGCAGCTGTATTACACATTTTATGGATTTATTCTTTATTTTATTAATGCATTGCTGAGTTAATGATTTAACAATTTTATTTTCTATTTTCATATTTTATTCTACATTAATAAAACAATTGTTCCTATTTGCGCCCTATACGCTTATCATTTATCAATTTAGTCTTGAGTGGCATAGGGTAGCCACTGTAATTTTGAGGCGGCATTAGGATATTCATTGTAACTACACTATCACCATTTTACAATTTTTAAAGCTTTGTGTTAAGAGCGCGCTGAACCACCACACGTATATTATTACATATGCCCCTTTATCTGGTTATGATAAAGGGGTTTGGCATACATGCTTTTATCTGTAATATAATGGGCTTAAATTCTGTCTCCAGTTGTGCATTAGAGATGAGAGAATGCCATACCCCACCTCAGAGGTCTTAGGGGGTCTATTTACTAAACCTTGGCTGGAGATAAAGTACCAGCCAACCAGCTCCTGTCATTTCTCAAACAGCCTGGGACATGGCAGTTAGGAGCTGATTGGCTGGTACTTTATCTCTGTTCACTTTATATCTGCCCAAAGCTTAGTAAATAGACCCCTTAGTTCTGTTAGACAGACAGACATAGGGTCTGACTCCCATCGCCCGCGACACAATTTAGCTAAGCATAACGGGCCTCCTCCACCTCCCTACCTACTCACCCCCTTTCAATAGTAATGGAAATAGTAATAGTAATAGGGGCACTCATACACAGCTGCTAGTTTGGAAATTATAAAAGTTTTTATTTTGTTAACAACAACAACATAGCACTTATTTATAAAGTTAATACATATATCATCACACATCAAATTCAGGTCATGTAGGACCACCCGGACATATATAAAAAATAATTCTGTGGCCACAGACAAAATTTAAATCACAGGTACAGCTGCGTTTAGTGAACTTTTTTCAGGTCCCAGGAAGCATGCTAAGAATATATAAAGGAGAGTTGAAAAAAACAGCTTGAAAGCAGGTAACACAAGTTAGTGGCAATGCAGAAGAAGTTAGTAAAGCATAGAGTATAATGTTATATTGTCACTGTATCATTATTGTGGGACATATGCAGCCCTGCATTGGGGAGTAATGCACAATTTAATTCCCTGGATACTTAATTCCTAATGCCTGCTAAGCCGATCAAAGCTGCACTGGATCTCCTATGCCTCCGCTCCCTGGGCTAGGACCACACTGAAGTGGAGCAGAAACTCCTTCTCCTGAATGACCCTCAGTGCAAGGAAGGCCAATGTGTCCAGCACTGGAGGTAATGGGCTCCACTTACTGGTTTCCTGGGGTGCTGTAAGGACCCCAACAGTTTGTGTGCAAGCCAATCCCAATACACAGGAGAGGTGCTGCACACACTCAGCAAACTTCTGGCTTCTGGGCCTGCGTTTAAGAAGTGTGCTACTAGTAAAAAGTAATTGACGCATTTCTCCGGCCTATAACGCGGCAATTTCAACATAGGATTGCAAATTTGATGTTGTTTGGAATGGTTTTTGCGGCCAACAAACGTGTAGTTGTTTGGTCGTGTGTACACACTATAAGATGTGAACAATATATCTGTACAATATATTGCATATGCCGTGCGGCACGGCCGATCTGTGAAAGATGTCATTCACAGATATATTGTGTATACACACGTGCAGATGGACTGAACGATATATCATTCGCTGACTGCACAAATGATAGTCTAGTACCAGCATTACACTCCCCAATTTCCATCAAGCTATAGACACTTACAAAACCCTTAGCAAAATAAAGATGCTATGTATAGTAAACACAAGAGACATGTAATGGTTATCCATCAGACTGAAGACTGCTTTATTCATAACTGTTTAGGCAGTGGTTGAAGTGCTACTTTCTCAATTTATACTGGTCAGCTGCCCTATTATAATGGGTGTGTTGCACTTAACTGGCTAAAGTAATCTGCACCAAAGCATTTATAAGCTGAATTTATTCAGAACAGTCATCCCATACTGTATCACATATTACTGTACTGTGACGAGGCAATGCTATTGTATTATGTTTTCTAACACTAGTGTTGTACACATAACTATTATGCACTTATTAACTGCACTCCAGAAATACAGCTGAAGCCAAGGCTGTTTCTAAAGCAAAGTCATTATCATGAATAAACACTGTCTGACATTATTTATTATGTTATGTATATAGATCATAACACTGATTGTGGAAAAGCTTAATGCTTTATTTATATCTGCCGAGTCCTTTCCTTAGCAGCCTCTTCTTAATATCATTATAAATATATGCAAAGGAGTGGGAGAAGACTCGAGGAACATTATACCAATTTATTAAGCAACTGTCCTTATTTACTTTAATTGATATTTTAGACATTATGTAGCTTATGTAGAGTTAGATGCAAATGTGTTTTTTGTGCCCTGTTTTAGCAATTTTTTTTTTTTAATACACAAGCACACCAAAAATTGTTACGCTTCTTAACCATGCCAATTGAGACGCATTTCGTACTTAAGGCTCCTGGCGACAAAGGAGCCAGAAAGTACAATAAGTGACTGGTCAGTCAAAATGCCACCCAGTAAACAGATGCACAAGAGCCTGCTTGGAGGTGGACTACTTGCAGGTGCTTGAACCCTGGTGTAAAATACGTGCAGATGATGACAGGTGGGCGTGCAAAATACTGACATAGAGTGGTGGCTCCAGAGTTGGGGCTGCAGCGCAGTCCAAAATTCAAATAGTGGAACCACGCCAACTGCCATTGCAAACGCTGCCAAACCTAGATAGCTGGGACTCACTGGCAGTTGGTGTGGCTCCTTTGAATTTTGGACTGTGCTGCAGCCAAACCCCATATGATAATGACGAATGACAACAGGTGCCGCCCAAAACATCCAATCAGCTTCTGTAATTTTAAAGTCTGTGCTAGATAAAATACACTAGCTGATTGGTTGCTTTGGGCAAATTCCACACCAACTCTCTCCAAGGCTTGACACATCTCCCCTTGGGTGAGTTGCTTCAATGCTATGCTGGTATACTGGGCTGTATAATATACTAAGGGAAAAGTACGATGAAAACTGGCCAAATGTTCTACAAATATTTCTACCGGTCTATTAAAACAACAATATGATATAAAAAAAAATTCAGAGTAATATACATGCCTTCCATAAATATACAGAGCTGGTACCTTTACAATAAGTAAAAGTTACCAGGAGGATTAGATCTATAGGTTAACTAAAGTAAACCAAGGCTGCAGCAGGATATGCCTGCATTATTTACCCTCCTGTTGTCACAGACCCAGAAAGGCCTCCCTACCCAAACATGTCATGCTGCACAGAATGAATTGTAGCAGCTGCCTGTCTGGCAACATTGAGAACTGCAGTAGAGATGTCCTGCTGGATTAACGTCTTGTAAACGTTAGGGAACATCAAACAGTTCTTGCAACGTTTTCTCTGCGTGGGAGATGCTGAAGAAGACTACAGTGGTCACTGACAATCAGGGCAGTCTGGTAATTAGATGTGTACTTTATCAACAGGTGTTCAATCTAAATCCTGCTGGATGGACTTCTGCAAACTCACTTTACCCATGGGAAGCAATGTACATTATTAACACCAGGCCAGCATTGTAGATCAAATGAAACGGTCAGGAATGGCCCATTCCATAGGCAAAGGGAGTATTCAAAATGCAATGGATCAGAAATTCAAATGAAAGATAACTGCGATCAGGTTAATGTTTCATAGGTGTAGAAAGTATTATAATCACACTCAATGCTCAGGTCGTGATGGATAAATGTAAGAGGAGATGTATTGAGCCTCCTAAACAGTGTAGAAGAGGAAAATTTGCTCATAGTCAGCTTCTACCTATCATTTTAGAGAATGTACTTGATGAATGCTACCTAAAAGCTGATTGGTTGCTAGGGATGGCTTCTTTACTTGTCCACTCCTCCACTCTTTAGCAAGCTTGATACATCTCCCACTTAGAGCTCCATTTATTAATGTTGCTCTTTCTATATTTAACAAACAGCG
Organism: Taudactylus pleione; assembly: GCA_031769625.1. Lineage (NCBI taxonomy): Eukaryota > Metazoa > Chordata > Amphibia > Anura > Myobatrachidae > Taudactylus > Taudactylus pleione. The sequence goes on along the minus strand of JAUIMM010000113.1, from coordinate 22,483,466 downwards.
GTGATCTAAGATTACCGCTGTTTGTCACTTTATCGCTTACGCCATCTATAGACTCAGCGCAGCCTTTCTGGCTTCAGCAAAGCCTTCCAGGCACTTCTGGCTCCCCACCGAGTGAAACAGTCATTCCCATGCGCAGGCTGCCCGTCGCACATGAACATGAGACAGAAGCCCACCGCTTGCGTTAGGTTGCCAACAGCTTAGCGGAGGCAGCTGTCGACAAGGAGAACATCGCTGGACCTCATTGGCGAGGTAATGTTGAATACCAGTGGCAAATTCGTTAATATCACTGCGGAACTAAACAAAATATGCCGGTGGTATTAACATTCGTTGATAAATGGGGTCCTTAGTGTCCTATATCTGTTATGAGTGTACAAGTACTTCATTAGGATCATGGTCACGGGAGAGTTCATGTTAAGTCAATGTAAATGTTCTATGTCTGCATAGAAGTAGTATGGATTACTAAACATCTCAGAAGTTGTTTTATTAAAGATATAACACAATGTACTAACATCAGTCACAATATTCAATACAAAGGCTTAGATATGACCAAAAACAGTTGAGTCGTATTTGCCTAACCTCGCCACACATGGTGCAATTTTAATTAGTCAATTTATTAAACATAACTACACTGGCCATTTACTTTGGTCATTTTGGGATCTAAAGAGTCTTACAAACTAAATTATTAGTACCATAGTCCAATTCTGTCCGCTTCAAAAAATAGACTGTATGAAATAAGCTTTTCAGGCTGACCTAATATTTCTCATTTGGTGGGGTTAGCTGCTAAGAGAGCGTACAACTGTAACCAAAAGTTTTTAACCCCTTCAGTGCCAAGGACTCCTCAACATGTACAGATGTGTCCTTACACATCTTTGCTGCAGTCGTGCTAAAAAGCCCCTCTCAGCACGCCAGGTCCCGTGAGAATCTGCTTGAGTTGGGCGTAATTTTATTAGTCTTTTTTTTCCGAAAATGCTTCATAAGCTGGCTACACACTGGAACGAGTCCACACTAAAACGAGTTAACGAATGACGGAATGATCACTGTTCCGTCCTTCATTAACTTACTATAGGTCGCTAGCGATATCGCTAGGTTTGATGTGCGCTACATCAAACCTTGTGACCAGGGAAGCGTGGAATCGCCGGTACAGCCTGAGCGATGCAAGCGATTTGTCGTTACAAAGTGGCAAATTGGGTCGACATCGCTCCAGTGTGTACCCAGCTTAAGTTGCAATGCGTTGCGACTAGGATGCACCAGCAGACTGTGCTGATTCATTTGATATGGACACTTGTATATTCTGTGTGCAACTGAGTCTCTGAATATGTATACGAAGTGCTACAATGTAGCGTTCACCCTTTTTCATTCCAAGTTCCGTTGTGCTTCATATACAGACGGATGCACACAGATATACAAGTGTCACATATCAAATAATAAACAGTCTGCAGATGGACTCATTCAGAGTTGTACGCTGTTGCTGCCGCAATATTTTAGCCGACACTCCGTTGCCTCCCCCAAACGCTCAGTGCCTGACAATTGCGCTGCGAACAAAGAATCGTCAGCGTGCGACTACGTTACTGTACCTCCACACATGCAAAGTGCAAGTCAGACGCATGCACAGTGGCAAAGAATCGCTCCATTTGCTTAAATATTGGCACTGGGTACAAATCTAAATCAGGCCCCAAATGTATTAAAAATGCATTTTTTTCTGAGTGCAAAGCTTTCTAAAGCGTGCAGAACATATAAAGTATTGTCCATGTCATTAACACAAATGAAATGACCACAACAGTAATAAAGCTGGCAAAGTACTCGCTGCCACTCAAAATTTACAGAGTTTTATAAAAGCTAAACTTATTGTGGTGTAATTACTTCCAAATGCTGCAGGGCTATGTCATTTATTCTACTAAAATATGCTCAATTTGCTTCAATCCCCCATGTCAAACTTCTTCTGCACTGCTGGCTGACATAAAAGTGAAGTTTCAGAGCCCATCCTCTGAGATTTAATAAAGTTAATATACCTGGGTTGCCCCTTTTATCTTTAACATCAATAAATGACAGGTTTACCACCTAATTCGAGGAATAGGACGACACTAAAGACCTCGCTATCAAATATCACTTGTGAGATTCTAGGAAACATCTCAAATTAAAGACATGAACCACTGTCATCATTAGTACATTCTGCCCAGTCAGCTGCATCTACAATCGTTCAATGAAGGCTCTGTGCTTTCAATCTCTTCCTGGTCTTGTTGTCTCCATTACAGGCACAAGGAAAGAGGGGGGCTGTCTACTAGACCCCTATTCTCACAGTGTTCTTTATATAAAATAAATCTCATGGAGCTCCTGCTGTCATCACCGCTGGTATAAATATAGAACTGTCCATGGGCAGGAATAATACCAACAGTGATACCTCCTGACAACAAATCGGTATACACAGAACACTTAATGGCTAGTCACATCATATCTACATTTTCTCATGAGTACGGTAACAAACTGTTACATCTATCCTCTGTGCGCTACAAGTCGCGTTACACATAACACATTAGCGGCGTGCGACTGATTTGAATAGGACACACAACCAGCTTCTGCTGATTAAAATGATAGGCGGCATTCCTATATTCTGTGTGCCAGAGCGAGTGTATTGTATCTACATGCGAAATGCTATGTTACAGAGTCAGCAACTGTGACACTGTAACGTAGCATTTTGCATGCAGATGCACCCGTAGTCACACATAGAATATAGGCATGCCGCTTATCATTTTAATCAGCAGAAGTAGCTGGTGCGTCCAATTGGCATCCTTTTGCTAGAACAACTAGGACAGCAAAAAATTCCTTCATTAATACTAGACATGGTTCTCTGCAGTAGTCAGACAGATTCACGCCAGAGATGATTATGATAATAATTGAAACTATACAAGATCAACTAAACATAAAAAACATGGGGGATTAGCTAGCAAGAACTAAGACAGGCAAATGGCACTTTCCCATATAGGATTATAAACTTATTACAGTTCTTTGCTAAGTGAGCAATCAGCAAAGCGCTGTATGTACTAATTTAGTCAGTAAGAACTGGATTTCAAGTTCAGGCTCTCGCATCCACAGACTGTGAGTTAGTGGTGTTTAATTAATTTCAAGGTATATGATTTCCAAAATAAAATTCAGAATTTTCGGCTTGGGATACACCAAACCAATAGTATCCCTGTGTGTAGAATGGGAATGTAAACAACTCATTTAACGCTTCTGAAATCAAGCACAAAGGAGCACAATCTTACTTAATGAGACAGAGTTGAGAAAAAAAGAACACATTATGCAAGCTACCAAAATATGCCATTCAAAGCGGCTCTAATAGTGTTATTTAAGTGCAAACTAGGCCGTCAAAGAACATCATTTCTCTGAAATAAGCTGCAGCAATGCTAGGTGCAATCTGAGAGATGCATCTCTCCCAAGGAGCTTACAATTTGAAGCACAACAATTTAATTATCTCTGGTATCCTTGGTCAGTCTTTCATCCTAAAGCAAATTCTACTGAAGTCATTACATTTTATAGATGATTATTTTATTTTCTTTAAATGGCACTACAAGGGTTCCGTAGCACCGTACATAGTGGGACATACAGCAAAATGATACAGTACACAGGTGATCACACCAGACACTTTGCATATATACATTATTATAATGCACATTTTATGTATTACGTAGAGACCACAGATGGAGAAAGGGTCCTTCTCGCAAGAGATTACATTCTAGAGAGGCTATGGGTGGACACATACAAGAGAGGGGAGCAGAGTTGAGTATTGCAGAGCCTGGAGAGTTAGGAGGAATATGGTTGGGGGGTAAATAGGTTGGGAAGCTGGGGGAGTGTCTGATGAAATTTGGCCTTAAGTGTTCCCTCACCGAAGAACGCACCTCACCGAAGAACGCACCTCACCGAAGAACGATTCAATAGTTTAGCCTATCCATAAGTTCTGTGAAATAATAACTTGCAAATAGAGTGCAATATAACATTCTGCGGAATAACAAAGTTAAAGTGGAACTTGACAATTGTAAATAAGAATTTACTGCTGCCTAGGTTCTACTTTAGGGTCTGTAACTGAATAGCTCCAAGGATTTTACCCACATGAACAGATTGCGTGACTCAACCTGCAGCTATTACTATCTGCCCCATAGTGGTGTATTTTGGTAACATATTAAAAAAAATTATTTATTAATTTACATCCATTAGCTAGGGTAAAGCTAACAAAAATTGTTAAAAAATATATATTTGCCTAATGTTGAAAAGGGAATCGTTCGCTTCCACAAGAAATGGGGCATATTTATTGATCAGTTAGATAACTCCACTCAGGCTAAGGTACACAAATTATTTGAGACGACTACCTGGTTCCTTTTGAGACGTATAGAGGCGGAAGGTTAGATCCATATTCTCACTTCAGCTGTTTACACCAATTGGTCAACATATAGAAATTGTACCCCATATACTTCAGTCTGCTGCCAGATGTATTCTGCTGCCTTGTGCTCGTAATTACCTTTTTTATCCTCGTGTGTCTTTTCCTCTCCCCTCTTTACCCCCCACCAAATACTATAAACACTTTTGTTTTTCAAGTGTGATCATTGTGTGTTAGTCCTTCTAATACTTATAGCAGATTGTATGATATCCTTACAATGTTGTAATATGCGTCTGTCTTTTACCATGTCTGCTATTATGGTCAATCCTTAATCTAATGTTCACATGTATTTTTTGTATACGTCTTTCATGACAGTTCATGAAAATTAATAAAATTGTTCTAAAAAATAATATATATATTAGCAACCACAGAAAAGTACACTGAAATGTATTACCCTAGATCTCCCCGAGCACAGGTGCGCATTTTCACCTCCTGCTTGTAACATGAATCCTATTTTTAAGCACATGTTACAGAAGCCCTCCACATGATATCATGAAGAGAGGACTGGACACAAGCAGCAACAGACAGAATGCTTCTAAGGAGGAGTTGATGTATAAATGTCGACATAGACAGAATGCAGGCGTGCCTGAGCGTTTCAACGCCTTTGCATGGACGTGCATAAATTAGCCACTGCGATCTGCTTTACCAGATGCCGACTGAGGCCTCATAGCATGCGCTGAAAAAAGCAATTCCTGAGCAAGGTCTGGGCTTCATTAACTGTCCAATGTTACTGATTGTTTTTCTATATTGGCCAAGTATATGGATGTTAGTAAGGGCAAGTGGACGTCCTTATGTCAGGCTGCGATCGCAATGCGAATGCAAACATTTACATATCACTGCTGATATTAGTAATTGCTTTGCGTGCGTATAATCAGAATAGCGATCCATAGTGAATCAGGCCCTATCTTTGGACTATAAGGATTCTGGAACTTTATGACCACACTAGGTCTTAATCGTGCTACTTCTAGCCTGAAAAATATGTTCGCTGACTTCAGGGATTTTACTAAAGCAGGGTATAGGATATGGAGCACCGTCAGAACTAAAGGGAACTCCTCCTCTATGCTGAACAAGCACATTAACTGTAGAGCTTTCGGTAAGCACTGCGCGTGTTTGAACAGCTCAATACCTTATATTTTAAGTCATACAATAATTATTTGATTTGCCTTTCACTGTTATCTATTTAAATCTTTGCCATTTAGATAAAAAAGGAAGCTCTCTCCTACACTACCATATTTATTATGATTGACCTTGGAACACAGCAATAGGAACGTACCCCAGCCGAGCTAGGTGACCCATGGTGTGAGCTGATCATGTGACACTCATTACTAATACTGGGGAACTCCTTTTTGCCACATGTCCTCTAATGTTTCTGTGCCCATCCCCCTTAACGCTAAATGTGTTGGCAATCATACAAAATTATTTAGATTAGAAACAAATATTTACATTCATTGTTTAAAAGAAGTTGGCTTAATATAACCACAAGAAGGAAAAAAAAGAATGTTTTTGTTTTTCATGGCAGAAGGGAGCGAGAAAGAACAAGCTCTGTATTTGGTAACGTGTAGTTATTCTTCTGTTGGAAATAACACAGAACAAGAAACTACGTTTACCTGATCATGACTGGCTTCCACAGAGTTACCAATGCCATGGAATGTCATCTGCACCGGTGATAGAGTCAAGCACGTCAGGAAATCTTTCCCATTTTGCCTATCTCGGTAATTTACCTACGATAAGAACCGAAAAAAAATAAAAATGAAACTACGAACCATATCTAGGCACGGCAGTACAACTCTGAGATAGTCTTGTAGGAACAAATATCATGTTCAAATACAAGTGAAATAACATCACTAGCAATAGTGTCTCACATCAAAACATAGTTCACGCCTAAAATTATACCAAATGTGGCAAAGGGTGGCGAGAAGGGGGGTAATTCTTATATTTTTCATGTAATTAGAAACATAAAAAATACAGTAGCATTGCAGAGTAATCACAGTCGATCTTAATGTGAATTTTTGACCAGTTTACAAAATATGCAAAGTAAATTGTTAAAACACTATATACTACCAACACATGAGTGGAACTGCAGAAATCTATTTGATATATTGATGATGTATTTTTATTAATATTTGTATGTTTTCCAAAGACATCTAGGGCTTTGTTTGTATAACATTTTATTGGAAAATGTGCAGTAATAGAGAAATAAAATATGCATTTATAGGATTCTGCCAATGATTATTGATTATAAGCGGAACCCACAAATATATAGCTAAATCTACAATACAATGTTTATAGGAACACCAAACATTTGTATTGTAACAGATGTATTATCTACTTAGGTACTGTACACATCTGTCTATTTGTTAACCACTTTTTCCTCCAGGGTAGGGACATACTATTTTTAGACTTACTATTATTGGCCAAGTAGGCTATTTAGGACCTAATAAGTTGCATAAACACTGTGTGTATGGTCTCAATGTGGTCACCAATCCCCATGTGAGCCATCAGATGTCGAATGGTACAGTATTTGGGGTCATTGTCCAACTTAGCTAATGAAACTCAATCTGCTGGGGCATCTAAAATGTCAGATTTGGCCATTTGTGTAGGCTACATCATAGTCAATTTGGACAGTGATCCTAGTGTCCAGTTTATATACATTCATGGGATAATGTGTAATTCACAAGAGTTCTAGGTAAGATGTAGATGGGATTCGGTCATGTTCCCGAGCGCAGGGATTGGGGCTCCGGCGGAATCCCGAAGGTAAGTAGCAGGGTTAGGATTAGGCACTAGGAGAGGGTTGGGTTTAGGGTGCAGGGAGAGGAAGGTTAGGTTTAGGCACCAGTCGGTCGGTATCCTAACCCTGTCGGGAAGCAGGTTTTGTGATTCTGACCACTGGCATCCCGTACCCAACCCATGTAGATCTATATCTGGTTTAATTAACTTCCTTAAGGATCAAATACTCATGAACAGGCGCTGTAAGACAAGGACAGAACAGACTGCATCACAATTATATAAGATCTCATAGTGTTCTACTGCACACAACTAGATGTCTCTAATAATAACCAGGTAAGAAGTACACAGACTGGCCTACCAGTGCTGTTGCGTGTACAGAAAGAGGCAATAATTCCCTAACTTTCTCGAATCACGGCTCCCTATAGCTTAAGCTTTTTTTTCACGGCAACCCTAGGACCAAAGTTTCTTATTGAGAAATTAAAGTAAACTGTACTTACAAGTCACCCTGAGGGTCAATTATGTGGTGGTGGACAAGATTGCACTTCTGTTTGTCCACATATTATATAATTGGCAGCTGCCAGCTTTGATTTTGACTAGCACATTGACCATAAATAATTTGATTTGGTTAAGGACCACCAACCCATGGCACCCTTGCATGTGGCCTGCCGCAGTACCCATTTTGGAACCACAGGACAGTGGGAAGCGTGTATGTATTGCGTATACTTGAGACACTTCGTAAATAGACAAATCAGCTAACGGTATTATCTGGTCTAACTTTTCCTCAAAAATGATTTAAAAATGTTCAGTAGGCTTAAGCCCTGCTACTGTAAGAATGCTAATTTTAATCGGAATTACCAAAGAGTCATGGGTGATAAAGTTTTGTTAAAATGACACCTGCATTTCAAATCATCTTAAAAAAGAATTATCACATTTAGTCAAATCTCATGTCAGTATATCTTATCGGCAGTCAACCTGTGTATGTTATCATCTGCTGACCATAATAACAAGTCACCATATGATCAAGGCCCTAGGTTTGACTACTGAGCAGTTTGATATGTCCTCTCCGCCACCCCATAACATTTGATTTAATTTCCTAAACTACACAAGAAAAAGGAAAGTTGGATGTGCACTGGGTTTCATGGATAGTCTTCATTTTACTTCAAAATTATGGCCTGGTATTCTAATGGTAGCCACTTCATGCCATACATAAATGATCCAAACTATTACCAGGCAGCTTAATGAAGGCTAAGCCCCTCTTATATTTGGTATGTTTTCCTAAGTCAGACACTGCAGTGATTGTGCTGGAAGCTGTAGGATATGAACAACCGGAGACTCATCCTCTGAATAAAGTACCTCTCTGCAAAGCACTTAAAATTAATTCACCGTCATAGCTTCAGTTTTGTCCTTAGAATGAAACAAGATTTTTACAATCCATTACTCTAAGATAGACTTATTTTTTTCTTTTAAAAATAAGCTCCTTTTCATTTACATGTGGGCTAAAAATATTGTCTACAGGTGCATCAACATACATTTAGAATGGGTGCAAAGTGGGAGTTTCCATCACATAATTCTACACAGTGCAATTTACCGCAACCGTTACATACCTAGAACATTTTCCTGTACGGAACCTGTACAGTATTGTGTGTATATATAAAGCAAAATAGAATAGAAGTAGAGGTATGGGATCTGGATTTTAGCATTAGAGGCATCAAACTAATATAAAACTAGCACCAGCTCTGTTTCTCCAGTAACACCTACGCTATTATTAGCGAATGCTTCTGTGGTCCGGTCTGTGCTCCCACATGCATTGATGCTCTCTGTATAAAAGATATTTCAAATGATACACTGAAATTTACCTTGTAACCCATATAGATCGGGTTCTGTTATCTAATTTTGTTCTCTAAAGATCCACTGGCTTTCTATTTCCAGGAAATGCTGATGGATTTTTGGGGAAGATGAGAAAGGAAATCTGTGCAAATTGTAGGGAAACACGTTCCATGAAACTGCATGCAAACTCGCACCTACAGATATGCCAAACTACATCCTTTCCGCTAACGTGGAAAATCGCAAAACACAATCTACAGGACCTTACTAAATATGGATGGTCACTGCACCAAAGACAAGGGTTTAAAACTGTCATAGGTTGTGAATAGCAAAGAGATATAGTGGATTAGTGCCTATTATTTTATCAGACATATGACTTAATGGCTGACTCCAACTAATATTAAAGTTTACCTAACACTCCCCTTCTGCACAACTAGTGGCTTCTGGTCCAGGATTTCACAGCAAGGAAGTTTAATGTGATATAGTTGGGTGCACATATCTAACACAGTCTTCGAATAGAAGAAACCTGAGCCTCTACCCAATGTTATAAACTAATACCGCCCTGATTAAGGTTCCCCCTTTTGCTGGGTATAAACCAAAGTAGAATAGAGTGAAGAACCATTGCTCTGATAAGGTCAGAGTGATCTTCTGACCTGCAGGAGTCATTGGCAGGGAACCCACAGCCCTGCAAGTTGGGGGGAGTGTTAGAGAGCTTCAACTCCCTCCTCCGCCCACCCCCTCCTCGCCTCCCCTCCTCGCTCTCTGCCTTTGACTTTGCTACCTACTTTACATCTAAAATTGACTCCATACGTCAGGACATCATATCCCAGCAGTCCCCCTGCTATCCACCTCCACCTTTCCCAGATCACCCCTCTCCTTCCATTTTACCGGCTCTAACTTTCCTCTCCCCTGTATCTGGAGGAAGTAATGTCCCTCATCCAGTCCTCCCCCCTTCCACCTCTCCCCTTGACCCTATCCCTTCACGTCTCCTCCGCTACCTCTCTCCTTCTGCCTGCTCCCATCTTGCCCACCTCCTTAATCTCTCCCTATCATCAGGCACTGTCCCGTCTGCATTCAAACATGCCCTTGTCTCCCCCATACTAAAAAAAACCTACCCTTGATTCTAACACTCTCTCCAACTACTGTCCCATCTCTCTCCTCCCTTTTGCCTCCAAGCTCCTTAAGCGTGTTGTTTACAACTGCCTTACCACTCTTCTTTCCTCCCACTCCCTCCTTGACACTTTTCAGTCTGGCTTCCGTTCTCTCCACTCCACTGAAACTGCCCTCACAAAAGTAAGCAATTACCTCCTTGCTGCTAAATCCAAGGGCCACTACTCTCTACTCATTCTCCTTGACCTCTCTGCTGCTTTTGACACTGTGGACCACCCTCTCCTCCTGCAAATCCTTCACTCCCTTGGTCTACGTGACAGTGCCCTCTCCTGGCTATCCTCCTACCACTCTGACCGATCCTTCTCTATCTCCTCTTCTCCCCCACAGCTTCTTGCAGTAGGTGTTACCCAAGGTTCTGTTCTTGGACCTCTCCTTTTCTCACTCTATACATCCTCACTAGGTGAACTCATCAGCTCTTTTGACCTCCAATATCATCTCTATGCTGATGATACTCAGATCTACCTTTCCTCCCCTGACCTCTCTCCTCACTCGTGTCTCCAACTGTCTCTCTGCCATCTCTTCCAGCGATTTCTTAAACTTAATATGTCTAAGACTGAGCTAATTATCTTCCCACCCCCCTACATAACCACACTTCCGACCATTTCTTTATCAATTGATGGCACAACTATCTCCTCTAGCCCCAAAGTGCGCTGTCTTGGAGTTTTCAAGTTGGAGTTGTCTTGGAGTCCTGTCGTTTTCATCTTAAAAATATTTCCAAGATTAGACCCTTTCTCACCCAGGATGCCACTAAACCCCTCATACACTCATTGGTCATCTCCAGATTGGACTACTGTAACCTCCTATCTGGCCTCCCCAACTCCCTTCTCTCCCCTCTCCAGTCTGTCCTCAGTGCTGCTGCTCGGCTCATCTTCCTCTCAAAACGCTCTGCATCTACCTCCCCTCTCCTACAAGCTCTCCATTGGCTCCCCTTCCCTTTTAGAACACAATTTAAGGTTCTGACACTCACTTACAAAGCCCTCCGCCATTCCTCTCCCATTTACATCTCTGATATCATCTCCCTTCACTCTCCTGTCTGCCCTCTTCATTCAACAAATGCACGCAGCCTCTCATGCCAATTGATTACTTCCTCCCACCTCCAAGATTTTGCCCGCGCTGCTCCCCACCTTTGGAACTCTCTCCCGCTTCCCATCAGACTCTCCACCTCTCTTCAATTGGGCTCTCAAGACCCACTATTTCATCAAAACCTTCCAGCTCTCATCTTAACTTGCTGCTACATAATCCTTCCTCCTTGCCCACCCCATCTGTGTCACCCCTGTATGTCTGTCCCTCCCCTTTAGAATGTAAGCTCCTATAAGCAGGGCCCTCTACCCTCTTGTGCTTCTCCTTACTCTACCTTCATCTACTTCTGACTCTCTACCAGGGCACCTAACACTTGGTTGCTTTGCATTGTTGCTTATCTAGGTGTTATGGTAGCGAATGTAGCAATGTATATTATCCATGTCCTGTATTGTATTGTACTGTACTGTAAGTGAATGTAAATCAACCTATTTGTTTATGTACTTTGTAAGGCGCTGCAGAACACTTGTGGCGCCATATAAATGATAATAATAATAATCGTAGGTAGCGCTATTCAATAAATTGCAGTTGAGTGATTATGAGTAAACTGCGTATGCATCCAAGTCACACTGCGCATGCGTGAAGGTACATTAGCGTAGTCTCTCGCAGCATCTTTTTACAGGCAGTGTGATTGTCAAGGTGCATTTGGTGGAGTGGCTCAGAATGCCTGCACCGGAGTTCCGAAGTACTAAGGTAAGGGGGAGGGTTATCGTTAGGGGTTAGACACTAGGGGGAGAATTAGGGTGCAGGGAGGGGAAGGTTAGGTTTAGGCACCGGGGAGGGAGGGTTAGGGTAGAGAGAGGGGGAGGGTCAGGATACCGACCGACGGGTGTCGGTATCCTAACCCTGTCGGGATGCTGACACCAGGATTCTGACCGCCAGGATCCCAAGCACCGGCATCCCGTACCCAACCAGTCTGCAATCCCGTTTGCACTAAAAATGGATCTGGTGTCTCAGTTCCCACGTCCATTCTGCACGACCATATGGTTACTCAGAAGTCCGATAATCGAATGATCTGCAATCGATGCTGCGTTTTTGGAACCGGAAGCTTGGATTTGCAAAGTCAGAGGTAGGAGTCTCGATGCATCTCCCATCGTCTGCAACATTTGCATATTTTAACACAGCAGCTACGTACAGTATCGCAGCTGAAATGGCATTAGCATACATCTCTGAAGCGGGGCCATAGATATAATAGAAAATGTAAGTATTATACCCCTTTCAGAATACAACAATAACTGAAGTTATTGCCGGGTCGCGGCTCAGTGTGAATGGATCCTAAAAAAAATATAAGTATTTCAACCCGGGTAAGTGACCAAGGTTGGACCCAAAAAACGCAGCTGATTGGAGCTTCCTGAGGCACTCTGACATGATGTCATCAGGCAGAGCCTAGGAACACACAGCAGAGACAGCAGCATGTTCAATTTCAGGATGGTTGTTATGCTGGATGCTATGAGGGCTCTCTTCCTGCGTAAATATTGGTGTCGACTCCAAGCCCTCCCAGAAAAAATTGCCCCATCCTCCTCACAAAATAACTGTACACTATGCTGCACAGTTGCATCAAACAGCAGTAAAGCACAAACACTCAGGAACTCCAGGCTACACAGCAGTAATCCGTCGGCCATGATTGCTGCAATGCCGTGAGCAGTCCTCATCTCCTCTTTTGTGACCTCATCTTTGTGAGTGTGAAAAAGGGCATTTTTGATGAGATCCATAGATTCTGCAAGGCTGACCCGGGAACAACCCGGGTCCAAGGTGCAGTGTGAACGTGGTCTGACCCTGGTTACATCCAAGTTGGACCCTTGTTCAAAGTCCTGAGTCAGACCCAGCATTCATAATCTGAAAAAGGTATTAGTGGAATGGCGAAGAGTGGAGCCCTACTGTTGGTAACATTTTTGTAGCTTTCAAACTTCCCCTAAAAATTTCCATAAAAAAAAAAAAAAAACATAAAAAATTGCAATGAAATATTGCATCTTATTCACAGACATGGAGAGATGCTTCTTGCAGAGTTACATATACATTATTTTCAATGTTGATCTGCAATACTATAAATAAAATATGGATTACTACAATTTGCAACAGCTTCACATGACCTGTGACTAATTAAAGCTGAAAATTAACAAAAACTACAATACAATAAACTATGTTTAATAGCATTTTGCATATTACACTACACAACAGTTGAAAATATCTTGTTTTCACAAAGCAATATTTGTAACAATGTATAAAGGGTGAGCGGGTTCGGTTTTACTCGGAACTTTTTATTGGCTATCGCCGAACACGTGTTTTGGATAGCGAATGAAATAGAACCGAAATTGCGGTAAAGTGGCGATAAGAACCGAGTAAAACCGAACCCGTATAAACGCATGAACTATTTTACAGAAAACCACATGGTTATAACTTTTGCACATATTCATTTGAGCAGAAGCCAGTCTGAATCCCTGATTTGTGCGCTGAAGGAGCAAGCACTCGCAAAAAGATGGAGTGGCCTTGACGGTCAGGGTGTAGCTTGACCGCATGGGGGTGTGGCTTGACCACATGGGGGTGTGGCATTGCCACACAAGCCCGACTCTCAGTATCCCGGCCGAGCAGTGCCCCAGGAGGCGGAGCTGTTCTGTCAGGGTTTCAATCCGTCATTTGCCAGAAGTGCCAGATGGCCAGTCTGGCCCTGTCCATAGTAACTGAGTGCATTCTCACTATTACAAATTTAGCATTAGATTGTTTACTATTACTGTGTGCAATGATAGATGTACTTTTACATCTGTGATTGTTAAATACTTGCAATATCAACTCGTTATTGTAATAATTGCAAACTTAGAAAACTTTAGTTTTAGTCAAAATCTTTGCACACCCTTCAGAACAATAATATTGTATTTGTAGGCAACATTTTGATAACAGGCTGGATATGCAGCATGCTCCTCTACGGAAAACTAAAGACACTGCATATATGGAATATTAATACCCAGAACATGAGTACTTGTGAATTACTGATGAAAACATCCATTTACACCAGCTGTGCCTTATCAGGAGTGACCCTCTATGTATCGCCTCTCTTTTATCTGTCCCTGCCCAGATAAGATCATGAATATAGATGTATAGCTGTATATACCAGGGAAGGCTTGCTGCTGACAGATAAAAGCAAGAAAGGACAGCTAGGTCAGATTTTGTAATATTCCTCCGGGTTCTTTTTTCCTCATGTACTACTCTTACCATAGACTTGTAAGACTGACTGACACATTGCACAACGGAACAGCGTGATCCAAGCAGTACAAAGCCAGGCAGTGTCCTTTGTGGGTCCAACATTAAAGATGAAAACCTAGATCAATGGTGATCAGACTTCCTCCAAGTTCTTACTTATTTATACTCCATTAATAATAGATGCGGCCATAATGATTTAGAGAAATATGTATTACTAGTTGTAACGCCCTGGCTTTTATTTATTCACTCTGTCTCCACCCCCACCCACCTTGTTCTCTTCTCCCCACCTCTTTCTCATTCTCCCCCCTTTTCTCTCTTTCTTTCCACCTCTCCTTCACCTTCCCCCCACTGTCTCTCTCTAGGGGAGATGTATCAAGCCTTCGTCTTGTCTCTCCTGCCAGCCCTCCACTGTCTCTCAAGCAAGCCTTACAGTGTCTCTTCAGCTCCTGCCTCCACATCCCTCCAGCTTACCTACTACTGGGTCTTCTGGGTACTGGCTGTGTCTACCTGCACTTCTACATGCTGCCGCTCCTCTGACTGCCACGTCACAAATCTTCAGTCACGGTCGGTGGTTGGTTCAATAATTATATTTTTGTGTATTGCAATTTGCTGGCAGCGGTTATAGGTGGATTTATCTGTGTGCCCCTGGTGCCCTCTGACAGCAGGCGCCCGGAGGCCAGTGACTCCACTGCCTCCGGAAGTTCCGCTTCTTGTTAGCATTACTACCTCACAAACCTGAGGTCATGAGTTAAATTCCTAACCAAGGCACTCTGTGTAATTTGTATGTTCTTAACGTGCTTATGTGGGTTTCCTCCAGTACTCAGGTTTCCTCCTACACTCCAAAAACATACTGGTAGGTTAATTGGCTTCTGACAAAATAAATTAACCCTAGTGCATATGTCCATGTGTTAGGAAATCTGCCATAAATGACCAAGCTGAATAATGCAGCCTTTTCTCTAATTCATTGAATATGTCTAAACAAATGTATTAGGTCACTTCTACACAACACTTCAGGCTCTACATTTATGAAGCACAGGCCACCAATGGATGACATACATTTCTGGATGCACTTGTTTTGACCATTCATAATTTTATGCATGTAAAATTCCTTTAGATACCAAAAAAAAGTCTCAATCTGGCAGACATCATTACTTAACCAAGTGTACGATCAACATTTATACTTCTTGGCATTTGTTACCCATTTTACAATCTAATATCCTTCCACTGATAGCCATTAAAGACTTGACAAATGTGGAAACAGATGGGGTCCAGTCTCACGTTCTCAGTGTAAGCCACTGAAGCAGGCCTCCTTTGGGCCCAGTATATAAGATAGTAACCCAAAACCTACCCTGTTAGCATTCTTTCAGATACGATTAAACACAACTGGAAACGGAATACTAACTATAAATAGGTTTAAAGTTTATATTGATTAAACTCTCATTTACCTAAAAGCATTATGTAATCAGAATTTAGTTCTAATGTCACTGTCTGTGTTGGGGCCACACTCTTAAAGGAATAATCCTAAAATATAACCAACCAGGTTAGCCATATTTATACCCTATCCATAGTGAACAGCTATAAAAAGGAGTGTAGTAGGTATTACCGCTGGACGCAGCGGCAGCCTGGCAAAGGTGAAAATCCTGATCGTCCCTAAGGTAAACATCGCTAACTTTATTCCCCCCCTAACCCTCCCCTTAGGGGGTGCCTAACCCTAACCTCCCTCCCAAGCGCCTAACCCTAATCCTCCCAGGGGGTGCCTCACCCTAAGTCCGCCCGAGAGCCCTAAACCTAACCCGCGGCCCCACCCTCCCGCGGCTGCCCGCGCCCGGCTTACCTTTGTTCGGTATGCCGGGCGCCGGTCTTCCGGCGTCTGGTTAATGACAGGCGTCGGGTTTTCAACACTTGTCATTAGTACCACGCCAGGATTGCAAAGTCTGGAAGCCGGCGGTCAGGATTTGGACCGTCGGCTTCCAAACTACATCCCATAAAAGGAAAATCAAGGTTAGGTTTAAGATTCCTTACCAGCCTGACCAGACAGAACACAAACTTATTTAAAACAATTTCATTGCAAAGTCTGGAAGCCGGCGGTCAGGATTTGGACCGTCGGCTTCCAAACTACATCCCATAAAAGGAAAATCAAGGTTAGGTTTAAGATTCCTTACGAGCCTGACCAGACAGAACACAAACTTATTTAAAACAATTTCATTCTAGTCCCTCTCCCATACTGATTAGTCCTAGACCTTCTTATGAAATGTTCACAGGGAGTCTGATCCAGAGAAAGTACTGGATTAGATTGTGTTGTATTTCATGGATATCACTCTGCGTTGGCGCAGAAAGTGAACATATGCAAAAGCCCGATTATAGCCCCGCATGTAATCTGCACGGATCAAACCTTTCAATCTGCAGGTGAATTGGCTTTTTTATCTCCTATAGGCAATGTTCATTAAGGGAGCGTTCACACCAATGAGGCTCATGCACACCAGCAAATACGCCTGCAGAAGGTGTATCGTCTGCTACAAGGCATACACCAGACGCATATGCAGCCAATACAGATACATACTATGCACATTAGTAGGCGTGTTTGCCCCAAATCTATATCTGCCCGAGTCCTCCAATAACCAGACATCTAAAGCACTTAAGGCAGACATACTTGACTTGCAGCAACGAAATTATTAATTCTTGAAGCTGCAAATAAGGCAATAAGAAGGCTCTGAGCCATGGTGATAGGTATTCTCCCATTGAAGGTACTAAAACTTCTCTTGCAACTTTTTAAAGCCTGTCTAACTTAAAAGAGAATCATTCAATGAGGTTAGATTAGGCAACCTGCAAAATAATAGACTTGACACCGTTTGCTGCAAACAACAAGGGACATGTAAAAAGCTAAAATATACTAACATAGTAACATATAGAAGATAAATGCCATCTCTTCTAAGAAAGTGAATAACTAATGGCCCATGTTCTAGGTGCTACTGTCCTTCTATTATTATTTTATGTTAATCCTAAATTAATCCCCAGTCTGAGAATTTGATCCCTGCCTCTTCTGTACATGGCACCAGCTCCCAAAATTAATTCTACTGTGAACAAAGCAGTCTGCTACAGTATGTAATGCTTTACACATGCAATGTGACTCAATGTCTTCACAACTAACTAATGCCCTCGTCAGTCAGAGTGAGCCCTGGTTTTCCCATTACTAAATGAGATCCCATAAAAATAAAGAGTTATGGTAGACTTATTATTGATAACTCTTTTTCTTCGAAGTCCATAGGGTCCACAGGGATACCATGGGGATAATGTGGTTGGAGTGATCCTGGCACCAAACAGTTAAGCTTTCAGCTCCCAGGATGCCTCTGGTCCTCCTCCACATATACCCTGCCCCCGGTATTCAGTTGTGTAAACAAGCCCAAGGCAGGAGAAGGAAAAGAGGAGAAGGAAGAACAATCATACATCAGAAAAACTCATAAAAAAGCGGGAATGTGTGCCCGAAAGAAAAATTACCCAATGAAGCCAATTGCGTCAGGGTGGGTGCCCTGTGGACTTCAAAGAAAGAAAGTCGTCAATGGTAAGTCTACCATAACTCTTATTTTCTTTTTCAGGGTCCATAGGGATACCATGGAGTTGTCCTAAAGCAGTTCCCCTAAGGGTTGGGGAAGCATCCTGAGAGGCAAAAGTATCAAAGGCGTAAAACTTAAGAAAAGTGTGGACCGAAGACCATGTGGCTGCCTTGCATAATTGCTCCGCAGAGGCACCACAACTAAATGCCCACGATGGCCCCACAGACCAGGTAGAATGTACTGTCGCCGTGTTCAGGACATGGAGATCAGCCTATGTGTATACCTGACAGATAGTTATATACGTAACCATCTAGCCAGTGTGTGTTTGTTAGCTGGCCATCCCTGTTTGTGAAAACCATATAGCACAAAAACAGCATCTGCTTTTCTAACCGAGATCGTACGCTCCACATAGATACAGAGAGCACGAACCACATACAGGGAGGCTTCACCTACAGAAAGGTCTGAAGACTGAAAAGCTGGAACCACAATCTCTTCATTCATATGAAAATGGGACACTACCTTAGGAAGGTAACCCTCTCTTGTGCTGAGAACAGCTCTATTCTGGTGGAAAAAAAATGGGGAGTGACAAGAAAGCACTGCCAAATCAGAGATAGCGAGGAGAAAGTGTATTCGCTGTTAACCATTTCAAATCTACAGAATCAAGAGGTTCACATGGGGGAGCCGGTGGCCCCTTGAGAACCAAAGACAAATCCCACAGTGCCACCGGTGGGACAAAGGGTGGCTGAACTCGGAGAATACGCTGTAAAAAAAAATTTTGACATCTGGCAAGGAAGCAATCCTTCGCTGGAACCAGACTGACAGTGCAGAAACACTCAGGTTGGCCAGGCGGAGACCAAGGTCTAACCCAGCCTGGGGAAAAGAAAGTATCCAGGAAACCCTAAAAACCGTAGGGTCATACTTTCTTTTGGAACACCATTGACCAAAAAGAGTGCCAAACTCTGTAATAGATGTGGGCAAAGAAAGGTTTTAGTGCCCTAAGCATCGTTTGAATCACAGAGCTGGAGAAACCCTTGGCTCTCAAGAGCCACACCGTTAAAAAGACAGACGGTGTAAGTCCGGATGTAGGCAGCGACCCTGTGCTAACTTATCCTGCCATAGAGGCGGAGGAAACGGAAGGTCTCTGGATAGATTCCGTATGTCGGTGAAACAAATGACATCTGGGCCAAGCAGGAGCCACCAGTATTTTGCTTGAATTTCCTGAGGACCCTTGGGAGGATTGAAATTGGGAGAAAGAGATAGGCCAGTTTGAAGTTCCATCTTACTGCCTGTGTGTCCACTAAGGTGGCTGATGGGTCTCTTGTCCTGGACCCGTACCTGGGGACCCTACGGGTGTGAAGTGATGCCATGAGGCCTATAGCCGGTAGGCCACATTTGTTCACTAGGAGTTGAAAAAACCCCGGGTGGAGAGCCCACTCTCCAGCGTGTATGCCCTGATGACTTAGGAAGTCTGCTTCCCAACTGAGAACTCCCCTGGTATAAATATTGCAGAGATAGCTGGAAGATGACGTTCTTCCCAAACCAGAATGTTTGTCACTTCCCTCATGGCTGCATGACGTCGCGTGCCTTCCTGATGATTGAGATAGGCTACAGTGGTCTTGTAGTTGGATTAGATCTTGACCAGCCTGCCCTGGAGCAGGGCCTGTGCCATAGTGAGTGCTTTGTATACTGCTCGAAGCTCCAAAATGTTTATGGGCAGATGACTTGTTCATCTTCCCTGAAAAGTGTGATGACCTGTCACTGCCACCCATCCGTGAAGACTGGCGTCCGTGGTGAGTAACACACAATTTGGAATACAGAATGGGCGACCTTTGTCCAGATGATCCTTTTGTAGCCACCATGAGACTATCGAAGCTGGATAATTGGCTGAGACAAGATCAGCTTGAAATTAGATCAAAACGACGCCATCTTGCGAATGGCCGCAAGACACCATCTTGAAAATGAGATCTGCAAGACACCATTTTGCGAATGGCTGCCCAGCGCCATTTCAGATAAACCCACACTTAAGTACATATGGCGATGCTATTATTAGCATCAGGCGATCGCATATTTTGTCATACCCCATACACACATTAATACACACAGTTGCGCTGTTAACATGTCGCACATTAGCGAATGCATAATACCCCGCATGCGACCGCTGTTTATTAGCATTGTGCGGACGCATCTGCCCCAAGTTAACTAGCGTCTTTTCCCAAACCCCTAACACAATGCACACTCACATAAAAGGTTCCATAGCTTTAAAGTGTAAGATTCAAGTTTTGTTCATTTATTACAAACGCTGTGAAATAAAGGCTATTTAGTATCTAAGGTTTAATACATGATAAATAAGCCGTGTTTGGTGTTATACTGATCTGCACTTTCTCAACAGCTTCCCGGTATCATCGGTGTGAAGATAGCAACATGCATTCTCAACTTATGGACCGCAGAAAGTAAAAGCACCAAAATGTACTTTGTAAAGCCAACAGCCTAGATTTGCATGAGGCGGGAAAACGGAGATAACCAGCTGTCGGAGGCTGGTCTGTGTCCATTTGACTCAACCTGTTAAATGTCCTGTAACAGAAGCAACGTGATGGGGAACCAATGGGATCGCAATGAACCTCTCTATTGTGTAGTCTATTTCTGTGGGGGTATAAATATGTATGTTCTGACCCCAGTCTTCATGCTGATGCTGTTGATGGAGGTTTCTTGCTGATGCCGGAATCTGGTCCCAGAGCGCGTGCGTATGTATAACTGTATCTTGGGTCTGTATAAATTCTTTGCGCTAAATTGTACTTAGATCAAAGCATGTAACTAACTGTACTTTGCTTGAAATAATACTTTGTGCTTTGGAAACACATGTTCAAGGTCTAAAGTCTTTATTTTACTGTATGACTGCGTACGCAAATAGCGTAAATTTTAGATGGTATAGGCAGGTTTTTAGAAGGTATAGGCAGGAGCGTATAGAGGTTTAAAGTCAGAATCCTTAAGAGAAAGATGAACCTCCGAAGTGAGAAAGATCCTCTGGGACTTTATTAGATGATACTGTCCGTTCCACGGGAAGAGATCAATTTCTGCAGAGGCCTGGAGTGGAACTGAGCATATTCCACCATGTCATAGGTGGATACCATTGACCCAGACGCGGGAAACTTTTGATGGATCTGCGTCTGAGTAGAGGGGGAGAGCCTACCTCCCCTAAGCTGCATGAACTGGCCGGGAATGCTTGCCTCATGGCAGCAGAAGCGTCTGCTGCCGATCACTGACGTCAGACGACAAGGCCCTGGTGGTATAGTGAGGACGTGTACGCACCAGGCCCTCACTGCAGCAGCTTCCGGTGTGTCTCCAGCACTGGAAGCAAGGACTGCCACGCACGATTACCCATAAGCGAGGAATCGCCTTACATGACATCTCCGTGCATGCGGTTGCAGGCCAGGCCCTAGCATCGCTGCTAGCATGCTCTGCAGTGACCCACCAAAATCACCAGAGACGTTACTGGTGTTGTGGCCCGGCGTTGGTAGATGGAGTCGCAGTGCATGCGTTTTTTAATATAAGACGCTCAGCACTAACTCAAAAACATAGAAATAAAATAAAACAAAATAAAAGCTTGGGGACTGCCTGAGCAGTCCCGTTACAAAGGTGCTTCTGAATCCTGCTACACCAAACAAACAACTGAATGTATGTGGCCGGGGTATATGTGGAGGTGGACCAGAGGCATCCTGGGAGCTGAAAGCTCAACTGTTTGGGGTACGGATCACTCCAACCCCATTATCCTCATGTATCCCTGTTGATCCATATGGACCCTGAAGAAGAAACAATCATTACAATTAGCAGGAAACATTCCAATAAAGTTCTTAAACGAAGGATTGAAGCTGGTCATGGGCAAATCTATAATGGGTCCAGGGTGCACACCTGCCTCTGGGTCCAGGGGCCACAGCATCAACTGCAGCCCGTAGAAACCAACTAAAGCTGACTGAAAGGCATGGGAGAGGCTTACCATTGGAAGCACTCTATTCTAATCTCAGTCTAGACTGGCAGTCCCAGAGACAACACCTCCTCCTAGGATTGCCTTTCCAGAGTGTGATTAGCAAAGAGTGCTTCAATGGGAAGTCTCAAACCTACCAGTGCACGGACTCAGGGCACACTGGGGGTGGTGCATTTTGTTGGGGGGGGAGGGGGGATAAACTCTGCCTCTGAACGTCTCTCTCTCATCATTCAATTAAGGTCTATATGGAAACTATAAACAATGGATCAATATATTAGGTTTTTTTTTTTATATTAGAACCATACCCCTATGAAGGCAGACGAAAAGCCAAAAAAGGCAAGGGGCTGAAATGTGCCCGCTATAGGGACTTCCACTAACAAAGTCTTTAAAAAACCTTCATGAACTTCAGGTTCTCAACAATACATTTCCTCTTAAAATTGAAAACCTCAGAGGCGAATTTAAAGCTATTAAAATTGCTTCCCTTGGTTAATATGACAAGCCTGCATTCTGAAAGCAATGGTTAGCAGGGTGTGTTCCAACACAAAAGGAGCATATTATACTGCAAATTGTTAATTACAAAACTAAAGACCTTACCTATGTACTGGCTAATTAGCAGCCTATCAGGAAAACACTATATTCAACCATGACCCTAAATCTTTTATTTTCAACTTCAATGGAGGGCTATGTAAAAAATGCTGGATTTATGTAAAATCGCCCATTACTCCTAGGGGTTTATACGGCATGCAGTCAGGAAGAAGACGGTCGAAATGCAGACCGCTGGCGTCCCGACTGTCAAATCCCAGAGGGTACTAATGACAGGCGTCGAAATCCCGACGCCTGTCATTAGACCTATGCCAGGAGCCCGACGCACGGCATACCGAACGAAGGTAAGCCAGGCGCGGACAGCTGCGGGAGGGTGTGGGGGGTTAGGTTTTAGTGCTCCCGGGGGGGACTTAGGGTTAGGCACCCCCGGGAGGGTTAGGTGTAGGCTAGGGGAAGGGGGGGTTAGGGATAGGCACCCCCGGGGGAGGTTAGGGTTAGGCACCCCCCCAGGGAGACTTAGGTTTAAGCTACGGGGAAGGGGGGGATAGGTTTAGGCACTAGTGGGGAGGGTAGGGTTAGGCACCCCTAAGGGAGGGAGGGTTAGGGGTACTTACCAAAATCAGCTGTTGGGATCTTCACCCCTGCCATGTGGCCAGCGGTATTACATACTGATTCCATTTATACAGGTTGACTCTCCCATATCCAAAATGCTTGGGACCAGGGTTGATTTGGATATCGGAATATTCCATATTTTGGAATATTTGAATACCATTATGAGATATCTTGGGAAAGGGACCGAAATCTAAACACAGAATGCATTTATGTTTCATATACACCTTAAACACAGAGCCTGAAGGTAATTTTATACAATAAATTAATAATTTTGTGCCTTAAATAATGTTTGTGTACTTTGAACCATCAAAAAGCAAAGGTGTCACTATCTCAGTCATGCTAAAAAAAAAATCCGTATTTCGGAATATTTGGATATGGGAGGCTCAACCTGTAATCTTCTAAATTAATATCATTGGATACAATCCACAGTATCAGGTTTGTAAACGGCACTGTTTTGTAGAAGATACAATTTCTAAGCCACCAACCGACCAACATGCTCATAAATCTGAATTGTTGGCCTAAATCAATGACTAACAAGGTCTGGAGCACGGACACTGCAACCACTCTGGAATAGAAAGTAAAAATATTATCTGAACACTGGGATGGATATACCATGTTATTGCAAAAAATAAAAACAAACATTCTGTACACATTTATGAAACATATACGTTAAATAAGCATGTACGTCGGAGACACGAAAATTAATCTTCGTATTGGTAAAAAAATAATAATAATAATTTGTCACTGAATTTTTTACTGCAGAGTTAGCATTAAAATTTTACATACTGTATTACAAAGTGCAAACAGCATGGACAATGTTAATATTGATATAGTGGAGCAAATGTGAGGCTCCTGTGCCTATTGGCAGCACAGACGGTGTAATGGTTATCGTTACTGCCTCACAGCACTGAGGTTGTGGGTTCAATTCCCACTACGGCCCTAACTGTGTGGAGTTTGTAAATTCTCGCTGTGATTGCGTGGGTTTCCTTCGGGTACTCCGGTTTTCCTCCCAAAAATATATAATTGTAGGTTAATTGGATCCCAGCAAAAATGAATCCTAGTGTGTATGTATGTGTGTGTACATGTAGTAGGGAAAATAGATTGTAAGCTCCACTGGGACAGGGACTGATGTGAATGGGCAAATATTCTCTGTAAAGCGCTACGGAATATGTGTGCGATATATAAATAACTAGTAAATAAATAAAAAATATTTCATATTGAATAGATGTCTCTTTTTTTTTTTTTTAACACATTTTAAAAATATTTATGTATTTTAGATATTGAAAACAATTGCATACACTATTTGTTATGCACAGTGCCTACCAGTGCAGTGGGCATTAACGAGATAGTGAGCTAGGATTTATATGAAATATACTGTTATATATTCTTCTATGCTATGCAAATACAGTAAAAGTGATTACTGCATTATCAGCACTGACAAAGCGCTGTAGAAACAGGCACATTTTGTTAGCAAATGCAAAACATCAAACATTTAATGGTAATTCATATTAAAAAGTACTTTGTTCTTTTGATAACAAATGAGGTGTAACTTGATCTCATCTCCAGGAATGCTATTGTTCCTCTAGCTGTCTTGGCAATGAATCCTTTCTGTATTAATCTACATTTTCTGTTTTCATGTCAGCGGATTAACTGAGATAAATCAGCATAATTAAAAAGAAAAAAAAAAAGCAACAGGCGTGAGCTCTAGAGATTTGGGCTCACACTGTGCAAGAAACTTTAGCCTGGCAAACGTTTTGCACCACCTATTTTCACCGATGCACATTTATTAAGCGAAAAGAAAAATGAGATGGAGGGAGAGGGCTTGTGGGGTCAGGCAGCAGCAAAAAGACATGGTCAAACATAGTGATATTTATGTTCCCCAATACAAAACTTGCTCTGGGAGATACAGACAACAGCGGGAGTCCTCTGTGCCAGGACAGAAATTCATCAGGCAATAAAAATCCTGGAAGCAGTCTTCCTCGCAAATCTCCAGTATTAAACGGGCAAGACTTTGGAGTATGGACGGAAGATTAATGATGCTGTTTAATGCTTCCCCAGAATTTATGCAAACCTGTAAATGCCACAGAAATAATGAGAAGATTTGTGGCACATCCTTCCCTTGTAAATAAAAATGTGGCCACTAATTCACTGGGATAAGGCAATTAAACTGTAATTCTTCTACTGATAGTTAAAGTCAAAAGCAAACCAACCTTAAACGTGTTATTCAGATACGCAGGTCTTATAGTCGTGTGAGCATTTCCACATCAGCTTCAGAGCTTTTTATACTGTCACAAAGCCTCGCACAACTGTTACATAAAATAGATATACGGTACATTTGGCGTTTAACAGATCCATCACAATTATTAAATTGCAGAAAAGAAGGGTAAACAATTAGCGATGTGTGTGGGCCCGACATATTGTACCGTGGGTACACATCAGGCGATGTAATTAACAACGGAATGATCCCTTGTTTCCTCCTTCATTACTTGCAACGGCACCGCATGCGGTATCGTTCGGTTGGACGTGCAGCACAGCCGACCAGACAATTTTGCATGCGACCGCGGGAGAGCGCTGATAGTCCGTACACACTGGACTATCTAACCAATATGTTGTTCCGAATATTCCGGAAACTACATATTGGGCCGACATGGTCCTAGTGTGTAACAGTTTACACTGGAAAATGAGTACAGTATTGTCTTTTGCACCTCAAGCCAGCGTGGACATTAATAAAAAAAAAAGTAACCAACACTCATTACTAACAATAATACCTTCGCTGAGTGGTTACTCATATCTTCCTTCATTCAACCAATTGTTACTGATCCATTTCCTTGCAACCAGCATAAAATTCAGGGGAATAGGTCTCAGTTTAAAATATGGAGACACTTAATGAGGCCCATGGTCTAAAACGAAGACGAATAGAACACAGTCAAGGTGGCCATACACGGCACGATATAGGTGCTATATCGTGCCGTGTATGGGCACGATATCTTACGTGATATCGTGCTGCGCGCTCCCGCGGGATTGCATATCGCAACCCCAGATCTTCCCGCAGGTTCATCTGATCTGGGATGCAATGTACGATCCCATTTAGATGGAGGAGGGGGGAGCCGGCATATCTTGCGGTCAGCGGGGACCGCACGATTGCCGGCGGTGACAGCACGAACAGTCTGCAGACGGATCGGCAGTCACCCTACACGGTGCATCGCACCATGTATGGGCACCTTAACTCTAAGAGAAACTGATATAGAATGAAACATTAAATCTCACCAAGTAAGGAAAAAACTTTGAAAATCATTTGTATAGAATACTGTAAATTGGAGTAGCCTGTCCCCTTCAAAAAAACAAAACAATTTGCACTGAGAATTTGAAACAGTTTGAAACTAAATCAAAAGTGAATTGCTTTCTAAGACCATTGGGTGACAGTATTTACATTACTGGAATACGCTTCATGATTGAAAGTTACAAGATAAGAAAAATGTTTAGAACATCAACGCAGGTTTAGAAAATCGCTGGTTTACAGAGCATGGCGGAGCAGTTGTCCAAAAACAGCTGGCAAGCCACAGGTTGCTTTGGCAAGCAGTATACTATTTGTGACTGTTAACGCTTTATTAGAGGGAGTGCAGAAAATCACGAACTTGACAATGGTAAACCTATGAATTAGGATGCGTGTATAGTGTGAAGTGCTGTACTCATGAATTTGGAACAACTGTACAAGAAAGGGCTCACGAATTATTCCCACAGAGAAAAAAACAAAACAAAAGCGATTACAGATTTTTAGGCACGGCTATGAAGTGATGGTTCTGTCTGAGGTATCTGGAGCCAGCAGAGGGGATTTGGAAGTGTGTGGCAATAGGTAAGCAGTGAACATGGAAATATTTTGTATTATATTTGAGGTCTACACAGAGAGAACATAATTTTCCCCTAATACCCCTTTTACACTGCCAAAAAGTATTATTAACCCGGGTCATGGCTCGGTTTAAAAGGGTTAACACGGGTCCAGTGTCCCAAGAATCCAAACTGGCTAGCTACCCGTGTTGGTCTGAGAAGGAGACGGGTTACAGGGAAGTGTGAACGGGTAACCCGGGTCGTCCAACCCGGGTCCCGTCCACTGATTAAAAAGAGCCGAATTCCTGGCGCTTGGTGATATCATCTTCAAACGCCAGCAAAAGTCAGCCCCGGCAATATCCTGGGTCACGCTTGCGATGTAAACACTGTTTAAGCCGCTGTGACACGGCTAGAAAACCAGGTTCATCGTCCTGGGATGGACCCGGGACATCGGTGTAAAAGGGGTATCACTGTAGCCTCAGAGATCGCCATGCGAAGCCACCTAGCCAAAGTTGTTTATTGGCTGGCCATCCCTTCTTTCCCTTCTTGTGGAATCCATAGAGTACAAACAAGGAGTCTGACTTCCGAAGGGAACTAGTACGGTCCACATAAATCCTGAGGGCACATACCACATCCAATGAGGCCTCACCTGCCGAGGGGTCTGGGGAATTGAAGGCCAGCACAATAATTTCTTCATTAATATGGAAACTAGAGACCACCTTAGGAAGGAAACCAGGGCGAGTTCGAAGCACCGCCCTGTCCTGGTGAAAAAATAGAAATGGGGAACAACAAGAGAGAGCACCCAAATCAGACACTCTTCTGGCAGAAGCAATAGCCAGAAGAAAACTGCCTTAGCAGTAAGCCATTTGAGATCCACTGAGTCCAGGGGTTCAAATGGAGGGCCCTAAGAACAACAGCCAAATCCCAAGGCGCCACAGGAGGGACAAAGGGAGGCTGAATACGAAAGACCCCTTGAAGGAAAGTGCGGATATCAGAAAGAGGAGCGATCCTTCGCTGGAACCACACTGAAAGGGCAGACATATGCACCTTCAGTGAAGCAAGGTGGAGACCAAGGTCCAAACCAATCTGCAGGAAAGCCAAAACTCTGGATACCCTAAACACTTGGGGGTCGTAATCTCTGGGATGACTCCATTCAAAGTAGGTATGCCACACCCTGTAGTAAATCTCCTGGCAGAGGCAGGTTTCTGTGCTCTGAGCATGGTGTTAACCACAGAGCTGGAAAAACCCTTGGACCTTAAGAGGGATGTCTCAAGAGCCACGCCATCAAAGACAGATGACCCAGGTCCGGGTAAAAGGCAAGGACCTTGAGACAACAGGTCCGGACATTGAGGCAACAGCAACGGAGTGTTGATGGAGAGACTCTGAAGGTCTGAGTACCAGTGACGTCTGGGCCACGCTGGAGCCACCAACAGGACAGTGCCTCCTTGTTTGAACTTCCAAAGCACTCTAGGAAGGGAGGGAAAAGGTCCCTTGTCCTGGACCCGTACAGTGGCAGTTTGTGATTTTGTCGAGAGGCCATGAGGTCCAGGTCCGGAAGGCCCCACCTGTGCACTAGGAGCTGAAACACTTCTTGGTGAAAAGACCATTCCCCGGGATGCACATCGTGACGGCTGAGGAAGTCCGCTTCCCAATTGAGAATTCCTGGAATGAACACTGCCGATATGGCAGGTAGATGGCCTTCTGTCCATGTCAGGATGCGTGACACCTCTGACATTGCCGCCTGAATTCAAGTTACTCCATGATGGTTTATGTAAGCCACGGTCGTGGCATTGTCTGACTGAACTTGCATGGGTTTTCTGTGAAGTATGAGTCTGGCTTGTTGAAAGGCCCTGAAGATTGTCCGAAGTTCTAATATGTTGAATGGTAGGGCAGACTCCTCTGTTGTCCACCGTCCCTGAAAGGAGTGTGGACCTGTCACTGGGCCCAATCCCGGAAACTGGCGTCCGTCGTCAGAAGGACCCAGTCCGGAATCCAAAAGGGGCGCACCCTGGTGAGGTGGACCGATTGCAGCCACCAAGTCAGAGATACACGCACCTCCGGAGAGAGTACCGTCATTTGTGTCCTTAGCCGATGTGGTAATCCGTCCCACAAGGAGAGGATCAATTTATGCAGAGGCCAGGAAAGAAACTGGGCATATTCCACCATGTCGAACGTCGGCACCATGGATCCCAGTAACTGCATGGCTGAGTGTATGGACACTCGTCGACTGTGGAGGCATCTGCGCACTCGCATCTGCAAAGTGGAGATTTTGTCTGTGGTCAGAAAAATCCACTGCTGTTGAGAATCCCTTTGAGATGGGATCAGGGAGGACTTTTCCAATTGATCAACCACCCGTGCATCTGTAGTACAGATATTGTCAGCTGTAGGTTGTGGTGAAGTACTTCTGGAGCCCCTGCTAACAGCAAGAGGTTGTCCAGGTATGGTAACAGGCGGACCTCCTGCAGCCGCAGATGGGCTGCCATGATAGACATAATTTTTGTAAACACCCGAGGTGCAGTAGAGAGGCCAAACGGCAGAGCCTGAAACTGGAAATGCTGTTGTGACACAGCAAACCTGAGAAAACGCTGGTGAGCTGAACCAATCGGAATATGCAGGTATGCAACCTGAATATCCAGAAACACCATAAAATCCCCAGGTTCCATAGCCAGTATGATGGAAAGTAGTGTTTCAATCCTGAACCGAGGTACCCTGTGGAATTTGTTCAGGGACTTGAGATTGAGGATAGGTCGGTGGGATCAGTTAGGTTTTTGAACCAGAAAAAGGCTGCAATAATAACCCGTTCTCCTCAGGGATAAGGGGACCGGTACAATGACCCCTGCCTGAAGCATGGATTGTACTGCCTCTTGAATAGCTATGGACTTGTCCCTGTTTGACAGGAGGCCTGTGCAGAAGAACTGATGGGGAGGTCGACTGCGGTAGGAAAGGGCTTGCTCCTGAGAGACCACTTCTCTTACCTAGGTGTCTGTGGTAGTTTGACACTAGTGCTGGGCGAATTGCAGAAGTCGGCCTCCCACCCTATGATCCCCCTGGAGGAGGCCCGCCCCGTCAGTCTGAGGGCTTGTAGTCAGGCTTGGCAGCTGGTCGTCTCGCATCCCAAGCTTGTTTCTTAGGCTTGGTAGTTTTCTTGGTGGTTGACGGCCTAGGAAAGGACTGGGTTCTAACCTTACCTGGCGCCCGATAGGTCCGAAAGGATGAAGTCTGAGACCCAGAGGAAGCAGGAGCAGAAGGCAGACAAGCCGACTTAGCGGCTGCCAGTGTATCCACAATTTTGTCCAAAGCAGGGCCGAACAGGACCTTACCATTATAGGGTAAACCTTCCAAGCCCTTCTTGGAGTCCGCATCTGCCCTCCAAGAGCGAAGCCACAGGGAGCGGCAAGCTGCAATGGCCGCCGTGGAAATCCTGGCATTCAATAAGCTGACATCTAAGGCAGCCTTGTTAATATAGGTAGCTGAATCTCGGAGGTTACCCACCAAATTCAATTGTTCCCTGGTAGCATTCCGGAGACAAGGACTTCTCCAGGGTGTTTGCCCAACATTCCACAGCCCGAGCCACCCTGCAGATAGTCATGGGTGGTCTGCAGGCGGCACCTGAAAGGGAATAAATAGACTTTAGGCAAAGTCCTATCTGTAGTATTCCTTCAGGGATGACATAGAAGGCATAGGGAGAGTTGCGCTTTTAACCAAGCGTTAATTTTCCCATTTAGTAAAATAGTCCTCAGCAAAAGGATAAGCATAGGCCAGACACCTCTGCGGCTGGTACCTCTTTCCAATGCTAACTCTAACCACCAGCTGGTCGGACAAGGGAAATATAGCAGCGGTCACCTCTACATCCTTGAAATATGCATGTATGGACATAGGAGCTAGAGGTTCGTCCTCCTCTATGACCAGGGCTGCTCGGACAGCTGGTATCAGACCCGGAATCCACCTTATGTGTAGAGGACTCAGGGTCAGATTCATTCGGGGGCACTCCATCATCAGAGGAGATCTAGTCATCATAATATAGAGTAGCTTGAGACGACGAAAAAAATCTTTTAGCCTGTCTACTTTGGGGTGCCTCCCCCTGCCGCACCTCAGCCACATTCTGCAACGCAGTGGGAATCGTATTAACCTATGGGGGGATAAGACGTGCATGGCTGCAGCAGGCTGAAGCAGGCTTTGAGAGGGCATAAGATGTTGCAGTGTGAACCCCAGTGGGGAAAACACAGAAGTGACAGCTAAAAGTCCCGCAAGCGCTTGCGTAAAGCACACCCAAGGGGTCTCCAGCGGCGTGGAAGAGACCATAGAGGGACCTGGAGGAGCATAACACCTCAAACATAATCCCTCAAAGACCATGTCTCCCATCCCGAATTCTGCTGTACACTTTTTACATGACAGCTGGAAGGGTTTTAAATTTGGCACATCACTCTCACTGCCAGACATGGTGAAGAGGATACCAATATATTGTATGTGACCTACCACACAGAAATTAACTGACTGTGAGGTTGCACCCTGACAACATCTGTGTTTAGGGCTCAGTGAGAAAAAACAGGCACAGAGAAAGTGAAATGGCTGACAGATTTAGAAAGTGAAACGCAGACAGACAGCGCTAGCATACAGTCACATGCAATGCAGAATAATAACACCTGCACTTAATGGCACTACTTAATTTACTACCCAGAGTAAGTGTCTGGTAGGATATAGTATAACATACACTGACCACGTCCAGGAGGAGAGGTATGTAGGAGGACTCGAGCTCCGCACTGCCTGCTGTGATCTGCAACTTTCAGCCATAAGAAAATGGCCTCCAGAGATATCTGAGGGGGCGGATCCGGAGGAGGAGAGCTGCCACAGCCTAGCCAGACCACAGTGGGAAAAGCGCGCT
Organism: Taudactylus pleione; assembly: GCA_031769625.1. Lineage (NCBI taxonomy): Eukaryota > Metazoa > Chordata > Amphibia > Anura > Myobatrachidae > Taudactylus > Taudactylus pleione. Next base: position 22,451,652 of record JAUIMM010000113.1, on the reverse strand, counting down.
GTGAATCGAGGAGGAGCCGGCTGTTAGATAGGGAAGGCAGCCTCCCCTGGCCAGCGTTTAACCCCCGGGACGCTGGAGCGTTCCGCATAACTCCAGCCCCGATGTCCCTGGTGGTCTAGTGGAAGCGCAGTGCCTGGCTCCACATGCTACCGTCCCCAGCCCTGGGGAAGAAGGACTGTGTCTCCGCGGGTCCCCACCGCGGAGACCAGCTGCTTACCTTTAATCCCCGTCGCGTCCGGCCATAGTCCAGGGATCCTCCAGGGTCCCTGCTAGCGAAGACCCCGGAAGCCAGTCAAGATCCCCGGATCAGTACCGGCGTATCGTCGCCGGCAGGGTGACGGAGCGGCAGCACGGACGTCCGCTGGACTGCCCATGTTGTCCGCCACAAGTGTTAAATGGAGCAATAGCAGTGATAGTTATAACTGACATAAATAAAACGTGCAAGAACTCCTGTTTCCCTTTATGCTTCGCATATATAAGTACAAAGGTAACAATGCACTTTTTTAGCTGGTTTGGAGAGGTTGCTGGTTATAACAGGCAGCACACAAACCATCTAGCATGACATCCTGAGCCGACAGGCCCGCCAAACATTATGAAACCAGCACAGGTGCCTCAACCTCCTGTTTATTCTTAACCTTTGACATATCAATGTATAAAAGGTACAAGGTATAAATGCAATGCAATGTGACAGTCTTCACATGTACCAGTATTTGTGAAGTACACAGAAATAAAAGGCAGTATCAATACAGCAGCTAGCAAAGGTCACATACAATGCATATGCAATTTAATCGCAATGGGCTCTGAATTAACTGACCAACACCCAAGGCTTGGTAGGATGTAGAGCACTATATACCTGAACCAGGGAAGAGGTATACAGGGAGACAAACCTTCTGAGAACAAACAGCTTCACAGAGCATCAATGATGGACTGTGAGCGTCTCATATACATGAGGCGGGCAGGAGGGGCAACACAGATGCGGAAACCTTCGCAGGAACTGCGTCTGGGTCGGGGGAGCAGCTGCCGGGGGAGAGCCTACCTCCCCTAGGCTACAACAAATGGCCGGGTACTCTGGCCTCATGGCAGTAGATGCGTCTACTGCCGTTCCCCGGCGTCAGATGATAAGGCCCCGGTCGTCTAGTGAGGAAGCGGACTGTCCCATGCCGTCACCGCAGCGGCTTCTGGACTGTAAACGAGGAATTGCCTTACCTGACATCTCTGTGAGTCCGATTGCAGTCCGGGCCTCCAGCGTAGCTGCCAGTTAAGCTCCGCTGTGACCAGCAGAAATCACCATAGACGTTACTGGTGTTGTGGCACTGGCAGAGGTAGAATGAGTCGCAGTGCATGCGTCTGATTAGGATGCTAAGAACTGCTAACCCAGTAACATAGAAATAAATCATAAAATTAAAGCTTGGGACTGCCTAAGCAGTCCCCTGTTCAAAATGTGCATCTGAATCCTGCTGAGCACCAAACTAAAAACTGAATGTCTGTGGCTAGGGGTGAAGTATATATGGAGGAGGACCAGTACATTCTGGGAGCTAAAGCTTTGACTGTTTGGTGCCTGGATTACTCCAACCACAAAACCCAAGGTAGTTCCTGTGGACCCTATGGAACCTGAAGAAGAAATGAATAATATGAATAATAATGGAGGGGAA